>CM038669.1:402123669-403355158 GCA_021605145.1 Aegilops bicornis | reverse complement strand
TGTCAGCGCCGCTTGCCACCGCGTCCGCTAGCCGCACGGCCTCATGCCACGCGCGCCTGGAATGGTCCTAGGGCGACACGTTAGTGGATGTCTTTGGGCGCAGTACTGAGTGGTGAGTCTGCCGCGGCAAGCGCCTTGCCCGTTGTTGTCTTGTCGCGTCCGGAAGCTTGTCGCTCATCGGGCCTTCCCGGCAAGCTCCTCTTGCCGGGCCTTGTCTCCTAGGTGCCTTGGGTGGCCTTCCCCGGCAAGCTCCTCTTGCCGGGCCTTGTCTCCTAGGTGCCTTGGGTGGCCTTGCCGGCAAGCTCCTCTTGCCGGGGCCTTGTCTCCCAGGTGACTTGGGTGGCCTTCCCGGCAAGCTCCTCTTGTCGGGGCCTTGTCTCCTTGGCTTGAATACTTTGTTCTTGAATGGCTCCAAAGGAACCACGGAGGACCTTGGCGGTCACCCGGTAAGCCTTACCGCGGAGGGCTGCAATTGCCCGTGCACAAGTTCGGGATACTAGGGTACCCCTACTCTAGTACACCGACAATCACGGAGGCTGAACATTGTGTGCTAATGGCGAAATGCCAGAACCTGACCTTGAAGGCGGCGCTTGGCTCTGTTGTACCTCCTCGAGCTGAGGGAACTTTCCATTGCCGTCCGATTCCACATGGCTATGCTATTATGACGGTGGATGAAATAATGGAGGGATTTGAGGAGCTGGAGCTTGACTACCCTACAGGTGTAGGGGAGATTCATCTGGAAAATGCTTTAAGGAGTACTTGTCTATGGAGAAAGGAGTACATCAAGCTTCCAAATTGGACGCCTCAGCAGACTCAACCGGATGAGGCCCCTCAACAGACTGATCAGCCAGATGAGGCCCCTCATCAGAGTCCTCTTCCGCCTCAGTTGTCTTTGGCGCGTCAGCGGACTCCGCCTCCTCCGACGCGTCAGCGCACTCCGCCTCCTCCTCCGCCTCCTTTGGTGCGCCAGCGGACTCCGCCGCTTCAGCAACGATGGAAGAGAGATGCCGCCACTCTGGCGGCTAGCAGTACAAGAGGTGGGAAGAAATTCAAATTTGGTCCAAGCCTCAAGGCTCCTGCAAAGTTACCATATGAGAGGACTGATGAGGAAAACGTGAACATTAGTGTTGCCGAAGTGCAGGCCATTTTGAACGGAAACCTCCAGCCCCGAAGGAAACAATAGATCCGGTGAAAGCGAAGCGCACTCTGGATGCCCTTAAGCGACCACCATCGCCTCCACCGCAATCCAACTATGACCGATGTATTGAAAGGACATATGATGAAGCACGGCGGTCAGGAAGTACTACCAGTGCTGCAAGAAGAGAAGCAAAACGAAGAAGTGGGAAAACAATTCCCCAGCTTGACAAACAGGAGAAGCAATCATGCCCCCCGCTCAAGGTGTCTAGAGATATCGCTAATCATCCGGCTCTACTGCCCGGTACCAATCTTCTTGATTACATGGGCGATGATATACGGTTTGAAACGACTGAGGTAGTAGAGATCTTTAGATACGAGCACGGGAAGCCTCTAGTCAAACCTGATTAGCTCCCTCGTCTAACAACGATGATGCGAAGATTGCATGACTGGTACTTGGAAACCTGCAGCAAGGATGGGACCGGTAGTTTGATGGTGGGAATTAAAGACGAGCACGACCTCATTGGAGTCGACCTGATGCCTGTTGAATTTTTGGAATTATTTCATTTATTCAATCAAGACACCCTCGACAAACAACTCATGACTTGCTATTGTCTCTAAGTATTACTTCTGTAATTAAGTCTCTAGCTCAGCTTGTTCATTGCATGTATGTATAATCATCCTCAGTATATTATGCATATTGAAGATCGTCGAATGCAAAAGATTACAAATCTATGACATTGGGTTCATTGGCCCAAATACCGTAAATGAACGGTCGGTATAAAATAGAGCCAAAGATACTGAGGATAACTTGCTAAAGGTGTTCCTTCGACATCAAAACAAAAGGGAAATACTCTTTCCTTACAACTTCAAGTGAGTGTTACTATCTTGTTCATATACGGTTTCTCTTACTCAAGGTTAAGTACTGTAATTGATGAGTTATGCGTGCGCAGGTTCCACTTTATTCTGCTATCCATTAAGCTTGACGGGTAGTCGTAACTGTCTTAGACTTGAGACGTAAACATCCCAAGACTTATGCGGACATGACTGCAATGCTCCAGAAGTAAGTTCAATAATTATTGCACCATATCGAAAACTTTCGTTCATTTCCTGATATCACGTAATCATTTTCTTTGTCGGGCAGGGTTTGGAAAATTTTCACCGCAATGGTTCCGGGTCTGCAGAAGGAGCTGCGATTTACATACCCCAAAGTTAGTAGTACTATATAGTTCAACGAATCTCTCATTGATTCTAGTTTCATCAATACCATTTTCATGCTTGATTATTAGTTTAATTGAAACCTATTCTCATAAAGTGCTTGCGGCAGGAAGGCGGAAATAATTTATGTGGATACTACATTTGCGAGTTCATGCGCCACTCGACCTCTGAGCGGGGCTCCTCTGACCAACAATTTGAAATACGTAAACAATATTCACAATTCTATTTTATTACCATCAATGTGTTGAGTTTCATTCATATATATGCATTGACCCCCTTCTTTAAATTAGATGCGGAAGATGCGGGAAGAACTCCTACCACATGATCGCATACGAGCAATTCAAGAGGAATTGGTGGGATTCTTTCTTGACCATGTCATGCGTGACAAAGGGAGAATACCATGTGGAATTGCAAATGTATCTTAGGTAGATGATGCTAGCGATTGTAAGAGATGTTATATTGTATATATGTAGTAGCGTCCGATAGATATACGAAAACTTGTTGTTCGACCAACCACGGAGAAAGAGAGGTCACATGTCTCAATATATGTTCATGATCACGATGTTGTGTAATTAATGGTTCCTTCATTTGCTTACTAGCTAGCGTCTGATATGTCTCCAACGTATCTATAATTTTTGATTCTTCCATGCTATTATATTATCTGTTCTGGATGTTTAATGGGCTTTAATATGCACTTTAATATTATTTTTGGGACTAACCTACTAACCGGAGGCCCAGTGCAAATTGCTGTTTTTTTGCCTATTTCAGTGTTTCGCAGAAAAAGGAATATCCAACGGAATCCAAACGGAATGAAACCTTCGCGGGGATCATTTTTGGAACAAACGCAATCTAGGAGACTTGGAGTGGACGTAAAGGAAGCAACGAGACGGCCACGAGGCAGGAGGGCGCGACCAGGGGGTAGGCGCGCCCCCACCCTCGTGGGCCCCTCGCAGCTCCACCGACCTACTTCTTTCGCCTATATATACTCATATACCCTGATAACATCCAGGAGCACCAAAAAACCCTATTTCCACCGCCGCAACCTTCTGTACCCATGAGATCCCATCTTAGGGCCTTTTCTGGCGCTCCGTCGGAGGGGGAATCGATCACGGAGGGCTTCTACATCAACACCATAGCCTCTCCGATGATGTGTGAGTAGTTTACCACAGACCTTTAGGTCCATAGTTATTAGCTAGATGGCTTCTTCTCTCTCTTTGGATCTCAATACAAAGTTCTCCTCGATCTTCTTGGAGATCTATTTGATGTAATACTTTTTGCGGTGTGTTTGTCGAGATCCGATGAATTGTGGGTTTATGATCAAGATTATCTATGAACAATATTTGGTTCTTCTCTGAATTCTTATATGCATGATTTGATATCTTTGCAAGTCTCTTCAAATTATCAGTTTGGTTTGGCCTACTAGACTGATCTTTTTTGCAATGGGAGAAGTGCTTAGCTTTGGGTTCAATCTTGCGCTGTCCTTTCCCAAAGGATGTTAGGGCAGCAAGGCACGTATTGTATTGTTGCCATCGAGGATAACAAGATGGGGTTTATATCATGTTGCTTGAGTTTATCCCTCTACATCATGTCATCTTGCTTAATGTGTTACTCTGTTCTTATGAACTTAATACTCCAGATGCATGCTGGATAACGGTCGATGTGTGGAGTAATAGTAGTAGATGCAGAATCGTTTCGGTCTACTTGTCACGGACGTGATGCCTATATACATGATCATGCCTAGATATTCTTATAACTATGCTCTTTTCTATCAATTGCTCGGCGGTAATTTGTTCACCCACCGTAAATTATGCTATCTTGTGAGAAGCCACTAGTGAAACCTATGGCCTCCGGGTCTATTTTCCATCATATAATCTTCTATTTAGTTTCCCGTCAACTTGCCAATTTCTGTCGCCGTTCTTTTATTTTGCAATCTTTACTTTCCAATCTATACAACAAAAATACCAAAAATATTTATCTTATTATCTCTATCAGATCTCACTTTTGCAAGTGGCCGTGAAGGGTTGACAACCTGAAAGTGCAACTATCCCTGGGTGGTTTTGGTAATTCCTAACAACATATAGCTCATTGAGCTAATGCTATTCCAAGATAAATATTTCAGGAAAGCTCAATGATTGGCATGGCATTGATTAGAAAGTGGACCCTTCAAAATGCTAAGGACAAAAGATTGGCTCAAGCTCAAAGCACAAGACTCTACATTTTCTATTTTAGTGATCCAAGATCACATTGAGTCTATAGGAAAAGCCAATACTATTAAAAAGGATGAGGTGTTGCTTAATGAGGTTCTTGCTCAAAATGCTTAGTGATATGCTCCAAAACCCTCCACTACTTTCTCACATCCACATATGTCCCAACCCAAAAAGTCCAACTCGGCCCCACCGATTCTTTCTATCCGGCGCCACTGAGTTCAGTTGACATAGCCACTGCCAGAAACCCTAGTCTTTTCGGTCTCATCGATAGGGATCTCGTTCTCACCGACATGGGATTGTAATCTCTCTGTTTCCCTTCGTAACGTTTTGGACAAACCGAGATGAGCGATCGGTCCCACCGAGATTGCAATGCAAACACTATGTTTCCTTTTCGTAACGTTTCGGTCCAACCGAGATGAGCGAATCGGTCCCACCGAGTTTGCCTGACCAACTCTCTGTTAGTCTATTACCAAAATCGGTCCCACCGAGTTTGTGTAATCGGTCTCACAGAGATTACGTTATGCCCTAACCCTAACGAAATCAGTCCCACCGAGTTGACGTGTCGGTCCCACCGAAATGCCTAACGGTCACATTATGAACCAAATCGGTCTGACCGAGTTCTTTGAATCGGTCCCACCGAGTTTGGTGATTTGTGTGTAACGGTTAGATTTTGTGTGTGGGCTATATATACCCCTCCACCCACTCTTCATTCATGGAGAGAGCCATCAGAACATGCCTACACTTCCAACACATATTTTCTGAGAGAGAACCACCTACACTTGTGTTGAGGTCAAGATATTCCATTCCAACCACATAAATCTTGATCTCTAGCCTTCCCCAAGTTGCTTTCCACTCAAATCTTCTTTCCACCAAATCCAAATCCTGTGAGAGAGAGTTGAGTGTTGGGGATACTATCATTTGAAGCACAAGAGCAAGGAGTTCATCATCAACACACCATTTGTTACTTCTTGGAGAGTGGTGTCTCCTAGATTGGCTAGGTGTCACTTGGGAGCCTCTGTCAAGATTGTGGAGTTGAACCAAGGAGTTTGTAAGGGCAAGGAGATCGCCTACTTCGTGAAGATCTACCCTAGTGAAGCAAGTCCTTCATGGGCGACGGCCATGGTGGGATAGACAAGGTTGCTTCTTCATGGACCCTTCATGGGTGGAGCCCTCCATGGACTCGCTCAACCGTTACCCTTCGTGGGTTGAAGTCTCCATCAACGTGGATGTACGATAGCACCACCTATCGGAACCATGGATAAAAAATCCGATGCGACCTTCAAGAGAAAAACGATGGCACGAATAATTTGCCCAATCTTTCACGGTACGATGTCACCCGAAACAGCGTGGCGCTCGATCTTGTAGATGCAATCACCACGAAAACAACACGCACACCCGAGAGAGGAAGTACGTGGACGATCTTCAGCAGATCAGCAGAAATTGGAACTCTAGAATAAATCTCAGACCAAAATCACAAAGCCTCAATAGCTATCAACAAATATATATCGGCGGCTTGGAGATACCCCGAGTTGCCGATCTATCCATCGATGGAAAAATAACCTAGCCAAAAAAACTCCCTCTCGTACACGGCCGACATGGCCTTTAAAATAGTGCTCATAGGCACGCGGGCTAGCCCGACTCATTTCCTAATTTCCAAGATGACTTGGACTCTAACAACCACGTAACAAACTAGGTACGCTAAAAAAACTATAGTCTTTTTCCTATCTAACTAAACAAGATTTAACTAATTTAATTATTCGGCAAGCTGATCACAAACGTCCAATCTTTCCTTGTAGCTTCTCAAATAGAACTCAAACTTGGACATTAGTCGCCCCAATCATCATATCTGTGCATGGTGTCCTGAAACATGGCTTCACCTCATCTTGTGGAAAAATATCAAACGCCATTTTTCCAAACCGAAGCACGAAAGAATTTTCAAACTGGCGCCCAAACGTATTAAGGGTGTTAACCTCATTTTGACTATGTGCCGTTCCATTCCAACGGACTCTCTGGTGAATATTTTGTCTCTCTTTTCATTGGCGCAGTGCTGGAACAATATATTTTGATGTTTCATAAGCAGCTTGCAAATGATCATTGCGAAAATTAGACAAGGGCATATCATCCTCCCTTCCTTGAAAAGAAACCGTCCTCGGTTTTGACTTAGGCCTTGCAGATTTCTTCTTGAACACTTCTACAGTACAGTTTATATTTTGTGCATCCTTAGGAAGAATCGCATAGAACTCACCCTTATGCATAAAAGTGTATCTGTTTGTTCGCCCGTGATGGAAAGCGTTAACATCATGTTGCCACGGACGCCCCAAAATAAGGTGACAAACATGTAGTGGCAAAACGTCGCATTCCACCTTATCAACATAGCCATCAACAGAAAAAGGAACCTTCACCATGTGAGTTACCTTCACTTTGCCAACATCATTTATCCACTTCATATAGTATGGCCTTGGGTGCTCCCATGTTGGCAACACAAGAGACTCCACCACATCCGTGCTAATCATGTTGCTAGCACTGCCGCCATCAATTATTAGTTTGCAAACTTCTCCCTTGATGGTACATGCAGTTTGAAAAATACACCGTCGCTATCCTTGTTCAACAATGGTCTTGTCATCTTGCTGGACCTTATGTGCTAGCAAACTCTCCATATAAGGATCATCTTGAGGATAACATAATATGGTATCACCATGACCTCTTTCAATTCCATCCTCTAACTTAGGCATGTCATCTTTAGATTCTGAAATATATTCTGAATCAACTAGTAGAACCCTTCGTTGATTGGAACATTCATGCTTCATGTGTCCACGTCCTCCACACATGTGGCAAATAATATTGCGATGATGAGATGACGTCGCACTAGATGAAACCTGAGAAACCTCCTTAGGCGCAGCCGCCACTTTGCTCTGTTCAATGCTTCCCGGGTTATAAGAAGGAGTCGGTTTAGCACTAAACCTACCATCAATAGGAGAAGAACCACGTCGCCCACTGTTGTAAGTTGGACGAGTCTCCGAAGCTTGCTTCTCCAATACCCAACGTTCAGCACGCTCCGCTTGATGAAGCAACTCATGAATATCATTATATTGCATTAAATCAACACAGTCACGAATCTTTTCTTCTAACCCCTCAAAGAAACGTACCATGGTTGCCTCCGCAGACTCACACATAGCTGTACAGATCATCAAAACTTGCATCCCCTTGTAGTACTCATCAACTGATTTTGTACCTTGCACTAGACGACACAGTCTACTATGAAGCTAGCGAGTGTAGTAAGCAGGCACAAAACGTTCCCTCATGATTTGCTTCATGTCAGCCCATGTCGCTGGTCGCTCGTGAGTACGGTTCTTATTATCCCACCATACAAGAGCATACTCTGTAAATTCCATAGATGCAACACGAACCTTCTTCTCATCAGAGTAGTTGTGACCGTCAAAAATCTGATTTACGCGCATCTCCCACTCCAAATATTTCTCCGGGTCAGCACAACGTCCAGAGAATTCAGGTATGGTTATCTTGATTCGACCCAAACCATCATCCTCGTGGGCACCATTGCCGCCATAGTCACGACGCCGCCCAGCATGGCGGTGAGCCCTAGCATCATGTCGTGGTCGATGAGGTAAGCCTCCATGGGCATCAGAATCCTTAGAAAAATCACCTTTATCATCATTGTCGCGGTCACGACGTTGTCGAGGTGAGCGGGACTGTCGGCGTGTCACATCTCTCGCCTGAAGGCGCTGAACTGCTGCGGTGAGCCGATTAAGACTCTCAGTCACCACCTGTAGACTAGTGCACTATCGGTCGCTGGCAGTCAAACGTTCGTTCAACCTGTCCACGACGCCTATAATATTTGCAGACAATTCCTCAACCCTTGTCCCGAGCTTCTTGTTGGCTCCCTTGATCGCCATCAGATGGATACGCAAATCATCACTTATCTCCAAACCCTCTGGAAGCTCGTCGACCTCCTCATGATCAGATTTGTCATGCTGCGAGTTCACCATCTTTCAAACAGTTGAATCAAATAGCAAGAAAAAAATTGTACTGTGATCAACCTTGCTCTGATACCACTTGATGTGACCTTCAACAGAAAAACGATGGCACGAATAATTTGCCCAATCTTTCACGGTACGATGTCACCTGAAACAGCATGGCGCTCGTGATCTTGTAGATGCAATCACCACGAAAACAACACGCACACCCGAGAGAGGAAGTACGTGGACGATCTTCAGCAGATCAGCAGAAATTGAAACTCTAGAATCAATCTCAGACCAAAATCGCAAAGCCTCAATAGCTATCAACAAATATTCAGCGGCGGCTTGGAGATACCCCGAGTTGCCGATCTATCCATTGATGAAAAAATAACCTAGCCAAAAAAACTCCCTCTCATACACGGCCGACCTGGCCTTTAAAATAGTGCTTGTAGGCACGCGGGCTAGCCCGACTTGTTTCCTAATTTCCAAGATGACTTGGACTCTAACAACCACGTAACAAACTATGTACGCTAAAAAAACTATAGTCTTTTTCCTATCTAACTAAACAAGATTTAACTAATTTAATTATCCGGCAAGCTGATCACAAACGTCCAATCTTTCCTTGTAGCTTCTCAAGTAGAACTCAAACTTGGACATTAGTCACCCCAATCATCATATATGTGCATGGTGTCCTGAAACATGGCTTCACCTCATCTTGTGGAAAAATATCAAACGCCATTTTTTCAAACCGAAGCACGAAAGAATTTTTAAACTGGCGCCCAAATGTATTAAGGGTGTTAACCTTGTTTTGACTCTGTGCCGTTCCATTCCAATTGACTCTCTGGTGAATATTTTGTGTCTCTTTTCATTGGCGCAGTGCTGGAACAATATATTTTGATGTTTCATAAGCAGCTTGCAAACGATCATTGCAAAAATTAGACAAGGGCATATCAAAATATCCGTGTCAACATTGCATTTGCTCCCTCAAACTCCCCTTTTACCTTCATATGCAATTGTTTTACATTTCGCTGCTATACTCTTAGAATTGCATGTGTAGGTTGATTGCTTGACTTGTGCTAAGTTGCTAAAATCTGCCAAGAACTAAAATTGGGAAAAGGCTAGATTTTTATTTGGTCAAGTAGTCTAATCAGCCCCCTCCCCCTCTAGACATACTTTCGATCCTACAAGTGGTATCAGAGCTTTGGTCTCCATTTGCTTTGATTTCCATAGTTTTTGGTGGTCATAGCCTTGGTTTCATAACCTAGGAGAGTATGGCGTCTAGCGAGGGAAATTACCACCGTAGAGGTCCTTACTTTGATGGTACAAATTTTGCTAGTTGGAAGCATAAGATGAAAATGCATATTCTTGGACATAACCCCGCCGTTTGGGATATTGTGTGTATTGGCTTGCAAGGTGAATTCTTTGATAGGAGAGAACCAAACCGTGAAGCTACCGCGGAAGAGTTGAAGATGCTACTATACAATGCTCAAGCTTGTGATATTCTCTTCAATGGAATGTGCCCCGAAGAATTCAACAAAATCAGTCGTCTTGAGAATGCAAAGGAAAATTTGGGATACTTTGATTGATATGCACGAAGGTACCGACTCCGTCAAGGAATCCAAATTGGATGTGCTTCAAAGTCAACTTTACAAGTTCAAAATGAAGGATGATGAAGGTGTCGCTGAAATGTACTCTAGGCTTGCTCTCATCACAAATGAGATTGCCGGCTTAGGAAGTGAAGAGATGACCGACAAATTCATCATCAAGAAGATCCTAAGAGCCTTGAATGGAAAATATGATACCATGTGCACATTGATCCAAATGATGCCCAATTACAAAGATCTCAAGCCAACGGAAGTCATTGGAAGAATTGTTGCTCATGAGATGTCACTCAAGGATAAGGAAGAGCTTCACAACAAGTCAAGTGGTGCTTACAAAGCCTCGTGTGATGCTCCCACATCATCAAGTGAGAAGCAAACCTTCAATCAAGAATTGAGTCTAATGGTGAAGAACTTCAACAAGTTCTACAAGAGTAGAAGCAAAGAAATAAGTTCCAAGTCAAGATCCTACAATGACAAATGATCTTCTAGTCGTGAGCGTAATTGCTACAATTGTGGAAGACCCAGACACTACTCCAATGAGTGCACTGCCCCCTACAAAAGAAGAGAAGATTCTCCCAAAAGAAGAAGTAGAAGAGAAGAATCACCACCAAGAGAAAGGAGGAGTAGAGATGATCGTTATGAATGAAAACCCTCTCGGAGAAGCAAGGACTCGGAAAGGAAGGAAAATTCATCAAGGAGCTACACAAAAAGAAGACATCAAGCTCATGTTGGTGAATGGGTATCCGGCTCCGACTCCGACAATCACTCCGAAATAAGTTATCACTCCGACTCCGAATATACTCAAGATGAAGGTGTTGCCGGTCTAGCACTTGTGTCAACCAACTCCTTCGACATATTGGACTCACCAAATGAAGGAATTGGAAGATGCTTCATGGCCAAGGGTCCAAATTTAACACATCCCGAGTATGTTGATTTCAATAGTAATGAAGATGATTTGCTAGGTGATGATGATTTACTTGTTGACAACTCTAGTGATGAAAACTATGATGAAACGTCAATTAATCATGCTAAAACGAATGACGATGATAAGGAGGAGATTGAGCGTCTAACTAAAGAACTAAACACGCTTAAGTTAGCTCATGAAACTATCTTGGAAGATCATCGAGAACTTTTAAAGACTCATGATAATCTATGCTTTGAAAAGCTCAACCTTGAGCAAGAGGATGAGTTTTTAAAGGCAATCAATGATGATCTTTGCAAGAAAAGTTCTTCTTACATTGCCAAGTGTTTACTCTTGTCTACTTACATGCCACAACTTAAATCTAGCAACAAGAGCAAGAAAGATTCCTCATCTAGTAGTAACAACAATCATGCTAAATCCAATGTTGTTGCATCTAGTAGTTCTCTTGATTCTACTAATGATTCTCTTAGACAAGTTACACTTGAGCAAGAAAATAGCTTATTGAAGGGAATTATAGAGAAAGGTGTTTACAAGAGCCTTGCCGGAAGTAAGCAATTTGAGGAGATTGTACGCAAGCAAGGAAGACACCGGAAGAATCAAGGTGTTGGTTTTGAACGAAAGTTCAATGCCAATGGAGTAGAGTGGGAAGAAGATCAATACCCCAAGACGAAGTTTGTTCCTCAACAAGAGAAGTATGATCCTACTTCTTTCAAAGGGACACAAGCTCAAGATGATCTTCCACCACAAGACCACAAGCAAAAAGGCAAGGACAAGCTTCAAGAGAAAATTGATGCATTTGAAGAAGCACCTAAGGCCTTGGTCAAGTGGGTTCCCAAGACTACATCAAGTTCTACCTCATCAAGTACGACTACGACTCCAAGGATTCCCATCAAGATGGTGTGGATCCCAAAGAAGAAGAACTAGAGAGTTCTTGAGGGTGACTCCGCCAACATACTTCACTCTTATCATTTTGGCAAGGACAAGTGCAAACAACTTCCATATCTTGCACTAGTTCAAGGAGTCACAAACCCTCTTGTTGGTAAGACAAGGGACAAGGTAACCTAATGCTTTCATGGACATCATCTTGTGTATGCATCACTCTATGTCTATGGATATCCTTGCTTGTTCCTTGTGGGACAACCCGTGTAGGTATTGAAAGTGCAACTCACTCCAAAAGATTTCTCCGAATGATCTAAATCAACATCGAGCATCCACATCTTCAACACCTACATGAAGTCATCATCGACAAAACCCAAGGTTAGTTCATCCCTCTTAGGGGGGATATCACATCTAGGGGGAGCTTTACTCTAATTAATTGAGCTAAAGCAACTCTAATGGTGTGAACACAACAATGCTTTATGTAAAAGTGGTAACCCCACTTGTGCTTAAACGATGAGTATGACCTATGATCAAATGTTCTCATTTGACTCCTAAGTCAATACACTCATATATAGATGACCCAGTCATCGCCAAATTGCTTGATAGATGCTAGAGTGATTGTGCATGCTTTTTCACATATTTCATTTGCCATTTTATTGTGTGAGCATGTTTGTTGCATATTTTACTCATTCGAGAACATCCATTTGTTGCTTTGATTGTTTGGCTTTTTCTCTTTTGCCAAATGGATGGACAAGAATGCCTAAGAACTCCCTCTAGCTATCTATGCTTTTCTCAAACTCTATTCATGCTACATCACAAAGTTTGATCAAGTCAGATTCGAACCACTCTGTGTGAGGAGCACTCGGAGTTCCCGATTCGTCATAGACTTAAACCTACAAAACCTCTTTGTGCATCTCGGTCTGACCGATTCATCCCTTTTGGTCCTACCGAGATCACTAAGTTGATCTAGGGTTTTCAATCTTGGTGCAACCGATTAGAACCTTTCGGTCACACCGAGGTGCGGTGCGCTTGCGGTTTGCATCTCGGTGCCACCGAGTCGTTCCACTCGGTCACACCGACAGTGTCAAGTTATATATACCGACGGGCCAAATTTTGGAAAATTTTCCGAACCTCCTCGCCCGCGCATAACCTACTTTGCCTCTTCGGGTCTCTAGATCGTCCTCTCATCGCCAGCGACCTCCCGCCGCTGGTCTCCGCCGCCGTCAACGGAAATCTGCCCCGTCGTTGCCTCCGTAGCAAGTTCGCCGCCGAACTAGGGTTCGAACTTGAACTTTGTGCTAATCCATAACTCTGATTCTTAGCACATTGCTTTGCCATGATTCTTGCCATGATTGAAATCATCCTGTCCAGCGAAAATATCCCATAGATTAGTTTTGGTTTGAAAATTTAGGGTTAGGTCTCCGCCGAATTCATCTCGGACCGACCGAGGTGTAGAAATCGGTCTCACCGATTTGGCTTAGGCCAGAGCACATGCATTTTCAGTCTGACCGAAAATTGCGAATCGGCGTGATCGAGTTTGATTCTCTGTGAAACCCTACCAGTCTCGGTACCACCAAACTGTGACTGGATCTGACCGAGTTTAGTAGTTTAGGTTCCAAAAGCTGCTTCGGTATCACCGAGTTTACAAATTGATAGATCCGAAATGCTTTCTGTGAAGAACTAAAACTAAGTTTTTAAGTCATCTATTTTGCAAAACTCCTGTACTTTGTGATGCTCATCCACTCTACCTCATCTATAATCTATTCACAGGGTGTCTTTGTTGTTTGCACAAGATGTCCTGATCAAGTGACAGCTAGAACAAGTCTGAACAGCAGGTGCAGATGAGTGAGGGTTCTAATCCCTCTAGTAGTTATGATGAGGGCAGGAGGAGCACACCAAGAAATTTTCCGAAGGCTGCTACCAGGACAAGGAAGAAGAGGTATTCTGACTTAGAAGATGAGGACTATGTGGCTGTTGAAGATGAAGTCACTTCAAAGAAAAAGGTGCTGAAGAAAGAGTATGGCATAGCTGCTGCAACAAAGCCTGGTCTGAAAACAAAGATGCCAGCAAGAAGACAGCCCATGTCTAAGCCAAGAAAAGTTACCACAGGTGAAACTATGAAGTTCACCATTGAGTCCGAAGAAGAAGCAGCTGGTGAGGATAAGAAGAAGAAGAGGGCCAGAACCACTACTGCCAGAGTTCTTGGCAAGCGCTCAATGAGGAAAGACTGAAGAAGAAGAGGAAGAGGATGTTGCACCAGCACCCAAAGCTCAAAAGCTTATGGGGGATGCAATCAGATCAGGGGCTGCTCCATCTAAGCCCAAATCTGCTCCCAAGGTTGCTGCTCCAGCTCCAAAGCCTAAACCCAAGAGAAGCACTAGGAACATCCCTGCTGAAGAGAAGAACAAGGCCCCAGTGCCTGAAGCTGCTGAAGAAGAAGAAGATGACTCTGTTGTATTGAGGAAGCTGAAACCCAAGATCCCTGACCACACTGATGCACACCCAGTTGCAGAGAACATGAAAATCAGGAAGGATGCAGGATTGAGACTATGGAGACAGTCTGATCCATATGCTATCAGGAGAAGAACTGTTGTGGACTATAGGTTTCACACTAAGGAACAACAGGACTTCTATGAGACGATTACCTTGATAAGAAGCCCATTATGTGTGACATGAGATGGGTTGACTGGGAGTTTATCAAGGAAAATGAGGATCACTTCCCTGGTGTGCTTGATAGCTTCAAGGCATGTGGAGTAGGCACTTTTGTTGCCCGGAATCTCACCAAGTGGAATGATGAGCTCATCATGCGCTTTACTCCATCGCCCACTTCTATCCGGATGGAAGGATAGTATGGATTTCTGAAGGTACTAGGTACCAGTCTACAGTTGAGGAATGGGCTAAGCTTATCAATGCTCCTGAGTAACATGAGGATGACTTGGATATTTATGCAGAGAAGAATAAAGACCACAACTCAATGGCCAACATGTACAAAGAGATCCCAGATGCTGCTTTGGATACACATAAGTTTGGATCTGTTCACTACTTGTTGTCTGGTCTACCAACTATCAACTAGATCTTAAGGCACACACTGCTACCCAAGTCAGGTGATCACAAGATGATCAGAGGGCATGCAATAAATTGCTGCATATATTTGATGTCCCACAGAAGTTCAAGGTCATGAGTTTGATTGTTGAGACAATCAAGAGAACTAGCGACTGTAAGAGAAGCTGTGGGTATGCCCCACAAATTCAGGAGCTCATCAACTCAAAGATGCCCAAAGGCAAATACATTTTGGATAAGGAGCACCTGCCCATCTACCATGAATTTGAAGATAACACAGTGGTGATGAATGAGAATGAACCATATTCAGCTCAAGCACAGGAAAAGAGAGAGAAGGATAAGGCAGAGAAGACTGCAAAGATGCCAACAGCAGAGGAGGCATCTCAAGTATTCTTGAAGAGGAAGCAAGAACAGCTTGGATATCTGATTCAATCCACCCTGAGGATTGAGAAGGGCTTGGTTACCCTGACCAAGAACCAGGAGATCTTGGAAAGGATTATTGAGACAAAATTCTAGGACCTTGATGTCAAGGTGACAGAGATCCTAACTGCAGTTGAGCAACTTGAGGAGGAAGCTGGGGAGAAGAAGGGAAAGTCTACCACAAATGCTTTTGCCAGAGTGCCCAGAGGACAGAGATCTGCTGTAGTGCCAGTAACATACACTAGAGCTACAGCATCAGCACCAGTAGCAACAGCTCCAGTTCCACCTCCAGAAGCTACTCCACCAGCTCCAGCTACTTCATCTCAAGCCTTCGTCCTTGGAGTTCTCTCAACACCTCCTCCCTAAGATCAAGCCTGAGAGTCGTTAGCACTATGCATTTTTTAACTTTTGGGTAACTTGTTGCCAAAGGGGGAGAAAAATGTATAGATCATAGGCTTCGAGAGAGAGTGTTGCCTTTTTCATCTCTCTTGATATTTTGGTTGAAACTTTATTGTGTGCTTGTGTGAGATACTACTTCTACTTTCATATCCTACCCTTAATGTGTTTGATCATATGCTACCCTTAATGCTTGTTGGATAATATTATCTTTCATATCCTTTTATGATCATTCACTTTGCTTGGTGATGAGTGCATGTATTTTAATTTCTATCATTTTGAACGCTCCACCAAGATGTATGTGACATGGAAGAGTAACCCATGATCCTAATCGATTGTGCATTTGCATTCACAAGCAAATATCTAAATAATGCACAAATTTAGGGGGGACTCTTGCTTATCACATACTTCTCAAAGCGACGATGTTTTTCAATCTTATTTATCATTTGTCGAAGCTTTGATCTATATGTTGTCATGAATTACCAAAAAGGGGGAGATCGAAAGTGCAACTATCCCTGGGTGGTTTTGGTAATTCCTAACAACATATAGCTCATTGAGCTAATGCTATTCCAAGATAAATATTTCAGGAAAGCTCAATGATTGGCATGGCATGGATTAGAAAGTGGACCCTTCAAAATGCTAAGGACAAAAGATTGGCTCAAGCTCAAAGCACAAGACTCTACATTTTCTATTTTAGTGATCCAAGATCATATTGAGTCTATAGGAAAAGCCAATACTATTAAGAAGGGATGAGGTGTTTCTTAATGAGGTTCTTGCTCAAAATGCTTAGTGATATGCTCCAAAACCCTCCACTACTTTCTCACATCCACATATGTCCCAAACCAAAAATTCCAACTCGGCCCCACCGATTCTTTCTATCCGGCGCCACCGAGTTCAGTTGACATAGCCACTGCCAGAAACCCTAGTCTTTTCAGTCTCACCGATAGGGATCTCAGTCTCACCGAGATGAGATTGTAATATCTCTGTTTCCCTTCGTAATGTTTTGTTCAAACCGAGATGAGCGATCGGTCCCACCGAGATTGCAATGCAAACACTCTGTTTCCTTTTCATAACATTTCGGTCCAACCGAGATGAGCGAATCGGTCCCACCGAGTTTGCCTAACCAACTCTCTGTTAGTCTATTACAAAAATTGGTCCCACCGAGTTTGTGTAATCAGTCTCACCGAGATTACGTTATGCCCTAACCCTAACGAAATCGGTCCCACCAAGTTGACGTGTCGGTCCCACCGAAATGCCTAACGGTCACATTATGAACCAAATCGGTCTGACCGAGTTCTTTGAATCGGTCCCACCGAGTTTGGTGATTTGTGTGTAACGGTTAGATTTTGTGTGGAGGCTATATACCCCTCCACCCACTCTTCATTCATGGAGAGAGCCATCAGAACATGCCTACACTTCCAACACATATTTTCTAAGAGAGAACCACCTACACTTGTGTTGAGGTCAAGACATTCCATTCCAACCACATAAATTTTGATCTCTAGCCTTCCCCAAGTTGCTTTCCACTCAAATCTTCTTTCCACCAAATCCAAATCCTGTGAGAGAGAGTTGAGTGTTGGGGAAACTATCATTTGAAGCACAAGAGCAAGGAGTTCATCATCAACACACCATTTGTTACTTCTTGGAGAGTGGTGTCTCCTAGATTGGCTAGGTGTCACTTGGGAGCCTCCGTCAAGATTGCGGAGTTGAACCAAGGAGTTTGTAAGGGCAAGGAAATCGCCTACTTCATGAAGATCTACCCTAGTGAGGCAAGTCCTTCGTGGGCGATGGCCATGGTGGGATAGACAAGCTTGCTTCTTCATGGACCCTTCATGGGTGGAGCCCTCCATGGACTCACGCAACTGTTACCCTTCATGGGTTGAAGTCTCCATCAACGTGGATGTACGATAGCACCACCTATCGGAACCACGGATAAAAAATCTCCGTGTCTATATTGTGTTTGCTCCCTCAAACTCCCCTTTTACCTTCATATGCAATTGTTTTACATTCTGCTGCTATACTCTTAGAATTGCATGTGTAGGTTGATTGCTTGACTTGTGCTAAGTTGCTAAAATCTGCCAAGAACTAAAATTAGGAAAAGGCTAGATTTTTATTTGGTCAAGTAGTCTAATCACCCCCCTCTAGACATACTTTCGATCCTACACAACCCCTTTATCGCGTTGGTTGCAAGGTTCTTAATTGTTTGTGCAGGTACTAGGGATTTGCGTGTAGTCTCCTACTGGATTGATACCTTGGTTCTCAAAAACTGAGGGAAATACTTACGCTACTTTGCTGCATCACCCTTTCCTCTTCAAGGGAAAACCAACGCATGCTCAAGAGGTAGCAGCGTCGAGTTCTCTCCATATGTAGTAGCTACCGTCGACCAAGCATGGAGAAAGAGTGGTCACTTCTCTCTATATGTAGTAGCTAGCTAACACAATTTGAAACCCCTAGAACCCTCCAAAACCCCTAAACCCCCTTTAAAAAAACAAAAACCCCAGCGCCTGCAAGCTGCTGACGCGTGGTTGTCTTTTGGTCCTGGTTGGTGTTACCAACCGAGACTAAAGGTCCTCCTGCCTGGGCGCCCCACAGTGGCCGCATGGAGCTCCTTTGGTCCCATCTCGTAAGCCAACCGGGACTAAAGGTTTTGGGTATTTGCCCTATTTGTTTTGTCCTGGTTTAAGAACCGAGACTAATTAAAGGCCGTCTGGAACCGGGTTTAATGCCCTGTTTTCCACTAGTGATAGTAATGAGATGGGTGAGTGTGTCTACATACTCTCGTAGACTAGAAGCGGAAGCGTATATAACACGGTTTATGTAGTCGTACTCTTCGTGATCCGACCACGGTCCAACCGATATAGTGCCGAACGGACGACATCTCCGAGTTTAGCACACGTGCGGCTCGATGACGTCTCCTACTCCTTGATCCAGCAAAAGAAGGCAGATAAGTAGATGGGATCACAACCAGCACAACGACGTGGTGGTAATGGTAGTGGTGCAACGGCAGTGCTTCGCTAAGCAAAAAACCGTGGACGAGTACTATGCCGGGAGAGAGAGAGAGACGGGGCAGCAACCAAGGCCAATGTCTTGGGGTGCCTTGTTGTGCCCCCTCCCCTATATTTATATGCGTCGGAGGGCTGGGAGTCCAGCCCTACTCCTAATAGGAGTTGGTGCCAAGGGGAAGAGGACTTGAATTCCAAGTCCAATCCTATTCCTACTAGGACTCCCCTTTTCCCCTTCCCTAGCCACATGGGCTTTTGAGGACTTTGTGCGTGATGTCTACTACACAATTTTTTTCTTGTAGACTCTTGTTGGGCCTCCAAGCGCAGAGTTTTGTAGGATAGTAGCAAATTTCGCTCAACTAGATGACCTAAGGTTTATCAATCCGTGGGAGGCGTAGGATGAAGATGGTCTCTCTCAAACAACCCTACAACCAAATAACAAAGAGTCTCTTGTGTCCCCAACACACCAAATACAACACTAAATTGTATAGGTGCACTAGTTTGGCGAAGAGATGGTGATACAAGTGTAGTAATGAAAGTAGATATTGATTTTTGTAATAGGAACAATAAAAAACAGCAAGGTAGGAAGTAACAAAAGTAAGCACAAACGGTATTGCAATGCTTGAAAATGAGGCCTAGGTTCATACTTTCACTAGTGCAATCTCTCAACAATGCTAATATGATTGGATCATATAACCATCCCTCAACGTGCAATGAAGAATCACTCAAAAGTTCTTATCTAGCTGAGAACATAAGAAGAAACTGTTTGTAGGGTACAAAACCACCTCAAAGTTATTCTTTCCGATCAATCTTTCCAAGAGTTCGTACTAAAGTAACACCAAGTTATCCTTTCCGATCGATCTATCCAAGAGTTCTTACTAAAATAACACCATATGATACACATCAACCAACTCTAATGTCACCTAGATACTCCAATGTCACCATGAGTATCCGTGAGTTGATTATACGATATGCATCAAACAATTTCAGATTCATTATACTCAATCCAACACAAAGAACCTCAAATTGTGCCCCAAGATTTCTACCGGAGAAACAAAGACGAGAACGTGCATCAACCCCTATACATAGATTACCCCAATGTCACCTCGGGAATCCGCGAGTTGAGTGCCAAAACACACATCAAGTCAATCAATATGATACCCCATTGTCACCACGGGCATTCACAACAAGATATACATAAAGTGTTCTCAAATCAATAAAAGTATTCAATCCAATAAAAACGAAATCTCAAAGGGAAAACTCAATTCATCACAATAAGATAGAGAGGGGAAAACACCATATGATCCAACTATATTAACAAAGCTTGCGATACATCAAGGTCGTGCCAAATCAAGAACACAACAGAGAGAGATAGAGAGAGAGAGAGATTAAACACATAGCTACCGGTACAAACCCTCAGCCCCGAGGGTGGAGTACTCCCTCCTCACCATGGTGGCCACCGGGATGATGAAGATGGCCTCCGGTGCTGATTTCCCTCTCTGGCAGGGTGCCAGAATAGGGTCCAGATGTAGTGACCCGACCTCAGATAGTCAAGTCTCTATGTTCAGTGTCATCCCTGGATCGGTAATGCTGACACACACAGTACTCGAAGGATTTATAACAGAGTAGCAATCACACACTTATTACATCGAATGTCTCAAAAGAGAACTTATTACACTAAATATGGCTTAAGGCCATCGAAATACGATAACAGCGGAAGGCTTGGAAGATAAAGCGAGTCCATCAACTCCAACGGCATAGCTGAGTGCATGACAAACGACCTAGCGCACCTTACTCCTCGTCTGAAAAGTCTGCAACATGATACATTGCAGCCCAAGAACGGGTCAGCACATGGAATATGCTTGCAATATAACACAGTAGAGCAATGAACAAGTAAATGCTATCACTACATGCATATATGGCTGGTGGAGGCTCTATGGTTATATGGTTTTGCGAAAAGCCAATTTTTTCCTACAACAAAGGAATATATTTATTTAACTATCATGGTGGTTGAAACATTGAGAATGGTACCCCCATCTCAATCCCAATTTAAGAGTAATTATCAACCCAACAAATTAATTTAGAGTGATGAGATCAAATCAATAATTCCAGTACCAGATACTCAAGATGTCCATAACCGGGGACACGGCTAACCATGATTAGTTTATACACTCTGCAGCTTTTCCCCACAAGACTCGATCTCCTCCATTGAATTTCTCGCACTACATGGTGTTTGAGAAACAGATGACCAAGACACGGTCTTTCAGAAGCATTAACTCTAACCCCGGGTAGACAGTACCAACCTACATCCCTTGCATCTGCTAGCCTACCACTGGAAGAGGTCATGCAACTTACTCAACTATGCTAGAGCCCATACTAGCTTGTGGCTGCACACGGAAGTTTCTAGCATGAATAATTTTATGATCCCTTTGAGCCTGGGTGGCGGATCGTAGGATGATCACACGGGTCCTCCGGGATATCCTAGGACAACACTGGATTCTCCAGGTGCCCACAAGCAATCCACCCAGATGTGTATTAAAGTTGCCACCTTAAATTGAACCATTAATTAACAAACTCAGATCTGTCATGGATACACTCAAACCCAATCCACGTCTACGAGCATAGCATAGCAATATGAGCATAACGTAGAAGTAACTCCCAAGGGTTTGATAAAGAAACAGGTAATAGGTTCTACCTCATCAACTACTTCCCAGACCCACATGTTAAGAGATCCTACTCATGCAATGTGTGAGGTTTTAACTAATGCATAAAAACTGGGTATGAAAGGAGTATGATCAATGTGTTACTTGCCTTGCTGACGATGTGCAAATCCTAGAGATTCGTAGTAGCACGCTTCGCACTCCGGGAATTCTATCGCAAACAAACAATAGCATACATAAGCAATCAAACAAAGATGCACGGGTAAAACTCAAAAAATAAGATCTAACAAGAAAGTTCAACTGAAGAACTCCGGTTTGCAAAAAGAATCAAATCAAACGGAGCAACGAAGCTCAAACTACGAAAGAAACAAGATCCGGTTACTAATCTGGACTAAAGTCAAATTTTACAGTACCAAAATCTTATTCAAGTTGGTTAAACATAAAGAGGGCTTTGAGATGAAGATCTAGGCGCTTGTTTCACCCGATTTGGATAAACGAGCGAAAAGTTATACTAGATCGAAGATTAGGGCAGAAATTGCGATCGAAAATAATCAGGGAAAAACCCTGGAAAAAGAAAACTGACGAACAGGCTAATGAACGAACGTTCGCTGTCTGCGGCTAACGGACGAACAACGTTCGTTAAAATGAACGTACGAACAAACATCCGCAATATAACTAAACCAAAAAATACTGAACCGATCTATTAAAAAAACTAGATCTAGGGTTAAAAAAACCAAACGGTTTTTCTGAGAAAAACCGATGAACGGCGACGGCAGCGTCGGCTACCTCTGGCGAGGTCGGCGGGACGACGGGGTGGCGACGGCAGACGGCGGCGGCAATGGGCGGCGCTGGAAGAAGCGGCCAGCAACTTAGGGTTAGGGTTTGGGTGGTGGGGCGGCTTGGGCTATCGGGCCTCGGCGGCGCGGCTTATAAAGCCTGGCCTGCTGGAGTCCGGGTCGAATCCGGCCCGGTAGGTCGGTGCACTTTTTTTTTCTTTTTTTAAATCCTGACGCGGAAAAACAAATAAAAGAAATACTAAACGAACTCCACAAATCCTAAAATAAGTTTCACGGTCCTCTAATAATATTCCGGACAAAGTGAACATTTATTTGAGCCTCTAATGCAATTTTGAAAAACACATATTTTCCTAATTCAAATAAAATTGCGATAAAATCCTAATAAAATTTATTTATTTGATTTTAATATTTTTCCTCCAATATTCATTTATTTTGGAGAAGTCATATTATCTCCTCTCATATATTTTAATGCGAAATATTTTCAGAGAGAAAAATTATTAAAACCAAAATGATCCTTGTCTCAGTATTTGATAAAATTCAAATATGAAGAACATGAAATCCCCAACTCTCTCTATGGGTCCTTGAGTTGCTTAGGATTTTGAGGATCGCGAAACGAAAATGCAATAAAATATGATATGCATGAATGACCTATGTATAACATTCCAAATTGAAAATTTGGGATGTTACAAACCTACCCCCCTTAAGATGAATCTCGTCCTCGAGATTCAGGTTGGCTAGAAAATAGGTGTGGGTGGTGTTTGCATAGATCATCCTCTCGTTCCCAGGTGGCTTCCTCCTCAGTATGGTGGATCCACTGAACTTTGTAAAATTTGATAACCTTGCTGCGTGTAACTCGGCTGGGAAATTCGACAATCTTGACGGGTTTCTCCTCATATGTCAAATCACTATCCAACTGAATTGCTTCCAGGGGCACTGTATCTCTTAGAGGAATATCGGCCATCTCTGCATGGCACTTCTTCAACTAGGAAACGTGAAACACATCATGAACTCCTGACAGTCCTTCGGGTAACTCCAATTTGTAGGCAACCTCTCCCATGTGTTCTAAAACACGGTATGGTCCTACAAATCTCGGGGCTAACTTTCCCTTAACTTCGAAACGTTTAACTCCTCGTAGTGGTGATACTCGCAGATAGGCTCTGTCTTCGATTTCATAGACTACCTCCTTGCGTTTTGAATCTGCATAACTCTTCTGTCTGGACTGAGCTACCTTCAGTCTATCTCGAATTAGCTTAACCTTCTCTTCGGACTCTTTAATCAAATCTGGTCCAAACAACTGGCGGTCTCCAACTTCATCCCACATCAATGGTGTTCGACATCTTCTTCCATACAGGGCTTCGAACGGTGCCATCTTCAAACTGGCCTGGTAGCTATTGTTGTATGAGAACTCCGTGTAGGGAAAATTATCATCCCAACTAGATCCATAATCTAGCGCACAAGCTCTCACCATGTCTTATAGAATCTGATTGACTCTCTCGGTCTGTCCATCTGTCTGCGGGTGAAAAGCTGTATTGAACTCCAGCCTGGTTCCCAAAGTCTGGTGTAGCTGGTGCTAAAACTTTGAAGTAAACTGTGTTTCTCTATCTGATACGATGGTCCTCGGAACTCCGTGCAGACATACGATCCTGGTCATATATATCTTGGCCAACTTTGCACTGGTATAGGTGGTTTTCAATGGGATAAAGGGGGCTACTTTGGTCAAATGATCCACTACTACCCAAATAGAATCATATCCCGATCGGGTCCTGGGTAATCCGGTGATAAAATCCATGCCAAGCTTGTCCCACTTCCATTTGGGTATCGGCATAGGCTGCAGTAATCCTGCTGGCTTTTGATGTTCTGCCTTCACTCTCTGACATACACCACATACGGCTACATACTCGTTGTCGGTGTCAAAACTGGCGGATATCGGGTAGGGGGTCCCGAACTGCGCGTCTAGGCGGATGGTAACAGGAGACAAGGGACACGATGTTTTACCCAGGTTCGGGCCCTCTTGATGGAGGTAAACCCTACTCCTGCTTGATTAATATTGATGATATGGGTAGTACAAGAGTAGATCTACCACGAGATCAAGGAGGCTAAACCCTAGAAGCTAGCCTATGGTATGATTGTTGTTAGATCCTCTGGACTAAAACCCTCAATTTATATAGACACCGGATAGGTTAGGGTTACACAGTCGGTTACAATGGTAGGAGATCTACATATCCGTATCGCCAAGCTTGCCTTCCACGCCAAGGAAAGTCCCATCCGGACACGGGACGAAAACTTCAATCTTGTATCTTCATAGTCCAGGAGTCCGGCCAACGGTGATAGTTCGGCTATCCGGACACCCCTAATCCGGGACTCCTCGGTAGCCCCGAACCGGGCTTCAATGACGATGAGTCCGTAGCGTTGATTGTCTTGACATTGCGAGGCGGGTTCTTCTCCAAATTCCATATACTTGTCGAATAGTGTCCGCTTCGATAAACGCTGCGCTCCTTGGCTTCTACGCCCAATAATGGCCATCTTCCACGTGTTTGAATGAATGCGAAAAGCCGTGGTATTTTTACACTTACCCCTAGCTGCGCAAATGAGCTGCCTATAAAAGGGGTGAGGATCTAGATCTGAGTCACACCATCCCCCTTCATGAAGCTTTCATCGGGCGCCTCGATCAAAGCCCATTCCATCATGGACGGTCGGCCTTGGCTCCTCCTCTCGCGCTCCCAGCCCTCAGCCCGGAAATTGGGAGAGATGCTCAGTCCCGCATAGCGAGCTAGTTATACTCCAAACCAAGGGATTTCTTCCCCCGACCTTTATGGTTCCAGTTCGAGCCGGACTTGCCACCTACAAGGGCGGAAAGCAAGCGGAGAGTGTCCCCGATCCATCTAAAGGAGAGCGGGTGTGCTTTATCTCTTATCTAGTAAGAGGACTCGGATTTCCAATCCATCCGTTTCTCCGGGGCCTCTTGGAGTTCTGACCTCCAATTGCACCACCTTACGCATGCCTCCATTTTGCACATCGCGGGCTTCGTGGCCCTTTGCGAACTGTTCTTGGGCGTCGGCGCATTTTATTGTGGAAGAGATTGTTCTGCCTAGTACCCCGTTCTCATGAGGGGTCAATATATCAAGTGGGCGGAGCCGAACTATGGCGCATCGCCGGGACCGGATATCTATCCGGAACCCCGAAGAAGGCGTCCGAAGACTGGCCTTCAGAATGGTTTTACATGGAGGACGTCCCGTTGCCAGATCCTGTTCAGATCGGCCTTCCGGAGTTTAGCAACGCCTCTCAAGAAGCGCCTAAGCCGGGCGCCATGAGCCCAGAGGGAAAATGACCGGGATGTCCTTTACTTGATGAGCCGAATAAGGTTACTGGCTCATGCCGGATTGACCATGATTGGAGTCATGGCAATCTGCATTATGAGGGGAGTGCAGATGCTCCAATATAGGGGCCACCCTATGTGGATTTCAACGGGGAGGACGATGCCACCCGCCACGGCCGCCAAGGGCCGGGATCGGTCACCGAACTGGTGAAGATCTTGTCTGCCATGTATAAAGGGGAGGAGGAGGATTTTCTCCGCGTCAACCCACTGAGCGAGTTTTCTTCGAATAATCCTCAAAGTTGAGTAAGCAAACATCTTTGTGGCTTGTACGATCCATGTTCCCGTGATTAAATATCTCATTTCTTGGTTTCTGCGTAGGAACTGCGCCAGACTATGGAGAAGATACACAGCCCGCCCCCACAACCCGAGGATCCGGAACGGTCCCTCGATCCGGCTTCCGAAGAGGATCCGGATATAAAGGTGGAGTTGATCGACGGGGTGTTCCACCAACTTAGCATCGACAATGCTTTGGTTGCCATTACGGCCGATTACCCCGGAATACTTCCAGCCTCACAGTGGCGAGACCGAGGTCCCAATACTCGATGACGACCCATCCGTGCTAATTTCTTGATCATCAGTATACCAATGGTGTTTCGCAGGGGTACCTTCGAGGCAGGAAGCCGAGCCAGCGGTTGGCCAACAAGGCGGTCTGGCCCGAAAGGAAAAGAAGTGCGGTCCGGATCGAAACTCCGCCGCAATGGTATGGCGCGTCACCATATTCCCAGGATTGATTCTGGAAGGTGTACTAACGCTGGTGCTTTTTCGGGAAAAAAAGCGCTCGGGACCGAGTCGGAGAGGTTGCCCATCGAGCCTCTGCCGGCCAGGCTCCAAAGCCGGGTCCGGAAGAGGAGGCGAGCACGAGGCGTGCGTCAGATGCTCCTCCGATAGAGGATGCCGACAAATTGTCCGCCACCAACTCCGAGGTGGCGAGCGCCATGAATCACAGGCGCCGCCGGACAGTTCTTCGTGACGCATGTTTCTCCCAAGAGGCCGTGAATGCCTTCAATTAGAGATCGCACCTCCGTGCCGCTCAAGATGGTCTAGCCAGAGCCACGGAGCAGTATGTAAAGGACATACGTAAGGAAATTTGACGGTTATATATGCCAAGAGCCTTAGACTTAAAATAGTTAGAATAACTGATTTAAGGATCATTTGTTATCTGAGATCTTACAAAAAGAATACCCGACTGTCCCGGGAGCTTGAAGAATGCAAGGCCCAACTTAAGGCCGCATTAGCCGCCATCTGAGGGAGCCACAGAGACCCCTCTGGTAATATATGCTTCAAAAGATAAATAGTTTATGAAGTGCGGCGGGTGTGTAAATCGACAAAAATTTGCAGATGGCGCCGGACTAGATCCGGACAAGCAACAGCTCTTGCGCCAGCTAAAAGCCGGCGAGAGCGTGCTTACGCGGGTGCGGCAGGAGAAAAATAACCTCCAAGATGCCAACACCAGACTGGGTGAGGAACTAAAAGTTGTTCGTGCCCAGTTGTCTGACTCCGTAAAGGAGAATCGACGGCTTCGTCGCGGCATTTTCGATAAGTGCTTGAGCGAACTTTGAAAGAGTTCGCGAGGAAGGCGACTAACATAAACATGTATATAGGTTTGCTCACAGGTCGTCTGAAGAGGAGATGCCCAATTCTTGGGTGATCTTCTTCCCGGAATCGTCGGTACCTGCAAACGAAGTTCGGCAGGTGATGAAAAGGCGTCGGCGAGCCTTGTGGCCATCTATCTCCCTGCCGAAGGCATTGGGGAGCTGGCGAGCGGCTTCAAGGAGCAATGGCGCTTCCGACTGTGGAAGATATCGGCCTGCCGTCAAAGGCGCCGAGGAGGCTGGGCCATGGTAAAGACGCGGTACACGGTTGTGACCCAAACCACATGGCCGAGGTCGGACCTGTGGGGCCTGATGGGAAGGAGATCCCTGTAAGCTTAGTGTACGGCCAAGTAGAATTGGCCGCCAAGTATTCCCAGCAAGATTGTAAATTAGATAGCCTGTTAGATGGTAATGAGGAGGAATACAATGAGTCGAGTTGACTATGTAATTAAATATGACATGAGAAATGTCTTCTAGCCGGATTGTAGATCGTTTGTCATAGCGGACCTTTTAAGCCGACCTCAGGACCCAATAGTCCGGAGTGTGTCCGAATACCTTCGTGGTTATATAAGAACCGGGGTATGCGTGGAGACAAGGCGTAGGGGTCATTATTGCTGTATCAGACAAGTGCCCAACTAGTTATGTTATATTACATGGATAGTAAGAAACATCTTCCAAGGAGAATAGTTCCATTAAGGGTTCCTTTCGCTGGGGTGCATGCCCTAAAGTGCATGTCAAAACTGCTAGGAAAGCAGAAAATCATCTGGGGGCAGATGGGTAAATAGTTAAAAATCATCTTTCAGTTCACCGACCGAATATTCCCTTAAGAACGCTAGCTTTCGGCTTCACCCGGTCGAGGTACACATCCGGTGACCATGATAACAATCGCAGAGGTGCTCCCTTTACCACCTAGCCAAACAATCAGGAACGTAGGGGTAAGCACAGGAGCCAGGCAACCTAGCTTGGCCAAACTTAAGTCATATCGATGCATATAATGGTGAATAAAAGGTACGTGCGGAAGTTTGGCGCATGTGTTGGGCATGAAGCCCGTATAAATAAGCTTCGCTCAAGAAGCCCCGAGTATAATGAGCGCGGACAGCGCTTCAAATATGTGCGAACAAAGCGCAAACGAGCCTCTAAAGGCTTCAAGAAGAAGGAGGAGGAAGAAGAGAAATAAAATACAGCAAAAATAGAAAATGTGGATGGAGGAAGGAGACAAACTTGGAGTCCGGCGCTTAGGCGTAGAATCTTCGTAGACGGGCTGCGTTCCATGGGTTCGGCTTGAGTCGGTTATCCGATGCGCTTCGCAGACGGTATGCTCCGCCGGTCAGGACCTGGTCGATGATGGAGGGACCTTCCCATTTGGGCTTGAGTTTGTCCTTTTTCTTGTCTGGCAGGCGTAGAACTAGTTCGCCAACGTTATAAAATTGGCCCGTACTTCCCTGCTAAGATATCTTTGAGCCTGCTGTTGATAGAATGCGGAACGAGCTTTTGCCACGTCGCGCTCCTCCTCCAATGCGTCCAAACTGTCCTGCCGATCGAGCTCGGCTTCTCTTTCTTCATACATGCGCCTTGAGGTGAGTCATGTATTATGTCGCAGGGCAAGACCGCCTCTGTGCCGTACACCATAAAAAATGGTGTGAATCCGGTAGTACGATTTGGCGTGGTCCGCAGCCCCCAGAGTACGGAGTCGAGCTCCTCAACCCAGTGCGTGTTAGATTCCTTGAGGGACCGCACTAATCTGGGTTTAATGCCGCTCATGACTAGACCGTTTGCTCGCTCGACTTGACTGTTGGTTTGAGGGTGATAGACTGAGGCGTAATCGAGCTTGATGCCCATGTTTTTGCCCCATAATTTGACCTCACCGGCCGTGAAGTTGGTGCCGTTATCAGTGATGATACTATGGGGGACACCGTAACGGTGCACTACCCCTGATATGAAGTCTATCACCGGTCCGGATTCGGCCGTTTTAACAGGCTTGGCCTCTATCCATTTGGTGAATTTATCCACCATGACCAATAGGTACTTTTGCTTGTGGGTTCCTCCCTTGAGGGGTCCAACCGTGTCAAGCCCCCAGACCGCGAACGACTAGGTGATGGGTATAGTTTTGAAGGCGGTGGGTGGCATGTGGCTTTGGTTAGCAAAAAGCTGGCAACCGACGCATCGTTGGACTAAATCTTGCGCATCTGCCCGGGCCGTCGGCCAATAAAATCATGTACGGAAGGCCTTGCCTACAAGGGCCCGGGCTGCAGCGTGGTGCCCACCCAGTCCGGCATGAATTTCAGCCAGGAGGTTTCGCCCTTCCTCTTCGGAGATACACCTTTGAAGGACTTCGGTAGTGCTTTTCTTATAAAGCTCTCCCTCATGGACTTTATAGGCTTTAGATCGCCGTACTATGCAGCGAGCCTCATTTTGGTCTTCGGGGAGTTCCTGCCTAGTTAGGTAGGCTAGGAATGGTTCCGTCCGCAGGCGATAACCGCCATTATTTCGTGGGCGGAGGGTGTTATCTCGGTGGCGAGCCTCCGGTATGTCGGATTGTTCGGCGTCAGGCGGTGCGGTTGGGTCCGGATTGTTATTGTGCGGACTCCCTTCCCATAGTACGGATGGCTTGAACAGCCGTTCCAGAAAGATGTTGGGCGGGACGGCATCACGTTTTGCACCGATGCGTGCCAATATGTCTGCCGCCTAGTTGTTATACCGGGCTATATGATGAAATTCGAGCCCTTCGAACCGTGCTGACATGTTTAGGACCGCATTGCGTTATGCTGCCATTTTCGGATCTTTGGCATCAAAGTCTCCGTTTATTTGAGATATCGCGAGGTTCGAATCCCCGCGCACCTCTAGGCGTTGAATGCCCATGGAGACTGCCATCCGAAGGCCGTGCAGAAGGGCCTCGTATTCGGCTGCGTTGTTGGAGTCCGTATACATTATCTGAAGGACGTATTGGACTGTGTCCCCGGTTGGGGACGTCAGGACGACGCCAGCCCCCAGGCTGGCCAACATTTTGGAGCCGTCAAAGTGCATGATCCAATTGGAGTATGCACCGTACTCTTTAGGGAGTTCGGCTTCGGTCCATTCGGCCACAAAGTCGGCCAAAACCTGTGACTTGATAGCTCGCCGTGGCTTATAGATTATGTCGAATGGAAGGAGCTCTATGGCCCATTTAGCAATCCGGCCCGTCGCGTCGCGGTTGTTTATAATGTCGTTAAGAGGTACTTCGGAGGCTACCGTTATCGAACACTCTTGAAAGTAGTGTCGCAGCTCCGGGATGCCATGAACACCGCGTATGCTATCTTTTTGATAATGTGGGTACCGGACTTGCATGGAGTGAGGGCAGTGGACACGTAATAAACCGGTCTTTGAAGAGGGAACCGGTGTCCATCCGTTTCTCGTTCGACAACGAGCACCGCGCTGACAACTTGATGTGTTGCGGCGTTATATAATAGCATTGGTTCCCATGTTGGGCGCGGCCAGGACCGGATTTGTTGCCAATATGGCTTTTATCTCTTCGAGTCCGGCCGTTGCGGCATCCGTCCACTCGAAGTGTTCGGTGCGGCGGAGGAGGCCGTAAAGGGGTAACGCCTTTTCTCCCAAACGGGAAATAAAGCGGCTTAGAGCCGCTACGCATCCCGTCAATTTTTGTATTTGTTTGAGGTCTTTTAGAATATCCAATTGTGACAGAGCTCGGATCTTGGCTGGGCTTGCTTCAATTCCTCTACCGGACACAATGCAGCCTAGGAGCTTTCCGGCTGGTACGCCGAAGACGCATTTTTCCGGATTGAGCTTGATGTCATATTTTCGAAGATTGTCGAATGTGAGCGTCAAGTCGTCTACTAGAGTTTCGACATGCTTGGTTTTGACGACGACGTCATCTACATATGCTTCCACTGTTTTGCCGATCTGGTTTGCCAGACATGTCTGAATCATGCGTTGTCGTTGCGCGGCGTTTTTGAGCCCGAAGGGCATTGTGTTGAAGCGAGCGGGCCGTATGGAGTGATGAATGCTGTTGCAACTTGGCTCGCTCCGCCATCTTGATTTGGTGGTAGCCGGAGATGCAGCGTCGAGGAAGCACAGTGAGTCGTGTCCTGCTGTAGCGTTGATAATTTGATCAATTCGAGGGAGGGGGGAGGGATCCTTTGGGCAAGCCTTATTAAGGTCTTTAAAATCAACACATAGGCGCCAGGATTTATCCTTCTTTGGTACCATCACCAAGTTTGCTAGCCAGTCCGGATGTTTTATATTTCTGATGAATCCTGCTTCCAAAAGTTTGGCTAGCTCCTCTCCCGTGGCCTGTCTCTTGGGTTCGGAAAAGCGCCGAAGAGCCTGTTTGGCTGGCTTGAATCCTTTTAGGATATTTAGGCTGTGCTCGGCCAGCCGACGTGGGATTCCTGGCATATCTGAAGGGTGCCGTGCAAAGATGTCCCGATTTTCTCGTAGAAATTCTCGTGGTCTGGCGTCTACACGTAGTTTAATTGTGCCCGATGGAGGCCGTCTTTGCGAGGTCCATTGGGTGGACTTGGAATTTGACTATTTCATCTGTTGGTTTAAAGAGGTGGACTTGGATCTTTTATCAAGTATCACATCGCCGTCCTGTTCACCGTGGGCGCATCACGGTGAGTTCCTCGGCCGCTAGGGCTTGGATAGTGCCTCGAGGGCTAGTGCGGCTGTCTTGTTTTCTGGCGGAGTGCTATGTTCGGATCACTAGCGAGATTGATGATTCTGTTAGGTCCGGCATTTTAAGCTTCATGTACCCATAATGGGGTATAGCTTGAAAAATTGTGAATGCCTCTCGCCCTAATAAAGCGTGATATCCGCTGCTGAACAGGGCCACTTGAAATGTGACCTCATCGGACTGTAATTGTCCGTGAGCCGAACACTACATCCAAGTGTGATTTTTCCCTGCGGCATGCTTCCCGGCTAGGGATCATTCCTCTAAAGGTTGTGCTGCTTCGCTCAATGCGGTTCCAGTCTATTTCCATTTTTCGGAGGGTTTCCTCGTAGATGTGGTTTAGTCCGCTGCCGCCATCCATGAGTACCTTAGTAAGGCGAAAGCCGTCCACTATTGGACTGAGGACCAATGCGGCTGGTGCTCGGGCTGTTCGAATTTGGGTTAAATCCTTGGCATTAAAGGTAATAGCCGTGTCACCCATGGATTTATTGTTGGTACTTGGTAGACTTGACAAGGTTGCGGAGTGTTCGTTTTCGCATATTATTTGATGCGAAAGTCTCAAGACTATTAACACTTTGACTTGGTATTGCTTGCTGGGATTACGAAGCTAGAAGCTCTTCGCCACTTTTGGCCACTGCCGTAGTACCCAACATGCTCGAAGGCTATGAGTTGGAGTGGCGCCCTCTGTGCTGTGAATTTTGCAGGGTCCGTTTAGCCAACCCTCCAGTACGGTTCCGTACCCTTTAGGGGGTTTTGGTTTTTTGGTGTTTAACCCAGGTGCTTGGTGATGATGCACCCTTTTAGTTCGGACTAGGGATGTATTCGGGGCCGGATTGTCCCAAAATTTACTTTTGGTTTTCCAAGCACTCTCCATCGCACAGTACTTTTGTACTATGGTCACCAAGTCAGGAAAGCGTGTAATTTCGCGACGACTTATGGCATTTAGGATTCCCTTGTCCGTGCAATTATTGCAAAAGTGAGATTGCGTCCTCCTCTCGGCAGTCCTTTATCCTGTCCATAACCAGGAGGAATCTGGCCCAGTAATGATGTACTGTTTCAGCGGGCTCTTGCCGAATTCGAGATAGATTGCTAATATTTGGGTGGGCGGGTGGAACTAGATCCGAAACCCCGTCCAATTTAGGACTCAGGGGCCGAGAAGTTTCCGAACCCGGAAGTTTGGATTTTTGAATGTTATCCAATGAATCCAACCCGCCGCCTGACTTTAAGTTCAGGGCTTGATCGACATCCGTCCCTCTACGGGAATCCGGCATGGAGGGATCGGGAATCCGGACGTAGCTAGTCCTTAAGATAGAAGAAAAATCGCCGCATTGCTCCTCTATCACAGCAACATGATGGGTAGCACAGGAGAGTTGATCTCTCTCAGATCGGTTTTAGGCCCGATCCGGTCGTAGTCTGTGGCGACTCCCAGGGCGGCGATGAGATCCAAGAGCTCGTTTACGGAGGAGAGCTCGATCGGGTCTAAATGTTCGGCAAGTTCCGAATTAACATGGAGATTGGTTTTGATGAATCGAGAAGTCATTGTCGGCGCGGCGGCCGAACTGGCGGTCATGAGAAAACCACCTAGCCGAAGAGTCTGACCAGTGGCCAAGGCTTCTTTGGCGATAGTATCGTCTTTAAAGACAAGATGAGGCATCCTTCCTGACGGAGACGACACAGAGGAACTCTCAATGAAAGCACCAATGTCCGTGTCAAAACCGGCGGATCTCGGGTAGGGGGTCCCGAACTGTGCGTCTAGGCGGATGGTAACAGGAGACAAGGGACACGATGTTTTTACCCAGGTTCGCCCTCTCGATGGAGGTAATACCCTACTCGCTTGATTAATATTGATGATACGGGTAGTACAAGAGTAGATCTACCACGAGATCAAGGAGGCTAAACCCTAGAAGCTAGCCTATGGTATGATTGTTGTTCGTCCTACGGACTAAAACCCTCCGGTTTATATAGACAGCGGATAGGGCTAGGGTTACACAGAGTCGGTTACAATGGTAGGAGATCTACATATCCGTATCGCCAAGCTTGCCTTCCACGCCAAGGAAAGTCCCATCCAGACACGGGACGAAGTCTTCAATCTTGTATCTTCATAGTCCAGGAGTCCGGCCAACAGTGATAGTTCGGCTATCCGGACACCCCCTAATCCGGGACTCCCTCACTCGTCAATATCCTTCTTCATTCCAGTCCACCGGAAACGCTCCTTCAAATCCAAACACATCTTGGTGTTTCCGGGTTGTATCGAGTATGGCTATTCATGAGCTTCCTGTAGTATTAACTTCCTGATCTCTGTATTGTTGGGCACATATACACGGTCCTCAAACCACAAGGTGTTGTGCTCGTCCTCACGAAAACCTTTGGCTTTTCCTTTGCTCATTTTCTCCTTTATTTCAGCAATTTCTTTGTCTTCCTTCTGAGCTTCTCGAATCCTTTCCAATAATGTTGACTAAACCTCCAATGTTGCAAAAAAACCTTTAGGAACTATCTCCAAACGAAGCTCCCTGAGATCTTCTGCTAACTCCTTTGTCAATCCTCCGCTTACGAGGGTATTGACATAACTCTTCTGGCTCAAAGCGTCTGCTACGACATTGGCCTTTCCTGGATGATAGTGTAACTTCATATCATAATCCTTTATGAGTTCCAACCATCTCCTCTGCCTGGGGTTCAACTCCTTCTTAGTAAAAATGTACTTCAAACTCTTGTGATGTGTGTACACATCGCAGCGGTTTCCAATAAGGAAATGTCTCCAGGTCTTGAGCGCATGCACTACGGCTGCTAACTCCAAATCATGCATTGCATAATTTTACTCATGCGGCCGAAGTTGTCTTGAGGCATATGAAACAACTCTTCCGTCTTGCATAAGTACTCCTCCAAGTCCTAAGCGAGAGGCGTCGCAATACACTTAGAAATCCTTGCATATATCCGGAAGGATCAACACTAGGGCTGTAGTCAAACGTTTCTTCAACTCCTGGAAACTTGCTTCACATTCTTCCGTCCAATGGAACTTGGTGTCCTTCTTCAACAACGCCGTCATGGGCTTCGCAATCTTAGAAAAATTCTCAATGAATCTCCGATAGTATCCCGCGAGTCCAAGAAAACTGCGGATCTCTCCAACTGAGGTGGCTGCCGACCACTTAGTGACTGACTGAACCTTGGTAGGATCCACTGCTATACCTTCTCCGTATATAACATGTCCAAGAAATCCAACTTCCTTCAACCAAAACTCACATTTGCTGAACTTGGCATACAACTGATGTTCCCTGAGTTTCTCGGTAACTAAGCGCAAATGCTCCTTGTGTTCCTCTTCATTCTTCGAGTATACCAAGATATCATCAATGAACACCACGAAAAATTTATCCAAGAACTCCATGAACACCTTGTTCATCATACTCATGAAATAGGCAGGGTGTTAGTCAGTCCAAATGACATAACCGTATACTCATATAACCCGTACCTTGTGGTTAATGTTGTTTTTGGTATATCCTTTTCTCGAATCTTCAGCTGGTGATATCCTGATCGCAGATCAATCTTTGAAAACACTTTAGCTCCTTGCAGTTGGTCAAACAAATCATTGATCATCGGCAGTGGGTACTTGTTCTTGATCGTCACTTCATTCAACGCACGATAATCAACAACCATCCTCAATGTTCCATCCTTCTTCTCAACCAAGAGCATTGGGGCTCCCCATGGTGATGAACTTCGTCGGATGTAACCTTTCTCCAACAACTCCTTAATCTGCTTCTTGATCTCTTCCAGATCATTCACGGGCATCCGGTATGGTCTCTTCGATATTGGTCCGGTGCCTAGCAATAGATCTATCAAAAACTCAACATCCTGATTTGGCGGCATGCCTGGTAAATCCTCTGGAAATACATCTGGGTAATCCTTCACTACCGGCACTTCCTCCTGAACAACTCATGTGAGAGAATTTGCTTGGGTCCTCCTCGGCGCATGCCTAGATACATACTTGATCCTTTTCCCCTCCGGAGTAGTGAGTAGAATAGACCTACTAGCACAGTCAATGGTTCCTCCATACTTCGATAACCAGTCCATTCCTAGTATCACATCCAATCCTTGTGACTCCAGAATTATTAGGTCTGAGGGGAAAACATGGCTACCAATGGTTAAGGGTAACCGATCACACCATCGGCTGGCCATATACTCTGCACCTGGTGAGCTTACTAACAAGGGTGTCCTAAGGCCTACGGTGGGTAACTTAAACTTGTCCACAAATCCCCTTGAAATGTATGAATGCGATGCACGAGTATCAAATAAAACAAGAGCGGTAAATGACTTAACCAAAAACTTACTGATAACTGCATTAGGCTGCTCTTCAACCTCCTCCATGTTCACGTGGTTCACTTGTCCCCGGTTGAAAGGGTTGGATTTCTTCCCAGAGCTTCCATTGTCATTCCCATTCTTCGCTTCAGGGCACTCGGTGGCATAGTGTCCAGTCTTCCCGCACTTAAAACAAGTAATGTGACTTAGGTCCCTCTTGGCGGGTGTGGCTGGAGTGGAGCTGTTCTGATTGTTGCTTTCTCCATTCCCATTTCCATTCTTGGGGCCATTGTGGTTATGCGAACTTCCTCCATTGTGAGTATGGCCTCCATGGTTATGGGTAAATCCTCCTGAGTTCGGGGTTAAACGGGGCTTTTGCTGAGCTCCAGAATTGTACTTTCCTTGTCCATACTTCCTCTTGCGGCTCTCAATCTGCTGATGCTTCCCTTCAATCATAAGAGCCTTGTCTACCAACTCCTGGTAGTTGTTAAATGTTGCCACCATCAACTGCATGCTCATCTCATCGTTCAACCCTTCCATAAACTTCTCCTGCTTCGCGGCATCTGAGGCCACATCATCAGGGGCATAACGAGATAGCTTACTAACCTCATCTACGTACTGAGCCACAGTATGATTTCCCTGGCGCAAGTTGCGAAACTCACGCTTCTTCATGCTCATAGCTCCAGTTGAGACATGGGCTGTGCGGAATGCTTGCCGAAACTGATCCCAAGTGATATTGGCTATAGGGAAGGTGGTTGTGTAATTCTCCCACCATGATGCTGCTGGTCCATCCAATTGATGTGCGGCAAAATGCACCTTCTCAGCGTCTGTGCAACCTACGGTGGTCAACTCCCTTCCAATCCTGCGTAGCCTGTGATCAACAACTATTGGCTCGGTGCTACTAGAAAACACCGGCGGCTGCAACCTCAGAAAACAGGCTAAGTTGTCAACCGGGGGTGGTGGCGGAGGGTTGTTGTTGTTGTTGTTGCCTTGGTTCTGGACTAATATCTGCATCAAGGCATTCTGCTGCTGGATCAACTGGGTGATCTCCGGTGGGAAGACAAATCCGGTATCATGTCTTGGAGGCATCTGATGGGTTTAGAGGGGAGAGATTAGAATAGAAATGAGGTCTAATGAGAAAACACTACCCATATGCACATGAGACAAACACAATCATATCACACCAATCAATAGAAAGGGCATACAATCGGTCTAGAACTATCGTTACAAAAGTGCTCGGGCTACTACTATATACAGGGGAAATACTACTAATCATATGGTGGTCATCTAGAAATTTTGATCGGTGGAAGACTCCATGATATCCGCTCCAGGTTCGTCTTCATAATCATCATCACTACCATCAGGGTCGGAGTCGGTGTCGTCGATGATGATGTAGTCTTCAGAACGAATTTCCTTAGGTTCGTCGTCTTCTCCTCCTGGCACGGGGTCTCCCATGAAAACTCCTAGCTTCCTTATCAGGTCGTCATTCTTCTCCACGAGTATCGTCATTTCCTCTTCATATCCATCACGTGCAGACTTGAGTTCCTCCTCTAGCTCCGAGATCCTTGTCATCGCCTTCTATAAATCTATCATGCTTGCGCACATCTGGTTCTCCTGGCGTCGAATATGCTGGTTTAGCTCTTGGATGAATGCTGCTATGGACTTGTCCCTCCTGGTGCTAACTATCTCCCATTGCTTGTCTCGGCGCCCACATATCTGGTAGATAGTGTCCTTGATATCCTTGTTGTAGACTTCGCCAATTCGTCCCATGGCGATGTGGGCCGCCATGCTCTTTCCTAGACTCCAGGTTGGTGCATCAAAGGAAAAATCTATGGGCTCCGTAACTGGCATGAATGTCCTTCCTAGAACTTGAACTTGAATCATCCAGCGCACCTCTTCAGGTAAAGTGGCAGTGTAGGTCCCGGTGAAGCTTGGTATTCCGATGTTCATGTACCTAGTCACTTCCTTCAAGTGTCGTCCAAAGGGTGTGTCTTCATCCGGTTGTGCAAACTTGTTCCTCGGGTCCGCCATCCTAAAGAGTAGAAAATGGAGAGGAGTTAGAAATGAGTAGAGAAGAGTGACCAATGGGTTTTCTTAGTGGTCGTGTCCTACATTCAGTGTGTGCACTGATACCATCTTGTAGCGACCCGACCTCAGACGGTCAAGTCTCTATGTTCAGTGTCATCCCTGGATCGGTAATGCTGACACACACAGTACTCGAAGGATTTATAACAGAGTAGCAATCACACACTTATTACAACGAATGTCTCAAAAGAGAATTTATTCCAATAAATATGGCTTAAGGCCATCTAAATATGATAACAACGGAAGGCTTGGAAGATAAAGAGAGTCCATCAACTCCAAGGACATAGCTGAGTGCATGACAAACGACCTAGTGCACCTTACTCCTCGTCTGAAAAGTCTACAACATGATACGTTGCAGCCCGAGAATGGGTCAACACATGGAATATGCTGGCAATATAACACGGTAGAGCAATGAACAAATAAATGCTATCACTACATGCATATATGGCTGGTGGAGGCTCTATGGTTATATGGTTTTGCGAAAAGCCAATTTTTCCCTACAATAAAGGAACATATTTTATTTAACTATCATGGTGGTTGAAACATTGAGAATGGTACCCCCATCTCAACCCCAATTTAAGAGTAATTATCAACCCAACAAATTAATTTAGAGTGATGAGATCAAATCAATAATTCAAGTACCAGATACTCAAGATGTCCATAACCGGGGACACGGCTAACCATGATTAGTTTATACACTCTGCAAAGGTTTGCGCACTTTTCCCCATAAGACTCGATCTCCCCCGTTGAATTTCTCGCACTATATGGTGTTTGAGAAACGGATGACCGAGACACAGTCTTTCAGAAGCATTAACTCTAAACCCAGGTAGACAGTACGAACCTACATCCCCTAAATCTGCTAGCCTACCACTGGAAGAGGTTATGCAACCTACTCAACTATCTAGAGCCCATAATAGCTTGTGGATGCACACGGAAGTTTCTAGCATGAATAATCTTATGATCCCTTCGATCTTGGGTGGCGGACCGTAGGATGATCACACGGGTCCTCCGGGATATCCTAGGACAACACTGGATTCTCCAGGTGCCCACAAGCAATCCACCCAATGTGTATTAAAGTTGCCACCTTAAGTTGAACCATTAATTAACAAACTCACATCTATCATGGATACACTCAAACCCAATCCACGTCTACGAGCATAGCACAGCAATATGAGCATAACTTAGAAGTAACTCCCAAGGGTTTGATAAAGAAACAGGTAATAGGTTCTACCTCATCAACTACTTCCCAGACCCACATGTTAAGAGATCCTACTCATTCAATGTGTGAGGGCTGTAAGTAATGCATAAAAACTGGGTATTAAAGGTGTATGACCAATGTGTTACTTGCCTTGCTGACGATCTGCAAACCTAGAGACTCGTAGTAGCACGCTTCGCACTCCGGGAATTCTATCACAAACAAACAATAGCATACATAAGCAATCAAACAAAGATGCTCGGGTAAAACTCAAATAAGAAGATCTAACCAGAAAGTTCAACTGAAGATCTCCGGTTTGCAAAAAGAATCAAATCAAACGGAGACACGCAACTCAAATTATGAAAGAAACAAGACCCGATTACTAATCTGGACTAAAGTCAAACTTTACAGTACCAAAATCTTGTTTAAGTTGGTTAAATAGAAAGAGGGCTTCGAGACGAAGATCTAGGCGCTTGTTTCACCTGATTTGGATAAACGAGCGAAAAGTTATACTAGATCGAAGATTGGGGCAGAAATCGCGATCGAAAATAATCGCGAAAAAACCCTGGAAAAAGAAAACTGACGAACAGGCTAACGAACAAGCGTTCGCTGTCTGCGGCTAATGGACGAACAGCGTTCGTTAAAATGAACGTACAGATGGCGTTCGTTAAACCAAAAAAACCGAACCGATCTATTAAAATAACTAGATCTAGGGTTAAAAAACCGAACGGTTTTTCTGAGAAAAACCGACGAACGGCGGCGGCGTCGGCTACCTCCGGCGAGGTTGGCGGGGACGGTGAAGCGACAGCGGCGGTGTGGGAGGCGGCGTCTTGGCGGGAGGCAATGACAGCGGTGGCGACTTAGGGTTAGGGTTAGGGTGGGGGGGCGGCTTGGGCTGTCGGGCTTCGGGGGCGTGGCTTATAAAGCCTGGCCGGCTGTAGTTCGGGTCAAATACGACCCGGTAGGTCGGTGCTCTCTTTCTCTCTCTCTCTCTCTCTCTCTCTCTCTCTCTCTCTCTCTCTCTCTCTAAATCCTGACGTGGAAAAACAAATAAAAGAAATACTAAACGGACTCCAAAAATCCTGAAGTAAATTTTCACGGTCCTCTAATAATATTCCGGACAAAATGAACATTTATTTAGGCCTCTAATGCAATTTTGAAAAACGCATATTTTTCCTAATTCAAATAAAATTGCGATAAAATCCAAATAAAATTTATTTATTTGATTTTAATATTTTTCCTCCAATATTCCTTTATTTTGGAGAAGTCATATTATCTCCTCTCATATATTTTAATGCGAAATATTTTTGGAGAGAAAAATTATTAAAACCAAAATGATCCTAGTTTCAATATTTGATAAAATTCAAATATGAAGAACGTGAAATCCCCAACTCTCTCTGTGGGTCCTTGGGTTGCTTAGGATTTCAAGGATCACGAAACAAAACTGCAATAAAATATGATATGCATGAATGACCTATGTCTAACATTCCAAATTGAAAATTTGGGATGTTACACCAGATTGGTTTTTTGTGGATACAAAGGCTTGCGGCGGCGGAACTTCCGATCTAGATAAACTTTCGCGGGTTTCTGAATATATAGGATTTTTTTGCGTCAGTTTGACACTAAGATGGGCCTCAAGCGGGCGATACCCACCACGGTGCGCCAAGGGGTGGCGTTGTGGGCAGCAGGGGCCCCCCTGTGGTGGTTCTTTGCTCCATTATTTCTCTCTTCTTCCAAAAAAATCATCAAAAAGTTTCGTCCAATTCCGAGAACTTTTATTTCTGCACAAAAAACAACACCACCGTAGTTCTGCTGAAAACAGTGTCATTCCGGGTTAGTTCCATTCAAATAATACTAAAACCATATAAAATTGTTGTAAACATGGCATAAATACTTCATAAATTATAGATACGTTGGAGACGTATCAGCATCTCCAAGCTTAATTCCTACTCGTCCTCGAGTAGGTGAATGATAAAAGAAATAACTTATGTATTGTGAATGCTAGCATAGTGCATAAGTATGATCAATGATAATTTCAATCACTTTTTGATGAATCGTAACAACAACTCTTTCTCGTAAAACTCATCATGATAAAGTAGCAATCAATTCACATGTTACGGTTCAAACAATGCCTTCTCTTGAAACTTAACAACCTATATTCTTGGTCACCAAACAGTTGCAATTCAACTTATTCAACAAAGTCTAAGTAAGAGCTCCTCATACTCAATCATCATATAGTCTTCTATGATTGCTAGTACTCAAAGCATATTCTTAGAACAATTGGCATCCATCGAACACAGAGAAAGATAGGGGCTTAATGTTTCGCCTTCCAACTCATTTATCATAGAGATTATTGTCAACAATAATAAATCATGATCAAATATATTTGGCTGGTGATACGTCTCCAACGTATCTACAATTTTTGATTGTTCCATGGTATTATATTATCTGTTTTGGATGTTTTATATGCATTAATATGCTATTTTATATTATTTTGGGACTAACTTATTGACCTAGAGCCCAGTGCCAGTTTCTATTTTTTGCATGTTTTTGAGTTTTACAGAAAAGGAATATCAAACAGAGTCCAAACGGAATAAAACTTTCACGATAATTTTTCTTGGACCAGAAGACACTCGTAGGACTTGGAGATGAAGTCAGAGGAGTCCCGAGGCGGCGACAAGCCTCAGGGGCGCGCCCTAAGGGCTTGTGGGCCCCTCAGAGCTCCTCCAACCCTAATTCTTGGCCTATAAATTCCCAAATATTCCCAAACTACCAGAAGCGTCCACCAATATACTTTTCCGCCACGTAACCTTACATGCACGTGAGATCCCATCTTGGGGCCTTTTAAGCACACTGCTTGGGAGGGATTCGATCACGGAGGGCTTCTACATCAACTCTATTGCCCTTCCGATGAAGCGTGAGTAGTTTACCACAGACCTACGGGTCTATAGCTAGTAGCTAGATGGCTTCTTCTCTCTCTTTAATCTTCAATACAATGTTCTCCTTGATGTTCTTGGAGATCTATCCGGTGTAATATTCTTTTGCGGTGTGTTTGTCGAGATCCGATGAATTGTGGATTTATAATCAAATTATCTATAAATATTATTTGAGTCTTCTCCGAATTCTTATATGCATGATTTGATATCTTTGTATTTCTCTTAGAATTATCGGTTTGGTTTGGCCAACTAGATTGGTTCTTCTTGCAATGGGAGAGGTTCTTAGTTTTGGGTTCAATCTTGCGGTGTCCACACCCAGTGACAAAGTAGGGGTAGCGAGGCACGTATTGTATTGTTGCCATCAATGGTAAAAAGATGGGGTTTTCATCATATTGCTTTAGTTTATCCCTCTACATCATGTCATCTTACTTAAAGCGTTACTCTGTTCTCTTGAACTTAATACTCTAGATGCAGGTAGGAGTTGGTCGATGTATGGAGTAATAGTAGTAGATGCAGATAAGAGTCGGTCTACTTGACACGGACGTGATGCCTATATTCATAATCATTGCCTTGGATATCGTCATAACTTTGCGCTTTTCTATCAATTGCTCGATAGTAATTTGTTCACCCATCGTATGTTTTCTTTCAAGAGAGAAGCCTCCAGTGAAACCTGTGCCCCCCGGTTCTATTTTCCATCATATACTTTCAGATCTATAAACCAGAAAACCCAAATATACCTAACTGTATTTACTTTTATTTTGTTTTACATTCTAGTAACCTTTTATATCTATCTCTATCAGATCTCATCCTTGCAAGTGACCGTGAAGGGATTCACAACCCCTTTTCTGTGTTGGGTGCAAGTGTTTGATTGTTTGTGCAGGTGCATAGATTGGAGACTTGCGTGTACCTCCTACTGGATTGATACCTTGGTTCTCAAACTGAGGGACATACTTATCTCTACTTTGCTGTGTCACCCTTTCCTCTTCAAGGGAAAACCAACGCAAGCTCAAGAAGTAGCAACTAGCCATATGTGCCTAGATCTTCCCCCGTCACATGACGCTTGCCAACTAGAGAATAATTGAGGTTGAAATGAGAATGCATACTATTGACTCTTGCATAAAAGTAAATACTGAAAGTAAAAGAACGTCATGTGGTTGTCATGCAGTTTTAATTTTTGGATGCATACTCTCTTAATGCAAAAAAACGTCACGTTAAATTTGCCCTTATGATAGCAACATTTATTATGCACTCCGTCGCGTTTATTAATTTGCCATCACAAGTTTGTACAACGCTTATTTTCCCTTACAATAAAAGGTCAAACATATTTAGGAGCAATTTTCATTGCTTTATGCATCGATGACAACTTACTTTAAGGATCTTTATCAATCCATAGGTAGGTATGGTGGATACTCATGGCAAGAAATTGGGTTTTAAGGGTTTTTGGATGCACAAGTAGTATCTCTACTTAGTACGAATTTTGGCTAGCAAAAGATCCTAGGCAAACACCACATGTTGGATGATCCATGACAATATAATTTCTATGCAAATATACACAACCATAACTCATTACGTTGTCTTACTTGTCCAACTTCAACTAATTTTCTCAAGTTTGAAATAATTAATGGGTATTCACAATCATAGAAGATCTCCAAGTTAATATATTTGTATGTGAAAGTTCTCTTCCATATACTAATCATTCATGAATTGCTTGTATGACCAATATTGTGATTGTCAAGCTTCAATAGATTTCACTTTCTAAACCCAATGTGAAGCCACTACTAGGCATGATATGAACATATAATTTAAACTTCATGATAGTCAATTCATCCAACAATTTACTCATAGGATATAAGTGAAGCACAAGAGTAAATAACAAACTGCTCCAAAAAGATAAAAGTGAAGATCAGGAGAGTAGCTGAGTAAATGGGTAGCTATTCGAGGACTCACTCTTATTGAAAAACTTTAAGATCTAAATATTTTATTAAAAAAGCAAGCAAAACATAATAAAATGGCATTCCAAGAATATCACACGTCATATGAATAAGCAAAAACATAGGCTCAACCGAGGCTACCCGATAATTGTTGATGAAGAAAGGTGGGATGCCTACCGGGGCATCCCAAGCTTAGATGCTTGAGATTTCTTGAAATATTGTCTTGGTATGCCTTGGGAATCCCCAATCTTGAGCTTTTGTGTCTCCTTAATTCCTTCTATATCATGGTTTCCCTAAATCTTAAAAACTTCATCCACACAAAACTCAACAAGAACTCGTGAGATAAGTTAGTATAAATCAATGCAAAAACCTTATCATTCTCTACTGTAGAAAATCACTAATATTATTATTTAAAATTGCCTAATAAATGCCTCTGCATATTTAATACTCCTATCCTCAAATAGAATCATTAAACAAGATGCAGACAATGCAAACATAACAGCAATCTATCTAAACAGAACAGTGCGTAAAGAATGCAAGAAGATTCATACTTATCTTACTCAAAAAATTCTGAAAAATTCCCACACTGTAGAAAATTTATCATACCTTATTTTGAAAAAAGTTCAACATTTTATCACATTATAACTTTTCTCAACAATTCACGCACTAGCGTGCAACTTTCTGTTTTCGAACAACAACATATAGACTTGGAAAATAAGCATGGCAAAAGCTATACTTGACATTTTTATTGAAGTAAAAGATAAAAAAACATTATTATAAATAATACCAAGCAAATCCTCACAAAATAAAATGGCGCTCCAAGCAAAACACATATCATGTGGCGAATAAAAATATAGCTCCAAGTGATGTTACCGCTAATGTTGAGGACGAAAGAGGGGATGCCTTTCAGGGCATCCCCAAGCTTAGTTGCTTGGATCTTACTTGAATATTACCTTGGTGGTTCCTTGGTGTAAGTGCATCTAGTGCCCCTTATTGATTTTGGTGTATTGAAGACTTATAGGTTAAGGGACTAATGTGTTTATGAGTGTACACAGGTCTATAAGTCTATGAGGAGTTTGATATTTACAGAGAAAGTCGACCCCTAAAAATGAAGTTCTTCGACTGAAGACTTCCGATTTCTGAAGACTTTGAAAGTGAAGAAATTGGTGTGACCTTGAAGACTTGGTATTCTTTTGAGGAACATGAAGCGTGAATACTTTTGTTTTCGTAGTTTCATTTTCTCTTTCTTGGGTCATAGGAAACACCGTCTTTATTAAAGGGGTCGAGGAAATACTAAGGAAAAATTTCCAAGTGATGCTCAACTCAAAATACTACACCTACCAATCCCTTCGAGTGAAGCCATTGGAAATATCATACAGTTCAGTCATATTCTTCAGTGAAAGAGACAAAGTTCTTCTGGTCTCTCAGGAATTTGTTCTGACTGAGGAGTTAGGAATTCGCCAGTGCGTATTGCATACACAGTGAGGAACATGATAGCCCTGAGGAATTTGATACTCAAATTTCCGACCGTTGCTGTGCTATGCGCCAGCTGTCCCAAAATATCTACCCACCTAACGGTCATATCATTGAAGGGCATTTATGTCTTATCATGTCGGGCTGCTCCCTAGGCTATAAATAGCCGCCCCTTACAACCACTAATTGGTTGGCTGCTCCGAGAGAAACTAACACTTGTCATTTGAGAGCATCCCATCCTCCGAGGACTTTGAGCGAAAATCATCAAGTGAGGAAAACCCAAACCCAAACACCTACAAACCCAAAGTGATTGAGCATCATGAAGAGATTGATCTGCGTGGATCCGACGCTTATTACCTTTGAAGATTGTGCTTCTTCCAGACGGTTAGGCGTCATGGTCTAGAGCATCCAAGAGGAATTGTGGATCGCCGAGTGACCGAGTTTGTGAAGGTTCAGAAGTCACCTGAAGACTTACCACGAGTGATTGGGCGAGATTTGAGTGACCTTAGCTCAAGGAGAATACGGTGAGGATTGTGTGTCCGGGACTGTGTGTCCTCGGGTTTAAATACCTAGCCGCTCCAACCAGATGTACAACTGAGACAGCAGTTGGAACTGGTCTACCAAATCATTGTCTTCTCCAAGCCTACTGGTTCTATTTCCACAACTCTTTCATTTCCTCATTACTGTGTTGTGTGCTTGTCATATCTGTGTTTGAAAACTTTGACTGAAGACTTTCTCAATTTCCTCAGTTCAATTCCTTCAGTCTGTTTGTCTTCATCCTGTGTTATCCTGTGTTTACGCTTTCTGTACTCTGTGCCTGTCTTCATTTCATCATGATGACCATGCTTGTGTTCTGTTATGTTTACTTCTGAGTACTTATTCCGCTGCAAGTAGTTATTTGCTAAGGAATTTCCTCACCCGCAAATTCCTCAGTGAAGAATTTATAAGAATCGCCTATTCACCCCCCTCTAGTCAATATAACGCACTTTCAATTGGTATCAGATCAAGGTACTCCCTTGTTCTGTCTGATTTTGGTATAACCGCCTGGAGTTTTAGTTATGTCGACCACAGGAATTAATACTGTGTCATGCCCCATCTTTGACGGTCACGAGTATCCCAAGTGGAAGGCCATGATGAAGAAGCGTCTCATGGCGATGAATAGAAAACTGTGGACCGTCACTGAGATTGGTCTTACCGATCTGTGCAAGATGGCGGAAGCTGATGACATTCACAAGTACACTCTTCTCAAACTCACGGTGAAGGACGTCATCTGCTCCTATCTGTCTCAAAATCAGTTCAAGAACATCATGCATCTCGATCATGTGAAGCTTATCTGGGACCGTCTCTCTAAGGACTATGAAGGTCATCGAATCCGTCATGATCCTTGGTTTGAGAACTTCAAGGAATCTCTCAAAGCGATGACATTCGAACCAGAATCATCATCCTCTTCATCATGCCTTATGGCAAAAAGTGCTGAGGTAACTGAATGCTACCTGTCCGAGTTTAGTGATGATGAATCTGGTGATGAATTTGGACCCAGCTATGTCAAACTTGCTTCCCTTGCCACTAAACAACAAAGATCTTTGGAAAAAGTTCAATACATGCTAAATAAGAGCGATGATATGTTGGGTGAAGAAATGGATCAGTCAAAAGCTTTGGCTGAAAGTCTTCAGAGACTTCATACTAAGTATGACACCCTTCAAGGTCATCATAACACTCTCTCATCTAATCATGAGAAACTTTCTCATGAATTTCTTCAGATAAGAAGCTAAGAGTGAGTTATGAAGATATTCAGAAGGAGCGCGATTCATTAATTGCTCAACAAATCAGTGCTTCTCAGGAAGAATTTGTTCCTCCATGCTTAAAGTGCATTGAACGTGAATCTGCTAATTCTTCACCTGAATGTTCAAATGCTTCTAATGCTACAAATTCTTCAATTGTCTCTGCTATCACTAATTCCTCATCTAAGGACATTGCTAGTATCACTTGACAATGCAGTGGTTGAAGGAATTGTACATGACAGGCATGTACAAAAGCCTCAAAGGGCATCGGACTCTTTGTGATGTGCTTAAAAAGCATATCCTCAACAGGAACCCTAGGAAAGAGGGTATTGCCTTTGAGAGGAAACTAAATGCTGATGGTACATATTGGAAGCCTGAGCAGTAGCCCAAAACCTCATGGGTTGCTACAAAGAGACCTCCAGTTGATCCATCTAATTTATCCGGCTTTACATGTGAATCTTCTCATTCTTCTGATGAGTCATTTGACTCCAACTATAAACTGTTTAAAAATCAAAATGCTGAAGTATTTGCTAGATATGTTGGTACTAACTGCAGGAACGATTCCCCTATGAAGAAAATCTTGGTTCCCAAAAGGTGCCTTGAAAGACTTCAGGTGAATGTCCTCATGACACCACCTGTGAAGAATAGGAGCCCCAGATCAAATTCTTCATATGGACCAAATTCTTCATATGGATCCAAGTCCTCATACGGATCGAATTCCTCACGTGGATCATATTCCTCAAAAGGATCAAAGTCCTCATATGAATATCATCATGCTAACAACTCTGTTTCGCAGGGAAGAGCTAAGGGCTATGAATATGAGCATTACTCCTCTAATCATTATGTTCATAAGTCCTCAAAGAATTTCTCTGCTTATTCATATGCTTACCCTAACTCCTCTTATGTGAAACGAAATGGATTGGCTTCTATGCCACCTTTCTCGTATGGAGCTCGCAAAGTGATGAACTCTTTGCCACCCCTTCAGATGTGGGCGGTGAAGAAAAAGAACTAATCTCTTTTGTAGGCCGGAGTCTCGGGCGTGCTCAAACGTCTGAAGAATTTCTTTGGAGACACGAAAAGTGGCTGATAGGGCCTTGAGCTAATCATGAAGAAATGAACTCTCATTTCTCACGTCCTCATACTGCTTTATCTGTTCTGTTGCTTGATGAAATTGAACTGATGAATTGTGATGTCATATTCTTCACTGATGAAGTATATGAGTTCGTAAGCTGCACTAATACATCTGCATGATGATCAACCCAAAGCCACTGAGTGGATCCTCGATAGTGGATGTACAAATCACATGACTGGTGACAAGAATCTATTGATGGATGCTCCCTTATTTCCATCGCATCTGAAGCATATCATCTTCGCTGACAAAGGCAAAAGTCGGGTATTGGGTCTAGGTAAGTTTGCGATCACAAAGGATGTGGACAAAGTCATGCTTGTCGACTCCTTAGGATACAACCTCATGTATGTCTTAATGCTTTGTTATCTTGATATGGTTGTTGTCTTTGGCAAGTACCATTGTGTTGTGGTTATGGAAGCTGACAATTCCAAATCTTCGAAGGCTTTAGGAGAGGAGAATTGTATATTGTTGATTTCTCTACAGGACCACAACCAGCCGTGTGCCTACTTGCAAAAGCTTCAGAAGGCTGGCTATGGCATCGACGATTTGGTCATGCAGGCATGAGGAATTTGCACACGCTTGCAAATAAGAAGCATGTCATTGGCATTTAGAATGTCAAATTCCTCAAGGATCACTTATGCAGAGCCTGTGAAGCTGGGAAGATGACAAAGGCTAAGCATCCAGCAAAGACTATCATGACCACTACTCGACCATTTGAATTGCTTCACATGGATCTCTTCGGTCCTAACCATTATTCTGCAGTTTCAAATGATGCATCTCAATATGGCTGTGTTATTGTTGATGATTACTCTCGATACACATGGGTACATTGTTACTTACAAACATGAAGTGCAGGAAGTCTTCAAGCGATTTTCTCGAGGGCTACAACCAACTTTGGTGTGAAGATCAAGCACATCAGAAGTGACCATGGAACTAAGTTCAGGAATTCTAGTCTTGATGACTATCTTGATGAACTTGGTATTACTCATGAGTTATCTGCTCCTTATACTCCTCAGCAGAATGGCGTCATGGAGCACAAGAACAGGACTCTTGCTGAGATGGCTCGCACTATGCTTGATGAATACAAAACGCCTCGTCGTTTCTGCATTGATGCAATTGATACTTCTTGCCACATCATCAACATAGTATATCTTCACAAATTCTTCAAGAAGACTGCCTATGAACTCCTCACCGACAAGAAACCCAATGTGAGTTATTTCAAAGTCTTGATTGCTAAATGCTGGATTAGAGATCCTCATCACAACTCCAAATTTGCACCGAAACCACATGAAGGTTTTATGCTTGGTTACGGAAAGGACTCGCACACCTACAGAGTCTTCAACAACGTTCTTCACAAGGTTGTTAAAACAGTAGATGTGCGGTTCGATGAAACTAATGGCTCACAAAGAGAGCACCTACCTTCTGTGATAGATGAACCAGCACCTGAGGAATCTATCAAGTTCAAGGCTACTGAGTATGTCATTCCTACCAAAGAATCTGCTGAAGAATTCATTCCAGAACATGAAGAACGTCGAGCTAATGCACCTGAAGAAAATGCTGAAGAAAATGGTGCTGAAGAAAATGCTGATCAAATTCCTCGACGACAACCAGCTCATCCTCGTGTTGCAAAAAAGTGCAAATTGAAAAGATCATCGATGACATTGAAGCACCAGGTCCTCTCACACGCTCAAAAGCTTCACATTTATCTAACTTTTGTGGGCACTATGCTTTTGTCTCTATCACAGAGCCCACTAAGGTAGATGAAGCATTTCGAGCCTGAGTGGATTCAGGCCATGCAAGAAGAATTACATCAGTTCAAGCTCAACAACGTCTGGGAACTGGTCAAACGTCCAGATCCTCGCAAGCACAATATCATTGGCATAAAGTGGATCCACCACAACAAGCAAGATGAAAATGGCCTTGTGGTGAGGAATAAGGCACGGCTAGTAGCTCAAGGCTACACACAGGTTGAAGGAATTGATTTCGATGAAACTTTTGCACCTGTTGCTAGACTTGAGGCTATTCGCATATTACTTGCTTATGCTAACCATCATGATATCACTTTATATCAAATGGATGTGAAAAGTTCATTCCTCAATGGTAAGCTTGAGGAAGAAGTATATGTTGCTCAACCCCCGGGTTTTGAAAATCCAAAGCATCCAGACAAAGTCCTCAGACTCAATAAGGCCCTGTATGGCCTCAAGCAGGCCCCTCGGGCATGGTATGATACTTTGAAGGAATTCCTCATGAAGAAAGGCTTCAAACTCGGTTCACTCGACCCTACTCTTTTCACTAAGTCTTATGATGGTGAACTGTTTGTGTGCCAAATATATGTTGATGACATTATCTTTGGCTATACTAACCAACGTTATAGTGATGAATTTGCCTATATGTTGAGTGAAGAATATCAAATGTCTATGATGGGAGAACTGAAATTCTTCTTAGGTCTTCAAATTAAATCAACAGCAATGGCATATTCATATCTCAAGAGAAATACCTCAAGGATGTCTTGAGGAAATTGGCATGCAAGATTGCAAAGGCGTCAAAATTCCTATGCCCACAAATGGCCATCTGTAATCGATGAAATTGGTATTGACTTCGATCACAAGGTATACCGCTCCATGATTGGTTCTTTATTGTACTTATGTGCATCTAGGCCAGATATAATGCTTAGTGTTTGCATGTGTGCCCTATTTCAAGCTACACCGAAGGAATCACACCATAAGGCTGTGAAGCATATTCTTCGATATCTAGCTCACACACCAACACTTGGATTATGGTACCTCAAGGGCTCGGCTTTTGATCTCATCGGATATTACGACTCGACTATCTTTGGTGATCGTGTGGACCGCAAGTCAACATCTGGTACATGTCATTTCCTCGGACGATCTTTGGTCTGTTGGTCCTCGAAGAAACAGAACTGCGTATCACTGTCTACTGCTGAAGCTGAGTACATTGCTGCTGGTTCTTGCTATGCTCAATTGTTGTGGATGAAGAAAACCCTCAAGGACTATGGCGTCAATGTGAAGAATGTGCCTCTCTTCTGACAATGAGAGTGCCATCAAGATTGCTCACAACCCAGTTCAGCACTCGAAGACAAAGCACATTCAGATTCGTCATCATTTTCTTCGCGATCATGTGTTGAAGGGCAACATTTCTATTGAGCATGTGAAGACTGAAGAACAACTAGCCGATCTCTTCACAAAGCCCTTGGATGAGAAGAGATTTAGCAAGTTGCGGTGTGAGCTAAATATCTTAGAATCTTCGAATATTCTTTGAAAAGGACACTCATCCTAACACTTATGCAAAATTGATGACTTAGATGTGCAACACATGAAGAAACGTTTTTCTTTAATCAATGAAGAATAACACTCTAAGTGTGAGTGCTTCCCCACGATCTGTATTGAGTGCGTGGCATGGGGGATAACTGCGGTAATCTTCTTGTCCGTCACGCTTCCCCATGATATGTATTGAGTGCCTGGCATGGGGGAGCGTGCATGGAATGGTTGTAGCACGCCCGTGCCTGCGCCATTGCCCTCACATTGAATAATAAAGAGGCAGCCCCGCGCCTTCCCCATAAAAAGAGGGATCCGTAGGGGGCGCTGATCATTTACCCCCCTTCGCCCATTCCAATCTAGGAAACTGCCATCTTCTTCTTCTTCCTCGAGCCCAATCCAGAGCTTTCTCCTTCGCCCTTCGCCGCCGTGCCCTAACCACTTTCAGTTCTCGGCCTCCGTAGGCTACTATGGCGCACAAGAACAGAGGCAAGGGAGCACTCAAGGCGAGCGAGGAGGAAGAGACGCCAGAGGTCGAGCTGGTGGCGAGGCGGAGGGAGCACGTCGTCTTCAGCCCTCGGCTCAGCGCGCGCGGGCTCAAGGATCGGTATCGGTGCATGTGGGGGAGGAAGACGACGGGGCATCTCGCCACTCGCGTCATCCCTGGACCCAACGGCAAGCCAGCACCAGACAGATTCCCCTTTTCTCAGATTTCTTCGTTGATATCATGTATTCCTTCGGCTTCCATCTTCTAGATTTCACGCTGAACGCCGTGGCATGTATGGCTATCTTTGCTCACCTCGTCGAGAATTTCGCCGGGGTGATCCCCAACATGGCGCTTTTCTGCCACTATTTCCTCCCCCCGCATTCAGCCAGGAGGGGCGCTGTCTGGCCATGTCACCTGGATCCCGAGGGCTTGTTGCAAGGAGACGTACCCAAATGGGACCCAGAAGGAGAAGTGGGATGAATGACGGCACAGGTGGTGCTGGATTATGGAGAAGGAGCCGCATCCATTCTGCACCCCCCGGCAAACGTAGGTGGTTCGGCGCGTCAATTGGGGCAGCCTCGACCCTCAAGACAAGATGCTCATGGTTGCCACTACCAGAATCCACCACCTCAAGATGGCCGGGCTCACCTTGGAGATGATCGGGGCCGATTTTCTCCGTCGCCGTATCGCCCCCTTGCATAACAAAGGGAGGCCAGCTTGGGATTTCCGGAATGCGGCAGACATCATGAGGCTGTGCCCTGGTCTGAAACGCAATTTTACGGTGATGCAGCACGAAGCCCTTTGTCAGAAACTGTTCCAGTTCAAGGTCGATAAGGCCGACAAGACCAGCTAGGCCGGCAAGGCTAGGAGGGCCGGCAAGGCCGAGAAGGCTGACCAGACTGAGAAGGCCGACAAGCTGTTCAAGTTGCCGGCGGCCGTGGTCCGCTTGTGCAACAATTCTGCCCGGACCTACATCATCGCTATGATGCCGGATTTCAATGCTCATGGCCTTGATCAATGCTGGCGCGAGCCAGATGAGGTGCATGTGTAGGGTTTCTTCGACAGCTTGTCGGAGCGGCCCGTCCGGGATGAGACGTGGCTCATCCCCGACACCATTGACGAAGATGTGGCGTATATCGCCAACAGGGTGGAAGAAGTAGCTCTTGCCGAGGCGGCTGACAGGGCCGACTTCCTAGAAGATGAAGCTGATGCAGAGGAGGGGCTTGCCGGGCAGGAGGAGTCTGCTGGGGAACACAGTAGTGCCACCGTCGGGGATTCCTCTGCCGGGGACTCCTCCACCGGGGAGACAGACGAGGAGGCGGATGACATGGCAGGCGAAGAGGAGTCACACGACGAGCCCGCAGCCCCCGGGAGGAAGAAGCGCGTACTCCGACGGGCCGACTCGAACGAGCCAGTCCGGGCTGCCTCTCCGAGCGAGGGGATCCCCGTCAGGAGGGCGGCTGGCAGGGGTGCCCGGCAGCAAGGGGCTCAGCCAGAGCCTGTGCGCCATGCAAGGTGCACGACTGCGACGGCCAGGGAAGCGGCAACCGCCGCTTCCGCCTCGACTAAGAGGCCCCGGTCTTTGTCTCCACCCCTCCGCACGGACACCATAGCGGAGGCTGAGTATGACCTCTCTTCCATGAGCCGAACAGGAGGAGGCCTGAGGAAGAGGACGAAGAAAGGTATGAGTAATCCCTCCATCACCTTCTTCATTTCTTGAACTCTTGTTTTAGTTATTTTGCTTGATTTTATCTTGTCTTGGGTTGCCTCTGCATGGATATGGAGACCTTGGCACAGAGGATGGCGAAGAGGGCTAAAGCCTGGATGGGCGACAAGCCCCCGGCAATCACCTTAAGGGCGCCGGAGTGATCATGATCAGCCCGGGCCCCAGCACACGACGTAGCCCCGGACTCAGCCCCCAGCGTGAGTCCATTACCCACTTTCCACTGGCGAGCGCTGGGGTGTGTTTCTTTGCCGTTAATCTTGCTGGATTTGCAGAGGAAGAGCGGCAACAGGAGGAGCCGCCAAGGGCCACCGGGGTTGCAGGGGAGGAGAGACAACAGGAGGAGCCTCCAAGGGCGACCCACAACATGCCTCCTCCATGGACCACCATGCCACCCAAGGATGGTTCCCCGACAAGGGCTTCACCGGCGAGCCCACATGTGCGGAGGGAGAGTCGGCAAGCACAGGTGCCGGTGGCTCTATCCTGGCAACGGGTATTGTCAGGGAAGGAACTACTCCCCCCAGCTTGTCGTAGGTAAGTCGCTCGCCTCCTGGTTTTGGCCAACTTTCTAGTGCAACATTTTCTTCTTGCTTCGAATCTTATTCCAGACCTCATCTTTTTCCTCCCCATTGGTTTTCAGACCTCTTCTCGGCGGGCCAGATGGATGTTGATGCTTCCCTCGAGGAGATCGCCAAGGATGCTGCCGCCGACGCCGACAAGGTTGATGCCGACGAGGCCGCCAAGGAAGCGTATGGAGAGGTCGCCAGGGGATGTAACAGGGAAGCCAGCAAGGGTACCAGCGACCGTACTTATGGCATCCCTGCCCCAGGAACGTCTAGTGCTACATCGGTCCAGGAGCCCTCAGCTGCCGGGGAGATGGCGGTCGACGACCAACCATCCACCTCCGAAGCCCCCACCTCGAGCAGATACCTGAAGATTGGCAAGGACTTGTTCGTCAGCATCCCGGGGATGGCAAGCACCAGCGCGCCTGCCGACGGGGAGGTCTTTGACGAAGAGGCAATTTCCGCTGCCGGGCTTCAAGTTGTTGACGAGCCAGGCGCCAGCAGCGGCGGTTCCAAAGAGGACCAGCTCCTCCAAGCCATGAGCATTAATTTCCAGAAGATTCAGGTGCTTCACCGAGCCCGCAAGGAGAATCTGGACTCCAGGATGGTGGTTATTGACGCGGCGGAGGCGGGCTTCCAAGAGCACATTGAGCAGATGTAGGGCTGGTTTACGGAGGCTCGGCAGGATTTGGAGGCCAGCCAGGAGCAACTAAGCCAGCGCTGGAATGAGGTCCTGCTGAAGCAATCAGACGTTGAGAAGGCCCGGGAGGAAGCTGCTGCACGAACCGCCAAGGAAGACAGCAAGCTAAGGGAGCGTCGTGTCCTGCTCGAGGCTCAGGATGAAGACCTGGCCGCTCGCGAGAAGGCACTTACCGCCATGCTCCGTGGCAAGGATGAGGAAATTGAAAAGCTCGTCGCGCAGCAGACCCAGGAGCTAGAGCAGAAGCATAAGGATGCACTCAACGCTCTGGTCCTGGACCACACCGGCAAGCTGAAGGAGGCCGTCAATGCCGCTGAAGTCGCAGAGGCCGCCAAGAATGAGTTAGCCGGCAAGGTGGAGAAACTGGAGGTGTAGTTGGAGAAGCACAGGGAGGAGGTCTCGACGCTCAAGAGCAATAGAGACAAAACCATGGACACCCTGGCAAACCTGCATGTCACCATATCTGAGAAGAACAAGCTGCTCTCCGAAGCCAACGTCTCCATTGCCGATCTGAAGCTGAAGCTGACCACCCTGGAGGAGACCCTTGCGAGCAGCAGGGACCGCGAGAAGATCTTGACCAAGAACCTCCAAGATGAGAAGCTACTGCTCGAGAGTGCTGCCGTCGAGCACAACGACTACGTGAGTGGCGTGGGGGTCTGGTCCGCACGCCTCGTCGATGTCGCGGAGAGGCTTACCGCGCAGTTGACCACCATGGGCATGCCAAGCTTCAGGTTCTCGCATGATGAGAGAACCACTAAGAGCGCCAGGGTGACTATGTTCTTCGAGGCCGTCCTTGATGCCTTGAAGCTACTCCATGACAGCCGAGCGACCCACCTGACCAACGAGTCCCGGATGCTTTGCCGGGGTGCCCTCCTCAAGGTGCTCACCAAGGTGGCGTACATGAACCCCGGCGTTGACCTCAACCAAGACAGCTTGCCGGCGGATGCGGATCACAGGGCGCTCACGGAGCTCGTCATGCCCATTGTTAGCATGGTTGATCAGGTCAAGAGGGTGGAGGGCCAGCGCCGGGACAAGGCGCTCCGCCCCTTCTTGTCGTCATGAACCCGTGGCAAAAACAATTTCTCTTGGTTAGAACTACAGCAATCATTAATGTAATATAACTTGCTATGTTTTGGATCGAATGCATGCTATCCTCCTTGAATGATTTTTCTTTGTATGGTATACACCCTATGTGTGGCTAGGAAAAGGCTTACCGACATGCGCACCCTTGCCGCGAGCACCTAGAGGACGGATCCTTAGCAGCATGCTGGAGATGCCGCTGCTGGCAAGACACCTTGCCATTCTCAGTGCAGCCACCTGAACCGTTGAGCGGACTCGAAACGGAACAAGGGCGCAACCGATCCCGACCTGGTTCCTTTGCGTGCAGGTTTCTTATACAAGAACCGAAACCATTCGAGGTAAATAACCTTAAATTTAATAGAAAAATCACTCAAGTTTTTGCGACTTAGCTTTTCGCCGCTGTATTCTTCTTCGCAAGGCGCCACTTTGAGCGTCGCCTGTTGGTACCCACACCCTCGATCCATGGTGATCGAGAAAAAGACGCGCCAAGTGTTAGATCAGATTTGCAAAACTCTCTTGCCCCCTACCTGGCGCGCCAAAGATGTCGGTGGAAACGACATCTACGGAACCACGAGGATCCCTTCTAAGGTTTGGCAGGGAAGAGGAGTAGAGCAAAGAGCAAATCTAATGGTCAACACAAGGAATTTTTACCCAGGTTTGGGCCACTCGGGAGCGTAAAACCCTAGTCCTGCTTGGTTGTGTATTCATTGTTCTTTTGCTTCGGCTCGTTGTTGTGCATGCAAGCTGGGCCGAGAGGTCCAAAAAGTCGAACCACCCTCCAGTATGTCGTGGGCCTCCTTTTATATGTCCAAGGGGCTGCCATAGTGGCACACAGGAGGTGTAAAGTAGGTACAGTGCGTATCCTTATCGCTGACATCTTAGGACAAACGCATTAAATGCGCTGATTACGTGCCCTCTAGCTTTATCGGGGATGGGAATAGAGCCCGTCCCGTTTGTTGCCGCTTCCCCTGTCCTGACACGCGTCCTCACCGGCGAGGCATGCAGCGCCAGGTTGGCTGGCCAGCTGCTGCGTGAGGAGGTGGCAGGGTCTTCATGAAGATCTGCATGCCACCATGCAGGTGCTTGTCAGGCTGGTAAGTCGGCCACTTTGCTGGGGCGCCGACGGGGCGGCAAAGCCTTGCCGCGACCTTGCTGATGTCCCCGACAAGGATCTTGCCGGGGCCTCGTGGGCGTCCTCGGCAGGGATCTCGCTGGCGCCTCATCTTCTGGCTTTCACAAAGGTCTGCATGCTACTACGCGCGCGCCCCTTGGTCTTGGCCTTCACATTGTCGATGGTGTCAGAGCTCTCAACCTCAAGGGTGGAGCTACAGGAGTCGTCCAGCAAGGATCTTCTTTGGGGTCTTATGAACCTTCCGGCAAGGATCTTGCCGGGGGTCCAGCTCGTCTTCTGTCCTCTAGTCTCTGGCTATTTCGTCATGGTCTTGTGTCTTGCTCCAGCTTCCCTCGTCAGCCTGTGCAACGGGTGTGGCTGCAACTGCCCGTGCACAAGTAAGGGGTACAAAAGAGCCCAAACTTTAGTACACCAACACCTTGCGTTGCTTCGGAAGCAGCTATATACTCCGCTTCACATGTAGATCCTGCCACGACACTCTGTTTGGAACTATTTGACTACTCCACCATTTAATATAAATAAGTATCCAGTTTGAGACTTAGAGTCATCCAGATCTGTGTTGAAGCTAGCATCGTCGCAACCCTTTACGATGAGCTCTTCGTCACCTTCATAAACGAGAAACATGTCCTTAGTCCTTTTCATGTACTTCAGGATGTTCTTGATCGCTGTCCGGTGATCTACTACTGGATCACTTTGTTATCTCCATGCCAGACATATGGCAAGGCATACATCAGGTCTGGTACACAGCATGGCATACATTATAGAGCATATGGCTGAGGCATAGGGAATGACTTTCATCCTTTCTCTTTCTTCTATCGTGGTCGGGCTTTGAGTCTTACTGAACTTCACACCTTGCAATACAGTCAAGAACCCTTTCTTTGACTGATCCATTTTGAACTTCTTCAAAACTTTGTCAATGTATGTGCTTTGTGAAAGTCCTATTATGCGTCATGATCTATCTCTATAGATTTTGATGCCCAATACGTAAGCAGCTTCACTGAGGTCTTTCATTGAAAAACTCTTGTTCAAATATCCTTTTATGCTTTCCAGAAATTCTATATCATTTCCAATCAACTATATGTCATCCACATCTAATATTAGAAATGCTATAGGTCTCCCACTCAGTTTCTTGTAAATACAAGCTTCTCCATAAGATTGTATAAAACCAAAAGCTTTGATCACCTCATCAAAGCGTATATTCCAACTCCGAGATGCTTGCACCAGTCCATAGATGGATCGCTGGAGCTTGCATACTTTGTTAGCATCCTTAGGATCGACAAAACCTTCTGGTTGCCACGTATACAACTCTTCCTTAAGAAACCCGTTAAGGAATGCCGTCTTGATGTCTATTTGCCAGATCTCATAATCATGAAATGCAGCAATTGCTAACATAGTTCTAATAGACTTAAGCATCACTACGGGTGAGAAAGTCTCATCGTAGCCAACCCCTTGAACTTGTCGGAAACCCTTTGTGAAAAGTTGTGACGCCTCCGATTATATCGTACACTAATCATACATGCAAATGCGTACAATCAAGATCAGGGACTCACGGGAAGATATCACAACATAACTTTAGACACAAATAAAATAATACAAGCTTTATATTACAAGCTAGGGGCCTTGAGGGCTCGAATACAGAAGCTCGAAACACAAGAGTCAGCGGAAGCAACAATATCTGAGTACAGACATAAAGTTAAACAAGACTGCCTTAAGAAGGCATACACAAAAGCAACAACGATCGAAGAGGCAAGGCCTCCTGCCTGGGACCTCCTAACTACTCTTGCTCGTCGGCGGTCTCCACGTAGTAGTAGGTACCCTCCGGGTAGTAGCAATAGTCAACGAGGGTGGCATCTGGCTCCTGGGATCCACCACCTGATCGCAGCAACCAGGTATATGGGAAAAAGAGGTAGCAAAGCAACCGTGAGTATTCATCCAAAGTACTCGCAAGCATCAAATCTATACTAAGTATGCATTGGTATCAAATGGAAGGTTGTATCTGTGGACTAACTACAGAATGTGAGAATAGAGGGGAAGGCCTGGCCTATCAAAGACTAGCATCTTCAAGCATCTTGCAACATTCAAAAGAGTACAGCATAGCAGTTTGTAATTAACAGGCATGTTGTAGCATTAACGCCCACAGATCCTTCCTTGACTCCATGCGAGAAAGCAATCTCGGAGCCAACATATCCATCTCATGTATCAAGTATCCATTTCTAGTTGTAATAGATCGACATACAACTCCGAGCGTCCATTATAGTGGACACGGCTATTCGAATAGATAACTTCCCTTCGGGGGTGCACCACATTACCTGATACGTCTCCAACGTATCTGTAGTTTTTGTTTGTTCCATGCTGTTATATTATCATTCTTGGATGTTTTACAATCATTTTATAGCAACTTTATATCATTTTTAGGGACTAACCTATTGACATCGTGCCCAGTGCCAGTTGCTATTTTTTGCTTGTTTTTTTACTTGACAGAATATGAGTACCGAACAGAGTCCAAATGCAGCAAAACTTTTTGGAGAATTTTTGTTTACCAGAAGGAACAAATTGGGCCAAAGAAGTGCCAGAGGGGTGCCCTGAGGGGGCACAACCCACCTGGGCGCGCCTGGGCGCCCAGGCGTGCCCTGGTGGGTTGTGCCCACCTCGGTGGCCTCCCGCGCCGCCTCTTTGCTCTATAAATACCCCAAATCCAATAACCCCACGGGAGTCGACGAAACACAATTCCAGCCGCCGCAAGTTCCAGAACCATGAGATCCAATCTAGACACCATCACAGAGGGGTTCATCATCCTCATTGATGCCTCTCCGATGATGCGTGAGTAGTTCATTGTTGACCTACGGGTATGTAGGCAGTAGCTAGATGGCTTGTTCTCTCTTTTTGATTCTCAATACAATGGTCTCTTGGAGATCTATTTGATGTAAATCTTTTTTCCGGTGTGTTTGTTGGGATCCGATGAACTTTGAGTTTGTGATCTGATATATATATATATATATATATATATATATATATATATATATATATATATATATATATATATATCCATGAAAGTTATTTGAGTATCTTTGATCTCTTATATGCATGATTACTTATAGCCTCGTATTTCTTCTTCGAATCATTGGTTTAGTTTGGCCGACTAGATCGATTTTTCTTGCCATGGGAAGAGGTGCTTTGTGATGGGTTCGTTCGTACAATGTTTTTTCCCAGTGACGGAAGGGGCAACAAGACACGTATGTATCATTGCTCTTAAGGATAACAAGATGGGGGCTATTCCTACATGAATAGATCTCGTCTACATCATGTCATCGTTCTTATTGCATTACTTCATTTCTCCACGAACTTAATACACTAGATGCATGCTGGATAGCGGTCGATGTGTGGAGTAATAGTAGTAGATGCAGGCAGGAGTCGGTCAACTAATCTTGGACGTGATGCCTATATAATGATCATTGCCTGGATATCATCATAATTATTCGTTGTTCTATCAACTGCCCAACAGTAATTTGTTTACCCACCGTATGTTATTTTCTCGAGAGAAGCCACTAGTGAAATCTACAGCCCCCGAGTCTATTTTCTCATCATATATTTTCAGATCTGTATTGCTATTTGCCTTTTTCTTTATTTGCGTATTTTATTTTCAGATCTATATTATCAAAAACCCAAAAATAGCTCGCTGAATTTTATTTTTTGTTATTATATTTGCATCTACCAATCTATCTGTTTACCAATCATTTACCCGAGAGAGATTGACAACCCCTCTTACGTGTCGGGTTGCAAGTATTTGTTCTTTGTGTTCAGGTACCATTTACATAGTGTTGCTTGGTTCTCCTACTGGTTTGATAACCTTGGTTTCATAACTGAGGGAAATACCAACCGTAGCTATGCTGCATCAGCCCTTCCTCTTCGGGGAAAAACTGACACGGACATGAGCCATCAAGAAAGGATTTCTGGCACCGTTGCCGGGGAGACATCATCAACATCTATCAGGTTCCTAATCACAAATATCATCTCCTTGCAATTTACATTATTTACATTATTTACCATTTGCCTCTTGTTTTCATCTCCCCCACTTCACAAAAAATTGCCGTTTTATTCGCCTCCTTTTTCGTTTGCCTTTTTCTCGTTTGATCTTTTTTTTGCTTGTGTAACCATGTGTCTTCTATTTGCTTGCATCTTCTCTTGCTAAAAAGCTATTGATATGGATCCTCAGCCACTAGCTAATCTTTTTAAGAGATCTAATTATGATGAACCAGTTGCTAGTGATTTGAGTGCACTAGATTATCTCTATGAAGTTTTGCTTGAAATTCGTGAATCTAAAAATTGTGATGAAGTGATTCAGATAGCTCCTTGAATGAAAAGCATGATTGCAATGGTGTTATTATTAATTTTATTAACGTCAATTGTGGTAATAATATGGAAAACCCCAAGCTCGGGGATGCTAATTTTTATATGTCCACTAGTTATTGCAATGATCATGATTGGGGTGATTCTTCTTATGATCTTGAAAATTTATTTAAGCCTCATGATGAATATGTTTGTGATAATATTGAACATGGGTTTGGAAGAGTGTCCACTCTAGGTGATAATGATCCCACTACTTTGGAGAATGATCAATCTTATGAAATTCTTGATAAGTGTGGGCTTGGAGAGGTCATGACTTTATTTGATGATAATCCCACTATTTTGGAAGAGTGTCAACTTTGCATGCATGTGGATCATGAAGAGAATATTTTGTTTGATAGTTATACTGTTGAATTTTATTATGATCCTACATGTAATTATTATGAGAGAGGAAAATATGGTTGTAGAAATCTTCATGTTACCAAATTACCTCTCGTTATGTTGAGATCGTCAATGTTTTATTCCTCTTCTTTGCATATGTTAGATGTTTCTCGTCTTGATAATTTGTTTGCTTATAAAATTCCTACACATAGGAAGTATGTTAGACTTAAATGATGCTCCCTTTGTGTTTCAATTATTATCTTTCATGTGAGCACCTTTGAAATCTCAAAGACTATCTTAATGGCTATGAAACAGTAGCGCTTGTTGGGAGGCAACCCAATGAATAAAATTTATTTTGCCTTTTTCTTTCTGTTTTTGAGTATTTGCATAATTATGCCTCTGTTTTAATCGTGTTTTTATGGTTTAACTAGTTTTTGTGCCAAGTGATACGTCTCCAACGTATCTATAATTTTTTATTGTTCCATGTTGTTTTATTATCAATCTTGGATGTTTTATAATCATTTTATAGTCATTTTATATCATTTTTTGGTACTAACCTATTGACATAGTGCCAAGTGCCAGTTGTTGTTTTCTGCATGTTTTTTACATCGCAGGAAATCAATATCAGACGGAGTCCAAATGCCACGAAACTTTACGATGATTTTTATGGACCAAAAGGAACAAGTTGGGCCTGGTTGCACTGGGGAGTCCCGAGGAGGGACAACCCACCGAGTATGCCATGAGAGGCCCAGGCGCATCCCAGTGGGTTGTGCCCACCTCGGGAGCCCCCGGAACGCCTCTTTGCTCTATAAATACCCCAATATTCCAGAAACCCTAAAAGCGTTGACAAAATATTCATCCAGTCGCCGCAGAGTCTAGAACCACCAGATCTAATCTAGACACCAACTCAGATGGGGTTCACCACCTCCATTGGTGCCTCTCCGATGATGCGTGAGTAGTTCTTTGTAGACCTTCGGATACGTAGTTACTAGATATATGGCTTCCTCTCTCTCGCTGAATTCTCAATACAGTGGTGTCTTGGAGATCCATATGATGTAACTCTTTTGCGATGTGTTTGTTGGGATCTGATGAACTGCGAGTTTATGATCAGTTATATCTTTTTATATCCATGAAAGTTATTTGAGTTTCTTTGATCTCTTATATGCATGATCTCTTATAGCGTCGTATTTCTTCTCCGATATTTGGGTTTTGTTTGGCCAACTTGATCTATTTATCTTGCAATGGGAAGAGGTGCCCGGTAGTGGGTTCGATCTTACGTGCTTGATCCCAGTGAGAGAAAGGGAAGCGACACATATGTATCGTTGCTACTAAGGATAAAAAGATGGGATCTATATCTACGCAATAGATAAACGGATCTTGTCTACATCATGTCATTGTTCTTATTGCATTACTCCGTTTTTCCATGAACTTAATACACTAGATGCATCTTTGGATAGCGGTCGATGTGTGGAGTAATAGTAGTAGATGCAGGCAGGAGTCGGTCTACTAATCTTGGACGTGATGCCTATGTAATGATCATTGCCTAGATATCGTCATAATTATTTGAAGTTCTATCAATTTGCCAACAGTAATTTGTTTACCCACCGTTTGCTATTTTTCTCGAGAGAAGCCACTAGTGAAACCTATGGCCCCCGGGTCTTCTTTCTCATATATTTGCCTTTTCGATCTACTTTTTCCTTGTGTTTATTTTCAGATCTACTAAACCAAAAATACAAAAAATACCTTGCTGCAATTTATTCTTATTTATTTTGTTTGGCGTTCAATCTATCAATCTACTAAATTTTCCTCGCGTCCGTTTTGCATATCTTGAGGCGCCGTACCCCGTAAGGGATTGACAACCCCTTTAACACGTTGGGCTGCGAGGATTTGTTATCTGTGTGCAGGAATGTTTACGTTGTGTTGCTTGGTTCTCCTACTGGTTCGATAACCTTGGTTTCATATATGAGGGAAATACCTACCGCCGCTGCGCTGCATCATCCCTTCCTCTTTGGGGAAATACCGACGTAGCTTCAAGCGCAATCAAAAGGAATTTCTGGCGCCGTTGCCGGGGAGGATCTTCAACATATACCTGGCTCCTAATCACAAACCTCATCTCCTTGCAATTTACATTATTTGCCATTTTCCTCTCGTTTTCCTCTCCTCCACTTCACAAAATATTTCCGTTTTATTTGCCTTCTTTTTCATTTGCCTTTTTCTCGTCAGGTCTCATGTTTGCTTGTGTTACCATGTGCCTTCTATTTGCTTGCATCTTCACTTGCTAAAAATCTATATATATGGATCCTCATCCACTAACTAATCTTTTTAAGAGATCTAATTATGTTGAACCAGTTGCTAGTGATTTTAGTTCACTTGATTATCTCTATGAAGTTTTGCTTGAAATTCGTGAATCTGAAAATTGTGATGATGAAATTTATGAAGTGATTAATGATAGCACCTTGAATGATAAGCATGACTGCAATGATTTTACTATAAATTCTAGTAACATCAATTGTGCTAATAATATGCAAAACCCCAAGCTTGAGGATGCTAATTTTGATATGTCCACTACTTATTGCAATGATCATGATTGGGGTGATTCTTCTTATGATCTTGAAAATTTATTTAAGCCTCATGATGAATATGATATTGATAATAATGTTTGCAATAATATTGAAAGTGGGTTTGGAAGAGCGTCAACTTTAGATAAAAATAATCCCATATATTTGGAGAGTGTTCGATCTTATGAAATTATTGATAAAAGTGGGTTTGGAGAGGTCATGACTTTAGTTGATGTTAATCCCGCTATTTTGAAAGAGTGTCAACTTTGCATGCATGTGGATCATGACAAGAATATTTTGTGATAGTTATATTGTTGAATTTGATTATGATCCTACATGTAATTATTATGAGAGAAGAAAATATGGTTGTAGAAATTTTCATATCACTAAATTACCTCTCTTCATGTTGAGATTGCTATTGTTTCTTTCTTGTTCCTTGCATATGGTAGTTTTTGCTTGCCTTGATAAATTGATTTCCTATAAAATGCCTATGCATTGGAAGTATGTTAGACTTAAATGTGTTTTTCACCTGCTACATGATGCTCTTTCTGTGTGTCAATTACTATCTTTCATGTGAGCATCACTTTAATCTTGTGCCTAGCTAGGGGCGTAAAACTATAGCGCTTGTTGGGAGGCGACCCAATGAATAAAATTTATTTTTGCTTTTTTGCTTTCTGTTCTTGTGTGATCATACAATTATTCCTCTGGTATGATTGTGTTTTTTATGTTTTAATTAGTGTTTGTGCCAAGTAAAGCCTTTAGGATCTTCTTGGGTGATAGTTGTTTGATCTTGCTGAAAAAGACAGAAACTTTGCGCTCATGAAAGTAATTTTCATAAATCACAGAAAAGAGCTTTTGCCCTGATTCGTTTTGCAGAAGTTTAATATACAAATTACCCTGGTCTTCCTAATTTGGTAGAATTTGTTTAGTTACATAAGTATTCGAAAGTTCTAGATTACTACAGACTGTTCTGTTTTGACCGATTCTGTTTTCTTTGTGTTGTGTGCTTATTTTGATGGCTCTAAGGTTTTCTTTGATGAGGTTTTGCCATAGAAAAGTTGGAATACAGTAGATATAATACAAAAACAAAATATGAATTGGTTTGATACATCACTTATAGTAGTGGTTTGCTTTCTTTTACTAAAGGATCTCACAAAGGTTTTGTTGAGTTTTGTGTGATTGAAGTTTTCAAGTTTTGGGTTATCTTACGATGGATGAAAGAAGGATAGAAGAGCCTAAGCTTGGGGATGCCCTGGCATCCCAAGCTATTATCCAAGAATGAGCAACCAACTAAGCTTGGGGTTGCCCCCGAGTGGCATCCCCTCTTTCTTCTAACGACCATCGATATTTTACTCGAGACTATATTTTTATTCATCACATGATATGTGTTTTGCTTGGAGCGTCTTGTATGATATGTGTCTTTGCTTGTTTTATTTTGTGTTTTAAGTCATCAATCCTTGCTGGACGCACCTATTTGAGAGGGCCAAAATTATATCATGACTTGTTAGAATTGCTCTCTGTGCTTCACTTAAATTATTTTGAGAGAAAGAAAATTTGTTATGCTCATGATCTTCACTTATATTTGTTTGAGCTTATGAAAAGAAACACATGAAAATTAGTCCCAAAGTGATAGATATCCAAGAAGGAGAAAGTAAAGAAAAAATGTCATGAGATCATTGGACAAAATAAACTTGATTCTTAGTAATAGTTTTGAGATATGATGATGTGATATGTGAGTTATGTTGATGAGTAATTATGCTTTAGTAAGAATATTGGTGTTAAGGTTTGTGATTCCCTATGCAAGCGCGAAAGTCAATAATCATGCAATGAAAATTATATCCTACTTATGGTGCATTATTCGATGTTAATTATGCTTAATGCTTGCTTATGAGATTATTTGTTTCTTTGTTGGTCACTTCTCAATCTTTTTGCTAGCCTTCATTTTGCACTAAGTATGATCTCTACTTGTGCATCCAAAATCCGTTAAACCAGTTTTGCCACATGAGTCCACTATATCTACCTATATGCGGTATTCTTTTGCTGTTCTAAGCAAATTTTCATGTGCTATCTCTAATTTTCAAAATAAACTTCTCTTTTGTGTGTTTGTTTCGCTTGCGGAACGGTAACGAGTGGCTAATATTTTCCATGTTGGATGTGTTATTCTCACGATGAGTGTTTATACGGTTGTCATTGCACGAGAGTAAGGCAAAGGTTTTAGGGATGCCCAGTCCCGAAATGCAAAAATGAATTTACTTTATGTTGTCAAATAATAAATTCCTTGAAAAGTGTTGGTATGGAAGGCACCCATGGATACGGTTAGCCATGGAAAGTGAAAGTATGGTGGAAAAAGGAATAAACTTTATTTTCTGTTTGGTAACCGTGTATGGCATATCTAGCATGTAAAGTGTTCGAAGCTCTACGTCATTTTCGTTGGTGGGATGGATACACCTCCCAATATGTTTTTATCTCTAATTTTTTACTTTGATCTCTGGCACCTCTACAAATCCCTACTTCCCTCTGCGATGGGCCTTTCTTTTACTTTATGCAATTTTTATTTTGAATTTGAGTCTCCATCTTCTCTTATAAAAGCACCAACTAAGAGGCAATATGATAAATGCGTAAGTATTGGGTGTAGCTAATATTCAGTGTGTTTCATGAATGGATCAATGTTTGAGCATGATGGGCTAGGGATAACTTGTTTTAGCATTGATATTTTGAAAGACATGGTTGCTTGTTGATATGCTTGAGTATCTAAATTATTATGTCAAAACTAGACTATTGCTTTGAATCACATAAAAGTCCAAATGTTAATGCTATAAAGAAAAGAATATGATATGACATGATAAACAACACTCCACATCAAAAATTCTATTTTTATCACTTACCTACTCGAGGACGAGCAGGAGTTAAGCTTGGGGATGCTGATTCGTCTCCAACGTATCTATAATTTTTGATTGTTCCATGTTGTTTTATTACCAATCTTGGATGTTTTATTATCATTTTATAGTCATTTTATATCATTTTTGGTACTAACCTATTGACATAGTGCCAAGTGCCGATTCTTTGTTTTTGCATGTTTTTTACATCGCAGGAACTCAATATCAGACGGAGTCCAAATGCCACGAAACTTTACGATGATTTTTATGGACCAAAAGGAAGAAGTTGGGCCCTGGTTGCACCTGGGGGGAGTCTCGAGGAGGGGACAAACCACCAGGGCGCGCCAGGAGGCCCAGGCGCATCCTGGTGGGTTGTGCCCACCTCAGGAGCCCCCGGACCGCCTCTTTGCTCTATAAATACCCCAATATTCCAGAAACCCTAAAAGCGTTGACAAAATATTCATCCAGCCGCCGCAGAGTCTAGAACCACCAGATCCAATCTAGACACCATCTCAGATGGGGTTCACCACCTCCATTGGTGCCTCTCCGATGATGCGTGAGTAGTTCTTTGTAGACCTTCGGGTATGTAGTTAGTAGCTATATGGCTTCCTCTCTCTCGCTGAATTCTCAATAAAATAGTCTCTTGGAGATCCATATGATGTAACTCTTCTGCGGTGTGTTTGTTGGGATCTGATGAACTTCGAGTTTATGATCAGTTATATCTTTTTTTATCCATGAAAGGTATTTGAGTTTATTTGATCTCTTATATGCATGATCTCTTATAGCCTCGTATTTCGTCTCCGATATTTGGGTTTTGTTTGGCCAACTTGATCTATTTATCTTGCAATGGGAAGAGGTGACCGGTAGTGGGTTTGACCTTATGGTGCTTGATCCCAGTGAGAGAAAGAGAACTGACACGTATATATCGTTGCTACTAAGGATAAAAAGATGGGATCTATATCTACGCAATAGATAAACGGATCTTGTCGACATCATGTCATCGTTCTTATTGCATTACTCCATTTTTTCCATGAACATAATACACTAGATGCATGTTGGATAGCGGTTGATGTGTGGAGTAATAGAAGTAGATGCAGGCAGGAGTCAGTCTACTAATCTTGGACGTGATGCCTATGTAATGATCATTTTTTGGATATCGACATAATTATTTGAAGTTCTATCAATTTCTCAACAGTAATTTGTTTACCCACCATTTGCTATTTTTCTCGAGAGAAGCCACTAGTGAAACCTACGGCCCCCGGGTCTTCTTTCTCATATATCTGCCTTTTGCGATCTACTTTTTCCTTGCGTTTATTTTCAGATCTACTAAACCAAAAATACAAAAATACCTTGCTGCAATTTATTCCTATTTATTTTGTTTAGCGTTCGAGCTATCAATCTACTAAATTTTCCTCACGCCCATTTTGCCTGTCTTGAGGCGCCGTACCCCAAAAGGGATTGATAACCCCTTTAACACGTCGGGTTGCGAGGATTTGTTATCTGTGTGCAAGGGATGTTTATGTCGTGTTGCTTGGTTCTCCTACTGGTTCGATAACCTTGGTTTCATATCTGAGGGAAATACCTATCGCCGATGTGCTGCATCATCCCTTCCTCTTTGGGGAAATACCGACATAGCTTCAAGCGGAATCACCAAGCTAAACCTTTGGGGTTATGTTGGGTGATAGTTGATTTGATCTTGTTGAAAAACAGAAACTTTTGCGCCCAGTAAAATAATTTTCATAAATCACAGAAACGTGTGTTTGCTCTAACTTTTTTACACAAAATTGATATATAAATTTCCCACGTTGTCCTAATGTTTCAGAATTTTTGGAGTCACATAAGTATACGAAGTTCCCTGATTGCTACAGACTGTTCTGTTTTTTACATATTCTATTTTCTTTGCGTGTGTGCTTATTTTTATGATTCTATGGTGTCTATCGAGGGGGGGTATGAGCCTAGTAAAGTTGGAATACAGTAGAGATAATGCAAAAATAAAATGTGAATGGGTTTGCAACAGTACTTATAGTAGTGATTTGCTTTCTTATACTAACGGATCTCACGAAGGTTTTGTTGAGTTTTGTGTGATTGAAGTTTTCAAGTTTTGAGTGATATAACAATGGATGAAGGAATAAGGAGTGGAAAGAGCTCAAGCTTGGGGATGCCCCATGGCATCCCAATTTATTATCCAAAGAGAAACAATCAACTAAGCTTGGGGATGCCCCGAGTGGCATCCCCTCTTTCTTCTAACAACCATCGGTATTTTACTTGGAGGTATATTTTTATTCATCACATATAATGAGTTTCGCTTGGAGCACCTTGTATTATATGCGTCTTTGCTTTTTTTGCTATTTAGTTTGTCACAAGTATCCTTGCTGGACACACCTATTTGAGAGAGCCAAAATTATGCTATGATTTGTTAGAATTGCTCTCTATGCTTCACTTAGAATTTTTTTGAGCTATGGAATTGTTCTAGTGCTTCACTTATATCTTTTGAGCTTGGTGTGCTTTAATATTTTTGAAGAAATGCTCTCATGCTTCACTTAGATTTATTTGAGAGTTAGTAATTTTGAAGAAATTATCTCATGCTTCACTTATATTATTTTGAGAGATAAAAATTTTATGATCATGTTCTTCACTTAAATTTGTTTGAGCTTATCAAAAGCAACATATGAAATTAGCCCCAAAGTGATAGATATTCAAGAAGAATATAATAAAAACTTTCATGAAGATCATTGGACAAAATAAAATTGATTCCTTGTAATAGTTTTGAGATATGATGATAGTAGTATGTGAGTCATATTGGTGAGTAATTATGCTTTAGTAATAATATTGATGTTAAGGTTTGTGATTCCCTATGCAAGCACGAAAAGTCAATAGTTATGCAATGAAATTACATCCTACTTGTGGTGCATTATTCGGTGTTAGTTATGCTTAATGCTCGCTTACGTGATTTTTCGTTTCTTGGTTGGTTGCTTCTCAATCTTTTTGCTAGCCTCCATTTGTACTAAGTAGAAATACTACTTGTGCGTCCAAAATCCTTAAACCTAGTTTTGCCATATGAGTCCACCATACCTACCTATATGTGGTATTTCCGTGCCGTTCTAAGAAAATATGTATGTGCCATCTCTAATTTTCAAAATAAATTCCTTTTTGTGTGCCCGTACCGCTCATGAAGCGGCAGGGAGTGGCCAATATTTTCCATGCTAGATGTGTTATTCTCAAGATGAGTGTTTATTAACTTGTCATTGCATGAGAGTACGACGGTAAAAGGGATGCCCAGTCCCGAAGTGAAAAAGAAATTTACTTTATGTTACCAAATAATAAATTCCTTGGAAAGTGTGGTATGGAAGGCACCCATCGATACGGCTAGCCATGGATTGTGAAAGAATGGTGGAAAAAGGAATAAACTTTATTTTATGTTTGGGAACCGCCTATGATATATCTAGCATGGAAAGTGTTGGGAATTACTCGGTTGTTTTCGTTGACGGGAAAAGTATGCCTCCCAAAAATTTTATCTCTCAATTTAGGCTTTGAGCTCTGGCACCTCTACAAATCCCTACCTTCCCTCTGCAAAGGGCCTTTCTATTTACTTTATGCAATTTTTATTTTTATTTGAGTCTCCATCTTCTCTTATAAAGCCCCAACTAAGGGGCACTATGATCGTACCTGAGAATTGTATGTAGCTAATATGCGAGTGTGTTTTATGAATGGATCAATGATTGAGCATGATGGGCTAGGGATAACTTTCTTTAGTGTTGATATTTTGAAAGACATGGTTGCTTGTTGATATGCTTGAGTATTGAAATCTTCATGTCAAAACTATACTATTGCTTTGAATCATACAAAACTCCATATGTCCATGCTAAAAAAGAAACAATATATGATGAACATGTTAGGCAACATTCCACATCAAAAATTATGTTTTTATCATTTACCTACTCTAGGATGAGCAGTAATTAAGCATGGGGATGCTGATACGTCTCCAACGTATCTATAAACTTTGATTGTTCCATGTTGTTATATTATCATTCTTGGATGTTTTACAATCATTTTATAGCAACTTTATATCATTTTTTGGGACTAACCTATTGACATAGTTCCAATGTCAGTTGCTATTTTTTGTTTGTTTGACTTCACAGAATATCAGTACCAAACGGGGTACAAACACAACGAAACTTTTTGGAGAATCTTTATGGACCAAAAGGAACAACTTGGGCTAAAGAAGTACCAGAGGAGTGCCCCGAGGGGGGCACAACCTAGCCTGGCGCGCCTGGGGGCCCAGGCGTGCCCTGGTGGATTGTGCCCACCTTGGTAGCCTCCCGCACCGCCTCTTTGCTCTATAAATACCCCAAAAATCCAAAACCCTAGGGGAGTCGACGAAACACAATTCCAGCCGCCTCAAGTTCCAGAACCACCAGATCCAATCTAGACACCATCACGGAGGGGTTCATCATCCTCATTGGTGCCTCTCCAATGATGCGTGAGTAGTTCATTGTAGACTTACGGGTCCGTAGGAAGTAGCTAGATGGCTTCTTATCTCTTTTTGATTCTCAATATAATGGTCACTTGGAGATCTATTTGATGTAACTCTTTTTTGCGGTGTGTTTGTTGGGATCCGATGAACTTTGAGTTTATGATCAGATCTATATATCCATGAAGATTATTTGACTTTCTTTGATCTCTTATATGCATGATTACTTATAGCCTCGTATTTATTCTTCGAATATTTGGTTTAGTTAGGTAAACTAGATCGATTTTTTCTTGCCATGGGAAGAGGTGCTTTGTGATGGGTTCGACCCTACGGTGTTCTTTCCCAGTGACAGAAGGGGCAGCAAGACACGTATGTATCGTTGCTATTAAGGATAACAAGATGGAGGCTATTCCTACATGAATAGATCTTGTCTACATCATGTCATCGTTCTTATTGCATTACTCCGTTTCTCCATGAACATAATACACTAGATACATGCTGGATAGCTGTCGATGTGTGGAGTAATAGTAGTAGTGAAGGATATATGCCCTAGAGGCAATAATATATTTTTATTTTATATTTCCTTATTCATGATAAAGGTTTATTATTCATTCTAGAATTGTATTGATCGGAAACCATAATACATGTGTGAATACATAAACAAATATCATGTCCCTACTAAGCCTCTACTAGACTAGCTCGTTAATCAAAGATGGTTAAGGTTTCCTAACATGGACATGAGTTGTCATTTGATAACGGGATCACATCATTAGGATAATGATGTGATGGACAAGACCCATCTGTTAGCTTAGCATAATGATCATTCTGTTTTATTGTTATTGCTTTCTTCATGTCAAATACATATTCCTTCGACTCTGAGATTATGCAACTCCCGGATACCGGAGGAATGCCTTGTGTGCTACCAAACGTCACAACATAACTGGGTGATTATAAAGATGCTCTACAGGTGTCTCCAAAGGTGTTTCTTGAGTTGGCATAGATCAAGATTAGGATTTGTCACTCCGAGTATCAAAGAGGTATCTCTGGGCCCTCTCGGTAATACACATCATAAGCTTGCAAGCAAACGGCCAAGGAGTTAGTCACGAGGTGATGTATTACGGAACGAGTAAAGAGACTTTCCGGTAACGAGATTGAACTAGGTATGAAGATACCGACGATCGAATCTCGGGCAAGTAACATACCGATGGACAAAGAGAATTACGTATGTTGTCATAACGGTTCGACCGATAAAGATCTTCATAGAATATGTAGGAGCCAATATGGGCATCCAGGTTCTTCTATTGGTTATTGACCAGAAAGGTTTCTCGGTCATCTCTACATAGTTCTCGAACCCGTAGGGTCCGCACGCTTAACGTTCATTGATGATATAGTGTTATACGAGTTATATGTTTTAGTGACCGAAAGTTGTTCGGAGTCCCGGGTGTGATCACAGACATGACGAGGGGTCTTGAAATGGTCTATAGGTAAAGATTGATATATAGGATGATGGTATTTGGACACTGGAAGTGTTTCGGGACGTACCGGGAAGGAAACGGGTCACCACAAGGGGTTCCAGGCACCCCCCGGCAAGATATGGGCCTTATGGGCCAAAGGAGGGGACAGACCGGCCCACAAGAGAGCTAGTGCGCCCCCTCCCTTGTTTGGCCAGCCCTAGGGAAGGAAAAGGGGGAGGGATAGCCCCTCCTGCCTTTCCCTCTCATGGGAGAAAGGAAAGGGGGGCGCCACCCTCCCCTGCCTTTCCCCGCACTCCAAATAAGGAAAAGGGGGCGCGGCTTGGGAGGGACCCGAAGTAGGATTCTTCCTACTTGGGCGCCTCCTTTGGCTGCTCCTCCCTCCCGCCCACCTATATATATGTGAGAGGGGGTCGCCTAGCACACAACAGACAATTGCCTAGCCGTGTGCGGCGCCCCCTCCACCGTTTACACCCTCGATCATATTTTCGTAGTGCTTAGGCGAAGCCCTGCTGAGATCACTTCACCATCACCGTCATCACGCCGTCATACTGTCGGAACTAATCTACTACCTTGTCATCTTGCTGGATCAAGAAGGCGGAGGACGTCACCGAGCTGAACATGTGCAGAACACGGAGGTGCCGTACATTCGGTACTTGATTGGTTGGAGCGCGAAGAAGTTCGACTACATCAACTGCGTTGTTAAACGCTTCTGCTTACAGTCTATGATGGTACGTAGACACACTCTCCCCTATCATTGCTATGCATATCCATGGATATATCATTGCGGGTTCGTAGAAATTTTTTTGTTTTCCATGCAACGTTTCCCAATAGTGGCATCTGAGCCAGGTCTTTGCGTAGATGATATGCACGAGTAGAACACAAAGAGTTGTGGGCAGTGATAGTCATACTGCTTACCACCAACGTATTTTTTTGATTCAGCGGTATTGTGGGATGAAGCGGCCCAGACCAACCCTACATGTCCACGTACCTGAGACCGGTTCCACCGACTGACATGCCACTAGTTTTACATAAAGGTGGCTGGCGGGTGTCTGTTTCTCCTACTTTAGTTGAATCGAATTTGACTATGGCCGGTCCTTGAAGAAGGTTAAAACAACAAACTTGATAAATCACCGTTGTGCTTTTTGCCGTAGGTAAGAACGGTTCTTTCTAGAACCCCGTAGCAGCCACGGAAAAGTTGCAACAACAAAGTAGAGGACGTCTAACTTGTTTTTCAAGGTATGTTGTGATGTGATATGGTCAAGACATGATGTGATATACGTTATTGTATGAGATGATCATGTTTTGTAATTTATCGGCAACCGGCAGGAGCCTTATGGTTGCCTCTTTATTGTATGAAATGCAAACGCCATGTAATTGCTTTACTTTATCGCTATGAGTTAGCAATAGTTGTAGAAGCAATAGTTAGCGAGACGACCACGACGCAACGATGGAGATCAAGGTGTCGAGTTGGTGACGATGGAGATCATGACGATGCTTTGGAGATGGAGATCAAAAGCACAAGATGATGATGGCCATATCATGTCACATATTTTTATTGCATGTGATGCTTATCTTTTATGTATCTTATTTTTCTTAGTATGGCGGAAGCATTGTAAGATGATCCCTTCACTAAATTTCAAGATAAAAGTGTTCTCCCTGAGTATGCACCATTGCTACAGTTTCATCGTGTTGAGACACCACATGATGATCGGGTGTGATAGACTCTACGTTCACATACAACACGTGTAAGACAGTTTTGCACATGTGGAATACTTGGGTTAAACTTGACGAGCTTAGCATGTACAGACATGGCCTCGGAACACTGGAGATCGAAAGATCAAACGTGAATCATATAGTAGATCTGATCAACATAGAGATGTTCACCATTGATGACTACCCCATTGGATTACGTATCACTTAGATGACTTGAGGGATGTCTATTTAAGTGGGAGTTCTTAAGTAATTTGATTAATTGAACTTAATTTATCATGAAATTAGTCTTGATAGTTTTGCATATCTATGTTGCAGATCAATAACTCGTGATATAGCTCCTATATATTTTTGATTTGTTCCTAAGAGAAAACTAAGTTGAAAGTTCATAGTAGCAATGATGCAGACTGGGTCCGTGATCTGAGGATTGTCCTCATTTCTGCACAGAATAATTATGTCCTTGATGCACCGCTAGGTGACAAAGCTGTTGTAGGAGAAGATGCAGACGTTATGAATGTTTTGCAAGCTGGATATGATAACTACTTGATAGTTTAGTGCGCCATGCTTTATGGCTTAGAAATGGGACTTCAAAAACTTTTTGAACACCACGGAGCATATGAGATGTTCCAAGAGCTGAAAATTGGTATTTCAGATTCATGCCCGTGTCAAGAGGTATGAGACCTCTGACAAGTACTTTGCCTACAAGATGGAGGAGAATAGCTCAGCCAATGAGCATGTACTCAGAATGTCTGGGTACTACAATCGCTTGAATCAAGTAGGAGTTAATCTTTAGATAAGATAGTGATTGACAGAGTTCTCTAGTCACTATCGCCAAGCTACTAGAACTTTGTGATGAACTATAATATGCAAGGGATGACAAAAACAATTCCCAAGCTCTTCGCGATGCTGAAATTGGCGAAGGTAGAAATCAAGAAAGAGCATCAAGTGATGATGGTTAACAAGATCACTAGGGAACTTCAAGAAGAATGGCAAGCAAGGTGCCACTCCCATGAAGAAGCCCAAAGTTGAACCCAAGCTTGAAACTAAGTGCTTCTACTACGAAGAAAATGGTCACTGGAAGTGGAACTGCCCCAAATACTTGGCGGATAAGAAGGATGGCAAAGTGAACAAAGGTATGTTTGATATACATGTTATTGATGTGTATTTTACTAGTGTTTGCAGTAACCCCTAGGTATTTGATACCAGTTCAGTTGCTAAGATTAGTAACTCAAAACAGGAGTTCAGAGACTAGTTAACAGCAAGGTGACGATGTGTGTTGGAAATGATTCCAAGGTTGATATGATCACCATCGCACACTCCCTCTACCTTAGGGATTAGTGTTGAACATAAATAAATGTTATTTGGTGTTTGCACTGAGCATGAATATGATTAGATCATGTTTATTGCAATATGTTTATTAATTGAAGTTAGAGAATAATTGTTGTTCTGTTTACATGAATAAAACCTTCTATGGTCATACACCCAATGTGAATGGTTTATTGAATATCGATTGTAGTGATACACATATTCATAATATTGATGCCAAAAGATGCAAAGTTGATAATGATAGTGCAACATACTTGTGGCACTGCCATTTAGGTCAAATTGGTGTAAAGCGCATGAAGAAACTCCATGCAGATGGACTTTTGGAATCACTTGATTATGAATCAATTGATACTTGCGAACCATACCTCATGGGCGAGATGACTAAAACTCCGTTCTCAGGAACAATGGACCGAGCTAATGACATATTGGAAATAATACATACCGATGTATGCGGTCCGATGAGTGTTGAAGCATGTGGCGGGTATCGTTATTTTCTGACCTACACAAATGATTTGAGTAGGTATGGGTATATCTACTTGATGAAACACAAGTCTGAAACATTTGAAAAGTTCAAAGAATTTCAGAGTGAAGTGGAGAATCATCGTAACAAGAAAATAAAGTTTCTATGATCTGATTGCGGAGGCGAATATTTGAGTTAAGAGTTTGGCAATCATTTAAAACAATGTGGAGTTGTTTCACAACTCACGCCACCTGGAACACCACAGCGTAAAGGTATGTCCGAACATCGTAATCGCACTTTATTAGATATGGCGCGATCTATGATTTCTCTTACCGATTTACCACTATCGTTTTGGGGTTATGCATTAGAGACAGCCGCATTCTTGTTAAATAGGGCACCGTCTAAATCCGTTGAGACGACACTGTATGAACTGTGGTTTGGCAAGAAACCTAAGTTGTCGTTTCTTAAAGTTTGGGGTTGCGACACTTATGTCAAAAGGCTTCAACCTGATAAGCTCGAACCCAAATTGGAGAAGTGCATCTTCATAGAATACCCGAAGGAAGCAATTGGGTACACCTTCTACCACAGATCCGAAGGCAAGATCTTTGTTGCCAAGAATGGAACCTTTCTAGAGAAGGAGTTTCTCTTGAAAGAAGTGAGTGGGAGGAAAGTAGAACATTATGAGGTAATTGTACCTTCTCTCAATTTGGAAAGTAGCACATCAGAGAAATCCGTTCCCATGACGCCTACACCAACTAGAGAGGAAGTTAATGATGATGATCATGAAACTTCAGATCAAGTTACCACTAGACCTCATAGGTCGAACAGAGAACGTTCCGCACCAGAGTGGTACGGTAATCCTGTCCTGAAAGTCATGTTACTAGACCATGGCGAACCTACGAATTATGAAGAAGCTATGATGAGCTCAGATTCTGACAAATGGCTTGAGGCCATGAAATCCGAGGTAGGATTCACGTATGATAACAAAGTGTGGACTTCGGTGGACCTGCCCGATGATCGGCAAGCCATTGAGAATAAATGGATCTTCAAAAAGAAGACTGACGCTGATGGTAATGTTACTGTCTACAAAGCTCGACTTGTCGCAAAAGGTTTTCGACAAGTTCAAGGGGTGATGCTTAAGTCCGTCCGAATCATGTTAGCAATTGCCGCATTTTATGATTATGAAATCTAGCAATTGGACGTCAAAACTACATTCCTCAATGGATTTCTAAAATAAGAGTTGTATATGATGCAACCAGAAGGTTTTGTTTATCCTAAAGGTGCTAACAAACTGTGCAAGCTCCATCAATCCATCTATGGACTGGTGCAAGCATCTCGGAGTTGGAATATACGCTTTGATGAGGTGTTTAAAGCGTATCATTTTATACAGACTTTCGGTGAAGCCTGTATTTACAAGAAAGTGAGTGCGAGCTCTGTAGCATTTCTGATATTATATGTAGATGACATATTATTGATTGGAAATGATATAGAATTTCCGGATAGCATAAAAGGAGACTTGAATACGAGTTTTTCAATGAAAGACCTTGGTGAAGCTGCTTATATATTGGGCATCAAGATCTATAGAGATAGATCAAGATGCTTGATAGGACTTTCGTAAAGCACATACCTTGATAAAGTTTTGAAGAAGTTCAAAATGGATCAGTCAAATAAAGGGTTCTTGCCTGTGTTACAAGGTGTGAAGTTGAGTAAGACTCAAAACCCGACCACGACAGAATATATAGAGAGAATGAAAGTCATTCCCTATGCCTCAGTCATAGGTTCTATAAAGTATGCCATGTTGTGTGCCAGACCTGTTGTGTGCCTTGCCATGAGTTTAGCAAGGGGGTACAATAGTGATCCAGGAGTAGATCACTGGACAACGGTCAAATTTATCCTTAGGTACCTAAAGAGGACTAAGGAAATGTTTCTCGGCTATGGAGGTGATAAAGAGTTAGTCGTAAAGTGTTATGTTGATGCAAGCTTTGACACCAATCCGGATGACTCTGAGTCTCGATCTGGATACATATTAAAAGTGGGAGCAATTAGCTAGAGTAGCTCCATGCAGATCATTGTAGACATAGAAATTTGCAAAATACATACGGATCTGAATGTAACAGACCTGTTGACTAAACCTCTCTCACAAGCAAAACATGATCACACCTTAGTACTCTTTGGGTGTTAATCACATGGCCATGTGAACTAGATTATTGACTCTAGTAAACTCTTTGGGTGTTGCTCACATGGCAATGTGAACTATGGGTGTTAAATCACATGGTGATGTGAACTAGATTATTGACTCTAACGCAAGTGGGAGACAGAAGGAAATATGCCCTAGAGGCAATAATAAAGTTGTTATTTTATATTTCCTTATTAATTATAAAGGTTTATTATTCATGCTATAATTATATTGATCGGAAACCATAATACATGTGTGAATACATAAACAAACACTATGTCCCTAGTAGGCCTCTACTAGACTAGCTCGTTAATCAAAGATGGTTAAGGTTTCCTGACCATGGACATGAGTTGTCACTTGATAACGGGATCACATCATTGGGAGAATTATGTGATGGATAATACCCATCCGTTAGCTTAGCATAATGATCGTTCAGTTTAATTGCTATTGCCTTCTTCATGTCAAATACATATTCCTTCGACTATGAGATTATGCAACTCCCGGATACCTGAGGAATGCCCTGTGTGCTATCAAATGTCACAACATAAATGGGTGATTATAAAGATGCTCTACAGGTGTATCCGAAGGTGTTTGTTGATTTGAGATAGATCTAGATTAGGATTTGTCACTCCGAGTATCGGAGAGGTATATCTAGGCCTTCTCGGTAATACACATCATAAGCTTGCAAGCAAACGACTAAGGAGTTAGTCACGAGGTGATGTATTATGGAACGAGTAAAGAGACTTGCCGGTAACTGACACGACGATGAGTCTTGAAATGGTCTAGTGGTAAAGATTGATATATAGGATGATGGTATTTGGACACCGGAAGTGTTTCGGGGCGTACCTGGAAGGAATCTGTTCACCCGAAGGGTTCCTGTACCCCCCGACAAGATATGGGCCTTATGGGCCAAAGGAGGGGACAGACCAGCCCACAAGGGGCTGGTGCACCCTCCCTTGTTTGGCCAGCCCTAGGGAAGGAAAGGGGAGGGCTAGCCCTCCCGCCTTTCCCTCTCATGGGAGAAAGGAAAGGGGCGCCACCTCCCGCCTTTCCCTCAAGACTCCAAATAAGGAAAAGGGGGCGCAACTTGGGAGGGACCCGAAGTAGGATTCTTCCTACTTGGGGCGCCTCCTTTGGCTGCTCCTCCCTCCCGCCCACCTATATATATGTGAGAGGGGGTCGCCTAGCACACAACAGACAATTGCCTAGCCGTGTGCGGCGCCCCCTCCACCGTTTACACCCCCAATCATATTTTCGTAGTGCTTAGGCGAAGCCCTGCGGAGATCACTTCACCATCACCGTCATCACACCGTCGTACTGTCGGAACTAATCTATTACCTCACCGTTTTGCTGGATCAAGAAGGCGGAGGACGTCACCGAGCTGAACGTGTGCAGAACGCGCATGTGTCGTACGTTCGGTACTTGATCCGTTGGAGCGCGAAGAAGTTTGACTACATCAACCGCGTTTGTATACGCTTCCACTTACGGTCTACGAGGGTACGTAGACACACTCTCCCCTCTCGTTTCTATGCATCTCCATGGATAGATCATTGCGTGTTCGTAGAATTTTTTTTGTTTTCCATGCAACATTTCCCAACAAGTAGATGCAGGCAGGAGGCGGTCTACTAATGTTGGACGTGATGCCTATATAATGATCATTGCCTGGATATCTTCATAATTATTCGATGTTCTATCAATTGCCCAATAGTAATTTGTTTACCCATCGTACGCTATTTTCTTGAGAGAAGCCACTAGTGAAATCTACGACCCCCGGGTCTATTTTATCATAATATATTTTCAGATCTATATTGCTATTTGCCTTTTTCTTTATTTCCATATTTTATTTTCAGATTTATATTATCAAAAACCCAAAAGTACCTCGCTGAATTTTATTTGCCGTTATTCTATTTGCATCTACCAATCTATCTCTTTACCAATCTTTTATCCAAGAGGGATTGACAACCCCTCTTACGCGTCGCGTTGCAAGTATTCGTTCTTTGTGTGCAGGTATCGTTTACATAGTGTTGCTTGGTTCTCCTACTGGTTTGATAACCTTGGTTACATAACTGACGGAAATACCTACCGTAGTCGTGCTGCATCATCCCTTCCTCTTCGAGGGAAAACTGAAGCGGACACGAGCCATCATTAACCAACATGCTTGATTACTCTGGCCGGACACACTTTCCTGGGTCATGCCTGGCCTCGGAATATCAACGCATCATAGTCCTACCTAGGCTCCGCAGAGAGGTCCCCGCTGGTCTACATCCTAAGCGCTCCGGGGTCTTGGGCCCATCGCCCTTCGCACCCGGGTTGTTATGCGACTAGCCGGGACGAGCAGCTTCTCATCCTGGATGGCACTGGCCTGACAGGCCCACAATGCTGGACAAGACGTCTGACAGAGCTTTCGGAAGAAACATACGACATCGCGTGCCCATAAATGTTCCCGCGTGGCGGTTAGTGCGTATAGGCTAGTGGCCAACTCAGATCAAATACCCAAACCCTTAGTGTATTAGGAGCTCGCGGAGACAAGCAGAGACTCATGATCATGTGGCCCCGTTACCCCTTCTCGAGGAAATACGGCAAGGGATGGCCCAACCCACTCGGGGGCAGCCTGCCTCCGCGGCCATGCCTCGTAATTCTCTTGCGGGTGCTCTCCGGGACCGCCCGACTTTCATAGGTATCTCTCGCTGGTACCCATCGGGGCCGACCCGACTTTAACAAAGGTCTAAATTAAAGCCGGGGTAACTGTGTGTCCAAAACATCAACGGGGAAAACCCGAGGAATCACCCTCGAGGAATTCCCCTCGATGAAATCATCAAGGTGAACTTAGGAGGAATCACCCTCGAGGTTCACACTTGAGGTGTTGCACGACAGAGTCCTATCGGGAGTAGTCGTGGATTTGTCACGGCAGATGTCCTAATGTGAGGACTTTGTCGTGAGGCCAACGCATCTATGTAGTCGCTTGAGAAGGATTGAGTGGGATGAGAGACGCGAGGTTTTTTACCCAGGTTCGGCCCCTCAAGGCAGAGGTAAAAGCCTACTCCTGCTTCATTGATATTGATGATGATCACGATTACAAGGGTGCTCTATCTCGAGAGCTATTGACTTGTCTGTCTCTTTAGAATTGTAAAAACTTCTCTCTCTTGGGGTGCCCTGCCCCTCCTTATATAAGTTGGAGGGGCGGGTTACATGTGGAGTCCTACGAGGATTAGGACTAGTCTATCTTCTAATACAGTCCGAATACAATTCCGGGTCTTGCTTCCTTATAAGGAAAATATTCCTCATGCCTTTCCTCTTAAGCCGGCCCACCAGAACATAAGTCGGCCTTCCCATGATTTGGGTCTTGTCGATCGTCTGACTCTGCCCGTCGGGTCAGTAATAGGTCGCCGAGGCTCGGGCGGCTCTCCAGTGAGTCGCCAAGTATCAGCCACGTCTCTGGTGAGTCGCCAAGTTTGTCTGGGTCATATTTCCGGCCGGGTCATACCGCAGGGTATATCCCCGACATTAGCCCCCAGTTTAATTTGGATTTATCCATGTTAAACTGATCCTACAACATAAACACAAGAACAAATTTGACAAGTTGTGCTCCGGGTTAAAAATTCTTGTAAGCCGACACCTGATCATCCTTAAATCCTTGTCATTTCCTTCTTCTAGAAAATTCGGGTCAATAGGCCAGCTTCATAACCAATTTGCTGGCACTGCTTTCTCACAGAAGAATATTTTGAAGAATAATTCATTTTATTCAGCTCCCAATGCTTAACAAAAATATTGGTCTTGAAATACTCATCTATTTTCAGCCGGTTTGAAGATGTAGAACTTGCCGGTTTATCATTGCCAAAATATCCGGTTTGTAAATATTGATAGCACCGGGTCATAATTGTTGCTAACATCAAGCTTGAAAATGTACCTCCCTTATATGCATATCACTTGTAGCACCCAAGTCTTTAAGAAGGGAGTGTAGTAACAGCTTAAGACTTGCTTCAATATAAATACTGTAACTTTGCAGAAATCCGGTTTGTTCATGTAGGTCACCAATAATAAACTGGACATTTTGTACTTCCCATGTGTAGCCCCCAAGTGCCGGGTCATTATGCAATAATGAGCAGGGACTTTGTAGATATGACCATGTAGACTTGAGCAGCAACGTGTAGCCCCCAAGGGCCGGCTCAGTAAGATAATATTGAGCTGGGACTTTATATATACTTCATTGAAAATAACATCATATGATGTAGCCCCCACCGTGGGGCTCGAACCCACGACCATAAGGTTAAGAGCCTTGTGCTTTACCAACTGAGCAATGGACCCTTCAATGTGATGGATTAAGGCTTGTGTATTTTGGATTTTTGACAGGAGCAATTAGTAGCCCCCAAGGGCCGGCTCATCACTATGTGATGGGCCGTGTCTTTAATAAGGCGAGTTGAGAATGATCTTGCATTAGCCCCCAAGTGCCATGGTGCATGCTGGCAGCGACATGGGACTTGCGTATTTGATGTAATCTCAATCTGAATAATGTAGCCCCCAAATGTCGGGTCGTAAGCCTACTGTCGGTGTCAAAACCGGCAGATATCGGGTAGGGGGTCCTGAACTGTGCGTCTAAGGTCGATGGTAACAGGAGACGGGGGACACGATGTTTACCCAGGTACGGGCCCTCTCTATGGAGGTAAGACCCTACTTCCTGCTTGATTGATCTTGATGAATATGAGTATTACAAGAGTTGATCTACCACGAGATCGTAATGGCTAAAACCCTAAAAGTCTAGCATGCATGATTATGATTGCCTCTACAGACTAAACCCTCCGGTTTATATGGACACTAGAGGGGACTAGGGTTGTACAAAGTCGGTTACAGAGAAAGGAATCTTCATATCGAACGCCAAGCTTGCCATCCACGCCAAGGAGAGTCCCATCCGGACAGGGAGAGAGTCTTCTGTCTTGTATCTTCACGGCCCATCAGTCCGGCCCACGTTACATAGTCTAGATGCCCGAGGACCCGTTAATCTAGAACTCCCTCACCTGCAGCGACTCGGGACTATTCCTTCCATTGCAGAATAAATCATATCCATTGATAAAGAAATAATAGCCATTGCGCTGAAGCGACTTTGAAAACCTCAATCATAATACCGGTTACTGATAACCATAATAAAAATACATCCATATTGGCTATTCAAGATTTGAATAATATAATCCGGTATGAAAACCTCAATCATTCAATATCATCATGAAAATATAGCCAAGTTTGGCTATTAAAGATTTGAATACCTTATCGGTAGACAAGTAAATCCGGAGTTTAAATACCCGGCAGCTCTTGGCCGATGGCGACTTAATACGCATCCATTGTAATCTGGGATTTTTTTAACCCGACGGCTTATAGCCTTTAACAATCAAGAACTGATAACATCAATTTGAAACATCAATTTTGATGATGGGCTTGAACTTAATCATTTATGTGAACCATAGCTCTACATGTTCTGCACAAAGTTTAAACAATATATGCCCTCGCGACTTATCGTCAAAAGCCATGGCGGGTAACAACCCAATATAGTCTTATGTAATTACTGAAAAGACTAAGCAAGGCCATTCAAGCCTAAATATACTGGCGACTTAAATTCAAAAGCCAGGGCGGGTTATAAAACCTCGCATATTTATATAACCAGGAAAACATACATGTAGAATTGACTTATACTGCCGGCTTACATCACCATATGCAGTGAAGGTAACAATCCAATGATTTATAAGCACATGATTTCAATGGCGCAATCCAAAATATGTTGGTGACTTAACGTCAAAAACCAGGGCGGGTTATCAAACCTACCATATTCATCCAACAATTTAAAACATACCTGGAGAATTGGCTCAAATTGCCGGCTTACAGCGCCACATCGCGTGATTGTGACAACCCACGTATTCATAAGCGCATAATCCCAATTGCGCAATCCAAAGTATTCTGGCGACTTACAATCCATAGCCAGGGCGGGTTATCAAACCCAAATATGCTCGATGATGAGTCATATAATCAAGGCTACATAGCCCGCGAAATCGGTTCATACACTAGTAAGCGTCAGTGCTATACAAACGGTTTTAAACCCCTTTCCGCGACGACATTTGGAACCGTCGCCTAGTGAGACGGCGATAGGGGGGTCCTTCCCACACGACCCAGAAACTGTCGGGGATATGCCCTCCTGGTACACACGCTCGGCAAAATGAGGTCGTGTGCGACCGGCGAGCGCTCAAATACGGAAATACGTCTGAGAGCTAAAAAATACAATTATACGTAAGTTTTTCCAAATGCAAGTACATCCCACACAATCAGTCCCTCGCTAAACGCTTACATTCGTATGTACATCCCACAGTCGCTTCCAAGGAAAACATTTCCGTTCATAGGTACATCACACACAATTTTTCCCGTTAAATCGTTTGTGATAGTGTTGCCATTGCACACGATATTAACAATTTTATCGTTTGCGTTATTGAATGCATCACACACGGTGCGTAGAAAAAACTATGTGGCAAAGGTTGTCCGTCACACACAGTTTTTGTGTGGTAAACGTTTGCGCAAGGTGGCCTAACGCAAATAGTTTTCAAGAGGATGTCGTGTGTGCAGTGGAGATTGATCGCACACGTAGTGGATCCTAGAAACGTTTCTGATCTCCACGTCTATCGCAGACATTTTGCTTTCGCAAACCATGTGCAATGTAATCCCTAATTAATCCCTAATTTAAAATTCACATGTTTTGAATTTGAAAGTAGGGAATCACTTATTTCATATCCAACCATGTTTATTACAAATATAGGTTCAACCACGAATGCATAATTCGATGCACAGGTACATATACTGAAGAACTACATAAGGTCCAAGTAAAGAATGATGAACCACAGTTGTACTAAAGACTGTAAAGAGAGAGGTGAAAGACATTCTGGTTGCTGGAGAAGGTGAAGCGGAATGCCCATATTGTTCCCTCCATGCGTAATGCGCGCACGACTCTAGGCCAACCCCTTGTGATGGCTACCCATCCATCCTTCACTGTCTTCATTACGACTTCTCAATGCTCATTGTAGTCTGGATGAAATACTTTAACCTTAATTGCGTGTCCACCAATTATGTACTTTGCGAGGTAATCTTGAGTGAACTGCTTCGGGAACCACTGGGAACGAAAAAGATTCAGACATTGTTGTCTAACAACTCATTATGGGAAGTAAAAAGAGAAGGTTGCAGAGTTTGTACTTACCATCCTAGAGCTCACTTTTGTGTTAGATAGAGCATAAACAAATAATTTGCTTGCCACCATTCGTATCTTTTTGCTAATAATCCTTATCAGTTTCCTCACTTGATGCTTGTTCATGAATATCTTATTGTCCCATACGCAAAAAGGGTCGATGCGTGGATCCTTGCCAAGGGCATATGTACCTACAAGCAACAAGTCAATATTAGAAGCTAAAAATGTCCAGGTCTGGATCTATATGCACTACATTATGGAACGACGGGGGAAGTACAGGCCGAGGGATGAAGCTAACCTCGGCGGAAAGTGGTGGCCACTCCCGTTGTTGTCTTGCATAAGTAGTGGAAAGGCACGACAAGTACAACAACCTTAACATCAAACAAATATAGCAAAGGTAAACAACATCATCTCCAAATAATAGCTTGAATGTGTTGGTTTTATCATGCTGTTAAAGCAGATATAAAATGGAAGGCAATGTTATCGACAAAGAAGCTTAACAGCCATCAAATATTGCAATTCAAACTGGTATTGTTGAAAATGAATAGAATGTAGGTAATGCTTAAACATCACACTGGATAAATGTGTAAAACTGAAATAAAGGGCATGTGTTAACTACACCGGGAATAACTGGAACCAAATATAGCTATTCAAACTGGTATTGATGTAGTCGAGCGGCACAGTTCCGACTTGCACATAATGAACAATACATTGTGAATGACTGAAATAAACAAGGCATAAATGACCAGTATAACAACCAAATATAGCCATTGAAAACTGGACAGAGTCTCATTGCAACCAACCTAACAAGCAAATACAGATAAACAGGGCATATGCTTGAAAACTGGACAAATGCTCACTGCAACCAACCTAACAAGAAGATAAAGATAAACAAGGCATATGCTTGATAACTGGACAAATGCTAAAAAAGCAACCTAACAACCAAATACAGATAGACAAGGCATCTTCTTGATAACTGGACAAATGCTAAAAAAAGAAACCTAACAACCAAATACAAATAAACAAGGCATCTGCTTGATAACTGGACAAATGCTCACTGCAACCAAACTAAGAACCAAATACATATAAACAAGGCATCTGCTCGATAACTGGAAAAATGCTCACTCCAACCAACATAACAACCAAATACAGATAAACAAGGCATCTACTCACTATAAACAACCAAATATAGCCATTCGTGAAACTGAAGTGGATAATTCATGCTTAAACATCACATAGCCCTATTGAACAATACATTTTTGCATAACTGATATAATTAAACACGGCACAGTTAAAGCACTGCAAGGCAAATGCTACTACAACAAAGGGTACGGGTTGGCAAGCTAGAAAAGGTAAGATTTGCTGATATAATGTTGCCTCACATTTCATGGACGGGATCCTTCCAGTTGGAAGAGCACAGACCCATGGTGCGCTCTCTGATGTCACAGATGGGTTGTTTCACCTTGGAAGAACCTTCGTGGGTGCCCTCCTCGTGGTCGTGGTCGTGGTCGATGAGATCTGACTTGGCAATTGAGGATCCCAAGCTGCCGCCATAGAACATGTCCTTCAGAAATGGCAAAATGGGCTCAATGGCATATAAAGCTCGCAAATCCTTGACCGCTTGGCGGAGGAGATCAGCGGCAGGGCTGTCGAAGCGATCGACGGCGGTTGAACCAGAGGGGTTGCAGATGGACCACTTAACCTGTGACATGGCCCGCGTGAAGCTGTCGCTGTGGACGAGCTTGATGTCGTAGCCAGCTTTCCCGAGATACAGTAATACGCTAGCCCGCTGACATGAAGCCTTCGGCATGGCAACATAGTCAACGTCTTCGCCGGCTTCCGCGGCGACGTGTTGCTCCGGGATCGACAGGTCGGGGCGAACGGCGGCCACCTCGCCAACGTCCGCCGGAGAGGCCATGATAAACCTCTTCTTGGCCGAACGCTCGTCGGGCTCCCCGGGATACGTGGTCGAGCTTAGGCTGCGACATCCTGGAGCAGGTGATGTGGATCTGGTGGGGAGGGACACCGCAGGCCTCATCTAAAAACTCAGGGGAGTGGGGCGACGGTATGGGAATCGCTGGGTAACCTGAACTTTATTATCTAAGCTAGGAGAACGGGCAGACCGACAGGGGTTGGCGGCCGCAGCGGCGCCGGTGGCAGCCGCGAGCTAGGGTTCGAGGGGGGAGTGGCGCGGGTGGGGGACTGTGGAGGGGGGGTTTGGTTTTTGAGGATACGCCGCGGCTACTGAAAATTTTAGTAATGGTGGATGGAGATGGTGGTGGACGAGGGAGAGCGACGGTTCAAATGCCTCGGCTACTGCAATTTTACTATAAGGTCGGTGCTAGAGGAGTGTGGGCGACGGTTGAAGTACGACGACTACTAAAATTTGGGTAAAGGAATTGATGCGGGGCGGGAGTGCCCAAGATTGCGCACGGTCCAATAACAATATGTGTGTATGATAATAAGGAAAAGTGGCGCGGAAACGCCGATTTTTGCAAGGCTCAAGGCGGGTAGTTTGTTTTTATATTTATAGCTAGCTGGTCTATCGCACACGGTTCGTCCTAATTTCCAAATAAACTTACCCGCCTTTAGCTTGCACAGGTGGTGGTTTTACAGCGCACTTGCATTGCACACGGTTAAGCCAGTACCTCCACCCTTTGCTCGCGCTTGCGCGGTCGTGGTGCTTTTGCAGCACACTTGCATCGCACAAGGTTGAGCCAGTACCTCCACCTTTGCTCTCGCTTGCGCAGGCATGGTGATTCATAGCGCACTTGTATCGCACACGGTTAAGATATTATACCCGTGTCCGTTGAGCGTCATCAGAGCCTTTGCAGCAAAAAATAACGTTAGAGAGGGTCAGAAGACAGCCACACCAGCATGTGGCCCAAATATATATGAGTGAAAAGGGTGGTCTATGATGTTCAAAACTCCAATGCACAACTTTGACCGCACGGGCCCGCGGTTGGGCGCGTCATCGAAGATCGATGAAAGGGGCCAGATGTCAAGAACCAACTGGAAGTGGCCAAATATATGTAGAATATTAGAGATGTTTAAAACTTCAAATACACAATGCATAACTTTGGTGGCACCTGCCTCGCAAACCCGAAAGCACACCTCCCTCGATCCCCCGAACTGCATTCCACCTGGCTCGCGCCGCCGCCGAGCCCCGGCCAACCACGCCACCACCGTCGGCCCCATGGCCACCGATCGCCCCGTCGCCGGCACCCCACCTCCCACCTCCACCCACTCGCCGCCCCCCCTCCCGCAACTTCCCAGCGCGGAGGCGCCTCGGGCCACCAACCCACCCCCGTCGGCACCAGGCCCGATGGCCTTGGCCGCCAACCAGGATCCCGCGCCGCCGCCGCCCTCCATGGACGCGGATCCGATAACCAAGGCCATCCACGGGCACGGGTCCGCCCAGGGCCGGCGAGCCCCACCCTCCCAATCCCCCTATCTGCCTCCCCCTGCAGCGTGCTCTCCTTCCCAGGCGTGCGTCCGGCGTGAACTTCCTACTACGCCGCTGCGACCTTCCCTCCCTTCCAGCGCGGCCTGCCCTTTGGTCCGGCGCGCCCTCCTGCTCCTCCTCCATAGCTCCATCCCCACCCTCCCTCCCCCGAACAACTTCCTCCTGCCTACCCACTCCATCTTCCTCCTTCTCTCTTCTCCCCACTTCCTCCTCCCATCTCGTCTGATGGTCAATTTTTTCGGAAAATTGATCCTGGTGCTCCCTGTAATGTTCAAAGCTTCATGATTTCTTTGGGATTTGCTACACTGTAATTTGACCAGAGGTTTGCGTATGTTCAGATGAGAGGTTGCACACACAAAAAGGGAAAACTTTGGGTGTAGAAATTAACACTAGTTTTACCCTGACTTGTGTTTCTTATTTTGTTTATGTGAGAAAAAAATTGTGTTTTAGAAGTTCATTTATTATTTCCCCAAAAGTTCATATATTACTACATGTATGTATTTTGACATTTCACAACACCAGCATTAGAATTTTGAAGAAAAAACCATGTAGAAGTTCATGTACAAAAATTAATGAACCTCCCGACGCTGATGGGACGTGACTCACACCCACAACTCCGTCTGCACTGCTCCTAAGCGCCTCCACCAGCGTAATGCGTGTACTAGAGTGTTGTGCATACTACGAATTGGTGTACTATGTACGTGTATTCTTGTGTGTAATTTCTTTTCTTTTCAAAAGCATGTGAAGTTCATGTTTCAGGAAAATTCGAAGTTCGGAGGTATAACATATAGAAGAATTTCATCCAAAAAAATAATTGCCTAGGCCATTTCACCGAGAACAAAAAATGCATAAAACGTGTCACACGAAAAATAAAAAAGTCACAATAATATACAATATATTAAGTTCTTAGAAAGTAGAGAATTCTTTTTTTAGTAACTTTAGTTGTTTCTTAAAAAAGGGACTCTAAGAAGTTCAGATTTAGAAAACTAAGCAGTTCAAAAATAAAAAAAAGGATTTTCTCTCTTTAAAAAAATAAAGGTTCAAACTAAATAACAAAGAAGTACCAATGTTTAATAAAAAAGGAACACTAAGTGAAAAAAATAAAGCAGATCAAAAAGATTATTAAAAAAGTAGGTATTCCCATTTTTGAAAAAACATTAAAATAAAACTAGAGAAGTTCAAATTTAAAAAACAGAGAAGTCCAATGTTTGGTACGAAGCCAGAAAGTTCAAAATTAAAAACAGAGAGCAGTTAATGTTTTATAGGAAAAAAATGGGGTTGCATTGTTTAAAAAAAGCGATTAGATGTTTATTACAAAACCACAAAATTCACTTAACAAAAAACCCCAGTTCATAACTAAAAACATAGAGCAGTTTAAAATTTGTAAAAACACCATGCGTGTCTCTGATGACAGCATATGGATGGGATCGATTTGGACTGCAGCGACGACCGAATCAGAGCTTCCCCCGGCATCAACAATCTTCCTTCTCTTCATGTTCATCAACGCGTGCCGCCGTCCACTTCCGACTCTCCACCCGCTAGTGTTAAAGACAAACAGTATTGTACATGAGAAATTCATGTATTACTGCCCATGGGAAACTTGCTTATGAGAATTGACCCCAATTTTCCTACTGTTTTTGAAAATCTTGGATTCAATAGAAAAATGTTCATAAAATGGGGTGATTTCGAAACTTCAGGTGTAACGAACATCAAAGCTCAAACCAAAAAAATGTAAACAAAAAAATCATGAAATTCAAAGAATAAAAACTATGGAGTTTCATAAAAAATTAATAGCACATGAAGTTCATGTTTCAGAAATTCCGAAGTTCACGCGTAGTACATACAGAAGAAAAATCATCAAATGAAAAAAAAAGACCGTTGAGGCCATTTCACTGAAAAGCAAAAAGTGCATAAAAATGTCAGGACAAAATTCTATAAGAAGTTCAAATTTTAAAACCGAAGCAGGTCGACGTTCAAAAATGAAGTTTTTAATATCTAAAATTCAAATTAGGAAGGTCAAGAATTTGAGCAAGAAGTTCAAATAAAAAAAGTACTTCAAAAATCTTTATAAAGGATTTTTCCCCTTTTGTAAAAAATCATAGAAGTCCAAATTAAAAAAGAGGAGTATTTCAAAAATATTTTATAAAAACAGATTTCCCCCATTCTATAAAAACTAGAAATTCAAATTAAATTAACGATGCGGTTTATATAAAAAAAGATTTTCCCCGTTACTAACCAATAAAACTAAGAACCTTAAGTTTAAAAAATGGTGAAGTTCGATGTCTATAAAAAATTCAGATTTTTCACATTATAAAAAAAATAAAACCAAGAAGTTCAAAAAACTCGATTTTTCTCGTTACTAAAAAATCAAACTAATAAGTTCAAATTAAAATAACAGAAAAGTTCAAAGCTAATAAAAACCTCTGATTCTCGTTCTAAAGAATAACTAATAAGTTCAAATTAAAATAAGGGAATAACAAAAAAAAGATTTTCCCCATTTTTTTAAATTCAGGTTTTCCCTGATACTAAAGATTAAACCAAGAAGTTCAATTTTAAAAAACTGAGTAATTCAATGTACATTAAAAACTCAGTTTTTCTCGTTACTGAAGAAATAAAACCAAGAAGTTCAATTTAAAAACGTGGAGAAGTTTGATATTTAATTAAAAACTTGAATTATTTTGGTTAATAAAGAATAAAAAAGTTAGTTCAATTCAAAAAATGAAGAAGTTTGATGTTTCTAACAAAACTACAATTTTCACATTACTAAAAAAAACATAAAATAAATTCAAATAAAAAAGTTAGAGCGGTTCGATATCGAAATTCGATGATTATAGAAAACTCAGATTTTCTTTGTTATTAAAGAATGGAAACAAGAAGTTCAAAAAAAACAAAGAATTTCAACATTTTAAAAAGAGGATGCTCTAAAATTTCAATAAAAAGGAGTAGGAAATAAAACCAGGAAGTCCAGGTTAAAAAGATGTAGACGTTCGATGATTATAGAAAACTCAGATTTTCCTTGTTATTAAAGAATGGAAATAAGAAGTTCAAAAATAAAATAACAAGAAGTTCAACATTGAAAAATAGAACGCTTAAAAAATTCAAAAAAAGGATTAGGAAAAATCAGATTAAAAATTCATAAAAAAAACTCAGATATTTTCACGTAACCAAGAGAAGTTCAGATTGATAACTGCCAGAAGTTCACGTGCTACACGGTGTGTATTTTGTATTAAAAAAATAAAAAAGCAAAGGCTAAAACTTTTGTTGTTATAAGTTCAAGTCTTCCCTCGGAGAAAATTAAAAAAAAAATATTGTGAGAGAGGTTTGTACAAAAGGAATATCATTTGTGTAACACTGAGAAATGGATGAGAAAATTACAAACGAAAATACGTCACAGAAGTTCAACGTGAAAACAGCAGGAAATTCAATTACTACTGTGAATGAATTTTGGATGAAAAACTTTTAAAATCGTCGCGAGTATGAAAAAATGATCAACACGGGAAAGTTGCGTGTTTACAGCAGCTTTCCATCGGTATATCACCTGCTCAATTCCGGTGAATGGATGGAGAGCTACTAGAAGTGGATGGAGATCTACGAGCAAAAAAACACATGAAAAACATAGTGAAGTTTAGGTAGACACGCCAAGAAGTTCAAGTTCTTCACGCGGTGCATTTTTGAAGAATTCGTTTCACGATAAAGGCAGAACGCATGATCTTGCTGTTTTTGAAATTACTTAAAAGCGGTTAGGAATCAGAGAAAACCATCAACATGAAAAAGTTTCACATTTTCCGTAGCTTTTCAGCACTATATTATTTGCCCCATTCCGATAAAGTTTGTAGAAATTACGGCAAAAATACGTTTTTAGCCATTTTCAAAATTGACTTAAAACAGTAAGGAATTGAGAGGAACAATATATACAAAAAAGTTTTGTATTTCCTCATGCTTTCCAATGCTATATCATTTGTTGCATTCAGACGTATGGTTAAAAAATTAGTTTGAAAATACAAACTCGATGGAACTTGTACCATTTTCTAAATTACTTTTAAACAATTCAATATTAGAAAAAACTTTCAACATGAAAAAGTAGCGCATTTTCACAAGATTTGCACCTCCATATCATTTGCCTCAATTGGATTAGCCGTTTAGAAATTACATTGAAAATACGAACTCGGCTGTTCGGTTTGCGAAATTTTACGATTTTCCAAATTACTCTTTATCCATAGGCAATTAGAGAAAACTTTCAATATGTCAAAAGAGCGGTTTTGCAGCAGCTTTCCAATGCCATATTATTTACCTCATCCCGATAAACGGTTTAGAAATGCGACCGAAAATACGATTCACGTTTTTTGTACGAAGAAAAAACGGTTTCCAAAACTGCTCTTAAACTGCTTATATTTTGCCAAGAAATTTAACTTGGGTCACGATACTGGTGTCCATAGCTTTCTAACGGTATATCGCAAGCCCCATTTGGACACCTTTTAGCTGAAGTTCAACCTAGTACTCGGGGAAGGTCAAGCGCGTTATTCGGGAAGTTCATGTTGTGATTAGAATATTATTCTGATCCCATGATCATATATATATATATATAGCCGGTCTATTCTGCTAATATTAGCAGAATAACTATTCTGATAACACTTCTGCACTGCACGCTTAACGCAAATGCACTGCACTTTCAGTAGCAGGGGTGCCGCAATACAGAGACTAGTGAACTTCGCATCGGAAAAAACTGCATGCAGTGTTTTTTGGTACCTTTTTTGCTCTAGTTTCTTAATCGTTTATCGGAACGATACGTATAATACACCGTTGAGAAGCTATGGATTAGGCGCAACATCGGCATATCGAACACTTTCGAGATTCTTCACGGTTTAAGAGCAGTTTTGAAAATGGTGCGACGCATGACGAGTGGCAGCGAGCGTTTTTTCGTGTTTTTGTCTAAACCGCTCTTCGGAACCAAATGATACACCGTTGGAAAGATATTGTCGAGGCGCATCTTTTTCATATCTATTATTTTCTCTAATTCGTTACGGTTTAAGAGCAGTTTTAAATTTAGTAAATCGTGGAATTCTGTTTTTTTTTTAATTTTTAGCACTTTTCGTATTGTTTTCGCTCCAATTTTTGAACCGTTTGTCGAAACGAGGCGTGTGATGCGCCCTTGGAAAGCTACGAATGAGGCGCAACTTTCATATATTGAATTTTTTTAGATTCCTTATGGTTTTTAGTTAATTTGGAAAATCGTGCGGCTGACGACGAGAGGCAGCGGCCGTTTTTCGTGAATTTTTTCACAAACCGCTGGTCGAAATGATTCAAATTATACGCCGTTGGAAAGATATCGACGAGGCGCAACTTTTTCATGTAGAACACTTCCGCTAGTTCCTTACGATTTAAGAATTGTTTTGATTTTACTAAAATGTGGACACTCTGTTTTTCGCGGACCCAAAATCGACGAAGGGAACTGCATCGGACAGAAAAACACATTGCTTTGGATTGAAAACCGCACTGCATTAGAAGGGAAAGTGCATTGAATGATTTCTTCTTTATGGGACATAATTTTTTCCAAACGAGGTGGAGTGCACTTCATGTCGAGCGTTGGTGAACCACAATACTATGAAAAGTGAACCACGTTCTTTTTCTTTTATCGTCTCTGTAACTTTTTTTATAAACGAGTATGCACTGCAGGGACGAGGTGAGTGTACTGCATCAATTGTTCTTTTCCAACTTTCTTTCTACTGCACACAAACAACAGAGTGAGCTGCATTAAAAAACATCAATTGTTCTTTTCCAACTTTCTTTCTACTGCACACAAACAACAGAGTGAGCTGCATTAAAAAACAACTTTTTCTAGTTTGTTTTCTTCCAATTTGTTCTTGCACTTGGCAACATAGTGAACCGCTCGAAGATAGAAGATGACTACAGCAATGAAACAAGTGAGCTGCACTTATTTTTTTTCTTTTCTTCTATGCATGTTTTCAAGAGCCACAAACGAAACAAAGTGGATTAGAAAAAGAAGTGAACTTCTCATGGGAATTTAGTTTTCTCTTTCTTTTTACAAAGTAAACCACTAATCACCACAAAATGGACCACATCATTTTTTCTCAAAGTACACAGCATGATAAAAAAAGTCTAGTTTGACAAAAGAACTGCTCAGTACAGTCAAGCGAACATCTTCAGCCCAAAGCGACTTTACTTTTCTTGTGATATGGGCTTCAACTTCTCTCAAAGAGCACTGCATGGTAATGAAATGTAGTTTTTACAATGAAGTAATGAAGTGTAGTTTCCAACAAGAAAATTGATAAATGGGATGAAATGCAGTTTTTACAATGAAGTAATGAAGTGTAGTTTCCAACAAGAAAATTGATAAAAGGGGCAATTGGGTGGATACTGCTCTTCCAGGTTGTCGTCGCCGCCTTCAAACCTACAGGCGCCACTGAAAACTATCGGAAATATCCAGTCGTTCAGCACTGCAAGCGTCTTCTTTCCCTGTTGACGTTCGAAGTAGGGGAAAGGACCGCGATCAGGGGATAAGTGGGCTACGCACGCGCCTGTCGTGCACTGAGTTGAGCTGGCGAGCATGGGAAGGATGGACGGAGCAGTGGACTGCACACCCAAGCTGCGCGAACCGCGAGCCACTCGCCGGCGAGCTGCAAGTCCTCGACGGAGAAGAATTCGCTGACGCCCCAATACTGCAAGGTACTAGAGGGGACACATGCCCACTGCTTTGCACACAGAGTCGCGGTGCACTGCACCACCACAGCCATTGCTGCTCTAGCGGCGGAGGGCCAGGCTCCACTGCCGCATGCATACTGCAGATGCACGCGCACGCGAGCTGCATGCAATACGCCCGCGAGCTGCACACATACACGACCCCTGGAGATGGGAGGGGAGCTTCTTGCAGGCAATTGGAGCAGTCAGAGAGGAACCGCAGCTGTCGTCCTACTTATCCGCCATGGTTGTGGGAAGAAGCACAGGAGACGGCGGAGGCCATGACCACCGGATCTGAGGAGGGGAAGCCGTGCGGCCATCGCGCCGGGATAGCACCTTAGCCTCACCGGGATCCAGGGGAGGCGACCCGATAGGAAGAGGATGGCCGTCGGGGAGGCACGGAGAGCTCGGGCGGATGCATTGTTGTCGGGGTAGCTACCCAGGGGGCAGGGGGTGGACGAGTGAGGTGGAACCGGATCCCGCCGGATCCGATGGTTACCTGGCGGGGGTGTGGCCGGAGTTTATGGCTGGCCCTGGGGGTGACGGCGGCGGGGCGTGAGCCATTGGTGATCCGTCCCCAGGGAGGTGCTGGGGGAAGGTGGTGGTAGGTAGCCCGGATGGGGTTGGTCGGATCCATGCCCGGAGTGGCCTCCTCGGGCAGGAGCAATGGGGAGGAAGGGGGTGGCGCCGTGGCTGCAGGCTGTGGAAGAGCGCAAGGTGGTGGGGGCGGCGCTATGGAGGAAGTTAGTGCGGCGGCGCGGGGGAAGGTAGGTGGTGCGGTGCCGCGCGAGGTGGTGGTGGGGGCTCGGTTGCGTGGCGCCCTGGCTTGGGGAAGGTACCGCAATGGCCGGCGGAGTTGGTGCGGCAGCGTGGGGGAGGTGGTGCGGTGGTGGAGCATGGGGGAGAGAGAGAGGAGTGGGTGGCTGAGGTGAGGATAAGGTGGGGTGGGTTTTTTTTTTTTTGCTTTGCCCGTTCAGTTCGTTCGGTTCCTTCGCGTGGTTAGTTTTGTAGCGGATAGGTCTCGGGGTGTTAGCAGAACTAGATCACCCGGTTGCGCCAATGACGCAAGAAGCGAATTAGAAAGAATATTAATAGTGAGCAAGTAGGAGATGTAACTGAAAATATAATGCAATGTGGATTGTATTACATCATATATTAACCACAAATCATAAAATCAATAACAGAGAACCAAATAATGTCACCATCTCTGTACTAACAACCAACATTTTAGCATAAGGAGTATCACAGGAGTGTTTACTTGCATATCAGGAGTATCACAATTACAACTAAAGAGGCATTGTCCTCACTGATGTCCTTGAGCCCTTCACAAGGATAGTTCCAATCCTTGCAACTTCTTCCTCCAGCTCTGCACATGACCCTCAGTTACGAACCTCGTCCCTGAGCTATGATTATTTCAAGATGAAATCAACATGTTATTTCTCTCACATGGAACATGTTCAGAATTTAGTCAGTCTCATTAATCTTTCACCTACAAAGGCGGAAAAAAAATGGCACGATCAATAACTAAAAAAACTGGAATAATAATGCTTATAGCATTAAAAAACCAAGAAAGTGAATTGAGGACAACAGAACAATTATTTGTAACAACAACAAGCTTGGCTGATGCAAAATGATCACTCTGAAACTATATCTTTAGAACCAAATTAAAAAGGAACAAAATAATCTAATACTCCCTCCGTTTCAAAATAATTGTCTCAACTTTGTACAAAAACATCATGTATCTTTAGTTTTTAGACCATGGTACCACATAAATCAAAAATTAGACATATCAGATTGCAACGTATTCATGGTCAGTTACCAATCTTGTGACACCAAGGATTTGCACATATAACCTGAAATAACTGCAGCTACCTTGAAGTCTGAAATCTATCGGGTGACAGAAAAAGCAATACCAGTAAACCTTATTCTTATTGGACGAGCACAAGATTTATGAGAAGATAACACACAAAAAATCCTATTTGGTTTCTGGATGCATGCACTTTCTGGATTGTGCACATCAAAGCATGGAATAACATTCCTAGGAGAGCCATTGTAGGACAACGAAGTAAACCAAAAATCAAAAAAGAGAAGTGAGTTTTATCATGTAATTTGGCAATGTATCAGCCCATATCACCATTTATTTTCCAGAGACCAAAGAAAATGACAGAAGTTTCCTTATTCTTTCCTGTACCTTTGTACCAGAATGCTCTCTATTTACGAGCGCCACACAGACTATTTCCACTTGGCGGCAGGTTGGACACAGCAATCCTCGCCGCGAGCTGCAGAAGAACCACACACGCACATACGTCAGGCCAGGTTGCACAAACACGGGCGCCGTGAGGGGGGAACAGAACGGACCAGAAGGGGAGAGACATATCGAAAGAGGGAACGTACAGAGGCATAGTCAGGCTGGGAGGCGGTGAGCGCGGCGGCGGTCTCGGCGGCGAGCTCGTCGAGCCGGCTGGTGGTGACGCCCATGTATACCCTGACGCAGACCTTCTGCGCGACGAACACGGGGTCGCAGTGCTCCTGGCTGAGCCCATAGCTGAGCTTCTTGAGTCGCTCCATGATCTTGTCGAAGTGCCCCGTCTCATACGCTTGGCACCTTCCAGCCGGATCTATCATTGCTCAGCCATCTGAGCTCCCTTGGGCAGATTACATAAAAGAAATCCTAAATTCATAAAAAGTGTTAAGGTGTAGATTGAGCTTCTTTGGGCGGATGACTAAACTATGTACACCTACCACAGATCCTTCCACCTAGAGCGGAGAAATAGTTTGAAGTAAAGAAAAGCGTAAACGATTGTTAAGGAGGCAATGAAAGTAACTAATCAAAAGGGAAACATGCAAGGCAAAAACATATACCCATTCCAAAATCAACCTCCAATGTACACACTTGCAAATTCGTTTAGGCGTTACTGCGGTGCCATTTATAAAATATTCAAGGCTCAATAAAATTTGAAACCTCATGACCTCTTACAAGCAGATGATCTACGACATGAGATGAATAACTTGTAGGCTATGCTATAGGTGAATAACTTGTAAGCTATGGTCTAGGTGATACAACCTTCGCGGGAAAACATACACAGAATGCAACAATACAAAAATGAGTACCACGAAAATGATTTATGGACAGTAAACAATTCCAATGCTTAGGATCTCTGTTATGTGTAGATTTCATGCTAGTAGAAACTACCTGCTAGCCGAGGTGAAGTAGGAAATGCTTGGCACATGATACTCGTATATTTTTCTTCGTTCGAAGAAATGAGTAACCACAGGTCTCCAACACCAAAGAAGGCAAAGAAGCAAATAGGCTCACCCATCTACAAAGATCCAAATAAGGAGCTCTGAGAACAAGGCCGCCTGTAGAAGTTAGAAAAATAATAAGTTTTGTGAACATGATTTAGTACAATGCTCTCGATAGATGCTAAATATCAATTTCACTCCGATTACCTAAAATATTCAAGTTTTGTATTAAGTTTTAGAAAGACATCAATTGTGAAAATGCACGAGGTCTAAGAAATTAAACTATGTGGTGAATTGCAATAACAAATTGGAAAGAACAGAAAATTAGAAATATTGACCAAGGAGTTCCATGATACACATGGGAGTGAAATTAATTACTGTACAACAATTCATAGCCTTCAGTGGAAAAAATGTTAGCTAGCAAGTACAAACTTGAATAAGCATATATCTATCTGAACAACAGGAGAAAAGCAGAGCAAGTTCTAACAATGCAGATCCAAGCAGCTTTATGTAGTGATGAAAAAAGAATGCAAGCTTTGATAAGACAAAATATAGGCATGTTCAATAAAATCTTAGTATCATTCTTCAGTTTTTTGATCCGTGGATAACCTGAAATTAACTACACGTACAGATCAAAAGTCCAAAGTTCTGAGAAAGCTCCTTCCTTATTCTAATTTACAAGAACAATACAAGCAGAAAAGAAAACCCCATCAAATTACTTTATGTGGCACATATGGTACTATGGAAGAAGCTCCAAAACAAACCACTACATGTCACGGAAATTGAATGGGCAACAGAAAATACATAACAAACAGGAACAAATAATTGGCAGAGCAAAGCTGGGAAGCAATGAGATGAAGAACAGAAGTACCTTGACGGAAGACATTTTTCACAAATAAAGACGGCACAACTTCACACTCCCTAGTCCAAACAGAGCATATCCATGAACGAGCAGCATGGCATCTGAAACAAAGAATTAGAAGTAACAAAGGGAAATATATGGGATATGTCTCACCGTTGTGACCGGAGGGATACTTCCAGGTGTAGCAAATGGGGAAACCAATTACAACACCATAAGTGTGAAAAACGACAACACGCACATTCGAGTAAGAACATAAGGTTGGCAATGGAAATTATTGAAGATATTTTTATCTCACGATTTCAGTTTGTAAAGAGTTAAACGACACAATGTGTGCAGGTTTGGGCAAGCCATAAGTTGTTTCAGGAAGTAACCTTATGTTACAACTACCGACGAAGCTGGAGTAAAATATTGGCAAAATAGAAAACAAAAATCTTCAACAAGTTGACATTCGTGAGAAACCATACTTGATCAATCGCTCTACACAACGCAAAGATCATAAGTACACTTATGTGATCTGTTGACGTGTTCTGCAGTTCAGTTCCGGCCGGTCTAGTAAACAACCTATAAAAGGCATTGATTTAGTCTAATTAAAAATCTAAAACACACAATAATTTTGAAAGGAGCAATCTGACAGTAAAGAAGACTTGCAGATATGACAGTTCAGGAGAAAGGGACACAGATTGATTATTAAGACTTCAGTGAGATATTGAAAGGGAGTAAGATTATGAGGACCAACTGATGTATTGGTTGACAGTTGAGAACCAGAAAAAGAAGTAGCAGCAAATCCAAACACTTTTATCCTTATGATGAACAACATCTACACTGCTAAGTGTTAACAGCATAGCAAGCTCTCCAATATTCAAGGTCCTTCTTGTTAAGAGTGTCGTTCAGCCTATGTATCTGTTCAGCCTATGTATCTGTGGAATGAGGACTTACATTTTAGCAGAACAACAATGGGCCTTTGAGATGCATCATATCTCCATCTCCGAGATTTCAGTGCTAATATACCAACCAATTTGTCTCAGAGTGATAGTCTTCCGGCTGCAGAATATGTACGTAGTATGCTACCCGGCAAAATAATTATCACAATATGTACTACGCATTGCAGTGACAAATTCCAAGCTCTCCTCTCGAGCTAAAAGAAGAGAAACTACATAGAGGTATTTGTGAATCAGGAATAAGAGGGGGGGGGGGGACAGCTATCTAATTTTTTGCTGGAAACGAAGACAATGATTTGGTAGAGGACACTTCAGATCTAGCAAATAACACACACGTGCAAGGACACGTCCAACTAAAAGGGCCAAGCGTGAGGCATAAAAAAGGGGATCAAGATAGGGTTCAGGGGGATTTGATGTACTGACCTTTTGGCGTGATTTTACCTGGGAGGAGGACGTGAGGTGGAGCAGGCAGTCCTGGGAGCAGGTGTGGTGGCCGCCGCCTGCCTGAGCAGCGCCGATTCACGCCAAAGACCACAGCAGGCGATGGTAGCTGCAGATTCGTGCGCCCCTCTGGATAGGACACAAGCGGGCTCTTGGAGCGCTCGGAAGAGGAGGCCATAGCCGGATCCAGCCTCCCACGGGAGAGGAGGCCACGGTGTATCCGGCGCCGCGGCCGCCGAGGGAGCAAAGGGGCTAGCGGCCGAGAAGGAAGGAGAGGAGGGACTCAGCCATGCCCCCGCTGCTGCTTGTCCCCGTCGCCGATCTTTCCTCCACCTCACGGAGACGCGCCTCTTGGCAATCAACGGCAAGAGGAAGAGACCTCGCATACCCGTCGTCGGGAAGCTCGCCTCCACACCCGTGCACCTCGGATCCCGGGGCGGACGAGATACGCGCGGGGGGTGGGAGGGGCGATGCGCGAATGGAGGAGGCGAGGAGGCGGCACGGACAGAGGAGGAGGCGAGGAGGCGGTTAGGGTTCATGGGGAAGAGGCCCTTTTTCTTTCACGCCAGCACCGCGCGGGCAGTGGTAGCTGCAGATTCGTGCGCCCCTCTGGATAGGACACAAGCGGGCTCTTGGAGCGCTCGGAAGAGGAGGCCATAGCCGGATCCAGCCTCCCCACGGGAGAGGAGGCCACGGCTGTATCCGGCGCCGGCGGCTGTCGAGGGAGCAGGCGGGGCTAGCGACTGAGAAGGAAGGAGAGGAGGGACTCAGCCATGCCCCCGCTGCTGCTTGCCCCCGTCGCCGATCTTTCCTCCACCTCACGGAGACGCGCCTCTTGGCAATCAACGGCAAGAGGAAGAGACCTCGCATACCCGTCGTCGGGAAGCTCGCCTCCACACCCGTGCACCTCGGATCCCGGGGCGGACGAGATACGCGCGGGGGGTGGGAGGGCGATCTTGTGAATGGAGGAGGCGAGGAGGCGGCACGGACAGAGGAGGAGGCGAGGAGGCGGTTAGGGTTCATGGGGAAGAGGCCCTTTTCTTTCCCCGCTGCCTGCTACCGCCTGCCCTTTTCTTTTCCTGCCGCTGTTCGCTGCCTGCCCGCTCTCGCTGGCTGCTCGCTCGCTCGCTTGCTGCACTATTCATAGCCCAAAAAAAGGAGACGTGGCCAATGCCGCTAGTTGGGCGAGTGCCTTCATCTTTTACTATGTAAATAAGATTAGGTTGTTAGCAGAATAAGTCTTAAGGTGTGTTAGCATAATAGGCCCACCTTATATATATATATAATTTGACATAATGTCGTACCTAGCTAGGATGCTTGGCCCACCACCTTCCACTTCGTGTCAGCAGAGGGATGCATGTAATGATCAATACTTTGGTCATACATGCATGTCGCCATGACCTACCATAAGACGGACCAATGAATCTATCGTTTGGTCAAACAACAGCTATTGTTGATAAACCGCTTGGGCCAATGGATTGAACCATCATAAAAATCGCACGAGAGGGACCACAAAACCAGCACCTCTTGCATGCGGCCCAAAATGATGTACGTTGGGAAGGGGTGATGTGTGTTTTCAATATAGAATAATGTACAATTTAGATGTGGTGCATACCTCTCGATACAGACAACAACCATGAAGGCAAGGTAGTTAAGGATGAGATACGCAGGGTTTGATGTAGGTCGAACCCAGCAATCCGAGCATGTGGGAGGGAATCCTGACAACGCATGAGCTCAAGCTTTGGTTGAGCGACATGTGATGGTGACTGGCCCTAACACGAACTAGGAGGAATCCATTCATGGCCAACACATACCGCTCATTATCGGTCAAATGATGATATATATACACTCGGGGAGCCCACAGATATGTGTGTCATCACAAAAAACCGCACAAGGGAGACGTGGTCGATCAGAAGACCCCGTATACACTGCATGCGGCCCGAAAATATGTATGGGTATGGTGGTGTGTGATGTGTTTAAATCCCAAATGCACAACTTCGATGGGCCACCAACTACATTACAAAGCGAACACCGTACCCGACTCCAAGCCTGGTTCAATACGTATGATGTCAGTTTCCCAACTTCGAGGCGACGACGGCAGGGGGGGTTTCGTCCCATGCATGCGCTCAAACTTTATTTGGTCTAGCATGGGACACATCTATATCTATACCCCTATATAGTGTGTGAATAACTTTGAAAGTTGGTCGTTGGATGAAGCCAATCCGACGGTACCAAGATGGCAAATCCGAGCACTACTGGCCGTTGGATATCATCTACATTCCACCAGATTCTGCCACATGTACAATCTAGAAGATCCATGGTTGAACTTAGCATAATGCACAGACCTCAAAACACAAGCACTTCTCATTTGTTCTCTAGAATCTTCCATATCTTAATTGCCCAAACTTTTTTTTTCTAAATGAATTGTCACTTATTGTTTTTACTTTATGCTTTACAATGCACAATTCCATGAATCTTAAAATAGATTTTTTTATAAAATAATTGATTTTGGATGGAATGAACTATAAGAATTAAACGAACAACTACATCATGCATATATGACTCAAAGCTTACATGCTATAGTGTGGTATTTATTCATAATTTGGGTCAAAGGGATAGATTGTGTGGGGTCCCCTAATTGTCGATAAAGGATAGTATATATACCTTGGGGAGCGCACAGATATGTGTCGCGTCTATAAGCCGCATAAGGGAGACATGCTCGAGAAGAATGCCCTGCCCCCTATACCCTGCATGCAACCTGAAAAGTTTATATAATCGCCATGACAGGTCAAGTCAATCATTCTTTAATTTTTTAGAGGAAAAAATAACCCATAAAAACATAGTAGGTTTATATAATCGCCATGACAGGTCAAGTCAATCATTCTATAATTTTTTAGAGCAAAAAATAACCCATAAAAACATAGTCTAAAAATTAGCAAAACAAGGATCCCAAGGTTTATATAATTGCCATGATAGGTCACTATAGAGATATAATATATCTCTATAATGACCGTGTCATAACATTTAAATGAAGCTTGAGATATGCAACTTCCCACCGGGTCACCCATCCTTGGACTACTCTAGCCCGAGCACGCTTAACTTCTGCGTTCTATTCGACTAGGCTAGCGGAAGGGAAGTCGGCCCTTGGTCATAAGAATTTCTTCCTTGCCATTAAGGCGTTTCGCACTGATCATCCTATGGGACCTACTCCCTCCTATCACACACATTTGTGCTTTTAGAAACTGTGTGGGATATTTTACATGCGCACAGTGCTTAACCATGTACTGCATGTGCTGTCGAAAGGGCTCGGGGTTGCCGTTCGATCTGGGAGCATCCAACGGTGCACACGTACGGTCCGTGGGTTTGGGTTCTGGCCAATCAGAACGCATGAATCAGATCGCGCACGCAGCAGGGGGAGAATATCATACGGAAACCAACATTTAGTGGAAACCAGTGAAAACCACGAGAAAAGAGATGTTTTGAAGTTTCAAAAAAAAATTGAAAAAATGCGGGATGTTAAGAGGATGATGTTTTATTGCCACACAAAATTTCAAGTTGAAACACATTACGAGATGTGAGCTATGAAAAAGACAAAATCAACGTTGAATAGTGCCGAATAGTAATGTTACTATTCAGGGCTGAATTTGTCTTTTTCATAGCTCACATCTCATAATGCTTTTCAACTTGAAATTTTGTGTCGCAATAACATCATCTTCTTAACATCCCACATTTTTTCAGTTTTTTATGAAACTTTAAAATATGGTTTCCACGAAGTTTTCATTGAATATCGACTTTCGTGAGTGAACCGTGTGCTATTTGAAAACATTTCATGAGAAGAATCTCGGTTTTTAAATCCCCGTAAATCCAAAACTAAGCCGAAAATCATGAAACTTGGCATGGTGTCACGAGATGGCACTTATATGTCGAGGAATTTTTTTCATCCATTATGGCGCAAGTTTTTTTACAAGCCTCTTACAAACCGGAGCTTCTCTCAAAGAAGCCTCGTGGTTCCGATAGGGAAACGTGTCCCCCTTGTGGGCGAAACGTAATCACTGCCTCTTTTCGCCTTGTATTTTCTTCTATGGGCAACATGGAACGACAGGATATCCATGCTGAAATTTAAACTTATTCAGGGTTCGTCTGGCCTTTTTTTACACAGATTGAGTTTCCTAGGCATTTAATGTCCATAATTCAAATTCTAAACTTCAAATACATGCTCCAGATCACCAAAATGGCTAGAAAATTTATACATGTGTCCTTGGGTGCATGTTTAGGTCCCATGTCAGGAATGGGAACGAATTACAACTGTAACCGCGTCCTGGCTCGTCCTCAAACATTTGGAATCTATGTTTCTAAATCCCCGTAAATCCTAAGATCTCGAGAAAGTCATCAAAGGTGGCATGGTGTCACGTCATGGCACATATATGTCGTGGTAAAAACATTGTCCAATTTGGGACAAGCTTTATTACAAACCTCTTACAAACTGGAGCTTCTCTCAAAGAAGCCTCGTGGTTCCGATAGGGAAACATGTTCCCCTTGTGGGAGAAACGTAATCACTGCCTCTTTTCGCCTTGTATTTTCTTCCACGGGCAACATGGAACGACGTGATATCCGTGCTGAAATTTAAACTTATTCAGGGTTCGTTTGGCCTTTTTATACACAAATTGAGTTTCCTAGGCATTTAATGTCCATAATTCTAATCTGAACTACAAGTACATGCTCCAGTTCATGAAAATGGCTAGAAAAATTATACATGTGTCCTTGGGTGCATGTTTAGGTCCCATGCCAGGAATGGGAACGAATTACGACCGTACTGGTGTCCTGGCTCGTCCTCAAACATTTCGAATCTCGGTTTTTAAGTCCCCTTTAATCCAAAACTCACCAGAAAGTCATCAAAGGTGGCATGGTGTCACGTCATGGCACATATATGTCATGGTAAAAACTTTGCCAATTTTGGCCAAGCTTTATTATAAACCTCTTACAAACCGGAGCCTGTCGCAAGAACCCTCATGGTTTTGATAGGGAAATGTGTCCCCTTGTGGGCAAAACAATAATCACTCCCTCTTCTAGCCTCGTATTTTCTTCTACACACGACATGGAACAACGAGAGATTCGCGCTGAACTTTGAAATTATTCAGGGTTCGTTTGACCTTTTGATTCATAATTGAGTTTTCTAGGCATTTAATGTCCATAATTCAAATCTGAACTACAAATACATGCTCCAGTGCACCAAAATGGCTAGAAAAAACGTACATGTTTCCTTGGGGTGCATGTTTAGGTCCCATGGAACGAATGGGAATGAATTCAACCGTCTCGCCGTCCTGGCTTGGCCACAAACATTGCGAATCTCGGTTTTTAAATCTCTGTAAATCTAAAACTCACCAGGAAATCATGAAACTTGGCATGGTGTCACTACATGGTACATATAGTTCACCAATTTGGGTGAAGCTATATTACAAGCCTCTTAAAAACTGGAGCTTGTCGCAACCCTCATCGTTACGGTAGGGAAACATGCCCCTCTTGTGGGCGAAACGATAATTGCTGCCTCTTCTCGCCTTGAACTTTGTTTTCTACAGGCAACATAGAATAACAGGAGTGTCGGGCTGAAATTTGAAACTGTTTAGGGTTCGTTTTGCCATTGTATATATATTACTAATTACTAAGTTTTCTACCTATTTAATGTAGTCCATAATTTAAATTTGAACTACAAGCACATGCTCCAGTGAAGCAAAATGGGTGGGAAATCGTACATGTGTCATTGGGTGCATGTTTAGATCTCATTTAAGGAATGGGAATGAATTACAAACTTGTCGTCGTCCTGAAACATTGAGAATCTTGGTTTTTAAATCCCAGTAAATCAAAAACTCACCAAAAAAAAATGAAACTTGGCATGGTTTCATGACATGGCACATACATGCCGTGGTAAAAAAATCGTCCAGTTTGAGAAGAGGCACACACATTAGTAGCCAACGAAGTCCTTTTTGAAACAAAAAGCTGACACGTTAATATCGCAAACGATTGTATTATATTAACCATGTCAAAACTTAACCATACTCGGTGGCGTGCGTGCAGCTGTTTGATTAGACGGGATGAGCGCGAGACGTTCGCCGTGCAGGCTCGACGGGACATGTGCGAGCAGTCCGCCATGCAGGCTCGACGGGACGCGTGCATCCTGTCCACCTCGCAGTCGTAGGCTCGATGGGACATATGTGATACGTCTCCAACGTATCTATAATTTTTGATTGCTCCATGCTACTTTATCTACTGTTTTGGACTATATTGGGCTTTACTTTCCACTTTTATATTACTTTTGGGAATAACCTATTAACCGGAGGCCCAGCCCAGAATTGTTGTTTTTTGCCTATTTCAGTGTTTCGAAGAAACGGAATATCAAACGGAGTCCAAACGGAATGAAACCTTCGGGAACGTGATTTTCTCACCGAACATGATCCAGGAGACTTGGACCCTACTCCAAGAAGTGCCAGAGGCGGTCACGAGGGTGGAGGGCACGCCCTCCTAGGCGCGCCCCCCTACCTCGTGGGCCCCCTGACGCTCCACCGACATACTCCTTCCTCCTATATATACCTACGTATCCCCAAACGATCAGAACAGGAGCCAAAACCCTAATTCCACCGCCGCAACTTCCTGTATCCACGAGATCCCATCTTGGGGCCTGTTAGGAGCTCACGGAGGGGGCATCCACCACGGAGGGCTTCTACATCAACACCATAGCCCTCCGATGAAGTGTGAGTAGTTTACTTCAAACCTTCGGGTCCATAGCTAGTAGCTAGATGGCTTCTTCTCTCTTTTGGATCTCAATACAATGTTCTCCCCTCTCTCGTGGAGATCTATTCGATGTAATCTTCTTTTTGCGGTGTGTTTGTTGAGACCGATGAATTGTGGGTTTATGATCCAGCTTATCTATGAATAATATTTGAATCTACTCGAATTCTTTTTATGTATGATTGAGTTATCTTTGCAAGTCTCTTGAATTATGCGTTTGGGTTGTGCCAACTAGATTGGTAGTTCTTGCAATGGGAGAAGTGCTTAGCTTTGGGTTCAATCTTGCGGTGTCCTTACCCGATGTAAAGGGTTGCAAGGCACGTATTGTATTGTTGCCATCGAGGATAACAAGATGGGTTTTTATCATATTGCATGAATTTATCCCTCTACATCATGTCATCTTGCTTAAGGCGTTACTCTGTTTTTAACTTAATACTCTAGATGCATGCTTTGGATAGCGGTCGATGAGTGGAGTAATAGTAGTATATGCGTAATCGTTTCGGTCTACTTGTCTCGGACGTGATGCCTATATACATGATCATACCAAGATAACCTCATAACTATGCTCAATTACATCAATTGCTCAACAGTAATTTGTTCACCCAATCGTAGAATATCTATGCTCTTGAGAGAAGCCACTAGTGAAACCTATGGCCCCCGGGTCTATTCTCATCATATCAATCTCTATCACTTTATTTACTTGCTTTGTTTTTTACTTTGGTTTTACTTTTCACTTTGCATCTTTATACCAAAAATATTATCTCTATCAGATCTCACTCTCGTAAGTGACCGTGAAGGGATTGACGACCCCTAATCACGTTGGTTGCGAGTAGCTATCGTTTTGTGCAGGTACGAGGGACTTGCGCATGGCCTCCTACTGGATTGATACCTTGGTTCTCAAAAAACTGAGGGAAATACTTATGCTACTGTGCTGCATCATCCTCTCCTCTTCGGGGAAAACCAACGCAAGCTCAAGACGTAGCCACATGCGAGCAGCAAGGATGCCCATTCTCACCAGGAAGCGAGCTCTTTGACCTCCATGCACCAGCCGCCGCCTGCCTCGCTCACAACTTCTCCATTAATGGGTTAATTAAAGCACCTGGACGGAAGATGTTTGCTTGTGATCCCATGGCAGCATTTGCTTTGTTCGCGTTTTCAACTTGTATTCCGCCCTAATTTAAATTGCCACATAGGGCAACGGATAATACGACCACAAATAAAATGGCAACGGATAATACGATGACAAATTTACAATGGTGCAGATAATAATTGTCTTACATATTACAGATAATTTAAAATGCCACATGCGGCAAAGCCTGGAAGACACAGGGGCAAGAGAAGAAGGAAATTGGAGACAACGATCTGGGTTGTTACTGTCTTTACTCGTTGATGGATCGCCGGGCGACGACATCCTCCAGTTCCTTCTTCAATTCCTCATGACTTTGCTTGAAAGCAGCCACGGATTCCTCCACCTCCTGCTCGCGCTTGATTCGGAGCTTCCTCAAGTTACCCATCAGTTCCTCAACGACCGCTATCAGCGTCATCCCCGAGGCACTGCTCTGCTCATGCAGCATCTTCTAGCTGGCGGCCTCCTCCTCCTTCTCGGCAAGCGCCTTGAGGAGCTTCACATTGTCACCCATGAGTTGCTCGATGAGGCCGATCGCCTTGTCAACCGAGGCATCACTGATCTTGAGCAGCGTCATCAAGCTGTCGACCAACTCACCTTTCGTGGTAGCGTAGCGAGAATGTCGTAAATGCGTCATTTGGTGAAGGACTTCAGGAACGCCAGATCGTCGCGATGGCCGACGCTGTGAATGCGCTTGTGAGAGCCCTCGCCTGCCCATGAGAGCTCGTTCGAGGGCTCCGCGGCACGCCGGGACATCTCTGCTGCGGCTGCGGCTTCACGGCAGGACCTCTCTAGTGCTTCTGCTGCCTTGGTCTTTGCTGCCTGGTTATATGTCCACCCTAAACTCCTCCTACCTGTCATGGCGGAACGACTTGACAGGAAAGACCAGTTTTGTGGGTGATGAGGAGAGAAACTGTGAAGTAATTTTCAAGTGGGTAGTTTTTATAGCTTGGTGCTAAGTGTGAACACATATTAGTTTGATAGGTATGAACAGATTTGCAATTACTTATTGCATTGTAATCTACAATGTGACGAGGAACAAGGTCAAAATTTATTGATGGCAGAAGGTTGACCACGTGGTTGCTCACCGTTGAGTCGGCCGTTTGCCACGTATCACACACATCTTGTTAAGTTGAACCGTTTCTGTTGTGTTCGCTAATCAAAAACAGTTCGTCCGAGTGAACCGTATGCCCTATATCACACACACACCTTGATCTAGCTAACCGTATCTGTTGCACTCCCTAATAGCAAACAGTTCATCAGAGCAAACTGTATGCCGTATATCGCACACACATTGATCTGGCTGCCCGTTTCTGCTGTTCTGCCTCATCGCAAACAGTTCGAATGGGTCAACCACATGCCCTGGATCGCACACGCAACTAAAATCTAAACCTGTTTGATGTATCATTCATCGCAAATGTTTTGCACCTTTTTTGATGATTTTTTACATCCCCGTTTGTGATGAATGCATCGCACACAGTTTCTTCAAAGGGTCTCTGATCGTAGTGTCGCGTTAGCAGCATCCTGCAGTAGTGATACAGCCGGCTTACAGCGCCATATGCAGTAAGGGTAAACATCCCAAAAACTTAGAGCACAGAACTCCAAGTGTATAATCAAAGTATACTGGCGACTTATCGTCCAAAGCCAGGCCGGGTTATCAGGAAACCTCGGACATGCTCAAATATGAGCCATAGAGATTAAGGCTACATGGCCTAAATCGTTTTAAACCATATGTCAATATGGTACAAAATATGAACCCAAATAATAAAATATCAAAACCAGAAAAAACAAGGCTTTCATAGGCTGCCAAACCTCAATATCAAGTGTTATTCAAGGGCCGCACAGCCACTAAGTTAATCCTTAATTCAAACTTGTAAACCGGGCCTCACATGACCAATCTCCGTTTTAACTTTGACAAGTTCAGGGTCTTTGTAAGATTGACTTTCAAGAGTACGGTGAGTCATTCCAGGATTACGTGGTCGGAGTGGAAGGCATACAAAGGCAGGATAACCCAGATTTTTGGTGAATACACCTGGCATCCAAGCCTATTAAAAGGGTAAACAAAGCTCTATTCATTAACAGGGAGCCCCCAAGTAATATTTCAATCAAGGCGTATAAGCCGGATCAGTAGGGTAGTTATAGCTATGCTCAATGAGCAGGAAGCCCCCAAGTAATTTGCAATCAAGGCGTACAAGCCGGATCAAGAGGGTAGTCATAGCTATGTTCATTGAATATGAAGCCCCTAAGTGACCTATCATAAGTCATTAAGGCAGGTTACCTATGTTCGAACTGTACATTGTAGCAAATTGTCTTTGATAACCTTTAAACTTTGGGCAGAAAGCCCCCAAGTCATTTGCAACAAGGCGTATAAGCCGGATCAAAAGGGTAATCACATCTATGCTCAGTGAGCAAGAAGCCCCCACGTAATTTGTAACAAGATAAGCCCATAAGGCAGGATGCACCCGCACATCATGACAGCAAGTTGGCAACCTTTAATTTTTCCTGAGAACTCGAACTTGCAAGAGATGGATTCTTTTGAACCGGATATTGAGCCGGATATTGAGAGCTCACAACTTTACAAGAGATAAATTTCTCTTGAGTCGGATTTGAAGCCGGAATCCTTCTTTTTAAGCCGGAATTTTTCTAACGGCCCTTAAATTTTCATCAACATGGCAGTAGCCTCCAGGACCGGGTTATCTTTCCCTTCAATGACCCGGTGTGAATTTCACAATATTTGTTAAGTCATGTCATCGTAACCCCCGAGTCTCAAGACGACTCGAGGAGTTGGCTTGAGATTCTTCATACTTGGCCGCGATATAAACCGGCATATAGCTGAACAGCTTAACGTTGTCATATGTTGAAGCTGGAAGCAAGGTGGCGAGTTAATGATTTTCGCAACACTCATTGTATATCCTTGGCGTTGATAACGCAATGTGAATCCACGGAAACTTGAGGTCGACCATGGCAGGTTATAAATGACCCCATATGATTTGTGTCAATAATCCTGGCCAGCGGTTCATCCCAGCTAGTTGTTGAATTTAAACACACCACAGTGGCGGCGACTTGCGCGCCTACCCATTGAATCATCCGGTGCAAGCGGAGGCTGATAACATATTATGATTTGCTCCAGAGTTGTTGGAATAAACCGGGATGCAAGAGCAGCGACTTGCATGCGCTCACTTAAACAGCTCGTGCAGACAGGTGCAACTCCAGTGTGCTCCTGTGGACCAGACCGCGGAAACGGACGGTAAAGACGACTGTGTCATTAGAGATAGCACAGACGCGGGCGAGTCGGCCGTAGACACGGACAGACGAGCCGACCATGGCATTGTAAACCAGTGCGGATGGGCGAGTCAATCGCATGCATGATAAACCAGCGGACGGGTGAGTCAATCGCATTGTATTGATGTAAATTGGGCCACAGGCCGCGGTTTGCACATACATTCATTGAGCATTATGGCATACTCAGATGCTAGCGCATGATAATTTTGGCGCGAGCTATATATCCACGACCATCGCTCTTCCAGGGAACAATTATCCTGCATCAAAAAATATCACAAGCCAGAGTACTTGTTCCTTAAAGAATAAAAACATATAAATAAATTGACTAGACAAAATTCACCTAATTTATCCGAATGATAGATGATCCGTATATAGCAGATGCGAATAATCTCCAGTAATTTCAACAACAATTTAATCAATCTCTCAAGGCCTCGGCGGAAGCGGCGGTTCATAGCGATGAAAACTGCTCAAAGTGAGACCACGGACGCCCCAAGGTGAGACCCGGATGTTGAAGTAGAGGCGGCTCGTATGTAACGCACGGCGGCTCGGAATAAGGTGGGCGGGGTGGCTCAGCCCGAGGTTACAATATCGACGGCGAGGCGGCGGCTTTAAAGCGCGATCGCAGCAGGGCCGGAGCAGGGCGGCTCGGGATGAGATCCTCTGGGTCATGTTTGACCCCCTTTTTTTCATAAGTCGGAACTACTTTGGCAATTCAGATAGAACCTTTCGTCGAGGCGGTCAGAACTATTTGGTGATTCAGACGGAACCTTTCGTCGAGGCGGTCGAAACTCTTTAGCGATTCAGATGGAAGCTTTCACCGAGGCGGTCGGAACTCTTTAGCTTTTCAGATGGAACCTTTCGTCGAGGCAGTCAGAACCTTTCATTGAGCCGGCCAGAATTTTCTGACGAGCCGGTGGAATCCTTTGATGAGCCGGACGGAACTTTTTTGACGATCCGACAGGAACTTTACGACGAGCCGGCTGGAACTTTTCGATCAGTCGGGCGAAACTTTCTGATGAGCCAGGCCGAACTTCTCGATCCCTGGGAAAGCGCCCTCCAAGAACTCAACACCATCGTGCGCAGGCCCCACGGTGGGCGGCAACTGTCATGGATTTGTCGCGGCAGATGTCCTAGTGTGAGGACATAGTCGTGAGGCCAACACATCTATGTAGTAGCTTGAGAGGGGTTGAGTGGGACGAGAGACGCGAGGTTTTTTACCCAGGTTCGGCCCCTCACGACAGAGGTAAAAGCCTACTACTACTTGATATTGATGATGATCACGATTTCAAGGGTGCTCTATCTTGAGAGCTATTGACTTGTCTATCTATTTAGACTTGTAAAAACTTCTCTCTCTTGGGGTGCCCTGCCCCTCCTTATATAAGTTGGAGGGGCGGGTTACATGTGGAGTCCTATCAGGATTAGGACTAGTCTATCTTCTAATATAAGCCAGATACACGTCCGGGTCGTGCTTCCTTGTAAGGAAAATATTCCTCATGCATTTCCTCTTAAGCCGGCCCACCAGAACATAAGTCGGCCTTCCCACGAGTCGTCTTCTAGGCCATTGGGTCTTTTCGATCGGCTGACTCTGCCCGTTGGGTCACTAATAGGTCACCGAGGCTCGGGCAGGTCTCCAGTGAGTCGCCAAGTATCAGCCGGGTCTCTGGTGAGTCGCCAAGTTCGACCGGGTCATATTTCTGGTCGGGTCATACCGCGGGGTATATCCCCGATAGGAGTGGTGAAGGAGGAATCACCCTCGATGACTACGACCGAATAGCTACACTACAGAGTTATCATCACGAGTGCGTTACGAGGTATCACCCTCGGCACTCGATAGTAGCTCTGCAGAGTCGAGCAACAAAAGGGGGTGTGATGTGATTTGTCAGGTCCTGGACGTCGATCAAGTTGATCGAGTCATCGGTCATCAAGCCGGGGCAACTGGGTCAAGGTGAGGGGTCACTGGTGGATCAATAACCAACCTATACTAAGAAGTTTAGGATAAGCAGGTAAGGTACAACATCAGGTTACAGAAGTAGGCTATTCATCAGAACAGGAGCAATCAATTATAGTAGCAAAATCTAATGCAATCATGAGAGAGAATGGAATGGGTGACATCGGAATGATCAAGGGGGGTTTGCTTGCCTAGAAGCTCTGTTGAAAAGGAAGAAGGGTCGTCAGTGACATAGTCGATCACAGAGGCATCAGCAGCGGTCTCGGGGTCTACCGGAGAAGAAGAGGGGGAAGAAATAGTAAATGCAAGCAAACACATGCATGACATGACAAGGGCAGAGCTAGGGGTGTTCTAACGCGGTACTAGGTGATACAGACGAAGGGGGAAACATCCGAGAATGTTTTCCCAAAGTTTGGCATTTTCGGACAGATGAAACGGAGGGGGCGGTTCCATGTTCGCTATGCTAGGGACGTGTCACAGACGAACAGAAGGCATATTCAGATTTGACATATTTTTATGAGCAACTTACATGTACAAAGTATTTTCATTCGAGTTACGGATTATTTTATATTAATTTTCAAAGTTTTAAATGATTTCTAGAATTAACAGATTTAATTTATTTCTAAATTCATTTATTGCATCAGCTGACGTCAGCATGAGATCGTGATCAATGATCTTGATTGACTTGAGTCAAACCGACAATGGGGCCCGTCTGTCATTGTCACAGGTTTAATTAAATAAAACTAATTATCTAAATAGGTAATTAGTGTTAAGTAAATAGAATTTAATTATTAATTTTATTTACATTTTTTTGTTCTCTTTTTTTTTCATTTTAGGGACGGGGCCCCACTCGTCAGGGGCCCATGCGGCCAGACACAACACACACACACACACACACACACACGCACACACACACACACAGCGCCCGATGCCTTCGGCCATGGCCATGGCTGGGGCTAGCAACCACGGTGGCGGGGCACCAGCGGGCACGGCCATGCGAGGCAGCTGGGAGCAGGCGACGGCAGACGAGCCAGCAGCATGCAGGCATGGCGGCGGGCGAGCGGGCGTAGGGCCAGGGAGCACATGTGCAGCGACGTGGGCAGGCGGGCGCTGACGACGACGACGCCGGAAGGCCGTGGCGAGCGGACAGGGAACACGCGTGGGGGAGGGGGGTAGAAGGCGTGGCCACAGCGGGCGAGCGGGCTGAGCCGGCGACAGTGGGTAGGAGGCGGAGGAGGGCGCGTCTCACCCTATGGTGCAGGGGTTCGGGCGGCGAGGCTGGGTGAAACGAGCAGTGGGAAAGGACGAGGAGGATGGCGGCGAATGACACGACGCCGGCGGCGTCCACCGGGGTCGGCGCAGAGGCAGGGGGGCGTCACGGCGAGGGGGGCTTCGGGGAGGAGGAGGGTTAGGCGTTCGGCAATCGTCAGGGCCGGTCGCCTCGATCCAGATCGAGGGAAGTGGGAGGAGGGGATCGTGGGAGTGTGGGGGGATAGGTTAGGTCATGGTGGTGGTGGTGGTGGTGGTGGGGGGTTATAGGCGGGGTGGGCGACCTGGTGCGGGGGAGTTGGGCCGGCCCGGGTGTGTTGTCCTCTTTTTATTTTGTTCGTGATTTGTTTTTCTATTTATTTATTTATGTTTTATTGTTTTATTTTATTTTAGTTAGCAACTTTTTTACTAAAATATACAAGTGGCTCCATAATTAGAGTTACAAAACAACCCACAGCCACAAAAAGTTTCACTCGCAAATAAAATAGTTTGTGAAAGGACATGCGGTGCCCCCATGTGTGGTTTTGGTAATTGATGACATTCTCTATGGACTAATGGTTGCATTGAGTTACATTTGAAGGATTTGTCCATAGGCGTTTCTTGAAGTCCATGTGTTGGTTTCAAGGAGTTTATGTGTTGACCAAGGTGCTATTAAGGAATTATCCAAAGATTGGTCATACATCATCCATATGAAGAGAGTTGGAAAGAATCAAGGTTGATCAAGACTAAGTCAAGAGTGAATCAAGTTGATCAACACACAAAGCGTACAAGATGTCTGAGAGGATCAAGTGATCCCATGGTATGGTAAGCATTGTCCATTACGCTTTGTGTACTAACTCATGGTCTTCGTGAGAGTTCTTTGTGGGGTTAGGTTGCGGTGTGCAAATTCAAGTGAAGCATCACGAAGAGACCAAATGCTTGAAGTTTGCCGTCCATTGTGGTGACAATGGACTTGTGAAGATAATGAGGAAGAGTGGCTCACCCAGAGTGGAGTATGGGGGAGAAATCAACTAGTCTTCATCGAGCCAACGCAATCAAGAAAGGTGGTCCAACTTGAGGGAGTCAAGATCGTCATCATCTAGCTCAAGTGGACTTTGTGCAAGGCAAAGGTTTTCCCTTGATAGATTTTCTATTTTACCGGTCTCATGGTAGTTGTGGGAGACCGGGTTATAGGATCGATTGCCGTACTATCAAGGGGGCTCTCGATGAGTTGCTTGATCGTATCGTTCGTAGAGAGCTCAAACCATTGCATCCTTGCATCATCTTTATTGGTTCTTGTTTGGTTCTTCTCCTTGCGAGTTTTAGAGCGTATGGTCATTTTTATGACAAGCTCGAGTTCATCAAAAACGGAGTTCACATGCGTCTTCTATGATGTTTTCGATGTTGGAGGGTATGCCGGTTCTTCTCTGTTGGAGTTTCACTCTTTTGCTTGTTAGGCATACCTCCCCTCCCCTGTCGTTGTTTCGATGCTACTCGTTGTCTTGTTTCCAACAAGCTTGAGTTTGCACAATTCGGAGCTCATTTGTAGAAGTTATGGCAGTTCTGGTTTTATTGTTTCCCTCTGTTGTCTTCTCTGCAAAATGAAGGACTCCTAGTGTTGCTAATCTGGGGCATGCGGTAGTACCGCAGTCCCCTGCGGTAGTACTGCAGGTGCTCACGGTAGTACTGCTCTGTGGGAGCGGTAGTACCGTGGCATCTGGCCAGTCTGTTGCCGAGCGGTAGTAAAGGCGGATGTAATTTTTACATCCAGCGTCTGTAGTAATGCAGCGCCATGGTATGATAATCTGACCGTGAGCTCGCCAGCTTAGCAAAGATGAGCGGAAGTAGGGGACGGATGTACTTTTTACATCCGCGCACTACGCGGTAGTACTACTCTTCGTGTGCGGTAGTACCGTGCCGGATTTTTGCGCAGGTCCTCCCTCTGCGGAAGTAGGTACGGAAGTAATTTTTTACTTCCGTGCTTTCTCTGCGGCTAGTGTTGCCTGCCTTACGGTAGTACCGTAGGGGCGCGCGGTAGTACCGCTCCGGCGGTTCTACCGTTCGTTGCCCTGTGCAACAGGCCTTCATCTGGCCAGTACTGCACTTGCGGTAGTACCGCAGCCGACCGCGGTAGTACCGCAGCTCCATGCGGTAGTACCGCGTCGTCTTGAGCTGAGTGAGGGATAACGGTTGGATTTTCTCCCCACCTATAAAGGGGTCTTCTTCCCTTGAGATCTAATCTTTTGAGCTCGTGTTCTTCCCCATTGTTGACCCTCTTGAGCTTGCTAACTCTCAATCCCTCCAATGATTCTTGCTAGTTCTTGAGGGAAAAGAGAGGAGATCTAGATCCACGTTTCCACCAATCACTTTCTCCTCTTAGTGAGGGGAACCCCTTGGATCTAGATCTTGGAGTTCTTCGTGTTCTTCTTTCGTTCTTCCTCTCATTTTCCTCCCTAGCATTAGTTGCTTTGGTGGGATTTGGGAGAGAAGGACTTGGGCACTCCGTGTGCCCTTGCCATTGCATTTGGTGCATCGGTTTGAGTTCTCCACGGTGATTCGTGGAAGTTACAAGTTGAGAAGCTTATTACTCTTGGGTGCTTGGCGCCCTTGAGCTTGTTCCTCTTGGGTGCTTGGGCGCCCTAGACGGTTGGTGGTGTTTGGAGCTCAATCATTGTGGTGCAAAGCTCCGGGCAAGCGTCGGGGTCTCCAATTAGGTTGTGGAGATCGCCCCGAGCAATTTGACGGGTACCGGTGACCGCCCCCAAGGGTTGCCAAAGTTTACGGGTTCGGTGACCGCCCCCAAGGGTTGCCATTTATGCAGGTTCGGTGACCGCCCTCAAGGGTCCCTTAGTGGAATCATGGCATCTTGCATTGTGCGAGGGCGTGACGAGATTACGGTGGCCCTAGTGGCTTCTTGGGAGCATTGTGCCTCCACACCGCTCCAAGCGGAGACTAGCATCCGCAAGGGTGTGAACTTCGGGATACATCGTCGTCTCCAGCGTGCCTCGGTTATCTCTTACCCGAGCCCTTTACTTATGCACTTTACTTTGTGATAGCCATATTGTTCTTGTCATATATCTTGCTATCACATAGTTGCTTATCTTGCTTAGCATAAGTTGTTGGTGCACATAGGTGAGCCTAGTTGTTGTAGGTTTTGTGCTTGATAAATTAACCGCTAGGTTTATTCCGCATTTGTTCAAGCCTCAACCGTAATTATTTTAAAGCGCCTATTCCCCCCCCCCTCTAGGCGACATCCACGATCTTTCAATTTGCTATTTTACAAATTATAAAGGGCATTTTATTAATTGATATATCCACTGTTTTAATAATTTTAGTGCATTTAAACCTTTTATAAAAATGTGGTTTCAACATGAAAAATATCCCGAGATTATTTTCCACACTTTGAACATTTTAGTTTTAATGTTTGAAAACTTTTACCCTTTGACTTTGATTTAAATTAGAATTTGAACCGGTTTTGAATCAACGTGAAATTAACAACAGTAATTGTGGTGACGTGGTATCATTAGTAGAGGTTTGTTGTAGCTTAATTATCTGAGCATTACACAAGTCGAGCTTTATAGCACTACAAAAAAAAGACACATCCATGACATTTTGGGCTGAACGAAATTTTTTTCTATCATGCTTATGACACTTCTATGATGATAATTGAGACAAAAACACGTATCATCGTAGATGTGGTGGGCTCCTACTTCTATGACAAAAAATCATGACAGAAAATGGGCTTTTCATCCTGGGCGGGTCAGAGACGCAGCTGCATGACATTCTTTGGGCCGTCCATGACGGAAAAAATCACGGTAGAAGCGAGGGAGAGGAAAATATCAGGGAGTTCTTGGTTACGGTGGGTGGTCGGGGCCGAGCGATGCACTGTGGTTTGCGCGTTTCTCTCGTGTACACGCGTGTGTGCCAGGCGTTGGGCTCTAACTGAACCCGAGCGATCGCACTGCTAGCTACATTACTGAACCCGAGCGATCGATCCCTTGGCTGTTAACTGAACCCGAGCGATTCATTCGCTGCTGACTGAACCCGAGCGATTCCTTCGCTGCTGCTGCTAACTGAACCGAGCGATCGATCACTGTTGCTGCTTACTGAAGCCGATCGAGCCCCCGTGCGAGACGTAGCCAGCCGGTGTTGGGTTGCCTCTCGATGAACAGTGACCGTTGCTACCGTGCGCGCGGTACGTAGAACGAGTCGAGACGTGGTGAGTCGAGCCGGTTGGTTGGCTGTGGATGAACAGTTCCCGGTGGGGGTTGGATGAACAGGACCCCGTGGTAGTAGGCAGTTGCCGCTGGATGAACAGGACCCCGAGGAGGCTGCCGCACCCCAGCCGGTTGTGGGTGGATGAACAGGACCCCGTGGAGGCTCTATGAACAGTAGTTGGTGGAGGCTGGATGAACTGTAGCCCGTGGATGAACAGTAGCTGGTGGAGGCTGGAGGAGCTCGACGGTGGATGAACAGTAGCCCATGGAGGCTAGAGCGAGGAAGTAGACGGTGGATGAACAGGACCCCGTTTCACCGGAGACGCTCCAACACAAGTCTGTTTCCTCCGTTTTGCGGTACGCCACGCCCCTCCTGATCAATAGGACCCTGTTTCGACCATAGGCACTCGAACAGAAGTCTGTTTCCTCCGTTTTGCGGAACGCCAGACCCTTCCCGATGAACAGGACCCTGTATCGACTATACGCGGTCAAACATAATGCCCGTTTCCTCCATACCGTGGTACGCCACACATCGTTTCGGCTGTTCCGTCCAAGCCGGTTAGCTCCCGATGAACTCGACGTATTTCAACCCAGTCGGTTGCCTCCCGATTAACACGACGCTATTTCCTCCGTTCCGACCCAGCCGATTGGCTGCTAATGAACAGGATGACGTCGCTGTACGCCTTCGAGACCATGTCCGTATGTACGTACGTAGCCATATTTACTTTCTTGCAGCGTGCCTGTACGTATGTGTACACGTTATAGACGGGGCTGCGTGACATGCTACGTCTGCGGCTCTACTACGACATGTGCCGCTCCTTACTCGGCCACAGTTCATCGCTGCAGAGAGACCGATCGACCAGTATGTACGTACATGTTCACGACCAGACAGACAACACTACGTACGCTTCGATCGGCTGGGTCCCAGTTGTTCCTTGCGTGCGAAGATATAGATGGTGGGTCCCAGCTGTCAGGGGGAAGAATTATTTTTTTTCATAGTATGGACGCACTTCCTTGCTTGCAAAGATGTAGCTGGTGGGTCCTAGCTGCCAAGGGGGAAATGTTTTTTCACAAAATACAGAGTCCCTTCCGGTGGGTCCCTGCTGTCAGGTGGAGGAATAATTATTTTACGCATAATACAAGGCACTTCCTTACTACGGCCGTGGACCCAGTTGTCAGCCTCTCACGTACAGTCCTCTTCCGATAAAGTCGTTCCTTGACCACGTTGACCACGCCGCGTCGAGAGTACCAAAGCGGTGGACGACGGCTAGGCCTAGGAAGGGGACGACGTGGAGCCAGGGAAGATGCGGCAGTGGCTGCCTACGCGAAGAGGAGTACGAGGGTTGACTGGTTCGGCTGCGGTGTGAGGTTGCCGTCGCCGCAAAATAATAGGGGTTGTGGGTGACTAGAGGGATGGCCTGACCAGCGGTTGGAGTAGGAGGGGCGGTGAGGCCTACGCGGCAGCATAGCCGGCCACGGGAGGCAGGAGCAGGCCGCACGGCCCGCGATGGTTTGGGCGGCTGGAGCAAGAAGACCAGAGGTTGAAGAAGCACGACAGCAGTTGGGTAGACATTGTACAGTCATTGCAGCTATAATCATTTATATTGACTAAGTTGACAAAGCCCTGCGTCCGCGTCAACTTAGTAGGCCCACAAGTCAACCTCCAAATATGGTGGGTCCCACCTAGCAGTGGGGGTCTTCATTTTTTTTGTGCGTAATAAGGAGGCACTTGCGTGTGAGGAGATATAGCTGGTGGGTCCGAGCTGTCAGTGGCGGGAATGTTTATTTCGTGAAATAAAGAGGCCCTTCCGGTGGGTCCCCGCTGTTAGATGGAGGAATCATTATTTTGCACGTAATAAGGAGGCACTTCCTTGCTACGGCCGTGGACCCAGCTGTCAGCCTCTCCACGTACAGTCCTCTTTCGATGGAAGTCATTCCTTGACCATGTTGAGCACGCCGCGTCGAGAGCACCAAGGCGGGGACGACGACAAGGCCTAGAAAGGGAATGACGAGGAGCCGGGGAAGACTCGGCAGTTGTTTCCCACGCGGAGGGGAGTACGAGGGTTTACTGCTTCGGCTGCAGTGTGAGGTTGCCATTGCCAGAGAATAACAGGAGGTCCGGGTCGATAGAGGGTCGATAGAGGGATGGGAGTACGGTGGGGCGGTGAGGCCTGCACGGCAGCACAGCCGACCGCGGGAGGAGGGAGCAGGCAGTCTCGCCGGCGTTTGTTTGAGCGGCTGGAGCAGGAAGAGCCGAGATTGAAGAAGCACGATAGCCGTTGGATGGACATCCAACAGTCACTGCTCTCGTGTGTTGACTAAGTTGACACGGCGTTGCATGCGCGTCCTTTGTTTTAGGAAAGCGTACGCGTCAACCTATAGTAGGCGCACAAGTCAGCCTCAAATCTTTGGAAAACATCATACAACCCATCTGCCATTATCTCTAAGAATTTACAGCCCATTTGCTAATTCTTAAGGATTTTTTTCGAGCCCATATTCTTTCTGTTAGCATTACAGCCCATATTGGCCATGGTTAAAACATTATATGAAATTTTGCATATTTCGGTGCGGTCCGAACTGTTTTTAATCCCAAAATTTTGAGTCACATTCAAACTAATTTGAAACATAAATTCATATCAATATAAATTCCAAATAATTGTCCACACATAAAAATCAATGGAATTTAAAATCTCGAAATGAAAAAAAGTAATTTGAAACTAATTGCCGGTTTGATGTGTTTTAAAAATGTACATCTCATTTCTCATTACTGATAGCCCATTTTCTCGTCTTGAAAGATTTGCAGCCCAGCACGGCTGACAAAGAAAGTAGGCCTCGGTTGGGTATTCTGCAAAAGGACAAAAAAACTAGGCTAGCCATTTTCAGAAAGAAAAAAAACTGCTGGGCTTGTCTTGTGGCAAACACAAAAGAAAAGGCTGGCTAGACAGGCCAGAGTGCCCCGCACAGCCCAGTTGACACCCTGCTTCCATCTCAAAAACAAAAATAATTGGGCAAGCTGTTGGGTCCCTGGTGTCAGCCGCTCGTTGTGCAATTCTCTTGTTTATTGACTACGTTGACAATGGCATGGGACCCAGATGTCAGAAATCCATTAGGAGGAACCATTTTTTTGCTTGAAATAAGGAGGCACTTGCTTGCGTACTGCCATGACCCTGGTGGGTCCCTGCTGTCATCCTCTCCACGTACAATCATCTCCTGATTGTGTATGCATCAACCTAGTAGGCCCACAAGTAAGCCTCTGAACCCGTGGCGGACAAATACAACCCATTTAAAAACATAACAGCCCATTCCATACGTTCACACGAAAAGTTCAACATTCAGAGCAAAGTAACAGGTCTGATCAGATATAGAGTACTGAACTTCCACATTGACAACCATCATAGCCAAGTTAACTATCTACTCCCACTAATACTCTAGTGGACAAGTACTAACTTACTCCTAGCTAACTAGACGATGCCGGCCGCCATCTGCGATACATGCTAAATGCCGGCACTGACGTCCTCCTCCTCGCCTCAGACTTGTCGGAGGTGCGATAGGGCGCGTTGCTCGTGCGCGTTGGCCCTTTCCATGCCGGCGTGGTCCACCGAAGCTTCGACTTCTATGCAGGGAACCCACTTGACGAGCTGGTAGTAAAATTTGGCGTCGCGCACGCGTGCGTGCCTGACAGCCTCTAGGGCTCTTTGGTGGGCGCTGGCCTCCACGTAGTCAGCCCGGTTGCGGGCGCTCTGCTCGCGACTCAGAGCGGCGGTGCGCTGCTGCTCCAAGCCTCGCTGGCGGCACAAATCGGCGATACGCTGCTCCACCGCCAGGCGGTCGTGCTCCAACAAGTCCTCGTACTCCACATTGCCATCTACAGACTGATAGAATGCCTCCTCTCTCCGTCTTCCTTCCCGTGAATAACCAAACACTAGCTTCGGCGGTGAGTGCCTCTGGCGTCGCCTATTGCAGACGGTCGGCGGCATGACGGACATGGCGAGAGCGAGGGCAAGTGGCGAGCAATGTTGGGCCGATGGGGGTTGTGAGGAGCCGATAGGGCGAGTTGGGTGATGGTGCTACCGGAGAATGCATGAACCAATAATTATAGGTGGAAAGTGGGTGAAGCAGCGTGTCACGGGAAACACGACGGTCATCAAAATTCAATGCATAAGCAGGAATGACTTCACGCGCCAGCTTACCGTGGAAAATTGGAAAAACTGATGTGTCGTCCCATCCCTCAGTGGTGCGTCCCGTCCATGCTGGGTCGCACATCGACATGACGATCAAAGGAGTGCACTAGAATCATCTAGATGAGGTACTCCCTCCTTGTCAAAAATTATTCCACCACTAACCAGAAAGGAGGTAGTACGTGCGTGATCTGCTATTTATTCATGCAGGATTGAGTAGGTCGGATAGTGTACGTGTAGGATCGCATTAGCTGATGAACATTTGCTGGGAGATAAGGCATTTGTGAACGTTTTTGCTGGCAGTTTCTTCAGATTCGCATGGAATTTTCTTCAGAACAGCTTGTCAGTTTCTCCAGAGGTAGACATTTTTATTCAAAAACTGCCACCTTTGGATCTTGCGTCGCAACTAAAACTGCCAGGAGCGTATTAGTAGGCTAGCTAGTGATCGATCAGTAACTTGTAAACACTGAGCGAACAGAAATAAGGAACTTCTAGTAACTTATAAACAGCGAGCACACAAAAATAAGGATCATGCTGTGCACACTAAAAGAGTCGATTCGTTTGAAATGTTCACACGAGACTCACAGGCCTGGCTTTGTATTATGTTCCCATTAATAGCCCAAATTCACAACCAACTAGTACAATTCCCATACATAAGATCAACATGTTAATGCATCTCAATGTTTCACAGATCATATATAATATGTAGCTCCTAAAGCAAAGATCAAGAAAAAACATTTGTTCTTGCTACTGACATGGATGCTTCTCTGGGCCAACATTCAGTACAAAGTGGAAGACAAATTTGATCATGAAGTTTACATTTCCACTTGCAAACTTAAGTGGTTTCACCAACAGATGGAACCATGAGAGTGAACCACACAAGATGGAGGAACATCCACTAAAATATGAGTTGGTCATCTATCGATCACACGCCGAGACTATTTTCGGAATACAACTTTAACATTGAAAAATGATGCCCATTGGACAATCAGAACAAAGTAATGAAGCACCTAATGTTGGCCAATAAATAGTACAGTACTACTTTTGTGCAGTCCATGAAGTGACTATCCAATCTTTCTGTGTCTATTTTCAAATGGCACTGCATGCAGTGACTATACTATTCTCTTGTGCAGTTCCACAAAAATTGAAGTCACTTTGTTTGTTCGCCAAATTGCAACGAGCAGACATCTGTTTGCACATATATCAACCAGCTAGTTAACATATACCCCACCTTGTATTTTCGGTTTAAACACGCCTCATCCAGTCGTTTCCGCTTAGAATTTGTCATGTTTTGCACTGGACAATTTGATACTGTCATGTTTTGCCCTGGACAATTTTGTACTGAACTGATTTGCTGGTACAGAGCAGAAATATAGCGCCTATTCTTCATCAGACCAAGGATATCCATGTTCGCAGTGATGGAAGAGGTGAAATATATACAACCAAAATTGAGCATCCAACATGTCCTGCACCTCCAATTTAGGTCCACCCTGCCAATAAAATCACATGCAAACCACTAATATTACTATCTAATGACAGTACAAAAAGAGTAGCAAGATAGTAGCAAACCATGTAGATTCGTAATGAATAGCTCAGAGTGCCACCAATTGGATATAACGGTTTGGAAGAAAACATGCTCATAATGTTGAACCATTTGGACTTTTTGTGCAGTTCCACTAAAATCAAGCATCCCTGTTTGCACAGATATTGAATGTGTGATTACTATAAAAGTGGCACTAGTTGAAGCATAGACTCACAAATATAAGCATTCCACATTCATAATGGGAAAAGGTAGCAAGACTGTTTCTAACCACCTGTTTGAAGAAATAAATAAGGCAACAACGGCTGATGTCAGGAAGGCATACATAGTATTTTCTGAAAAACTGAACCATTCCTGACATTTCCTCTTCTTTTAAGCGTATTTTGTGCAGTTCAACTAAAATAAAACGCCATCACCGCCTTCACAATTCAGTGACACTATACAAAAAGAAATAGCTTACCATTACATCATGATGTCAGGTATGTAATCTACAGGCATTAGAGACAAACATGCAGACCTCCTCCGATAACATAATGAACATTAATTTTAACAAAGGTGTGACACTACTGGAATCAGGAACTTTGCTGTCAGCCGGTTCTTTGCCGTCAGCTAGCTGATGGCAAAGAGGGTCTTTGCCATCAGCTTGAAGAAAACTGATGGCAAAGAAGCAGCTGACGGCAAAGAAAGTGTTTGCCGTCAGCCCCATCTTTGCCATCAGCTAGCTGACAGCATAGAACCTTTGCCGTTAGCTAGCGGACGGCAAAGAGGCAGGGTGGGCCGCTAGCGAGGGGCAGCTAACGGCCACTTTCTTTGCTGTCCGCTAGCTGATGGCAAATAAACTTTGCCGTCCGCTAGCAGACGGCAAAGAAAGTGGCCAAACCAACGTCCGTTAGCTAGACTCTTTGCCGTCAGCTAGCGGACGGCAAAGAGCTGTGCCCTATATGTAACAAAAAGCCCTCGCACCCTGCACCTCTCTATCCCTCCCCTCATCCACACCGTGCGCCACCGCCCCGCCCCGGCCGCCCCCACCCCTCGCCTCGCAGCCCGGGCCACCTCGCCGCCCGGCCGCCCGCCTAACTGCTGTGGGCCGCTCCGCCCGCCTCGCCTGCCCGGCCCGTCTGCGTCGCCTACGCTGCCCGCCCAAATCTGTCCACGCCGGCCCGGGCCTCCTCGCTACTCAGCCCGCCCGCCGCCCGCCTCGCCACCCAGCGGCTCAAGGTGAGACCTTTTTTTTAGATTTAGTTTAATTAGGTTTAGTATAATTTAGTTTAGGTTTTGTTTAGTTTAGGTTAAGTTTCTGGTTTAGTTTAGGTTTAGTTTAGTTAGTTTAGTTCAGGTTTAGTTTAGTTAGTTTAGTTTAGGTTTAGTTCAGTTTACTTTAGGTTAAGGTCTTTTGTATATTGTGAACATGTGAAATTTGAAGAATATCGCCGAGGCACTTTTCGGTACATTGTTCGGCATAGATGGGAAGTCAAAGGATAGTACTAAGGCTAGAGTCGATCTGGAGGCGCTATGTGATAGGTCATTACAAAACATGAAAGAACCGAAAGGGAAGCAGAACTGGACGAAGCCAAAGGCATGGTTCAATCTTGGAAGGCCATCTATGATGGAAATTATCTTGTGGGTGCAACAGCCGTTGATGTTCCCCGATGGGTATGCAGCGAATCTAAAGAGGGGAGCGAGTCTTGATAAATTGAAGATATTTGGTCTCAAGAGTCATGATTGGCACATATGGATTGAGCGGGTAAAGCCGGTGGTGTTGCCTGGCTTCATCCCTGAGGATGAGTGGCTAGTACTGGAAGAGCTGAGCTATTTCTTCCGTGTTCTCTGTGCAAAAGAACTATCGCCTGGCCTGCTATAAGAAATGGAAGAGTTGGCGCCGGAGTTGATCTGCAAGTTAGAGAAGATCTTTCCGCCGGGCTTCTTTAATCCAATGCAACACTTGATTTTGCATCTCCCAACTGAGGCAAGATTGGGCGGGCCCATGCAAAATCATTGGTGCTAAACCACTGATAGGATGCAGAAGACGCTACGAGCAAAATGTAAAAATAAACATAGAATTGAAGCATCGATGGCTGAGGCATTCATTACTGAGGAGGCGACAAACTTCGTGACAGCACACTACGAAGCCAAAAATCATCATTTGCATAATCCGAAGCCTCGGTACAATGCTGACGAACCTAAAAAGGGTGGATCCAACCTCAGCCTATTCAAAGGGGATCTCGCACCAGCCGGTGCTTCTAATTCCTTAATGTTGGATTTCTAAGAATGGCGGATCATTTCATTGTATATCTTCACCAACCTAACAGAAGTGCGGCCGTACATCGAGTAAGTTCTCGGTACATTGTTTCACAACTTCTAATTCCTTTGAAGAGCTCTTATTCCCGGATAAATTTGATACAGTCGATACGTCGCCATATTCTCGTATGGAGCGGTGATCCAAAGGGATTCCGTCGAAGAGTATGAGCTTCTAGCAAAGCATGGACGCGGCTATCCCGGTTTCATCTCTTGGTTCAAACAAACGGTAATTTCCATTAGACAATTTCATTTCTTCATCTAATTTGTGGCAAATGCAAAAATCCCTTTCGTATTAAACTTGTAGGCTAATTTAGAGATTATGGATGCCGAATTGAGACAAGTCGCTAATGATTTTGACTATAAGGTCCATTCATTTGAAAAATACGACATCAACGGGTATCGCTTTCATACCTATGGCAAAGAGCTATCTATGGCCGACCGAAAGTCTACAAATTGTTGTGTCTCTGCTATCGGCAAAGGAGATACCGAGTATTACGGAAGAGTTGAAGCAATTTATGAACTTCAATTCTATGGTGCAAACCCACCAAACGTCGTAGTCTTCGAATGTTATTGGTTCCAGCCGAAGGAGACTAGAAGGACTCATGAACATATAGGGCTAGTGGAAATCAATCAAAGCACCCATTTGGATGTTCCCGATGTCTATATTATGGCTCAACAGGCAACCCAAGTTTTCTATCTACCGTGGGCCTGTCAAAGTGATCCTAATCTCAAAGGTTGGGATGTCGTTTATGAAGTGCCGCCACGTGTTAGACCACCTACCCCCAATGAAGATGATTATGAACCTCACATTAACCCAGACACATATGAAGGAGAATTCTTCCAAGAAACGCGCCTATCCAAAAAACATTTCAAGAACCGCTCTACTTCACCCAGAACATTGAAGTAGACAGCCACAGTGAACCCGACTTCACCCCTCAGCCGGAACAAGAAGAGCCTGAACTAGAAGAGGTTACTGCTGCGGATGACCTGTCAATGCTTGACAAATTACGTAGAGGTGGCCTTCCACATGATGATGCATTTATTAATGATGGTGATCAGCACGTCATTACTGATAGTGATGATGATGATGCATTTATTGATCCCGAAGCATTTATTGAACCAGATTATGACTAGGTATTAATTTTTTTATGTTGTACTTGATTTATATAGTTACTTGTATGATTGTATGATTTATATAGTTACTTGTATAATTTTCTTACTTTGTATGATTGTTTGTTATATATAGTGCCATGGTCTTGATATCCGTCCCCGCCGGTCCTCGCCCACTTTGTGATTCAGATGTGGTAAATCCTCTTTTATAACTATTTTTTGCATTTCGCATTTATGACAATTATGGCCATCAAGTTGACATAGAGATATTTTAATCTAGGATGTATGTGAACCGGAATTTGCAACCGACCCTCTTGTCGAGAAGTTAAATTTAGTTGAAAAATAAAATGAGTATTTGAAAGAAAAAACTAAAAGAATTGAAGAAGAGAATATGAAATTGGAGTTGTATGTTGCCGAAGTGGTCGATGATCACAAGATGAAGATGAATGCAATGCGCTTGAAGATTAAGAAGATTAGAAAATATGCCATTGATAATGAGGCTTGATATCATTATGCCATTGGATCAATTGTTACCTTAGTTGCGATCTTCATCGCATTTGTTGTGATGAGGGTAAGTTTTCTCTAGTGTTTTGCTTAACAAACGCATATTTAGCTTACTTTCCTCCTAAATGGCATAACTACCTAAGTTAGACAAAAAATGAGCTATACTTAGCTTTCTTTCCTCAAAAATGTCATGATAATCTTTGTTACCTCCAAAATGATATAGACTTACCTTACTTTCCTCAAAAATGACATAATAACCTTAGTAAGCTCCAAAATGACCTATTTACCTAGCTGACCTCTAAAATGACCTACACATAGCATTTTTACCTAGCTTAGCAATAAAATGGAATTTTTACCTATCTTAGTTAGAAGAAGAAGAAGAATAAGAAGAAGACGAAGAAGATAAAAAAGAGGAGAGGAGAAAAAGAAAGAGAAGAAAAAAATCTTCTTCTTCCTTTTCTTCCTCTTCTTCTTCTTTTTCTAACTAGTCTTCTTCTTATTCTTCTTCTTCTAACTTGCTTCTTTCCTAATTTGTAGATTTGCTTTAGATGAGGAAGCTTGCATTGATGGAGTCTACTCTTCTATTTATGCTTCCTTCTTGTTTTGATTTGGTAGGATGAACAATGTCAAACTTGCTACCTATATATGTATGGATGAAACCATTGTATGCTTGTTGTTGGATATGTTGGCTATGTATATGTGTTGGATGAAACCATTTGCTATGTATATGTGTTGGATGATCATATCCATATGGCAGGGATATGATTTGGTATGTATATGTGTTGGTATGCTTGTTGAAAGTATTTTCATATGTGTGTGTGTGTATATATATATATACGTGAAATTCTATCAAATTTAATGAATTCAAGAAAAACAGAAAAAACAGGGGCTATGTAGACTCTTTGCCGTCCGCTGGCAGACGACAAAGAGCTTTGCCATCAGCTAGGGGACAGCAAACATGCCACGTGTCAGCTACCTGTGCAACCTAGGGCAGTAGGCTGGCTATTTGGATGCTTTGCCGTCGGCCAGCGGACGGCAAAGAACGTTGATTATTTGCCGTTAGCCAGCTGACGGCAAAGCTACCAAATAGGCCAGCCCCCCAGGTGCTGCCACGTGGCACGCCATGCCGTCCGCTGGCTGACGGCAAAGATTCAATGCTATTTGTCGTCTACCTGGCAAACGTCTTTGCCGTCCGCCAGCCGACGGCAATGCACACCGTTGACCCCTTAACGGACCTAAGCTGACACGTGCGTCGTCCAGGCTCTATGCCGTCGGCTGGCGGACGACGAAGACGTTTGTATCTTTGCCGTCCGCCAGCAGACGGCAAAGAAGCCTCCGCTATAGCTCGCTCAGCCAGATGCCTTTGTTGCCACCACCGACGACAAAGAGCCTGATTCCTATAGTGTGACTAGCTTTACTGGCAGTATTTGAGTGAACTCTACACCCTCTGTTCCTTAATATAAGACGTTTTCGCAGTTCAATTTAAAGTTTTCTTGAGCACATATCTGGGAAAGCTTGCCACACCTTATATATGTCTATATGCTAATGCAACACCATTCGAATAGTACAAATATACACTAATCCGGTGGTTAGTGCAACAGTAGAGTAGTTTTTTTATTATGGGGTAAAGTAGAATGGTTTTACTGAACTGATTTCCATAAGCTAGCACTGGAAGATTTCTATAAGCATTAACAATACAGAATGTAATGGTAACAAGTTTCAGCATTGGTATACTAGCTGTGCAATAGCATTAAACCAAATACAAAAGTCTAAAGGTAACTAGCATTATGAACTATAATGATAGTATAAAAAATTTGCAAACCATGTACCTTCAAGGTAAACATCATTTCGAACTCGAGAGGACCTGCAAATTGCTATCCCAATCTTGACAATCGATCAAACATAAAAACTTGATCAACCGAATCAAGAAAACAGCCGGAGGAGGAGGTGCCCACTCTTGACCTTTGATCTTCTCTTCATAATTTTTTGTGCAGTTTAACCAAAATAAAATGACATCAGCAACTTGGCATTCTGGTGACACTATACAAAAAATTGACTTATCTCATGAAAGTGAGGTATGTAATCTATAAGCATTAACAGTGCAAAAATCTGAAGGTGGTAACAAGTTTCATCATTGGCATACTCGTTGTGCAACAGCATTAGAATGCCTTAGCTAAAAAATCTTTAATACATCCACAATCAATAGCTAACCCTGAAATAATCCAGTGACATTAAATGGCATTGCTTAAATTTATCGGTGGCATTAGACCGAAAAGGCATTAGTTAAATGTGGCATCACTTTAGCAGTAGCATTGCTTGACTTTACCGTGGCATTATACTAACAAAGCAAAAAGTGGCAATAAGAGCATGGGAGGCCCATTCGATAAAGGGCGCACCGATGCGATGTACCTCCACGGACGCATAGAGTGGTGAGGGAGGGATGGTTTCGTAGAGGAAAAAATATCCAGGCAGCATATGTGGATTACGTCCCATTTTTGTTCTCCTTAGCCACTTTTTTCGTATGTGAGGAAAACAAACCGATCGACCTGGTCATTCTCTATTGCGTTGTCATGCCTTTCTACCCTTTTTCAACCAAGAGGCATGAGACTCGTTCCTTAGCTACTGATTTTCCCCTTTTCAACCTAGATGCGGGTTCAATACCTAGTCTCTTCGACAAGATTTTCTCCCTTCCTTTCCTTATTCAACCTGCATATGGATTAGTCTGCATGAAGTAGGGTTTCCTTTAATAGTGCAAATTAAGGTTTTCATCTGCGTGACCAGCAGAGCAGAGGATAGCAAATTGGGGATATGGTGGAGTGGAAAAATATCCACATGCAGTGATGTGGCAGATGGGGCAATAGAACAAGGGTATGGTTCGAAAAGAGGTAGCATACCTGAGGGTCGGCGGGAAGTGTCTTCGCTCGTGGTCGTCGTCCTCCACACACACTACGGCAACGAGCTTAGGGACGAAGGCCATCCCGTGCGGGTGCTAGGTCTGAGAGGACGGCCTTCTCGTCAGTGTGTGACCTCACTCGCAGACGACGAGTGCGTCAATGCTACATGTCCTTTTCTTCCCCAGCAGACGGGATCCTGGCGGATCTGTGACCACCGGTGAGGAGGGAGAGAGAGAGGGACCACCGTCGTCTTTTTAGATCTGGAGAGAGGGTGATAGTGTGAGAAGTAAGTGGGCAGCCCTTAGCAAGCAAGCGCTGAAGCTCCAGCCTATATATCTTTTTTGATACTAGTACTAGAGGTGGAGTAGTGGTACTGTGGTGGAGTAGTTTAATATTTTCTCTGTATACAGTACCAATTAGTGGTGCTTCAAAACTGAACGGCACGCCATTAAAAAAATAAAGTCGAGAAATAATGCGGCACCTCGGGCCAACGCAACCACATCGCATTTTGCACGAGAAATGACACACCATGTTTCGTTGACATGTGGCCCCTTTCCAACATGTCAGTGAGACGACAGCGAGTACTTTTGTACAATTTCCAAACGAATGTCTATGTAGGCCGGGCGCCTCTTCCTGTACCGTGGCAACCGTCCACCGCCTCTTTGCCTTTCCATCTCGATTTGGAACTGCTGTCGTACGCTCTTCCTCCCTCCATTTGCCTTCACCCTTCCTTCTGCCATTGTTCGATCATCTTCTCCATGGAGGGAACAGGCCGAAAATGACCCCGTTGTTCTTGCCCTGATCAGAAAGATGACGTGGTGGAGGAACTCATTGATCGGTGCCACGTCATCACCTCGACTCAACAAATAACATCATTACAAAGAATCCAAGGGTTCAGGAGCGGTTTGATCTCCCCTATCTTGTTTGCCATGACACTGCTCGCTGGCGTGGGGACGACGGAAGCCTCGCCTTGTGCAAGTTGATGCCGCTTGATAATGATACATGTGATGTTAAGATGCCACTGCTTAAGGGTAAGGCCTGGGCAGGCGCAAATGGAGATTGGATTTTTTATATTGGGTGCAACTGCGAGTGGGTACTTGTGAATGTGTAGACTCATCACCAGGTTTCACTTCCAAAAATCTTAGAGTGCCCTGAGGTTGAGCACACAGATGATCTACATACGTTCAAATACTATCATGGTGACTGTCGTCTATGGAAGATAGTAATTTTTCGAGTTCCCAACCGCTCTTGGGATTACACGAACTATGATGTTGTTGCTATCTTCGACAAGCTTGTTGTTGTCCTTACTTCCACGCCTCGATGGATATTGCTCAAAAATCAATTTATGTACACAGATGAGTATTGTGATGCAATTCATTGCGAGCGTCTTGTGATTGCTGCCACCACTCGTGGCACTGTTTTTGCATGGAATCCTTATGGTTTCGGTACGTTTGTATTCTATCGTAATTATAATTGTTTCATCCACATGCATGCTAGTTAGCATCCCTGTACTAGTTAACCTTCTTGTGTTTCCAATGTCCTGTGAACATTCCACCACCTATACTTGAAAAAATTTATAACCAAGGGGGGAGATGACGATGGTGATGATCACGATCATGAGGACGAGCAAGACCTACATACTCAGTGGCGCCTGGCAACTTATTCCGATGGATCACCTCTTCTTGTCTCAGACACAGGCAATCGCTGATGTTACTAAGGAAGCAGGTGTTGTCTCCCATGGTCACACTCTTCGGACCAATTCCAACATCCGTTGCAGGGTATTCGGGGTGGATACTAGTGTGCTAGCGCCAGCACCTTCTGCCTGGTTCCGTATTGATAGTCTTGGAGAAAACTCGCTCTTCCTTGGACAAAACTATCCAATGATGGTGAAAGGCGATCCAGCTGCTGTTGCCACAACGTTACTACCATTTATGAGAAGCAATTGTATTTATACCTTGGACATTTCTATGGTTCCCTACCCTGGCTATGACAATATGCGTCCTGCTATAGGCTGCTTCAGCCTGGATGATGAGTCCTGCGTTGGTCTCGATATTGACAATAGCTGTCCTTTCCCAGAGGCTTGCCTATGGTTCAAAGCAAGCATTTCCAACGCTAAGGACTGGTTGAGCTGAAGTTCATTTCATTGCTTGTTATTTGTTGTGTCATAAAAACTTTAGTATTTACTACTAGAATTTTTTGTTGGAAATAATATATAATTCAACATGTATCCTTGTTGTCATTGTGTGTTGATGACTTGTTGTATGTAATGAACGGTACATTTGCATATGCATGTGGTAAACTCAATTTATGAATGGTTTTCGAGTCACTTCTTCGAGTGTGAGTACCGTAGTAGTAGTAAAGCCAACATACAGTTATATGAACTTGCCACATCACATAGAGCCAGTAGTAGTATGCTAGTACAATAGTTAGTCCTAGTAATAGTATACCATCAACTAGACCTAGGTGTCGCACGGAGGCCGAGAAATATGGTGATAGCGTGAGGTGGGCTTGTACAATACGTACGTATGATGTAGGCACAAGGCTTGCCTTGTTTCCTACTCCTCCGGTCTGAATGTGGAGAAGATTTGGTCGAGTTTTCCTCCTTTTGCCAACACGTGGGACATCCAGCATGTCGTGTCATGCAAGAAGATGGAGTGCTAGTTGAAGGCACATGATGTGCATCTTGGGTTAAACTTTTAAATAGAATCTTACTCTTGAGTAACTCTAAAAGCGGCCACCGAAGATCTTTATTGGATTTGTTTTTCATCACCAGCATGTCGAGGTGAAAGATGTGCAGGTTCAGTGGGTCGTCTTGCGTTTTCACTAACATGTGGGACCAAATTTGAGCAAACAGACGATGGGCACACTCCACGCGTTTGCTGGCTGGCTGAGAAGAGAGAGAAGGGCTGAGCATGGACTCCAGGAAATTTCACGACAATGTGAGTAGTACTAGTGGTGTACCGTACTCCTCGAGAGATAATGTGTTCGCTATACGTAACCAGCACCTCGATATAGTGGGGTGGCATGGGCCATAACTAGCATTCACATCTAGCAGTACGGCACTCGCCACCCACACGAGTCCCATCTGACACCAATTTTCTTGGAATCTGTGCTACAACTATCTCTTCTCCCTCCTGTTTTCTCTAACTCAGCCATCGCGCGGTGGGCAGGGTGGGGGTTTGCCGATAGTTGGTTTGCTGAACTGCGGTCCCACTTGTAAGTGAAAATGCAACACAACATGCATTCCCCTTGAGCAGCATGCCAGACCAACCGTGTGGAGGTGCGACGCGAACATGGCAGGCTTTTCCTTTTGAACTTGTAACATGTAAAATTTGGTTCTGCTCCTTGGCCCGACCGATAGATAGTAATGAGAAGTTTGGTTCTGGCGTGATTCATGCATGGTACGTACAAAAATTATGAAGTTGATGTGAAAGGTAAGATAATTACTACAATATAGTCCCTCCATTCCTAAATATTTGTCTTTTTAGGAAAGATACGTACGGATCCACCAACGACATCCTCACGCCCTTGTGCGCCCGGTCACCAACCGACGTGTGACGAGCAGCGGCGTTGGCGGCAAGCTCAACGCGCTTCTGAACAATGCCGTCCAAGGTTGCCCTGCGGTCCAAGAAGGCCAGCGTCCTATCGTCCTCCTCTTGCACGTAGTAGTCCTTGTGGACGATTTGCACGTAGATGTGGGTGATTATGTCGATGGTGTCTTGCTGGGCCAGGCACTGCGTGGCGAGCGCGACCTAGAGGAGGACATTCTTCGGTGCGACGGCGGGCAGTCGCAGGGCCACCAGTGCGTCGAAGAGGTTGTTACCATAGAGGCCGTTGAGGGTGGCGGGCATCGCAGAGCCTGGGCGCATGGGCTGGAGGCGTATGTCAAGGTCGTCCGCGAGCTTCTTAACGACAGTGAACTTGTCGAGGAAGCCGACAAGGACCTCGTCGAACAAGGAGACGAAGTTGTCGTCCAAGAGGCCTCTCACCCTGGTGGCCTCAAGCATGACCAAGAGACGTTCCTTGGTGCCGGGCCGCAGGACAGCGTCGTGGACCATTTGGCACAGCCGGCTGATGATCGGGCTCATCGCCTCCATGGGTCTAGCTTCTAGTCAACTGATCTTGCGATTGGAGTGATCACTCTTGCCCTTGGTTAGGGTGCATAGGTGCGTAGGATTTCGTAGATTGGACTGGCGTGGAGCCTTTATATGAGAAGTGCAGACTGCGTTGCATTCACGTGTGTGTTGTCCATCTACTCCTCGGCCCTCCCCGCCCTCCCTCTGTGCCGGTGCAGTATAGTCATCTCACCGAGACCAAGTTGGGGCAAAACGAGAGAACTTTGATGTTTACTGGTTTATTGGTCCCCTCTGCATTTTGCGCCAAGTTTTGACCTTTGATTTAACTAATAAAATTTTAGTGCATGTAACCAAAAATAATATCATTGGAAACTATGTTCAAATACGAATCCAATGATACAATTTTTGGTCACATGCATTAATATTATTTTAGTTAAATCTATGGTCAAAATTTGGCACAAAATACTAAGGGGACCAATAAACCAGGACGGAAGTAAGAGTAGTATTTTGTAATTAATGCATTGCATAAAGAGAATTGAGCACTGCATGGGGTGCATATTTTCTAATTAATGTCATTGCATAAGGTGATGTAGGCGGGCTGTAAGGCTTAAAATACTCCAAGCTGTAGATTTACAGCCGGCTGTAGCACTGGCTCCAAGAAGATATGTGAGAGTGAATGATGAGCCATGTGGTAAAAAAGCACTACTCCCTCCGTCTAGGTGAATAAGTCATCTTGTGCACCATGATACGTCTCCAATATATCTATAATTTTTGATTGTTCCATGCTATTATATTATCTGTTTTGGATGTTTTATATGCATTAATATGCTATTTTATATTATTTTTGGGACTAACCTATTAACCTAGAGCCCAGTGCCAGTTATTGTTTTTTCCTTGTTTTTGAGCTTCGCAGAGAAGGAATACCAAACGGAGTCCAAACGGAATAAAACCTTCGCAATGATTTTTCTTGGGCCAGAAGACACCCAGGAGACTTGAAGATCATGTCAGAAGAGCCATGAGGCTTCCAAAAGGGGAGAGGGCGCGCCCAGGGGGTAGGGCACGCCCCCCTGCCTTGTGGGCCCCTCGTGACTCCCTTGACCTAATTCTTCGTCCTATATATTCACATATATCCCCAAACCACCAGAAGCACCCACGAAAACACTTTTCCACCGCCGCAACCTTTTGTACACGTGAGATCCCATCTAGGGGCCTTTTCCGGCATCCTGCCGAAGGGGGAATCGATCACAGAGGGCTTCTACATCAACTCTATTGCCCTTCCGATGAAGCGTGAGTAGTTTACCTCAGACCTACGGGTCCATAGCTAGTAGCTAGATGGCTTCTTCTCTCTCTTTTATTCTCAATACCATGTTCTCCTTGATGTTCTTGGAGATCTATCCGATGTAATCTTCTTTTGTGGTGTGTTTGTCGAGATCCGATGAATTGTGGATTTATGATCAGCTTATCTTTGAATATTATTTGAATCTTCTCTAAATTCTTATATGCATGATTTGATATCTTTGTAATTCTCTTCGAACTATCGTTTTAGTTTGGCCAACTAGATTGGTGTTTCTTGCAATGGGAGAAGTGCTTAGCTTTGGGTTCAATCTTACGGTGTCCTTTCCCAGTGATAGTAGGGGCAGCAAGGCACGTATTGTATTGTTGCCATCAGGATAAAAAGATGGGGTTTACATCATATTTCTTGACTTTATTCCTCTACATCATGTCATCTTACTTAATGCGTAACTCTGTTCTTCATGAACTTAATACTCTAGATGCAGGCAGGAGTCGGTCGATGTGTGGAGTAATAGTAGTTGATGCAGGCAGGAGTCGGTCTACTTGCCACAGACGTGATGCCTATATTTCATAAACATTGCCTTAGATATCGTCATAACTTTGCGCTTTTCTATCAATTGCTCGACAGCAATTTGTTCACCCACCGTATTATTTGCTATCTTGAGAGAAGCCTCTAGTGAAACCTATGGCCCCGGGGTCTATTTTCATCATATAAGTTTCCGATCTACTATTTTGCAATCTTTTACTTTCAGATCTATAAACCAAAAAACCCAAAAATATTTACTTTATCTTTTGTTTAGTTTCATCTATCTCTATCAGATCTCACTTTTGCATGTAACCGTGAAGGGATTGACAACCCCTTTATCGCGTTGGGTGCAAGTTGTTTGATTGTTTGTGCAGGTATTGGTGATTTGTGCGTTGTCTCCTACTGGATTGATACCTTGGTTCTCAAACTGAGGGAAATACTTATCTCTAATTTGTTGCATCACCCTTTCCTCTTCAAGGGAAAAACCAAAGCAAGCTCAAGAAGTAGCACACTGCAACCAAGGCAGAGAGGAAAACGAGAGAACTTAATGTTTATTTGCTAATTAATAGCATTGCATGCAATGAACTGACCACTGTTATGTACATGTTGGCTATAGATGGCATGGCAACGTGTTATAGCCACCGGTCGGCTATATTATTAACCATGCTCTAAGTAGACTCAAGTCACTGAATGCATACGCAGCCCACATCTCCTATTGGGTGATTTCTTTTTTCGTGGCAAAAAACAGGGAACGAGGTGGGTAGTTAATGCACCGCGCCTAAAAGTTTTGGGATTATTTGGTTCTCGTAACGTGACTAATGCACCAGTACGGAAGGAGTACAATAGTAGTCTTTGATTGCAATTTTTTGTTGATAGCTTACCAAGCCGACCGCTCGGTGAGTACAATAGTAGTCTGATTGATGATATTTAAAATTTGAGCCATCTACCGGAAGGGAGAGTGCATAATATCATCGGGAACTATGTTCAAAACCGAATAAAAAAATACTCCATGTACTACCAGAAGGCAGAGTAGTATTTATTTACAGAGGGAGTAGTATATTTTTTGTGACATGCATTACTAGATATTGCTAGTCAAATACTAAATCCAGACGGACGTGGTAGTACTACTAAATCTAGACGGTGGTGCTAGTACTAGTAGTAGTACTGTACTACCAGTTGGTCAAATTATTACGTGTTGCTCCTCACAGTGAAGTGACACGACCCTGCGCCAGAGATGACACCTGAGTGTAGGCGCCGTGTTCGGCATACCAAAGGCGAAGAGGTCGAGCTGCTTGAGTTGAGGGAGAACCCATTAATCTGGGGAAAATAGCAGGAGTTGAAGCTAGCGCGGCGCAGCGTTTGGCGTGAAGTAGAGCGCGGACGGCGGCAGAGAGCGACATCGTCCAGCTTCAAACCTGAGCTCCTCGAGCTGATCTAGGGCGGGGGATAACAACCACTCGTCGAACTTGGCTTGGACCTTGTAGTTGGTACTGAACATGCGGATGTCAAGGCGTCTAGCTGGCCCAGGGTGCGATGAATGGATCTTGGAGACTGTGGCCATGCGTTTGCAATCCCCATCGCAGAGGCAGCTGTCGACAGTGAGGTTGAGGGGGACATGACGCCAGAGGGGGCGCCACCGCCGGGAGAGCAGGGTGGTCCACACGACATATTTGGTGGGGAGGAGGCCGGTGATGACGAGCAGCATGTCGTCGGGGAGGCTGCTGATGAAGTCCAGGCTCGCCGGATGCGGTTTTGGCTCGAGCCGCCTCCACTTGTTGGCTGCCTCGCCGTCCATATTAGCCAGAGGCGATGCCCGTGTACACATGTGCTGGTGTGTATTGTGTGCTGGGTGTGCGCGAGTGCGCCCTTGTGTGCATGCCACCGCACAGTGGTGAAGTGTGCGCGAGTGTGTCCTTCACGCGGAAGAAGAGTGCCCTCAATTTACTAGCGTGCAGGGTGCTACCGCGAGTGGTTTCAAATTTATTTACTTCACCGTGTGTCAGATGGGCCTCTGGTTTACTTATTTTCACCCAGTGCCACATGGGCCAGCGCACGAAGATAGAGAACACGAGCTGGCAAGGAAGCATGTGGACTAGTGACCGGTCAACTAAACAATATATGGAGCTATACGCTGACACATTTACCGTATAATCCCTCGGTATAGAGAGATCGAGTGAGAGGGGAGGCCCGTGAGAGATAGTAGAGAGAGAGAAAGAGCTACTCCCTCGGTTTGATAATGTAGCGCACCTATATTTTTTTAAAGTCAAACTTTTGAAACTTGGACCAAGTTCATAAAGAAATTACTTATATCTACAATACCAAAGATAAATGATAGTATGAAGTAAGTACATGTTGTGATGAATCTAATGATCGTTCCGGATGTAAATGTTTTTCCCACATATACCTGGTCAAACTTTTCTGAGGTTTGACTTTTCAAAACATCCATATGTTTATGGACTTAAGAGAGTACCTAACTAGAGAGAGAGAGAGAGTGTGTGTGTGAAATAGAAAGAGTGAGTGAAAAAAGTGAGTGTGCGTGTGTGAAAGAGACATGGACAACACACGATAAAGTAGAGAAAAGGCGTGAGGCGTGTGTGTCTTATGCAAACATATCACACATGCATCTTCAACAACGGAAGCGAGGTGAGGATATAATGTGTGGTTGTTTGCAACCGAGAGAGAAAGACCCCTAGCACGTGGCCAAGAGAGGTCTGACAAACAAGGGAGAGAGCTCGAGAGAAACGTATGGAGAAAATGCAGACATGGGGAGGAGAGAGTGTATGTTTGTGACAGAGAGATCCCCTGGAGATCGTGATGGGACTACATGGGTGGGAGATCGAGTGACAAGATGTGTGCTCGATAGAACATACCCCAAGAGATATCGAGATATACGTATGGATGGAAGGAGACAATACGTGTGTTCCTGATGGCTAGTGAGAGATAGTCATACTTAGGGGGGGTGCGTGTGACTATGATGGAGTGAGGGATTATGGTACTTAGGGGGGGGGGTCACATAGAGAGAGAACAAGAGCGGGGAGTGTTAGATGGGTCTATGTAGCACGAGCGAGATATGTGTATGTGTGAACGAGGGAGATATAAATTTGAGAGAGATAGAGGAGCCCCGATATGGCTGATCAGTGGGTGCGTTGGATAGCTGAGAAGGGGAAAGAGATACTCCATCCGTTTGATAATGCAGTGCATATAAATTTTTTAGAAGTCAAACTTTGGAAACTTTGACCAGGTTTACGCAAATATAATTCATATCTACAATACCAAAGATACATCATACGGAACTACATCTCATGATGAAACTAATGATATATGTTTGTCGTTCTAGATGTAAATATTTTTCTCCATGTACATGGTCAAACTGTGTGATGTTTGAATTTTCAATAAATCTATATGCTACGGACCGAAGAGAGTGCCTAAGTCGAGAGAGATCAAGTGCGTGTGAAGTAGAATGAGTGAGTGTGCAAAAAGAGTGTGCGTGTGAAAGAGAAAGGGACAACAAACAATAAATCATAGAGAGAGAGAGAGTGTGTGTTCGTTTCTTATGCAAACATATCATGCATGCATCTCCGAGATAGAAAAGCGAGGTGAGGAGATACATGAAGATAGCTGGTGCGTGATTGCTTGCAACGGAGAGAGACACCCCTATAGCACATTTCCAATAAAGGTCTGGCCAACAAGGGACAAAGGTCGAGAGGGACGCATGGAGAAGATGGGCGCATGGGGAGGGAGAGAGGGTGTGTTTGAGATCCGCTCGAGATCGTGAGGGGACTATATGGGTGGGAGATGGAGGGACGAGGTGTGTGTGCGATAGAAATATGCCCCGAGAGAAATCGAGATAGACCAAGTGAGGGAAAGAGACAATGTGCATGTTTTTGATGGAGACTAAGAATTAGTCATATACATATAGGGGGGACTACGTGTGCCTACAATTGAGTGAGAGACAATCATACTTGGCTAGGCGTGAGATTGTGTGTGTGTGCATGTGAGATGGAGAGAGAGAACGAGGGAGAGAGGGAGAGTTTTAGATGGGTCTATCGAGTGCGAGTGAGATATGCATGTGTATGTGTGACCCAGGGAGATGGAGAGTTTGAGAGAGAGAGGTAAGAGCTCCGAGACGGCAAAGTAGTGCGTGAGAGAGTTACGGGCAACGAGCCAGTGAATTTGTGTGCGTACGATGAGTGCACCCAAGATATTTAGCTTGGACTAGAGAATCATACATAGTTTGCCAGAGAGACCTACACATGGAGTGTGCATGCGAACTAGAAAGACCCCCCCCCCACACACACACAGAGGGAGAGGGACCGACAAGGTTTGTGTTTGGATGCGTGCGATAGAATTGAAGATTTTCGGCGAGAGAGAGAATAGGAGTCCGGGAGAGGGGGAGGTCGCGTTTATGCATCAAATATTTGAATTGGAGAACATGTTGTATGCAGTCCACACATGAACGGAGATATGCGTATCAAACAAGTTCATTAATTTGACCTTCAACATGTTCATGGAGTACTATAATACTGTACAACACGGTACTCAATTGAGGTGTTCAATTTTGGATTTAGTTCACTATTTTGACCTAGTGAACGAGCTATTTCATTGAATCGAGATATATCATTTTGGGTTTGATTCCCGTTTTTTAGTGGGTCAACTATTTGTCATATAGTAAATCGTTAGCAACGAGCATGTAAAAACACATTAGTCCCGAGGATCATCTCACCATCTAAAAAAGAAGTGGCAAGCTAATATTTCAAAATTTGATTCGAATCGACTTGGTAAGGTAGACGTGGATGCTCGTTCTCCCAAAATTTGAACGAACCGCTAAACACCCTCTGCTCGGTGGAATTTGCCCGAGCAAATAAATGGGAAACACGAAATTACCAGCCTATGTGGGACACACATCAATTGGCCCGTTGTACATCGAGGGTAGGTTCGTAACTTCATCCAAGCGCGCCTTCTCCTCGGCCGAAATGACAAGTGCCAAATAATTCATAAACCATGGGCAGCAAAACACCCTTTCCTCGGCCGAAATCGCTCGTGTCAACTATTTCAAAACACGCCCTCCTCGCCCGAAATTGCTCGCGCCCACTATTTCAAAACACGCCCTACACGCCCAAAATTGCTCGCACCCACTATTTGGGAGAAGCAAAGTTACTCTATACCCGACCCTCAGTACACAGACCCAAGCCCAGAAGCCTAAAGGCAGGGGTTGAACTGTAACCCCCCCCCCACCCACCCACATTTCAGACAAATGTGTCCGTAAGACATGGTTCCCCCTCCCAATTCCCCATTCATACATCATGGGCGCCAAAATCACCTTCTCCCTGAAAGCTCCCTTCTCCCCAGTCGCGAAACCTCAGCCCTTCCTCCATGGCGCTCCCCACCGCACCAAATTCACCGCCTCCCTCCTCCCCAATGCCGGAGACGTTGTTCGTTTGCCGTCGTGCACCGGGCCGTGTGCCTCTTACTCCGTGCTACCGGAGCTGCCTCCGTACTACATCATTTTTCAATTGTTGTTTAGCTTCTAATATTAACTTGGTGCTTTTAGGTACATATGTCATTGCCAAAGATCCACACTTTGACCCTTTCTGTGTATGGGGCAATGAGATATTCATGAACAAGCATCAAGTGAGGAAACTGATAAAGATTGTTATTAAAATGGGTCAAAATATGTCATTCGAACTATTAGTTTACACTTTATGCAAGACAACAAAGGAACTGCAGGATGGTAAGTAAGAACCCTGTAGCCTTCTTTTTATTTCCCGTAATGAGTTGTGTTAGATGACAATATCTGAATCTTTTTTCTTTTGTAGTGGATCCTGAAGCAGTTTACTCAAGATTACCTCTCAAACTACATGATTGGCGGCCGGCCATCACAAGGGGTTGGACTAGAGTCCTGCATGACTTCTGCATCTAGGAGAGCACAATAGGGCCATTCCGCTTCACCTTGTTCAGCAACGGGAATGCCGGTCACCTCTTTCTTTACCATCTGTAGTAGTACAAGTATAGAACCCTGGTACATCATTCTTTATTTGGTGCTTATGTAATTCTTAAACATATGTACATGTGAAACGAATAATGCATTGGTTGTTTAAACCTGATGGATATGAATAAAGCTATAGCCTACTTTCAAGTTTAAATTAGGTACAATTTTAAATAGCAGCAATTAAATTAGGGCGAAATTACATTGTGCGGGTCATTACGGCACACACGGTTGGTAAAACACAAACGTTTGCGATATACACCATAATCCGAGACGGTTCACAGAGAGGAAACGTGTGCAAGCATGCACACACGATTGCCGTTTAAAGCGTGTGTGATGTCAGACACTATCACATACGGTGCGGGGAAACTAAATGTGTGTGATTGTCTACCTATCATACACGGTTTATAATCATGAACTGTTTGTGATGTGCCAGGCATCGTAAAACTCCCGTGCCTAGAATCTGCCTGGAAAACTCCCGTGCCTGGAATCTGCCTGGTTTTAGGTAGAACCACAAAACTCCGACAACGATGGCAATGCGATCACAAACGAGTAGCAAGGATGAAGCGTTTGGGATATTTGAGATATCGGAAATGATTATATAGGGACAACTGTATGCATCAAGGCTCCCTATCCTCGACGGTTTCTGGGTCGTGTGGGAAGTACCCCCCTATCGCCCACACTCACTTGGCGATGGTTCCAGATGCCGTCGCGGGAAGGGGTTAAAACCGTTTGTTTAGGACCGACGCGCACCAGTGGAGAATTAAAAGGGAGACACATTGGGTATCTAATTTGGCCTTGTATAGATGGAAAAATGAAATTTGGGGTTAGGCCTTGTATAGATGGATAGATGGAGTACTATCATTATTAACTTTGTATCTTTTGGCATGAATATTATGAATATGTGTATCACTATGATCGATATTCAATAAGAATAAACCATTCATAAGGGGTGCATGACCATAAAAGATATTACTCATATAAATAGAACAACCATTATTCTCTAACTTAAATGAATAACCGTCTCACAATAAACAAGATCCAGATATAATGTTCATGCTCAACGCAGGCACCAAATAACAATTATTTAGGCTTAAAACTAATCCTGAAGGTAGATGTAGAGGTAGCGTGCCGACAACGATCACATCAACCTTGGAACCATTTCCGACACGCATCGTCACCTCGTCCTTAGCTAGTCTTCGCTTATTCTGCAGCTCCTGTTTCGAGTTACAAATATTAGCAACCGAACTAGTATCAAATACCCAGGCGCTACTACAAGCACTAGTAAGGTACTCCCTCTGGCCCTTTTTACTCTGCATATTAGGTTTGTCTGAAGTCAATCTCATCCAACTTTGACCAAGTTTATATAAAAAATTATTGACATTTACCTAACAACACCAACATCATTAGATTCATCTCGGAATATATTTTCATATTATATTTATTAGATATTATAGATGCTAATAATTTCTAATATAAATTTGGTCAAACTGAGCTAAGTTTGACTTCCGGTAAATCCAATGTGCAGAGTAAAAAGGACCGGAGGGAGTACACATCAATAACATGTATATCACATATACCTTTGTTGACGTTGCCAGCCTTCTTATCTGCCAAATACTTGGGGCAGATCCCCTTCCAGTGGCCATTCCCTTGCAGTAGAAGCACTAGTCTCAGGTTTGGGCCCCGCCTTGGGTTTCTTCACGGGAGCGGCAACTATCTTGTTGTTATTCTTGAAGTTCCCTTTCTTTCCCTTGCCTTTTTTGAAACTAGTGGTCTTTTTAACCATCAACTCTTGATGCTCCTTCTTGATTTCTACCTCCGCGGCCTTAAGCATAGCAAAGAGCTCGGGAATCATTTTCTCCATCCCTTGCATATTATAATTCATCACAAAGCCCTTCTAGCTTGGTGGCGGTGACTGGAGAACTCTATCAATGATCGTGTCATATGGATGATTAACTCCCAACGGAGTCAAGCAGTTGTGAAACCCAGACATTCTGAGTATATTATCACTAACAGAACTGTTCTCCTCCATCTTGCAGCTAAAGTTGGAGGTGGCATACCTCTCAACCGGGGCATGAGCTTGAAATACCAATTTCAGCTCCTGGAACGTCTCATATGCTCTGTGGTGCTCAAAACGTCTTTGGAGCCCCGGTTCTAAGCTGTAAAGCATGGCACACTGAACTATCGAGTAGTCATCAGAACATGCCTGCCAGGATTTCACAACATCCATAGACGACTCTGGTGGGGATGTGTCACCTAGCGGTGCATCAAGGACATAAGCTTTGTGTGCAGCAATGAGGATAATCCTCAAGTTACGGACCCAGTCCGCATAGTTGCTTCCATCATCTTTCAACTTAGCTTTCTCTAGGAACGCATTAAAATTCAGGGGAACTACAGTGCGGGCCACTGATCTACAACATAAATTTTACAAAGACATTAAGACTAAGTTCATGATAATTAGTTTAGTTAATTAAATTACTAATGAAGTCCTGCTTAAATCAACATCCCTCAAGTTGTCTAAGTGATACATGATCCAAATCAACTAACCCATGTTCGATCATCACGTGAGATGGGGTAGTCATCAATGGTGAACATCTCCATGTTGATCATATCTACTATATGACTCATGTTCAACCTTTCGGTCTCCTGTGTTCCTAGGCCATGTATGTACATGCTAGGCCCGTCAAGTCTAACCCAAGTATTCTGCATGTGTAAAACTAGCTTACACCCGTTGTATGCGAATGTAGAGTCTATCACACCCAATCATCACGAGGTGCTTCGAAACGACGAACTTCTGCAACAGTTCATACTTAGGGAGAACATAATTTCTTCAAATTAAGTGAAGGGATCATCTTATAATGATACCGTCATTGTAAGCAAAATAAGATGCATAAAAAGATAAACATCACATGAAATCAACATGTGACATGATATGGCCATTACCATCTCGTGCTTTTGATCTCCATCTCCAAAGCACCGGCATGATCTCCATCGTCACCGGCATAACACCATGATCTCCATCATCGTGTCGTCACGTGGTCGTCTCGCCAACTATTGCTTCTACAACTATTGCTAACGCATAGCAATAAAGTAAATCGATTACATGACGAATATTAAATTAAAGATAACCCTATGGCTCCTGCCTGTTGCCGTACTCATCGACATGCAAGTCATGAATCTATTAAAAAACATGATCATCTCATACATCAACATATATCACATCACGTTTTGGCCATACCACATCACAACATGCCCTGCAAAAACAAGTTAGACGTCCTCTACTTTGTTGTTGCAAATTTTACGTGGCTGCTATGGACAATTAGCAAGAACTGTTCTTACCTACGTAAAGCCACAGCGGTGATAATCAAGTTGCCTTTTAACCTTCTATAAGGACCGCCTTCGTCAAATTCGATTCAACTAAAGTAGGAGAGACAGACACCCGCTAGCTACCTTATGCAAAACAAGTTGCATGTCTGTCGGTGGAACCGGTCTCCTATGCGTGGACAAGTAAGGTTGGTCCGGGCCGCTTCACCCCACAATACCGCCGAATCCAAATAAGATAAGAGAGGTAAGCAATTTGAGCATCAACGCCCACAACTCCTTGTGTTCTACTCGTGCATATACATCTACGCATAGACCTAGCTCATGATGCCACTGATGGGGAACGAAGCATGAAAATCAAAAAATCCCTACGAACACCCAAGATCTATCTAGGAGAAGCATAGAAACGAGAGGGGAGAGTGTCTCTACGTACCCTTGTAGACCGAAAGCGGAAGTGTATAAAACACGGTTGATGTAGTTGTACTCTTCGCTATGTGATCACAATCCAACCGATCTAGTGCCGAATGGACGGCACCTCCGAGTTTAGCACATGTGCGGCTCGATGACGTCTCCTCCTCTTTATATAGCAAGAGAAGGCGGAGAAGTAGACGGATCACAACCAGCACGACAATGTTTTGGTGATGGTGGTGGTGGAGCAACGGCAGCGCTTCACTAAGCAAAAAACCATGGACGAGAACTATGCCGGGAGGGAGAGACGGGGCAGCAGTCAGGAACAATGTCTTGGGGTGCCTTGATGCGCCCCCTCCCCTATATTTATATGCATGGGAGGGCTTGGAGTCCAGCCCTACTCCTAATAGGAGTTGGCGCCAAAGGGAAGAGGACTTGGACTCCAAATCCAATCATATTCCTATTAGGACTCCCCTTTTTTCCTTCCCTAGTCACATGGGCTTTTGAGGACTTGGTGCGCTAGCCCAATAAGGCTAGGGCACGTCCTCTCAGCCCAATCCAGCCCTTGGTACGTGGTGGACCCACTTGTGCACTTCCGGACCCCTCCGGAATCCTCCGAAACCTCTTGGAAGCTTCCCGGTACAATACCGAAAAACTGCACCTTTTTCCGGAACCCAAAATATGACTTCCCGTATATAAATCTTTACCTCTCGGCCATTCTGAGACTCCTTGTGATGTCCGGGATCTCATCCGGGACTCCAAAAAACATTCAGTTACCAATCATCAAATATCTCGTTAAGCGTGCGACCCTGCGGGTTCGGGAATCACGTAGTCATGACCGAGACACCTCTCCGGTCAATAACCAATAGCAGGACCTGGATGCCCGTATTGGTTCCTACATATTCCATGAAGATCTTTTATCGGTTGAACCATGATGTCAAGGATTCGGTTAATCCTGTATGCAATTCCCTTTGTCCGGTGATATGTTACTTGCCCGAGATTCGATCGTCGGTATCTCCATACCTAGTTCAATCTCGTTGCTGGCAAGTCTCTTTACTCGTTCTGTAATACAAGATCTCGTGACTAACTCATTTGTCACATTGCTTGCAAGCTCTTTACGATGTTGTATTACCGAGATGGCCCGGAGATATCTCTCCATCACACGGTGTGACAAATCCTAGTCTCGATCCGTGCCAACCCAACAAACCCCTTCGGTGATAACTGTAGAGCACATTTATGATCATCCAGTTATGAAGTAATGCTTGGATACACACTAAGCATTCCTCTGGTATCAGGGAGTTGCACGATCTCATGGTTTTAGGAATAGATACTTGACATGAAGAAATCTATAACAATAAACTGGTACAATCAACTGCTAAGCTTACGGTTGGGTCTTGTCCATCACATCATTCTCCTAATGACGTGACCCCGTTTATCAAATGACAACTCATGTCTATGGTTAGGAAACCTTAACCATCTTTGCTCAACGAGCTAGTCTAGTAGAGGCTCACTAGGGACATAGTATTTGTTTATGTATTCATACATGTATTTAAGTTTCCGGTCAATATAATTCTACCATGAATAATAAACCTTTATTATGAACAAGGAAATATGATAATAACCAATTTGTTATTGCCTCTAGGGCATATTTCCAACAAAATGACCGCCCTAGCCGCCAGGGGAGCGTCCTGATGTGGTGTGAATCTTCCCGTTGTCACTCTCCACCTTCGCGAGCCGACAAGCAACATCCGCCACATTTTCGAGACTGCTGCCACGGACGTCCTCCATGTGAACGGAGGCGGATACTGTCGAGTATGATACCGATAGGTAGGCGCCATTGCGCCCCGGCTCCATCAGCAAACAAAAACCTTCCCGGGCATGGACCGTTGCCCGTGAAGCAGACAACAAACATCCACCCTTGGCCGCCGTACGTCCATCCCGAGGACACTGGCACACCACCAATGGAAGGCCACCGACCACGGGATCAAGCACCTAGAGAAACATGTAGAAATCGGACAAGGAGTATTTGATCCCGAGCTCATATGCTGCATGAACAGTAAAATCGAAAAAATAGTAATTTTTTTAAAAAAATCCGAATATTTTTTGTGATGAACATTGATAAATTTTCTAACTGCGTGCAAAATTTTAGGTTGAAATGACATTCGTGGAGGTCTGGGCAAAAACAATAAAATCGATGGTCCAAAAAGACTATTGTTGGAAGCATTTTGGAGCATCGATTTTGTTATTTTTGCCCAGACCTCCACGAATGTCATTTTGACCTGAAATTTTGCATGCAATTAGAACATTCATCAATGTTTATCATTAAAAAATCAGATTTTTTTGAAATTTTCTACTATTTTTTTGACTTTACTGTTTATGTGGGTGCATATGAGCTCGGGATCAAAAGAGCACTTTCGGTAGAAATCGACAATATTACGGGAACATGGAGAAACATATAGAAGTCAACAATGGCACTGACAGGTGGCGGGGAGACGGCAATGACTTTTCCATAGTTGGGCCATCTGTCGTTAGGCCAACTCCACCGCGCGACCCCAAACGTACGTCCGTTTTGTCCGGATTCTGTCCGTTTGGGTAGGGATTTGGGGTCGTGTCCGCCTGTCACGGGATGTGGCGTGCGCCCAAAGCAGCCGCATCCATTTGCCCCATCCTGTCCATCAGGGCCAAAAATGCCCAAATTTGCATCAAAACTAGTTTCCAACCCAAATATTTGTCTGAAAATTAAAATAGTTTTACAACCAAATCAAAATTGTCTTGACTGAACATAAATTGGACCAATACATCTATTGGTTGCCAATGTGATCCCAGACGTGCTCAACGAAGTCATTTTGAAGATTCAAATGAGTGTGCCAATCACGCATCTCACGGTGGAATTGGACAAACTGTTGAAATGTGGCCGAGTCTTGGTGCAGGGGCTCAATATTTTCACCTTGATAATCAAATCCTTGGTCGAAGATACTCTCATCACGCTCGTCCTCGACGATCATGTTGTGCATAATCACACAAGCAGTCATCACCTCCCAAAGATTCCTTTCATCCCATGACAGTGCAGGGTTTCGAACGATACCCCACCGGGATTGAAGCACACCAAAAGCACGTTCCACATCCTTTCTAGCACTCTCTTGCATTTGGGCAAATCTCTTTCTCTTCTCACCTTGGGGTTTCGAGATTGTCTTCACAAAAGTTGACCATTGAGGATATATACCATCTGCTAGATAGTTTCCCTTGTTTTTCTTGGTGGCCGTTGATCTCAAAGTTGGCCAATTGGGGAGTGGCCTTCTGCAAGCCTTTGCGAAGGCGGAGAGCGCCGCAGACGTTGATATCATTGTGAGAACCTGCCATGCCGAAAAAAGAATGCCATATCCAAAGATCTTGCGATGCCACCGCTTCTAATATGACAGTGCACCCGTTAACATGGCCCTTGTACTGGCCCTGCCAGGCAAATGGACAGTTCTGCCACTCCCAATGCATACAATCTATGCTGCCAAGCATGCCTGGAAAGCCTCTAGCTGCGTTGGTCGCCAACAATCTCTTTGTATCAGCGACAGTTGGCTTCCTCAAGTACTCTGGGCCAAACACCTCGATCACAGCCTGACAAAACTTGTACATTGACATCAGACATGTTGTCTCACTCATACGCACATACTCGTCCACCAGATCGCCTAGAATACCATATGCAAGCATGCGGATGGCCGCGGTGCATTTCTGGTAAGAGGAGGATCCAAGCTTGCCAAGGGCATCCGTCTTGCACTCGAAGTATGGGTCATGAGCAACCACTCCCTCTCGGATACGATTGAACACATGCCTTGCCATACGAAAACGGGCGATTTAAATTTATCCTGCTTGAAGAGCGGGGTGTTGGCAAAGTAATCGGCATAAAGCGTATGCGTGGCCTCTCTCCCTATTGTGGTTCAGGTTGGGAGCACGGCCGTGAGTGACCCCTGTCTGAGGAAGCTGCCGTTGAATATGGTCGTGAACGACCAGTGCAGCCACCACAAGATCTTCATCATCCAACGACGAATCGTCCAACGAACAAAGGAAGTTGTCGTGGATTTGTTACGGCAGATGTCCTTAGTATCAGGACTTAGTCGCGAGGCCAACGCATCTATGCGGTAGCTTGAGAGGGGTTGATCGGGACGAGAGACGCAACACACAAGACAATGATTTAGACAGCTTCGGGCCCCGGGAAACATCATCCGGTAATAGCCCTACCTGTTGTTTGTGGCTAGATCTCATTATGCTCATCAGGGAGACGCCGCATAAGCCGGCTCCCCTTTAGTTGTGTCTAGCCCTAGAGATTATTGTTCTTCTTGCCTCTTGTCTCTTTTGGGAGCCCTGCCCCTCCTTATATATGTTGAAGGGGCGGGTTACATGACTAGTCCTAGTAGGATTAGGATTAACCTATTACAAGTGGATTCCTAGTCTTGCTTCCTTTATAAGAGAATATCCCTTGTGCTTTCCTCATAAGCCGGCCCACCATTAACATGAGCCGGCCTTCTGGGCCTTGGGCCTTGTCATCCATCTGACCCGCCCGCCAGGTTACTATGAGCCGCCAAGTCCGGGCGGATTACCCGTGAATCGCCAAGCTTCGGGCGGGTCATACTTTTGGCGGTTTACACTGCGGGGTATATCCCCGACATTAGCCCCCAGTTTAATTTGGATTTTATCCATGTTAAACTGATCTGCAACATAAACACAAGAACAAATTTGATAGGTTGTACTCCGGGTTAAATATTCTTGTAAGCCGGCACCTGATCATCCTTAAGTCCTTGACATTTCTTCCTTGATATGTATCCATGATCTCATAGCAAATCTCCTTAGCAAATATGTCCCAGTTTTACCAATGCAAAAGATCCAGATACTTCCTTTGAGAAATCCGGGTCAACAGGCCAGCTTCAGAGTCAATTTGCTGACATTGGTCTCTTGTTGAGAAATATTATAAGAAATAATCCATTTGAGTCAGTTTCCAAAGCTCCGGCTTAATAAACATATTGGACTCAAGATTCATCTGGTGATCCGCCGGCTTAAAGATGTAGAGGCTGGCTAGTTATGACTACCAAAATTGCCGGCTTGTAAATATTGATAGCACCGGGCCATAGCTGTTGTCGACGCCGGGTCATAATTATTGGTGACACCGGATCATGATTGTTGCAAACACTGGGTCAATCTGACCTTCTCAAAACTGAGAATTTGAAATTATTCCTCCCTTATATGCATATCACCTGTAGCCCCCAAGTGCCGGGTTGTCATGCTTGCAGCAACTTGGGACTTGTAACTGCCTTATGCTCATAAAAATTTAAACCAGTGTAGCCCCCAAGGGCCGGCTCAGTAAGATATTACTGAGCTAGGACTTTGTATATGATTCATTGATAATAGCATCATATGATGTAATCTCCACCATGGGGCTTGAACCCACGTCCATAAGGTTAAGAGCTTTGTACTCTACCAACTGAGTAGTGGATCTTTCAATGTAATGGACTGAGGCTTGTGTACCTTGAATTTTTTACAGGAGCAATTGGTAGCCCCCAAGGGCCGGCTCATTTAGAATGTGATGAGTCAGGTCTTCAATAAGTTGAGCAAAAAATGACTTTGCATTAGCCCCCAAGTGCCATGGTGCATGCTGGCAGTGACATGGGACTTGTACAATGTAGCCCCCAAGTGCCGGGTCGTAAGCCTGCAGCGACTCGGGACTATTTCCTCCATTGTGAAATAAATCATGCCCATTGATAAAAATAATAGCCGTTGCGCTAAAGCGACTTTGAAAACCTCAATCATAACACTGGTTATTGATAATCACAATAGAAATCCAGCCATGTTGGCTATTCAAGATTTGAATAATATAATCCGGTATGAAAACCTCAATCATTCAATATCATAATGAAAAAACCAGCCAGTTTTGGCTATTAAAGATTTGAATACCTCATCGGTTGACAAGTAAATCCGGAGTTTAAATACCTGGCGGCTCTTGGCCGATGACGACTTAATGCGCAATCATTGTAAGCCGGAATTTTTGTAACCCGGTGGCATATAGCCCTTGAGAAAATCAATAATTGATAACCCTTTTGAGACACCAATTTCAGTGATGAACTTGTACTGAAGCATTTATATAAGTCATAGTTCTGCAAATCCTGCACAGAGTTTAAACAACATATACCCTGGCGACTTAACGTCAAGAGCCAGGGCGGGTAACCACCCAAATGTAGTCTTACCCTGCACACAAGTAGATCACAAGAACCCTTGGCGGTTTGTTTGCGAGGCGGGTCATAATACCTCACATATAACCACTGTGATATTGAATTTGTACTGCCGGTTTACATGACCTGTGCAGTAAGGGTGATAACCCAATCCTTAGAAGCCAATGCTTCTACCTAGATGATGATTGTCATAAACTGGCAACTTATAGTCAAAAGTCAAGCCGGGTTAAGCATAAAACACTTATATACATTTGAGATATAATCCAAAAAAGGTCTCAAATCAAACCCAAAATTGTTCACAAAAAATACTTAAAAAAATTTAAGGCTTCGTTCAGATATCGACGGAAAACCGTTCCAAAGGGGTTGAGCTAAGATTCGAATACGATCATATAGCCCCCATTGGCTTTGGCGTTGCCGATCAAGAGGGTACCGACAGCTATGTTCTCTTTGGTTCGAATACGACCTATGCTTGAACAGGAAGCCCCCAAATGACCTTGAGAGTTGTTTAACGACGCTGATTCGAATACGATCCACGTCGGACCCAAAATGGGTTGAGCTATGATTCGGATACGATCAAGAAGCCCCCTAGCGAGTTTGGCAGTGTGCCAATCAAAAGGGTTTCGACAGCTATGTTCTCTTTGGTTCGAATACGACTTATGTTTGAATAGGAAGCCCCCAAGTGACCATATAAGTTTTGGCATTGCGCCGATCGAGAGGGTACTGATAGCTATGCTCGATGAGCAGGAAGCCCCCAAGTGATCATAATAAGATAAGCCGGAAGGAAGGATACCCAAGTTTGAACCGTGCATCATGGCAGCAAGTTCTTTTGGCAACCTTTAATTTTTCCGAGAACTCGAACTTGCGAGAGATTAATTCTTTTTGAACCGGAACTTTAAACCGGTTTTAAAAGCTTCAAAACTTTGTGAGAGACAAATTTACCTTGAGCCGGATTTTGAACCGGATTTGAGAGCTTCAAAGCTTTGTGGTAGAACAATTTCCCTTGAGCCGGATTTTGAACCGGATTTGAGAGCTTAAAAGCTTGAGCCAGATGTTTGAACCGGATTTGAGAGCTTCAAAGCTTTGCGTGAGAGAGATGTCTCTTGAAACGGATTTTAGACCGGAATCTTTATTTTGAACCGACAATTTTCTGACGGCCTTTAAATTTTCATCAATATGGCGGTGTCCTCCGGAACCGGGTTATCATTCCCTCCAATGACCCGGAGCTCCCGAGTCATGTTATTGTAGCCCCCGAGTCTTAAGACTACTCGAGGAGTTGGCTTGAGACTCTCCATATTTGACCAGAGCAGAAGGTGTATATCATCGGCGTTGATAGCGTGATGTGAATCCACAGAAGGTCTAGGTGATCATGGCGGGTTATAAATGATCCTGTATGAGCCGTGTCAAGAACTTTCGCCAACGGTTCCTTCCAACTGGTTGTTCGAAGTTAACTAAACTGTGGTGGCGGCGACTTGCACGCCTGCCCATTGAACCATCCAGTGCAGACGGCGGTTGATATATATGATAATTTGCCTCCAATTTATTGGAAGAAAACTAGGCTTCCCAAGTAGTGACTTGCTCATACTCAATAAACAGCTCATCCAGAAAAATGCGGCCCGGTGTGTTGATGTAGACCAGGCCGCGAGAAACGGACGGTAAAAACGACCGCAACATCAAAGGCGGCTCAGACAGATGAATCAACCGTGGTGTTGTAAACCGGTGCGGGCGGGTAAGTTGTCCTCCTTGTTGTAAGCCGGCGTGGTCGCGTGAGACGGCCACGGCGTTGTAAGACGGCGCGGTCGCGAGAGACGGCCACGGCGTTGTAAGCAGGTGCGGTCGCGAGAGACGATCGCAACGTTTTAAACCGGTGTGAGCCTCATGTCCATGGCATGACGTCACTTTTGTAGTAGACTTTGTCCTGCGTAAAATATATTAAAAGACAGAGTAATTGTTCTTAGAAGTATTAATACGTGCTAAAAGTACTGAGAACAGATAGCACCTGATTTATTTTCCGGATGAACGCGGATATCAGTACTGGATAATGTTGGACGTATTCTGGTGCAGCCTTTAGTATGTAAACAGGACCAACAGACAGCCTCTGTATCAGTATGCTGATGATTTCCTGTTCTGCACAAGGCGCGTGCATGGTCGGAATTGTCCAGTCCGTAGTGCTGCACTAATCGTCCCTAACAGAAAATTTAATCCACTGTGTGTAGATACAGTAACTGTAGACTGGAACCTGATGTGAATAGACCACTTGAAGAAGCTTCACATGAGATGAATTCTTTTGTCATGATCGACCTAGAAGCTTCATGTGATATTAAAAAACTGATTTGATCTTTCTTCATGCATCCGAGTGCTAGCTGAAGTCTTCGGTCTTCACGCGTGAGGCGTAAATAACATAGCACTAGATGTTAGCTTCGATCTTCTTATATGGAAGTAAATCACAGGCGGAGGAGCAGTAACAGCCAGACGGTCAGGCACCCGCGTGACACTGCATACGCCCACAGGCCATAGCCACTGTAGAAAAAGAACAGGCCAGCTCAGAGAAACCTGTGACGAGGCGGAGCAATGCGAGTGGCGGGCGGCGGCTCAGGGCCGGCCACAGCGGACAGCGGCTCCCGGGCAGTACAAAGGCGGGGCGGTTCAAAGGTAGTGTAGAGGCAGCTCGACGCCCGACGGTAGAGTGACGTGCTAGCGGCCCTACGGTGGAGGCGAGCCAGCAACCACGGAGGCAAGCCAGCGACGGCGGCTCGAAGTGACTCGGAGTGCGGTAGAGACTTGCGAAGACAGAGACCTCCAGAGGTAGCCCGGCAGTTGAGGCGCGGTTGGCAAGGATCCAGTTCGCGTGTGGCGACTTGGAACGAAGTGAAAGCAGAGTCCGGGTCGTGATTGGCTTGACATCGTCTATTTGCCAAACTAGAAGTACCAGTCCATGGCATTAACTTGTCTGAACCTAGTACGTAGTCTTTGGTAATTCTCTAACCGTAAGAAAATCGGTTTCAATAATTTGTAATTTGATGGCCAGGTGAGCAACGACTGCGACAAAAAAAAATTCTGTAGATCTTCCGTTGATGAATAAGAACATGAACCGGCTGGTGGCTGCATCCGAGGCCACTTGTGTTGACTGTTCCTTATTTTAACCATGCCTGCATGTGTCATGTGCTTCCTCTGACTTATGGGCTGTGATGAGTAGTTTCCTGGCTCGTGGTTCGAGTCCTTCACGTGTACAGGTAGCACCGGGAGCCAAAAAACTGTAGTTTAGTAGCACTTTGTTTACTCGGCCATCATATCTGAAAAGTAAGAACAGCGGCCATGACAACTTGGCAGACTTGATGCATGTGCTGCCAGTTTTGCTTCTGCTGCCGTAATTACCCTCGGGAGAAGCAGTCTCTTCGAGTTTGATCTGAACACGGACGACGGAAATCGCCAAATCCTGTCGGTCTTAGGCGACTTGAACTTGTGTCGATTTGATCTGGCGTATGTCTTCAACCTGCGGTATCGGCGACGCCGTACTCGATACACCCCAAATTCTTTTGATCCTTACACTAACAGTTCCAAAGTAAATCACAATTCCTATTACCAAGAATAAATCTGCAGGCTCTTTTTCATCCGACGAAATCGCGACCTTCTCGAAACCCAAGTTAAGATCCCTTCAATAACTCAACACCACCGTGCGCGGGCCTCACGGTGGGCGCCAACTGTCATGGATTTGTTACGGCAGATGTCCTTAGTGTCAGGACTTAGTCGCGAGGCCAACGCATCTATGCGGTAGTTTGAGAGGGGTTGATCGGAACGAGAGACGCAACATAAGACAATGATTTAGACAGCTTCGGGCCCCGGGAAACATCATCCGGTAATAGCCCTACCTGCTGTTTATGGCTAGATCTCATTATGCTCATCAGGGAGACGCCGCATAAGCCGGCTCCCCTTTAGTTGTGTCTAGCCCTAGAGATTATTGTTCTTCTTGCCTCTTGTCTCTTTTGGGAGCCTTGCACCTCCTTATATATGTTGAAGGGGTGGATTACATGACTAGTCTTAGTAGGATTAGGATTAACCTATTACAAGTGGATTCCTAGTCTTGCTTCCTTTATAAGAGAATATTCCTTGTGCTTTCCTCATAAGCCGGCCCACCATTAACATGAGCCGGCCTTCTGGGCCTTGGGCCTTGTCATCCATCGACCCGCTGTAGGGTTACTATGAGCCGCCAAGTCCGGGCGGATTACCCGTGAATCGCCAAGCTTCGGGCGGGTCATACTTCTGGCGGTTTACACTGCGGGGTATATCCCCGACAGAAGTGATGAAAGAAAAACTCGTCTCCACTGTCCATACCTTTGATGGCAAAAGGTCGAACACCTTGCGGTCGTGGTGGCGAAGAGGCCGCGATGATTACCTCGGCCTTGCAGGGTGGTTGCCGGCCGACTCTTGGCGCTCTGGAGCTCTCGTCGGAATCTGCCACGGCCGCCGTGGTCCGTCGCCCGGCGATCGTGTCCCTCCGCCACCGGCAAGGATGGCGACGGCCAAACCTCCTCCCCGATAGACGACCAAAACTACGGCGAAGCGCTGGGCGTGGTGGCGGCCATGTCGAGACGTGGTTTGGTATGGACAGCTGGGCTGCGCGCGAGGAGGCGGCCGGAGAATAGAAGCGGCGCCCGGCGGGCGGGCGGGGAGAGAGGGTGAAGCGTTGGGGGCGGAGGGATCGCTAGTGTCCCCGACAGCGGGCCACGGGGACAAGGGCGTCTTGTCATGCGGCCGTCATGCGTCCGTTCACCCCAAATCGAGCGCAAGTTTGGGCGGGGATGGGTCAGCAGACGAAATCCGGACATTTGTCCGTTTGAGGTCCTTGTATTTGTCTTTCTCTTTTGTCCTTTTCTGCACGGACGAAGTACGGACAGGATAGGGTCGCGCGATGGAGTTTGCCTTACATGTGCACAAAGTGATGCAACAGTCCCCCACAAAAAAAAAGTGATGGAACAGTGAGATCGATGTATCATTTATACCCCTTTGAACAAAGCACACATTCGCCTATAGTAGTAGAGGAGAGCATTTGAACGAAGACAGCAACGGAGCACAGAACGCCATTGGTTCTGCTGCGAACCTTGATCCTGGGACAGGATTGCCGACCACGAGACGTGTGAATTTGAGTTGGCGGGTTGTCTGTTTCAGCTAGCGGTAGGTCACCGGGAATGATCATCCAAAGGTGCGTGTGAGCGCGAGGTTTTTGTCTTCCGATCATTGGAAATTTGGAATGGCGCATCACAACTAATCATACGAGCAGGTTTTAAAAATCCTGCTCCGTCGACTTCGTTTCCATCAGCAACAACAAAAGGTCGTCAATTTGGTGAAAGGCTGTTCGCAGTCACGCCAAGAATTGTCACCAGCAAGTCTGCGCGGGACTTCAAATTCTAACTGGACATCAACAGTGATGCAACTACTACAGCCGTAGAAATGCGAGGTTTCTGAAGAGTTCTTGTGCAATCTCCTCTCCTGCGTTGCCTGAAAAGAAAGCTAATGCAAATGAGATGGATCCGGCTTCCCAAGAATCTCTCTCCCGGGACATCCCTCCCCACCGAGCTCGGAAATCAATTAAGTATAGACCTAATCGTAGTCGACCATGGGAGGGATCACATCAACTTTTTCGACGTCTCTGGGCCACCAAAACCACCATGAAAGAGAGACCCTAGAAGCAGCAGCTTTTAGGCTCCGTTCCGCACTGACAGCCGGCTGGTAGGATTTCTACCCCACTATCTGTACTTCCGATCTCCGCCTGCATTGGAGACAGTGGTCACCTGACCAAATCACACTTTCTGTGAACCACTACTACTTGCGTTTCTTTTCTCTTAAAGCACAGTATTATTATACTGTATCATCTCACATGGCTTTGCCCTATTCTGTCTTCTGCGTTCATCCTTTTGAGATGACAACTGGCCAACCATGGCCTAATATATTGTTTTCCAAAGATCTGGAACTTCAGGGCCTAAATGGTTTTGCAGCTGGCGACGAGGTCAAGAAAGTATTTTTTTTTAGGAGGGGAAGAAAGCCGGGTCCGTTGCAGGAGGCGCGTGTCCGTAGGAGCCATCTCCGGCGTCGACAACGCTAGATGCGGCAGAATCACAGCCCTCGGGTCTGCGGATCGGAAGCCGGGGCGGCCGCTACGGATGGTGGTGGCGATCTTGCTGGCTGAGGGTTCGGGGAAGTGCGGCTGTAGGTGAAAATCACGCCAACTTCGATCATGCCTGATGACGGCGATGCACTTGTGTCGTTGCCTTGTCAAAGACATCGTTGGTAAACTTTCGTCTTCCCGTCCGGGCTGCTCTTGAGAGACCCAAGATTCGAATCCCCCGGATTAGACGGTGACGGTGCGCAGCGCCGTCATCCCTGGGGCGTCGTTTTTGGAGCAGTTGCTGACCAGAGGGGACTTGAGGTGGATGGCGTGGTTTCTTTTGAGTCGAAGACCGCGATTCTCGGTGGCGTGGCGCAACGGGTCTCGACGGCATACTAGTGATGATGGACGCGTATAGGAGGGTGGCACTGTCTGGCATCATGATCACACGGTAGCCCTGGCAAGGTCATTTCTTTGATCCCTATCAAAGATATGGGTTCGCAGAAGACTGCGGCAGCCACTTCTAGGGTGTGCATATGCGATGCGCGCTAAGGGTCTGCTAGACCAGTGCTCTAGTTTTAGAGCATCTCCAACAGAGCGCTGTGTCCAAAAAATCATAAGTTTAACGCGTGCGGAGTTAAAAATAGCGCTCTGATGGACGCTGCATAATAGAGCACGCTGTAAAAATTGTTCAGCGCACCGGAAGAAACTGGACCGGAAGTTGTATATTTGGGGCGTGAGCTCCAGCGCGCTGAACTTCCCACGCGAGCTGAAAAAGTGTCCCGTGTGCCCTTGGCCGCCGTCGGCCTCCTCGCGTGCGCCTACCGCCAGCCTCCTCATGTGCGCGCCAGCCGCCACCGCCATCGGCGGCGGGCGCGGCTGCCACGCCACGACGGCGGCGTGCGAGGAGCTGACCATGGCAGAGCGGGGCGGGCCACGGCCACAGGCAAGCATGGAAGGTGGCGGGCGCTGCCACGGGCGAGGAGAGCAGGAGGTGCGGCGGCGGGCGCGGGCGTGGCCACGGCGGCGACGAGGCGAAAGGTGCCAGCGAGGCGAGGCGAAAGCAGCGGGCGCGCGCCACGGCAACGGCCCGGCCGGATTGGCGCTGCCACGGCGGCGCTGAGCAGGCCACGGCCACGGCGAGGCGAGCAAGGGAGGGGCGCAGGCGCGGCCATGGCAACGGGGCGGGGCGGAGCGCGACCGCGGCCATAGGCGGTGGCGCGTGGCCATGACCATGGCGGCGAGCTGGGTACAGGCGCGTGTTGTTAATTTTGAACGTATGTTGGAGATGTAGTTGGGCAATATATTTTTGGGCGTATGCTGAAGATGTTCGGTCATCCAGCGCGCTAAAACGCTATTTTGATGCTGTAAATAAGATTATAGGCGTCAGGGCAGAGGTGTAGGTGTCAGGGCAAGCGGCGTTGATCATCATCACCTTCATCATCAAGCTTGTACATGTAACCGCATGGTGGTTTCAGGTGAATTGATGTTTTCTTTTGTAAAGCGTTGTTGAAAAATATAATAAAATGATTGTGTGCATCTTTCCGCCGTCGCAGCAAATACACATCAGATTGGCATAAACGAACTGACTGTCCCATGCACCCAGAAACACAACTAAACTGCTGAAGTGACTGGCAACGGAGGATGCACTGGACCGACCGAGCAAGGCAAAAACAGAAACGACATAAATTGTGATAACAGCACTAGTTACATGGGCAAGACATTCTGAATAACACAAATAGAAAGTTCCAAAGCAAAAAAGAACAGATGATCTAAGTACATATCCTACTTCCAAAAGACGGCCTACGACGACACAGATTCAGCCTCACGATGTAAAGTCTTTCGTATCTGCTCTCTTTGAAGTTTCTTCACCAAAGCATCGCAGGTTAACCAGTGCAGTAGTAGTTATGACACCACAAAATTACCACCAGCGACGCGGATCACCAGATCAGAGCAACTAGTCCGTGGCTTCCTTGCCCTGCTTTGCCCCGACAGAGAAGAACTCGGTGATGACCTCCAGGGGCATGCCCTTTGTCTCAGGGACCTTCATGTAGACGAATACAAAGGCTAGTACGCAAACGATGGCATATATGCCGAAGACTCCAGCGAGACCGATGGCGTTGAGCATCACGGGGAGAGTGTATGTCACGATGATGTCGCCGATCCAGAAGGTTAGTGCACAGATGGCTATGCAGATGCCACGGACGGAGGTGGGGAAAATCTCCGCGCAGAGAATATTTGGGATAGGCCCAAACCCCATGACGAAGAAGCAGAAATAGACGATGACACTGATCGTTGAGAGCGCAGCGTGCACCATGGTTCCGACATCCAGAACATTCACTAAAACCAAGACAGCTAGCGCTACTATCAAGACAGGGATTGTCGAAAGGAGAAGAAACCTGGATGAGAAACAAAATGGAAGAATGGTTACTCTTTCATTCACATTCAGCGATACCACATTGTATCACAAGTAAACAATAACATGCAAAATCTGAAGTCTAACCTTCTTCCTGACATATCCATGAGTCTCATGGCGATGCCAATGCTGGGAAGCATCAGCAAGGTTGTCAAGGCACTAATAAGAATAGATGCAGAGGAAGAGCTTAGTCCAATGTTTGATAGAAGAACCCCGACACCTGCTTGCTCAAGTATCTGAGGTGTGTAGTAGAGGACTCCATTGATACCCGCAAACTGAACAAACAAAAGTTGATCATCAGCACATGAACATTCGGTATGCAATATGCATGTATTTAGGTACTAAACATGAAAGCATGTAGAAGAAAAAAAAGGAAACATAGGGATGAGGAAACTGAAGTATGTCACAATTTGAAATATTGTTATTCTAGGAATGCTACAACCATACACAACAATAAGAATGTACTATGTGTTTCTACCACACCACCTTTCTTTTTATACCTTCTACCACAAGATCAAAATTGATCTTACTTGTGCGAAGGACTAAAAGAATATAGTAGCATATCACAGTTTGATAAGCAAAATTATGTTATCCAAATTAGCGTTATCAGCTTATCAAGTTTATTTACTTCAGAAAACTACAGCAACCTGATATCGGTGTTTTGCTTACCATAGGCAGCAAAGCATATTTTTTTCTCGCAATAAGGCTGAAGGTAAGAACTTGAACAAGAAGACATGGGCAGCATGCAACAGCATGATGTTATATTATTATAAAGTTTTAGTTTGAAGAGAAAAACAAAGACTGTTAGTACTAGATCTATAAGAAATGTGTGTGCTAAATTAGTTGTCAAGAGCACTTAGCAGTGCATACATTGATATTTATATACAGCAGAAAGGCAAAAACGGCTGACCTGCTGCAGGATCTGTAATCCTATGCCAACGAACAGTGCATGCTTCACTCCAGGTTCAAATAGTTCTGCCCACTTTGTACCCTTGGCAACTGCCTCAGATGGATGTACCATGGCAGGACCAGCAAGCTGCTGCTCTATCAGGTCCTTCGAATAAAGAGCAGGTTGGCTCACTAGAGCGGCTGCCTGGATATACTCACCACCAGGAGGAATATCACCTCCTGGCATAGACAATATAGAGCCCCTCCGATCACCTGACACGCCCTCCTCATGCAAGTAAATACGCTGGAAGCCGCCTTCCTTTTGCCCATCTGCACCTTCTCTCTCAGTCCACTTCCAAGCTAACTGCCACCCCCCACCAATGCCCATGCTGCTTACTGCCTCCCCTCCCTGCATGCTGCTACTTCTTCCCACACCACCCATTATGCTTCCATGAGGTGCAGCAATCTCCTTACCCTCCACACTTGTCGCTGACGAGAAATAAGCGGGCTATTGAGGCTATCCTCAATGTCATCAGCACCATGATCTGATGCATAATCTTCATCATCCCTATGACTCTCAGCATCCCAGTCAGCTTTAGCCTGCTGCTGTTCCGCCACGCTGAACATGCTGCCAAAGTTAGGAAACAATGTGCTGCGCATGCTCCCCATTACCTCAGGCATCTTCTCATGGACACTTCCGAAGAGAGTGACAAGTGGGTCCACGAGAGATTTACCCTGACTAACCATACTCCCATGACGAGACATGAGACCCAAGGCGCTTCCAAGTGCACTTTGGCCGCCGCCCCTAACAGGACGGGCGATCCAAGATACCCCTTCTTCAGCTCCGTACAGCTTCAACTTCTCTTCATCTGGAGCCAGCCCGTCATCAGCAAGCTCATCATCAGGCCCAATTATGTATTCCTCAAAATGTGTGTCTTTCCCAACACCCAATCCTTCAACGAGAAGGGCCATTTCTCCTGCACAGTTAATCCCACATGGGTAAGATCATCGGCGATTTTATGCCTGTCAGACTAGTAAGTATTTAGAGAAGACAGACAAACCTGAGACATCTTCCCTTCCCCGCAGTCCTTGCAACACTCGCTTGGCCTCGGCCATTCTTCCTTTGCTCACAAGCCATCTCGGCGACTCGGGCAAATAGAAGACAGTCAATGCAAAGTACATAAGCGACGGGATCGACAAAACCCCAAGCATGATTCTCCAGTCAGGCTGCGGCATGAGCGACATGGTGAAGACCATGCAGTAAGAAAGGAACATCCCTCCTGACCCACTGAACTGCGGCAGCGTGTTCAGCAGCCCTCTAATGTCAGTCGGGGCGGTCTCGGAAATGTAAAGAGGGACAAGGGTGACAGCCAAACCGATACCGAACCCGTCGATGAGCCTGGCCAAGAGCAACACATACACGTTGGGCGCCCAGAGCATCACCAGGCCACTGACAAAGTAGAGGACAGACGAGGCGATCAGCAGGGGCCGCCTGCCGACAGCATCAGCCACCGCCCCGGAGAACGTGGTGATAACCGTCGCCCCAATGAGCGACATGGCCACGATGAGGCCCTCGATCAAGGGCTGGGTCTCCAAGCTGAACTCCTTCTTTATGTACAGAACGGCACCTGCAGAGATCACAGCAGCAAGTCAACATGGTCAGCGTGAAGTCAAAGCATCTGCATCGGTTCAGAGTTCTGAACATGTCGACACAGACAGAATTATCATGGTTCAGATGCGCAGATCACGCATGAGACGGATCCGTTCAGAAAAATCGGAAATCTTGCGAGGATTTCGTTTCGGCTGCTTGATCGGTTTTAAAAGATTGTAGTAGAACAAGAAAGAATATTTGTTTTTACTACCACTACCACCAAATCCGTCATGATCGGAGCCGGCAAGATTCTCAATAATTGCTGCCTCTACCTAACAACACGGGCCCCTGGGAGGCGCAACAGGCATAAAGAGTATCCCAACGGCGTCGAAAGACAGCTGTTTTTCCGGAGGCACGAACGAAGGAATTACCTGCAATGGTCGCATTATCCCACCCCTGCAGCAGGTTCCCGATGGACGCCGCTATGGCGACCAGCACGGCGCCCGACATGGCCGCCGAATCTTACCCCTGCACAGCACAACCAACACCAACAACAACGGCAACCGTCAGCACGGCAAAGCTCGTGAGATATGACAAACAGCAACGACGACGGCAACGCCCAAGAACAAGTCAGATTCGACAGAAGCAGCCGGCCACGGCCGCCTCTGCTCCACGCAGACACAAAACAAGCAGGGGCAGAGCTTACCTGACGACGGCCTCCGCAATTCAGGATCTCCGCTCGGGCACGGGACCTCTCGCAGGGAAGCTGTGAGGAATCTGGCGAGGCGGGCAGGCGTATAAGAGGCGGAATCCTTGCCAACCCCGGAAGCTTTTTCCCTCCGGCTGTGGCGTCGATTTCGCCCCGGGCGAGATGAGGAGTGTGCGTGAGTGTGGGGTGGGGACTCTGTCGACTACTATCATCTGGTGGCCTGCGAGGCAGCCTCCGATTTCTCTACTACGATATTCCTCCGAGCGGCCACTGCGGAGAAGGCCGCCGCGACGCTGCCTGGTGGGGTCCCTGTACGGCCGGGGCCACGCATCAGCCGGCGGTGCGGGTGGGCGCGCGCGTGGAGCGTCCGTTGACGGGTGGGCCAGTCGCGGGCCTGGCGGAGGGGCAGGGCCGCATATGGGAATTATTGAATGGGGTGGGCGAGCCCGGATCCAACCTTCTCTCGCTCGTCTCGTGTAGGACAACCAGCCATTTTGTACTTGTGCTATTAATTCATTTGTTTAGAGAGGGTCCGTGGTGCGCTGTCACATGCTCACTCCAAAACTGATGGCCCTGCTAGATCCCAAGGGGCTGTAGTAGTGTACCAGCTTGCAACAGGGTACTATACGGAATTTCAGACTCCCCATGTTCTTTGTTTTGAATCGTGTCTCGCTTTGCATGATGGGGGTTCCAGTGGTTGTAGAATATCTTTTGTAGAAGAACGTTGTAGGTTTCAAGGTGAATAAGGAGGTTCCCCAGAGGTTTTTACCTGGATTCCAAGCTTGAGAGGAGGTTTATGAGCAAAGTTTTCAACATGTGTTATAAATAAACCCGAGTTTGTTTCGGTGTAGCGGATCCGATCAATAGCCGAAAAGTTTGCATCGCTTCTTGCGTCCTTCATTTACAGTTACTTCTACATTTTACGGCTAGATCTACTTTCAGGGAGGTGGGGCGATTTTGATCACAATGTGAGTGGTAGAAGAGGGACATGAGAGGTTTGCGGCGGCAGACGAACAGACATGACATCCACCACCATCATCAGGGGAGGACGCTAACCGTGTCAGTGTGTGTGTGGACGCATACGGCCAAGCAAGTTGGTTTTCGCGGGACAAAGCATCACGATCGACCGGCCCACGATAGACTCACATATTCTACATCGGATGTTCGATTTGTATTCTGTTGGCCACACTACGAGATGGTATTACAACATTATGTGGGCATATGTACCAAGGAGGCATATGAATTCGAATAGCGCCAAAGGATTATGTATGTGTCATGAAACCTGGGCTTGAAATAAAATTTCAATTCATATTACTTATGCCTTGTTTGTTTCATCTTTAGGCAACAGATTCTTGTAGGAAAAATTAGGAGCTCAAACAAACAACTACTTGGAATCAACTTTGGCAGTGAGCTGAATCAAGATTTGAGTCATTTTTAGTCCAACTGCATGAAGCACACCCAAGTGCACTTCGATGACAAAGCAACAATGGCATGACTATATGTTTTTCGAATGTAATCTAATGAAGAACAAATACTAGGGGTTTCAAACTCGAGGAAATTAACATATGCATTTCTGTATCAACAAGAATGCCATGTCGCTTGTCAAATGAATATAATTCGTCTTAATAAAACACGTGAACTTTGGAGTTTGATCATGAGTGGACTAGGAATTAGCCACCTCAAACTCTGGTTGGTTCTCTTCATAGTGGTTCTAGATCTAGTTCCGCCTTTTTTTTACTTTAAAGTCTTCATAATTCTACCTTGACTATATATGCAGGTGTGCTGCTACTAGCAATAAAATTTGTTACCAAAACAGAAGTTGTTGATTCACATTTAGTGATCAAGATTTGTATATTGCTACAGTTAAAATAGGCAGGTAAATTACCATGATTCGTCCCTGAAAAACGGACTATATACGTCGATTGATGTGCATTCAACGGTTTATCAAATATAGCAAAGTATTTTTGGGCTTTCATACAAAAGGTATTACCAAAGCCGGTTTCAGAAAAGAAACTGGCCCCTAAAACTAAATATAGAACCGGGTGTGAGTGAGGAGAGCATAATGTGGGGGTGGGATGGGGAGGGGGGAGTCGGTCGAAACACAAAACCTGTGTATTTTTGAGGTAGGAGAGGTTCTTTTTCTTTTCTTTTTTGCGGGAAAGTAGGAGAGGTTACTTAACACAAATTTTGTGAGGAAACCGTATCAATCAAATTACTATAATTGATCCATCCTATGACATCTTATGTCCATACAAGCATACAAACATACAAGGTCAGAAACAAGATATTATTCTGGAGGAGATGGGTACAACAGTTCTTGAAACGGACGGCTGCGGACCAGGTTGCCCCAAAGATCGAGTGGCCCCGTCGATCTCTAGACAATTTGAAAGAGTACCTCACAATAATCGCAGAAAAAAATGGGCCCGAAACCGCACGTCGGCGACGCTCACCAGGACGGCGACACATTCTTGGTTTCATAATTCCCTGGTGCCAAGCATTCTACTTTATTCCAAATGGTGCCGTGTGATTGCTGCAGCGAGGTACTAGGCCATCCCCCCTGTCACTCTCTGCTTTACGACGAGAGATCTATAGATATTTTTTGTGATGGTTTTGATCTAGATGCGCTTGCCGTGGCATCGGTCGCCTCCGGTTTAATTAGCCGTGCTAATTAATTCAGGAGGAAACGAGGACGTCTAGATGTTTCCTGCGGACACTGGACAAGGAGTAGGTTATGAGAGTTGGGCTCACCTAGTATAGTTTCAAAATTTTATTCATTAATGTGACACGTCATACAAGATCTTTCGTAGGTGTAAGATTACTAGGCTTTAGTATTTTCTGGACGCACCGTGCTGTTATCTTTCCTCGATCGATAGTCCTCTCCCCTCCTCTTTTGCCGGCCTCAGCGACGTGGAATGCATTAAGGCCATTAGAGCCGTTTCAAACGCCCGGACGAACGATCCGGCCAGTGACCGGACATAAAAAAAACTTAGACAGACTTTTTAAATGGGTCTCAAACGCTCGGTCTGACTGGCACCTTTTATATCAAGTCCAAATCTGGTGCGGATATAGAGCACCCGCCCCACCAAGCGCGTCCGTCACATCGGACCCGACAACCCTAATAGGGCTGCCCTATCTCACCACAAATTGCACAAAATTCGCCCCCTCGACCTATCGGATCCATTTGCTCTGTCCTTTCTTTTTCCTCCTCCGTGTCGGATGTCTCATGACTCGCGGCCATCCTTGCTCGCCGCTGCTCCAAGTCTCTCGGCCACAAGACCGACACAATAGTCCTCTCTACGGTCCTCGCCCGGCTGAGGGGCGTAAATCGTGAAGGCTCCCAGCTAACAAGGCACCCGAACCGGACGGGTTCACGACGGAGTTCGTGTGCTCCTGGTAGCCTATCATCAAGGCTGATATCTGCGCCCCGTTCGACAAACTCTAGGCCATGAACGGCAGGGGTTTCCACAAGTTTAACAAAGTGCTACTCATCCTCCTCCCAAGAAACCAGGCGTGTCCGCACTCACCGACTATCGGCTGATCAGTTTTATCATCTCCTGGCTAAACTATTTGTGACAGTTCTTTCCCAGCGGTTGGCGCCGCGGATGGGGCAGATTGTATCCATCGATTAGAGCGCTTTCATCGCCGCACAAAGCGTGCATGTCAACTTCCTTCTGGTCCAACAGACGGCACGCTTGCAGCACAACCTAAAGGCCCCGAGAATCCTCCTCAAGTTAGACATCGCGAAGTCCTTCGACACAGTCTCCTAGCCCTTCCTTCTGCAAGCTCTACGATACCTTGGCTTTGGGCCCCGCTGGTGCGAATCGGTGTGCATCCTCATCTTCACGCGCGTCCTCATCAACGGCAACCCCAGCCCACCGGTGGACCACGCGTGCGGGCTCCCCCAGGGTGACCCCATCCCTCCTCCTCTTCGCCATCATGGTCGACACGCTCAACTTGATGCTACAACATGCGGTCCGCGCCGGTATGCTTGAACGGCTCACCACCCGGTATGTCGCGTCTACCATTTCCGTGTTCGCCGATGACGTGGTTCTCTTCTGCCACCCGACCACCACTGAGTTAGCCACCATTCACGAGCTGCTCCGGGTCTTGGCGACGCCTCGAGCCTCCTTACCAACTTCCTAAAAGGCTAAAATGCTCCGCCACCCCATCTGTTGCAGGGATGAGGTTACCACGGCCATCAGCTCAACGCTCACGTGCACGGTCACCACATTCCCCATATGTGCCTGGGCCTCCTCGTGTCCATCTGCAAGATCCCCTCTTCGGCTCTGCCACCGCTAGTGGCCAAGCTCAAGAGAAAGCTTGCCACCTGGAAGGTCGCGGTACTATCTTGCGGCGAGCAGCTTGCACTTGTCCGCCACGTGCTTACCAACATGCCTGTGCACTTCCTTCAGGCAATCGCCATCAATCAAATGATCCAGAAGAAGATCACGCGTGTCACCTTTGGCACTGACGACGAGACACCAAATCGGGCAGTTGTCTTTTCAGTTGGTCGCGCGTCTGTCGTCCTTTGGAGTTTGGTGGCCGTGGCGTGCGTGACCTAAATCTCACCGACATCTCGCTACGATGCCATTGGCTATGGCTCAAAGCCATGAACACTTCTCGCCCATGGCACCACCTGCAGCTCCCCCCTCCCCTGCCGACGACGCGAGTAGACGGTTCTTCTATGACTCCACATCTTGGCGCCTTGGCGATGGGAGAACTTGCCATTTCTGGAGTGACCACTGGCTCGATAGTGATACGTCTCCATCGTATCTACTTTTTCAAACACTTTTGCTCTTGTTTTGGACTCTAATTTGCATGATTTGAATGAAACTAATCCGGACTGACGCTATTTTCAGTAGAACCATCATGGTGTTGTTTTTTTGTAGAGATAAAAGTTACGGAATCAGACGAAACTTTGCGGAGATTTTTAATTGAATAAACAAAAAATACTGAAACGAAGATCCACTAGAGGGGCCACCTACTGTCCACTAGATAATGGGGCGCCTCTACCCCCCAGGCGCCCCTAATGTCTTGTGGGGCCCTGGCGTCATTCGACCTAATTCCAAGCCTATAAATTTCATCTTCCCGAGAAAAATAGGAGAAGAAGTTCCATCACGTTTTACGATACAGAGCCGCCGCCACCTCTTGTTCTTCATCGGGAGGGCTGTCCATTCGGGGCTCTGGAGAGGGGATTATCCTTCGTCATCATCAACCCTTCTTCATCAACAATTACATGATGCTTACCGCCGGGAGTGAGTAATTCCTTCGTAGGCTTGCAGGATGGTGATGGATGAGATTTGTCATGTAATCGAGTCAATTTGTTAGGGCTTGATCTCTAGTATCCACAATGTTCTGAGATTGATGTGGCGACTTTGCTATGCTTAATGCTTGTCACTAGGGCCCGAGTGCCATGATTTCAGATCTGAACGTTCTATGTTTTCATGAATATATTTGAGTTCTTGATCCTATCTGTGAGTTGTATGCACTTGTTATTGTTCTAAACCACAGACCCCAAGGTGAGAATAATTGGGATACTCTCTGGGGATGACTGTAATTCGAGAAGTTCATGTATTCACCATGTTTTAATGCTTTGTTCTGGTTCTCTATTAAAAGGAGGCCTTAATTATCCTTAAATTTTCTTATGGACCCTACTGCCACGAGAGGGTAGGACAAAAGATGTTATACAAGTTCTTAATATAAGCACGTATGACTATATACGAAATACCAGCCTACATTGAATTGATGAATTGGAGCTATTGTGTATCGCTCTAGGTTGTGACTGTTACATGATGAATGTCATCCATACAAATATCCATCACTGATCCAATGTCTATGCTTTGCTCATATTGTCTTTGCTAAGTTACTACTGTTGTTGTTGTTGTTACAATCAGAAGAAAAATGTTATTGTTATTGTTACCCTTACTATTACTACTATTACTGCTACTATCAAACTATCATACTACTATGCTACTAAATACTTTGGTGCAGAGAAATTACGTTGTAGGTGTGGTTGAACTGACAACTCAACTGCTTTGACTCATAAATATTATTTGGCTCCCCTTGTGTCGAATCAATAAATTTGGGTGAAATACTACTCTCAAAGACTGTTGCGATCCCCTATACTTGTGGGTCATCCAGACTATTTCTGACGCCGTTGCCGGGGAGCATAGCTCCATTTATTGAGTTTGCTTGGGAATTACATATCTGTTGATCGCTATGAAGAACCTGAAAAATTCTAAGACTAAGATCGTACTCTCTAAGACGAAGGGAGGTAAGGAACTGCCATCTAGTTCTACACTTGAGTCACCTTCTGTTTTAAGTAGACCTGAGACACCACCACCTGCTATTCAATCTGATATGTCACAAGTAGTTGAGGATACTGCTTCTGTTATAAATGATATTCATGATGATCCTAGTACTTTGTGCTACTTGTGAGTTGCGTTGGGATTTTCCCCGAAGAGGAAGGGTGAAGCAGTACAGTAGAGATAAGTATTTCCCTCATTGAAAACCAAGGTTATCAAACCAATAGGAGAATCACACAAACCCCAATGAACAGCACCTGCACACACAAAAGCAAATACTTGCACCCAACGCGGGCAAGAGGGTTGTCAACCGCCTTGAACTCGTTACTTGCAAGGATTAAATCTTGTATAGGTAGATAGGTAAATTGCAAAACAAAAAAGTAAATAAATTGCAGCAAGGTATTTTTGATTTTTATAATATGATTAAGTAGACCGGGGGGCATAGTTTTCACTAGAGGTTTCTCTCTCTCGAAACAATAGCATACGATGGGTAGACAAATTGCTGTTGGGAAATTGATAGAAAAGCACATAGTTATGACGTTATTCATGGCAATGATCACACATATAGGCACCATGTCTGTCACAAGTAGACCGGCTCCTACCTACATCTACTACTATTACTCCACCAATCCACCGCTATCCAGCATGCATCTATGGTATTAAGTTCATGACAAACAAGGTACCGCTTTAAGCAAGATGACATGATGTAGACAAAGTAAACTCAAGCAATATGAATAAGTCCCATTGATGTATCCTTAGTAGCAACATTACGAATACGTGTCTCGCTACCCCTTTGGTCATGAGATGAAGACACCGCAAGACTGAACCCACTACAAAGCACCTCTCGTACATAAGATAAATCAATCTAGTTGGCCAAACCAAACGGATAGACCAGAGAGAAATATAAATCTATCATAATCATGCATAATAAAGTTCAGAAAAGACTCCATTACTTTCAGTGAATAATCTGATCATAAACCACAATTCATCAAATCCCAATAAACACACCACAAAAGAAGATTACATCAGATAGAACTCCAAGGAGATCGCGTAGAACATTGCATTGAAGATCAAAGAGAGAGAATAAGCCATCTAGCTACTAGCAACGACCCGTAGGTCTGTGGTGAACTACTCACGCATCATCGGAAGGCAGCAAGGATGATTAGAAGCCCTCCCTGAACGGTTCCCCCTCCGGCAGAGTACCGGAGAAGGTCTCCAGATGGGATCGCGGAAGAACGAAAGCTTGCGGCGGCGGAAAAAATGTTTCGGGTGGCTCTCTGGGGGTTTCCCAATATTTGAGAATTTATAAAAGTGGAATTAGGTCAGACGGAGCCACGTGGGGCCCATGATGTAACAGGACATGCCCTATTGCCTTGCCGTCTGTCTCCTCTCGAAGCTTTCAGGGTCTCTTTTGTCTAGAAAAAATGGTCAAAAGTTTCGTAGCATTTGGACTCCGTTTGATACTGATTTTCTGGAAAAACAAAAACAAGCGTAAAACAAGAATCGCACTAGGAACTGGGTTAATAGGTTAGTTCCCCGAAATGATATAAAATAGCATAAAATGCATATAAACCATCCAAGATTGATAATATAATAGCATGGAACAATAAAAATATAGATACATTGGAGACTTATCAGCATCCCCGTGCTTAATTCCTGCTCGTTGATGTCTACTACACAACTTATTCTTGTAGACTCGTGTTGGGCCTCCAAGCGCAGAGTTTTATAGGACAGTAGCAATTTTCCCTCAAGTGGATGGCCTAAGGTTTATCAATCCATGGGAGGCGTAGGATGAAGATGGTCTCTCTCAAACAACTCTGCAACCAAATACAAGAAATCTCCCCAACACACCCAATACAATGGCAACTTCTATAGGTGCACTAGTTCGGCGAAGAGATGGTGATACAAGTGTAGTATGGATAGTATTTATAGGTTTTGTAATAGAAAATAAAAAACAGCAAGGTAGCAAGTGATAAAACAGAGCACAAACGGTATTGCAATGCTTAGAAACAAGGCCTAGGGTTCATACTTTCACTAGTGCAATATCTCAACAGTGCTAACATAATTGAATCATATGGCAATCCCTCAACATGCGATAAAGAATCACTCCAAAGTTCTTATCTAGCGGAGGACATAAGAAGAAATTGTTTGTAGGGTACAAAACCACCTCAAAGTTATTCTTTCCGATCAATCTTTTGAGCTATTCCTATAAGTGTCACAAACAACCCTAGAGTTCATACCAAAATAACACCATACGATACACATCAACCAACTCTAATGTCACCTAGATACTCCAATGTCACCACAAGTATCTGTGAGTTGATTATACGATATGCATCAAAGAACTTCAGATTCATAATATTCAATCCAACACAAAGAACTTCAAAGAGTGCCCCAAGATTTCTACCGGAGAAAGTAGGACGACTATGCATAGATTACCCCATTATCACCTCGGGAATCTGCGAGTTGAGTGCCAAAACATACATCAAGTGGATCAATATAAAACCCGTTTGTCACCAAGGGTATTCATATGCAAGACATACATCAAGTGTTCTCAAATCCAACAAAGTATTCAATTCGATAAAAGTGAAACCTCAAAGGTAAAAACTCAATTCATCACAACAAGATAGAGAAGGGAAAAACCATATGATCCAACTATATTAACAAAGATCGTGGTACATCAAGATCATGCCAAATCAAGAACACGGGAGAGAGAGAGAGAGAGAGAGAGAGAGAGAGAGAGATCAAACACATAGCTACTAGTACAAACCCTCAGCCCCCAGGGTGAACTACTCTCTCCTCATCATGGTGGCCGCCGGGATGATGAAGATGGCCTCCGGTGATGATTTCCCCCTTTGGCAAAGTGCCGAAAAAGGGCTCTAGATTGGATCGTGGAGGTACAGAGGCTTGCGGCGGTGGAGTCTAAGTTCTAGGGTTATTTCTGGTGGTTCTCTATTTATAGGATATTTTGGCATCAGTTTCACGCTGAGATGGGCCACAAGGTGCCCACTACCCACTAGCCCACCACATTGGCCCCTGGCGCGCCCTGATAGGTAGTGGCCACCTCGTGGCTCTTTTGGCCCTCCCACGAAGCTTCGGGGATCTCTTTTGTTAAAAAAAATCATCAAAAAATTTAGCTGCATTTGGACTTCAATTGATATGGATTTTTCAGAAAACCAAAAAGAAGTAGAAAACAACAATTGGCACTGGGCACTAGGTCAATATGTTAGTCTATAAAAATCATATAAAAGCCATATAAAAGTAAACCAAAATCATACAAGACTATAATAAACATGGCATGAATACTTCATAAATTATAGATACGTTTGAGACGTATCACTCATCCTCAAGTAGGTAAATGATAAAAACAATATTTTTGATGTTGAATGCTACCTAGAATGTTTATCATGTAATCTCTTTACGGTATAAATGATGAGAAACGATGAAGTAATAATATCAACATAATAATATCCATGAATATAAGAAACATAACCATTACTTTTTCAAAATATACGATCCTTAGTGAATGTTATCCCCATTCATTTTATCATGTTATCATGGCATGAGTCCGCCTTCACCATATAAAGATAAATTAGGAGCACCCCAGTGTCAAACGAGGCAGTTAGATCGTACTTCTAATGTGCTTCAGCATTTTCAACCCCATGCAATACATGAGCGTGAGCCATGGAACTAACACTATAGGTGGAATAGAATGCGGTGACAGAGATCAATAAGGGAAGTCAAAAAGGAAGAAAGTATCACATCAACTGGGTGAATGAATGGGAAATGGAGACTTGGAGAGGCCCATCAATCAATATCAATGCGAGGAGTAGGAATTTCCATGCAACAGATGCACTAAGAGTTATAAGTGTATGAAAGATCAACGGAAACTAAGTGGGTGTGCATTCCACTTGCTTGCTCATGAAGACCTCGGGCATGTGAGGAAGCCCATCATCGGAATATACAAGCCAAGTTCTATAACAAAAAATACCCACTAGTATATGAAAGTGATAACTTAGGAGACTCTCTATATGAAGAACATGGTGCTACTCTGAAGCACAAGTGTGGAAAAGGATTCATTGCCCCTTCTCTCTTTTCTCTCATTTTTTTGTTGTTGGGCTCTTTTGGCCTTTTTTTCGTGCAGAGTCTCATCCTGACTTGTGGGGGATCATAGTCTTCATCATCCTTTCCTCACTGGGACAATGCTCTAATAATGATGGTCATCACACTTTTATTTACATACAACTCGATATTACAACTCGATAACTAGAACAATATGACACTATATTAAAGCCTCTGGTAGTGTACCAGGATGTGCAATGATATAGTGTAACATGTATAATACTCCCTCCATTCCCTTATATAAGGCCACTATCAAAAATACATTTTGCATCAATACAAGGCCACCAACAGTAACCAAGGCAAAAATTAATGATGTTTCCTCGTAACAACAACTTTTTAATACTTACATGCATGTAGTCATAATGACACTCAGCTACTTCCTTCTAATTCATTCGTTGCATGCTTGTGGTGTATTAATGATCCCGGTTAACAAAAAGAAAAGTTGACTTGCAAAGTAGTCATTAAAGTTTGTCTTGGTACCTGTAATATGAGTTTGTGGCCTTGTATAAGGGAATGGAGGGAGTAATGATGAATGGTGGCTGAGCCACAAATATCATGTCAGCTCTATATGATCATGCAAAGCAATATGACAATGAACACAATTGTCATGAAAAGGGAACGATGGAAGTTGCATGGCAATATATCTCGGAATGGCTATGGAAATGCCATAATAGGTAGGTATGGTGGTTGTTTTGAGGAAGATATAAGGAGGCTTATGTTTGATAGAGCGTATCATATCACGGGGTTTGGATGCACCGGCGAAGTTTGCATCAACTCTCTAGCTAGGTGAGAAAGGGCAATGCACGATACCTAAGAGGCTAGCAAATTGCGGAAAGGTAGGAGTGCGTATAATCCATGGACTCACACTAGTCATAAAGAACTCATATACTTATTTTGAAAGTCTGTTAGCCCTCAAAGCAAAGTACTACTCGTATACCCCTAGGTAATTGGTCGATAGGAGTTAACCATCACACGCATCTGATTATAATAGCACTCAAGGATTACAATCAGAAATACAAATGCTCAAACCTCCCCACCATGCCATGACAAACACTTAGATGAAAAGTTAATAACAAGCTTTAATACCGATATTTCTACTAACCAATGATCATGAAACAATATCCTTTCATATTACGACATCAATATATTTAAACCATATGTTTCATGTTTAGTGATCTACATGAAAGTTTTTTGTTATATCCCCCTTGAGTACCGATCCTTCTCGGTCAAGTCTTATAACATGTGCATATTGCCATTACTATTTAATAGACTCTCAAAAATATTTAAGTGAAGCATGAGAGTGCAACTATTTCTATGAAATATAACCACTGTCGTGCTCTAAAAGATATAAGTGAAGCACTAGAGCAACCACCTAGCTCAAAAGATATAAGTGAAGCACATAGAGTATTCTCACAAATCACTATAAATGTGTGTCCCTATAAAAAGGTGTGTCCATCAAACAATGATTGTGGCAAACTAAAAAGCAAACAAGCAAAAGCTATGGTACAAGATGATCCAAGCAAAACTCATATCATGTGATGAATAAACAATGTAGCTCCAAGTAACATAGCGATAAATTGTAGATGAAAGAGGGAATGCCATCCGGGGCATCCCCAAGCTTAGACGCTTGGTTCCTTGAATATTACCTTGGAGTGCCTTGGGCACCCCCAAGCTTAGGGTCTTGTTGCTCCTTATTCCTTCATCCATCATGATCTCACCCAAAACTTGAAAACTTCGGCACACAAAACTCAACAGAAACCTCGTGAGATTCGTTAGTATAATAAACATATCATAAAATTTAGGTGTTGTCATAAACCCATTCATATATTGTTCACGCATAATACCTACTGTATTATAACTTATCCATGACTTATACCCCCCGATATAATCCATATCATCATTGAAACAAGTAAACTATGCAATAAAAAAACAGAATATGTCTAAAACAGAACAGCCTGTAATGATCTGAATAAAAATCATACTTGTGTAACTGCAAAAATTCTTAAAAGTTAGGACAATGTGGGCAATAAATCATGTGTAAAAATTTCAAATCAAAAGCATGTTCCAATGAAATTTAGTAATTCCTGGACTGAGAGCAAAAGTTTCTATTTTTCGTAGAATCAAGTCAACTATCAAATAAATCATCCCAAAGGATTTACTTGACACAAAACACTAAATTAAACATAAAAACACAATCATTACAGTAGCAATAATCATGTTTTCACACAATAACAGAAAATATTGGGTTGTCTCCCAACAAGCTCTTTCTTTGTAGCCATTAAGATAGGCTTGAGATTTGAATGATGCTCTCATGAAAGACAAGAATTGAAGCACAAAGGGAGCATCATAAAACATGTGACAAACACATTTAAGTCTAACATACTTCCTATGCATAGGAATTTTATAAGAAAACCAATTATTTACACAAGAAATATCTGGCATATGCAAGGAAGAAGAATAAAACATTGACAATCTCAACATAACGAGAGGTAATTTAGTAACATGAAAATTCCTATACCATATTTGCCTCTCTCATAATAATTACATGTAATATCATATTAAAATTCAACAATATAGCTATCATAAACAATATCCTCTTTGTGATCCACATGCATAAGAAATTTATAATCTTCCAAGATAGTGGGATTGATATCAACTAAAGTCATGACCTCTCCAAACCCACTTTTACCAAAAAAATTGAACACTCTCTAAATATGTGGGATTATTTTTACCTAAAGTTGACACTCTTTCAAACCCACTTTCACTAATATTGCAAACATTATTATCAATGACATATTCATCATGAACTTAAATAAATTTTTAAGATCATAAGAAACATTATCACCCCAAACATGATCATTGCAATAAGTAGTGGACATAGCAAAATTATCATCCCCAAGCTTGTACTTTGCCTATCAATAGCATAGTTGACATTAATAGAGTTTATAAAAACATCATTGCAACCATGCTTTTCATTCAAGGAGCTACCATGAATCACTTTGTAAAGTTCTTCTTTTGATACTTCATCACAATTTTCAGATTCATAATTTTCAAGCAAAACTTCATAAAAATAATCAAGTGCACTCAAATAACTAGCAATTGGTTCATCATAATTGGATTTTTTTAAAAGATTAGCAAGTGGATGAGGATCCACATCAATAATTTTTAGTAAGCGGAGATGCAAGCAAATAGAAGGCACATGGCAGCACAAGCAAAGATAGAACACAAAATATTGTTGGTATTTTTTATTTTTAGAGAAGTGTAGGGAGATAAAAAAGAGAGGCAATGCCAAATAAAAATTAGAGCAAGTAATTGATAGTTTGAGTGAAGGTACTTGTAGTGATTTGATGATGTCTCCCGGCAACGGCGCCAGAAATTCTTTCTGCTACTTGTGAGCTGCGTTGGGATTTTCCCCGAAGAGGAAGGGTGAAACAGTACAATAGAGATAAGTATTTCTCTCAGTGAGAACCAAGGTTATCAAACCAATAAGAGAATCCCACAAACCACAATGAACATCACCTGCACACACACAAAAGCAAATACTTGCACCCAACATGGGCAAGAGGGTTGTCAATCCCCTTGAACTCGTTACTTTTTTTTGAAAAATCAAAGACAGTAGGAGAGGATCCTACTGTCACATATATTTCTTTACCTTTTTCAATGTGTTAGGTTACATTTTTACAAGGTGTGTCAAGCACTCTTCGGAGGTGAACACAACCACCTCCAAGTTGGAGAGAGGGGGTTACAAAGTTGTTTCTAGGAAGGTAGTAATGAACTCGACAAGGGGGGGGGGCTTAACCCTATGACCAGTAGTTCTAGGTCTATTCTAAGTCTCTCTCTCCATGAAGCAAATGTGTGTGGGATTATCTGGAAGATGATCCCATTGCGTTCTTTCCATATGCTCCAAGCGGAAAGCATGAAGATATCCGTGAACATGGGGGAGTGCCATCTTTGTTTTCCACTCTGAATGAGCTGCAGTCTATTCCCAATGGTTGGCCAGGAGATGCCAAGCGCGTCCCAGCACCTTTGACTAAAGGGGTGGTTGAAGAGTAGGTGTTCCACCGTTTCCTCTTCATTTCGGTTGCAAAGTGCACACTGTACATTGTCTCCCATGTTGTAGTGTCTTCTTTTTAACATATTTCTTGTGTTGACTCGGTCAGCAAAGAGCAGCCATGTAAATACTTTCATCTTCATCGTGCATTTGGACTTCCAGATCCAGGAGAAGGCCTCATCCGCCATCACATTTCTGAAGTAGAAGTTGTAGTATTTGGCCGAAGTATATTTGGGTCCCCAGGAGCAGGTCCACAGGTCATGCGAGGCATTGTCCAGGAACGTGTCGGCAGTTTGTGCTTGAAGTTGTTGCAGTTCTTGATGTGCCAGTGGCGTCAGAGGGAGGTGAAAGCCAGTGTGTATATCGGTCATCACCAGAAAATCAGCAACCGGTGCATCTTCAAGTTTGGTGAACGAAAATGCTTTGGGAATGCTTGTTCCATAAAGTTCTCGTTCCAGTGATCTTTCTAGAACAGTGCGGTGTCACCCTTTCCAATCTGTATCGTAGTGATCCCTCGGTAGATATCACTCAAGTTCATGACATCCCTCCACCAGAATGAGCCACACGCTTCTGTGGCATGGGGCACCTTGTTGTCGTAGTAGGTATTCCAAACCAGATTTACCCAGGGTATATCCCATCTATTATAGAAGTTGTGCAAAAATTTGAGAAGGAGAGATGTATTCTGGGTTTTGATGTTAAGTATTCCTAGGCCTCCGTGCTTTTTTGGGTGGCAAACTAGATCCCATGCGGCGAGGGAATTGACCGTTTCCCCCTGGTCGGTATTCTTGCGCCACAAGCATCATCATCGGATTTTGTCTAGGTGTTCGATCAGCTTGGGAGGGAACTTCAACATGCACATCGGATAGATCAGCATGGACTTGATGAGTGAGTTGAGGAGCGTTAGCTTACTACCGTGATCCAACATACATAGGGAGGAGGATAGTTTGAGCTCAGTGCATTCAACGAGAGGCATTAGGTCTGTCATACTCAGTTTGGTGGTCCCCATTGGCAGTCCAATGTATGTGAAGGGCATGTTGCCAATTGTGCACTCCCAAAGTTGTGCTAGTTGCGCCACCATGTCATCATCGACGTTGATTGGAATGAGCAGGGATTTTTGGAAGTTTAGCTTGAGTCCAATGGAGTCGGCATGATCAATCAGCAGTTGCTTCATATTTTTGACTTGATCTGGGCAGGCGGGCATAAACAAAATGGTGTCGTTGGCGTATTGAACCACTGGGTAATCTGCTGATCGTGTGGATGGGATCGAGAGTTGGATTTTGTGTTGCCTATATGCGTCATTAATCGCTGCTTGCAGGATGTCGGCGGCAAGAACAAAGATCAGAGGGGAGAGTGGGTCTCCCTGGAGAACACCATGTCGACAGCAGAACTGACGGCCTAGGACCCCATTAAGAAGAACCGAAGAGGTGCCAGACTCGAAGATGCAATTGATCTATTTTAGCCACTTATCATCAATTCCCATTTGTTTCATGATCGCCAGCATGGCCGGATGTTCTATGGTATCAAATGCTTTTGCGAAATCTAATTTGAGCAAAATGATTGGTCCGCCTGATTGTTTTCATTGGTAGATGTACTCAAATGCCCAAGCGAGGCAGTCTTGTATGGTTCTTGTGCGGAGGAATCCATATTGGTTTGATGAACAATTTTGAGCACAATTTTCTAGAGTCTGTTGGCCAAGATCTTTGTTATTATTTTCAGGCAAAAATTGAGGAGCGTGATTGGTCTGAAGTCATTCACAGTCTCAGGGGAGCTGATCTTTGGTATGAGGGTGATGAAACCGGCATTGATGCTGGTGATGTTCAGGTTGCCGCTATAGAATTCCTCGCAGAGCTTATAGAAGTCTGCTTTGATGATAGCCAGCAAGTTTTTAAAAACTGACCATTGAAGCCGTCAGGACCTGGTGCTCTATCATTAGGCATGCTTCACACTATGTCGTCGATCTCTTTGTGTGAATGGGGTTGAGAGAGTTTCAAGTCCTTCTATTCGCTTGATGATATTGGGTAGATCGAATTTCATTTCGGGAGGAGACGATTCACCCATCCTTTTCTTGTAGGCCTTGAACAAAAGCGCTTCTTTAGAGGTGTGATCACTAACTGTCACACCTTCGGGTGATTTCAATGTGGCTATGGAGTTTTTGCGGTACCGTTCAGTGGCTAGAGCATGAAACAAATTAGTATTCTCAGTGCCAAACTTTATATATATATATCTGATGGTGCATCTCTTCCTCCAGTAGTGGTTTTGAAATTGCAAAAGTTGCAGGAGATAGGCTTTGATAATGTGTCTGAAATTGGCTTCGGGGAAGGAGAGAGGTCTCTGATCTTCGAGTCCATCTAGCTCGTGTAGGACCTAGTTGCAGTTTTGGATGAGGATAGAAAGTTTGGATTTTCCTTTGCTCCAGGATTGTAGATCATACCGTAGGTTTTTTCATTTTTTTACAAATGGTTGCAGCAGCATTGGTGTCATAGCAAGGTTTGTTCCATGATGTGGCCACTACCTCCAGGAAGTTTGAGTGATTGGTCCAGTAATTCTCAAACCTAAAGATCTTGCTCTTGGGTATGCTTGTTTCAATATTAACCACACAGGGTGTGTGATCAGAAAGGGATTTCCCCATAGTCATTACAATTGTATTTGGAAAGGATTGCATCCAGTGACAGAAGGAGAAAAACCAGTCGAGTTGTTCAAGGAGCGGATCGTCCTGCATATTGCTCCACGTATAAGAACGGCCTTTGAGAGGCAATTCGACCATTGCTTGTGCACGGATTATATCATTAAACATTAGTATGTCATTTATGTCCCCCCTGCCTTGTTTCTGTTTTCAAAAGACTAAATGAAATTATAATCACCCACGAGCAACCAATCTTCAGAGTCTGGTATAACTAGATCATATAACTAGTTTAAAACTAGTTTGTAAAGAGTGTACGGTCATTGCCTTGGCATGGCCCATAGATACAAGGTCCAGACATTGCCAGAGACTTTGGAAGTAAATGAAACACCAAGAGCGTAGAGATCAGAAAAACAGACTAATCCATCAAAAGTGGAGCCCTTCCATATAGTAATTAGCCCCAGAAGCCCCACGAGAAGGAACATAGGCAAATTTATCAAATCGTTTAGGGCAGAAGGTTTTAAGGAAGGTCTAATCAAAATGCATGCGTTTAGTTTCTTGCAAGCAGAGCACATCACAACCACAAGTATCAATGGCATTTCTAATAGCTAGTACTTGTTGTCAGAGTTTATTCCTCGCACGTTCTAGACAAGCACGTTCCACTGCTGCTTGGGGGGTATCCTGGTGAAGATCAGTTGGAGGAAGAAGCCGAGTTCTCCCGATCACCCATAAGGTTGTCTTCAAAGAGGTGTTCTGCCGGAACACCACACCTGACAGTGCCAATCATCTGGAGCAGAGGGATGGGAGTTGGAGGAGGCACTGGACTCTGTCCTGCAGAAGTGGTGTTGCTCTGGTTGGGGGCCTCACGAACCTGGCGTGCTTTAAACCTTGCTCTTGGTTGTGCGCCCTTCTGCCATTGATGGGGCTTTGAAGCCATCATACTTGTTGGTGCGAGTGCTGCGGTGCAGGGTGGATTCATCAATCTCTTGAATTTTCTTCTTTCTGTCCTTGCGTGTTGGGCCAGTATTCATTGAAGAATTATCTGAAGAAGTGTTGCCTGACAGAGTGTGGTCTGGCGAAATGGTGCCGTCAGAGCAGGAAGGTTCAGTGTGAACAGGTTCCAGGATGTTCAGCAGAGATGGTGGTGTGAGTGAGGGAGTCCTGGATTAGGGGGTGTCCGGATGGCCGGACTATAACGTTTGGCCGGACTCCTGGACTATGAAGATACAAGATTGAAGACTTCGTCCCATGTCCGGATGGGACTTTCCTTGGCGTGGAAGGCAAGCTTGGCGATACGGAATATGTAGATCTCCTACCATTGTAACCGACTCTGTGTAACCCTAGCCCTCTCTGGTGTCTATATAAACTGGAGGCTTTTAGTCCGTAGGACGAACAACAATCATACCATAGGCTAGCTTCTAGGGTTTAGCCTCTGTGATCTCGTGGTAGATCTACTCTTGTACCACCCATATCATCAATATTAATCAAGCAGGAGTAGGGTTTTACCTCCATCGAGAGGGCCCGAACCTGGGTAAAAACATTGTGTCCCTTGTCTTCTGTTACCATCTGCCTAGACGCACAGTTCGGGACCCCCTACCCGAGATCCGCCGGTTTTGACACCGACAGTGAGGGTAACTTCAGCCTTGGAAGGATTAAATCTTGTATAGGTAGATAGGTAAATTGCAAAACAAAAGAAAAGTAAATAAATTGCAGCAAGGCATTTTTGGTTTTTATAATATGATTAAGTAGACCCAAGGGCCATAGTTTTCACTAGAGGCTTCTCTCTCAAAACAATAGCATACGGCGGGTAGACAATTACTGTTGGGCAATTGATAGAAAAGTGCATAGTTATGACGTTATTCATGGCAATGATCACACTTACAGGCATCACGTCCGTGACAAGTAGACCGTCTCCTGCCTGCTTCTACTACTATTACTCCACCAATCTACCGCTATCTAGCATGCATCTATGGTATTAAGTTCATGACAAACAAAGTAACGCTCTAAGCAAGATGACATGATGTAGACAAAGTAAACTCAAGCAATATGAATAAACCTCATCATTTTATCCTTAGTAGCAACAATACAAATATGTGCTTCGCAACCCCTTCTGCCACGAGGTGAAGATACCACAAGATTGAACCGACTACAAAGCACCTCTCCTACTAAAGATAAATCAATCTAGTTGGCCAAACCAAACGGATAGGTAGAAGAGAAATACAAAGCTATCATAATCATGCATAATAAATTTCAGAAAATACTCAATTACTTCCAATGAATAATCTGATCATAAACCCACAATTCATCGAATCCCAACAAACACACCGCAAAAGAAGATTACATCGGATAGAACTCCAAGGAGATCAATGAGAACATTGTATTGAAGATCAAAGAGAGAGAAGAAGCCATCTAGCTACTAGCTATGGACTCGTAGGTCTGTGCTGAACTACTCACGCATCATCGGAAGGCAACAAGGATGATGTAGAAGCCCTCCATGATCGATTCCCCCTCCGATAGAGTACCGGAAAAGGCCTATAGATGGGATCACGGAAGAACATAAGCTTTCAACAGGTAGAAAAATTATTTTGGGTGGCTGTATGGGGGTTTCCCAATATTTGAGAATTTATAGAAGTGGAATTAGGTCAGACGTAGCCATAGGGGGCCCACAAGGTAAAAGGGCGCGCCCTTCCCCCTGGGCGTGCATTGTTGCCTTGTCATCTCCTCTTTTGTCGTCTGGTCTCCCCCCGAAGCTTCTAGGGTCTATTTTGTCAAGAAAAAAATAGCCAAAAAGTTTCGTAGCATTTGGACTCCGATTGGTACTGATTTTCTGGAAACCAAAAACAAGCAGGAAAGAGCAACTGGCACTAGGCACTAGTTTTATAGGTTAGTTCCCAAAAATGATATAAAATAGATTAAAATGCATATAAAGCATATAATATTGATAATATTATAGCATGAAACAATCAAAAATTATATATACGTTGGAGACGTATCACTTGCTTGCTGAAACTGTGCCACTAGGTGAATTTATTGATGAACAATTTGCTAAAGCTAAAGAACTTGAGAATGATGAAACTTATGAAAATAATGATTCACCTGCTACGCCTAGCACTCCTACTATAATTAAAATGCCTAATGTACATGTGGGTTATGCTATGGATGGGGAGATTGCTAGAGAACTTCTTGCTTGTAATGATAGGGAGGATCTTAATAAGTTAGTGAGTAAGCTGAAAGAAAAGGCTATGATAGAAAGAATGATATGTGATCCTTAGTTTGCAACCTATCTTATCTTTGTTACTGATAAGGATTATCAATTCTCTGTTGAACCTGAACTTATTACTCTAGTAGATTCTGATCCTTTTCATGGTTATGAATCTGAAACTGTTGTGGCACATCTTACTAAACTAAATGACATTGCCGCCTTATTTACTCAAGAGGAAAAAATTAGCTACTGCTATATTCTTAAGTTGTTTCCTTTCTCATTAAAGGGTGATGCTAAATAATGGTTTAATAGTCTTGCTCCTGGTTGTGTGCGTAGTCCCCATGATATAATATCTTACTTCACCGAAAAATATTTTCCTGCTCATAAGAAACAAGCTGCCTTATAGGAAATATATAATTTTGTGCAATCCGAGGAAGAGCATATTCCTCAAGCTTGGGGGAGTATTCTCCAACTATTAAATGCTTTGCCTAATCATCCTCTTAAGAACAATGAAATACTTGATACATTTTATAATGGACTAATCGATGCTACTAGGGACTACCTAGATAGTTGTGCTGGTTGTGTTTTCAGGAACGAACTGTTGAATAGGCTCAAGAGTTATTAAATAACATATTGAGAAATGACGATGATTGGACACTTCGTGAATCACCACCTAAACAAACTCCTAATAAGAGAGGTATTCTATTTCTCAGTCCAGAAGATGTGCAAGAAGCAAAGAAATCTATGAAATAAAAGGGTATTAAAGCTGAAGATGTTAAGAATTTACCACCTATTGAAGAAATACATGGACTTGATATCCTGACACGGGTAGTGGAGGTAAATTGTCTTTATAGATTTTTATAGATTTGATGAAGGTGATATCCCTTATAATAAGTCTCCTAGTCAGTGTTTGGATGAATTTGATAATTTTATTGTTAAGAAAACTTCAATATGCAAATTAGTGACCAATTGAAACATAATGCTATCATTATTGAATGCTTGATTGATATAATGTTTAGAATTGCTAATGATGTTAAAGGCTTATGTAAACATGCATCTATGGTTCAAACTCATCTAGAACAAGTTTCTAAATCACAAAATGATTTGATTAATGAGATGAACAACAAAATGAATGATCATGTTGTTAGAGTAATGACTAGAGGATGTAAAATGACGCAGATCCTCTATATCCTGAAGGTCATCCTAAAAGATTGAGCAAGATTTTCAGATAATTAATAATGATGCACCCAGTTCACCTAGGAAGAAGAAAAAGAATAAAGATAGAACCTTGCTTGCTAGTTAACCTATTATAGAAAACCTTCTGAGGCTCCTAATGATGTTTCTATTTCTAATTTTGAAACACAGTCTGGTACACCTGGTGATAATGATAATTATGATGCTAACGATGATCATATGGATGCTCCACTGACAATAATAAAGAATCTAATAAAATATACTTTATTGCTAGGAAACATGGTAAAGAAAGGGAACCATGGGTTCAAAAACCTATGTCGTTTCCTAGTAAGGCTGTGAAATATAGAGATGAAGAGGCTTTTAATCACTTTGTTGAAATGCTTAGAACTTTGTATCTGAGAACACCCTTAGCAGATATTACGAAAATGCCTCCATATAGTAAATACATGAAATATATTATCACTAATAAAAGGAAAATACCAGAGACTAAAATTTCTACTATGCTTCCAAATTATTCGTTTGAAGGAAAAATACCTCAAAAGTTAGGAGATCCATGAATACCTAGTATACCATGCTCTATCAAAAACAATTGCGTTAGAATTGCTTTGTGTGACTTAGGAGCTGGTCTCAGTGTTATGACTTTTTGTCTATATAGAAGACTTGACTTGAATAAGTTGACACCTACCAAAATTTCTTTGCAAATGGCTGATAAATCAACTACTATACCCATCGGTATTTGTGAGGATGTTCCCTTTATTGTTGCTAATGTCACTATCTTAACAAACTTTGTTATTCTTGATATGACCAAGAAATACAACATGTAGGTTATCCTTGGTAGACCTTCTCTGAATACTGAAGGGGCTGTTATTGGTTGCAACGAAAGCAAGGTCACTTTCTGATACGTCTACAACGTATCTATAATTTTTGATTGTTCCATGCTATATTATATTCTGTTTTGGATGTTTAATGGGCTTTATTATACACTTCTATATTATTTTTTGGGACTAACCTATTAACCGGAGGCCCAACCCAAATTGCTATTTTTTTTGCCTATTTCAGAGTTCCGTAGAAAAAGAATATCAAACGAAGTCCAAACGGAATGAAACCTTCGGGAACGTGATTTTCGGAACAAACGTGATCCAAAGGACTTGGAGTCCACGTAAAGAAAGCAACGAGGAGAGCACGAGGCAGGGGGCGCGCCTACCCCCCCCCCCCTAGGCGCGCCCTCCACCCTCGTGGGTCCCACGTTGCTCCACCGACGTACTTCTTCCTCCTATATATACCTACGTACCCCAAACCAACAGAGGCATCCACGAAAACCTAATTCCACCGCAGCAACCTTACGTGCCGTGATATCCCATCTTGGGGCCTTTTTCCTGCCCGCCGAGGGGGCATTGATCACGGAGGGCTTGTACATCAACACCATAGCCCCTCCGGTGATGTGTGAGTAGTTTACCTCAGACCTTCGGGTCCATAGTTATTAGCTAGATGGCTTCTTCTCTCTTTTTGGATCTCAATACAAAGTTCTCCACGATTCTTGTGGAGATCTATTCGATGTAATCTTCTTTTGCGGTGTGTTTGTCGAGACCGATGAATTGTGGGTTTATGATCAAGTTTATCTATGAACAATATTTGAATCTTCTCTGAATTCTTTTATGTATGATTGGTTATCTTTGCAAGTCTCTTGAATTATCAGTTTGGTTTGGCCTACTAGATTGATCTTTCTTGCAATGGGAGAAGTGCTTAGCTTTGGGTTCAATCTTGCGGTGTCCTTTCCAAAGGATGTTGAGGGCAAAGCAAGGCACGTATTGTATTGTTGCCATCGAGGATAACAAGATGGGGTTTATATCATATTGCACGAGTTTATCCCTCTACATCATGTCATCTTACTTAAAGCATTACTCTGTTCTTATGAACTTAATACTCTAGATGCATGCTGGATAGCGGTCGATGTGTGGAGTAATAGTAGTAGATGTGTAGCGACCCAACCCGAATGGATCAAGTCTCTGTGCTTAAGTGTCATCCCTGGATCGGTATGCTGACACACACAGTACTCGAGGATTTATAACAGAGGTAAATCACATGTATAAATAACGTAAATACTATTACCTCAATCCAAAAAGCGGAAGTAACAAGGTTGTGGATTCCCATCAACACCAACGGCAAAATTGAGTGTAAAAATCGTAACCCTAACGTATCACTTACTCGTCGTAAGATCCTGCAACATGAGACGTTGCATCCACAAAGGGTCAGTACATTGAATGTACTGGCAAATTCACACCATAGGATAATGATGAATAAAGGCTATCACTACATGCATATTTGGCTGGTGGAGGCTCTATGGTTATAATGTTTTTGCAAAAAGCCAATTTTTCCCTACTACAAAGGAATATATTTTATTTAACTACAAAGTTGGTTGATAAAATATTGAGAAGGTAAACCCCCTCTCAACCCCAATTAAAAGTAATCATTAACCCGACAAATTAATTTAAGTAATATGATGAGATACTTAAGATACTCCAAGTACTAGATACTCAAGATTGTCCATAACCGGGACACGGCTAACCATGATTAGATTGTACACTCTGCAGAGGTTTGTGCACTTTTCCCCTCAAGACTCGATCGCCTCCGTTGGAGTTCTCGCTCTTCATGGTGTTTGAGAAACGGATGACCGAGACACTGTCTTTCAGAAACATTAACTCTCTACTCCGGTAGACCATACCAAACCTACAAACCCACTACCTGGCCGATCTACCTCTTCAAGAGCTTCACGTAACTTACTCAACTATGCTAGAGCCCATAATAGCTTGTGGCTGCACACGGAAGTTTCTAGCATGAAAATATCTCGATTGCCTTTGAGCACGGGTGGCGGTCCATAAAGAAAAGCAGGCAATCTGGAATACCCAGTGCCTCAATCCACCAGATGTGAGTTAAAGTTTCCACCTTAAGTAAACCATTAATTAACAATCTCACAACTGTCATGAATACTCTCAAAACCCAATCCACGTCTACGAGCATAGCATAGCAATATAAGCAACATAATAGTAACTCCCAAGGTTTGAATGCAGGGCAATAGGTTCCTACCTCATCAACTACTTCCCGATACCCACATGTTATCAATCCTACTCATTTAATGTTTGAGGGTTGAAACTAATGCATAAAAACTGTGTATGAAAAGGGATATGATCAAAGTGTGGACTTGCCTGTACTGTTGATGAAGATGATTCGCACTCATAACCTCTGATAGATCTACTAGTCACTCTCCGGTCAATCTATCGTAAGCAAGCAATTTCATACATAAGCACTCACTCAAAAAGAATCGAAGAGAAGAACTCGGAAAACTTCAAAAACAGGCAATTAACTCTTGCAACAGAAAACAATTTCTAATAGTACCAAAATTAGGTGTATTTGGCCTTATCAGAAAGTTTAGGTAAAGAGCTTTAATTGGCAAAAGAATCAACTCAAACGGAGCTACGAAACTCAAGTTATGATCAAACGAAGTTCAAATTCAAATCTGGTCTAATTCAAATTTTAAACTTTCAAAACATGTTTGAGTTGGATTACTGGATAGAGGAGAACATAACGAAGAAGTGGGCGTTGGTTTCGTTGGATTTGGACAAACGAGTAAGAAGTTGTGAGTGTTTGAAGTCCAGGGGCTAATATGTAAATAAAATATTCACAGACGGGTCCCTGGCCGAAAATAAAAGAAAAATAAAAGCTCTACAGAAAGAACGTTCGCTGTCGAACACTAACTGACGAAGACCGTTCACTCTGAGGCTAAACCAATAACGCGTCTAATAAATAGAACAAAACGTTTCAGAGAAAAAAAACACCTCGATCTGGACCGTTGGATCCAAATCGGACGGACGAGGGCAGGTGGCGGTTACCGCGGTGGCTGAAGACGATGGCGGCGAGGAAAACGACAACGACGGTGGCTCGGATCGAACGAAACGGCGGCTCCGGGGCTCGGCAGCGCTGGCGGAGTAGATGGGGAGGAGCGGCGCAACGGGGCAAGGAGGATGGAGGCGTCGGCGGCGGTCCACAGCCACGGCGGAGCGGGGCGGCGGCGCCTCGGCGAGATGCGCGAGGGGCGGCGGCGCGAGCAGAGAGGAAAAGGGGGGGTCCGGGCGGCGCTTTATAGGAGAGAGGGGGAGCCGTGGCTTGGAGAAGGGGGTGGCCGGTGGCGGCACCGGACTCCAGGAGGAGTCCCGGTCGGGAACGACGGGCGAGGCGGCTTGGAGCTGGGCCTTGGCCTGGCTTTGGCTGGGCCGGCCCAGTGGGCGGAGAGAAAGATTTTTTTAAAATAAAGTTTTACAGACAAGAAAAATAAAATAAACTATACAAAATAAAATATACTATAGGCATATAATATATCAAAATTTTCAAAAAATTATTCCCTACAACATGAACATTATTCTAGCTTCAAATAAAATCCTCAGAAATTTAAATAAAGCAAAGAGTGCTACTGTTGCAATAAAATCCGATAAGAATCATTTTAAAAAATACCAAAATTTATTCCAATTTATTTCTCTCCAATTTTCTATTGTAGGGAATCATGTTACCCTATTTTCCTTATATTTTATTTTTGGAGAAAAATAATTTGAATAAAATCCAAATAACTCCAAATTGAAAATAATTCCCAAAAGGACTTTAAAATTTGATCCTTTTAAACTCCCAACTCATATTTCATATGTTTTGAAGAAGTAATTTTATCTTGTCTCATGAAAATCATTGAGTTGCTTGAAGTTTGAGAATTTGAAATGTTTCCAAATGAGATTCAAATCTTTTCAAATCCCTTTTCATTTATTTAAAATGGAAGAAGTCATGTTATCTTCTCTCCAGGGTTTTGTGATGAAAAGAATTTGAATTCACGAGGATCATAAAAGCAAAATGAAAGTTTGGGAAAGTCCTTTTATTCCCTCTCATTTAACTTTCAAAAAGTTTCCAATTCACTCACTTTCAGTCAATCAATCACACAACAATCAAACAAACAATCAAATCTATCTATTTATTATAACATTCCAAAATTTAGAATTTTGGGATGTTACAAACCTACCACCCTTAAAAGGAATCTCGTCCTCGAGATGCAAGAAATAGGTTAGGTTTGGGGTCTTCTAAAAAATCCATCGATCGTCTCCGGGGGTCTCGGGTGCTACCACCCTTAGAAGCATGGTTACGGTTCCATCAAAACTCATATACTCCATCCTTATTGTTGACAGTGTCGGTCTTCTCGAGATCTTGAGATAATTCCTTCTCTGGCTCTTCCGTAGTGGCATAACCTTTTCCTCAATTTCTTACGTCCTTTTACCTTGGTAAGGTTATTAGAGGCCCGGGTCTTCATAGGCGATAGGTCCTCGCCAATACTAAACAACTATCGAAATCTCATGGTGGTCAACAATTTATGGTTTGTCCTGCAGGAAATGGGTCTGGGTTGAACCTCACCATATAACCTACGGTTGGCAACAACTGTCATGTACAAGGGAAAAAATACCTATACCATTCTAAGGTTCAAACAAGGTTTTGATCGTCGTCTCTCTACTATAGGTAAGTCACTCAGATTTACCATCCCATATAGCAAGGCGAATAATAAGAGTAAGTCGGTATGGTGATCAATCCATCCCGCACCCAAATCATTACCTTGTACATGGTTTAGAGAATCTCGCATTCTAACACTCGGCCATCCTCACAAGCATTGCAGAATTTCTCTTGTCGATGAACTAAATCCATTGATTCTGCAAGCCAAACAAACATCTATCGGTCCTTCACAACTCTCTGGTTTTGCGTTACTCCTATAAATTCGTCTGTGGGTAAGGTCGTAATCTCTTCCAGGGTTTTTCCTTCTAAGAGCGTGCTTGCTTCTTGGCGAGTCCCGGGCCTGTGGGTTATGGCCCATCTCATCACTTGTAAACCTTGAACTCATCCTCTGGGCAACTGGTCGTTATTCCAACATTCAACTTCCATCTTCCCAGCATACTCAAAATCCATCCAATTGTACTGTCTTCCTTCCTTCTATTGGCACCAAACTAAAACGTAATTACTCAGACTCATCATGGAGTTACAATTGCTCCATAATCAACATTCTACCTCCTTTATATCCAATAGTACTTCATCTCTTCATCCTCGCGGGATGTCCCACATACCGTGATAAATTTTTTTACTTATGAAGTCCATATTCCACTTCATGGAACATCATTATCCTTTCCAGGGTCAAGCGTCCTTACAGGGGAATATTGGCCATTTCTGCATGGCACTTCTTCAACTGGAAACGTGAAACACATCATGAACTCCTGACAGTCCTTCGGGTAATTCCAACTTGTTGGCCACTTCTCCCATACGCTCCAAAACTCGGTATGGTCCTACAAATCTCGGTGCTAACTTTCCCTTAACTCCAAATAGTTTAACTCCTCGCAGAGGGGACACACGAAGGCATGCTCTATCTCCAATTTCATAGACTTCCTCCTTGCATTTTTGAGTCTGCATAAGTGGGAGACTGTTGGAAATATGCCCTAGAGGCAATAATAAAAGGATTATTATTATATTTCCTTGTTCGTGATAATTGTCTTTTATTCATGCTATAATTGTATTATCCGGAAATCGTAATACACGTGTGAATAGATAGACCACAACATGTCCCTTGTGAGCCTCTAGTTGACTAGCTCATTGATCAATAGATAGTCATGGTTTCCTGACTATGGACATTGGATGTCATTGATAACGGGATCACATCATTAGGAGAATGATGTGATGGACAAGACCCAATCCTAAGCATAGCACAAGATCGTGTAGTTCGCTTTTGCTAGAGCTTTTCCAATGTCAAGTATCTCTTCCTTAGACCATGAGATCGTGTAACTCCCGGATCTGGTAGGAGTGCTTTGGGTGTACCAAAGCGTCACAACGTCTTTGGGTGACTATAAAGGTACACTACGGTATCTCCGAAAGTGTCATTGGGTTGACACGGATCGAGGCTGGATTTGTCACTCCGTATTACGGAGAGGTATCATGGGCCCACTCGGTAGTGCATCATCATAATGAGCTCAAAGTGACCAAGTGTCCGTCACGGATCATGCATTATGGTACGAGTAAAGTGACTTGCGGTGACGAGATTGAGCGAGGTATTGGGATACCGACGATCGAATCTCGGGCAAGTAACGTCTGCGTCGACAAAGGGAATAGTATAAGGGGTTGCTTGAATCCTCGACATCGTGGTTCATCCGATGAGATCATCGAGGAGTATGTGGGAGCCAACATGGGTATCCAGATCCCGCTGTTGGTTATTGACCGAGAGCCGTCTCGGTCATGTATGCGCATATCTCCCGAACCCGTAGGGTCTACGATTAAGGTTCGGTGGCGCTAGGGTTATTAGGAAGACTTGTATGTGATTACCGAATGTTGTTCGAGTCCGGATGAGATCCGGACGTCACGAGGAGTTCCGGAATGGTCCGGAGGTGAAGATTTATATATGGGAAGTTGTCATACGGTCACCGGAAAGTTTGAGGGCATATCGGTGTATCTGGGGCCACCGGAAGGGTTCCGGGTCCACCGGAGGGCCACCCCTCTCGAGGGCCTCATGGGCTGTAGGGGCAGGGAACCAGCCTGGAGGGCTGGGCGCCCCTTGGGCCCATGCGCCTAGGGTTGGGGGAAACCCTAGTGGGCGCCCCCTTGCTTGGGGGCAAGCCCCCTCCTCACCGCCGCCCTCTAGATCTCATCTAGAGGGTGCATGCCCCCTTCCCCCTTCCCCTATAAATAGAGGGGCGAGGGGAGGGCTGCACACACAATCCAAGGCGCAGCCCCTCCCCTCCCCAACACCTCTCCTCCTTCGCGTGTGCTTGGCGAAGCCCTGCCGGAGAACTGTCACTCCATCACCACCGCGCCGTCGTGCTGCTGGTGGAGCCTTCTTCCTCACTCTCCCTCCTCCTTGCTAGATCAAGGTGTGGGAGATGTCATCCGCTCCATACGTGTGTTGAACGCGGAGGTGCTGTCCGTTCAGCACTTGGTCATCGGTGATTTGAATCACGGCGAGTACGACTCCATCATCCCCGTTCCCTTGAACGCTTCCGCACGTGATCTACAAGTGGTATGTAGATGCATCTCTCTCCTATCACTCGTTGCTTAGATGAACTCATAGATGGATCTTGGTGAAACCGTAGGAAATTTTTTATTTTCTGCAACGTTCCCCAACAGTGGTATCAGAGCTAGGTCTATGCGTAGTTCTCTATTGCACGAGTAGAACACAATTTTGTTGTGGGCGTAGATCTTGTCAACTTGCTTGCCGCTACTAGTCTTTTCTTGCTTCAGCGGTATTGTGGGATGAAGCGGCCGGACCGACCTTACATATGCGCTTACGTGAGACGGGTTCCACCGGTGACATGCACTAGTTGCATAAGGTGGCTAGCGGGTGTCTGTCTCTCCCACTTTAGTTGGAGAGGATTGACGAAAAGGGTCCTTATGAAGGGTAAATAGAAGTTGACAAATCACGTTGTGGTTATTCGTAGGTAAGAAAAGGTTCTTGCTAGAACCCAATTGCAGCCATCGTAAAGATGCAACAACAATTAGAGGACGTCTAACTTGTTTTTGCAGCAATTGTCATGTGATGTGATATGGCCGTAAGTTGTGATGAATGATGAATGATATATTGTGATGTATGAGATCATGTTCTTGTAATAGGAATCACGACTTGCATGTCGATGAGTATGACAACCGGCAGGAGCCATAGGAGTTGTCTTAATTATTGTATGACCTGTGTGTCATTGATTCAACGCCATGTAAATTACTTTACTTTATTGCTAAACGTGTTAGCCATAGTAGTAGAAGTAATAGTTGGCAAGCAACTTCATGGAGACACGATGATGGAGATCATGATGATGGAGATCATGGTGTCATGCCGGTGACAAGATGATCATGGAGCCCCGAAGATGAAGATCAAAGGAGCTATATGATATTGGCCATATCATGTCACTACTTTATATAATTGCATGTGATGTTTATTATGTTTTATGCATCTTGTTTACTTAGAATGGCGGTAGTAAATAAGATGATCCCTTATAATAATTTCAAGAAAGTGTTCCCCCTAACTGTGCACCATTGCTAAAGTTCGTCGTTTTGAAGCACCACGTGATGATCGGTTGTGATAGATCCTTACGTTCACATACAACGGGTGTAAGACAGTTTTACACATGCAAAACACTTAGGGTTAACTTGACGAGCCTAGCATGTACAGACATGGCCTCGGAACACAAGAGACCGAAAGGTCGAACATGAGTCGTATGGAAGATACGATCAACATGAAGATGTTCACCGACGATGACTAGTCCGTCTCACGTGATGATCGGACACGGCCTATTCGACTCGGATCATGTAACACTTAGATGACTAGAGGGATGTCAAATCTGAGTGGGAGTTCATTAAATAATTTGATTAGATGAACTTAATTATCATGAACATTAGTCTAAAATCTTTGCAAAATGTCTTGTAGATAAAATGGCCAACGCTCATGTTACCATGAACTTCAACGCGTTCCTAGAGAAAACCAAGTCGAAAGACGATGGCGGCAACTATTCGGACTGGGTCCTAACCCGAGGATCATCCTCATAGCAGCCAATAAACAATATGTCCGAGAAGCACCGCTAGGTGAAGCACCCATCGAAGAACCAAGACATTATGAATGCTTGGCAGTCTCGTCTTGATGATTACTCCCTCGTTCGGTCGCGACATGCTTTACGATTTAGAATCGGGGCTCCAAAAGCGTTTTGAGCAACACGGAGCATATGAGATGTTCGAGGAGCTGAAAATGGTTTTCAAGCTCATGCGGGTCGAGAGATATGAAGTCTCCGACAAGTTCTATAGTTGTAAGATGGAGGAAAACAGTTACATCGATGAGCACATACTCAAAATGTCTGGGTTGCACAACCGCTTTGTCCATTTGGACATTAACCTCCCGGACGAGGCGGTCATTGACAGAATCCTTCATCGCTCCCACCAAGCTACAAGAGCTTTGTGATGAACTACAATATGCGAGGATGGTGAAGACCATTCTGAAGTATTCTCAATCTTTGAAGTCGTGAGAGGTTGAAATCAAGAAAGAACATCAAGTGTTGATGGTCAATAAAACCACTAAGTTCAAGAAGGGCAAGGGTAAGAAGAACTTCAAGAAGGACGGCAAGGATGTTGGCGCGCCCGGTAAGCCGATTGCCGGAAGAAGTCAAAGAATGGACCCAAGCACGAGGGTGAGTGCTTTTATTGCAAAGGGAAGGGCCCTTTGGGCGGAACTGCCCCAAATACTTAGCGGACAAGAAGGCCGGCAACACTAAAGGTATATTTGATATACATATAATTGATGTGTACCTTACCAAGACTCGTAGTAACTCACAGGTATTTGATACCGGTGTTGTTGCTCATATTTGTAACTCACAAAGCAGGAGCTACGGAATAAACGGAGACCGGCAAAGGACGAGGTGACGATCTTGGCGTCGGGAATGGTTCCAAGGTCGATGTGATCGCCACAAGACGCTACCTCTACATTTACCTACGAGATTAGTTTTAAACCTCAATAATTGTTATTTAGTGCCAAGTTTGAGCATGAACATTGTATTAGGATCTCGTTTAATGCGAGATGGCTACTCATTTAAATCCGAGAATAATGGTTGTTCTATTTATATGAGAGATATGTTTTATGGTCATGCTCCAATGGTCAATGGTTTATTCTTAATGAATCTCGAGCGTAATATTACACATATTCATAGTGTGAATACCAAAAGATGTAAAGTTGATAACGATAGTCCCACATACTTGTGGTACTTTGCCGCCTTGGTCACATTGGTGTCAAGCGCATGAAGAAGCTCCATTCGATGGAATTTTAGAGTCTCTTGATTATGAATCATTTGACACGTCTGAACCATGCCTCATGGGCAAATGACCAAGACTCCGTTCTCCGGAACAATGGAGCGAGCAACCAACTTATTGGAAATCATACATACCGATGTGTGCGGTCCAATGAGCATTCAGCTCATGGAGGATATCGTTATGTTCTCACTCTCACTGATGACTTGAGTAGATATGGGTATGTCTACTTGATGAAACACAAGTCTGAGACCTTTGAAAAGTTCAAGGAATTTTAGAATGAGGTAGAGAATCAACATGACCGAAAAATAAAGTCCTTACGATCAGATCGTGGAGGAGAATATTTAAGTCACGAATTTGGTACACACTTAAGGAAATGTGGAATCATTTCACAACTCACGCCGCTGGAACACCTCGGTAATAGAATTGTGTCCGAACGTCGTAATCGCACTCTATTGGATATGGAGCGATCTATGATGTCTCTTACAGATTTACCGCTATCATTTTGGGGATACGCTCTAGAGACAGCTATATTCACTTTAAATAGGGCACCGTCTAAATCCTTTGAGACGACACCGTATGAATTATGGTTTGGGAAGAAACCTAAGTCATCGTTTCTAAAAGTTTGGGGATGCGATGCTTATGTCAAGAAACTTCAACCTGAAAAGCTCGAACCCAAGTCGTAAAAATGCGTCTTCATAGGATACCCTAAGGAAACCATTGGGTATACCTTCTACCTTAGATCCGAAGGCAAGATCTTTGTTGCGAAGAACGGATCCTTTATGGAAAAAGAGTTTCTCTCGAAAGGAGTAAGTGGGAGGAAAGTAGAACTCGATGAAGTACTACCTCTTGAACCGGAAAGTAGTGCAGCTCGGGAAAATGTTCTGTGGTGCCTACACCTCTTGGAGAGGAAATTAATGATGATGATCAAGGTACTTCAGATCAAGTTGCTCTTGAACCCAGAGGGTCCACAAGGACACGTTCCACACCAGAGTGGTATGGCAACCCTGTCACGGAAATCATGTTGTTAGACAACGGTGAACCTTGAACTATGAAGAAGCGATGGCGGGCCCAGATTCCAACAAATGGCTTGAAGCCATGAAATCCGAGATAGGATCCATGTATGAAAACAAAGTATGGACTTTGACAGACTTGCCCGATGATCGGTGAGCGATAGAAAACAAATGGATCTTTAAGAAGAAGACGGACGCGGATGGTAATGTCACCATCTATAAAGCTCGACTTGTCGCTAAAGGTTATCGACAAGTTCAAGGGATTGACTACGATGAGACTTTCTCTCCCGTAGCGAAGCTGAAGTCCGTCCGAATCATGTTAGCAATTGTCACATACTATGATTATGAGATATGGCAAATGGATGTCAAAACGGCATTCCTTAACGGTTATCTTAAGGAAGAACTGTATATGATGCAGGCGGAAGGTTTTGTCGACCCTAAGAATGCTAACAAGGTATGCAAGCTCCAATGATCCATTTATGGGCTGGTGCAAGCATCTCGGAGTTGGAACATCCGCTTTGATGAGATGATCAAAGCGTTTGGGTTATCTTGCACTTATGGAGAAGCCTGCGTTTACAAGAAAGTGAGTGGGAGCTCTGTAGCATTTCTCATATTATATGTAGATGACATACTTTTGATGGGAAATGATATAGAACTTTTGGACAGCATTAAGGCCTACTTGAATAAGAGTTTTTCAATGAAGGACCTTGGAGAAGCTGCTTATATATTAGGCATCAAGATCTATAGAGATAGATCGAGACGCCTCATAGGTCTTTCACAAAGCACATACCTTGAAAAGATATTGAAGAAGTTCAAAATGGATAAGTCCAAGAAAGGGTCTTGCACAGATTACAAGGTGTGAAATTGAGCTCGGCTCAATGTCCCACCACGGCAGAAGATATAGAAGAGATGAGTGTCATCCCCTATGCATCAGCCATAGGTTCTATTATGTATTCCATGTTGTGTACCGGACTGATGTAAACCTTGCCGTAAGTTTGGTAGGTAGGTACCAAAGTAATCCCGACAAGGAACACCGGACAATGGTCAAGAATATCCTGAAGTACACGAAAAGGACTAAGGACATGTTTCTCGTTTATGGAGGTGACGAAGAGCTCGTCAGAAGGGTTACGTCGACGCTAGCTTCGACACGGATCTGGATGACTCTAAGTCACAAACCGGATACGTGTATATGTTGAATGGTAGAGCGATGGTAGTGCGACTTCAAGCGAGGCGTCGTGGCGGGATCTACGTGTGAAGCGGAGTACATGGCAGCCTCGGAGGCAGCGCATGAAGCAATTTGGGTGAAGGAGTTCATCACCGACCTAGGAGTCATACCCAATGCGTCGGGGCCGATCAAACTCTTCTGTGACAACACTGGAGCTATTGCACTTGCCAAGGATCCCAGGTTTCACAAGAAGACCAGGCACATCAACCGTCGCTTGAACTCCATTCGTGAAAATGTTCAAGATGGAGACATAGAAATTTGCAAAGTGCATACAGATCTGAATGTCCCAGATCCGTTGACTAAACCTCTTCCGCGAGCAAAACATGATCAACACCAGAACTCTATGGGTGTTCGATTCATCACAATGTAACTAGATTATTGACTCTAGTGCAAGTGGGAGACTGTTGGAAATATGCCCTAGAGGCAATAATAAAAGGATTATTATTATATTTCCTTGTTCGTGATAATTGTATTTTATTCATGCTATAATTGTATTATCCGGAAATCGTAATACACGGGTGAATAGATAGACCACAACATGTCCCTAGTGAGCCTCTATTTGACTAGTTCGTTGATCAATAGATAGTCATGGTTTCCTGACTATGGACATTGGATGTCATTGATAACGGGATCACATCATTAGGAGAATGATGTGATGGACAAGACCCAATCCTAAGCATAGCACAAGATCGTGTAGTTCGTTTTGCTAGAGCTTTTCCAATGTCAAGTATCTCTTCCTTAGACCATGAGATCGTGTAACTCCCGGATACCGTAGGAGTGCTTTGGGTGTACCAAACGTCACAACGTAATCGGGTGACTATAAAGGTGCACTACGGTATCTCCGAAAGTGTCTATTGGGTTGACACGGATCGAGATCTGGCTTTGTCACTCCGTATTACGGAGAGGTATCACTGGGCCCACTCGGTAGTGCATCATCATAATGAGCTCAAAGTGACCAAGTGTCCGTCACGGGATCATGCATTACGGATGCGAGTAAAGTGACTTGCCGGTAACGAGATTGAGCGAGGTATTGGGATACCGACAATCGAATCTCGGGCAAGTAACATACCGTCGACAAAGGGAATAGTATACGGGTTGCTTGAATCCTCGACATCGTGGTTCATCCGATGAGATCATCGAGGAGTATGTAGGAGCCAACATGGGTATCCATATCCGCTGTTGGTTATTGACCGGAGAGCCGTCTCGGTCATGTCGCATATCTCCCGAACCGTAGGGTCTACACTTAAGGTTCGGTGACGCTAGGGTTATTAGGAAGACTTGTATGTGATTACCGAATGTTGTTCGGAGTCCCGTATGAGATCCTAGATGTCACGAGGAGTTCCGGAATGGTCCGGAGGTGAAGATTTATATACGGTCACCGGAAAGTTTCGGGGGCATATCGGTGTGTATGCAGGGGCCACCGGAAGGGTTCCGGGGGTCCACCGGGAGGGGCCACCCCTCTCGGAGGGCCTCATGGGCCGTAGGGGGAAGGGAACCAGCCCCTGGAGGGCTGGGCGTGCCCCCCCTTGGGCCCATGCGCCTAGGGTTGGGGGAAACCCTAGTGGGGGCGCCCCCCTTGCTTGGGGGGCAAGCCCCCTCCCCTTGCCCCCCCCCTCTAGATCTCATCTAGAGGGGGCCGGCCCCCTTCCCCCTTCCCCTATAAATAGAGGGGCGAGGGGAGGGCTGCACACACAATCCAAGGCGCAGCCCCTCCCCTCCCCAACACCTCTCCTCCTCCGCGTGTGCTTGGCGAAGCCTGCTTGGGAATCGTCACTCCATCACCACCACGCCGTCGTGCTTTGTTGGAGCCTTCTTCCTCAACCTCTCCCTCCTCCTTGCTGGATCAAGGTGCGGGAGACGTCATCCGCTCCGTACGTGTGTTGAACACGGAGGTGCTGTCTGTTCGGCACTTGGTCATCGGTGATTTGAATCACGGCGAGTATGACTCCATCATCCCTGTTCCCTTGAACGCTTCCGCACGCGATCTACAAGTGGTATGTAGATGCATCTCTCTCCTATCACTCGTTGCTTAGATGAACTCATAGATGGATCTTGGTGAAACTGTAGGAAATTTTTTATTTTCTGCAACATTCCCCAACAAGCTTATCCCACTTCCATTCGGTATCGGCATAGGCTGTAGTAATCCTACTGGCCTTTGATGCTCTGCCTTTACTCTCTGGCATACATCACCTACGATTACATACTCCGTAATATCCTTCTTCATACCAGTCCACCAGAAACGCTCCTTCAAATCCAAATACATCTTGGTGTTTCCAGGGCGAATCGAGTATGGTGAGTCATGAGCCTCCGTATATTAACTTCACGATCTTTGCATTATTAGGCACATATACACGATCCTCGAACCATAAGGTGTCGTGCTCATCCTTACGAAAACCTTCGGCCTTTCCTTTTCTCATCCTCTCTTTTACCTCATCAATCTCTTTGTCATCCTTCTGAGCTTTACGGATCTTTCCCAACAATGTAGACTGAACTTCCATTGCTGCAACAAAACCTTTGGGAACAATCTCCAACCGAAGTTCCCTGAGATCCTCGGCTAACTCCTTTGGTAATCATCTGCTTATGAGGGTATTTGTCCTTATTTTCTTTATGGTTGTGTCCTATTTCTCCACAAAGCTTGTATGCACAAGGTTTCTTCATATCCTTTCCATAAGGCTTTAACTTCTGGGACACAAGCCGCGACTTTACCAGACTCAACTTAAATTCTTCCCAAATGGTTACTCCTTGCCATCCATTGATGGTTTGGTACATCCTCCACCAAGTAGCAGCACCTCTTTCAAAGCACTGAAGGGCATGCTGGGTCATATCCTTTCCGGCTATAGTGTTATTCTTCATATGATCTTCCATGTTCTAAATCCATCGGTCTGTCTCCAATTGACTCATCGGTCCAGAAAATACAAGCTCATCTCCATTCATCCTCTATGGGGTCCATGGTTATTGGGGTGGGATAAGAGAGATAGAGAGGGATGCACACAAAACAAACAAAAGTTTTGAAAGACAGATTTTATTGTGGTTGTCGGAAAAACATCAAACAAATGACAGCTCATAATCGTCGCATCTAACGTAGGTATGTAACAGGCGTTTGGTCTTCTAAAGGTCAATAAATCTTCAAAGTCATCAAACTCTTCGATTCTTGTTCATGTCTCCGATGGCTCGTTCTGATCATGCTTGTCCTTATCAAGTTCTTTTGCCAGATCATCTTTGTTGACGCGAAGTCTCTCGCGACGTCCTTTAATATTCAGCAATTGCGTTCCAAACTTCTGGGTTCCAACATCCTTGGCATGAACCATGCCCTACTGTCCTTCAGTAACTGACGGATCTCCGGTATTTCAAGGTCTTACTCCTCCAGCTTGGCTACTTTTAGCTTCTAGGTCCTGAGTTCACAAAATGCTCCCTTATCAAATACAGCTTCCTGCAGTCCATCTTATAATCCTTGATGTAATACTCCAGATCCTGGCGATACACCAGCTAAGGTTAAAACTGCATCATTTGCTTGACAGATGCTCCATCAGCCTTCTACCATTCAATCCTTCCATGCATCTGCATGCTTATCTCAGCACGGTGACAATAGCACAAGCGGGCGATAACATCATGGATAGTCGTGTTTCTGCTCCTGTCATTACCATGAGCTATCATTCCATAATTGATATCTCCTGTCTTAGGGTTTTCTTGACAAAAACTTTGAGTTCTAATGCTCCATGTTCCGGTCTTTCTCCGATACACCTTGATCTCGGTATTGACGGCTTCCATAGTCTGTCAAGTTCCATAAGTGTAGCCTTCCTTGGTCATACCAAAACTGGAAATTCTTCATATTCTCCTAGTCTTCGAAGTCTTTATCCGTCGTAGTTTCCATCATTATAATGCTCGGTAAAATCCTCTTCATTGCGCAGTGGTCTTAGTTGTCCGATATCTGGTCCTTCTTGGAGTGATCTCATCAGTCGAATCTCCGAGGGGTCAAAAGGGGAAAGGGGTATGGTCTCACTAAAAGGGAATATTTGAATAAGCTCAGAAGAGAAGAGATGTAAAAGATTCTTTTGAAAAGAAAGTTGTAGAGAAAAATCTTTCCTATGGGCTTTTCAGTTTCTAGGGTCACGTCCTACAGTCAACATGTGCTCTGATACCATCTTTTAGCGACCCGACCCGAATGGATCAAGTCTCTGTGCTTAAGTGTCATCCCTGGATCGGTATGCTGACACACACAGTACTCAAGGATTTATAACAGAGGTAAATCACATGTGTAAAAAACGTAAATACTATTACCTCAATCCAAAAAGCGGAAGTAACAAGGTTGTGGATTCCCATCAACACCAATGGCAAAGTTGAGTGTAGAAATCGTAACCCTAACGTATCACTTACTCGTCGTAAGATCCTGCAACATGAGACGTTGCAGCCACAAAGGGTTAGTACATTGAATGTACTGGCAAATTCACACCATAGGATAATGATGAATAAAGGCTATCACTACAAGCATATTTGGCTGGTGGAGGCTCTATGGTTATAATGTTTTTGCAAAAAGCCAATTTTTCCCTACTACAAAGGAATATATTTTATTTAACTACAAAGTTGGTTGATAAAATATTGAGAAGGTAAACCCCCTCTCAACCCCAATTAAAAGTAATCATTAACCCAAAAAATTAATTTAAGTAATATGATGAGATACTTAAGATACTCCAAGTACTAGATACTCAAGATTGTCCATAACCGGGGACACGGCTAACCATGATTAGATATTACACTCTGCAGAGGTTTGTGCACTTTTCTACACAAGACTCGATCGCCTCCGTTGGATTTCTCGCACTATATGGTGTTTGAGAAACGGATGACCGAGACACAGTCTTTCAGAAACATTAACTCTCTACTCCGGGTAGACCATACCAAACCTACAAACTCGCTACACCGATCTACCTCTTCAAGAGCTTCACGTAACTTACTCAACTATGCGAGAGCCCATAATAGCTTGTGGCTGCACGGAAGTTTCTAGCATGAAAATATCTCGGTTCCCTTTGAGCCTGGGTGGCGGTCCATAAAGAAAAACAGGCAATCCTGGAATACCCAGGTACCTAGACAGGCAATTGCTGGAATACCCAGGTGCCTCAATCCACCCAGATGTGAGTTAAAGTTGCCACCTTAAGTAAACCATTAATTAACAATCTCACAACTGTCATGAATACTCTCCAAACCCAATCCACGTCTACGAGCATATCATAGCAATATAAGCAACGTAATAGTAACTCCCAAGGTTTGAATGCAGGGCAATAGGTTCCTACATCACCAACCACTTCCCGATACCCACATGTTATCAATCCTACTCATGCAATGTTTGAGGGTTGAAACTAATGCATAAAAACTGGGTATGAAAAGGGATATGATCAAAGTGTGAACTTGCCTGTACTGTTGATGAAGATGGTTCGCACTCATAACCTATGATAGATCTACTCGTCACTCTCCGATCAATCTATCGTAAGCAAGCAATTTCATACATAAGCACTCACTCAAAAAGAATCGAAGAAAAGAACTCGGAAAACTTCAAAAATAGACAATTAACTCTTGCAATAGAAAACAATTTCGAACAGTACCAAAATTAGGTGTATTTGGCCTTATCAGAAAGTTTAGGTCAATATCTTTAATTTGCAAAAAGAATCAAGTCAAAGGGAGCTACGAAACTCAAGTTATGATCAAACGAAGTTCAAATTCAAATCTGGTCTAATTCAAATTTTAAACTTTCAAAAACATGTTTGAGTTGGATTACTGGATAGAGGAGAACATAACGAAGAAGTGGGCATTGGTTTCATTGGATTTGGACAAACGAGTAAGAAGTTGTGAGTGTTTGAATTCCAGGGGCTAATATGTAAATAAAATATTCATAGACAGGTCCCTGGCCAAAAATAAAAGAAAAAGAAAAGCTCTCTGAGAAAGAGCGTTCATTTGCCGAACACTAACTGACGAAGACCGTTCACTATAGAGGCTAAACCAGCGAACGTCCAATAAATAAAACAAAACGTTTCAGAGAAAAAAAACACCTTGATCTGGACCGTTGGATCCAAATCGGACGGACGAGGGCAGGTGGCGGTTACCGCGGTGGCTGACGATGACGGCGGCGAGGAAAACGGCAGCGACGGCGGCTCGGATCGAAAGGAATAGCGGCTCTAGGGCTCGGCGGCGCTGGCGGAGTAGATGGGGAGGAGCGGCGCAACGGGGCGAGGAGGATGGAGGCGTCGGCGGCGGTCCACGCAGCGACAGAGACGGGCGGCGGCTCGGCGAGATCTTGTGGCGGCAAGAAGAGAGGAAAAAGGGGGGTCCGGGCGGCGCTTTATAGGAGAGAGGGGGAGCCGTGGCTTAGAGAAGGGGGTGGCCGGTGGCGGGGCGGCGCCGGACTCCAGGAGGAGTCCCGGTCGGGAACGACGGGCGAGGCGGCGCGGAGGTGGGCCTTGGCACAGCTTTAGTTGGGCCGCCCGATGGAGAGAAAGATTTTTTAAAATAAAGTTTCTGAGACAAGAAAAATAAAATAAACTATACAAAATAAAATATACTATAGGCATATAATATATCAAAATTTTCAAAAATTATTCCCTCTGACATGAACATTATTCTAGCTTCAAATAAAATCGTCAGAAATTTAAATAAAGCAAAGAGTGCTACTGTTGCAATAAAATCCAATAAGAGTCATTTTAAAAAATACCAAAATTTATTCCAATTTATTTCTCTCCAATTTTTTATTGTAGGGAATCATGTTACCCTATTTTCCTTATATTTTATTTTTGGAGAAAAATAATTTGAATAAAATCCAAATAACTCCAAATTGAAAATAATTCCCAAAAGGACTTTAAAATTTGATCCTTTTAAACTCCCAACTCATATTTCATATGTTTTGAAGAAGTAATTTTATCTTCTCTCATGAAAATCATTGAGTTGCTTGAAGTTTGAGAATTTGAAATGTTTCCAAATGTGATTCAAATCTTTTCAAATCCCTTTTCATTTTTTTAAAATGGAAGAAGTCATGTTGTCTTCTCTCCAGGGTTTTGTGATGAAAATAATTTGAATTCACGAGGATCATAAAAGAAAAATGAAAGTTTGGGAAAGTCCTTTTATTCCCTCTCATTTAACTTTCAAAAAGTTTCGAATTCACTCACTTTCAGTCTATCAATCACACAACAATCAAACAAACAATCAAATCTATCTATTTATTATAACATTCCAAAATTTAGAATTTTGGGATGTTACAAGATGAAGAATTGTTTCGGTCTACTTGTCGCGGACGTGATGCCTATATACATGATCATACCTAGATGTTCTCATAACTATGCTCAATTCTATCAATTGCTCGACAGTAATTTGTTTACCCACCGTAATACTTATGCTCTTGAGAGAAGGCACTAATGAAACCTATGGCCCCCGGGTCTATTTTCCATCATATTAATCTTCCAACACTTAGTTATTTCTATTGCCATTTTTTTACTTTGCATCTTTATTTACTCTTTATCATAAAAACACCAAAAATATTATCCTATCATATCTATCAGATCTCACTCTCGTAAGTGACCGTGAAGGGATTGACAACCGCTTTATCGCGTTGGTTGCGAGGTTCTTGTTTGTTTGTGTAGGTGTGTGGGACTCGCGCGTGGTCTCCTACTGGATTGATACCTTGGTTCTCAAAAACTGAGGGAAATACTTATGGTACTTTACTGCATCACCCTTTCCTCTTCAAGGGAAAACCAACGCAGTGCTCAAGAGGTAGCAAGAAGGATTTACGGCGCCATTGCCGGGGCATACGCTGACAAGTCAAGACATACCAAGTACCCATCACAAACTCATCTCCCTCGCATTACATTATTTGCCATTTGCCTCTCGTTTTCCTCTCCCCCACTTCACCCTTGCCGTTTTATTGGCCCTCTCTTTCCCGTTCGCCCCTTCTTCACTTGCCTCTTGTGTGCTCGTTGCCATGGCCAGGTCGGTCTTCATCCCTTCGTCTCCCGACTTTGAAGTCCTCCACTTCAAGCAAAGACAAGGGGAAAATTTAAAAGATGCTTGGTTTAAGATGCTAGAATCTTATCGTAGTTGCAATATAGAGGGAGATTTCAAAATTTTGCTTCGTAATTTTTATGTTGGGCTAACCTTGTCCCATAGAAACCTCCTCGATTTTTCCGCCAAAGGTAGTTTTTTTGATATTGGTCCTGGCTTCGCTTATGAAATTATAGAGGGGATAGTGGGAGTACTCCCCCTACCAAGAAGGAACTCAAATTCTAGAGAAATTATGTGAATTGCAAAAAATCTGCCAAGAAGGAACTCAAATTCTAGAGAAATTATGTGAATTGCAAAAAATTGTTGAACCTCTTAAAAGTATTGGTGGGAATATCAACCACATGAATAATCTGATTACACTTTGCAATAAGCGGCTGGATGCTTTATATCAAAGGATCACCGAGCATAACTCCATTAAAAAATTGCCTACCAAAGATGGCAATACCTAGATCTATCCTTGCTTTTATGCCTAGCTAGGGGCGTTAAACGGTAGCGCTTGTTGGGAGGCAACCCAATTTTATTTTTAGTTTTTTTCCTTTTTGCTTCTGTTTAGGAATAAATATTTGATCTAGCCACTGGTTAGATTTTTTTTATGTTTTAATTAGTGTTTGTGCCAAGTTAAACCTATAAGATCTTCTTGGATGATAGTTATTTGATCTTGCTGAAAATTCCAGAAACTTTCTGTTCACGAAAACAATTGTTAAAAATCACCAGGACGTTATAAAATACTGATTCCAATTGCAGAAGATCAATAAAAAAATTGTATAGGTCTTCCTATTTTGGTAGATCTTTTTGAGTTCCAGAAGTTTGCATTAGTTACAGATTACTACAGACTATTCTGTTTTTGACAGATTCTGTTTTTGTGTGTTGTTTGCTTATTTTGATGAATCTATGGCTAGTAAAATAGTTTATAAACCATAGAGAAGTTTGAATACAGTAGGTTTAACACCAATATAAATAAAGAATGAGTTCATTATAGTACCTTGAAGTGGTATTTTGTTTTTTTCACTAACGGAGCTCACGAGATGTTCTGCTAAGTTTTGTGTTGTGAAGTTTTCAAGTTTTGGGTAAAAGATTTGATGGATTATGGAAGAAGGAGTGGAAAGATCCTAAGCTTGGGGATTCCCATGGCACCCCAAGATAATCTAAGGACACCAAAAATCCAAAGCTTGGGGATGCCCCGGAAGGCATCCCCTCTTTCGTCTATTTCCATCGGTAACTTTACTTGGAGCTATATTTTTATTCACCACATGATATGTGTTTTGCTTGGAGCGTCTTGTATGATTTGAGTCTTTGCTTTTTAGTTTACCACAATCATCCTTGCTGTACACACCTTTTGAGAGAGACACACACAAATCGGAATTTATTAGAATACTCTATGTGCTTCACTTATATCTTTTGAGCTATATAGTTTTTGCTCAAGTGCTTCACTTATATCTTTTAGAGCACGGTGGTGGATTTGTTTTATTGAAACTATTGATCTCTCATGCTTCACTTATAATAATTTGAGAGTCTTAAAACAGCATGGCAATTTTCTTCAATTATAATATCATGAGAAATTTGATGCTTGATAATTGTTTTGAGATATAAAGGTGGTAATATCATAGTTGTGCTAGTTGAGTAATTGTGAAATTGAGAAATACTTGTGTTGGAGTTTGTGATTCCCGTAGCATGCACGTATGGTGAACCGTTATGTAACGAAGTCGGAGCATGAGGTATTTCTTGATTCTCAACCTTTGTGTGGCGGTCGGGATCGCGCGATGGTTAACTCCTACCAACCCTTCCCCTAGGAGCATGCGTAGTAGTACTTTGCTTCGAGGGCTAATAAATTTTTGCAGTAAGTATATGAGTTCTTTATGACTAATGTGAGTCCATGGATTATACGCACACTTACCTTTCCGCAATTTTCTAGCCTCTTCGGTACCGTGCATTGCCCTTTCTCACCTTGAGAGTTGGTGCAAACTTCGCCGGTGCATCCAAACCCCGTGACATGATACGCTCTATCACACATAAACCTCCTTATACCTTCCTCAAAACAGCCACCATACCTACCTATTATGGCATTTCCATAGCCATTCCGAGATATATTGCCATGCAACTTTCCATTGTTTCGTTTATCATGACACGCTCCATCATTGTCATATTTCTTTGCGTGATCATGTAGTTGACATCGTATTTGTGGCAAAGCCACCATTCATAATTCTTTCATACATGTCGCTCTTGATTCATTGCATATCCCGGTACACCGCCGGAGGCGTTACATAGAGTCATATCTTGTTCCAAGTATTGAGTTGTAATTCATGAGTTGTAAGTAAATAAAAGTGTGATGATCATCATTATTAGAGCATTGTCCCAAGTGAGGAAAGCATGATCGAGACTATGATTCCCCCACAAGTCGGGATGAGACTCTGGACTAAATAAAAAGAAAAGAAAGAAAAGAGGCCAAAAAAGAGAGAAAAGGCCCAAATAAAAAAATGAGAGAAAAAGAGAGAAGGGACAATGTTACTATCCTTTTACCACACTTGTGCTTCAAAGTAGCACCGTGATCTTCATGATAGAGAGGCTCTCATTTTGTCACTTTCATATACTAGTGGGAAATTTCATTAGAGAACTTGGCTTGTATATTCCAATGATGGGCTTCCTCAAATGCCCGAGGTCTTCGTGAGCAAGCAAGTTGGATGCACACCCACTTAGTTTCTTTTGTTTGAGCTTTCATACACTTATAGCTCTAGTGCATCCGTTGCATGGCAATCCCTATTCCTTGCATTGACATCAATTGATGGGCATCTACATAGCCCGTTGATTATCCTCGTCGATGTGAGACTTTCTCCTTTTTTGTCTTCCCACATAAGCCCTATCATTATACCTTATTCCACCATAGTGCTATATCCATGGCTTGCGCTCATGTATTGCGTAAAAGTTGAAAAGGCTGAAGCGCGTTAAAAAGTTTGAACCAATTGCTTGGCTAAAACCGGGGTTGTACATGATATGAATATTTTGTGTGGGGAAGATGGAGCATAGCCAGACTATATGATTTTGTAGGGATAACTTGCTCTGGCTATGTTATTTTGATAAGACATAATTGCTTGGTTAGCATGCTTGAAGTATTATTGTTTTTATGTCAACATTAAACTTTTATCTTGAATCATATCGAATCTGAACATTCGTGCCACAATAAGAAGAACTACATTGAAGTTATCTTTGAGTAGCATTCCACATCAAAAATTCTGTTTTTATCATTTACCTACTCGAGAACGGCAGGAATTAAGCTTGGGGATGCTTGATACGTCTCCAACGTATCTATAATTTTTTTATTGTTCCATGCTATATTATATTCTGTTTTGGATGTTTAATGGGCTTTATTATACACTTTTATATTATTTTTGGGACTAACCTATTAACCGGAGGCCCAACCCAAATTGTTGTTTCTTTTGCCTATTTCAGAGTTTCACAGAAAAAGAATATCAAACGAAGTCCAAACGGAATGAAACCTTCGGGAACATGATTTTCGGAACAAACATGATCCAGAGGACTTGGAGTCCATGTAAAGAAAGCAACGAGGAGAGCATGAGGCAGGGGGCGCGCCTACCCACCCCAGGCGCGCCCTCCACCCTCGTGGGGCCCACGTTGCTCCACCGACATGCTTCTTCCTCCTATATATACCTAAGAACACCCAAACCAACAGAGGCATCCACGAAAACCTAATTCCACCGCCGCAACCTTCTGTACCCGTGAGATCCCATCTTGGGGCCTTTTCCGGCGTCCTGCCGGAGGGGGCATTGATCACGGAGGGCTTCTCTGACAACACCATATCCCTCCGATGATGTGTGAGTAGTTTACCTCAGACCTTCGGGTCCATAGTTATTAGCTAGATGGCTTCTTCTCTCTTTTTGGATCTCAATACAAAGTTCTCCACGATTCTTGTGGAGATCTATTCGATGTAATCTTCTTTTGCGGTGTGTTTCTCGAGACCGATGAATTGTGGGTTTATGATCAAGTTTATCTATGAACAATATTTGAATCTTCTCTGAATTCTTTTATGTATGATTGGTTATCTTTGTAAGTCTCTTCGAATTATCTTTTTGGTTTGGCCTACTAGATTGATCTTTCTTGCAATGGGAGAAGTGCTTAGCTTTGGGTTCAATCTTGCGGCGTCCTTTCCCAAAGGATGTAGGGCAGCAAGGCACGTATTGTATTGTTGCCATCGAGGATAAAAAGATGGGGTTTATATCATATTGCATGAGTTTATCTCTCTACATCATGTCATCTTACTTAAAGCATTAATCTATTCTTATGAACTTAATACTCTAGATGCATGCTGGATAGCGGTCGATGTGTGGAGTAATAGTAGTAGATGCAGAATTGTTTTGGTCTACTTGTCGTGGACGTGATGCCTATATACATGATCATACCTAGATATTCTCATAACTATGCTCAATTCTATCAATTGCTCGACAGTAATTTGTTTACCCACCATAATACTTATGCTCTTGAGAGAAGCCACTAGTGAAACCTATGGCCCCCGGGTCTATTTCCCATCATATTAATCTTCCAACACTTCGTTATTTCTATTGCCATTTTTTTACTTTGCATCTTTATTTACTCTTTATCATAGAAATACCAAAAAATATTATCCTACCATATCTATCAGATCTCACTCTCGTAAGTGATCGTGAAGGGATTGACAACCCCTTTATCGCGTTGGTTGCGAGGTTCTTGTTTGTTTGTGTAGGTGCGTGGGACTCGCATGTGGTCTCCTGTTGGATTGATACCTTGGTTCTCAAAAACTGAGGGAAATACTTACACTACTTTACTGCATCACCCTTTCCTCTTCAAGGGAAAACCAACGCGGTGCTCAAGAGGTAGCACTTTCCATGTCAATAATAATGATCATATAGTATACTTTATGAAGAATCAAACAACATGAATGGTAAAAATTCTATTGAAAAGGTTATGACAATCACTATTGGAGGTTTTCAATTCCCTCTTCCGGCTTCAGAAAAGAAATGTCAAACTTGAAAGGGCAACTAATCCCTGGGGGGTTTTGGTAATTCATAACAACATATAGATCATTGAACTAATACCCATTCAAGTTAAATATTTCAGAAAGTCCAATGATTGGCATGGCATGGACTAGAGATGTGGACTCCTCAAAATGCTAAGGACAAAGATTGGCAAAGGCTCAAGACTCTTCATTTTCATTTTAGTGATCCAAGATCACATTGAGTCCATAGGAATTAAAAGGGGATGAAGTGTTTCTTAATGGTCTACTTGCTCAAAGTGCTTAGTGATATTGCTCCAAAACCCTCAGCCACTTTCTCATTTGCACATATGTCCAAAACCTAAAGTCAAACTAGGCCCCACTGATTTGATCTATCCGGATCCACCGAGTTCTGTTGACATAGCCACTGCCAGAAACCCTAGTCAATTCGGTCACACCGATATGGCTGTTGGTCTCACCGAGATGGAATTGCAAACTCTCTGTTTCCCTTTGCAACGTTTTGGTCTCATCGAAATGAACGATCGGTCCCACCGAGTTCGCATTGCAAACTCTCTGTTTCCCCTTCGTAACATTTTGGTCTCACCAAAAGGAGCGATTGGTCCCACCGAGCTTTCTTGACCAAGTCTCTGTCCGCTCATTGCTGAAATCGGTCCCACCGAGTTCATGCGATCGGTCTCACTGAGATGAGGTTTTTCCCTAGCCCTAGCACATTGGTCCCACCGAATTGACCTCATTGGTCCCACCGAGATTCCTAACGTTCACATTTGGAACTGAATCGGTCTCAACGAGTTCTTCTATTCGGTTTGACCGAGTTGGGTCAAATGTGTGTAACAGTTGGATTTTGTGTGGAGGCTATATATACCCCTCCACCCCCTTCTCCATTTGAGAGAGAGCCATCAGACCATCTACACTTCCACTACTCATTTTCTGAGAGAGAACCACCTACTCATGTGTTGAGACCAAGACATTCCAATCCAACCACAAGAATCTTGATCTCTAGCCTTCCCCAAGTTGCTTTCCACTCAAATCATCTTTCCACCAAATCCAAATCTGTGAGAGAGAGAGAGAGTTGAGTGTTGGGGAGACTATCATTTGAAGCACAAGAGCAAGGAGTTCATCATCATCATACCATCTATTACCTTTTGGAGAGTGGTGTCTCCTAGATTGGTTAGGTGTCACTTGGGAGCCTCCTTCAAGATTGTGGAGTTGAACCAAGGAGTTTGTAAGGGCAAGGAGATCGCCTACTTTGTGAAAATCTACCCAAGTGAGGCAAGTCCTTCATGGGCGATGACCATGGTGGGATATACAAGGTTGCTTCTTCGTCGACCCTTCGTGGGTGGAGCCATCCGTGGACTCGCGCAGCCGTTACCCATCGTGGGTTGAAGTCTCTATTAACGTGGATGTACGATAGCACCACCTATTGGAACCACGCCAAAAATCTCCATGTCTACATTGCGTATGCCTTCTCCAAACCCTTCCCTTTACCTTCATATGCAAAGTTTTTCTCTCCGCTGCTACACTCTTAGAATTTCATGTGTAGGTTGATTGCTTGACTTGTGCTAAGTTGATAAAATCTGCCAAGACTTAAAATTGGGAAAGGGTTAGGTTTTTATTTGGTCAAGTAGTCTAATCACCCCCCCTCTAGACCTACTTTTGATCCTACAAGTGGTATCAGAGCTTTGGTCTCCATTTGCCTTGATTTCCATAGCTTTGGTGATCATAGGCTTGGTTTCACAACCTAGGAGAGTATGGCGTCTAGCGAGGGAAATTACCACATTAGAGGTCCTTACTTTCATGGTACTAATTTTGCTAGTTGGAAGCATAAGATGAAAATGCATATTCTTGGACATAACCCTGCCATTTGGGCTATTGTGTGTATTGGTTTGCAAGGTGAATTCTTTAAAAATGGAAGAGAGCCGAATCGTGAAGCAACCGCGGAAGAATTGAAGATGTTGCAATACAATGATCAAGCTTGCGATATCCTCTTCAGTGGATTGTGCCCCGAAGAATTCAACAAAATCAATTGTCTTGAGAATGCAAAGGAAATTTGGGATACTTTGGTTGATATGCACGAAGGTACCGAGTCCGTCAAGGAATCCAAATTGGATGTGCTTCAAAGTCAACTTGACAAGTTTAGAATGAAGGATGGTGAAGGAGTCGCTGAAATGTATTCTAGGATTGCTCTCATCACAAATGAGATTGCCGGCTTAGGAAGCGAAGAGATGACTGACAGATTCATCATCAAGAATATCTTAAGAGCCTTGGATGGAAAATATGGTACCGTGTGCACCTTGATCCAAAAGATGCCCAATTACAAACATCTCAAGCCAACGGAAGTCACTGGGAGAATTGTTGCTCATGAGATGTCACTCAAGGATAAGGAAGAGCTTCACAACAAGTCTAGGGGTGCCTATAAAGCTTCATGTGATGCTCCTACAACATCAAGTGAAAAACAAGTCTTCAATGAAGAATTGAGCTTAATGGTGAAGAACTTCAACAAGTTCTACAAGAGTAGAAGCAAAGAGAGAAGTTCCAAGTCAAGGTCCTACAATGACAAAAGATCTTCTAGTCGTGATAGAAATTTCTACAATTGTGGAAGACCCGGACACTACTCCAATGAGTGTATGGCTCTCTACAAAAGAAGATAAGACTCACCTAAAAGGAGAAGTAAAAGAGATGAATCACCACCAAGAGAGAGAAGGAGTAGAGATGATCGTTATGAACGAAGATCCTCTCGCAGAAGCAAGGATTCGGAAAGGAAGGAAAAGTCATCAAAGAGCTACACAAGATGAAGACATCAAGCTCATGTTGGTGAATGGGTATCCCGTTCTGACTCCGACAACTACTCCGAGAGAAGTTATCACTCCAACTCCGAATATACTCAAGATGAAGGTGTTGCCGGTCTTGCACTTGTGTCATCCAACTCCTATGCCATATTTGACTCACCAAATGAAGAAATTGGAAGATGCTTCATGGCTAAAGGCCCCAAGGTATCACACCCCGAGTATGTTGATTTCAATAGTGACGAAGATGATTTGCTAGGTGATGATGATTTACTTGTTGACAACTCTAGTGATGAAAACTATGATGAAACAGCTATTAAAATGAAACGAATGACAATGATAAGAAGGAGATTGAGCGTCTAAATAAAGAACTAAACACTCTTAAGTTAGCTCATGAAACTACCTTAGAGGATCATCAAGAGCTTTTAAAAACTCATGAGAAGCTATGCTTTGAAAAGCTCAATTTAGAGCAAGAGCATGGGTTCTTAAAAGAAATCAATGATGATCTTCGGAAGAAAAGTTCTTCTTACATTGCCAAGCATTTACTCTTGTCTACTTACATGCCACAAGTAAAATCTAGCAACAAGAGCAAGAAAGATTCTTCTTCTAGTAGTGACAATAATCATGCTAAACCCAATATTGTTGCTTCTGGTAGTTCTCTTGATTCCACTAATGATTCTCTTAGCCAAGTTACACTTGAGCAAGAAAATAGCTTATTGAAGGGAATTATAGAGAAAGGTGTTTAAAAGAGCCTTGCCGAAAGTAAGCAATTTGAGGAAATTGTACACAAGCAAGGAAGGCATCGGAAGAATCAAGGTGTTGGTTTTCAACGCAAGTTCAATGCCAATGGAGTTGAGTGGGAAGAAGATCAATACCCCAAGATGAAGTTTGTTCCTCAACAAGAGAAGTATGATCCCACTTCTTTCAAGGAAACACAAGCTCAAGATGATCTTCCACCATAAGACCACAAGCTAAAAGGCAAGGACAAGCTTCAAGAGGAGATTGATGCATTTGAAGAAGCTCCTAAGGCCTTGGTCAAGTGGGTTCCCAAGACTACATCAAGTTCTACTTCATCAAGTACAACTACAACTCCAAGGATTCTCATCAAGTTGATGTGGATCCCAAAGAAGAAGAACTAGAGAGTTCTTGAGGGTGACTCATAAAATACTTCATTCATATTCATTTTAGCAAGGACAAGTGCAATCAACTTTCATATCTTGCACTAGTTCAAGGAGTCACAAACCCTCTTTTTGGTAAGACAAGGGACAAGGTAACCTAATGCTTTCGTGGACAATATCATATGTGTATTTCACTCTATGTCTATGGATATCCGTGTATGTTCCTTGTGGGACTAACCCATGTATGTATTGAAAGTGCAACTCCCTCCAATGGATTGCTCCAAATGATCTACATCAACATTGAGCATCCACATCTTCAACATCGTCATCATCGACAAAACCCAAGGTTAGTTCATCCCTCTAAGGGGGAATATCACATCTAGGGGGAGCTTTACTCTAAGAATTGGGCTAAAGCAACTCTAATGGTGTGAACACAACAATGCTTTATGTAAAAGTGGTAACGCCACCTGTGCTTAAACGATGAGTATGACCTAATGATCAAATGTACTCATTTGACTCCTAAGTCAATATACTCATATATAGATGACCTAGTCATCGCCAATTGCTTGATAGATGCTAGTGTTTGTGCATGTTTTGCCACATATTTCATTTGTTATCTTATTGTGTGTGAGCATGTTGGTTGCATAATTTTTCTCCATTCGAGGACATCCATTTGTCGCTTTGATTGTTTGGTTTTTCTTTTTTGCCAAATGGATGGACAATAATGCCTAAGTACCCCCTCTAGCTATCTATGCTTTTACCGTCTCAAACTCTATTCATGCTACATCACAAAGCTTGAACAAGTCGAATTCGGACCCTCCGGGTGACGAGCACTCGGAGCCACCGATCCGTCAAGGGATTAAAACTCCAAACCCTCTTAATGCCTCTCGGTCCGACCGATCCACCATACTCGGTCTCCCCAAACTCATTAAGTTGATCTAGGTTTTCACCTGGGTGCACCCAATTTGAACATTTCGGTCACACCGAGTTGCAGTAACTGCTCACAGTTTTGCATCTCGGTGCCACCGAGTCATTCCACTTGATCACACCGATAGTGACTAGGTATATATATCCACAGGTTGAAATTTTGGAAATTACTCCAAACTCTTTGTCCGCTCCTCCTAGCTCTGCCGCCCCCTTGGTCTTCGGATCGTCTCCATCATTGTAAGTGCATCTAGTGCCACCCCTAGTTGGTTTTGGAGTATTGACGGCAGAGTTGGTTGAGGGACTAATGTGTTTGTGAGAATTGCAGGATAACTCAGGTAGTAGTCCTGTAGAATCGGAAGTATGTCTAGAGGGGGGTGATTAGACTACTTGACCAAATAAAAATCTAGCCTTTTCCCAATTTTAAGTCTTGGCAGATTTTAGCAACTTAGCACAAGTCAAGCAATCAACCTACACATGCAAATCTAAGAGTATAGCAGCGGAATGTAAATCGTTGCATATGAAGGTAAAGGGAGGAGTTTGGAGGGAGCAAACGCAATGTAGACACAGAGATTTTTGGCGTGGTTCCGATAGGTGGTGCTATCGTACATCCACGTTGATGGAGACTTCAACCCACGAAGGGTAACGGTTGCGCAAGTCGATGGAGGGCTCCACCCACAAAGGGTCCACGAAGAAGCAACCTTGTCTATCCCACCATGGCCATCGCCCATGAAGGACTTGCCTCACTAGGGTAGATCTTCACAAAGTAGGAGATCTCCTTGCCCATACAAACTCCTTGGTTCAACTCCACAATCTTGATAGAGGGTCCCAAGTGGCACCTAACCAATCTAGGAGACACCACTCTCCAAAAGGTAATAGATGGTGTGTTGATGATGAACTCCTTGCTCTTGTGCTTCAAATGATAGTCTCCCCAACACTCAACTCTCTCTCACATTTTTGGATTTGGTGGAAAGATGATTTGAGTGGAAAGCAATTTGGGGAAGGCTAGAGATCAAGATTCTTGTGGTTGGATTAGAATATCTTGGTCTCAACACATGAGTAGGTGGTTCTCTCTCAGAAAATGAATGATAGAAGTGTAGGCACGTTCTGATGGCTCTCCTCACGAATGAAGAGTGGGTGGAGGGGTACATATATCCTCCACACTAAATCTAACCATTAAACACAATTCACCAAACTCGGTGGGACTGAATATTCAAACTCGGTCAAACCGATTTAGTTCAAAATGTGAATGTTAGGCTTTTTGGTGGGACCGACATGTCAACTCGGTGGGACCGATTTCATTAGGGTTAGGGCATAACGTAATCTCGGTGAGACCGATTACATAAACTCGGTGAGATCGTTTTCTGCAATAGGCAAACAGAGAGTTGGTCAGGCAAACTCGGTGGGACCGATTGCTCATTTTAGTGAGATCGAAATGTTACGAAAAGGAAACAGAGAGTTTGCATTGCAAACTTAGTGGGACCAATCGCTCATCTCGGTTAGACCGAAATGTCACGAAGGGAAACAGAGAGTTTGCAATCCCATCTCGGTGAGACCGAGATCCCTATCGGTGAGACCGAACTGATTAGGGTTTCTGGCTATGGCTATGTCAAATGAACTCGGTGGCGTCGGATAGATCAAATCGGTGGGGCCGAGTTTGACTTTTGGTTTGGGACATATGTGGAAATGAGAAAGTGGTTGAGGGATTTTTGAGCATATCACTAAGAATTTTGAGCAAGCAAGCCATTAAGCAACACCTCATCCCCTTTTAACAGTATTGGCTTTTCCTATGGACTCAATGTGATCTTGGATCACTAAAATGAAAAAGTAGAGTCTTGGGCTTGAGCCAATATGTGTCCTTAGCATTTTGAGGGGACCACATTCCTAGTCCATGCCATGCCAATCATTGAACTTTCTGAAATGATCATCTTGAAAGAGCATTAGTTCAATGAGCTACATGTTGTTAGGAATTACCAAAACCACCCAGGTATAGTTGCACTTTCAAGTCCCTTTGTTTATTTGGTTTACCTACCAGAGATGACCCATAAAAATGTGTGAAGACATTGAAGACAATGGTGGACTATGAAGACATTCACAGTGAAGACAATGGTGAACCGTCCATCAAGCTCCCTGGTGAAGAGGATTTGGCTATTCCTGATCCGGAAGCTCAGTTGGTGGTGGCTCTTCACGTTATCTCGGATTAGACGGTTCCCTATCTGGCGTATATGAACCGGGGCGAGTTACCAGAGGATGAGACTTTGGCTAGGCAGATAATCCGGCGGTCCAAGTCCATGACTATTATCAATGGAGAGTTACATTGTTGCAGTGTGACAGGGGCGTTTCAACGCTGTGTGTCTCCTGAGGAAGGCCGTGAATTTTTGCATGAGATCCACGAAGGAGATTGTGGTCACGACGCAGGTTTTAAAATCTCTGGTGGCCAAGGCGTTTCGCCATGGTTTCTATTGGTTGACAGCTCATGCTGACACCGAGGACTTGGTCAAAAGATGTGATGGATGTCAAAAATTCTCAAGGCGTGCTCATGTACCGGCTTAGGAATTGAGGATGATTCCAATCACCTGGCCGTTTGCAACTTGGGGGCTGGATATGGTTGGGCCTTTCAAGAGGTCCAAAGACAAGAAGACCCACCTTTTGGTGGCGGTTGATAAATTCACTAAGTGGGTGGAGGCAAAGCCAGTTAGCAACTGTGACGCAGCCACGACGGTTCAATTCATCAAAAAGGTGATCTTCCGGTTTGGTTTTCCACATATTATAATGCATAATGGTACCAATCTATCAAAGGGTGCCATGAAGGAGTTCTGTCAGCGTGAGCACATCCGGCTTGACGTATCATCAGTAGCACACCCCCAGTCCAATGGTCAAGCGGAGAGGGCCAATCAAGAGATCTTGAGAGGCATCAAACCCCGACTTATGGTTCCTTTGCAACGGATGCAGGTTGTTGGGTTGAGGAGTTACCTTCTGTGTTATGGAGCATCAATACCACACCCAATAGATCAACAGGATATACACCGTTCTTCATGGTTTACGGAGCGGAAGCGGTTCTTCCTAGTGACATCCGTCATGACTCGCCTCGTGTAGCGACATATGTTGAAGCTGACAACGAGAAGGCACGACAGGAAGCTCTTGACCTGATAGATGAGGAACGTGACATAGCGGCAGCCCGTTCGGCGATTTATCAGCAAGATCTGCATCGTTATCATAACCGCCGGGTTAGAACCAGAACCTTTCAAGAAGGATATTTGGTGCTTCGACTCATCCAGGATCAGACGGATATGCACAAGCTACCCCCCCCCTTGGGAAGGGCCCTTTGTGGTCAGCAAGAATCTACACAACGGGTCGTACTACCTAATCGATGTTTGAGAGCACAAAGACTCACGTAAATCGGAGGAGGAGACCAACCGGCCATGGAATATTGCTCATCTTCGGCCTTACTATACTTGAGCTATAGGCTGTGCTTATGTACATATTATAACAATGTATATATTATGATCAATATAATAAACCGGAACCTCAGCTAAAGCGGGCTATATGTTGTTTTCTTACATCATGTGTGGTTACATGGAGCTTTTGTTTATAAAGCGGTGTCCGGTTTACCCCTTGATTTAGCTTTTCAAAGCTTTCTATCACATCACTTGGGGGCTTGGTCGTATCCGAACCATCGCTACACCTCTTGATTGGCGCAATGCCACAACATCACTTGGGGGCTTGGTCGTATCCGAACCACAGTCACGCCTCTTGATCGGCTCAAAGCCAAATCAAATCGGGGCCAAAGAGAGTGTTGTAAAACAACAACTCAAACATAGGCGCCCACTGAGCACAGCTCAAAACGTTACTTGGGGATTCTTTGCTATCGCAATGAACTTAGAATCTCTGATTGTAATGGGCTATCAAGCCATGGCTTGGAAGCCTGGTGTATACACCTAAAACCCCAGGTTAACCTACCTCTTTAAGTAAGTCACGCCGCCCAGGTAAACCTGGTATGACCCTTCGAACTTTGACAAGTTACTCTAAAATGCAGACCCTGAACTTGTCAAGTTAAAACGATGAGTTAAAAGGCTTTGCAAAAATGGTTTAACTCAGTGGCCTGGCAGCCCATGAAAAGCCTCGAATTTGGGGCCTGGCAGCCTGTGAAAAGCCTCGACTACAACGGTTTTATTTGCCTTTGGTTGAGTTTTGCTCTCTTTTGATAAGATTTATGATGTTTTTTAAACCGGTGTTATCAACCCAGTTAGACTGTCAACTACAAGTTGTCGGTACACGATCATCATAATCTGGAGACTATCAGCCCGGTGTGGTTTTGACTCGAAATCCCAGTATGGAATAAAGCGGTGTTTATCATAACCCGGGACGGTTTTTATTACAAACCAACATCATTTAACAGGAGTTACTTCTCCTCCAGAGTTGGGTTATGACCCTCACTACAACGTTGGTTAGCCAACCTTATGCCTAAAAGTCACATGCATTACATATATTTCCATGTTTGGTTATCTTTTACAACCTTGGTTACAAACCTTGGTCATATATATATATATATATATATATATATATATATATATATATATATATATATATATATATATATATATAGGACAAATGTTTCCTACAAGCGTTGGTAGTTACCACCACTTGCGTTTTGTATGTTGTATGTAGTATCTGTCGAAACCGAGAGTATGTATGTGTAGTATGTAGTATATAACAATGATTAGGTAGTATATATACTAATTTTTAGGTAGTATGTACCATTTTTTGAGTATGCTCTTTTTTACGTATAAATATGTACGTATTTCATAAATATAACAAAAACTATGGGCTCATATGCAATTTTTTCACGTAACTTGCTTTTTAAATATCTTAGATATAGTATATGAACATATTTAAAATAAAAAAATAGTATATATAGTACCACTTGGTAGTATATGAGATATGTGGGGTAACTACCACCGGGTGGTAGGATGGATTTTCCCTATATATATATATATATATATATATATATATATATATATATATTGGGTATCATGACCCGCCCAGGGGTAAACCGCCAGGGCGCTTTGAGCTTTTTATTTGCAGGAACAGCTTGAATAAATGGCTATGGATTATGAATATCATATCTTAAACATGTTGGATTAAGCAAGCATCAGTCGCAGATAAATATGCACGAAGGCATACCAGACCAAGTATTTTAACTAGCCTATTACAAGGCGTTTCAGTGCCCAAAAGGATAATTGTTTTCTCAAATACATGTTGTTGCATGTAGAAGACTACACCAGCCTCCGGTTCATGATTGGTCACCAGCTTGGCCTGGCGGTTGCGGATCATCTCGCGCCGGTTCAACTTCCTCTTCTCTACCCAGTGGCTGGAAATCAACAGTTGCCCAGTCGATCCCAGTTAGGGCTTGGAATACAGCTTCATCACTTATCAGCGTGGACGGTTCAATGTCAGGGGCATAAGTGTGCTTACGGATTGGCGGGATAAGATTTTGCGCTTCTGGAATTGGTGCCGCAACCCATCTGTTCTTATCATCATAACTCGCTTGATAGTATGAAAGATCTGCCTCTTCAACCAGTTGACAAGCCAATGGGCGTACTTCCCGGTTTATGAGTCGGAGATCTTCATTGCCAAACTCTGTGCCGTCTTCCTTCAAGCTGGGATAACCTTGGGCCGCTTCCATTGGATCAAAGTCAAGTACCCATGCTTTTGCCCGAGTTAGAGCGGCCAAAGCGCCTGTTCTAGCGGCAGACTTTTTAAGCTCATCTACCTGGGCAGGAAGCATACATAACCTTTTTAAGGTATCCTTGATTAAGGTGGGAGGAGGATTGTTGTGTGAAGTAGTAAAGATTATCCGCTGTGCACCGGTATACAGCTGCTCTATCAGAGTATAGGCCGCTATCAACTTCTTCTGTACATCAGAGCCCAGATGGCTAATACGAGTTCCTGCATCATTACGAGCATTAGTAAACCGGCAATGCATGAAAGGATATGTTGACAGCGTAAGTCAAGGATGTTTACCGAACACAGCAGCAGTCATGGCATGAATCTGCCGCTTTACGCCGGTCAGTTCATCAACCACCGATTTAAGAGCGGCTTCGGCTTTTTCAGTCCTTTTTATCAAAGTGGATTTTTCAGTCTCCCAATCCGCCCGCTCTTTGTTGAAGCCTTCTTTCAGTTTCTCCATAGCGCCTAGAGCGCTGGTCAATTCTTCTTTTGCTTTGGAGGTTTCAGCTTGTTGGGACTTGAAGTTCTCTTGCAGATCAGCGGTTTGGCTTTCCTTCTTGCTCAGTTCAGCCTATAAAGAGACAGATATATAATGAATTGACAGTGCATACTTGAAGTACCAAGCACATAACAAGTTATGCCTTAGTACTTGGGGGCTAATGCATATTTGCTCTTTATCAGAAATTTTTACAAGTCCCAAGCACAATACAAGTATTAAGCTTGGCACTTGGGGGAGCATGTGCATTTGCTCATAAATTGTTGAGATGGGAATTCTTCTACAAAGTCCCGGTTCATCTTTATGAAGTTAAACCGGCCCTTGGGGGCTACATCAGCGAAGTTAAGATGCATTGTGCAAACATGAAATTGTTATTAAAGTCCCAGTTTAGATTGGTATCTTAAATCGTCACTTGGGGGCTACTGGAGTTGATAAGCTGCAATTAAATATAAGAGAGAAACACTTATGAAGTTACCTCATATCGTTGCTTCATCATATTTACCAAACCGGCTTCATAGTCATGGCTGGTGTACAAACGGTTCAGATAGCCAGAGTGAAGATCTTGAGCATTCAGATGAGCAAGATTTGACAGATCGGTGTTCCATTTGCCTTTGCCAATTGCAGAGAGTTCACCTTTGGCAGTATGCTTTGACAAAGCGACAGGATTGCCAGGAGCGGTATGGCCAGTGCCAGTAATCATAATGTCCTCATCTTTATCCTCAGCAGTCGTTATTGGGGTTGCCGGTTTGTTAGTATTTTTTACCGGACTTGTCGGTTTGTCGTCAGTACGGACAGTGCTGGGTGGCTGGTTAGCATGGCTTGTGGTGTCAACTTCTGCCTGCTCAGCAACGAAGTCATGATCTTGAGGCGGTGGGTCATTCAGCATCTCATCAATGTTGGTCTCTTCAGGATCTTGAGTTTTCTCCGGTTCAACAGCCACATCCTCATCAGTCGGTTTATTCAACCGAGCCTTCTTGCTGGGTCTGGGCTTGGCACTGAGAAAAAATAAACAGGAGGATTAGTACAGTATATATTAAAATAACATATCAAGGATAAAAATAAGGGTATGACTCACCCAAGCACTGTTTTGAGAGGAGGAAGCTTTGTGGCAGACGACTCGCCAGAAGATGAGTGAGAAGTACCCTGATAATTTGAGTCAGATGGGTTAAGAGGTCATGGAAACAACCTGCTTTGGGGCATGAAGTGTCAAAGGATAAGAGACCTCGGATCGGCATTTCTGAACTGGGTTGTTCAAGAAACCGTGAGGTAACTACCTGGCCATTGTCTTGGGTTGTCTTGGCGAGCCTCGTGCTGCTTTGTCTTCAAAAGAAAGTTTGGGTCCAAGTAAGCAAGGGGGTGAGAAAATTTTGCTTTCCGGTTTGCTTGACGGATTTTTGATGTTGGCAGAGGATCTGAATCGGAGTAAAGAATGATTACCTCTACATCATCAGCATGACTGCCTTCAGCGTCCTCCTGGTAATAATTATTGTCAATGAGGTGTATGAAAAATGAACCAAGAGAATCAAGTTCTACCTCTGGTTCCGGATTACCCACATCATCATCAGCTGGTGGATCGGAGGATGAAGTGGTCCTTCTCTTGGCAGGTTTTTTAACAACTTTGGTTTTTGGATGAACTGGCTTGACCGGTCTGTCTTGTGGGGGTTTCTTGTTCCAGAACGGATCATCACCCTGTGAGAAAATAATCACACTTTTAGAGAATATTAGGACAGAAGCAACTTCAGATAAAAAGATTATATGATTCTTACAGCTGGAGGTTTGTTCAAGGTGCAGAAAGGGAGTAGTCCGGTTTGGGCACAGACAGCCTCCGGTTCATTCAACATCTTTTTTACAGCCTCAGTGACTTCTTCATATGTAAGATGAATGTCAATGTGCCGCTGAGCATCCTTCAAACTCCCCGTGTATTCACACATCAAACCGGAGCGCTGGCTTAAGGGCAGAATGCTCCAGCCTATCCAACAACGAGCCAGGTCAACTCTTGTTAAACCGTTCGCCATGAAGGCTCTAAGCTTAGATAATTGAGGAGCATAGTTGGCCCTCTCTTTTGCAGTCAACCTCTAAGGGAAAGGATGTGTGCTGCTCAAGCGTTCAGGGCGGTAACCCGGCAGAGGGTTTTCATCAGGTGGAGATGTATCCTTGCAATAAAACCAAGTAGCGTTCCACTCTTTGGGGTGACTGTGAAGCTTAGGATGAGGAAAAGTAACTTCCTTCCTCTTCTGAACCGCCATTCCGCCCAATTCAGTGTTGGGTCCATCGGTGAATTCTGTGTGACAGTTTAAGTGAAAGAAATCCCTGAACAGCTCTAATGTAGGTTCCTCCTATAGATAAACCTCCCAAAAAACTTGGAAGTGGCAGATGTTGGTCACAGAATTTGGACCGATGTCTTGAGGGCGCAGTTGAAAGCTGGCCAGTACATCCCGGAAATTTTTTGAACCGGGAGGGCTGAAACCCCAGCCTAAGTGATCAGCAAACACAACAACCTCTCCATCCTTCGAGGTAGGAGGATTTTTCGGGCCAGGGACCCTCCAGTGGATGACATCTTTCTTGGCTAAAGCGCCCGTTTTAACAAGATTGTTTAACTGTTCTTCAGTCACTCGAGAAGGGACCCAATTGCATTCATAGACTTGCTTGGCCATGGCAATGAGAATCTGAAGCATTATTGTTGCCGGTTCAAGATTTACAGTTGACAAATATACAACAATATAAGGGTGCCAGCATATTGTTAAATCGGAGTTGGTTGTTCGTAAACCGGAATTTACTGATGGAGACAGTGTAATGGTAAGGTGCATTGGCGGTTTAACAGGGGAATAATGGTATCTACTGGGTCATTATCTTTTCTATGAAGTTAAACCGCCTAATCTGGTATTGAAGATACAAGTCCAAAGATGCATAAGTGAAGGGAAAACAGGTTTCATAAATTGGCATTATAATTTTGGATCTACCGCATGTCAGAAAAAGAAAATATATTCAGACCTAAATATTTGTACCGAAGCTGTTGATGAAGGTTCAGATGGGATCTTCTATTCAACGGGAGGCATTGATGGAAAAGAAGGGCTACGGCTATCGCCGTACAGGATGAGCATCAAGGTTTGAATCAAAGAGCTATCGTATAATGACGAACACTGACGAACTCCGACGAACACTGATGAACGCTGAAACCCTAGAGACAGATCTATGCTAGAAGAAAAGAGAGCTTACCGATGCTGATGGAAGAGAGGAGAAGCGCCGCGATTTCTCTGGTACGTTCGGGGTGATGCAGCGGCCGGAGTTGAGGCAGAAGTGAGGGTCGACGGCGGCGGCGGAGCTCCAAGGGTCGGGCAGCGCAAGGAAGAGGATGAAGTGAAGAGATGCGGGGGGGAATGGAAAGACCCCCTGGTCCTATTTATAAAGGCAAAAGATAAGCGTCAGGCACGATAATCAAGGATCCCAAACTTTGGATATAAGGCGGAGCTGTCGCCTCGATTGTCGGAGGCTCATTAATGAGAATGGATTATATGCAGTTTAAAATAACAAATGATGTCATGGCGGTTTACCATGGTCTTGGAAGATGACGTGACGATGGTTTATGGATTATGTGAGGATATTGAAGAAGAAATTTCCTTAAGTTCTGAGGATTGACGTGAACCAGTTCAAATCAATCTGGGGCCTAATGTTGGGGATATTACTACTGGGTGTAAACCAGCCAGGAGAGGCCGGATTAACCCCATCAGCAGTTTATTATCTTTGAAGCCCATGAAGATGGACGATGAACCTTTTTGAAGGCCCAGGGCCCAGAGCCGGTTTAAGGCCTGTAGACGTAAACCGGCATTGATATGTAGCTTGTGTTGTAAGGTAGAGAGCGGAGACCGAGCCGGACACGTTTATGAGCCGGCCTCGGGATTACTCAGAACCGACCAAGCGTCAACCCATGTATATAAGGGGATGACCCGGCGGCGGTTCAAGGACAACAAACAACAACTCGAGACTCAGGCAAAGCGTATTCGCTCCCTGGTCATCGAAACCCCAGCAATTCCATCACAACTAGATGTAGGCTTTGACCTTCATCGTAAGGGGCCGAACTAGTATAAAACTCTCTTGCGTCCCTTGTCCGCTTTAACCCCTTTAAGCTAACCCGTAGCGACGGCTCCACGACTAAGTCCTTTCTCTAGGACATCCGCCGTGACAAAACCACGACACAAATCCTATGTCTTCGAGCAAAGACAATGAGAGCAAATCTTGTCCAGAGCTGGATGAGTCAGCTTTGCTTGTAGCCCAAGTCAAGCTGTCGCGTGTGTTTGAAATCCGACCGTTGGACACGTGTCGGTTCCTTAGTGACCCGGGGTCATTTCGGACAAATCAGGCCGGGTTGCCTCCTGGCTATATATGGCCCACCCCCTACACCATAAATTGGTGGCTTCTCAGAGTTAGTGCACGGCTTTTGTCGTTTGAGAGCAACCCACCTCCAAAGCATTTGAGAGAGAGAGAGAGAGAGATCCTTGCAAGGACAAAGCCCAAAACACCCAGAGCAAAAGAGTGTTAGGCATCATTGAAGTCTTTCTGTCCGCGTGATCTGAAGACTTGTTACACTTGACGATTGTGAATCCTCCAGCCGGTTAGGCGTCTCGTTCTGAGCATCCAAGAGTCATTGTGGATCACCGGTGAACAAAGTATGTGAAGGTTTGGAAGTCTACCTTGAAGACTTACCAGAGTGATTGGGCAAGGGCTGGGTGTCCTTAGCTCAAGGGGAATAAGGTGAAGACGCGATCTTCTGAGTTAAATCTCAGCCTCCCTAACCAGACGTACAGTTCTCACAGCAATTGGAACTGGTCTACCAAATCCTTGTCTTCACCAAGCAACTGGTTCTATCCTCTACTTCCCTTTACTTTACAATTTGTCTTCGTGAAGTCATTGCTTGCCTGTCTGATCTGATTGACTTCACCGAGTGAAGACTGTTTACTGTTTGGCTTCATACTGTCTTCCATTCTGATCCATACTACCTAGCTGCAGTCTTCGTGCTTTCACTTCACTGCTTACTTCACTATGGCTTGTCTAGTGTAGTCTACCTTCCGCTGCATATCAATAGGTTCATCTCTATCATTTGTCTTCAAAGACCTTGTGTTTTGAAAACTTTCATAAAAATCGCCTATTCATCCCGCCTCTATTTGATAACTAGAACTTTCAATTGGTATCAGAGCAAGGTGCTTCCTTGTTCTATGTGATTCGGCTTAACCACCTGGAGTTTTAGCTATGTGGACTGCAGGGATAATCAAGGTCTCTGCTGCGTGCCCTGTCTTCAATGGCACTGATTACCCCTACTGGAAGAATAAGATGTGCATGCATCTTCAAGCCATTGACGTCGATCTCTAGTATGTCGTCAAGAATGGCGTTCCCAAGGTCGGTGAAGGTGTCACTGCTGCTGATGTCAAGAGGTTCATTCAACTGGATTTTACTGCCAAGAACATCATATGTGGTCATCTGACCAAAGGACAGTACGGCCGTGTGAGTGCACTGGAAACTGCGAAGCTAGTCTGGGACTGGCTCTCCAAGGTCAACGAAGGAGTCTCAACTCAAAGAGATTCAAGGATTGATGTTCTTCACAACCTCTTCAACTGATTCGAGAGAAACGACAATGAGAATGTCCAGCTCACGTTCAATCGCCTCACTGATATCACAAATGAGCTTCGCGCACTTGGCGCCACTGAGATCACCAAGCACGAAATCGTCAATAAGCTACTGAGATCACTTGACAACTCATTCAACACCCTAGCCTTGATGATTCAAGAGCGTCCTGACTTCAAAGATCTCGATCTGTCTGACATACTTGAGAGGCTCAACACACATGAGTTCCAGTTATCTAAGAAGAGAGATATCTATGGCCCCAACTATGGCCGAACCCGGGATTTGAAGGCAAAGGCTGTTTCCTCATCTGAAGAAGAATCTGACTGCAATTCTGGTGATCCTGAAGACATTGGAAAGGAACTAGCTATGCCCGTGAAGAAGTTCTCCAAGAATAAAGGTTACATAAAGTCTTCAAGATCCAGCTCAGGAAATGATGAAGCTTCTACTCGTGACCACAAGAAGAGAACATGCCACAAATGCAAGAAACCAGGTCACTACATCTCTGAGTGTCCACAATGGGATAATGAGACCAAGAAGAAGAAGAGCAAGGAATATGATTCTGATGACAACAAGAAGAAATCCTACAAGTCTTCATCAAAGTCTTCATCTCACAAGAAGACAGCAAGGCCCGTGCGTTTGTTGGCAAGGATATGGATTCAGAGGAGTAGTCTGCTTCTGAGGAGGCGGAGGTGGAGTCTGAGGAGGAGTCTGATTCAGGCTTGGCAAGCCTGGCTCTAGCTTCAGCTTATGTCGCCAAGTCCATCTTCAACACTGAAGACAATGGCCTCGTCACCAACGCTGATGCTAATGATGAGGATGACTCTGCTCCTACCTACTGCTTCATGGCACATGGTGCCAAGGTAAACTCACGCGAAGCTTATTTTCAAACATCCAGTGAAGATGACTCTGAATGTGAATCTAAACCTAGCTACAAAACACTTGCTAAAATTGCAACTGAACAACAAACTGCTATGGAACATATTCAAAAGTTGCTAGACAAAAGCAATGGCCTGTTGGACACGGAAATGACTCGAACTCGGTCCTTAATTGAAGACATTAAAAATCTTCATGTTAAGTATGAGGAACTTGAAAGTCGTCATGAAACACTCTCAGCTACTCATGAGAAGCTTTCCTATGATTATCTTCAAGGGAAGCAAGAGCTTGAGAAGCTGAGAGCGACTCATGAAGATCTTCAAAAGGAGAACGAGTCACTCCGCACTCAACAAATCAGTTCCGCTCAGGAAGGTTTTGAGCCACCATGTCTAAAATGTCTTGAGCGTGATAATGTTGTCTCTGTTGCTGAATGTTCTACTGCTGCTACTGTTGCAATATCTTCAACTGCTGATGTGGTAACTAACCCCTCTACTGAGGATACCACTACTATTGCTGATGAGAATGCCAGGTTGAAGACATTGCTTGAAACATGGATGTACAGAAGCCTCAAAGGGCATCAGACACTCTCTGATGTCATCAAGGAACAAATTCTGAACCGATACCCTAGGAAAGTGGGTGTTGGGTTTGAGAGGAAAATGAATGTTGATGGTTCATACCAGAAGCCTGAGCAGTACCCCAAACCACATGGGTTGCTGCAAAAGAACCTTCAGTGGATCCATCAACCTTATCTGGCTTCACTTGTGCTAACCCGATTATCATCGATGAATCATTTGATGCAAACTATAAACTGTTTAAGAATCATAATGGTGAAGTGTTTGCCAGGTATATTGGTACTAACTGTAGGAATGGACCACCTTTGAAGAAGATCTAGGTGCCCAAAAGTTGTCTTGAGAAGCTTCCTGTGAATGTCATCATGACACCACCTGGGAAAAAGACAAACCCCAGACCAAAGGCTTCATATGGTCCAAAGGCTTCATACAGACAAAGGAATCACCAGAGTCACCCTAACGCCAATGTTTTGCAGGAAAACCATACTCAGACTTATGAATATGAGCGTGTTTCATCAAATCGCTATGTTCATAAGACCAAGAACTTTTCTGCTTATTTTTATGAGTATTATTCACCTCCTGCAAGGCTATTTGCTGGGGCTCCAAAGCCAAAATTCTTAGATGCTGCACTTAGACTCATTGCTTCTAAGCCACCCGTGAAGATGTGGGTGGTTAAGAAAAGTTAACTCTCTTTTGCAGGGAATGGTCTCCAGCCGGAAATCAAAGGCTTCTGATGCTTATGCTGGGGACCTAAAACATCTTGTGGTACGCATGATAAAATGCCAAAATGGTCTTACTATGTATTTCGTCCCAGGATTTCTTGACAAACATCCTATCTACCCTAACCAGGATCTGAACTTTGATAATATGCTTGTTCGTCAAATGTTTATGCTTCACATTTCCCTTGGTGAAGCCAATCCCCCAAACTGCACTGTAGGGTACGACACCAAAGGCTTCTGAGTGGATTATGGACAGTGGATGCACTAACCACATGACAGGTGATCGAAGTCTTCTTATGGATTCAACCCTACGTCCGTCTGACAAAAGTCACATCACATTTGCTGACACTGGTAAAAGCAACGTATTGGGCCTAGGTAGAGTTGCAATCCCAAGGGATCAGCACATGGATAAAGTGATGCTTGTTGAAATCCCTTGGTTTTAATTTAATGTCTGTCTCAATGCTTTGTGATCTGAACATGATTGTGATATTTGGAAAATATCGTTTCCTTGTGCTAATGGAATCTGACAAATCTCTAGTGTTTGAAGGGTATCGAAAAGACGATCCGTATATGGTAGATTTCTCCGCAGGACCACAACTGGCCGTATGTCTTCTAGCAAAAGCTTCAGAGTGTTGGCTCTGGCATTGGAGGCTAGGGAATGCGGGCATGAGGAACTTACACACTCTCGCGAAGAAGAAGCATGTCATAGGCATCGAGGGCCTCAAGTTCAAGAAGGATCATCTATGCGGTGCATGCAAAGCTGGAAAGATGATGAGGGGCAAGCATCCCTCGAAGACAATCATGACGATCACACGCCCCATCGAGCTGCTTCACATGGACTTATTTGGCCCTACTCACTACTCTACCCTCACTACCACTGCTTGCCTCTATGGCTTCGTCATTGTTGATGATTACTCGAGATATACATGGGTGCACATAATTATCTACAAGAGTAAAGTGCAGGATGTCTTCAGACGATTCGCCAACCGTGCCATGACCAACTACGGCATCAAGATCAAGCACATTCGAAGTGACAACAGCACAAAATTCAAGAACATCGGCCTGGACACTTATCTGGATACATTGGGCATCACACATGAGTTCTCAGCTCCATACACACCTCAGCAGAATGGCATTGTGGAGCGCAAGAACAGAACCCTCATTGAGATGGCACGGACAATGCTTGATGAGTACAAGACTCCAAGAAAGTTCTGGCCTGAAGCTATTGATACTGCATGCCACATCATCAACCATGTTTATCTTCACAAGTTTCTAAAGAAGACATCATATGAGCTCCTAACTGGTAATAAGCCAAACGTCAGCTAATTCAGAGTACTTGGTGCTAGGTGCTGGATCAAGGATCCGCATCACACTTAAAAATTTGCACCGAAAGCACATGAAGGTTTTATGCTTGGATACAGAAAGGATTCGCACTCCTACAGAGTCTTCAACCTCTTTCACTATAAAGTGGTTGAAACTCTGGATGTGCGGTTTGATGAGACTAATGGCTCGCAAAGAGAGCACATGCCAAATGTGCTAGATGAAGCTACACCAAGTGAATCTATCAAGTGTAACATCCCAAATTTTCAATTTGGAATGTTATACATAGGTCATCCATGCATATCATATTTTATTTGCATCTTCGTTCCGCAATCCTCGAAATCCTACGCAACTCAAGGACCCACGAAGAGAGTTGGGGATTTTCCGATTTTCATATTTGATTTTTATCAAATAATGAGAATGAGGATTTTTGATTTTAACTATTTTTCTCTCCGGAAATATTTCATATTAAAAATAAATGAGGGAGATAATATGACTTCTCCAAAACAATTGAAATATTGGAGGGAAAATGTTAAAAAATCATTAGTTCGATTTTATTTGGATTTTATTTGCGTAGAAAAAATTGCACGTTTGTAAAATTGCATTTTAGGGCCAAGAAAAAGTTCATCTCGTTCTAAATATTTCATTTAGACGGTGAAAATTTGTTTTGGAATTTTTAGATTTTTATTTTATTTTGTAGGAGTATTTTTCTGTCGGCGGAACTATTAAAAAAAAAGGATCCCCGCGCCCGGCCGGGCCTAGGGCCCAGCCGAGCCGCCGCCGCCGCCGCCACTCGGACCGGAGTCCGAGTTGGACTCCGCCTCCGCCGCCGCCTTGCCCCCTCCTCCACGTCGAGCCCCCCCTCTCTTATAAGCCCCCCGCCGTCACCACCACCACCACCGCCGCCGCCACCCGGAGCCGCCCCGAGCAGCCGCCGCCGCCCGCCCGAGTCGCAGCCGCCGCCTCCCGTCGCCCGCGAGCCCGCCGCCCGCGCCACCACGCCCACGGAGCCTCGCCTCGTCGGACCCCTCGTCGGAGGTATCCGCTGGATCCGATACCGCCGTTTTAATAAAAAAAACGTTCGTTTTTCTTTTCAAAACCCTAGTTTTTGTTTTATTAAATAGATCGGTTCTTCTCTGGTTTATTCATTTAGCGAGCGTTCGCTCGTTCGTTTGTTTTAACGGACGCCTTCTTCGTTTAGGTTCAGTTAACGAACGTTCATTCGTTAAGCTGTTCGTCGTTTTTCTTTTATCGGATTTTATTCCGTGATTTTTCTGATCGGATTTCTGATCCGATGTTCGATCTAGTATAACTTTTCGCTCGTTTATCGGAATAAGGCGATTCAAGCGCCTGGAGTTTTGTCTCGAAACCCTCTTTCCGAATAATCAACTCAAACAAGTTTTTGCCTCTGTTAAATTTGACCCTAGTTCAGATTAGTAAACGGATCTTGTTTCTTTCGCCGTTTGAGTTTTGTTGCTCCGTTTGGTTTGATTCTTTTTGGAAACCGGAGTTCTTAAGTTGAACTTTTTGGTTAGCCTCTTTAGTTGAAGTTTTGCTTTTGCATCTTTGCTTGTTGCTTATGTATGTATTGTTTGCTTGCGATAGAATTCCCGGAGTGCGAAGCGTGCTACTACGAGTCTCTAGGATTCACGCATCGTCAGCAAGGCAAGTAACACATTGATCATACTCTTCTCATACCCAGTTTTTATGCATTAGCTCAATCCTCAAACATTGCATGATTAGGATGTCATTAATTTGTGGGTTGGGAAGTAGTAGTTGAGGTAGAACCTATTGCCCTGTTATTATCAAACCCTTGGGAGTTACTTCTATGTGTTGCTTATATTGCTATGCTATGCTCTTAGACGTGGTTTGGGTTTGAGTGAATCCATGACAGATTTGAGATTTTTAATTAATGGTTTCATTTAATGTGGCAACTTTAATACACATCTGAGTGGATTGAGGCACTTGGGGAACCCAGTGTTGTCTTTTTTATTTTTGGAAATCCCGGGGTACCCGTGTGATCTTCCTATGGACCGCCACCTAGGCTCAAAGGGAACTGAGTTTATTCATGCTAGAAACTTCCGTGTGCAGCCACAAGCTACTATGGGCTCTAACATAGTTGAGTAGGTTACGTGAAGCTCTTGAAGAGGTAGATCAGCAGGTAGTGGGTTTTGTAGGTTTGGTATGGTCTACCCGGAGTAGAGAGTTAATGTTTCTGAAAGACTATGTCTCGGTCATCCGTTTCTCAAACACCATGTAGTGCGAGAAATCAAAGGAGGCGATCGAGTCTTGTGGGGAAAAGTGCGCAGACCTCTGCAGAGTGTACAATCTAATCATGGTTAGCCGTGTCCCCGGTTATGGACAATTCTGAGTATCTAGCACTTGAGTATTCACATGTATCTCATCACTCTTAATTAATAATGTTCGGTTGTTAACTACTTCAATTGGGATTGAGTTGGGGTTATACCTTCTCAATGATGTTTCAACCACCATGATAGTTAAATAAAATTTATTCCTTTGTTGTAGGAAAAAATTGGCTTTTCGCAAAACTATAACCATAGAGCTTTCCACCAGCCAAATATGCATGTAGTGATAGTATTATTCTATTATTGCTCTATTGTGTTATATTGCCAGCATATTCTATGTGCTAGCCCGTTCTCGGGCTGCGACATATTATGTTGCAAACTTTTCAGACGAGGAGTAAGGTTCGTTAGGTCGTTGCCGAGCAGCTCAGCTATGCCGTTGGAGTTGATGGACTCACTTTATCTTCCAAGCCTTCCGCCGTTATCGCATTAGATGGCCTTAAGCCATATTATTGTAATAAGTTCTCTTGTGAGACATTCGATGTAATAAGTGTGTGATTGCTACTCTGTTATAAATCCTTCGAGTCTTGTGTGTCAAGATTCTTGATCCGGGGATGACATTGAAACACGTAGACTTGACCGTCTGAGGGCGGGACGCTACAAGATGGTACCCCACCACACGCCGAGTGTAGCCCACGACCACTAAGATAAACCATAGGTCACTCTTCTCTACTCATTTCTGACTCCTCTCGATTTTTCCACTCTTTAGGATGACGGAGATGAAGAACAAGTTTGCACAACCGGATGAAGACACACCTTTTGGAAGCCACTTGAAGTAAGTCACTAGGTACTTGAATATTGGAATACCAAGCTTCACCGGGACGTACAATGCCACCCTACCAGAAGAGGAGCGCTGGATGATTCAAGTACAAGTTCCAGGAAGGACGTTCTCGCCAACTTCTAAGCCCATAGAGTTTTTTTTCGAAGCACCCACCTGGAGTCTAGGCAAGAGCATGGCAGCCCACATTACCATGGGACGCATTGGAGAAGTCTACAACAGGGAGCTTAAAGACACCATCTATCAAATATGTGGGCGCCGAGACGAGCAATGGGAAGTAATCAACACCAAGAAGGATAGATCCATTGCAGCTTTCATCCAGAGCTAAACCGGCACATTCGATGTCGGGAGAACCCGGATGTCTTGAGACATGATGGAGTTGAAGAAAGGCGAAGACCGGGATCATCGAGCTAGAGGAAGAACTCAAGTTTACACGACGAATATGAGGAGGAAATCAAGACACTCTTTGGAGAAGAATGACGACCTAGTTAAGAAGATCGGAGTATTCATGGGAGCATCATCACCGGAAGAAGAGGAGGAAGATCCCACTTGCCCGGACAACTACATCATCATCGATGACACCGATTCCGATCCAAGTGATGATGACTACGAAGACGAAGCAGGAGCAGACATCATGGAGTCTTCCACCGATCAAAATTTCTAGATGACCACCATATATTAGTAGTATTTCCCCCATGTATCTAGTAGTAGTTGAGCACTTTTGCGATAGTTCTAGACCGTTTGTATGCCCTTGCTTGATTGATTGAGTGAAATGATTGTGTTTGCCTCATATGCATATGGGTAGTGTTTTCTCATTAGACCTTTTTCTATTCTAATCTCTTCAATCTAAACCCATCAGATGCCTCCGAGACGTGACACTGGTTTTGTTTTCCCACCGGAGCTCACCCAGTTGATCCAGCAGCAGAATGCCTTGATGCAATTGCTAGTTCGTAACCGTGGCAACAACAACAACAACAATAACCCACCGCCAAATGGACAACCTAGCCCGTTTCCTAAGGTTACAACCGCGGTGTTTTCCAAGAGCACCGAGCCAATAGTTGTCGATGATTGGCTACGCCGTATTGGAAGGAGTTAACCACCGCAGGATGCACGGATCTTTGAGAAGGTGCGCTTTGCCGCACATCAATTGGATGGACCAGCCGCATGGTGGGAGAATTACACGGCCACTTTTCCTATAGCCAATGTCACTTGGGACCAGTTTGACAAGCTTTCATACGACCCATGTCTCAACTGGAGCCATGCAGATGAAGAAGCGCGAGTTTCGCAACTTACGCCAGGGGAACCGTACTGTGGCTCAGTACGTGGATGATTTTAGCAAGTTATCACGCTATGCCCCTGATGATGTGGCCACAGATGCCGCGAAGCAGGAGAAGTTTATGGAAGGGCTGAATGATGAGATGAGTATGCAGTTGATGGTGGCAACTTTCAACAACTACCAGGAGTTGGTAGACAAGGCCCTTATGATTGAAGGAAAGCAACAGCAGATTGAGAGCCGTAAGAGGAAGTATAATTCAGGAGCTCAACAGAAGCCCCGCTTAACCCCGAACTCGGGAGGACTTGTTCATAATCATGGAGGTCACAACCACACTGGAGGAGGATCGCATAACCACAATGGTGCTAAGAATGGAAATGGGAACAGATTTAATAACAATCAGAACCGCTCCAACCCATTTACACCCGCCAAAAGGGACCTAAGTCAAGTTACTTGCTTTAAGTGCGGGAAGACAGGGCACTATGCCAATGATTCCCTTGAAGGAAGGAATGGAAACGGAAATGGGAGCGCTGGGAAGAAGCCCAATCCATTCAACAAAGGACAAGTGAACCACATTAACGTGGAGGAAGTTGAAGAGCAGCCGGACGCGGTAATAGGTAAGTTTTTGGTTAAGTCATTTACCGCTCTTGTTCTTTTTTAAATCTGGTGCATCGCATTCATACATATCAAGGGATTTGTGGATAAGTTTAAGCTACCAACCCAAACCCTTAGGACCCTCTTTTAGTGACCTCGCTTTGGAGGCAGTACATGGCTAGCCGAGGGTGCACCCAGATACCCCTAACCATTGGCACACATTTTTTTCCGTCTGACCTAATTATCTTGGAGTCGCAAGGATTGGATGTGATATTAGGTATGGACTGGATGTCAAAGTATGGAGGAAGCATTGACTGTGCTAGCAAGTCAATTTACCTTACCACCCCGAAGGGAAGAAGGATTAAGTATGTATCTAGGCATGTGCCTAGGAGGAGCCAAGTGAATGCCCTCACGGGAGTTGTACAGGAGGAAGTGCCTGTAGCAAAAGATTTTCCGGATGTTTTCCCAGAAGAGTTACTAGGCATGCCACCGGATCGAGACATCGAATTCCTGATAGAGTTATTGCTGGTCTGAGGCCAATATCCAAGAGACCCTATCGGATGCCCGCAAATGATCTGGAGGAAATTAAGAAACAGATCAAGGAGTTATTGGAGAAAGGTTACATTCGAAGGAGTTCATCACCTTGGGGAGCTCCAGTGCTTTTGGTGGAGAAGAAGGATAAATCCCTGAGGATGGTTGTTGATTAGCGAGCCTTAAATGAAGTAACGATTAAGAACAAGTATCCACTACCGATGATCAATGATCTGTTTGATCAGCTGCAAGGAGCTAAGGTGTTTTCGAAGATCGATCTACGATCGGGATACCACCAGTTGAAGATCCGAGAGAAGGATATACCAAAGACATCGTTCACCACGTGGTATGGATTATACGAGTATACGGTCATGTCGTTTGGACTGACTAACGCCCCTGCCTATTTCATGAGTATGATGAACAAGGTGTTCATGGAGTATTTGGACAAGTTTGTTGTGGTGTTTATTGATGACATTATGGTATACTCGAAGAACGAAGAGGAGCACAAGGAGCATTTGCGATTAGTTCTCGAGAAACTTCGAGGAACACCGCTTATCGCCAAATTCAGCAAGTGCGAGTTTTGGTTGAAGGAAGTTGGATTTCTTGGGATGTTATATCGGGAGAGGGTATAGCGGTAGATCCCAAAGAAGGTTCAGTCGATCCGAATGGTTGGCACCCACTTGATTGGCGAGATCCAGATTTCCTTGGACTCGCAGGATATTATCGGAGATTCATTGAAATTTTTCCAAGATTGCTAAGCCAATGACTGAATTGTCAAGAAGGATACTAAGTTTAAATGGACAGAAGATTGCGAGGCAAGTTTTCAGGAGTTGAAGAAACGTTTGACTACAACCCCAGTGCTAACATTGCCAGATATACATAAGGAGTTCCAAGTTTATTGCGACGCCTCTCACTTGGGACTTGGATGTGTGCTTATGCAGGACGGGAAGGTTGTTTCGTATGCCTCATGAAAACTGAAGCCCCATGAGTTGAACTATGCCACGCATGATTTAGAGTTAGCAGCGATAGTACATGCATTGAAGACTTGGAGACATTATCTTATTGGAAACCGTTGTGATGTGTACATGGATCATAAGAGTTTGAAATACATTTTCACACAGAAGGAGTTGAACCTTAGACAGAGGAGATGGTTGGAACTTATAAAGGATTACGATATGAAGCTACACTATCATCCAGGAAAGGCCAATGTCGTAGCAGGCGCTTTGAGCCGGAAGAGTTACGCTAATATCCTTGAAAGTAAGGGAATGCCAAAGGAGTTAGCTGAAGATATCATGGAACTTTGGTTGGAGATTGTTCCAAGAGGTTTCATTGCGACAATGGAAGTTCAGTCTACATTGTTGGACAAGATTCGAGAAGCTCAGAAGGAAGACAAGGAGATTACTGAGATAAAGGAGAAGATGAGCAAAGGAAAGGCCAAAGGTTTTCGCGAGGATGAGCACGATACCTTATGGTTTGAGGATCGAGTTTATGTGCCTAATAACCCGTAGATCGTGAAGTTAATACTTGGAGGCTCATGACTCACCATACTCGATACACCCCGGAAACACCAAGATGTATTTGGATTTGAAAGAACGTTTCTGGTGGACTGGTACGAAGAAGGATATTGCCGAGTATGTAGCTGTATGTGATGTATGTCAGAGAGTGAAGGCCGAGCATCGGAAGACAGCAGGACTGTTACAGCCTATGCCGATTCCCGAATGGAAGTGGGATAAACTTGGCATGGACTTTATCACCGGATTGCCTAGGACCAAAGCAGGATATGACTCAATATGGGTAGTGGTGGATCGCTTGACCAAAGTGGCTCACTTCATCCCAAAGGAAAACAACTTATACAAGTGCAAAGTTGGCCAAGATATATATTTCCGAGGATCGTATGTTTGCATGGAGTTCCGAGGACCATCGTATTGATAGAGGAACACAGTTTACTTCAAAGTTTTGGCATCGATTACGAGACCACAGGTACGAGATTAGAGTTGATTACAACATTTCACCCGCAGATGCATTTGACGATGCAGAGAGAGTCAACCAGATTCTGGAGGACATGTTGAGAGCCTGTGCGCTAGATTATGGATCTAGTTGGGATGACAATTTGCCTTATGCAGAGTTCTCATACAACAATAGCTACTAGGCCAGTTTGAATATGGCACCGTTCGAAGCTTTGTATGGACGCAGATGTAGAACACCCCTGATGTGGGATGAGGTAGGAGACCGACAGCTGTTTGGACCAGATTTGATCAAGGAGTCACAGTAGAAGGTTAAACTGATCCGTGATAGACTGAAGATTGCTCAGTCCAGGCAGAAGAGTTATGCAGACTCAAAACGCAAGGAGGTAACCTATGAAATTGGAGATAGAGCATATCTGCGAGTATCGCCCTTGCGAGGAGTGAAACGTTTTGGAGTGAAGGAAAAATTAGCTCCGAGATTTGTAGGACCTTATCGTGTTTTGGAATGAATGGGGGAAGTTGCCTACAAGCTGGAGTTACCTGAAGAATTGTCAGGAGTTCACGATGTGTTCCACGTCTCACAGTTGAAGAAGTGTCATGCTGAGATGGCTGATATACCATTAAGAGATACAGTACCCCTGGAGGCGATACAGTTGGACAATAATTTGACTTATGAAGAGAAGCCAGTAAAGATTCTCGACTTTGACAGCCGAGTCACTCATGACAAGGTTATCAAGTTTTGCAAAGTTCATTGGAGCCACCATACGGAGGAGGAAGCCACACAGGAGCGAGAGGATGATATTCGCAAGGACCACCCGCACATATTTTCTAGCCAACCCGAATCTCGAGGACGAGATTCATCTTAAGGGGGGTAGGTTTGTAACATCCCGAATTTTCAATTTGGAATGTTATACATAGGTCATCCATGCATATCATATTTTATTTGCATCTTCATTCTGCAATCCTCGAAATCCTACGCAACTCAAGGAACCACGGAGAGAGTTGGGGATTTTCCGGTTTTCATATTTGATTTTTATCAAATAATGAGTACGAGGATTTTTTATTTTAACTATTTTTCTCTCCGGAAATATTTCAAACTAAAAATAAATGAGCAAGATAATATGACTTCTCCAAAACAATTGAAATATTGGAGGGAAAATGTTAAAATCATTAGTTCGATTTTATTTGATTTTATTTGGATTTTATTTGCGTAGAAAAAAATTGCACGTTTGTAAAATTGCATTTTAGGGCCAAGAAAAAGTTCATCTCGTTCTAAATATTTCATTTAGACAGTGAAAATTTGTTTTGGCATTTTTAGATTTATATTTTATTTTATAGGAGTTTCTTTTTGTCGGCGGAACTATTTAAAAATAGGATCCCCGTGCCCGATCCGGCCTAGGGCCCAGCCGAGCCACCGCCGCCGCCACCGCCACTCGGACCGCAGTCCGAGTTGGACTCCGCCTCCGCCGCCGCCTTGCCCCTCCTCCAAGCCGAGCCCCCCCTCTCTTATAAGCCCCCCGCCGTCACCACCACCACCACCGCCGCCTCCGCCACGGAGCCGCCCGAGCCGCCGCCGCCGCCTCCCATCGCCGCCGCAGCCCCGCCGCCCCGCGCCACTCCACGCCCCGCCGGAACCCCGCCTCGCCGGACCGCTCGCCGGAGCTATCCGCCGGATCCGAGACCGCTGGTTTAAAAAAAACCGTTCGGTTTAGTTTTTTTCAAAACCCTAGTTTTTGTTTTTTTAAATAGATCGGTTTTTCTCCGGTTTATTTATTTAGCGAGCGTTCGCTCGTTCGTTCGTTTTAACGAACGTGTTCTTCGTTTAGGTTCAGTTAATGAACGTTCGTTCGTTAAGCTGTTTGTCGTTTTTCTTTTATCGGATTTTATTCCGTGATTTTTCTGATCGCGATTTCTGATCCGATGTTCGATCTAGTATAACTTTTCGCTCGTTTATCGGAATCAGGCGATTCAAGCGCCTGGAGTTTCGTCTCGAAACCCTCTTTCCGAATAATCAACTCAAACAAGTTTTTGCCTCTGTAAAATTTGACCCTAGTTCAGATTAGTAAACCGATCTTGTTTCTTTCGCCGTTTGAGTTTCGTTGCTCCGTTTGGTTTGATTCTTTTTGCAAACCGGAGTTCTTAAGTTGAACTTTCTGGTCAGCCTCTTTAATTGAAGTTTTGCTTTTGCATCTTTGCTTGTTGCTTATGTATGTATTGTTTGCTTGCGATATAATTCCCGGAGTGCGAAGCGTGCTACTACGAGTCTCTAGGATTCACGGATCGTCAGCAAGGCAAGTAACACACTGATCATACTCTTCTCATACCCAGTTTTTATGCATTAGCTCAATCCTCAAACATTGCATGATTAGGATGTCATTAATTTGTGGGTTGGGAAGTAGTAGTTGAGGTAGAACCTATTGCCCTGTTATTATCAAACCCTTGGGAGTTACTTCTATGTGTTGCTTATATTGCTATGCTATGCTCCTAGACGTGGTTTGGGTTTGAGTGAATCCATGACAGATGTGAGATTGTTAATTAATGGTTTAATTTAATGTGGCAACTTTAATACACATCTGAGTGGATTGAGGCACCTGGGGAACCAAGTGTTGTCTGTTTTATTTTTGGAAATCCCGGGGTACCCGTGTGATCTTCCTATGGACCGCCACCCAGGCTCAAAGGGAACTGAGTTTATTCATGCTAGAAACTTCCATGTGCATCCACAAGCTACTATGGGCTCTAGCATAGTTGAGTAGGTTACATGAAGCTCTTGAAGAGGTAGATCAGCAGGTAGTGGGTTTTGTAGGTTTGGTATGGTCTACCCGGAGTAGAGAGTTAATGTTTCTGAAAGACTATGTCTCGGTCATCCGTTTCACAAGCACCATGTAGTGCGAGAAATCAACGGAGGCGATCGAGTCTTGTGGGGAAAAGTGCGCAAACCTCTGCAGAGTGTACAATCTAATCATGGTTAGCCGTGTCCCCAGTTATGGACAATTCTGAGTATCTAGTACTTGAGTATTCACATGTATCTCATCACTCTTAATTAATAATGTTGGGCTGTTAACTTCTTTAATTGGGTTTGAGTTGGGGTTATACCTTCTCAATGATGTTTCAACCACCATGATAGTTAAATAAAATTTATTCCTTTGTTGTAGGAAAAAAATTGGCTTTTCGCAAAACTATAACTATAGAGCTTTCCACCAGCCAAATATGCATGTAGTGATAGCATTATTCTGTTCTTGCTCTATTGTGCTATATTGCCAGCATATTCTATGTGCTGACCCGTTCTCGGGCTGCAACGTATTATGTTGCAGACTTTTTAGATGAGGAGTAAGGCGTTAGGTCTATGCTGAGCAGCTCAGCTATGCCGTTGGAGTTGATGGACTCACTTTATCTTCCAAGCCTTCCGCTGTTATCGCATTAGATGGCCTTAGGCCATATTATTGTAATAAGTTCTCTTGTGAGACATTCGATGTAATAAGTGTGTGATTGCTATTCTGTTATAAATCCTTCGAGTACTGTGTGTGTCAACATTACTGATCCAGGGATGACACTGAAACACAGAGACTTGACTGTGTGAGGTCGGGTCGCTACATCAAGCCTATGGGTACTGGATAAATCATACCTTCAGAAGCACAGGCTGAAGAGAAATCACCATTTCTGCACCTAATCAACCCGAAGACACTACTCAACCTGAAACCAATGCTGAAGATGAAGACATTGATCAGCAAGGGCAAAATCTTCGTCCAGTTCATCCTCGTGTTGCAAATGAAGTACAGGTTGAGAAGATAATTGATAGCATCAATGCACCTGGTCCACTCACTCGTTCAAGAGTAGCACACCTAGCAAATTTCCGTGGGCACTTTGCATTTTTCTCAATATCAGAACCCAAGAAAGTTGATGAAGCCTTCATGGAACCTGAATGGATTCAAGCTATGCAAGAAGAGCTTCAACAGCTCGAGCTGAACAATGTATGGGAGCTTGTAAAGCGTCCAGTTCCTCGCAAGCACAATATCATTGGCACCAAATGGATCTACCACAACAAACAAGATGAGCATGGTCAAGTTGTCGGAAACAAGGCTCGTCTTGTTGCTCAAGATTACACACAAGTTGAAGGGATTGACTTCGATGAAAAATTTGGTCCTCTGGCTAGGCTTGAAGCCATTCACATACTGCTGGCCTATGCCAACCACAACAACATTCTTCTGTACCAAGTGGATGTAAAGAGTGTCGTTCTCAACGGCAAAATTCAAGAAGAGGTGTATGTTGCACAACCACCTGGTTTTGAAGACCCAAAGCATCCTAACATGGTATACAAGCTCAAGAAGGCACTGTATGGCCTCAAACAAGCACCTCGAGCTTGGTATGACACAGTGATACGTCTCCAACGTATCTATAATTTTTTATTGCTCCAAGCTATATTATCTTATGTTTTGGACATTATTGGGCTTTATTATTCACTTCTATATTATTTTTCGGACTAACCTATTAACCGGAGGCCCAGCCCAGAATTGCTGTTTTTGCCTATTTAAGAGTTTCGCAGAAAAAGAATATCAAACGGAGTCCAAACGGAATGAAACCTTCGGGAACGTGATTTTTGGAACGAACATGATCCTGGAGACCTGGACCCTCAGTCAAGGAAGCTTCCAGGAAGCCACGAGGTAGGGGGGCGTGCCTACCCCCCTGGGCGCGCCCTCCACCCTCGTGGGCCCCATGTTGCTCCACCGACGTACTCCTTCCTCCTATATATACTACATACCCCCAAACGATCAGAAACGGAGCCAAAAACCTAATTCCACTGCCGCAACCTTACAGCATCTACGAGATCCCATCTTGGGGCCTGTTAGAACTCCGCCGGAAGGGGCATCGATCATGGAGGGCTTCTACATCAACACCATAGCCTCTCCGACGAAGTGTGAGTAGTTTACTTCAGACCTTCGGGTCCATAGTTATTAGCTAGATGGCTTCTTCTCTCTTTTTGGATCTCAATACAATGTTCTCCCCTTCTCTTGTGGATATCTATTCGATGTAATCTTATTTTGCGGTGTGTTTGTTGAGACCGATGAATTCTGGGTTTATGATCAAGTTTATCTATGAACAATATTTGAATCTTCTGAATTATTTTATGTATGATTGGTTATCTTTGCAAGTCTCTTCGAATTATCCGTATGGTTTGGCCTACTAGATTGATCTTTCTTGCAATGGAGAAGTGCTTAGCTTTGGGTTCAATCTTGCGGTGTCCTTTCCCAAAGGATGAGGGGCAGCAAGGCACGTATTGTATTGTTGCCATCAAGGATAAGAAGATGGGGTTTTTATCATATTGCATGAATTTATCCCTCTACATCATGTCATGTTGCTTAAAGCGTTACTCTGTTCTTATGAACTTAATACTATAGATGCATGCTGGATGGCGGTCGATGTGTGGAGTAATAGTAGTAGATGCAGGCAGGAGTCGGTCTACTTGTCTCGGACGTGATGCCTATATACATGATCATACCTAGATATTCTCATAACTATGCTCAATTCTGCCAATTGCTCAACAAGAATTCGTTCACCCACCGTAAAATACTTATACTCTTGAGAGAAGCCACTAGTGAAACCTATGGCCCCCGGGTCTATCTTCATCATATTAATCTTCCAACACTTAGTTATTTCCGTCGCTTTTTACTTTGCCTTTTTATTTTACTTTGCATCTTTATCATAAAAATACCAAAAATATTATCCTATCATATCTATCAGATCTCACTCTCGTAAGTGACCATGTAGGGATTGACAACCCCTTATAGCGTTGGTTGCGAGGATTTATTTGTTTTGTGCAGGTGCGAGGGACTCGCGCGTAGCCTCCTACTGGATTGATACCATGGTTCTCAAAAACTGAGGGAAATACTTACACTATATTGCTGCATCACCCTTTCCTCTTCAAGGGAAAACCAACGCAGTGCTCAAGAGGTAGCAAGAAGGATTTGTGGTGCCGTTGCCGGGAAGGTCTACGCAAAAGTCAACATACCAAGTACCCATCGCAAACCCTTATCTCCCGCATTACATTATTTGCCATTTGCCTCCCGTTTTCCTCTCCCCCACTTCACCCTTGCCGTTTTATTCGCCCTTTTCCCTTTCGTCTTTTCGTTTGCCTTGATGTCTTTCTTGGCTCGTTTGCTCGTTTGGTTTAAGTAGTTGAGTATTTATTCCTAAACAAAGAAGCTAATATCTATGGATCATCATCCGCTTGCTAATCTTTTTAAGAGATCCAATTATGACGAACCAATTGCTAGTGAGTTTTGTGCACTAGATTATCTTTATGAAGTTTTACTTGAAATTTGTGAATCTGAAAATTGTGATGAAGAAATTTATGAAAAGATTCACGATAGCTCCTTGAATAAAAAGCATGATTGCAATAATTTTATTATAAAGCTTGGGGATGCTAGTTTTGCTATGTCTACTACTTGTTGCAATGATCATGATTGGGGTGATTCTTCTTATCTTGAAAATTTATTTAATCCCCATGATGAATATGAGATTGATAATATTGTTTGCAATAATATTGAAAGTGGGTTTGGAAGAGTGTCAACTTTAGATCCCACATATTTGGAGAATATTCAATCTTATGAAATTTTTGATAAAAGTGGGTTTGGAGAGGTCATGACTTTAGTTAATGTTAATCCCACTATTTCGAAAGAGTGTCAACTTTGCATGCATGTGGATCGTGTTGAAAATATTTTATGTGATAGCTATTTTGTTGAATTTGCTTATGATCCTACATGTAATTATTATGGGAGAGGAAAATATGGTTGTAGAAATTTTCATGTTACTAAATTACCTCTCGTCATGTTGAGATTGTGTCGGTTTACTAGAGTAGGGGTACCCTAGTATCCTGAACTTGTGCACGGGCAGTTGCAGCCCTCCGCGGCAGGGCTTACCGGGTGACCGCCAAGGTCCTCCGCGGTTCCTTTGGAGCCATTCAAGGACAAAGTATTTAAGCCAAGGAGACAAGGCCCCGGCAAGAGGAGCTTGCCGGGAAGGCCACCCAAGGCACCTAGGAGACAAGGCCCCGGCAAGAGGAGCTTGTCGGGAAGGCCACCCAAGGCACCTAGGAGACAAGGCCCCGGCAAGAGGAGCTTGGGGAAGGCCAGCGGCGACAAGCTCCGGACGCGACAAGACAACAATCATGACAAGGCGCTTGCGCAGACCCACCACTTTGTACTGCGCTCCAAAGACATCCACCAACGTGTCGCCTCAGGACCTTTCCAGCGCCAGCGTGGCGAGAGGCTGTCAGCCAGCGGTGCGTGGTGGTAAGCGGCGCCGACAAGATTGCCATCGTGTGGCGGTGGCGCCCGACGGTCCCTTTACGCCTTGTAAGAAGCGGCGTGAGACAGCATTTAATGCCTTTGTCCCCTGCCGTCAGGGTTAGGTATGATACACTGTACAAGTAGCTGTACCAACGACTCCTTTTCCATTTTTACCCTTGTCTAAGTTGCCACCTTTCGGAGACCCCTTGAGCATATAAAAGGAGGCCCATGCGCAACGTAGAGAGGGGTGAGAGGGGTTCGAAGCCAGAGAACACCCACGCTCGGTCTCGTTAGCAGCTTGTGTGTACTGTAGCACTCAAGCGCTCCCGAGCAAGAACTCAATACACTCAGACATGCAGCAGTAGGAGTGTTATCTCTCTGGAGAGCTCCGAAGCTGGGTAAACCGCTCGTGTGCTTCGCCTCGATCTGCTCTTCGTGCGACCTCTGCCCCCGCCGAACCGAAAGGAGCTCGGTCCGCCGGTCCCATAGGTGTTCGTGGGCCAGATCAGCCTCCCCGACATCTTTGGCGCGCCAGGTAGGGGGCGTCGAGATTGTGTGAACCTGATCCGCATCCACACGAAGCTAGATCTTCATCATCTTCATCGACATGTCACCGGAGAAGAAGGCTTGGCGGCAGATGTTCCGTCTGCGTCGAACCCACCACCACCGGAGCAAACGGGTGGTGGGGTAGACGCCGCGGAAGAATGGACGTCGACGGGAGCCCACGGTGCTGCCAAGTCCAAGGACAAGGCTGCGCAGACCTCGGCGTCCGTACATGCACCGCGCCAGTCTCAGGAGGCGCGGGACCGACAGCGTCATGGTATTCACAACACCGTACGCTCGTTGGACCAAGATCGAGCCGGTGGATCTCGGGATGCTCAAGACCAGCATGCACGCCAACATGCTGGCGCGAGCGAGGCACGGTCGCCTGGACGGGATACTGCTCCTTCTAACATAGTTAGAAGTCCGAGCATATCCCGCTCCTCGCGCCATTCGCCACTGCCACCCACCACTCCAGCAGAAGCTTTGGCGAGAGCTCAACTGCTCCTGGATTACCCTCCAACAGCCGACAAGGTCGATGAATGGAGGGCCACCATTCAGAGTCTCATCGGCTTTGCCAAGGGCGACGCTCCGCGGCAGCCGAGTGCATCGCTGCCGCGGCAGGACTGCCAAACACGAGCCGGTGGCGACGAAACCGGTGGGGGTGCAACCACCATGCACTCTCCGCCCCGAAGGCCAAGATCGCCGACTCACCGGATCCACCTCGACAGCGACTCCACCACATCATTGGATCCACGAGCTCGTCGCGGTCAGCGCCAAGTTCTTCACGAGCGACAGCAAGAAGACGCTCGAACTCGCATCGAGCGCCGAAGAGAAGCGCAACATCAATCCGACCAGCGCGCTGGGCCCTCTATCGACATGCATGCGCCAGGGGAACCAGGCGACTTGCCGTACGCTGAAGGTTGCCCTGCGTTCACTCGTGAGCTGCGGCAAGTCCAGTGGCCCAGCAAGAAGAATTTCAAGCCAGACGTACCAGAGAAGTACGACGGCAAGACGCATCCATCGGAGTTCCTCAGCATCTACACCATCACGGTGCAAGCTGCCGGAGGGCGAGACGACAAGATCCTGGCCAACTACTTCCCGCTGGTGCTCAAGCCCAATGTCAGATCCTGGCTCATGCACTTGCCGGACAACTCCATATCCTCTTGGGCAGATCTATGCCATCGGTTTGTCGGCGCCTTTACAGCGGCCACAAGCCCCATGGCCAAGAAAGCGACCTTCATCTGCCGCCCGGAAGGAAGGAGAGCCCTCAGCAAGTACATTCAGAGATTCAGCCGCGTCAAAGACAACATCCCAGATGTCCACCTGCCGCAGTAATCAGCGCGTTCCATCGAGCGTCGCGAAACCGCAGGATGCGGGAGGAGATGGCGATGTGCAAGATCGAGACGCCGCGAGCTATATGCCCTGGCCGACAAGTGTGCACGTGCTGAGGAAGGGAGGAGACTCCCCGGAGAGAATACTGAAGCTCCCGGGGCGAAGAAGAATACCAAGTCCGGCAAGAGCTCTGATGCCCACTCCGGCAAGCGCACCTCTTCGGAGTGCTGCGCTACCGTCGTGGACGCACCATCGAGCTCCACCGGCAAGTGCTGAGGAGCAGTCTGCTCCGGCAAGCCCTAGGGCTTGTTCCGTTGAAGCAGACGCTCCCGACAAGTTTTGCTCCGGCAAGAGCTCTGATGCCCACTCCGGCAAGCGCACCTCTTCGGAGTGCTGCGCTACCGTCGAGGACGCACCATCAAGCTCCACCGGCAACTGCTGAGGAGCAGTCTGCTCCGGCAAGCCCTAGGGCTTGTTCCGTTGAAGCAGACGCTCCCGACAAGTTTTGCTCCGGCAAGAGCTCTGATGCCCACTCCGCAAGCGCACCTCTTGAGTGCTGCGCTACCGCCGAGGACGCACCATTGAGCTCCACCGCAAGTGCTGAGGAGCGATCTGCTCCGGCAAGCCCTAGGGCTTGTTCCGCTGAAGCGCACGCCCCGACAAGTTTTGCTCCGGCAAGAGCTCGATGCCCACTCCGCAAGCGCACGCCTTCTGAGTGCTGCGCCAGCGTCGAGGACGCACCATCGAGCTCCACCGGCAAGTGCTGAGGAGCAGTCTGCTCCGGCAAGCCCTAGGGTTTGTTCCGTTGAAGCAGACGCTCCCGACAAGTTTTGCTCCGGCAAACTTGCTGGGGAACGTCAAGCTCCGGCTGAGCCGCAGGTTCTCGCCGTGGAAGCAGATGTTCCCGCAGCAGCAGACAAAGCCGGTGGTTCTTTGGTCGATCAGACGACGCCAAATCGAGCCACCGCCATACACCTTTCGCTCTAGTCTATGGAGCAGAGGCGCTTCTCCCCACGGAACTCAGATACGGATCACCTCGAGTGCTCGCTTATGATGAGCTTGAGCAAGAGCAATATGACAACATGACGCTGCCGCTTCCTTGAGGAGGATCGTCTTCAGTTGTTATGAGCTGCTCGATACCAAAGAAGCTTTGCACCGCTACCATAGCCGCAGTTAATGCCGAAGTCTCGAGGAAGGCGACCTTGTTCTTCGCGTTCAGTCCGCCAAGAATTCCAACAAGTTGACGCCAAGTGGGAAGGCCCTTACCGGGTGAAACGAGTCACTAGGCTCGGCGCTGTCCGCTTTGAGACCGAAGATGGCATTCCGTGAGCAACTCCTCGAACATTGAGCATCTTCGTAAGTTTTACTCAGTAAAGCGGTTGCGGAACCTGTTAAGCAACCACCTTTTGTACAAGTCTTGCCGATGTTGCATGTAATCCTTTGTACAAAGCGGGCAAGATACCCGATGCATATGTGCTTTGCACATCTTGTCAATTTCATGCTTTCTACTTCTATTTTGCATGCGTTATCCGACACTTTGTGCAGCACCTACCCCGTAGCATTAACGAGCCATAAGGCTCCATATCTTTATTTTCTCTTCTTTCTCTTTCTCAAAGAAAGGAAGGTTCCCTCGCCCACAAGTTTGCCGGGGGGAAAGGAGAGGATAATGGTGTGGACCAAGCGTCGCTCGAGAAGATAATGGTGTGGACCAAGCGTCGCTCAAGGAAGTCTAGCCTTACCGGGAAGCAAACGACAGAAAAGCTAAGTTGCCAAAGTTTGAGCAATCAGTTTCAAATTTTTTTTAAGTTATCTTCCTCGAACGACCGTACTTTGTATGGAAAACTTGTGCGCAGAGGAACCAACTCGTAGCTAGTTGCGCCCTTACTTTGTTTCGAGTCCGCTCAACAACTTAAGTGAGCTGCGACTAGTAGCTAGTTGCGCCCTTACTTTGTTTCGAGTCCGTTCAACAACTTAAGTGAGCTGCGACTAGTAGCTAGTTGCGCCCTTACTTTGTTTCGAGTCCGCTCAACAACTTAAGTGAGCTGCGACTAGTTGCGACAAGGTTTCTTGTCGGTAGCAGCACCGCCAAAGAGGTCGACATCCTCAAGACGGCCATGCCTGTGTGCTCGCTACCGACAAGTTCCCTAAAAGCGTAGGGCAAAAACATACAAGGAAGGAATCAAGTAAAGGAAATAACATAGCAATTGCTATCCGAAATAGAGTTATATTACAAGATAACTTGTCGCAGCTCTAATAGACTGTTCTCATAACATGACCAGCAGCGGCAAGAAGAAAAGAAAACGAGCAGCTCTTCATCAAAAGTTTCTCCTTCGGCCGGCGCCCTGGAGCTCGACGCCCATGGGAGCTTGATGAAGATGCCATCGCCGCCTTCAAATAGGCGCCGGGTCGGGCTCTTCGAGCCCGACAGCTGCAGCGGGCGGAGGGATCAGCGGTCGGCGTAGCGCCTGCCGCTCCTGCGGCCTCAGGGCCGTCAGTACGATCGCCGAACCCGTCGCCAGCTTCTGCGGCAGCAGCTTTGGCGGCCTCTTCGCCGGCGGGATCGTCAGCGCCGACTTCTTCTCCGATGGCAGCGTCGTCAAGATTGCCAGGCCCTCCTCGCCGGGCGGCCTCGGTCTCCATTGGCTCAGGGCGGATGGATCTCGACGACGGAAAATGAAGAAAAGTCAAGCAAATATTCAAAAAGAAAATCAGAAGAAGAAGAACACAAGGAAAGTTTTCAAGCAAGAGGATTACCTGTGCTAGGGTCTGCAGTCATGGTCTCCGCCACTGGGATCGCTGGTGCTGTCCCTTGTCGGAGAGTTGTCCCTTGCCGGAGAACTGCCCTTGCCGGAGAAGTCTCCCTTGCCGGAGAACGCCCTTGCCGGGGATCCTCCCTTGGCGGTGTAGTCAAGCAGAAGGCATGTCGAGCGGCTTGTGGCACTCCTGGTAAGGCTGCTCTGCTTCCTACACAAATCAGCCAATGATATCAAGAAAGAAAGGGCACCCATGCACGCCTAACAGCAGGAAGTAAACCATATACTTACGCTGGGGCTGCGCTGGGGCTGCCTGCGTCTGCTTTTGGGCCTGGCCCAACAGCCGGCACTGCAGGTGTGGCCCAGGCCCGGGGCTCTGTCGGGTGTACTAGAGTAGGGGTACCCTAGTATCCCGAACTTGTGCACGGGCAGTTGCAGCCCTCCGCGGCAGGGCTTACCGGGTGACCGCCAAGGTCCTCCGTGGTTCCTTTGGAGCCATTCAAGGACAAAGTTTTCAAGCCAAGGAGACAAGGCCTCTAAGAAGAGGAGCTTGCCGGAAGGCCACCCAAGGCACCTAGGAGACAAGGCCCCGGCAAGAGGAGCTTGCCGGAAGGCCACCCAAGGCACCTAGGAGACAAGGCCCCGGCAAGAGGAGCTTGCCGGAAGGCCCAGCGAGCGACAAGCTTCGGACGCGACAAGACAACAATCACGGGTAAGGCGCTTGCCGCGCAGACCACCACTTTGTACTCAAGGCCCAAAGACATCCACCAACGTGTCGCCTCGACCTTTCCAGCGCCAAGGCGAGAGGTCAGGCAGCCAGCGGTGCGCGGTGGTAAGCGGCGCTGACAAGATTGCCAGCATGGCAAGCGGTGGCGCCCCTGACGGTCCCTTTCTGCACTGTTAGGGTGACGTAGACAGGCATTTAATGCCTTTGTCCCCTGCCGTCAGGGTTAGGTATGATACACTGTACAAGTAGTTGTACCAACCACTCCTTTTCCAATTTTACCCTTGTCTACGTTGCCACCTGTCGGACACCCCTTGAGCATATAAAAGGAGGCCCATGCGCAACGTAGAGAGGGGTGAGAGGGGTTCGAAGCTAGAGAACACCCACGCTCGGTCTCGTTAGCAGCTTGTGTGTACTGTAGCACTCAAGCGCTCCCGAGCAAGAACTCAATACACTCGGACATGCAGCAGAGGGAGTGTTATCTCTCGAGAGCTCCGGTTGGGTAAACCGCTGTGTGCTTCGCCTCGATCTGCTCTTCGTGCGACCTCCGCCCCCCGCCGAACCGAAAGGGTCTCGGTCCGCCGGTCCCATAGGTGTTCGTGGGCCAGATCAGCCTCCCCGACATCTGATTGCTATCGTCTCTTTCTTCTTCCTTGCATATGCTAGTTTTTGCTTGTTATGGTCATTTGTTTGCCAATAAGATGCCTATGCATAGGAAGTATGTTAGACTTAGATGTGTTTGTCGCGTGTTTCATGATGCTCTCTTCGCGCTTCAATTCTTGTCTTTTATGTGAGCATCATTAAAATTATCAATGCCTAGCTAAAAGGCTTTAAAGAAAAGCGCTTGTTGGGAGACAACCCAATATATTTCCTTTCTATCGTTGAATAAATATTTTATCTAGCCTCTGGTTAGATGTGTTATTATGTTTTAATTAGTGTTTGTGCCAATTTAAACCAATAGGATCTTCTTGGATGATAGTTATTTGATCTTGCAGAAATTTCCAGAAACTTTCTGTTCACGAAAACAATTGTTAAAAATCACCAGAACGTGATAAAATATTGATTTCAATTGCTGCTGATCAATAAACAAATTGTCTAGGTCTCCCTATTTTGGTTGATGTTTTGGAGTTCCAGAAGTTTGCGTTAGTTACAGATTACTACAGACTGTTCTGTTTTTGACATATTCTGTTTTTCGTGTGTTGTTTGCTTATTTTGATGAATCTATGGCTAGTAAAATAGTTTATAAACCATAGAGAAGTTTGAATACAGTAGGTTTAACACCAATATAAATAAAGAATGAGTTCATTACAGTACCTTGAAGTGGTCTTTTATTTTCTTTCGCTAACGGAGCTCACGAGATTTTCTGCTAAGTTTTGTGTTGTGAAGTTTTCAAGTTTTGGGTGAAAGATTTGATGGATTATGGAACAAGGAGTGGCAAGAGCCTAAGCTTGGGGATGCCCATGGCACCCCCAAGATAATCTAAGGACACCATAAAGCCGAAGCATGGGGATGCCCCGGAAGGCATCCCCTCTTTCGTCTACTTGCATCGGCAACTTTACTTGGAGCTATATTTTTATTTACCACATGATATGTGTTTTGCTTGGAGCGACTTGTATGATTTGAGTCTTTGCTTTTTAGTCTACCACAATCATCCTTCCTGTACACACCTTTTGAGAGAGACACACATGATTCGGAAATTATTAGAATACTCTATGTGCTTCACTTATATCTTTTGAGCTATATAGTTTTGCTCTAGTGCTTCACTTGTATCTTTTAGAGCACGGTGGTGGATTTGTTTTATAGAAACTATTGATCTCTCATGCTTCACTTATATTATTTTGAGAGTCTTAAAATAGCGTGGCAATTTTCTTTAATTAATATCATGAGAAATTTGATGCTTGATAATTGTTTTGAGATATAAAGGTGGTAATATCATAGTTGTGCTAGTTGAGTAATTGTGGAATTGAAAAATACATGTGTTGGAGTTTGTGATTCCCGTAGCATGCACGTATGGTGAACCGTTATGTAACGATGTCGGAGCATGAAGTATTTGTTGATTGTCTTCCTTTGTGTGGTGGTCGGGATCTTTCGATGGTTAACTCCTACCAACCCTTCCCCTAGGAGCATGCGTAGTTGTACTTTGCTTCGAGGGCTAATAAATTTTTGCAATAAGTATATGAGTTCTTTATGACTAGTGTGAGTCCATGGATTATACGCACACTTACCTTTCCGCAATTTTCTAGCCTCTTCGGTACCGCGCATTGCCCTTTCTCACCCTGAGAGTTGGTGCAAACTTCGCTGGTGCATCCAAACCCCGTGATATGATACGCTCTATCACACATAAACCTCCTTATATCTTCCTCAAAACAGCCACCATACCAACCTATCATGGCATTTCCATAGCCATTCCGAGATATATTGCCAAGCAACTTTCCACCGTTTCATTTATGATGACATACTCCATCATTGTCATATTGTTTTGCATGATCATGTAGTTGACATTGTATTTGTGGCAAAGCCACCGTACATAATTCTTTCATACATGTCGCTCTTGATTCATTGCATATCCCACCGCACGAGCCATTCATATAGAGTCATAGTTTGTTCTAAGTATTGAGTTGTAATTCATGAGTTGTAAGTAAATAAAAGTGTGATGATCATCATTATTAGAGCATTGTCCCAAGTGAGGAAAGGATGATGGAGACTATGATTCCCCCACAAGTCGGGATGAGACTCTGGACTAAATAAAAAAAAGGCCATAAAAAAGGAGAAAATGCCCAAATAAAAAAATGAGAGAAAAAGAGAGAAGGGACAATGTTACTATCCTTTTACCACACATTTGCTTCAAAGTAGCATTGTGATCTTCATAATAGAGAGTCTCTCATCTTGTCACTTTCATATACTAGTGGGAAATTTCATTAGAGAACTTGGCTTGTATATTACAATAATGGGCTTCCTCAAATTCCCGAGGTCTTCGTGAGCAAGCAAGTTGGATGCACACCCACTTAGTTTCTTTTTGAGCTTTCATACACTTATAGCTCTAGTGCATCCGTTGCATGGCAATCCCTACTCCTCGCATTAACATCAATTGATGGGCATCTCCATAGCCCGTTGATTAGCCTCGTTGATGTGAGACTTTCTCTTTTTTTGTCTTCCCATATAACCCCTACCATTATACCTTATTCCACCATAGTGCTATATCCATGGCTTGCGCCATGTATTGCGTAAGAGTTAAAAAGGCTTATGCGCGTTAAAAGTATGAACCAATTGCTTGGCTAAAACCGCGGTCGTACATGATATGAACATTTTGTGTGGGGAAGATGGAGCATAGCCAGACTATATGATTTTGTAGGGATAACTTGCTTTGGCTATGTTATTTTGATTAGACATAATTGCTTAGTTAGTATGCTTGAAATATTATTGTTTTTATGTCAACATTAAACTTTTATCTTGAATCATATCAAATCTGAACATTCATGCCACAATAAGAAGAATTACATTGAAATTATGCCAAGTAGCATTCCACATCAAAAATTCTGTTTTTATCATCTACCTACTCGAGGACGAGCAGGAATTAAGCTTGGGGATGCTTGATACGTCTCCAACATATCTATAATTTTTGATTGCTCCATGCTATATTATCTTCTGTTTTGGACATTATTGGGCTTTATTATACACTTCTATATTATTTTTGGGACTAACCTATTAACCGGAGCCCCAACCCAGAATTGCCGTATTTTGCCTATTTCAGAGTTTCGCAGAAAACGAATATCAAACGGAGTCCAAACAGAATGAAACCTTTGGGAACGTGAATTTTGGAACGAACATGATCCAGGAGACCTGGACCCTCAGTCAAGGAAGCTTCCAGGAAGCCACGAGGTAGGGGGCGCGCCTACCCCCTGGGCGCGCCCTCCACCCTCGTGGGCCCCACATTGCTCCACCTGACGCATTCTTCCTCCTATATATACTCACGTACCACCAAACGATCGTAAACGGAGCCAAAAACCTAATTCCACCGCCGCAACCTTCTATACCCATGAGATCCCATCTTGGGGCCTGTTCCGAGTTCACGGAAGGGGCATCGATCATGGAGGGCTTCTACATCAACACCATAGCGTCCGATGAAGTGTGAGTAGTTTACTTGCACCTTCGGGTCCATAGTTATTAGCTAGATGGCTTCTTCTCTCTTTTTGGATCTCAATACAATGTTCTCCCCCTCTCTTGTGGAGATCTATTCGATGTAATCTTCTTTTGCGGTTTGTTTGTTGAGACCGATGAATTGGGGGTTTATGATCAAGTTTATCTATCAACAATATTCGAATCTTCTGAATTCTTTTATGTATGATTGGTTATCTTTGCAAGTCTCTTAGAATTATCTTTTTGGTTTGGCCTACTAGATTGATCTTTCTTGCAATGGGAGAAGTTCTTAGCTTTGGGTTCAATCTTGCGGTGTCCTTTCCCAAATGCGAGGGGCAGCAAGGCACGATTGTATTGTTGCCATCGAGGATAACAAGATGGTTTTTTTTATCATATTGCATGAATTTATCCCTCTACATCATGTCATCTTGCTTAAAGCGTTACTCTGTTCTTATGAACTTAATACTCTAGATGCATGATGGATAGCGGTCGATGTGTGGAGTAATAGTAGTATATGCAGACATGAGTCGGTCTACTTGTCTCGGACGTGATGCCTATATACATGATCATACCTAGATATTCTCATAACTATGCTCAATTCTGTCAATTGCTCAACAGTAATTCGTTCACCCACCGTAAAATACTTATGCTCTTGAGAGGAGCCACTAGTGAAACCTGTGGCCCCCGGGTCTATCTTCATCATATTAATCTTCCAACACTTAGTTATTTCCGTTGCTTTTTACTTTGCCTTTTATTTTACTTTATGTCTTTATCATAAAAATACCAAAAATATTATCCTATCATATCTATCAGATCTCACTCTCGTAAGTGACCGTGTAGGGATTGACAACCCCTTATCGCGTTGATTGCGAGGATTTATTTGTTTTGTGTAGGTGCGAGGGACTCGCGCGTAGCCTCCTACTGGATTGATACCTTGGTTCTCAAAAACTGAGGGAAATACTTACGCTACTTTGTTGCGTCACCCTTTCCTCTTCAAGGGAAAACTAACGGAGTGCTCAAGAGGTAGCCCACACTTAAAGACTTCCTGAAGAGCAAAGGCTTCAAACCTGGTTCTCTAGATCCCACTCTCTTCACGAAGACATATGATGGTGAACTGTTTGTATGCCAAATCTATGTGGATGACATTATCTTCGGCTGCACTGACAAGAGATACAGTGATGAGTTTGGGCATATGATGCAAGAGCAATATCAGATGTCCATGATGGGTGAGCTGAAATTCTTCCTTGATCTTCAAATCTGTCAGCAAAGCAATGGCATCTTCATTTCACAAGAAAAATATCTCAAAGATTGCCTGAAGAAGTTTGGAATGCAAGACTGCAAAGGGTACACGCCAATGCCAACCAAAGTCCAATTGGGCCCCGACAACAATGGTAAAGAGTTTGATCAAATGGTATACCGCTCCATGATTGGTTCTTTACTCTACTTATGTGCACCTAGGCCTGATATAATGCGTATCGTTTGCATGTGTGCCCGATTCCAAGCGACACCAAAGGAAACGCATCACTTAGCTGTGAAGCGAATTCTTCGATATTTGGCTTACATCCCAACACTAGGATTATGGTATCCAAAGGGCTCAGAGTTTGATCTAGCTGGATTCTCAGATGTTGATTATGCTGGAGACAAGGTTGATCGCAAGTCCACATTAGGCACATGTCACTTTCTTGGACGATCTCTTGTCTGTTGGTCTTCAAAGAAGCGTAATGCGTATCACTCTCCATTGTCAATCCAAATACATTGTCATTGGATCGTCAAGCGCCAGCTTCTATGGATGAAGCAAACCCTCAAGGACTATGGCATCCACGTGAAGCATGTGCCACTCTACTGCGACAACGAAAGTGCCATTAAGATTGCCAACAATCCAATCCAGCACTCGAAGACAAAGCACATTCAGATCCGCCATCACTTTCTCAGAGATCATGTCATGAAGGAAGATATTGATATCCTTCACGTCAACACTGAAGAGCAATTGGCAGATATCTTCACAAAGCCCTTGGATGAGAAAAGGTTTTGCAAGTTGCGGTGTGAGCTAAATATCTTAGAATCCTCAAATGTCTTGTGATTGGATACACATCCTAACACTTATGCATGTTGATGACTTAGATGTGCAACACACGAAGTAACGTATATCTTCAATCAATGAAGACATACACTCTAAGTGTGAATACATTAACGCGTAATTTGACTTCGGAGCGCCACGATAATTGTGCATCGTGTCTGGGTCTAATACTTCCTATACGGTGGGTAACGCCACCACCAAACTTTCTCGAAGATTTTCATTTGGCATCACAATTGCATTATCTTTGCATTTTGTTTGTCTTCAACATTGATTTGTCTTCAAGGTTCATCTTCGCAATGTTGATTTGATCTTTTTCTGATGTATATATGTGTGTTCTGTCTTCTACATCATTCAATTATAGTTATGTCCTCAAACTTTTCATTTTCTGAACTAAGTGAATGTGATCGAACGCTAACCCCTTATGTGCTTCTTCCTCAAATTATATATGTCTAGTCATATGCATTATGTTGAAACGTGTCAAATGTCTTCACTGGGTCCTTGTCAGCTGAAGATACAGATACACACATTAAAACCTGTTTTTAATGTTATATCTCATTTGCCTGAATACCGGAGAAGCTGGAACGACCACCCGACAATCCAGGCGTGCATGGGAACATGGAACAACTTCCAATAAGTTGCATGCATGCCACGTGTCCATCAGATGTGAACCGCCAGGGGCACCTGTGTAATTGCGCTGCGCAGCCCTTTACCTTATAAATACCCACAGCACACGGTCATTATCTCTTCTTCCATCTCTCCACTTCGCTCAAACCCTAGCGCCACCGCTAGCTCGCGTCAACGCCAGAGACGAACTGCTTAGCTGCCGCGACCTCTTCGACACCGTCCTCACGCCAGCCGCGGACCTCGTATTCTTTGCCACCGTCGTAGGTGTGTTCCGCCGCCAAGTTAGGGTGCGGGAGATTGGACTGCCCGGCCTCCCATATGCCTCGTCTAGCAGTTCGCTGGGGTAAATAAATCTCACTTTGTAAAGTCTTTTTGATCCGTCAAATCCATCCACTTCAACAAAAAGTGGTTTCTACACTTCCAAATCTGGATATGTCTCTTTTTGAATCTCATATCTTGCAAAGTATGTTCACTTATTTTTCATAACTAGTTAGATTCCTCACTTGTACTTATTCATGGATTCGTACAAATCTGGAAACAACTCTCTTCAAATAAGTGAATGTCTTCGCTCTATGAGGTCAATGTCTTCAAACTGATTTATCTTCTCAATCCTCTGAGAATGCACATGACCTCTTCCCCTTCCCTTGCATCTCTAATGCTGTCACAGGTACATGTCCGTGGGAGAATCCCTTGGTTCTCATAGTCTACATTCATTTGCAGAGTTCTTACAGGATCATATTCACTCCCCTGAAGCCAGTTCTTTCTTTACAAGTAGACAGAAGTCGTTCACTGTTCTAAAGCCTATCTGTCTGAATATCATGGCCACCGAGAAATCAGCAAGGAAAGGTGGCATGCAGCACCGTGGCAATACTGCTCTAGATCTGCCTCCGGATCTGTATGAGTTGTACAAGACCGATCCAGAGAACTACAATCAGCGCAAGACCAGGATCCAATGGATCCGAAAATATTTGGCAGAACAATGGTTTAGGTAAAACTTCGTCACTGCTAAATATGCTGAGAAGAATGCCATCAAGCATCCATGGGGTGATATTCTTTACTAGAATCTGCAACCCAAGTCGAAGCCTGAAGCTATTGCCCAAGGCTTCTATCCTTGCATGGTGCATGGACCGAAGCCTGAGAATGCCGACCCATCATCCTTATTATGGTGTCGTGACGACAATCTGTTCAAGCGCAACTACCAGTTCACAAAGGAGTCAGCTGCGAAGAACAAGAAGGATCTCAGACTCAACTTCAACCCTGGTTCTTCTGCTCCAAGGCTGGATGGCACACGTGAAGCCAATCCCAATGTCATCGGCCCCTTCAATAGCTTCGATGGGCTTCTCTCACACATTGCTTCTCAGAGGGCCACGGTGGATCAATCTGCCGATGACGCAGACTCTGAAGATGCGCCAGCACCACCGAAGCAGAAGAAGAAGAATAAGAAGACCAAAGCTTCGAAGCCGTCTGCTGCACCAACCGCTTCGCCTATGAAGACCTTGAAGGATACACCTCCTGAACACAGTGTGCAATCTGAAGATTTTTCTCATGTCTCCAAGAGGACTAAGAAGACCAAGAAGCCCAAGAAGTGTCGCGACCAGACCTCAAACAGTCTGATCTCTGTGCTCAAGTGTCATCCCTGGATCAGTAATGCCGACACCACACAGTAGTCGAAGGATTTATGACATAGTAGCAATCACACACTTATTACATCGAATGTCTCAAGAGAGAACTTAACAAAATAAATATGGCTTAAGGCCATCTAATAACGATAACAGCGGAAGGCTTGGAAGAATAAGCGAGTCCATCAACTCCAACGGCATCACCGAGTATAGAACCACGACCTAAGCACCTTACTCGTCGTCTGAAAAGTCTACAACATCAAACGTTGCAGCTCGAAAACGGGCCAAGACATGGAATATGCCGCAAAGTAACACATAGAGAATAATGGAAGAATAAGCCTATACTACATGCATATATGGCTGGTGGAAAGCTCTATGGTTGCGCTTATGCGTAAAGCCAATTTTTCCCTACCGCAAAGGAATAAATTTATTTAACTATCATGGTGGTTGTTGAACATTGAGAATGGTTGACAAAGATCCTCAATCCCAATTAAAAGTACTCATTAACAACCCAACAATATTAATTAGAGTAACATGATGAGATTCACATGATAATCCAAGTACTAGATACTCAAGATGTCCATGACCGGGGACACGGCTAACCATGATTAGTTTATACACTCTGCAGAGGTTTGTGCACTTTTCTCACAAGACTCGATCTCCTCCGTTTGATTTCTCGCACTACATGGTGTTTGAGAAACGGATGACCGAGACATAGTCTTCGTAAGCGCTTAGCACCTTACATGTGGGTAGACCGTACCAACCTACAACCCCTACATCAGCTAGTCCACCCGCAAGAGTTCGCACAACTTAATCAACTATGCTAGAGCCCATAGTAGCATGTGGCTGCACACGGAAGTTTCTAGCATGAATAATCTCATGATCCCTTTGAGCCTGGGTGGCGGTCCGAAGAAATACAGGTAAGTCCTGATGGAAACCAGGTGCCTCAATCCACCCAGATGTGTTTTTAAGTTGCCACCTTAAATAAACCATTAATTTAACAATCTCACATCATCATGGAATACACTCACCCAATCCACGTCTACTAGCATAGCATGTCATAATAAGCAAACGTAGAAGTGACTCCCAAAGGTTTGAATATAAATCAGGTAATAGGTACTACCTCATCTACTTCCCATCTCACAATTTAATTAGATCCTAATCATGCAATGTTTGAGGATTGATCTAATGCAATAAAACAGAGTAGTAGAAAAGAGTATGATCAAAGTGTTGCTTGCCTTGCTGATGATCCGCGAAACCTAGAGACTCGAAGTAGCAGGCGGCGCACTCCGGGTATTCTATCGCAGACAAACAAACAAGCATACAATAAGTACTCATCTAATGCACAGGTAAAACTCAAATAGATCTAACCAGATAGTTCAACTTAAGAACTCCGGTTTGCAAAAAGAAACAAATCAAACGAAGCAACGGAAGTCAAACGACGAAAGAAAACAGCTCCGTTTTACTAATCTGGATCTAAGTCAAATTTTACAGAGGCAAAAACTTGTTTAAGTTGGTTATTCGGAAAGAGGGTTTCGAGACGAAACTCCACGCGCTTGAATCGCCTCGATTCCGATAAACGAGCGAAAAGTTATACTAAAACGAAAATCGGATCAGGAATCGCGATCAGAAAAATCACGGATTAAATCCGAGAAAAAGAAAAACGACGAACAGGTTAATGAATGGACGTTCGTTAACTAAACTAATCTGACGAACGTGTTCGTTAAAAACGAACGAACGAACGAACGCTCGCTATTTAACCGAACCGAAAAAAAACCGATCTAAAGAAAAAAATAAACCGACGAAAACCGTTTGTTTTTTTTAAACCGAAGGCACGGAAGTCGAGGCGCGGCGAACCTCGGCGGCGGGATCCGGCGACGGCGGCGGGGTCCGGCGGGCGGCGACGTGGCGGCGGCAAGGGCGGTGGCGGTGCGACGCGGGTCGGCGGGCGGCGGGCGGCGGCAGGCGGCGGCGGGCGCGGGCTGGGCCAAGGGTTAGGGTTCGCCCGGGTGGGCCGGCTTTTAAACCCATGGGCCGGTGTCCCAAGCGGACACGGCCCGTGGAGTCGATCTTGTGATTCTTTTATATAATTCCGCACAAAAAATAAATAAAAAGAAATACTAAACAGACTCCAAAAATCCCGAAATAAATTTTCCCCGGCTTCTAAAATCAAGCCGGACTAGATGAGCTTTTATTTGGGGCCTAAATTCAATTTTGGAAAACGCGCATTTTTCCTAAATTCAAATAAAAAGGCGAAAAACTCCGAAATAAAATCTTATTTGATTTTATTATTAAATCCTCATTATTTCTTTATTTTGGGAAAGTCATTTTATTCCCTCTCTCATATTTTTGTAATAGAAATAATTGAAGATAAAATAATTAAAATCAAATGATCCTATTTTCAAAATTTGAGAAAACTCAAATATGAAAATAACGAAATCCCCAACTCTCTCCGTGGGTCCTTGAGTTGTGTAGAATTTCTAGGATCGAGCCAGAAATTCAACAAAAATATGATATGCAATGATGCTCTATGTATAACATTCCAAATTGAAACTTTGGGATGTTACAAACCTACCCCCTTAAGATGAATCTCGCCCTCGAGATTCGGGTTGGCTAGAAAATAGGTGAGGGTGGTCCTGCGAGATCTTCCTCTCGCTCCCAGTGGCTTCATCCTCGGTGTGGTGGCTCCACCGAACTTTGCAAAACTTAATGACCTTCTTTGCGGGTGACTCGGCTGGCAAACTCGAGAATCCTGACTGGTTTCTCCTCATAGGTCAAATCGTTATTCAACTGAATCGCCTCTAGTGGCACTGTATCTCTTAGGGGTATATCAGCCATCTCTGCGTGACACTTCTTCAACTGAGAAACATGAAACACATCGTGAACACCTGACAATCCTTCGGGTAATTCCAACTTGTACGCAACTTCTCCCATGCGCTCCAAAACTTTGTATGGTCCCACAAAACGTGGCGCTAATTTTCCTTTAACACCAAAACGCTTAACTCCTCGAAGCGGAGATACTCAAGATAAACTCGCCTCCGGCTTCAGATTCTGTCTCCTTGCGTTTTGAATCTGCATAGCTCTTCCGCCTTGACCGGGCTACCTTGAGCCTATCGCGAATTAACTTTACTTTCCGCTCGCACTCCTTAATCAAATCCGGTCCAAACAATGGCGGTCTCTAACTTCATCCCACAAGAATGGCGGGTTCTCGCACCTCCTTCCGCATAAGGCTTCAAAGGTGCCATCTTCAAACTGGTTTGGTAGCTGTTGTTATAAGAAAACTCCGCATAGGGCAAGTTGTCATCCCAACTTGATCCATAATCCAAAGCACATGCTCTCAGCATATCCTCTAAGATCTGGTTGACTCTCTCTGTTTGTCCATCTGTCTGTGGATGAAAGGCTGTGCTAAACTCCAGTCTGGTTCCCAAAGTTTCGTGCAACTGCTTCCAGAACTTTGAGGTGAATTGGGTTCCTCTATACGTCGATACTCCTCGGAACTCCATGCAAGCATACAATCCTTGTCATGTATATCTTAGCCAATTTGGCACTGCTGTAGGTAGTCTTTACTGGAATGAAATGAGCTACCTTCGTCAAACGATCGACTACAAACCAAATCGATTCATAGCCTGAATGGGTCCTGGGCAATCCCGTGATGAAATCCATACCTAGTTTATCCCACTTCCATTCCGGTATAGGCAATGGTTGTAACAATCCTGCTGGCTTCTGATGTTCTGCTTTCACCTTCTGACACACATCACAAACTGCTACATACTCTGCGATATCTTTCTTCATTCCGGTCCGCCAGAAAGTATCCTTCAAATCCAAATACATCTTGGTATTTCCGGGGTGGATCGAATACGGTGAATCATGTGCCTCTTGCAAAATCAACTTCCGAATCTCCGGATCACTTGGTACGTAGACGCTGTCCTCAAACAATAAGGTATCGTGCTCATCCTCACGAAATCCCTTTGCTTTTCCCTTGCTCATCTTCTCCTTAATAGAAGCAACTTCCTTATCTGTCCTTTGAGCTTCTCTGATTTTGTCCATCAAAGTAGATTGAATCTCCAACGCTGCTACATAGCCTCGCGGAACTATTTCCAAACATAGCTCCCGAAATTCCTCGGCTAATTATTTTGGTAAACCTCCGGTCATTAGTATGTTAACATGAATCTTACGGCTCAAGGCGTCTGCTACCACGTTAGCCTTTCCGGGGTGGTAATGCAATCTCATATCATAATCCTTGATGAGCTCCAACCATCTTCTCTGCCTGAGATTTAACTCCTTCTGCGTGAAGATGTACTTCAAACTCTTGTGATCCGTATACACCTCACAATGATTTCCAATGAGGAAATGTCTCCATGTTTTCAATGCATGCACTACGGCTGCTAACTCCAAATCATGCGTGGCATAGTTTAATTCGTGAGGCTTCAAATTGTCGTGAAGCATACGAAACAACTCTTCCCTCCTGCATAAGCACCTTTGCTCCAAGTCCTCGGCGTGAAGCGTGCAATAAACTTCGTAATCCTTGCTTTGGTGCAGCAGGATTAATACCGTGAGGTAACCAAACACTTCTTCAACTCTTGGAAACTAGCCTCACACTCCTCAGTCCAAATAAACTTGGTATCCTTCTTCAATAATTCTGTCATGGGCTTCGCAATCCTTGAGAAATTCTCAATGAATCTCCGGTAGTATCCTGTGAGTCCAAGGAAACTCCGGATCTCTCCAACTGTTGTTGGCGCTTCCCAGTTTGTCACCGTGGCAACTTTAGTGGGGTCTACTTCTATACCTTCTCCGGATATAACATGTCCGAGAAATCCAACTTCCTTCAACCAAAACTCACACTTGCTGAACTTGGCATACAACTGATGTTCTCTGAGCTTCTCGAGTACCAAACGCAAATGCTCCTTATGTTCTTCTTCATTCTTTGAGTAGACCAAGATATCGTCAATGAATACCACGACGAACTTATCCAAAAATTCCATAAACTCCTTGTTCATCATGTTCATAAAATAGGCTGGGGCGTTAGTCAGACCAAATGACATAACGGTATACTCATACAGCCCGTACTTGGTGGTAAAAGCCGTTTTGGGTATATCCTGCTCCCGAATCTTCAACTGATGGTATCCTGATCGCAAATCGATCTTGGAAAATACTTTAGCTCCTTGCAATTGGTCAAACAAGTTGTTGATCATCGGCAACAGGTATTTGTTCTTAATGGTTACTTCATTCAATCCTCGATAATCAACAACCATTCATAAAGATCCATCCTTCTTCTCCACTAGAAGTACTGGTGATCCCTGTAAATGCATCTAGTGCCCCTTAGTGATTTTGGTGTATTGAAGACTTATAGGTTAAGGAACTAATGCGTTTGTGAGTGTACACAGGTCTATAAGTCTATGAGGAGTTTGATATTTACAGAGAAAGTCGAATTCCCTAAAAATGAAGTTCTTCGATCAAGACTTTGATATTCAAGACTTTCTCAAGACTTTGAAAGTGAAGAAATTGGTGTGACCTTGAAGACTTGGTATTCATTTGAGGAACATGAAGCGTGAAGACTTTTGTTTTCGTAGTTTCATTTTCTCTTTCTTGAGTCATAGGAAACACCGCATCGTTAAAGGGGGTCGAGGAGATACTAAGGAAAAATTTCCATGTGATGCTCAACTCAAAATCCTACACCTACCAATCCCTTGAGTGAAGCCTTGGAAATCTCATACATTCGGTCAATTTCTTGATATGAGACGAAGTTCTTACATTCACGAGGAATTTGTTCTGGTGAGGAGTTAGGAATTCGCCAAAGGCGGATTGCCTACACAAAGGAGGAACATGATAGCCCCGAGGAATTTGAGATTCAAATTTCCGACCGTTCTTTGTCTTCTTGCCAGCTGTCCCAAAATATCTTATCCACCTAACGGTCATATCATTGAAGGGCATTTATGCCTTATCATGTCGGGCTGCTCCCTAGGCTATAAATAGCCGCCCCCTACAACCACTAGCTGGTTGGCTGCTCCGAGAGAAACTTGACACTTGTCATTTGAGAGCAACCCATCCTCCGAGGACTTTGAGCAAAAATCATCGAGTGAGGAAAAACCCAAAACCAACCCCCTACAAACCCAAAGTGATTGAGCATCATCAAGAGATTGATCTTGCGTGGATCCGACGCTTGTTACCTTTGAAGATCTGTGGCTTCTTCCAGACGGTTAGGCGTCATGGTCTAGAAGCATCCAAGAGGAATTGTGGATTGCGGAGTGACCAAGTCTGTGAAGGTTTGGAAGTCGCTCAAGACTTACCACGAGTGATTGGACGAGGTCTGTGTGACCTTAGTTCAAGGAGAATACGGTGAGGACTTGGTGTCCCGAGCTGCGTGCTCAGCCGACCGGGTGTCCGGACTGTGTCCTCGAGTTTAAATACTCACCGCTCCAACCAGACGTACAACCGAGACAAAGTTAGCTTGAACTGGTCTACCAAATCATTGTCTTCACCAACCTAATCGGTTCTATTCCCTCAACCCTTTCATTTCCTCATTATTGTGTTGAGTGTTTGTTCATATCTGTGTTTGAAGACTTTGATCAAGACTTTCTCAATTTCCTCGCCCAATTTCTTCACCGCTTTGTCTTCATCTTGTGTTATCCTCGTGATTACGCTTTCAGACTCAGCTAGTCTTCATTTCATCATGATGACCATGCGTGTATTCTGTTATGCTTACTTCGAGTACTTACTTGGCTGCTAATAGTTCTTCGTTAAGGAATTTCCTCACCGCAAATTCCTCGGTGAAGAATTCATAAAATCGCCTATTCACCCCCCTCTAGTCGACATAACGCACTTTCAATTGGTATCGCAGCAAGGTGCTCCCTTGTTCGTGTGATTTTGGTTTAACCACCGGAGTTTTAGTTATGTCGACCGCAGGTATGATCAAGGTCTCAGCAGGGTGTCCTACCTTTGATGGGGCGGACTACCCTTATCGAAGAACAAGATGCTAATGCATCTTGAAGCAATTGACAACGATCTACGGTATGTTGTGGAAAATGGTGTTCCCTCACCACACCTTCTCCGAATGTCACGATGTGAAGAGATTCAAGCAACTCGATTCTCAAGCAAAGAATATCATATGTGGCCATCCGAGCAAAGGTCAATATGGAAGAGTGAGTGCTTTGGAAACCGCTAAGCTCATCCGGGACAGCAGTCCAAAGTAAATGAAGGAGTCTCAACTCAGCGTGACTCCCGAGTTGATGTTCTTCTAATCTCTTCAACCGCTTCAAAAGACTCGACAACGAAAATGTTCAACAAACCTTCGATCGCCTCACCGACATCTCAAATGAGCTTCAAGCACTTGGCGCCATCGACATCACCGACCATGAGGTGGTGAAGAAATTGTTAAGATCGCTTGATTCCTCATTTGATACTCGCACCGATGATACAAGAGTGTCTTGACTACAAGTCACTTGATCCTGCCGATATCCTCGAGAGGCTAAATACTCATGAGTTCCACTTGGTCAAAAGAGAGATCTCTATGGTTCTAGCTATGGAAAACACGTGCCCTCAAGGCCAAGGTCAGTCTGAATCTGAGTGTGAAGACTCGTAGTAGCCTTGGAGATCCTCAAGAATTAGGCCAGAGCTAGCACCGCTCGTGAAGAAATTCCAAGTTCTCAAGACGTGGTCGCTTTGGAAAATCCTCAAGGAGCAAAGTGATTCCTCATCCAAAGGACTATAAGAGAAGACTTTGTCACAAATGCAAGAAACCTGGTCACTACATCCAAGATTGTCCTCGATTGGGAAAAGGAATTAAAGAAGAAGAAACACAAGGATTACAGCCTCGATGACGCTAAGAAGAAGAAGAAATCGTCGAAATCTTCATCATGAAAATCCTCAAAGCCTTCTTCTCACAAGAAAAGAAGCTCCAAAAGGGCTCGGGCATTCATTGGCAAGGAAATGGACTCTGAAGCTGAATCTGAGGAACATGAGGAAGAGGAGGCATCAGAAGAATCTGAGTCCGGTGTGGCGAGTCTAGCTCTCGCCATCGCTTTCACAAGAAGGCCATCTTCAACTCAAGAAAATGACCTCACCAACAAAGTCGATGAAGATAGTGATGACTTCGCCCCCACCTATTGCTTCATGGCAAAGGGTGCCAAGGTACTCAAATATACCTCCTCCGAATCTAGTGAAAATGAATCGATGAAGATCTAAAGCCCAGTTACTCAAAACTTGCTAAGATTGCTATAAAACAGCAAAGGGCTTTAGAAAAGGTTCAAAACATGCTAGATAAGAGTGATGATATGTTAGGTGAAGAAATGGATCGCACTAAAACCCTGACTGAAAATCTTCAAAGACTTCAGTCTAGGTTTGACAGCCTTCAAGGTCATCATAACACTCTCTTATCTGATCATGAGAAACTTTCTTATGAATTTCTTCAAAGAAAGCAAGATCTTGAGAAGCTAAGAGTGAGTTATGAAGATCTTCGTAAGGAGCGTGATTCATTACTTGCTCAACAAATCAGCACTTCTCGTGAAGAATTTGTTCCTCCATGCTTAAAGTGCATTGAACGTGAATCTGCTTAATTCTTCACCTGAATGTTCAAATGCTTCAACTGTTACAAATTCTTCACCGCCTCTTGCTATCACTAATTCCTCATCTCGAGGACATTGCTAGTATCACCTTTACGATGTGGCTGAAGGAATTGTATATGACATGCATGTACAAAACCCTCAAAGGGCATCGACTCTTTGTGATGTGCTTAAAAGCAGATCCTCAATAGGAACCCTAGGAAAGAGGGTATTGCCTTTGAGAGGAAACTCAATGCCGATGGAGCATATTGGAAGCCCCGGTATCCCAAAACCTCATGGGTTGCTGCAAAGGGACCTCCAGTTGATCCATCTAACTTATCCGCTTTACATGCTAATCTCCTCATTCTTCCGATGAGTCATTTGACTCCAACTATAAACTGTTCAAAATCAGAATGGTGAAGTATTTGCTAGATATGTTGGCACTAATCTGCAGGAACGGTTCCCTATGAAGAAAATCTGGGTTCCCAAGAAGTGCCTTGAAAGTCTTCAGGTGAATGTCCTCATGACACCACCAGTGAAGAATAGGAACCCCAGATCAAATTCTTCATATGGACCAAATTCTTCATATGGATCCAAGTCCTCATACGGATCAAATTCCTCAAAAGGATCAAAGTCCTCATATGATTATCATCGTTCTAACAACTCTGTTTCACAGGGTAGAGCTAAGGGCTATGAATATGTGCATTATTCTTCAAACCAATATGTTCATAAGTCCTCGAAGAATTTCTCTGCTTATTCATATGCTTACCCTAACCCCTCTTATGTGAAACGAAATTGTTTGGCTTCTATGCCACCATTCTCGTATGGTGCTCACAGAGTGATGAACTCCTTGCCACCCCTTCAGATGTGGGTGGTGAAGAAAAAGAACTAATCTCTTCTGCAGGGTCAGGTCCCCAAACGTGCCTTAACGTCTGAACAATTTGCTGGGGACCTGACAAAATGCCTGAAAGGACGCAGGCTAATCATGATGAAATGACCTTTCATTTCACACGTCCTCATACTGCTTATCTGTTAATACTGACTGATGAAATTCATCTCGATGAACTTGATATCATATTCTTCACCGATGAAGTATATGAGATCGTAAGTTGTACTAATTCATCTGCAGGATGATCAACCCAAAGCCACCGAAAGTGGGTTCTCGATAGTGGATGTACAAATCACATGACGGTGACAAGAATCTATTGATGGATGCTCCCTTATCACCGTCACATCTGAAGCATATCATCTTTGCCGACAAAGGCAAAAGTCGGTATTGGGTCTTGGTAAGGTTGCGATCTCTAAGGACATACACATGGACAAAGTCTTGCTTGTTGAGTCCTTAGGATACAACCTCATGTCTGTCTCAATGCTTTGTGATCTTGATATGGTTGTTATCTTTGGCAAGTATCGTTGTGTTGTGATTATGGAAGCTGATAATTCCAAAGTCTTCGAAGGCTTTAGGAGAGGAGACTTGTATATTGTTGATTTCTCTACAGGACCACAACCAGCCGTGTGTCTACTTGCAAAGCTTCGTATATTGGCTATGGCATCGGCGACTTGGTCATGCAGCATGAGGAATTCGCACACGCCATGGAAGAATAAGCATGTCATTGGCATTGAGAATGTCAAATTCCTCAAGGATCACTTATGTGGAGCCTGTGAAGCTGGAAAAATGACCAAGGCCAAGCATCCAGCGAAGACTATCATGACCACTACTCGTCCCTTCGAATTGCTTCACATGGACCTCTTTGGTCCCAATCATTATTCAGCTGTCGTTAATGATGTATCTCTATATGGATTTGTTATTTTTGATGATTACTCTCGTTACACATGGGTGCACATTATTACTTACAAAAATCAAGTGCAGGAAGTCTTCAAACGATTTTCCTCGAGGGCTTCAACTAACTTTGGTGTGAAGATCAAACACATCAGGAGTGACAATGGAACTGAGTTCAAGAATTCCGGTCTTGATGCCTATCTTGACGAACTTGGTATTACTTATGAGTTATATGCTCCTTATACTCCTCAGCAAAATGGCATCGTGGAGCGCAAGAACAGAACTCTTGTTGAGATGGCTCGCACTATGCTTGATGAATACAAAACGCCTAGTCGTTTTTGGATTGATGCAATTGATACTGCGTGCCACATCATCAACATAGTATATCTTCACAAATTCTTCAAGAAGACCGCCTATGAACTCCTCAACGACAAGAAACCCAATGTAAGTTATTTCAAAGTATTCGGTGCTAAATGCTGGATTAGAGATCCTCATCACAATTCTAAATTTGCACCGAAAGCACATGAAGGTTTTATGCTTGGTTACGGAAAGGACTCGCACACCTAGAGAGTCTTCAACATCGCTCTTCACAAGATTGTTGACATCAGAGATGTGCGGTTCGATGAAACTAATGGCTCGCAAAGAGAGCACCTACCTTCTGTGTTAGATGAACCAGCACCGAGGATTCTATCAAGTTCAAGGCAACCGAGGATGTCATTCCCTCTTGAAGAATCTGTCAAGAATTCATTCTCAGATGCGAAGAACGCCGAGTGATGCACTGAAGATAATGTCAAGACAATGGTGCCGAGGAAAATGATCAAATTCCTCGACGACAACCAGCTCATCCTCGCGTTGCAAAAGAAGTGCAAGTCGAGAAGATCATCGATGACATTGAAGCGCCTGTGTCCTCTCACACGCTCAAAAGCTTCACATTTATCTAACTTTTGTGGGCACTATGCTTTTGTCTCTATCACAGAGCCCACTAAGGTAGATGAAGCATTTCTGGAACCGGAGTGGATTCAGGGTATGCAAGAAGAATTACATCAGTTCGAGCTCAACAATGTCTGGGAACTGGTCAAACGTCCAGATCCTCGCAAGCATAATATCATTGGCACAAAGTGGATCTACCGCAACAAGCAAGATGAAAATGGTCTTGTGGTAAGGAATAAGGCATGACTGGTAGCTCAAGGCTACACACAGGTTGAAGGAATTGATTTCGATGAAACTTTTGCACCTGTTGCTAGACTTGAGGCTATTCGCATATTACTTGCTTATGCTAATCATCATGATATTATCTTATATCAAATGGATGTGAAAAGTGCATTCCTCAATGGTAAGCTTGAGGAAGAAGTATATGTTGCTCAACCCCTGTGTTTTGAAGATCCAAAGAATCCTCGACAAAGTCTTCGGACTTAATAAGGCCCTCTATGGTCTCAAACAAGTTCTCACGGCGTGGTATGATACATTGAAGGAATTCTTCGTGAAGAATGGCTTCACACCCGGTTCACTCGACCCTACTCTCTTTACTAAATCTTATGATGGTGAACTGTTTGTGTGCCAAATATATGGTGATGATATTATCTTTGGCTGTGCTGACCAACGTTATAGTGATGAATTTGCCTATATGATGAGTGAAGAATATCAAATGTCTATGATGGGAGAGTTGAAATTCTTCTTAGGTCTTCAAATTAACAAACAAGCAATGGCATATTCATATCTCAGAGAAATACCTCAAAGATGTTCTGAGGAAATTCGCATGCAAGATTGCAAAGGCGTCAAAAAATCCTATGCCCACAAATGGCCATCTATGCAATCGATGAAAATGGTATTGACTTCGATCACAAGGTATACCGCTCCATGATTGGTTCTTTATTGTACTTATGTGCATCTAGGTCAGATATAATGCTTAGTGTTTGCATGTGTGCCCGATTTCAAGCTACAACCAAGGAATCACACCATAAGGTCAGTGAAGCATATTCTTCGATATCTAGCTCACACACCAACACTAGGATTATGGCACCCCAAGGGCTCTGCTTTTGATCTCATTGGATATTCTCGACTCGACTATGCTGGTGATCGTGTGGACCGCAAGTCAACTTCGGCACTTGTCATTTCCTCGGACGATCTTTGGTTTGTTGGTCCTCGAAGAAATGTAATCGCGTATCACCGCTTCATCTGCGGAAGCTGAATACATTGCTGCTGGCTCGTGTTGTGCTCAATTGCTATGGATGAAGCAAACTCTCAAGGACTATGGCATCACCGTGAAGAATGTGCCTCTCTACTATGACAATGAGAGTGCCATCAAGATTGCTCACAACCCAGTTCAGCACTCGAAGACAAAGCACATTCAAATTCGTCATCATTTTCTTCGTGATCATGTGTTGAAGGGCGACTTCTCCATTGAGCATGTGAAGACTGAAGAACAGCTAGCCGATACCTTCACTAAGCCCTTGGATGAGAAGAGATTTAGCAAGTTGCGGTGTGAGCTAAATATCTTAGAATCTTCGAACGTTCTTTGAAAAGGACACGCATCCTGACACTTATGCAAAATTGATGACTTAGATGTGCAACACATGAAGAAACGTTTTTCTTCAATCAATGAAGAATAACACTCTAAGTGTGAAGAAATTAATGAAGAATTTGATTCTCAGAACCCTACGACAATTGTACGCGGTGTCTGAAATCATCATTCTTATACGGTGGATCACGCCACCACCAAAGTTGAAAATCTTCAATTTGAATTTTTCCTCAGTTTTTGAAATTCTTCAGTTTTTCAAATTCTTCAACTTTGCAAAATCTTAACTGTTTCCGTCATCTATATTCTTTGGCTATATCTATATATATATATATATATATATATATATATATATATATATATATATATATATATATGGGTTTATGTCCTCTACAGCATTCACTTATGGCTATTTCTTCAAGTCACTTTTTCTGCTAAGTGAATGTGATCGGACCCGTCCCCCTCTATGCTATACTCAAACCAATCTATTCACAAATTCATCATGTGTGTTCTATTTGAAACTCGTTCAAAATCTTCACCGTGTCTGGTCAAATTTGAAGAAATTGCGAACGGAACTTTAAAACTGATCTTATCCAAATTTTCGGTTTTGCCGCTCAAACCGCTCCGCATCCCATGATGCATTATTTTACTCACCCACGATCAGATTTCGATCTCCACTACACAAGACGTGGGTGACACATGTCGTGAGAAGGAGAATGGTCAGGCACGCTCGTCCTAAATCTTGAGGCGAACAATTTTTCACCGCCTCTATAAATACCCTCTCTCCATCCTCACTTCTTTTACCCCGCCGACCTCTCTCTCCCGCCGAGCTCCTCAAACCCTAAGCGCCGCCCGCTTACTCCATCGTCAGCCGGTGAGGAAGAGCTTCACTACCTCGACCTCGTCGCCCGACGCATTGCTACGATCATGAGAATCTTCACTCGCCGCCGCCGTAGCTGTCTTCCTCCGCCAAGTTAGGGCGTGGAAGATCCGAATGCATTTGAAGCTTCACATCTACAACACCCAGTTGTCGTGCTCTTCATTTAGGGTAAATAAAAGTACTTTTACTACCCTCGTTGATCCAAATCATACACTACAAAATCTTCAAAGGTGTTTTATTCTTCAAATCCACACACACAAACACCTCACAATTTATATGCTCTTTATTCGCTTTCTCTAAGCAATCATTTTCTTCAAGATTCCTCAATTGTGTGGATCCTCGATCTGCATACAACTCGAACCTAAGACAAAGAACGCTTAGTGAAATTCTTCAAGGCTCATCTGGTCAAAATCCTCGTAACTTGTTCTTTTTGAAAACCTTCCGAGAACGATATGACCTCTCCAAATTCCTTGCAACTATACTGTTCACAGGTACTCATGTCCATTCTGAATCACTAGGTTCTCATCAACTTAACTCATTTGCAGCGTTCCTCCAAGAAAAGTTGCATACTTCTTCAGAGAACTCAATTGTTCAAATTCATCAATCAAGAATATGGCGCATTTGTAAGAAGCCACGTAAAGGAGGAAAGAAACCTGAGGTTATGACTGCGTTTGAGATCCCTGAGGAAATTTATGCTGACTATTGCACACCTGATGAAGCAAAATTTGGCAAAGAAAACAAAAATCAGCGCAAGGTGCGCATTCAGAAGATTTTAACGGAGTTGGGCAAGGGAATGGAGGGAATACAGATATGTGACTCCAAAGTACATGAAGAAATTCGCTCTCAATCCTCCATGCCCAAGAGCTCCATTGGCACCTTGACAAGTAGCTGACCCCACCAGCAACAAACGTGGTGAGGACTTTCATGAAGAATCAGCTAAGCGCCAAGCTAAAGTGGCAAGACCAGCCAAGGAGGCAGTGAAGAAATTCAATGAGGATTCGGCCACTGCGACTGCTACTGAGGCCTCGGTCAAACCGAGGAAATCCATGCCAAAGAAGGCTGCTCATAAGCCAAGTGCTTCACCATGAGCGCCCTCACGGCCAAGTTCCTCAGCAGCGCCCTCAAGGCAAATTCCTCACACTGCTACAGCTCCTTCAAAGTCCTCAGCTCCTGTGCATCCGCTACATGTCAAAAGACCGCTGGTTTCTCGATTGCCTCGTGTTTCAAAGAAGTTCCTCAAGAAGCACCAATTTCATTGTCCGCCCGACTCTGAAGACCAAAGCAACAAATGGACGAGGTCCTCGCCAAGTCCAAAGAAGAAACAGGTTGCATTCCATGTGCCTTCGATGATGAAGCTTGATGATGAACTTGCGGAAATCATCGTGAGATCGCCAAGAAAGGGCCGCTAGAGCAAAAGGCACATCTGTACATCGCTGTTGGATCCGAGGAAAATCCTCGATTATATTGATCTCGGCACAAGGATCCAAACACCCCTATGCCTGATTTTCATCGACCCACTGGACAAAGTCATATGTTGACCCATTTCATCGCTGAAGAGAAATGGAAGTTTGAAAAGGCAAGAGAGATCAAGAAGGCTCAATACGTAAAGGAGAAGTTCTCAAGAAAAACGTTGTCAAAATGACACCGAGGAACTTCTCAAGGTCCAGATCGAAATTCAAGACCTCAGCCAAAACTTCGATTCTTATTATGCTGATTGGCAAGGAGCCAAGGTCGATTCGCTAACTGACGAAGAATTCACCAATGTTGCTGCCCCTAACGCAACATGAAATTCCTCAGTGAAGCCTCAGCTCAGCCGATCAAGAACATGCCAAGACCGCTGATGAAGTTTAGGCGGCTGATGAAAATGCTAGTTCCAGGCTGATGATCCCATTCCAGCCAACAAGAAATTGCTGTGGCATCCACTAGTGGTGCGCGTGAAGAAACCGAACAAGACAGGCAATCAAGATCGGCCATACCGAGGAAATTCAACCAGATTCCTCAGCTCCTCCTGCGCCAACACCAACTCCAATTCTTCCATCCGCCTCGATGTGAAGAAAACCAAGGCCGCAGAACGAGCCGCAGTGAAGAAAAGGAAGGCATCAATCGTGTCAAATTCTTGCTGCGAAGAAAATGAAGCCAATGACCAGCTCACTCGAAAATCCAATTGATGCTGCTCCGATTTCCTCCATGCCATCAAAGGACCTTGTTCCTTTTGAGAAGACTATGAGATCCCAATCGGATCGATGAAGAACATCATTCCGCCGCTTCGCCGAAAGCAGATTGATGAAGAAATTGAAATGGACGCAATCCCTTCAACCCCAGTCATTTCCTCACCTATGCCTCAGTTCACACCGAAGAGGTGGTGTTGAGGAAATTGAAGATGAAGATGTGGATATAGGGTGCACCACACCATGATGAATGATGACTTTTGGGAAAGTCAAGATCCCAATACTCCTCTCTTCACCCCGCTCCAATAGAGTCCTCGGTCCCCTGCACCAACAGCTCAAATGGACTCAAGAAACTCAACCCACTTGCTCAGGTGCATGAAGAAATTCCAGCCACTAGTGTCGATGAACCTGCTTGTCACTGATCCTCGATCAAGACTGTTGAGGAACAAGAAATCCCTCAAAGAAGAACCTGAGCTCGCGATTCCCGAGGTGGTGATGCAACTCACCGACACCCTCCGCCCAAGCAAAAGAATCCGTTCTCAAGTAAACAAAAGTTCAAGGCTGAAGATTTCTTTGCCGAGCACGTATTCTTCACTAACTATAATCCATATGATTCTCGCCGCATAAGGAAGAGGCGTTTCGACTGCCAGCCAAGCCAATTTCTATTCCTCAGTGCTCTTCAACAAAGACAAAGTCTTCGATCATGCTCATATTCCTCATGTGGACATGGAGTCTCTGCCCGGCTTTGAGCCAGTCCTCAGTGTTCTTCACGACGCAGGACTTCTGAATTTCTGCACTGATATTCATGGATCGGAATGAAGAACTCATTCTTCAATTCTATGCAATGCTGCACATCACCGGAGACGCTGAAGACGTGAACTCATGGGTATTAGACTGGATGTCTGAAAATACTCACTACAAGGCACCAACAACTGAATTACTTCGTGCTCTACCACTCTGTCCTCCACCTGATGGTGCTCGTTGTATCTACAATGAACCAGAACTTTCAAATCACTATATGCAAGTGCTGATGAAGCCTTTCAAGCCAAGGCAGGCCCCAAGAACCAAATTCCTCGTCAAGGAATTATTGTATGTGCCTCGGACTGTCTATCGGATTCTGACGAAGACAATGAGTCCCATCAAAGGCCACGACTCAAATGATGAAGAAGTCGTTGGCATCATGAAGAATATGCTTTTCAACATCATCCATGGCGTTCCCTGGCCAACTTCCATGATTTCTTCATGAGGACTCGCAAACATTGCTATGTCACCATTTGAGCTGAAGCCTTATGCGCCTTGGATAATGAGATTCATCGTGACAAGGTCTTCACTCAATTACAAAGGCTGATACTACGAACCACTTTTCTACTTGCCCCGATTGAAGTCCTCAAACGGACATTTACCTCGGTGATGACAAGGGCAAGGCTATCACAGATCGATGAAGGCATTCGTCCATTGGATGGACAGTTTATAGCAAAGCATCCTACTCCACCAATGATGACTCGCCACACATGACTCTTCGCCGCAAATACCTCGGTCAAGCAAAGTCCTCAAGCTAATGCACCTGTGGTGATGATCGATCGTGAGTTACTCCTCGGTCTTCATCGGAAGGTTGATCGCAATCATAAATGGGTCAAGCGTCAGTTTGGTTCAATTCTTCACAACATGACCTCAACACACAATGCAGTGAAGAAAAACCACTACTACCTCCATGAAACCTTCAAACGCACATGGGCTGTTCTTTCACATGTCTACAGTGCGGAAGAACTGACGACAATGGGACTCAAGGAAGAATTTGACTGGTTTCGCACCTCCTCCGAAGAAATACAAGAAGGTCAAAGTTCCTTCCTTGGTGGCCAGCTCCTATTCTTCATCGCGCGACACTGATGAAAATGAAGACTTGGACGACACCGCGGCAGGTCCTACTACAACAACCGACCCCAACAACGCTTGGCGCTCCTTCTTCAACTTGAAATTCTTCAGAGGCGTTAGTCCTCGCTTTGATCCTTTTGGTCATTCGATGAGAAAGGGGAGAAATTTGAGTTAGTCTTCAAGCGGGTCTATTTTATTGCCCATATACAACAATTTATTTTTGTTAAGTTACAACTCTCGTTCTTCCGAAACTTTTATTGGATCGAGTTGTAATCTTAAACCCGATGGTGCTTTGATACTTTTGATGCACTATGCTCTTGCACTATGCTCTCGATTCTCTTGAGCTTCTTGAGCTCTCGATACTCTTGATGCGTTATTTTGCATGCTTGTTCCTCATTAATGTTATCGCACGCATGTCTGAATTACATCAAGCACCATATTTCATCATGCATTTCAAATTCTTCATATTATATGTCAAATGCGTATGCAATTACAAGATATAGGGGAGATCTCCATGATTCAACTCTTCAAAATGTGCATTGCCTCAAAAGCAAATTCCTCACTATGCACATCTTCGTGGGGAGTTCTTCTATATCTTGCAATCAAATTCCTCAATATTAGTATTTACACTTCATATGTTTATCCCCGTTGAAAACTTAACCTATATTGTCATCAATCACAAAAAGGGGGAGATTGTAAGTGCATCTAGTGCCCCTTAGTGATTTTGGTGTATTGAAGACTTATATGTTAAGGAACTAATGCGTTTGTGAGTGTACACAGGTCTATAAGTCTATGAGGAGTTTGATATTTACAGAGAAAGTCGACCCATAAAAATGAAGTTCTTCGATCAAGACTTTGATATTCTCAAGACTTTCTCAAGACTTTGAAAGTGAAGAAATTGGTGTGACCTTGAAGACTTGGTATTCATTTGAGGAACATGAAGCGTGAAGACTTTTGTTTTCGTAGTTTCATTTTCTCTTTCTTGAGTCATAGGAAACACCGTACTATTAAAGGGGTCGAGGAAATACTAAGGAAAAATTTCCATGTGATGCTCAACTCAAAATCCTACACCTACCAATCCCTTCGAAAGTGAAGCCTTGAAATCTCATACAGTCCAGTCAATTTCTACAAGATATGAGACGAAGTTCTTACATTCACGAGGAATTTGTTCTCGACCGAGGAGTTAGGAATTCGCCAAAGTCGGATTGCCTACACGATGAGGAACATGATAGCCCCGAGGAATTTGAGATTCAAATTTCCGACGATTCTTTGTCTTCTTGCCGCCGTCCCAAAATATCTTATCCACCTAACGGTCATACCATTGAAGGGCATTTATGTCTTATCATGTCGGGATGCTCCCTAGGCTATAAATAGCTGCCCCTACAACCACTAGCTGGTTGGCTGCTCGAGAGAAACTTGACACTTGTCATTTGAGAGCAACCCATCCTCCGAGGACTTTGAGCGAAAATCATCGAGTGAGGAAAAACCCAAAAACCAAACCCCTAGAAACCCAAAGTGATTGAGCATCACTGAAGAGATTGATCCTGCGTGGATCCGACGCTTGTTACCTTTGAAGACTGTGCTTCTTCCAGACGGTTAGGCGTCATGGTCTAGAGCATCCAAGAGGAATTGTGGATCGTCGAGTGACCAAGTCTGTGAAGGTTTGGAAGTCGCTCAAGACTTACCACGAGTGATTGGACGAGGTGCATGTGACCTTAGTTCAAGGAGAATACGGTGAGGACTTGGTGTCCTGAGCTGCGTGCTCAGCGATCGGGTGTCCGGACTGTGTGTCCTCGAGTTTAAATACTCAGCCGCTCCAACCAGACGCATAACCGATACATCAGTTGGAACTGGTCTACCAAATCATTGTCTTCACCAACCTAATCGGGTTCTATTTCCTCAACCCTTTCATTTCCTCATTATTGTGTTGAGTGTTTGTTCATATCTGTGTTTGAAGACTTTGACTGAAGACTTTCTCAATTTCCTCAGTTCAATTTCTTCAGTCTGTTTGTCTTCATCTTGTGTTATCCTATGATTACGCTTTCTATACTCTGTGCTAGTCTTCATTTCATCATGATGACCATGCGTGTATTCTGTTATGCTTACTTCTGAGTACTTATTCCGCTGCTAATAGTTCTTCGTTAAGGAATTTCCTCACCGGCAAATTCCTCAGTGAAGAATTCATAAAAATCGCCTATTCACCCCCCTCTAGTCGACATAACGCACTTTCAATCCCCAAGGCGAAGAACTTGGCCGAATAAAACCTTTATCCAGTAACTCCTTAATCTGCTTCTTAATTTCCTCCAAATCTTGGGCTAGCATCCTATACGGTCTCTTAGATATCGGCCCAAAGGTTCGCAGTAGTTCAATCAGAAATTCAATGTCTCTGTCTGGCGGCATGCCTGGCAACTCTTCCGGAAACACGTCCGGGTAATCCCTTACCACTGGTACTTCCTCCTGCACAACTCCTATTAAGGAATTTACATGTGCTCTCCTCGGCTCATGCCGTGATACAAACTTAATTCTCCTTCCTTCTGGGGTGGTAAGCAAAATCGACTTACTCGCGCAATCTATGTTCCCTCCATACTTCGATAACCAATCCATGCCTAATATCACATCCAATCATTGCGATTCCAGAACTATTAGGTCCGAGGGAAATACATAGTGTCCAATCCTTAATGGCAGTCGATCGCACCATATACTTGCCATATATTCTGCTTCCCGTGAGGTTACTAGCATGGGTGACCTAAGGGCTTGGGTTGGTAATTTATACTTATCCACAAATCCCTTGATATGTATGAATGCGATGCACCAAGATCAAAAAGAACAACCGCAGATATGTCTTAACCAAAAACTTACCTATTCTTTGCGTCTGGCTGAGCTTCAACCTCCTCCACGGTAACGTGGTTCACTTGTCCCCTGTTGAAAGGGTTCGGCTTCTTTCCTGAGCTTCCATTGCCATTACCATTTTGGCCTTCTGGACAATCATTTGCATAATGCCCAGTCTTACGGCACTTAAAACAGGTGATATGGCTCAGTCTACCTTGGATGGTGTTGACGGGGTGGTGCGGTTTTGTCCATTGCTTCCTCCATTCCGTTTCCATTCTTGGTGCCATTATGGTTGTGCGAGCTACCTCCTCCGTGAGTATGCTGAAATTGTCCTCCGGCTTCGGGTAAAGCGAAGTTTCTGCTGAGCTCCAGAGTTATACTTCCCCTGTCCATACTTTCTCTTGCGATTGTCAATCTGCTGTTGCTTCCCTTCAATCATAAGAGCATGATCTAGTAACTCCTGTTAGTTATTGAAGGTGGCTACCATCAACTGCATGCTCAGCTCATCATTCAGTCCTTCTAGAAACTTCTCTCACCTTAGGCTGCGTCCGTAGCAACGTCATCTGGGGCATAACGTGCTAGCTTACTAAAGTCATCCACATACTGGCCAACTGTCCGTCCTCCTTGGCGCAAGTTGTGAAACTCACGCTTCTTCATGGCCATAGCTCCTGCTGAAACATGGGCAGTACGGAAAGCTTGCTGGAAATCGATCCCATGTGATGTGTCTCAGTGGTAAGTGGTCAGAAAATTCTCCCACCATGCTGCTGCGGGTCCTTCAAGCTGATGTGCGGCAAATTTCACCTTTTCCCCATCTGTACATCCTGCAGTGGTCAACTCCCTCCCTACTTTGTGGAGCCAATCATCTGCAACAATCGGCTCGGTGCTACTGGAAAACACCGGCGGATTCAATTTTAAGAAACGGGTCAAATGGTCAACAGTGGTGGTGGCGGTGTGTTGTTGTTGTTGTTGTTGTTGTTGTTGCCTTGGTTCTGTACCAATGTTTGAATCAAGGCATTACCTGCTGAATCAACTGAAAGTGATCTCTCTGGCGGAAAGCAAATCCGAGGTCGCGTCTCGAGGCATCGAGGGTTTATAGAAAAGACGAGAGTTAAGAATAGAATGAGGTCTAGGGAGAAAACACTACCCATATGCACATGAGACAAAACACACAATATCACTCCAATCAATTCAAACAAGGGCATACAACGGTCTAACTATCGTTACAAAGTGTTGGAACTAAAACTAATTTTTAATGGGGGAATCTACTACTGTTATGGTGGTCAACTAGAAAAACTGCTCCGATGAAGACTCCATGATATCTGCTCCAGCTTCATCTTCGAAGCCATCATCACTAGGATCGAAGTCGGTGTAAATGCGATGATGATGTAGTTCTCTGGACAGGTGCAATCTTCATCTTCTCCTCCGGGTGCTGAATTTCCCATGAGTTCTTCAATCTTCTCCTTAAGATCGTCGTTTTGTCTCACTAGAGCTACAATCTCCTCCATGTAGTCCTTGCGAGTGGCCTTCAGTTCTCCTTCTAGTTCGATAATCTTGGCTTTTGCTGTCTTCAACTCCATCATGTCTGCGCAAGACATCCGTTCTCCGGCGCCGAATGTGCTGATTTAACTCCTGGATGAAAGCTGCAATGGATCGATCCTTCTTAGTGCCAACTATCTCCCATTGTTCATCTCGGCGCCCGCAAATCTGGTAGATAGTATCCTTGAGGTCTTCTTTGTAAACTTCTCCAATGCGTCCCATGGTTATGTGAGCTGCCATGCTCTTTCCCAGACTCCAAGTAGGTGCATTAAAAACACACTCTATGGGCTCCGTGACGGGCGCAAACGTCCTTCCGGGAACTTGAGCTTGAATCTTCCAACGCTCTTCTTCGGTAAGGTGGAATTGTAGGTCCCGGCGAAGCTTGGTATTCCGATGTTCAGGTACTTAGTGACTTCCTTCAGGTGTCGTCCAAAGTGTGTATCTTCATCCGGCTGGGTGAACTTGATCCTCGCTTCCGTCATCCAAGAAGAGTAGAAAAGATGAGGAGTTAGAAATGATAAGAGAGTAGTGGTCTAGGGCTTTAGCTTAATGGTCGTGTCCTACAGTCAGCGTGTGCTCTGATACCATCTTTGTAGCGACCAGACCTCAAACAGTCTGATCTCTATGCTCAAGTGTCATCCCTGGATCAGTAATGCTGACACCACACAGTACTCGAAGGATTTATAACAGAGTAGCAATCACACACTTATTACATGGAATGTCTCAAGAGAGAACTTAACAAAATAAATATGGCTTAAGGCCATCTAATAACGATAACAGTGGAAGGCTTGGAAGAATAAGCGAGTCCATCAACTCCAACGGCATCACTGAGTATAGAACCACGACCTAAGCACCTTACTCGTCATCTGAAAAGTCTGCAACATGAAACGTTGCAGCCCGAAAACGGGTCAGCACATGGAATATGCTGGCAAAGTAACACATAGAGAATAATGGAAGAATAAGCCTATACTACATGCATATATGGCTGGTGGAAAGCTCTATGGTTACAGTTTTTGCGTAAAGCCAATTTTTCCCTACTGCAAAGGAATACATTTATTTAACTATCATGGTGGTTGTTGAACATTGAGAATGGTTGACAAAGATCCTCAATCCCAATTAAAAGTACTCATTAACAACCCAACAATATTAATTAGAGTAACATGATGAGATTCACATGATAATCCAAGTACTAGATACTCAAGAACTCCATGACCGGGGACACGGCTAACCATGATTAGTTTATACACTCTGCAGAGGTTTGTGCACTTTTCCCACAAGACTCGATCTCCTTCCTTTGATTTCTCGCACTACATGGTGTTTGAGAAACGGATGACTGAGACATAGTCTTTCAGAAGCGCTAGCACCTTACATGTGGGTAGACCGTACCAACCTACAACCCCTACATCAGCTAGTCCACCCGTAAGAGTTCGCACAGCTTAATCAACTATGCTAGAGCCCATAGTATCATGTGGCTGCACACGGAAGTTTCTAGCATGAATAATCTCATGATCCCTTTGAGCCTGGGTGGCGGTCCGAAGAAATACAGGCAAGTCCTGATGGAAACCAGGTGCCTCAATCCACCCAAATGTGTGTTTAAGTTGCCACCTTAAATAAACCATTAATTTAACAATCTCACATCTGTCATGGAATATACTCACCCAATCCACGTCTACTAGCATAGCATGACATAATAAGCAAACGTAGAAGTGACTCCCAAAGGTTTGAATATAAATCGGGTAATAGGTACTTCCTCATCTACTTCCCATCCCACAATTTAATTAGATCCTAATCATGCAATGTTTGAGGATTGATCTAATGCAATAAAACTGGGTAGTAGAAAAGAGTATGATCAAAGTGTTACTTGCCTTGCTGATGATCCGCGAAACCTAGAGACTCGAAGTAACAAAGCGCACTCGGTATTCTATCGCAGACAAACAAACAAGCATACAATAAGTACTCATCTAATGCACGGGTAAAACTCAAATAGATCTAACCAGATAGTTCAACTTAAGAACTCCGGTTTGCAAAAAGAAACAAATCAAACGAAGCAACGGAAGTCAAACGACGAAAGAAAACAGCTCCGTTTTACTAATCTGGATATAAGTCAAATTTAACAGAGGCAAAAACTTGTTTAAGTTGGTTATTCGGAAAGAGGGTTTCGAGACAAAACTCCAAGCGCTTGAATCGCCTGATTCCGATAAACGAGCGAAAAGTTATACTAAAACGAAAATCGGATCAGGAATCGCGATCAGAAAAATCGCGGATTAAATCCGAGAAAAAGAAAAACGACGAACAGGTTAATGAACGGACATTCGTTAACTAAACTAATCTGACGAACGCGTTCGTTAAAAACGAACGAACGAACGCTCGCTATTTAACCGAACCGAAAAAACCGATCTAAAGAAAAAAATAAACCGACGAAAACCGTTCGGTTTTTTTTAAACCGAAGGCACGGAAGTCGAGGCGCGAAGAACCTCGGCGGCGGGATCCGCGACGGCAGCGGGTCTGGCGGGTCGGGCGGCGGCGGCGGCAAGGCCCGGCGACGGCGCTGGTCGGCTGACGCGCGGGCGCTGGGTCGGGTCTAGGGCGGCTAGGGTTCGCCCCGGGTGGGTCGGCTTTAAAGCCTCATGGGCCGGTGTCCCAAAGCGGACACGGTTCAGAAGTCGGTGCGCGGTTTTTTTTAATAATTCCGCGCAGAAGAAAAATAAAAAGAAATACTAAACGGACTCAAAAAATCCCGAAATAAATTTTTCCCGTCTTCTAAAATCAAGCCGGACTAGATGAAATTTTATTTGGGGCCTAACTGCAATTTTGAAAAACGCGCATTTTTCCTAAATTCAAATAAAAAGGCGAAAAATTCCGGAAATAAAATCTTATTTGATTTTATTATTAAATCCTCATTATTTCTTTATTTTGGAAAAGTCATTTTATTCCCTCTCTCATATTTTTGTAATAGAAATAATTGAAGATAAAATAATTAAAATCAAATGATCCTATTTTCAAAATTTGAGAAAACTCAAATATGAAAATAACGAAACCCCCAACTCTCTCCGTGGGTCCTTGAGTTGTGTAGAATTTCTAGTATCGAGCCAGAAATGCAACAAAAATATGATATGCAATGATGCTCTATGTATAACATTCCAAATTGAAAATTTGGGATGTTACAAGAAGATTTCTGGGCATGTCCTGACTCCTGCTGCCGTTCTGCGCAATGAGGAAGACACCATTGATCTGTCAAGTGATGAAGATCTTGGTGATGAAGCTCTAGAGATGTTGATCAAGAGCAAGCAAGAGGCGGAGATCTTCAATGATCTGCCCTCTTTTTATGTTGATATTTTGAACAACTTCATCGATGAATGGTCTGACGACCAGAGCTGTTGGGGAACGTAGTAATTTCAAAAAAATTCCTACGCACACGCAAGATCATGGTGATGCATAGCAACTAGAGGGGAGAGTGTTGTCTACGTACCCTCGTAGACCGTAAGCGGAAGCTTTTATCAACGCAGTTGATGTAGTCGTACACCTTCATGATCCGTCCTGATCAAGTACCGAACATACGGCACCTCCGTGTTTAGCACACGTACAGCTCGATGACGTCCTCGCCTTCTTGATCCAGCAAGAGGGGCGAAGTAACAGATGAGTTCCCGCAACATGACGGCATGGTGACGGTGTTGGTGAAGAACAATCTCCGCAGAGCTTCGCCTAAGCACTACGAAAACTATGACAGAGGATAAACTAGGGGGACGGGGTTGCCGGCACACGGCTTGGTGTTTCTTGATCTGTCTTGGGTGCTAGCCCTACCCCTCTATTTATATGTTGAGCCCTGGGGTCGAAACTTGGAGTAAAAGCCTCCTGAAAGTCGATTTTGCCCGAAAGGCAAGAGTCCTTCTCGGACTCCAGGGCTTGACGCAAGGGTTCCCGGCGTCTACCCCCTAGATGCCAGGGATCCTGGCATCTAGCCTCTGGTCTCCGCAAAACTTCCTTTTGCACTTTCCAAAAGCCTCGTTGGCTTTCCCCTTTGGCCCAAATAAAGTGTTCTCATTCCCAAACATTTCGGGAAACATCCGGAACCCCTTCCGATGAATTCCAGAACCCTTCCGGAGACCAACCACTATTATCCCATATATCAATCTTTATCTCCGGACCATTTCGGAGTTCCTCGTCATGTCCGTGATCTTATCCGGAACTCCGAACAACATTTGGTTACCAACATACATAACTCATAAATACTATATCGTCAATGAACGTTAAGCGTGCGGACCCTACGGGTTTGAGAACTATGTAGACATGACCGAGACATCTCTCTGGTCAATAACCAATAGCGGAACCTGGATGCCGATATTGTCTCCTACATGCGAAGATCTTTATCGGTCGAACCGCATAACAACATATATTGTTCCCTTTGTCATCGGTATGTTACTTGCCCGAGGTTCGATCGTCGGTATCTCAATACCTAGTTCAATCTCATTACCGGCAAGTCTCTTTACTCGTTCCGTAATACACCATCCCATAACTAACTCATTAGTTACAATGCTTGCAAGGCTTATAGTGATGTGTATTACCGAGTGGGCCCAGAGATACCTCTCCGACAATCGGAGTGACAAATCCTAATCTCGAAATATGCCAACTCAACAAGTACCTTCGGAGACACCTATAGAGCACCTTTATAATAACCCAGTTATGTTGTGACGTTTGGTAGAACACAAAGTGTTCCTCCGGTAAACGGGAGTTGCATAATCTCATAGTCATAGGAACATGTATAAGTCATGAATAAAGCAATAGCAACATACTAAACGATCAAGTGCTAAGCTAACGGAATGGGTCAAGTCAATCACATCATTCTCCTAATGATGTGATTCCGTTAATCAAATGACAACTCATGTCTATGGCTAGGAAACATAACCATCTTTGATTAACGAGCTAGTCAAGTAAAGGCATACTAGTGACACTCTGTTTGTCCATGTATTCACACATGTATCATGTTTCCGGTTAATACAATTCTGGCATGAATAATAAACATTTATCATGATATAAGGAAATAAATAATAACTTTATTATTGCCTCTAGGGCATGTTTCCTTCAAGAGCATCATTATAGATGACCTGCAGCTTCCCGTGGACATCAACGTCACATTTCACGGAGCCATTGCCAATGAATTGGCCCTAGCTCAGAAAATCGTCGAGCTCAAGAACACGATTGATCATGAGAAGGCGCATTTCAAGAAGAACATGGCCAAGCTCAGTGTGGCTGATGTGGAAATTTTCAAGAAGATGTTGCATGATCTCAATGCTAAATTCCACAAGAAGCATGAAGAAGCCAAAGGCTCACGGGAGCGCAAGAAGTACTATGCACAGAAATGTGTTCAAGCGCATAATGAAGCTGAGAAACGAAAGGCTCTTGGGCGTCCTGGCATCGACCCCAGGATGGATGCCAAGCAAAAGAAGAAGTCTGTTGTGGCCCAATCCGAAGCTCAACGGAAGGAAGTACCTAGCATTGTCTTCCCTGCCAGTATGGCTGGCTCGAAGCCAAAGGTCACCTCAGCAGCTTCAAAGCTGTCGGGGGTTGGGTGCGACATATGCCAAAGGATGGCTTATCATGGAGGGGGCGAGTAGAACGTCGCCGGTGCCTGGAAATGGGATGAGGCAAAGACATGCACGCCGACGAATCTTACCCAGCTTCAGGGCTCTCCGAGGAGATAACACCCCTACTGCTGCTCTGCGGGGTCTCCGCATGATCACTAAGGAAAAGTGAGTACAAGATGCTCCTGGAGCTGTTTGGGGTGAGGAAGGAGAAGGGCACGGTTAGCTCTTCTCTCCCTCTATGCGTGTATCTAAAACTACTAGATTCCAACCCTTTGCATGGGTGCCCTGTGGGTTTATATAGGCCTACCCGAGGGGTACAACGGTAATCCGGCTGGGTGCGGGCCCAAGCCATCAGTCTCTAAGTCGCCGTCTTCTCCGCCGACTTCTGGGGCCCGCCGACTAGTGGGCCCCGTCGACGTCCCAGCATGGGGCCGACAGCCCTTATCCGCCGCGGGCGGGTCTTGCCGGCTGCAGATTCACCGTCGTCGCTAATGACGCGAAGCTTGGTCATGGGGTCATATGGCAGTGCAGCCGCCACGGGCGGGCGATCACTTGTGCCATTCCTTGTCTTGTTCAGTTAATGGCGCGTGGATCCCGCGGAGGGGCGGCCGACTCCGGGAGGCCGACTCCATCGGGTCCGTCTTTGGGGCGCTCGCCGTCTTTGGTACTCCCACGACAGCGGGTCCCGCCGTCTTCGGGTCGATAGACAGCCATCATGGGTACAGAATCGCCTGGCACGGCTGATGTCGGGGCGGCGTGGCAACATCTTTGCGTCGGACGGAGATCTCCGTTGGTACGGCGCTCTGTAGCCATACATGTCCTTTATGAGCAGGGTAGGGATGGGCCGCGATGCGGCCTTACCCCATCCCGCTCGTAGTCGCTCAAAATAGGAGGTGGTTGGGGTCGCGGGCCGTCTCCCTGTAGCCGGCCTCGCTGGAGGTCGCTGGCTTGGAGTGGGCTTGTCCTGAGGTCGCCATCTCAAAGTCGGCTTGTCTTGAGGTCGCCGTCTGAAAGTCGGCTTGTCTTGAGGCCGCCTCTGGGACTCGGCCCAGAGGGGTAGTCGGCGACTCTGTTGCCGACTCTCTGAAGGCGGCTCTTTGTCTTGGGGTCCTGAGGCGCGATCCGCCCGATGTTTTGAAAGGTTCAGGGCTCGGGTTTGCCTACCCGTGGTCCATTACTCCGACAGAGTCCCCGTCCGGGAGGCGCCGAGGGCAGCCCGTCGAGGAGCCTCGACAGCTTCATCCCTTTGATGGAAGAATCTGGACTCGGCCCGCCGTCTTGCTCTTCAAAGGTTTTGAAGGTCGCAGCGGGATCCGGGCGGCGTGCCTAAAATGCTTCCCGGCAGCCGCCCGTCGTGGGCCCGCCACGTGACGCCATGCGGCAGGGCCAGTCTGCCAGCCCACGCGCGTGACAAGACAGGCCCGTCAGGCGGGGCCCGCCACTACCGTGCCCGGCAGCGCGGCCGAATCCGCGCATGTCGTGCGGGCGGTTAGGCTCCCCACGCCGTTGCCAGCGCGTAATGTCGTGGGTTAAATCGTAGGCGTGGGGACGTGGGCGCAGTTAATCCCACGCCCGCCCCCTCGGCTTCGCAGCCTAGGCGCCTATAAGTAGGCGGGGGGAGGGAGGGGGCGGCGACGCACGCGCACTCTCTCATCTCCGCTCCTTGCCTCGTCTTCTTCCTCACTCCACTGCGCCGAGCCTTGTTTCTTCCTCACCGCGGAGATGAGCTCCTCATCTCGCCGCGCCCCACCGCCAAGGCCCGGCGTGTGGGGACGGCTCCATCAACGACGCATTTACATAATCGAATTCTTCACAAACGCGTCGCATCCCGGCAGTCACCTAGTGCGGGCCGCACGCCGGAGGGTGAAATCACGCCGGCGCCGGAGGAGGGCGAGCGGGTGATTTTCCGCTCGCACCTCATGCGCGGCCTGGGGCTGCCGGCGAGCGGCTTCTTCCGGGCGTTCTTGGAGTTCTTCGGGCTCCAGCCGCACCATCTCACCCCCAACACGGTGGTGCTGCTGGCCGCCTTCACATCCTTATGCGAAGGTTTTCTCGGAGTGCTCCCCACCATCGAGCTATGGGGGGAATTCTTCCAAGCGAAGCTCGGGACCCACGTTGCTCGCGTGCCGGCTCTGTGCGGCACGTTCATCGCCAAGAGGAGGCCGGTGCCGGAGAACCCTTTCCCTGCCATCCCCCTCATCAAGTCGGTGAAGATGCGGCAGCGTTCATACTTCTACATCAAGAACATCGCCCCCGAAGGCGACTGGGTCAACTTGCCGCCCTACGTGGGCGGCGAACTGGCGGGCCGACCCACTAGCTGGTCGTACAGGGCCCGGACGCTGACTCCGCAGTAACGCCACGCCGCGCTGCTCCACGTAATGATACCGCTTGAGGGCCTGACCGGGGCAGACTTTGCCGCCGCCGTGGCGCGCCGAGTTCTCCCTCTTCAAGGCCGACCTCATCTGATCTGCCAGATGAGCGGCCGCCGGGACCCCAGCCGGCTGTGCTCCAAGGACATGCCCAACGCGGAGGTGGTGGACACGGTGAACTTCTTGGCGAACTGCGACCTCTCGGAGGAATGGCATTTCGGCAAGGAGACATACTCGTGCGCCAATCCCCCGCCGTTGGTAAGTTGTCTCTTGCTTCTCTGTTTCCTTCCTTAGCCGGATCCGGCTCTTACTTTCCTTGGACTTTTTTGACTCAGAATACTCTCATCACGCACTCGATCGGCGCCTTGGGCCGGGCTCATGGTCGTCCCCGACGGGCGGAGAGCGACGCCGACCCGACTTGGGTGTGGCGGCGATGGAGGCCGACGCCGAGGGAGGGGGAGGGGCCGACGACTTCAGGCCCTTGGCCACTTTTGCAGACTGGCCCGATGATGACGCCGAGAAGGTGGTCGCCCCCGCCGCCAGCAGAGAGCAGGCTATCCAGGCGCGAGCTCCTCCGCCGCCTTGGGGGGTCGAGGCGGCGCGAAGAAGCGACGGGCCGGGCCGAGTCAGCCAAGCGGCCAGGCCAAGAAATTCAGGGGAGCGCCCACACTCAACAAGAAGCGGTCATGAGGCTAACCGCTTCCGCAAGGAGGTGAAGAAACCACCGCTGGTCTCCGTAAGTATCTTTTTATTCTGCCTTGTTTTCTTCTGGTCCGCCTTGCCGAGTCTTCTCATGTCCTTTTTCTCATCAGGGCTCCCTCACCTTGGAGAGTGCCGCCGCCTCCGTCATGGGGTCGGCGGAGACGTCAAATCAACATCGGCGGGTTGACCTCTGCGGCCGCCTCCGTGAGGCAACAGTGCAAAATCTTGCAGGAGAAGCGCCGAGGAGGAGGCCGCCCGTCGGGAGAAGGCGGAGGCCGAGAAGGCGGTCGGCTGCCCGCAGCAAAAGGCAAGCCGAGGAGGCCGCGCCTTGATCGGCGCTGCCTCGTCACCTCAGAGCTCGGCGCCACCACCGCCCGGAGTTCACGGGGCAGTCGGGGGTAGCCGGTGGTGAGGTCCCCGCCGCGGGGAGGTAAGGCGGCGAGGTCTCTTCGCCGGGCGCGGCCGCGCCACCTCCGCCGCCTCCGCCGCAGTCTGAGGTCGCGCGAGGCAAACAGCCGGACCCACCTGCGTCGCCACCAACGACGGAAGCTGCAGCGCTGCTTCTTCAAGTCGCCACGCCCAAGGCGCCGTTTTGAGAAGGCGACCTCGGCGCCCGCCCTTCTTGAGAACGGCGCCGCCAGCTCGGCCATCCCCGACGCTGAGGCGACAAGCACCGCGCCCGTTGGGTGGGTGCGAGGAGGCGGCACGGGCCCGCTGAACACGGCGCTCCTGGATGTCCAAGCGAAGCTGCGGGCTGAAGGCGACGCCCTCGTAACCTTTCAAGGCGCACTGGCGTCGCGATCCGCCCGTCTGGGTATGTTTCATTTCCGAATTTTCTCTTGATCTTTCTCGTAAGGCGGCAGACCCACTGGTGTAGTCCCGAGTTTGGTCGGCTGCCGAGCGGCCGAACTTTATTTGCTTACTTCCAAGTTTTTATCGTATGCGGAATCCTTGTTACAGGAATATCACAACCTCCGCGCTACCGCCTTCAACCGCAACGTTGAAGAACTGAACAAGCGGGCTGCTAACCTGGTGAGGAGCCGAGGTGAGTTTTCTTCTTCACGGGGGCGCGCTCGACGCACCCGCGGGCTGTAGTCCCCGAGATTTGGGCCAACTGGTGCGCAGTCGGGCCGGATCTTCCTGGCGAACTTCTTAACTGACGACTTCGCGTCCTTCTTCTGTTTATTCTTCAGAGTCCAACGCCGCTCTGCGGGTCACTGGTACGCCGAGACCGCCTTGCACGCCAAAGAGGAGGAGGCGGCAAGCTCGCCCAGAAGCGCGACCCTGGCCACGCAGTGGGCGGAGTGAGGAGCTGCTCAAGGCGGCACGGGCCGAGGCGGAGAAGAAAGAGGCCGCCCTCCGGCCGAATTTGAGAGCGGCGCTCCGCTGGACCAACAGGAAGCGCAATGACCTCCGGCTTCCATGAAATCGAAGATATCGTCGATGGTAAGTTTGATTTTACTTTCTCTTTTGGGTTGCCGACTATGGGTTAGGCCGGCTCCTGTTTTTTCTAACTTGCTTTTTCTTCTTCTTCTTCTTGGCAAACTTCTTCCCTGTTCATACGCAGGCAGCCAATCAGGCCATCGAATCCGAGCGCAAGGCGCGGAGGGCGAGTGGCGCTGAGATCGCAGCCAACGCCCCCCGGACCCTTGACGAGCAGCTCCTGAGCATTGAGGCTCGTCTGCGGCCGGCACATCGGATGCTGCGCCGTCTTCAGCGTGTCGGGGCCCAGGCAATTGCTGCCCTGTGGCCGGACATGCTGGCTTCACAGACTCCCAACCGGACCGCCGACCGGGCCGGAGGTCACGGCTACGTCTTGAGGCTTGGAAGGGCTCCGTGGCTCGGCCGGAGCTCGCCGAGCCACAGAGTTCGTCAAGCGTGGTATCGAGGCTCGACCGACCGGGCCGGGCCGCGTTCGGCCAAGCCCAGGCGGAGCTGCTGGCCGCGGAGGGCGCCCTCGTCGAGCGTGCGGTGGCGATCGCTGACTATACGGACACCAGCGTCTTCGTCCCCAATCGGGCTGAAGACGGTGGGGAGGCACCGCCGGAGTGGTTCGGGATGAACCCGGACTACGGCGAGGACTCGGCGGATGTGATCGACTCCAGCACCGAGGATGAAGACGAGGCGGAGGACAGAGATGGCATGGAGGTGCTGAAGAGCGGAGGCGGCGGCCAGCCTCGGCTCGGACCAGCGCCTCCGGAACGAAGTCGCGCCCATTTGAGCCAGCGCTGCCGAGACGATCAAAGCCGAGACTGCCCAGCCCGGCCGCCCGGCGCTGACGCCGCCGCCGCCTCCGGCCTTCCAACCCCATCCGGCTGCTTCTTAGGCTGCCTTGTCTTTATTTTATCTGCTTGTTAGTCTTTCGAAAGAACTTTGTTAATTCGCACAATTCCACCCGTGGGTGTATTACGAACCTCGGTTCAAGATCCGCCAAGGGCCTAAGTTTGTGTAAATATTATTCTAATTTTATGTTTCCTTGCTTATTGCTCTTGTGGCTTTTTCCTTTGCCGCCTTCCCTTAGATGCCGCCTTGTCCGTCGGCAACCCAGCTCTGCGGATTGCCGTCTAGGTCAAGTGCTTGGCTACTTTGAGAAGGCAAGTACTTGGCCATTTTAGAGTCGTTTAAGCAAGTTGGGTAGAAAAGCGGCAAGCCCGGCTTCTTAAGAGTCGGTTTCATTTAAAGCAGTGGGAGCCGATTTAAACTATGTTTATGCTTTGGGTCCTTAGCCCTTTTTTCGTGTGGGCGCTCTACCTTACTCCTGCCCACCAAACAGTCGCTCATGAGCTGCGGCTTCTGACAGGAGACGGCTTGGGCACCGCACGCTACTTGTCGGACTTCAGAAAGCACTTCATAGCTCAAAAAGCGGCGAGTCCCCGGGCCGACTAGTCGAGCCCGGTGCCGAACAGCATAATCGAAGGGTAACATACTCAAAGGCATAATTCTTATCATACAGATAATAAAAGAGGGCAGTCCTCGAGCTCGTCTCGGGGGGCCCCGGAGTCTTGGTATTTCAAACACAAAAGGGTAGCGTGGTACATACTGCATCAACTGTAAAATCTTCGGAGGAGATTCGCATTCCATGGCCGCTCCGTCTCTTTTCCGGAGTCGTCCCTCTTGCGTGCTCGGGGCTTCTGAGCGTCGATCAGGTAGTAGGAGTCGTTACCCAGCACTTTACTGATGATGAACGGTCCTTCCCAAGGCGCCGACAGCTTGTGCTGCCCGGCTGTTCGCTGGATCAGCTAGAGCACAAGGTCGCCCTCTAGGAATGATCTTGGCTTGACCTTCTTGTTGTAGTAGCGGTGCAGGCTCTGCTAGTAGATGCTGGACCGGCTGAGTGCCAAGAGCCGGCCCTCTTCCAGCAGATCGACGCCGTCTTGACGTGCTTCCTCTGCTTCCTCCTCGGTGTACATGGTGACTCGCGGGGAGTCGAACTCTATATCCATTGGGATGACGGCTTCGGCACCGTAGACGAGGAAGAAGGGTGTGAAGCCAGTTGACTTGTTTGGAGTTGTACGCAGGCTCCAGAGGACGGCTGGCAACTCCTCAAGCCAGCAGCCGGCCGAACGCTCCAGTAGTTCGACCAGACGAGGCTTGATGCCAGACAAGATGAGGCTGTTCGCTCGCTCCACCTAGCCGTTTGACTGCGGATGGGCAACGGACGCTAAGTCCAGTCGGATGCCCTGCGTCGCACAGAAACGGGCCAGGGCGCCCTTGGCGAAATTTGTACCGTTGTCGGTGATGATGTTGTGCGGTACGCCGTACCAAGTCGTGATGTCGGCGATGAAAGTCACTGCCGTAGGACCATTCAACTTCTTGATGGGTTTTGCTTCTATCCACTTGGTGAACTTGTCCACCGCGACAAGTAAGTGAGTTAGGTCGCCTCGTGCCGTCTTGAATGGTCCCACCATGTCCAAGCCCCAGATAGCAAAGGGCCAGGCGATAGGGATAGTCTTGAGCACTGAAGCCGGTTGAAGCGGCTTGGAACGGAACACCTGGCACCCCTTGCATTTTTGAACTAATTCCTTGGCCTCTTCTAGGGCAGTTGGCCAGAAGAAACCGTGTCGGAAGGCTTTGGCGACAAGTGCTCTGGAGGCTGCATGATGGCCGACTTTTCATACGATGGATGTCTTCAAGGATTGCTTGGCCTTGCTCTGATTCGACGCAGCGCTGGTAGACACCGGTGACGCTGCGCCTGACCAGCTCTCTATTGACTATAGTGTAGGCTGCCGCTCGGTGTTGCACTTGCCGAGCCAAGGTTTCATCAGTTGGTAGCTCTCCGCTTACTAAAACTTCGAGGATGGGCTGGGCCCATGAGGGTCTTGCTATTTCTTCGATCGCCAGTACTACTACTTGGACGAGGGCGGCTGGAGGCGGCGGGTTGGAGTGTCTGGCAGCTTGCTGGGTTGAAGAAGTCTCTGGGCCGGGCGCAGTCCCCCGGGCAATCGAGTCTTCGCAAAGTCGCCAGATCCCCGGGCAGATTCTGAAGTCCCCGGGCCGGCTTGACCGCCGCGTTCTTGGGGCGCGTCTTCAAGGATTCTTGTGCCGTCTGCCGAGGCTCGAGTCAGATCTGCCTTCTTGGGGATCCGCACAAAAATGGAGTCGACTCTGGTGACGGTTTGACGGATGGCTTGAGAAAAGCTGAAGGCGACGCCGGATGGTATTACTGTCGGGTGGAACCGATTCTTGCCAGGCATCTGCTTGGTCGTTGTCGTTCCTTGGTACATGGAGGAATTCGCATCCCTCAAAATATCCACTCACCGATGTACCGTAAAGCGGTAGCTTCGCCATATTTCCATCTTTGGCGTCAATCGCCAGATGACTGTTGGACCACCAAGTCGCGATCGCCATAGCACAGGATCCGGCGAATGCCGAGCTCTTTTGGCAAGCCGGAGCCCGTGGATGAGCGCCTCGTATTCGCGACGTTGTTGGAGGCGGCGAAATGGATCTGCGCGTGCATTTGAGCTTGTCACCTTTAGGGGAAGTGAGGACCACGCCGGCTCCCAAGCCGGTGCGCATCTTGGAGCCATCAAAGTGCATCCGCCAATGGGTGGAGTCGGGCGCTGGCGGCAGATACCGGGTCTCGGCCCAATCGACGAGGAAGTCGGCCAACGCTTGTGACTTGATGGCGGTGTAGGGCTGGTAAAAGATGGTGTAGGGGGCCAACTCTATCGCCCATTTGGCCACTCGGCCTGAAGCATCTCGGCTTCCGATGATCTCTCCTAGTGGGGCCGTGCAAACCACGGTGATTGGATGCTCTTGAAAGTAAGGCTTCAACTTCTTGGCGGCAAAATGCACGCCGTAACACATCTTCTGGTAGTGGGGGTAGTTCTGCTTGGAGGTCGACAGTACCTCGCTCAAGTAATATACTGGTCTCACGGGACAGTAGCGCCTTGCCTTCCTCCTTGCGTTCAACTACAATGGCTTGACTACCCTGGCGGTGGCGGCAATATACAGGAGCATGGGCTCCTTTGGAGTCGGAGCCGCCAAAGACTGGGGAGTAGTCGACATTCTCTTCAACTGGAGAAAAGGCTTCGTCGCCTTTGAGTTCCATTCAAGAAGGTGGTCTTCTTCATAAGCTGGTACAAAGGAGAGCTTTCTCGTACCGGTGATGAATCGGTGATAGATGCCAAGCAGCCGGTGAACTTCTGCACATCTAGCAGAAGGCGGGGTACTTCCGTCCTCTCGATCGCCTTGATCTTCACGGGGTTGCACTCTATGCCGCGTTCGGATACCAGGAAGCCAAGGAGCTGGCCGGCTGGTACTCCGAAGACGCATTTCTCTGGGTTGAGCTTGATCTGGAATCGACGTAGGTTTTCAAAGGTCTCTTTGAGGTCTTCCAACAGCATTCCTCCCTTCTCCGTCTTCACCACCACATCGTCCATGTAAACGTGGGCGTTTCTGCCAAGCTGCTTGAGGAGGGACTTCTGCATGCAACGCTGAAAGGTGGCGCCGGCGTTCCTCAAGCCGAACGTCATGGTCAGGTAGCAGAAGGCTCCAAATGGCGTGATGAAGGCGGTCTTCAATCTGTCTGCCGGGTTCAGCTTGATCTGATGATATCCTGAATATGCATCTAAGAAACTCAACAACTCGCATCCGGCAGTGGAGTCTATCACCTGATCAATCCTTGGCAGAGCGAACGGGTCCTTGGGACAGGCTTTGTTGAGGCTTGTGTAGTAAATACACATCTGCCACTGATTGTTCTTCTTTAGTACCAAGACCGGGTTCGCCAACCATTCTGGAAAGAAAACTTCCATGATGAAACCGGCTGCGAGGAGCCGGGCTATCTCTTCTCCAACAACTCTTCTTTTTTTTCTTCGACAGCGGCGCAAGGGCTGCCTGACGGGCTTCACATCAGATCGGACATGTAACTTGTGCTCGGCGAAATCCGTCGGTACACCTGGCATGTCTTTGGGGACCATGCGAAGATGTCCCGATTCTCACGGAGGAAATCGACGAGCTCGCCTTCCTATTTGCTGTCGAGGTTTGCACCTATGACAGCGTATTTCTCTGGGTGCTCCGGGTCCAAGGGTATCTTCTTGGTCTCTTTGGCGGCTTGAACGAGCCTCGACTTGTGACTCCTTGGGGTCGGACGATATCTCTGGCTGCTTGCCGGCCACTGCCACAATCCGATCCAGGAGCCGCTTCTCAGCCGCGATCACCAGGGACTCGGCCAGCCGTCTACTTTCAGCTGCGTAGGCGGACGACTTCCTGTAGTCGCCGGCTACGGTCAGAATCCCCTTGGAGCTCGGCATCTTCATTTTGAGGTAGGCGTAGTGGGGGACCGCCATGAACTTGGCCAAAGCAGGTCGGCCAAGCAAGGCATGGTAGGGGCTCTTGAGGTCCACCACTTCAACCAGGCCCGGCTCTCGGCGAAAGTGATCCTTGTCCCCAAAGAGGACGTCTATCGTAATCTTGCCAATCGGTGAGCGGGAAAGGCCGGTACAATTCCGTGGAACACAAATCCGACTATCTTTGAAGCTGTCTTTGCTTGATTCCTAGCTTCTCCATCGTATCCTTATGCAGGATGTTGATGTTGCTGCCTCCATCTATCAAGATTACTCGCGAGAAGCGAGCGGCCCGCCTATCCGTGGCAAGGGTGGCTCCCAAGACCAGGCGTAGGAGCCCGGATTCGCATCACCTCTGGGTGATCGGCCCAGCTCCGGTGATGGGTTTCTCGGACCAGTGCATGAATTCTGGGGTGTCTGACGCTACTGCATTCACTTCTTGCTGCTGCTGCCGCCTGCTGCGGCGATCATCAGCCACGCTGGTAAACACGACATAGGCGCCGTGCTCTTCTGGGTAATCATCTTGTACTGCGCCCGGTGGCGGACAGCCGGCCGTGGCGGTGGTGGGCGGCGGCGCCCAGCAAGCGGAGGAGGGCAAGGCCGTCTCCTTGGCGATCTGGTGAGCGATGGCACTTCCGGTGGTGTGATTTGGCGGCTTGGCGCTGCTGTGGAACTTGCGAGGTCCGGCCCAGTCTGCTTTCAGTAGAGAAGGCGGCAACCAGCTTGGACTTGCCGCCTTTACGCCGCTTGGCGAGGCTGCCCCTCCGCTGGCCGGTCTTCGATCGCCGCCACCTGCCGGCTATTGGAAGTCGCTGCGGGGCCTTGCGCTTATGATCATTCTGCTGCTTTGTCGGCCGGCTGGCGTTGCCCCGGAGTTACGGGAGCATGAGGAGCTACTTTGCGGTCGAATCGACTTCGATCTCCGACTTCATGGAGGAGTCGGCAGTGGCGTACTTGTCTGCTATGACCAGCAACTCGTCGAGGGTCTCCGGCTCGTCGCAAAGGAGCTTGTGCTTGAGGAGGGTGCCTTCTCTGCACCCGGCGGTGAAGGACTCGATTGCCTGCACCTCATGCACTCCTTCGCAGGAGTTCCGGAGCTCGGCCCAGCGCGTGGGGTAGTCGCGAGTAGACTCGTTTGGGCCTTGCACGCACAAGGACAGCTGACGAGGCTTGGGGGGTCGCTTGTATGTGCTCGTGAAGTTGCGGACGAAGGCCTCGGTGAAGTCGACCCAGCTGTTGATGCTGCGGGGCTTCAAGTTGTTCAACCTGTCCGGGCCGTGCCCTGGAGCATGAGGGGAACATACTTTACGGCAAGAACGCGCTTGTTGCCGTTCGCTATCTTCCGCCGTGGAGTAGTCCACCAGCCAGTCCTCCGGCTTCACGGAGCCGGTGTATTTGAGTGTGTCTCGGGGGAGTGTGAATCCTCGGGGGAAAGGCTCGTCTCGGATGCGAGGTCCAAAACAGGGTGGGCCCAACTCGTCTTCTTCTTCTAGCGCCAGGGATCGGTGGAGTCTCTCGATCCGGTGGCGGGCGTCGTTCTCTCCGACTCCCTCTCGGCGGCCAAGGCCGTCGCCGAGAGTCGGATGCTCGATGGGTGGCGGGGAGACTCGCCTTTCTCTACGGGGAGGAGGAGGCTGATAGTCGTCCCGCCGCTCCACTGCTCTTGGGCGGTCGTCTTCGTCGCGCTCGATGGAGATGTGAGTCCGGCTATGGCTGACAGCCGGATCCTTGTTCTTTCTTCCGCGGACGCCGCCAGTCGGCGTCCGAGATGTCGCGCCTTGATCTCGGCGAGGAGGCAAGTCGCTGTGTTGTCGTCGTGGCGCCTCCGTGCGGCAGCCGGCTTCGTCTTGCGCGGCGGCCGCGTCGAGGAGCTGCTGGACTCGCTCCGTCATCAGGCGGCGCTCCTCGCCCTCGGTTATTCAGCTCGTCCGCCGCCCCACAGGCAGCGCGAATGTTCTCCACAGGCGTGGCGTACAGGCGCGGCCCCAAACAGATCTGGCGATGGCAGCGCCGCTGCGGACCGCGCCTTAGGCGGTTAGGCCCGGGCCGGGGCCGGCGAGCCGCCCACAGCGCGATCCATCTCGCGCTGATAGGCTTCCGACAAGCGTCTCATGCTTGCCAGCTTATGTGCGCCTTCAAGGAGCTGAAGGCGGCGTGCCTCCAGCGTTACGGCCGGGCGTCCTTCGGAATGGAGGCGGTCAGGTCTTGCGAGAACTGCGTCGAGAGGTCACGAGCCCCCGCGGAGGGCTCGCCGTGGATCGATGACGCAGTACTTCAGCCGGTGCTCCGCCGCTTCTCCAGCGAGGAGAGGCTCGTCGTGAGAGCACCACGTTGGTGGGGAACGCGTCGAGCGACACGGTGTCGGAATCGACCAGCACTGGGTCGGTGGAGCCTACGGACTCCAGGTCGGCGACGGGCTCGCCGGCGACGTGAGCTGCTCGAGGAGGCCCGCGAGGAGGCTTTCGGGGCCGTCCGTGCCTGCGTCGGATGCAGGCTCGTCGGAGAGGCGAACCTCGCCGACAAGTTTGGCGAGGCAGCTCGCCGCGCAGGCGACCTCGGCGCCATGCAGCGCGTCGGCGCAGACTCCGTCTGGCGTGCCGGGCTGGCTGTGCTCGCCAGGGAAGAAGAGGGTTCCTGTCCAGAGTAGGTCTCCGGACGACGGTGCACCAGGCCCCACGGTGGGCGCCAAATGTCGGGGGTTGGGTGCGACATATGCCAAAGGATGGCTTATCATGGAGGGGGCGAGTAGAACGTCGCCGGTGCCTCGAAACGGGATGAGGCGAAGACATGCACGCCGGCGAATCTTACCCAGCTTCAGGGCTCTCCGAGGAGATAACACCCCTACTGCTGCTCTGCGGGGTCTCCGCATAATCACTAAGGCAAAGTGAGTACAAGATGCTCCTGGAGCTGTTTGGGGTGAGGACGGAGAAGGGCACGGTTAGCTCTTCTCTCCCTCTATGCGTGCGTCTAAAACTACTAGATTCCAACCCTTTGCCTGGGTGCCCCGGGGGGTTTATATAGGCCTACCCCCCGGGGGTACAATGGTAATCCGGCTGGGTGCGGGCCCAAGCCGTCAGTCTCTAAGTCGCCGTCTTCTCCGCCGACTTCTGGGGCCCGCCGACTGGTGGGCCCTGTCGGCCGACGTCTCCCAGATGGGGCCGACAGCCCTTGTCCGCCATGGCGGGTCTTGCCAGATTACTGTAGCCGTGCTTCTAATGACGCGAGCTTGGTCATGGGGTCATGGCAACAGTGCCGCCGCCGGGCGGGCGATCACTGTTGCCATTCCTTGTCTTGTCTGGTTAATGGCGCGTGGATCCCGCGGGAGGGGCCGGCCGACTCCCGGAGGCCGACTCCATCGGGTCCGTCTTTGGGGCGCTCTCGCCGTCTTGATTACTCCGCCGACAAATCCCGCCGTCTTCGGGTCATATAGACAGGCCATCGTAGGGTACAGGAATCTGCCCACTACGGCGATGTCGGGGCCGGCGTGGTACAAGCTGCGCCGGACGGAGATCTCCGCTTGATCTGGCGCTCTGTAGCCATACCTGCCCTTTATGAGCAGGGTAGGGATGGGCTGCGAGGCGGCCTTACCCCATCCCGCTCGTAGTCGCTCAATTAGGAGGTGGTTGGGGTCGCGGGCCGTCTCCCTGTAGCCGGCCTTGCTGGAGGTCGCTGGCTTGGAGTCGGCTTGTCCTGAGGTCGCCGTCTCAAAGTCGGTCGCCGTCTCAAAGTCGGCTTGTCTTGAGGCCGCCTCTGGGACTCGGCCCAGAGGGGTAGTCGGCGACTCTGTTGCCGACTCTCTGAAGGCGGCTCTTTGTCTTGGAGTCTTGAGGGGCGCAGTCCGCCCCGATGTTTTGAAAGGTTTAGGGGCTCGGGTTTGCCTACCCATGGTTCATTACTCCGACAAAAGCTGAAGAAGACAAGGCAATCTGAAGTCAAAGCCAGGAAGAGGAAGCACAAAGACATCTCTTATGATGCTCCCTCCAAGAAGAAATTGAAGACAAAGGCTTCAAAGTCTTCAAAGAAAGAGCGTGTTGCTGCCACAGAGCCCCTCAACATCGAACCCATTTCAGTTGCTCTCCCTGCCTCCACCAACCGCGAACGTCGCCTAGTGATCCATGAGCCTGCTTCCACAGAGGCTCCAGAAAGTGAAGAAGTTCCAGCTGTTGACCACAATGCAGCTGAAGACATTGGTCACGAAGACAGTGTGCATGATGATGTAGTCCTTCCTCAGCTCTAGCCCAATTGGTATCTTCGCTTGCTCTCACGAGCAGTGAACTCATCAGCACTGGTCGTCCACTGACGCCAATTGCTCAAGATGACTCATGGGGTGAGCGACAACAACAAGATACCCCTCTGCAAGATGAGACACCAAGAACACCACCACCTCAAGTCACCACTCCGGTGCTTGACGACGACAACTACATGGAGCAGACCACTCCCTCTCCAAAGGCGTCGCTAGCGTTTCGCAGGCTTTGCAAAGGCCTTAGGCCACAGGTCCCCATGTCAAGCATTCCAGAAAGGAAAGTGCAACACAACTCAGTCACACGTCAAGTGTTTCCTAAAGCCACCCTTTTTGCGTCTGCCCCTGAGTCTGAAGCCAAAGTTGCTGAAGACATCCTGGCTGCATCAGCTAATGATAAAGAAGATGATAAAGGAGAAGAAAGAGAAGTCACACCCCCAGTCATTCATGAAGAGAATGTGATTGTGTCCGATCCTCCAGACCTTGAACAGATGGAGGTTTAAAACAATGAGGCTGCCACCAACGATGCCACTAAAGCCAATGACTCAGTCATGGCTGAAGACAATGAGGATCCTGAAACTAATGTGAATGTTGAAGCCACCGTGACGCCTATCAATCTCGGATGGCGCCTTTCCTCCTCCAAAGCCTCATACCATGGAACGTGCATTCAATCGTGAAGGTGAGCATGTCACAGTCAGATGGCTGATTATGGTTCCACCCACTGCTCCCGGGCCACATTATGATTACCATGTGGAGCAGAGGCCTCAAGTTCAGAAGCCAAAGCCTAGGTTGCCAAGGCTTCCAAGTGCTGCTACAACACAGTGCTCTTTCAGCGTGCACAGCTTCAGAGAGCACAATACATTCTTTGACAGCTCTAAGAACCCTTACACGAAGCCCAAGATCTCCTCAGATAGGTTTTGGAGCCATCAGCAGCGAAGCTATTACTCGTGCATCCTCTACAACCAAGACCGGATTTATCCGCACCAGCTGAGGGAGTCCTGGATTAGGGGGTCCCCGGGCATCCGGGCTGTGTGACATGGGCCGGACTGGTGGGCCGTGAAGATACAAGATAGAAGGCCTCCTCGCATGTCCGAATGGGACTCTCCTTTGCGTGGATGACAAGTTTAGCGTTCGGATGTATAGTTTCCTTTTTCTATAAACCAACTCGGTACAACCCTAGGCCTCTCCGGTGTCTATATAGACAGGAGGGTTTAGTCCGTAGAGGCTAAGACAAATCATACAGGCTAGACATCTAGGGTTTAGCCATTACGATCTCGAGGTAGATCAATTCTTGTAACCCCCATACTCATCAAAGTCAATCAAGAAGGAAGTAGGGTATTACCTCCATTAAGAGGGCACGAACCTGGGTAAACATTGTGTCCCCTGCCTCCTGTTACGTTTGATCCTCAGTCGCACAGTTCAGGACCCCCCTACCCGAGATCGGCCGGTTTTGACGCCGACATTGGTGCTTTCATTGAGAGTTCCATTGTGCCGTCGATAGAAGGTTCGATAGCTCGATCGATCATCTAAAATGATGCCATTTCGGGGGAGATTTTCCTCCCCGGCCAAATTTTCGTATTCGGCGGCTTCGCATTGCGCGCCAACTCGATTAGCCACCTTGAGCAGATCGACAGCCATGCCCCTGGTCATCAGATCAGTTTTGGAAATCTGAACTATGTCGCTGATATCCGAGGAGACTTGATCTTCAAAGGATTCGTGGCCCCAACCAGCGCTCCGTCCCTAGATCCAGAGCAGACTACCAGGTTCGAAGATGGGAGTTTAGAGCCTGCCGAACTATCTGCAATTATGGAGCTTACTATTGGAGATCCGGAGGGGACTACGTCATCGGCGAACCCGGAGTCGAACCGAGCTCCCCTCACTGAAAAGCCAGACTCGCCCCCGGACTCCAGCTCCGAACTCTCGAGGTCCACGTCAAGTGAGCATAGCCAGGAGGCCCCTGCCTCGCCTAGCTCCATGGACTCTCGCTCCCCCGTCCAAACCTCGCATTTGAACGAGGCTCTAGACCTAATGTGATCCCTCGCCATTACAGAGGAATCACCTCCGAACTTTGCTCAGCCCGGACTAGGGGCTGAAAGCGAGGAATTTTACGTCCCACCCACCTAATGGAAATATTCCCTAGAGGCAATAATAAAGTTGTTATTTATGTTTCCTTATATCATGATAAATGTTTATTATTCATGCTAGAATTGTGTTAGCCGAAAACTTAGTACATGTGTGAATATATAGACAAACTAAGTGTCACTAGTATTCCTCTACTTGACTAGCTCGTTGAATCAAAGATGGTTAAGTTTCCTAGCCATAGACATGAGTTGTCATTTGATTAACGGGATCACATCATTAGAGAATGATGTGATTGATTTGAATCATTCCGTTAGCTTAGCATATGATCGTTTAGTATATTGCTATTGCTTTCTTCATGACTTATACATGTTCCTATGACTATGAGATTACGCAACTCCCGAATACCGGAGGAACACTTTGTGTGCTACCAAATGTCACAACATAACTGGGTGATTATAAAGGTGCTCTACATGTGTCTCTGATGGTACTTGTTGAGTTGGAATAGATCGAGATTAGGATTTGTCACTCCGATTGTCGGAGAGGTATCTCTGGGCCCTCTCGGTAATGCACATCACTATAAGCCTTGCAAGACATGCAACTAATGAGTTAGTAGCAGGATGATGTATTACGGAACAAGTAAAGAGACTTGCCGGTAACGAGATTGAACTAGGTATTGAGATAGCGACGATCGAATCTCGGGCAAGTAACATACCGATGACAAAGGGAACAACGTATGTTGTTATGCAGTTTGACCGATAAAGATCTTCGTAAAATATGTGGGAGCCAATATGAGCATCCAGGTTCCACTATTGGTTATTGACCGGAGATGTGTCTCGGTCATGTCTACATAGTTCTCGTACCCGTAGGGTCCGCACGCTTAACGTTCGGTGACGATCGGTAATATGAGTTTATATGTTTTGATGTACCGAAGGTAGTTCGAAGTCCCAGATATGATCACGGACATGATGAGGAGTCTCAAAATGGTCGAGACATAAAGATCGATATATTGGAAGCCTATATTCGGACATCGGAATAGTTCCGGGTGAAATCAGGATTTTACTGGAGTACCGGGAGGTTACCGGAACCCCCCGTTAAGTGTATGGGCCTTATTGGGCCATAGTGGAGAGAGAGAGAGAGAGGAGACCAGGGCAGGCTGCGCGCCCCCTCTCCCTCTGGTCTGAATTGGACTAGGAGGGGGGCAGCGCCCCCCTTTCCTTCCTCCCTCTCTCCCCCTTCCTTCTCTCCTAGTCCAACTAGGGAAGGGGGGAATCCTACTCCCGGTGGGAGTAGGACTCCTCCAGGGCGCGCCATAGAGGCCGGCCCTCCCCCCTCCTCCACTCCTTTATATACGGGGGAGGGGGGCACCCCATAGACACACAAGTTGATCAGTTGATCTTTTAGCCGTGTGCGGTGCCCCCCTCCACCATAATCCACCTCGGTCATATCATAGCAGTGCTTAGGCGAAGCCCTGCGTCAGTAGCATCATCATCACCGTCATCATGCTGTCGTGCTAACGGAACTCTCCCTCGAAGCTCTGCTGGATCGGAGTTCGTGGGACGTCACCGAGCTGAACGCGTTTGGTACTTGGATCGGTCAGATCATGAAGACGTACGACTACATCAACCGCGTTCTCATAACGCTTCCGCTTACGGTCTACGAGGGTACGTGGACGACACTCTCCCCTCTCGTTGCTATGCATCACCATGATCTTGCGTGTGTGTAGGAATTGTTCTGAAATTACTGCGTTCCCCAACAGTGGCATCCGAGCCAGGTTTATGCATAGATGTTATATGCACAAGTAGAACACAAGTGAGTTGTGGGCGATACAAGTCATACTGCTTACCAGCATGTCATACTTTGATTCGGCGGTATTGTTGGATGAAGCAGCCCGGACCGACATTACGCGTACGCTTACGCGAGACTGGTTCTACCGACGTGCTTCGCACACAGGTGGCTGGCGGGTGTCAGTTTCTCCAACTTTAGTTGAATCGAGTATGGCTACGCCCGGTCCTTGTGAAGGTTAAAACAACACATACTTGACGAAATATCGTTATGGTTTTTTATGCGTAGGTAAGAACGGTTCTTGCTCAGCCCATAGCAGCCACGTAAAACTTGCAACAACAAAGTAGAGGACGTCTAACTTGTTTTTGCAGGGCATGCTGTGATGTGATATGGTCAAGACATGATGCTAAATTTTATTGTATGAGATGACAATGTTTTGTAACCGAGTTATCGGCAACTGGCAGGAGCCATCTAGTTGTCGCTTTATTGTATGAAATGCAATCGCCATGTAATTGCTTTACTTTATCACTAAGCGGTAGCGATAGTCGTAGAAGCAATAGTTGGAGAGACGACAACGATGCTACGATGGAGATCAAGGTGTCGCGCCAGTGACGATGGTGATCATGACGGTACTTTGGAGATGGAGATCAAAGGCACAAGATGATGATGGCCATATCATATCACTTATATTGACTGCATGTGATGTTTATCTTTTATGCATCTTATTTTGCTTAGTTCGACGGTAGCATTATAAGATGATCTCTCACTAAATTTCAAGGTATAAGTGTTCTCCCTGAGTATGCACCGTTGAGAAAGTTTGTCGTGCCGAGACACCACGTGATGATCGGGTGTGATAAGCTCTATGTTCACATGCAATGGGTGCAAGCCAGTTTTGCAAACGCAGAATACTCAGGTTAAACTTGACGAGCCTAGTATATGCAGATATGGCCTCGGAACACTGAGACCGAAAGGTCGAGCGTGAATCATATAGTAGATATGATCAACATAGTGATGTTCACCATTGAAAACTACTCCATCTCACGTGATGATCGGACATGGTTTAGTTGATATGGATCACGTGATCACTTAGATGACTAGAGGGATGTCTATCTAAGTGGGAGTTCTTAAGTAATATGATTAATTGAACTTTAATTTATCATGAACTTAGTACATGATAGTATTTTGCATGTCTATGTTGTTTGTAGATAGATGGCCCGTGCTGTTGTTCCATTGAATTTTAATGCGTTGCTTGAGAAAGCAAAGTTGAAAGATGATGGTAGCAATTACACGGATTGGGTCCGTAACTTGAGGATTATCCTCACTGCTGCCGCATGTAAGAATTACATACTTTGGAAGCACCGCTTAGGTGCCAAAATCTTGAGGAGCAATACCGGATGTTATGAGCGTCGATGAGCAAAGCTGATGACTACTCGATAGTTTAGTGTGCCATGCTTTACGGCTTAGAACCGGGACTTCAACGATGTTTTGAACATCATGGAGCATATGAGATGTTCCAGGAGTTGAAGTTAATATTTCAAGCAAATGCCTGGATTGAGAGATATGAAGTCTCCAATAAATTCTACAACTGCAAGATGGAGGAGAATAGTTCTGTCAGTGAGCATATACTCAAAATGTCTGGGTATAACAATCACTTGATTCTACTGCAAAGGGACTGGTCACTGGAAGCGGAACTGCCCCAAGTATTTGGCGGATGAGAAGGATGGCAAGGTGAACAAAGGTATATGTGATATACATGTTATTGATGTGTACCTTACTAATGCTCGCAGTAGCACCTGGGTATTGATACTGGTTCCGTTGCTAATATTTGCAAGTCGAAACAGGGACTACAGATTAAGCGAAGATTGGCTAAGGATGAGGTGACGATGCGCCTGGGAAATGGTTCCAAAGTCGATGTGATCGCTGTCGGCACGCTACCTCTACATCTACCTTCGGGTTTAGTTTTAGACCTGAATAATTGTTATTTGGTGCCAGCGTTGAGCATGAACATTATATCTGGATCTTGTTTGATGCGAGACGGTTATTCATTTAAATATGACAATAATGGTTGTTCTATTTATATGAGTAATAGCTTTTATGGTTATGCACCCTTGAAGAGTGGTCTATTTTTGTTGAATATCGACAGTAGTGATACACATATTCATAATATTGAAGCTAAAAGATGCAGAGTTGATAATGATAGTGCAACTTATTTGTGGCACTGCCATCTAGGTCATATTGGTGTAAAGCGCATGAAGAAACTCCATTCTGATGGACTTTTGGAATCACTCGATTATAAATCACTTGGTACTTGCGAACCATGCCTCATGGGCAAGATGACTAAAACGCCGTTCTCCGGAACTATGGAATGAGCAACAGATTTGTTGGAAATCATACATACTGATGTATGTGGTCCAATGAATGTTGAGGCTCGCGGCGGGTATCGTTGTTTTCTATCCTTCACAGATGATTTGAGCAGATATTGGTATATCTACTTGATGAAACATAAGTCTAAAACATTTGAAAAGTTCAAAGAATTTCAAAGTGAAGTGGAAAATCATCGTAACAAGAAAATAAAGTTTCTACGATCTGATCATGGAGGAGAATATTTGAGTTACGAGTTTGGTCTTCATTTGAAACAATGCGGAATAGTTTTGCAACTCACGCCACCCGGAACACCACAATGTAATGGTGTGTCCGAACATCATAATCGTACTTTACTGGATATGGTGCGATCTATGATGTCTCTTACTGATTTACCGCTATCGTTTTGGGGTTATGCTTTAGGGACGGGTACATTCATGTTAAATAGGGAACCATCTAAATCTATTGAGACGACGCCTTATGAACTGTGGTTTGGCAAGAAACCAAAGTTGTCGTTTCTGAAAGTTTGGGGCTGCGATGCTTATGTGAAAAAACTTCAACCTGATAAGCTCGAACCCAAATCGGAGGAATGCTTCTTTATAGGATACCCAAAGGAGACTATTGGGTACACCTTCTATCACAGATCTGAAGGCAAGACATTCATTGCTAAGAATGGATCCTTTCTAGAGAAGGAGTTTCTCTCGAAAGAAGTGAGTGGGAGGAAAGTAGAACTTGATGAGGTAACTGTACCTGCTCCCTTATTGGAAAGTAGTTCATCGCAGAAATTTGTTCCAGTGACTCCTACACCAATTAGTGAGGAAGCTAATGATGATGATCATGTAACTTCAGATCAAGTTACTACCGAACCTTGTAGGTCAACCACAGTAAGATCCGAACCAGAGTGGTATGGTAATCCTGTTCTGGAGGTCATGTTACTTCACCATGACGAACCTACGAACTACGAGGAAGCGATGATGAGCCTAGATTCCGCAAAATGGCTTGAGGCCATGAAATCTGAGATAGGATCCATGTATGAGAACAAAGTGTGGACTTTGGTTGACTTGCTGATGATCGGCAAGCCATCGAGAATAAATGGATCTTCAAGAAGAAGACAGACGCTGATGGTAATGTTACTGTCTACAAAGCTCGACTTGTTGCGAAAGGTTTTTGGCAAGTTCAAGGAGTTGACTATGATGAGACTTTCTCACCCGTAGTGATGCTTAAGTCCGTCCGAATCATGTTAGCAATTGCCGCATTTTATGGTTATGAAATTTGGCAAATGGATGTAAAGACTGCTTTCCTGAATGGATTTCTGGAAGAAGAGTTGTATATGATGCAACCTGAAGGTTTTATCGATCCAAAGGATGCTAACAAAGTGTGCAAGCTCCAGTGGTCCATCTATGGACTGGTGCAAGCATCTCGGAGTTGGAATAAACATTTTGATTGTGTGATCAAAGCATATGTTTTATACAGACTTTTGGAGAAGCCTGTATTTACAATAAAGTGAGTGGGAGCTCTTTAGCATTTCTAATATTATATGTGAATGACATATTGTTGATTGGAAATGATATATAATTTCTGGATAGCATAAAAGGATACTTGAATAAGAGTTTTGCGATGGAAGACCTCGGTGAAGCTGCTTATATATTGGGAATCAAGATCTATAGAGATAGATCAAGACGCCTAATTGGACTTTCACAAAGCACATACCTTGATAAAGTTTTGAAGAAGTTCAAAATGGGTCAAGCAAAGAAAGGGTTCTTGCCTGTGTTACAAGGTGTGAAGTTGAGTCAGACTTGATACGTCTCCAACGTATCTATAATTTTTTATTGCTCCATGCTACTTTATCTACTGTTTTGGATTATATTGGGCTTTATTTTACACTTTTATATTATTTTTGGGACTAACCTATTAACCGGAGGCCCAAATTTTAATTGCTGTTTTTTGCCTATTTCGGTGTTTCAAGAAAATGTAATATCAAACAGAGTCCAAACGGAATGAAACCTTCGGAAACGTGATTTTCTCACCAAACGTGATCCAGGAGACTTGGACCCTACTCCAAGAAGTAACAGAGGCGGTCACGAGGGTGGGGGCGCGCCCCCTGCCTCGTGGGCCCCCTGTCGCTCCACCGACGTACTCCTTCCTCCTATATATACCTACGTACCCCCAAACGATCAAAACAGGAGCGAAAAACCTAATTCCACCGCCGCAACTTCCTGTATCCACGAGATCCCATCTTGGGGCCTGTTAGGAGCTCACGAGGGGGCATCCACCACGGAGGGCTTCTACATCATCACCATAGCCCCTCCGATGAAGTGTGAGTAGTTTACTTCAGACCTTCGGGTCCATAGCTAGTAGCTAGATGGCTTCTTCTCTTTTGGATCTCAATACAATGTTCTCCCCTCTCTCGTGGAGATCTATTCGATGTAATCTTCTTTTTGCGGTGTGTTTGTTGAGACCGATGAATTGTGGGTTTATGATCCAGATTATCTATGAATAATATTTGAATCTTCTCTGAATTATTTTATGTATGATTGAGTTATCTTTGCAAGTCTCTTCGAATTACCCGTTTGGTTTGGCCAACTAGATTGGTAGTTCTTGCAATGGGAGAAGTGTTTAGCTTTGGGTTCAATCTTGCGGTGTCCTTACCCAAAGGATGTAAAGGGTTGCAAGGCACGTATTGTATTGTTTCCATCGAGGATAACAAGATGGGGTATTTATCATATTGCATGAATTTATCCCTCCACATCATGTCATCTTGCTTAAGGCGTTACTCTGTTTTAACTTAATACTCTAGATGCATGCTTTGGATAGCGGTCGATGAGTGGAGTAATAGTAGTAGATGCAGAATCGTTTCGGTCTACTTGTCTCGGACGCGATGCCTATATACATGATCATACCTAGATATACTCATAACTATGCTCAATTCTGTCAATTGCTCAACAGTAATTTGTTCACCCACCGTAGAATACTTATGCTCTTGAGAGAAGCCACTAGTGAAACCTATGGCCCCCGGGTCTATTCTCATCATATCAATCTCCATTACTCTAATACTTGCTTTGTTTTTACTTTGTCTTTTACTTTTCACTTTGCATCTATATACCAAAAATACCAAAAATATTATTTCTCATCTCTATCAGATCTCACTCTCTTAAGTGACTGTGAAGGGATGGACAACCCCTAATCGCGTTGGTTGTGAGGAGCTATCATTTTGTGTAGGTACGAGGGACTTGTGCGTGGCCTCCTACTGGATTGATACCTTGGTTCTCAAAAACTGAGGGAAATACTTACGCTACTTTGCTGCATCATCCTCTCCTCTTCGGGGAAATCCAACGCAGTGCTCAAGAGGTAGCAAGAAGAATTTTTGGCGCCGTTGCCGGGGAGGCTCACGCAAAAGCAAGTCAAGACATACCAAGTACCCATCACAATCTCTATCTCTCGCATTACATTATTTGCCATTTGCCTCTCGTTTTTCTCTCCCCCACTTCACCCTTGCCGTTTTATTAGCTCTCTCTTTCACAATCTCCTCCTCTCTTTCCGTTGCCTTTTCCTCGTCCGTTTGTTTGCTCGTGTGTTGGATTGCTTGTTTGTCGCGATGGCTCTACCTAGATTTGGTGATCTTCACCTTAAAAGGTTAGAGGAGATTGAAACCAATGTCAGGAAGTTTATGGTTCTGCAATTTGAGCATAATAATTTCTTTAGAAGCGAGCTTAAGGAACAAAAAGGTTTTATGAGTTATATGAATAAAGAGCTCGATGATATGTCTAAATAATTTGATGGTATAAGATCCCAAATTGCTCGTCTTGAAAAGTTGACCGCTGAAATTTCGGATATGCAAGCTACCTTAGTCAATAAGATGGCCGCTAAACCCAATTCCTATGAAAATCAAGATGAAGATCTAAAAGTTATTGATGTGTCCCCTATTAAACCTTTGTTTTGCAATATGAATCTTGATGAAACTGAATATGATCTTCCTTTACCTAGAAGGCGTTCTAAGAATTCGGAGTTTTTAGATCTTTATGATGAAATTGATAAATGTGGAATTGAAAGAAGTAGAAACCTAGATGTTGCTAAACCCACTATATTGGATCTCAAGGAATTTAATTATGAAAATTGCTCTTTAATTTATTGTATTTCCTTGTTGCAATCCGTGCTAAATTCTCCTCATGCTTATAGTGAAAATAAAGCCTTTACCGAACACATTGTTGATGCCTTGATGAATTCTTATGAAGAAAAACTTGAGTTGAAAGTTTCTATCCGTAGAAAACTCTATGATGAGTGGGAACCCACTATTAAAATTAAAATTAAAAATTATGAGTTTCATGCCTTGTGTGATTTGGGTGCTAGTGTTTCCACTATTCCCAAAACTTTGTGTGATTTGCTAGATTTCCGTGACTTTGATGATTGCTCTCTAAACTTGCATCTCGCGGATTCCACTATTAAAAAGCCTATGGGAAGAATTAATGATGTTCTTATTGTTGCAAATAGGAATTATGTGCCCGTAGATTTTATCGTTCTCGATATAGATTGGAATCCTTCATGTCCTATTATTCTTGGTAGACCTTTCCTTAGAACGATTTGTGCAATTATTGATATGAAGGAAGGGAATATTAGATTCCAATTTCCATTAAAGAAAGGCATGGAAGACTTTCCTAGAAATAAAATAAAATTACCATATGAATCTATCATGAGAGCCACTTATGGATTGCCTACCAAAGATGGCAATACCTAGATATATCCTTGCTTTTATGCCTAGCTAGGGGCGTTAAACGATAGCGCTTGTTGGGAGGCAACCCAATTTTATTTTTAGTTTTTTGCCTTTTGTTTCTGTTTAAGAATAAATGATCCATCTATCCTATGTTTAGATGTGGTTTTATGTTTTAATTAGTGTTTGTGCCAAGCTAGACCTATTGGATCTTCTTGGATGATAGTTATTTGATCTTGCTGTAATTTCCAGAAACTTTGCTCTCAGTGCCCGAATTATTAAAAATCACCAGAACGTGATAAAATACTGATTCCAATTGCTGCTGATAAATAAACAAATTTTCTAGGTCTTCTAATTTTGGTAGATTTTTTGGAGTTCCAGAAGTTTCCGTTAGTTACAGATTACTACACTCTGTTCTGTTTTTGACAGATTCTGTTTTTCGTGTGTTGTTTGCTTATTTTGATGAATCTATGGCTAGTAAAATATTTATAATCCATAGAGAAGTTGGAATACAGTAGGTTTAACACCAATATAAATAAATATTGAGTTCATTACAGTACCTTAAAGTAGTCTTTTGTTTTCTTTCTCTAACGGAGCTCACGAGATTTCTATTGAGTTTTGTGTTGTAAAGTTTCCAAGTTTTTGGGTAAATTCTTTTGATGGATTATGGAACAAGGAGTGGCAAGAGCCTAAACTTGGGGATGCCCATGGAACCCCCAATATAATCCAAGGACACCAAAAAGTCAAAGCTTGGGGATGCCCCGGAAGGCATCCCCTCTTTCGTCTACTTCCATCGGTAATTTACTTGGAGCTATATTTTTATTCACCAACATGATATGTGTTTTGCTTGGAGCGTCTTGTATTATTTGCGTATTTTCTTGTTCGTCTACCACAATCATCCTTGCTGTACACACCTTTTGAGAGAGCCATACATGAATTGGAATTTGATAGAATACTCTATGTGCTTCACTTATATCTTTTGAGCTTGATAGTTTTGCTCATAATGCTTCACTTATATCTTTTGAGCGTGATTATTTTTGCTCTAGTACTTCACTTAGATCTTTTAGAGCACGGTGGTGGATTTTCTTTAAAAAAACTATTGATCTCTCATGCTTCACTTAGATTATTTTGAGAGTCGTTAATAGCATGGTAATTTGCTTAATGTTGATATACTTGGTATTCAAGATATGTGAAACTTTCTTTTGAGTGCGTTGAATACTAAGAAAAGTTTGATGCTTGATAATTGTTTTGAGATATGGAGGTGATAATATCAAAGTCGTGCTAGTTGAGTAGTTGTGAATTTGAGAAATGCTTGTGTTTAAGTTTGCAAGTCCCGTAGCATGCACGTATGGTGAACCGTTATGTGATGAACTCGGAGCATGATTTATTTATTGATTGTCTTCCTTATGAGTGGCGGTCGGAGACGAGCGATGGTATTTTCCTACCAATCTATCCCCCTAGGAGCATGCGCGTAATACTTTACTTTGATAACTTCTAGATTTTTGCAATAAGTATATGAGTTCTTTATGACTAATGTTGAGTCCATGGATTATACACACTTTTTCCCATCCTTCCACCATTGCTAGCCAATCTAATACCGCTCACTTTTCGCCGGTGTCATACACCCACCATATATCTTCCTCAAAACAGCCACCATACCTACCTATCATGGCATTTCCATAGCCATTCCGAGATATATTGCCATGCAACTTTCCACCGTTCCATTTATTATGACATGCTCCATCATTGTCATATTGCTAGCATGATCATGTAGTTGACATCGTATTTGTGGCAAAGCCACCTTTCATAATTCTTTCATACATGTCACTCATGAATCATTGCATATCCCTGCACATCACGGAGGCATACATATAGAGTCATACTTTGTTCTAAGAATCGAGTTGTAATTGTTGAGTTGTAAGAAAAATAAAAGTGTCATGATCATCATTATTAGAGCATTGTCCCAAGTGAGGAAATGATGATGGAGACCGTGATTCCCCCACAAGTCGGGATGAGACTTCGGACGAAAAATAAAAAAAGAAAAAGAAAAAAAAGAAAGAGGCCATAAAAAAGAGAAAAGCCCAAATTAAAAGAATGAGAGAAAAAGAGAGAAGGGACAATGCTACTATCCTTTTACCACTCTTGTGCTTCAAAGTAGCACCATGATCTTCATGATAGAGAGTCTCCTATGTTGTCACTTTCATATACTAGTGGGAATTTTTCATTATAGAACTTGGCTTGTACATTCCAATGATGGGCTTCCTCAAATGCCCTAGGTCTTCGTGAGCAAGCGAGTTGGATGCACACCCACTTAGTTTCTTTTGTTGAGCTTTCATATACTTATAGCTCTAGTGCATCCGTTGCATGGCAATCCCTACTCACTCACATTGATATGTATTGATGGGCATCTCCATAGCCCGTTGATACGCCTAGTTGATGTGAGACTATCTTCCCTTCTTTTGTCTTCTCCACAATCACCATTCTATTCCACATATAGTGCTATATCCATGGCTCACGCTCATGTATTGCGTGAAGATTGAATTTTTTTTGAAAATGTTAAACTAGAAACAATTGCTTGACTTGTCATCGGGGTTGTGCATGATTTAAATACTTTATGTGGGTAAGATGGAGCATAGCCAGACTATATGATTTTGTAGGGATAACTTTCTTTGGCCATGTTATTTTGAGAAGACATAATTGCTTAGTTAGTATGCTTGAAGTATTATTATTTTTATGTCAATATGAACTTTTGTCTTGAACCTTTCGGATCTGAATATTCATACCACAATTAAGAGGATTTACATTGAAATTATGCCAAAGTATCACTCCGCATCAAAAATTCTCTTTTTATCATTTACCTACTCGAGGACGAGCAGGAATTAAGCTTGGGGATGCCTGATACGTCTCCAATGTATCTATAATTTTTTATTGCTCCATGCTATATTATCTACTGTTTTGGACGATATTGGGCTTTATTTTCCACTTTTATATTATTTTTGGGACTAACCTATTAACCGGAGGCCCAGCCCAGAATTGTTGTTTTTTGCCTATTTCAGTGTTTGGAAGAAACGGAATATCAAACGGAGTCCAAACGGAATGAAACCTTCGGAAATGTGATTTTCTCACCGAACGTGATCCAGGAGACTTGGACCCTACTCCAGAAGTAATGAGGCGGTCACGAGGGTGGGGGCGCCCCCTAGGGCGCGCCTCACCAGGCCCCCTGTCGCTCCACCGACGTACTCCTTCCTCCTATATATACCTATGTCCCCCCAAACGATCAGAACATGAGCGAAAAACCTAATTCCACCGCCGCAGCTTCCTGTATCCACGAGATCCCATCTTGGGGCCTGTTAGGAGTTCACGGAGGGGCATCCACCACGAAGGGCTTCTACATCATCACCATAGCCCTCCGATGAAGTGTGAGTAGTTTACTTCAGACCTTGGGTCCATAGCTAGTAGCTAGATGGCTTCTTCTCTCTTTTGGATCTCAATACAATGTTCTCCCCTCTCTCGTGGAGATCTATTCGATGTAATCTTCTTTTTGCGGTGTGTTTGTTGAGACCGATGAATTGTGGGTTTATGATCCAGATTATCTATGAATAATATTTGAATCTTCTCTGAATTCTTTTATGTATGATTGAGTTATCTTTGCAAGTCTCCTCGAATTATCCGTTTGGTTTGGCGAACTAGATTGGTAGTTCTTGCAATGGGAGAAGTGTTTAGCTTTGGGTTCAATCTTGCAATGTCCTTACCCAGTGACAGAAAGGGTTGCAAGGCACGTATTGTATTGTTGCCATCGAGGATAACAAGATGGGGTATTTATCATATTGCACGAATTTGTCCCTCCGCATCATGTCATCTTGCTTAAGGCGTTACTCTGTTTTTAACTTAATACTCTAGATGCATGCTGGATAGCGGTCGATGAGTGGAGTAATAGTAGTAGATGCAGAATCGTTTTGGTCTACTTGTCTCGGACGTGATGCCTATATACATGATCATACCTAGATATACTCATAACTATGCTCAATTCTGTCAATTGCTCAACAGTAAGTAATTTGTTCACCCACCGTAGAATACTTATGCTCTTGGGAGAAGCCACTAGTGAAACCTATGGCCCCCGGGTCTATTCTCATCATATCAATCTCCATTACTCTAATACTTGCTTTGTTTTTACTTTGTCTTTTACTTTTCACTTTGCATCTATATACCAAAAATACCAAAAATATTATATATCATCTCTATCAGGTCTCACTCTTGTAAGTGACCGTGAAGGGATTGACAACCCCTAATCGCGTTGGTTGCGAGGAGCTATCGTTTTGTGTAGGTACGAGGGACTTGTGCGTGTCCTCCTACTGGATTGATACCTTGGTTCTCAAAAACTAAGGAAAATACTTACGCTACTTTGCTGCATCATCCTCTCCTCTTCGGGGAAATCCAACACAGTGCTCAAGAGGTAGCAAGACTCAATGCCCGACCACTGCAGAAGATAGAGAGAAAATGAAAGATGTTCCTTATGCTTCAGCCATAGGCTCTATCATGTATGCAATGCTGTGTACCAGACCTAATGTGTGACTTGCTATTAGCTTAGCAGGGAGGTACCAAAGTAATCCCGGAGTGGATCACTGGACAACGGTCAAGAACATCCTGAAATACCTGAAAAGGACGAAGGATATGTTTCTCGTTTATGAGGTGACAAAGAGCTCGTCGTAAATGGTTACGTCGATGCTAGCTTTGATACTGATCCGGATGACTCTAAGTCACAAACCGGATACGTGTTTATATTCAACGGTGGAGCTGTCAGTTGGTGCAGTTCTAAACAAAGCGTCGTGGCGGGATCTACGTGTGAAGCGGAGTACATAGCTGCTTCAGAAGCAACAAATGAAGGAGTTCATGTCCGATCTAGGTGTCATACCTAGTGCATCGGGTCAATGAAAATCTTTTGTGACAATACTGGTGCAATTGCCTTGGAAAAGGAATCCAGATTTCATAAGAGAACCAAGCACATCAAGAGACGCTTCAATTCCATCCGCGACCAAATCAAGGAGGGAGACATAGAGATTTGCTAGATACATACGGATCTGAATGTTGCAGACCCCTTGACTAAGCCTCTCTCACGAGCAAAACATGATCAGCACCAAGACTCCATGGGTGTTAGAATCATTACTATGTAATCTAGATTATTGACTCTAGTGCAAGTGGGAGACTGAAGGAAATATGCCCTAGAGGCAATGATAAAGTTGTTATTTATATTTCCTTATGTCATGATAAATGTTTATTATTCATACTAGAATTGTGTTAACCAGAAACTTAGTACATGTGTGAATATATAGACAAACTAAGTGTCACTAGTATGCCTCTACTTGACTAGCTCGTTGAATCAAAGATGGTTAAGTTTCCTAGCCATAGACATGAGTTGTCATTTGATTAATGGGATCACATCATTAGAGAATGATGTGATTGACTTGACCCATTACATTAGCTTAGCATACGATCTTTTAGTATATTGATATTGCTTTCTTCATGACTTATACATGTTCCTATGACTATGAGATTATGCAACTCCCGAATACCGGAGGAACACTTTGTGTGCTACCAAACGTCACAACATAACTGGGTGATTATAAAGGTGCTCTACACGTGTCTCCGATGGTACTTGTTGAGTTGGCATAGATCGAGATTAGGATTTGTCACTCCGATTGTCGGAGAGGTATCTCTGGGCCCTTTTGCTAATGCACATCACTATAAGCCTTGCAAGCAATGCAACTAATGAGTTAGTAGCGGGATGATGTATTACGGAACGAGTAAAGAGACTTGCCAGTAACGAGATTGAACTAGGTATTGAGATACCATCGATCGAATCTCGGGCAAGTAACATACCGATGACAAAGGGAACAACCTATGTAGTTATGCGATTTGACCGATAAAGATCTTCGTAGAATATGTGGGAGCCAATATGAGCATCCAGGTTCCGCTATTGGTTATTGACCGGAGACGTGTCTCGGTCATGTCTACATAGTTCTCGAACCTGTAGGGTCCGCACGCTTAACGTTCGGTGACGATCGGTAATATGAGTATATGTGTTTTGATGTACCGAAGGTAGTTCGGAGTCCCGGATATGATCACGGACATGACAAGGAGTCTCGAAATGGTCGAGACATAAAGATCGATATATTGGAAGACTATATTTGGACATCGGAATAGTTCCGGGTGAAATCGGGATTTTACGATGCAAGGAGGTTACCGGAACCCCCCGATAAGTGTATGGGCCTTATTGGGCCATAGTGGAGAGAGAGAGAGGAGACCAGGGAAGGCCGCGCGCCCCCTCTCCCTCTGGTCCGAATTGGACTAGGAGGGGGGCGGCGCCCCCCTTTCCTTCCTCCCTCTCTCCCCCTTCCTTCTCTCCTACTCCAACTAGGGAAGGGGGGGGGGAATCCTACTCCCGGTGGGAGTAGGACTCCTCCAGGGCGCGCCATAGAGGGCCGACCCTCCCCCTCCTCCACTCCTTTATATACGGGGGAGGGGGCACCCCACAGACACACAAGTTGATCAGTTGATCTTTTAGCCGTGTGCGGTGCCCCCCTCCACCATAATCCACCTTGGTCATATCGTATTGGTGCTTAGACGATGCCCTGTGTCGGTAGCATCATCATCACCGTCATCACGCCGTCGTGCTGACGGAACTCTCCCTCGAAGCTCTGCTGGATCGGAGTTCGTGGGACGTCACCGAGCTGAATGTGTGCTGAACTCGGAGGTGTCGTGCGTTCGGTACTTGGATCGGTCGGATCGTGAAGACGTACAACTACATCAACCGCGTTCTCATAACGCTTCCGCTTATGGTCTACGAGGGTACGTGGACGACACTCTCCCGTCTCGTTGCTATGCATCACCATGATCTTGCGTGTGCGTAGGATTTTTTTTTTGAAATTACTACGTTCCCCAATACCACCACCCACTTCATAGCCAGTGCCGAAGATTTAACAGACATGCTGGACTACACCTCCGGAGACATCGACGGCATGGACGACGATGCCGGAGATGAACAAGGCCAAGACCCGCCGTTTACCAGACGTTGGAGGGCCACCTCCACATATGATGTGTATATGGTGGACACACCCAAAGAGGATGACGACGACGGCAGGAAGGATCCGGTTGAGGAGAAGCCTGCTGAGGCACCTCCAAAGCGTCGACATCAGCGGCGCCGCTCAAAATCACGTCGCGGAAAAGACAGCAATACCGGCACTAGAGACAATGACACTCCGGAGAACGCCTAAGACCCCGAAGCCCCCGTCGAACCAACATACGAACAGGATGATTGGGAGGTGGGGCAAGTTAAACCCGACAATCCGGTCGGGAACGAGGACTTGGAGGATAGTAACTATCTACCGATCTCTGAGGATGACATGATCCTCGGCGACGAAGATTTCATCATGCCGAAGGAACCCCTCGAGCAGGAGCGCTTTAAGCGCCAGCTAATCGCTACTACGAGAAGCCTAAAAAAGAAGCAGCAATAGCTCCAAGCCGAACAAGATACGCTTAATGAAAGATGGACTAAAGTCCTGGCAGCCGAAGAATACGGCCTTGAACGCCCAACAGAGCTACCCGAAGCGTGAGCTACTACTGCAATTTGACGACGAGGCTCCTGAGCCAATACCGGCAAAGTATAAAGTTGTTGATGAACCTGACCGACCACCACGTGGGCGGGACAGAGCGGCTACTCACGCCGAACAACAGCCCGCACCTCCCCGCCGTAGAGGCAAGGAGGTTGCAGCTACGGGCTACACCTATGACCTGCGTAAGGACCTGAACAATAGAGCCGGTCAGACCAGATCAATCTATGGATCGAGGGGGCGTGCTCCAACGCGAGAAGACGGTCACCAGGCCTGGCGTGACAACCACAACCTCACCCGGGCCGAAAACCGCATACGGACTTCGTCTGAACTGCGTCGTGACATCGCCCGATACAGAGGCGCCGCACACCCCTTATGCTTCACTGACGAGGTAATGGAGCACCAGTTCCCAGAAGGGTTTAAACCCGTGAACATTGAATCATACGACGGAACAACAGATCCCGCAGTATGGATTGAAGATTTTCTTCTCCATATCCACATGGCTCGTGGTGATGATCTCCATGCCATCAAGTACCTCCCACTAAAATTAAAGGGACCAGCTCGGCATTGGCTAAACAGCCTCCCAGAAAACTCCATTGGTAGCTGGGAAGATTTGGAAGATGCCTGTAGAGACAACTTCCAAGGTACCTATGTTCGGCCCCCAGATGTCGATGACCTCAGTCACATTGTCCAGCAACCCGGAGAGTCAGCACGGAAACTCTGGACCAGGTTTTTAATTAAAAAGAACCAAATTGTCGATTGTCCGGACGTCGAAGCCCTTGCGGCCTTTAAACACACCGTCCGTGACGAGTGGCTCGCCCGGCACCTCGGCGAAGAAAAACCGAAGTCCATGGCAGCCCTCACCACACTTATGACCCGCTTTTGCGCGGGAGAAGATAGATGGCTAGCTCGTAGAAGCAATGGCACCGGCGACCCCGGCACCTCCAAAGTCAGAGACGGCAAACCATGGTGCAACAAGCATAAGCGTCGAAGCAACAATGAAAATACTGAAGATACGGCGGTCAACACCGGATTCAGTGGCTCTAAACCCGGTCAGCGGAAGAGGCCATTCAAAGGAAAAAAAGATGGTCAATCCAGTCTGGACCAAATACTAGATCGGCCTTGCCAGATCCATGGCACCCTTGACAAGCTTGCCAATCATACCAACAGAAATTGTTGGGTCTTTAAGCAGGCCGGTATGCTAAACACCGAACACAAGGGGAAAGGGCCGCCCGGCAAGGACGACGATGAAGAGCCTCGCCCAACGAACACAGGCGGGCAAAAGAAATTTCCCCCCGAGGTGAAAACAGTGAACATGATCTATGTCACTCACATCCCCAAGCGGGAGCGAAAGCGCGCAGTAAGGGACGTTTATGCCATAGAGCCAGTCGCCCCAAAATTCAACCCATGGTCAGCCTATGCGATCACTTTCAATCGCACAGACCATCCGACCAGTATCCGTCATGGACGTTCGGCAGCCTTGGTCCTCGACCCAATTATCGACGGATTCCATCTCACGCGAGTCCTTATGGACGGAGGCAGCAGTCTTAACCTGGTTTATCAGGACACTGTCTGTAAAATGGGTATTGATCCATCAAGAATCAAACCCACCAAAACCACCATTAAAGGAGTGATACCCGGCGTAGAGGCCTGTTGCACACGATCCATAACACTGGAAGTCATCTTCGGCTCATCGGATAAATTCCGAAGAGAATACTTGATCTTCGACATTGTCCCGTTCCGCAGTGGCTATCACGCACTGCCCATACGGACCACTTTCACCCGTTTCAATGCAGTCCCGCACTACACTTATCTAAAGCTCAACATGTCGGGACCATGTGGCGTTATAACAGTCAATGGAAATATGGAGCGTTCCCTCTGTACTGAGGAGCCTACCGTGGCCCTCGCAGCTGAAGTACAGGGTGGCCTCATTAAGCCGAATACTACATCGGCAGTCAAGCCCCCGGACACTGTCAAACGGGTCCAGTCTACCCTGCACACTGACAGTCCGGCTCGTCCAGAGCTAGATTAGCAATTCAGCCTCCGTCAAAGCCCCAACCTGATAGCGGCACACCTACCGCGCGTACATAACTAAGCACTAAAGATACCATCGGCAAGGACGAGGCTTACTAAACATAAGGTCCACAATATGGTTCAACCCTATCCGGACCCTCATATTCTTATTTTTCTTTTTATTTTTATTTTTTCAGGTTCTTTACAACCCACATCACTTTTTGATGGTACCAAGGGCCCTTTTCCAGGCCCCTTATGTATACTCGATTATTGATCCTCTCAAAGGATCATACACCAAGGTGAAAAGCGGTGCAGACGTGCGGCAGAATATCCAAAGGATCTTCAAGATCATATTTTCCTTTTTAGGACCTGTATACAGCTTTCCCTTGTCCTCGGCGTGTAAAATAGCCTTGATGCTTATCACATCCTCTGTAAAAATACGTCTCAACGTACCAATCAGACTATAATGGAAACAGTTTTGCCCAACCTTGTTCGATATCGGCTTATTTCTTAATCTGTTTCCCCCCTTTTACGTCAGATTGGCATATACACCTCGGTACGACTTAAATCACTAGTGGCTCCATTCAGCCATATATATTTGTGAAAACTGAAAACTCCAAACACTCTCAGAGTAAACATCGGCGTCCCGAATACTCCATTATATGCATCGGCTCTGAATCATGTCTTTGGTCAATAGTTGGGTTGTCCGGCTCCTGTGTTTGCTACCTTAGGTTCCGCTAGTTCGGCTAAGATAGTAAAGGGAGAACTACCGCGATTGTGTTTCTGGTTCGTCCGGTCAAGCACCTTGATGTCTACTACACAACCTTCTTCTTGTAGACGTTGTTGGGCCTCCAAGTGCAGAGGTTTGTAGACAGTAGCAGATTTCCCTCAAGTGGATGACCTAAGGTTTATCAATCCGTGGGAGGCGTAGGATGAAGATGGTCTCTCTCAAGCAACCCTGCAACCAAATAACAAAGAGTCTCTTGTGTCCCCAACACACTCAATACAATGGTAAATTGTATAGGTGCACTAGTTCGGCGAAGAGATGGTGATACAAGTGCAATATGGATGGTAGATATAGGTTTTTGTAATCTGAAAATATAAAAACAGCAAGGTAACTAATGATAAAAGTGAGCACAAAGCGGTATTGCAATGCTAGGAAACAAGGCCTAGGGTTCATACTTTCACTAGTGCAAGTTCTCTCAACAATAATAACATAATTGGATCATATAACTATCCCTGAACATGCAACAAAGAGTCACTCCAAAGTCACTAATAGCAGAGAACAAACAAAAATATTATGGTAGGGTACGAAACCACCTCAAAGTTATTCTTTCCAATCAATCTGTTGGGCTATTCCTATAAGTGTCACAAACAGCCGTAGAGTTCGTACTAGAATAACACCTTAAGACACACATCAACCAAAACCCTAATATCACCTAGATACTCCAATGTCACCTCAAGTATCCGTGGGTATGATTATACGATATGCATCACACAATCTCAGATTCATCTATTCAACCAACACATAGAACCTCAAAGAGTGCCCCAAAGTTTGTACCGGAGAATCAAGACGAAAACGTGTGCCAACCCCTATGCATAGGTTCATGTGTGGAACCCGCAAGTTGATCGCCAAAACATACATCAAGTGAATCACGTGATATCCCATTGTCACCACAGATACGCACGGCAAGACATACATCAGGTGTTCTCAAATCATTAAAGACTCAATCCGGTAAGATAACTTCAAAGGGAAAACTCAGTCCATTACAAGAGAGTAGAGGGAGGGAAACATCATAAGATCCAACTACAATAGTAAAGCTCGCGATACATCAAGATCGTATCACCTCAAGAACATGAGAGAGAGAGAGATCAACCACATAGCTACTGGTACATACCCTCAGCCCCGAGGGTGAACTACTCCCTACTCGTCATGGAGAGCGCCGGGATGATGAAGATGGCCACCGGTGAGGGTTCCCCCCTCGGCGAGTGCGAGCAGGTCCCGATTGGGTTTTGGTGGCTACAGAGGCTTGCAGCAGCGGAACTCCCGATCTATTCTATTCCCCGAAGGTTTTAGGGTATATGGATATATATAGGCGGAAGAAACACGTCACGGGAGCCACGAGGGGCCCACGAGGGTGGAGGGTGCCCCCAGGGAGGTGGGCGCGCCCCCTGCCTCGTGCCTTCCTCGTTGCTTTCTTGATGTGGACTCCAAGTCTCCCGGGTTGCTTTCCTTCCAAAAATAACTTCTCCAGAAGGTTTCATTCCGTTTCGACTCCGTTTGATATTCCTTTTCTTCGAAACACTGAAACAAGGGAAAAAAACAGGAACTGGCACTGGGCTCTGGGTCAATAGGTTAGTCCCAAAAATAATATAAAAGTGCATAGTAAAGCCCATTAAACATCCAAGATGGATAATATAATAGCATGAATACTTCATAAATTATAGATACGTTGGAGACTTATCAGCATCCCCAAGCTTAATTCCTGCTCGTCCTCGAGTAGGTAAATGATAAAAGAAAGAATTTATGAACTGTGAATGCTAGCAGGTGCACAAGTTTGATCAACGGTAATTTCAATCACCTTTTCTAACATCATTATATGTCATAACAGTAGCTCAACTCATAGAACTTTTCATGATCAAGTAACAAACTATTCACATGTTAAATTATAGATCATAAATTTTCTTGAAAACTAACAAACCATGTTATTAGTCATCAAACAATTACAATTCATCTTATTTTCAGGAAGAGTCTATGTCAGAGCTTTGATTCAGCAAACTTCACATACTCAACTATCTTTTAGTCTTCCATGATTGCTACCACTCAAAGCATATTTTTAGAACAAATAGCATCCATCGAACACAAAGAAAGATAGGGGCTTAATGTTTTGCCTCCCAACTCATTTATCATATAGATAATTGTCAACAATAATAATGCATGATCAAATATATTTGAATGGCCATATATGCTCAGATCTTTCCATCACATGATGCTTGCCAACTAAAGAGTAGGTTGGAATGAGAAGGAATACTACTGACTCTTGCATAAAAGTAGATAGGCCCTTCGCAGAGGGAAGCAGGGATTTGCAGAGGTGCCAGAGCTCGAAGCAAAAACAGAGAAGAAAATAATTTTGAGAGGTATGCTTTCATTGTCAACATAACGACCAAGAGTTCCCAATATCTTCCATACTACATACATTATAGGCAGTTCCCAAACAGAAAGGTAAGGATTTTTACTCCCCCTCCACCAACAATCATCAATCCATGGCTTGCCCGAAACAACGGGTGCCTCCAACTAACATCAATCCTGGGGGAGTTTTGTTTGCAATTATTTTTTATTCGAATTCGATCTTTTGATCATGGGACTGGGCATCCCAGTTACCAGCCATTTTCTCGTGAATGATGAGCGGAGTCCACTCATCGTGAGAATAACCCACCTAGAATGGAAGATACTGCTATCCCCTAGTCGCTACATGAGCGATTCGGGCATACAAAACCGATATTATTTGAAGGTTTAGAGTTTGGCACATGCAAATTTACTTGGAACGGCGGGTAAATACCGCATATAGGTAGATATGGTGGACACTCATGGAAGAAACTTGGTTCAAGGAGTTTGGATGCACAAGCAGTATTCCCGCTTAGTACAGATATTTTAGCTAGCAAAGGATTCTAAATAGCAAGCACCACATCTTAGAGGATCCAAAACAATATAACTTATACAAATATACCCAAGCATAACTCATTATGTTGTCTTCCTTGTCCAACTTCAACTAATTTGCTCAGGTTTGAAAATAATTAATGGGGATCACAATCGTAGAAGATTTCCAAGATAGTATTATATGTGAAATCTCTCTTCCCTCAATATTCTTTCATGAATTGTTCAAGTGACCAATACAATGTTTGCTAACCTTCAATAAATTTACCACCTCTACTTCTTATATGTGAAGTCATTACTCCCCATGGGATAAGCATATGAAACATATATAATTTCAGATTTATGACATTCAAATCATTCAACTATTTACTCATAGGATATAAGTGAAGCACACGAGTAAATGACAAACTACTCCAAAAAGATATAAGTGAAGATCAATGAGTAGTTAAATAATTATGTAGTTATGTGAAGACACTCTCCCATTTAAGAATTTCAGATCTTGGTATTTTATTCAAACAACAACCAAAACTAAAGAAAATAAAATGACGCTCCAAGCAAAACACATATCATGTGGTGAATAAAAATATAGCTCCAAATAAAGTTACCGATGAACGAAGACGAAAAAGGGGATGCCGTCCGGGGCATCCCCAAGCTTAGGCTCTTGGTTGTCCTTGAATATTACCTTGGGGTGCCTTGGGCATCCCCAATCTTAGGATCTTGCCACTCCTTATTCCATAGTCCATCGAATCTTTACCCAAAACTTGAAAACTTCACAACACAAAACTCAACAGAAAACTCGTGAGCTCCGTTAGCGAAAGAAAACAAAACACCATTCATGGTACTGTAATGAACTCATTATTTATTTATATTGGTGTTAAACCTACTGTATTGCAACTTCTCTATGGTTTATAAACTCTTTTATTAGCCATAGATTCATCAAAATAAGCAAACAACACACGAACAGAATCTGTCAAAAACAGAACAGTCTGTAGTAATCTGTAACTAACGCAAACTTATGGAACTCAAAAAATTCTAAAATAAATTGGTGGACCTTAGGAATTTTTCTAGTAATCATCTGAAAAAATAATCAACTAAATATCACTCTCCAGTAAAAAGTTTTAACTAATCTCGTGAGCGCTAAAGTTTCTGTTTTTTACAGCATGATCATAAAGACTTCACCCAAGTCTTCCCAAATTTTCTAATTGGAACAAACACTAATTAAAACACAAAACTACATCTAAACAGAAGCTATATGGATTATTTATTCCTAAACAGAACCAAAAAGCAAACAACTAAAATAAAATTGGGTTGCCTCCCAACAAGCGCTATCGTTTAACGCCCCTAGCTAGGCATGATGATTTCAATGATGCTCACATAAAAGATAGGAATTGAAACATAAATAGAGCATCATGAAGAATATGACTAGCACATTTAAGTATAACCCACTTCCTATGGATAGGGATTTTGTGAGCAAACAACTTATAGGAACAATAATCAACTAGCATAGGAAGGCAAAACAAGCATAGCTTTAAGATTTTAAGCACATAGAGAGGAAACTTGATATTATTGCAATTCCTACAAGCATATATTCCTCCCTCATAATAATTTTCAGTAACATCACGAATGAATTCAACAATATAACCAGCACCTAAAGCATTCTTTTCATGATCTACTTGCACAGAAATTTTATTACTCTCCACATAAGCAAAATTCTTCTCATGACCAATAGTGGGAGCAAACTCAACAAAATAACTATCATGTGATTGAGAATTAAGATCAAGATGACAAGTTTCATGGTAATCATTATTATTTAAAGCATACGTGTCATCACAATAATCATCATAGATAGGAGGCATGCTTTCATCATAGTAAATTTGCTCATCAAAGCTTGGGGGACAAAAAATATCATCTTCATCAAACATAGCTTCCCCAAGCTTGTGGCTTTGCATATCATTAGCATCCTGGATATTCAAGGAATTCATACTAACAACATTGCAATAATGCTCATCAAACATGAAGCATATGAGGCACCCTTAATTCCACTTTTTTTGTAGTTTTCTTTTATAGACTAAACTAGTGATAAAAAAAGAAACTAAAAGATACGATTCCAAGATCTAAAGATATACCTTCAAGCACTCACCTCCCCGGCAACAGCGCCAGAAAAGAGCTTGATATCACTACACAACCTTGTTCTTGTAGACGTTGTTGGGCCTCCAAGTGCAGAGGTTTGTAGGACAGTAGCAAATTTCCCTCAAGTGGATGACCTAAGGTTTATCAATCCGTGGGAGGCGTAGGATGAAGATGGTCTCTCTCAAGCAACCCTGCAACTAAATAACAAAGAGTCTCTTGTGTCCCCAACACACCCAATACAATGGTAAATTGTATAGGTGCACTAGTTCATGAAGAGATGGTGATACAAGTGCAATATGGATGGTAGATATAGGTTTTTGTAATCTGAAAATATAAAAACAGCAACGTAACTAATGATAAAAGTGAGCACAAACGGTATTGCAATGCTAGGAAACAAGGCATGGGGTTCATACTTTCACTAGTGCAAGTTCTCTCAACAATAATAACATAATTGGATCATATAACTATGCCTCAACATGCAACAAAGAGTCACTCCAAAATCACTACTAACGGATAACAAACGAAGAGATTATGGTAGGGTACGAAACCACCTCAAAGTTATTCTTTCCAATCAATCCGTTGGGCTATTCCTATAAGTGTCACAAACAGCCCTAGAGTTCGTACTAGAATAACACCTTAAGACATACATCAACCAAAACCCTAATGTCACCTAGATACTCCAATGTCACCTCAAGTATCCATGGGTATGATTATACGATATGCATCACACAATCTCGCATTCATCTATTCAACCAACACATAGAACCTCAAAGAGTGCCCCAAAGTTTCTACGGAGAATCAAGGCGAAAATGTGTGCCAACCCCTATGCATAGGTTCATGGCGGAACCATAAGTTGATCACCAAAACATACATCAAGTGAATCACATGATATCCCATTGTCACCATAGATACGCATGCAAGACATACATCAAGTGTTCTCAAATCATTAAAGACTCAATCCAATAAGATAACTTCAAAGGGAAAACTCAATCCATTACAAGAGAGTAGAGGGGGAGAAACATCATAAGATCCAACTACAATAGCAAAGCTCGCGATATATCAAGATCGTATCACCTCAAGAACGAGAGAGAGAGATCAAACACATAGCTACTGGTACATACCCTCAGCCCCGAGGGTGAACTACTCCCTCCTCGTCATGGAGAGCGTCGGGATGATGAAGATGGCCACCGGTGAGGGTTCCCCCTCCGTGAGTCTTGAGAACAGTCCTGGCCGGGTTTTGGTGGCTACTGAGGAGGCTTCTTGCGGCGGAACTCCCGATCTATTCATTCCCGAAGGTTTTAGGGTATATGGATATATATAGGCGGAAGAAATCGTCGGGGAGCCACGAGGGGCCCACGAGGGCGGAGGGCGTGCCTAGTGGGGTAGGAGCGCCCCCTGCCTCGTGCCTTCCTCGTTGCTTTCTTGACGTGGACTCCAAGTCTCCCGGGTTGCTTTCCTTCCAAAAATAACTTCTCCAGAAGGTTTCATTCCGTTTCGACTCCGTTTGATATTCCTTTTCTTCGAAACACTGAAACAAGGGAAAAAACAGGAACTGGCACTGGGGTCTTGGTCAATAGGTTAGTCCCAAAAATAATATAAAAGTGCATAGTAAAGCCCATTAAACATCCAAGATGGATAATATAATAGCATGAATACTTCATAAACTATAGATACGTTGGAGACGTATCACACCTGAGTAGAGAAAGCCGAAAAATGACTGTCATGATGCGGTGAGAGCTAGTCAGCAATTCGGCGACTTACTAAATCTCTAGCGATTTCTTCCGTATTACACAAAGGACTGACTCTTTCCAGTCACGCGCTTAAGGCATTCAAGTCCGGATAGCCGCACACGCACCAGGGGCTAACTTACAGTCCCATTGTCAAACTCCTATGGCTAAGTGAAAGTGCTAAAGCCGCATAGTCTGATTGCCTGGTTCACTACGTAAATCACCTCCTTTACGGACCAAGACGTTGGGTCAAGAGTGATTACACGTTATCCCGAACACCCACGTAGTATCTACGTGGGGGCTGAAGCCGACAACTGGCAAACTTTCAGAATAATAATATACGGCCGCACAGGAGGAAAGTAGTTCAGATAAATGCATAAAATATATTACAAATCCTTGGTTTATACAACGTCTGGGCAGTTCGGACATTCACTCGAACATGATGTCCTTCGAGCATTGGCCCTCTATCAAGCGGGCACCCTCCAGGACGTCCTCAAAATAGCGGTCCGGCTTGCGGTGGTCCTTGCCTCCGGGCGGACGCTCAACTGCCATGACGGCGGCCTTCATTTTCACCCAGTGCATCTTGACACGGGCAAAGGCTAGCCGCACACCTTCTATACATGACGAGCACCTGACCGCGTCAATTCGGGGCAGCGCGTCAACGAGTCGCTGCACCAGGCCAAAATAGCTGCTTGGGACGGGTTCGGCTGGCCACAGCCGGACTATGACGTCCCTCATGGCCAATCCGGACATCCTATGCAGCTCGGCCCACTGCGCAATCTGGTCTTTCAACAGCGTTGGGCGCTCCTGCGCGCAAACTGTGACCAGAATAGCTTCTCCATCGTGTGCCCCTCCTGGGCCCGGAAGACTTGCGCGGCGTCGGCGGCACTCTTCGGAAGATCCACAAAGGCGTCTAGAGCACTCCACAGTCGAGTAAGCAAGACATACTTCTGATTACCAAATTTACTCTATAAAAGAAAGGGCTTACCAGCCGCTATCTGTCCGGCCTGCTTGATCACCTCACGCGCCGCTCGGGATTCGGCCCGCGCCTCCTCGGCCTCTTGAAGGGCCTTGGCCAGGTCGGTTGCCTGGGCCTTATTCTTCTCCTCTAGGTACTCGCACTTGCTGACAGCATCCTTGAGCGCCTGCTCCACTTCGGTAACCCTCTCCTCATATTGGTGGCGGACGGCCTGCTCGGATTCCAAAACCTCGGCCGCTTTAGCAGCGGCCGCTTTGTTCGCCCTTGCCTGCTCCTTGGCTTGGACAAGTTCTCCCCTGAGGGTCTCGACCGCAGCAGCACTGCCTGCAACCATACACATAGCAGCGCATGAGCTTCGACTCAGAATCTGCACATCAATACATGCATGAACGAGATATCCTGAAACATACCTTGCACTTCGTCAAACCTCTTGTTGATGCGGACGAGATCCTCATCGGCCAGCCCCAGCTTACGCTTAAGCTCGGATACTTCGGCGGCCTGGGCGGTTGCCGCTAACAGTGAAGCCTGCTTCTCAAAATAGAAAAATACATTATCTCCCTCTGAATATTATCGATCCTCTGTTCCCCTTTTTCAAAAGATGAACAGAGTCTCGAAACTACTATATATATACAGGCATATTTTTCATATGAAAAGCGGTCAGGAATATTACATCGCATACCTCGAAGCCTGTTAGTAGGCTAGTGAAGGCCTCGTTCAACCCGCTCTTGGCGTATTGAATCTTTTCCATCACCACACCCATCAAGGTGTGGTGCTCCCCCACGATGGAAGCACGTTGCAGTGCCTCCATCAATGTGTTCGGCACCTCTGGATTAGTGGAGGTCGCCACTGGAGTTTGCGCACCCCCTCCCTTGAAGGGGATCGCTTATTCGGTTCCGGAGCCACTTGGGTTTCCAAAACGGTGTTCGACGGGGGGCTGGATTGGTCAAGGCCCCCGCCATCAGTCTCCATAGGGATTGCTCCCACTGTGTTTTCGGCGGCCAAGGTGTTACCCTCTGGCGCTGTTTTGGCGGCCTCCCATACCGCTCCGTTACCCGGAGAGGCCCTTTAGGACAACACTTCGGTGTCGTCTGTGGCATTAGGCGGGGAGGCTCGTGGAGACGACTCGCTCTCCATCATCCCCGGGTCCAAAGAATTCCCCTCCGATGATTGTTGGGGGAGATCGCGGGCCAGACTATATCATACAATGTGTTATATAACAATCATAAAGACCGGACTTATGTAAGGCACCCTCGTATACTTACAATGCGGCAAGTGGCTTTGGCCTGGGGCGCCACTCGGGGATGGCTTCGGCGTCTGAATCTGAGCCGTCCGGGAGGGATATTTTCCCCCTTTTGGGCGCCTCCGCCTCTGGATCTTCGGAGGCCGCCCTTTTCTTCTTCCTCCCCTTCGGGGGAGAATTGCTTTCTGGTTCTTCCTCCTCCTCGTCTTCATCTTCCTCACGAGAGGAGTGAGTTTTGGTCTCTTCGAACACTGCGTTCGAAGAACCTTTACATCGGAGGCCACCTTTGGCCTCCTTGCTCTTCTTCTTGGCCTTCGTCTACGACGCTTGATAGGGCGCCGGGACCAACATTCTCATCAACAGAGGACCAGCCGGGCTTTCGGGAGCGAGGCGAACACTGATCCGGGCCTTCTTTGTCCATCCCTGTTATAGGATGGAATTCTCAGTACATCCCTTTTGATTGATGAACTACGTTATGTTCAGAAATTTAGTACTTACCGGGGAAGCCGGATGATTGCAGCCGAGGCCAATATCCTCGGACGTCTGTGGCCATGACTTCTGAGTCTTGAAGAGCAGCTTCCAGATCGCTTCATGCATCATGCCGAAGAACTACTGCAGTGTCCGCGGCCCTTCTGGATTGAACTCCCACATGCGGAGAGGCCGGCGTTGGCAGGGAAGGGTTCGATGGATAAGCATCACTTGGATCGTGTCAGTGAGGCTGGTGTCCTTCTCTATGATACTTTTGATGAGCTTCTTCAGCACCAACACCTCGTCGGATGACCCCCGGTCCAGACTGTTGGTCCATGACGCAAGCCGCAGCGGGGGTCCGAATCTGAATGCAGGAGCGGCCGCCCACTTAGTGTCGCATGGTTCGGTGATGTAAAAACACTCATGCTGCCATATTTTGACGGTCTCCACAAAGGCCCCTTTGGGCCAGGTAACTTTGGGGAGCTTGCTTACCATGGCGCCGCCACAATCCGCGTGCTACCCGTCGACCACCTTCATCTTCACATTGAAGATCTTGAGCCACAGACCGAAGTGTTGGGAGATGCGGAGGAATGCCTCACATACGACAATAAAAGCCGAGATGTGGAGGAAGGAGTCCGGAGCTAGATCGTGAAAATCTAGCCCGTAATAGAACATGAGACCACGAACAAAGGGGTGGAGGGGAAATCCTAGTCCACAGAGGAAATGAGGGATGAACACAACCCTCTCACCATGCTCTGGAGTAGGGATGACTTGCTCCTTGGCAGGAAGCCTGTGTTTGATTTCCGTTGTTAGGTACCTCGCCTCCCGGAGCTCCTTGATGTCCTTCTCCGTCACGGAGGAGGCCACCCACTTTCCTTGAGAGCCGGATCCGGACATGGCTAGAGTGTTTGGTGGTGAAGGAAAAGATTGAAGCTTGAGCGCTGGAGCTCGAAGATGGGAAGGCTGAGGAAGAAGAAGGCGTGAGGTAAAAAGATGGGTCCTTATCCTCTTATAAAGGCAGTGAATATCAAACGCTCCCCCACAAGCTTTAAAACTCGCTTATTCCCAAGGGGTCGTGCGAATGGCACGGTTGGGTTACCCGTATTGATGAGAATCCCGCGATAAGGGGACACGATCTCTGCTTTGACAAGACGTGTCAATAAGGGCCGCGCCTCGAAACGCAAAGCGAGAGGCTAAAGACGGTTCAAAATAATAATAAGGCCAGGTTTAACGTCTCGCCGAAAAAGTTGTCAGTAGACATGACTTATTTTGTTTAAGTATTTTGCCCTTGTGGTTAAGGGTTGTAAATGTTATACAGAGCCGGATATAGTTCTCTTGTTCAACTGCTTTGGAGTATTCGGAGGAGGAACCCGCCTTGCAATGTCGAAGACAATCTGCACGTCGGACACATCGTCATTGAAGCCTGGTTCAGGGGCTACCGAGGGAGTCCTGGATTAGGGGGTCCCCGGGCGTCCGGGCTGTGTGACATGGGCCAGACTGGTGGGCCGTGAAGATACAAGATAGAAGGCCTTCCCCCGTGTCCGTATGGGACTCTCCTTTGCATGGATGGCAAGTTTGGCATTCAGATGTATAGTTTCCTTTCTCTGCAAACAGACTTTGTACAACCCTAGGCCTCTCCGGTGTCTATATAGACAGGGGGTTTAGTCCGTAGAGGCTTAGACAAATCATACAGGCTAGACTCTAGGGTTTAGCCATTACGATCTCGAGGTAGATCAACTCTTGAAACCCCCATACTCATCAAAGTCAATCAAGCAGGAAGTAGGGTATTACCTCCATTCAGAGGGCCCGAACCTGGGTAAACATCATGTCCCCTGCCTCCTATTACCTTTGATCCTCAGACGCACAGTTCGGGACCCCCTACCCGAGATCGGCCGGTTTTGACACCGACACCAGCGTATGGACTGTGATGCTATGGCTGGGCTGCCATGTCTTGAGGAAGCCCTTGACTGCTTTAGGGATGTTGGACTTCTGCCCTTTTTGACTGACAAGGAACATTGGAATGAAGAGCTTCTGCTGCAGTTCTATGCAACTCTCCATATTCGAGGCTACAACAGGGATCCGAAGACTTGGGTCCTTGACTGGATGACAGGTGATGTTCATCAAGAAGCCAAAGCTCAAGATATCATCGAGCTTACTTCCCTGCCCACTCCAGGTGAGTTATATCAACCTGGTTGTCAGCTTCATTAGAATGAGCTGCAGAGCATTTTTCAGAAGACAGGGCCAAACATGAGTCAAATGCTCAGCATGATGAAGCCATTGCCCCAAGACGCTGAATATCCAAAGGAATTCTTTGTTAAGGACCTTGAGTACTTGCCACACACAGTGTACCATATTCTGAGGCATACTCTCTGGCCTATCAAAGGACATTCTTCTGAAGCAAAACTTGAAGGCGCTATGAAGACTTTGGTATTCTATATCATCAATGGCATCAGATTCAATACTCAGGATTTTTTCATCAGACAACTTGCTACTTCTGGGATTGATCTGTTTGGCCTGAGATTCTATGCTCCATGGGTGATGCCTTTGATTAAGCTTCATTCTACCATTGACTATCAGCCTTCAGCGCGCAACCATGCCATCTTTATGCCTGAAGTTGATATGTCTATTAAAGCCATCTACCCCGAGCCTGCCAAGAAGCCACTCCACCTTCAGAATGCTGAATTTAAAAGCTTCATGCAGCCAATTGAAGGGGTTCTTGTGCCCAATGCTGCAACACATGCTTATCCTCTGGCTGGAAACATGAGAGTGCCATACCGTGCTAATACTGAAGCCACTGCCAGCACAATAGCTCAAAGGCCTCAGAAGCGTCCCCGTGTCCTCAATGACCGTGAGCTTCAGGTGGCTTTACATCAAAAGCACGATAGGCATCATGATTGGCTGAAGCGTCAGATGTAGAGTCTCTTGGTGGATGTTAATCGCATTCGCAACTTGGCCACCAAGAACTCATTTGTTGCACATGAAGCCTGTCGGCGGTCTTGGAAGAGCCTCACAGTGCTTTGCCATGAAGAAGATCTTCGCGAAGATGGCTTCACAGAGAACTTCAAGTTTGACTCCAGGCCTCCACCGAATGCAAGCTGGCGTCACGCTCCCTCTATTGAAAATTCTGAATATTCGTCTTTGGCAGCAACTGTTGTTGCGAGAGTCGTCGATGAAGAAGACGACGCCACTTCACCGACTTTGGCTGCACTGCATCAAGATTCTGCGTCAGGCCCGCCTGGACCACCAAACTCCAACGTCGACCCTGCTCCATCATCTACTCTATCTGGGAACGAGTAGATACTCTATGTCTTCAAATCTTTTTAGTCCTTACTGACAAAAGGGGGAGAAGCATATGAGTTGATAGTCTTCAAGCGGGTCTATATGGGTGGTTGCATTATTTCTGCTAAGTTCTTACCACTCTCGTTTTTGAAACTATTTGGTTTTTGAGTTGTAACACTTAAACTTGATGGTCGTTTGCTGCGTTTTGCTGCTACTTTGTGATGAGATGAAAACTTCCGCATGAAGTCATTCTACAGACGCCCATTTTTCATTGTGCATGTCATTGTCTTCGTTATTCTTATATATGCATGATGAATTATCTTTGTATGTTGAAGAGGATCTCCACAAAGTAAAACCTGCCATGTGCATTTGCATTCAAAAGCAAACTACTTATATGCACATCTTCAGGGGGAGCCTTCTTGCAACTTATGAAGACAATTTCTTTATCCTTAACTCTCACATACTTTTATCCCCGTTGAAAACTTCAACCAATTTGTCGTCAATCACCAAAAAGGGGGAGATTCTAAGTGCATCTAGTGCCACCCCTAGTTGGTTTTGGAGTATTGACGACAAAGTTGGTTGAGGGACTAATGTGTTTGTGAGAATTGCAGGATAACACAGGTAGTAGTCCCTTATTGATTCGGTTTACCTACTAGAGATGACCCCTAAAAATGTGCAAAGACATTGAAGACAATGGTGGACTGTGAAGACATTCACAGTGAAGATTATGACATGAGAAGACATTCATATGAAGACTATGGAGTACCAAGACATAGTTGTTTCGTAGTTTCCTTTTCTTCTTTGTTGAGTCATAGGAACCACTGTACTATTAAGTGGGGTCCAAGTGAACAAAGTCAGAGTGACTAAAGTGATGCTCAACCAAATCCTATGTCTTCGAGCGAAGACAATGAGACCAAATCTTATCCAGAGCTGGATGAGTCAGCTTTGCTTGTAGCCCAAGTCAAGCTACTGCGTGTGTTTGAAATCCGACCGTTCGACACGTATCGCTTCCTTAGTGACCGAGGGTCATTTCGAACAAATCAAGTTGGGTTGCCTCCTGGCTATATAGGGCCCACCCCCTACACCATAAATTGGTGGCTGCTCAGAGTTAGTGCACGGCTTTTGTCGTTTGAGAGCAACCCACCTCCAAAGCATTTGAAAGAGAGATCCTTGCGAGGACAAAGCCCAAAACACCCAGATCCAAAGAGTGTTAGGCATCACTAAAGTCTTTCTGTCTGCGTGATCTGAAGACTTGTTACACTTGAGGACTGTGAATACTCTAGCCGGTTAGACGTCGTGTTCTGAGCATCCAAGAGTCATTGTGGATCGCCGGTGAACGAAGTCTGTGAAGGTTTGGAAGTCTACCTTGAAGACTTACCAAAGTGATTGGGCGAGGACTGGGTGTCCTTAGCTCAAGGGGAATAAGGTGAAGACGCAGTCTTCTGAGTTAAATCTCAGCCTCCCTAACCAGACATACAATTGTCACAGCAACTGGAACTGGTCTACCAAATCCTTGTCTTCACCAAGCAATTGGTTCTATCCTCTACTTCCCTTTACTTTACAGTTTGTCTTCGTGAAGTTGTTGCTTGCTTGTATGATCTGATTGACTTCACTGAGTGAGGACTGTTTACTGTTTGGCTTCATACTGCCTTCCATTCTGATCCATACTACCTAGCTGCTGATAGTTTTCGTGCTTTCACTTCATTGCTTACTTGACTATGGCTTGTCTAGTGTAGTCTACCTTCCGCTGCATATCAATAGGTTCATTTCTGTCGTTTGTCTTCAAAGACCTCGTGTTTTGAAGACTTTCATAAAAATCGCCTATTCACCCCCCTCTAGTCGATAACTAGCACTTTCAGTCATCGCCAGCGTCCTCCTGCCGCTGGTCTCCGTCGCCATCAACGGAAATCTCACCGTCGTTGTCGCTGTAGCGAGTTCGTCGCCAAGTTAGGGCACGGACTCAATTTCTTGGTGCGTTCCTTTTTCCGATTCTTGTATAGAGATTATTGCCATTGTTCTTGCCATGCATGAGATCAATCTATCCACCGAAAAGTTCCATTAGATTAGATTTGATACAAAAAACTTAGGGTTAGGTTTCGCTGAATTCATCTCGGACCAACCGATCTGAGGATCTCGGTCTCACCGATTTGGCTCAGGCCATTGCACAAGTACAACTTGGTCTGACCGAAGTGTATGAATCGGTGTGACGGAAATCACTCACTCTATGAAACCCTAGCATCTCGAAGTCACCGAACTGCATTTCGGTCTGACCAAAACTACATGTTTAGACTCTGTTGCTGCTTCGGTGTCACCGAGTTAGTCATATCGGTAGCTCCGAAATGCTTTCTGCAGAAAACTAAAATTAAGTTTTTTTCACAACCTTTTTGCAAAATAGTTGTTCTTTGTGATCCTCATCCACTCTACCTATACCTATCTATTCACAAGGTCAGTTTCAGAGATGTCAGACAACAGTGATAGTCAGAACAGGTCAGAGGAGTAGGTGAATCTCAGTGAGGGCACTAGTCCCTCCAACAACAGCTATGATGATGGTAGCAGAAGCAGTCCAAGCAACTTGCCTAAGGCTGCTACTAGGCAAAGGAAGAAGAGAACCTCAGATTCAGAGGATGAGGACTTTGTTGTTGATGAGGAGGTCACCTAAAAGAATAAGGTGCTCAAGAAAGAGCAAGCTGCTTCTGCTGCTGGTATCAAGCCTAGTATGAAGAAGGCTCACTTGAGCAAGCCCATGTCAAAAGCCAGAGCCTCCACTCTAGAAACCATAAAATCAAGAGAGGAAGAGGCTGCCAGAGGAAAGAAAAGGAAGGAAAGAGTCAAGAAGACTATGGCCAGAGTTATAGGAAAACCTTCCATGATGAGAGAGTCTGATGAAGAAGAGGAGGAGGAAGAGCCAGTGCCAAAATCTCAGAAGCTCATGGGGGATGCTATCAAGTCTGGGGCTGCTCCATCTAAGCCCAAGACAGCCCCCAAGTCTCCAACTCAAGCTCAAGCTCCAAAACCTTCTGCACCCAAGAGATCCACCAGAAACACCCCTACTGCTGAAAAGAACAAGGCCCCAGTGCCAGCAGTTCAAGAGGAAGAAGAGCAACAAGTGCTCAGAAAGCTAAAGCCAAAGATTCCAGATCATGATGACAATCATCCTGTTGCTGAAAACATGAAGGAAAGGAAAGATGCAGGTCTGAGATTGTGGAGACATTTTGATCCTTATGCTGTCAGGAGAAGGACTGTTGTTGATTATTGTTTCCGTACCAAGGAACAGCAGGACTTCTATGAAACAATCTTATTGGACAAGAAGCCCATAGTATGGGACATGATATGGGTTGACTGGATATACATTGATGATGATGAGGACTACTTTCCAGGAGTGCATGATAGCTTCAGAATGAATGAAGTTGACAAGTTTGTTGGCCAAAAATTGACAAAGTGGAATGATGAGATGGTAATGCAATTCTACTCCACTTCTCATTTCTATCCAGATGGCAAGATTGTCTGGATGACAGAAGGAACTAGGTATCAGTCAACAATTTCTGAGTGGGCCAAGTTGGTCAATGCCCCTGATGAGGATGAAAATGACATAGATGTGTATGCCAAGCCCAGGAAGGACCACAACTCAACGGAAAATATGTACAAGGACATTCCTGATAAGGCATTGGAGACTCACAAGTTTGGATCAATTTATTATCTTCTCTCTGGCTTGACCACCATCAACACCATTTTGAGGCACACTTTGCTGCCCAAGTCAGGAGAACATAGAATGATCCGTGGCCATTCAATCAACTTGCTTCATTTGTTTGATGTGCCATAGAAGTTCAAGGTGATGAGTCTCATTGTTGAGACAGTGAAGAGAACTGCAGCTGATCTGAAAATATCATGTGGATATGCCCCTCACATTCAGATGCTTATCAACTCCAAGATGGGGACATGGACATATCTTCTTGACAAAGAGCATCTTCCCCTGAGACCAGAATTTGAGGACAAGGAGGTTGTCATGGATGCATCACATCCAACATGTGCAGAAGCCCAGGAGAAGAGAGAGAAAGCAAAGGCTGCAAAAGCAGCAAAACTAGCTAGTGCTCCAGATGCTTCGCAAGTGATGCTCAAGACCAAGCAGGATCAACTCAGTTATATGCTTGAGGCTACTGTGAGGATTGAAAAGGGATTGGCCACCCTGACTCAGAATCATGAGAGTCTTGAGAGGATCATTGAGACAAAATTTCATGATCTAGATGTGAAGGTCACAGAGATCCAATCTACTGTGGAGAGACTCCAGGAAGAGCTTGAAGAAAGGAGTGACAGACCAACCACAGATGCCTTTCGGAAAGTGACAAGGGCGCAAAGGTCTTCAGCTGTGCTAGTTGCTAGTGATACGAGGACTACATTGTCAGCAACTGCAGCAATTGCCTCAGTCATACCTCCAGTTTCAACTCCTCCAGCTCCATAGACATCAGCTGAAGTTTTTGCAGACGGACTCCTCTCCACGCCATCTACGCACATCAGAGCAACCAGCCAGAAGACATCTTCAGGAGCTCCCAGAGATCGTGCCTAGAGTGCCGCATAGCACTATGCATTTTCAAGCTTTTTGGTAACTTGTTGCCAAAGGGGGAGAAGGTGTATAGATCATTAGGCTGAGAGAGAGAGAGAGAGAGAGAGAGAGAGAGAGATAAAGAGAGAGTTTTAGCTTTTTGTTGCCTCTCTTGCTACTTTGGTCATTTGCTTTGATCATTTACTTGTTTGATGCATGCTACAATATTTGTGCTTGTGTGTGAGATACTCTTACGATCATGTTTTTTATCATACTATGCTTTCTTATCGTGCTTGCTCGATTATATCTATGATACTTGTGTATGATCAATCATGTTTGTCCTTGGTGATGAGTGCATGTTCTTTATAGCTTATCATTTTGAGCGCTCCACCAAGATGTATGTGACATGGAAGAGTGGCTCATGATCCTAATTGTCACGCCCAACATGCGACCCTATCCTAAAGGAACTCGAAGGTCCCACCAAGGATAGAAGCGCATCTTGAAGACGCTTCTGCAAGGTGGATATCATTACATCAACATTACATAATAGTGGGGATACATCCAATACATACAAGGTCACCTGAATACAACAATACAACATCACGACATACAAGATCAACATCCGACTACGGATGAATCATAAACAGAAACTCAAACAATATCCACCCTGCTAGCCCAGGCTGCCGACCTGGAACCTATCCCCTGATCGAAGAAGCAGAAGAACTCCAAAACAAGCAAACATCGCTCTCGCGTCATGATCATCGCATAACCTGTACCTGCAACTGTTGGTGTAGTAAACTGTGAGCCACGAGGACTCAGCAATCCCATTACCATGGGTGTCAAGACTAGCAAAGCTTAATGGGTAAGGAAGGGGTAAAGTGGTGAGGTTGCAGCAGCGACTAAGCATGTCTGGTGGCTAACTTATGCAGATGAGAGCGAGAAGAGGAGCAAAGGAACGGTCGTCAACTAGCAATGATCAAGAAGTGATCCTAAACTCCTACTTACGTCAGACATAACCCAGAAACCGTGTTCACTTTCCGGACTCCGCCGAGAAGAGACCATCACGGCTACACACGCGGTTGATGCGTTTTAATTCGGATCAGGTGTCAAGTTATCTACAACCGGACATTAACAAATTCCCATCTGCCTATAACCCGCAGCACGGCTTTCGAAAGATTATACCTGCAGGGGTGTCCCAACTTAGCCCATGATAAGCTCTCGCGATCAACGAAGGATATTCCTTCTCCCGAAGACCCGATCGGTCTAAATCCGGCTACAAGACATTTCGACAAGAATAAAACAAGACCAGCAAGACCTCCCGGCGTCTGACACCACGATAGTAGCCAGCGTATCTCGTCTCGGGACACGACCGGATGAGCAGTCCGTACAACTAAAACCAAGCCTCGAGTTTCCCCGAGGAGGTGCTGCAAAGGGCTCTAGTTCGGACCAACACTTAGACAAGCATTGGCCCGGGGGGGCTAAAATAAAGATGACCCTTGGGTTAATTACTCCCAAGGGAAAAGTAGGTGGTGGTGAGGCAAATGGTAAAACCAATGTTGGGCCTTCCTGGAGGAGTCTTATTCAAAGCGAACTGTCAAGGGGGTCCCATAAATCACCCGACCGCGTTAGGGACGCAAAATCCAGAACATAATACCGATATGGCGAAACTAGGGAGGCAAGAGTGGAACAAAACACCGGGCATAAGGCCGAGCCTTCCACCCTTTACCAAGTATATAGATGCATTAATACTATAAGAGATATTGTGATATCCCAACATAAACATAATCCAACATGGAGCAATCTTCATCTTCACCCGCAACTAGCAACGCTATAAGAGGGGCTGAGCAAAGCGGTAACATAGCCAAACAACGGTTTGCTAGGAAGGGTAACAAAGGTTAGAGTTTCATGGCAATTTGGGAGGCTTGATAAGCAAGTGGTAGGTAACGCAGCATAGCGAAAGAACGAAGCAACTAGCATAGCAATGATAGTAATGAGATCGAAGGTGACAGTCATCTTGCCTGAAATCCCGCAAGGAAGAAGAACGAGTCCATGAAGAAGATGAAGCCACGAAGACGAACCAAGCGTGAGCGAATGAATCCTCACGATCGCATAAAAGCAGGAACTATCGAGAAGAAGCACACAACATGGTAAACACACCACACATAGACAAGACATGATGCACAACAAGCATGATGCATGACAAAGCTACATGAAGCTACTCATGGCAAGAGATGATGCAAACAAGAACAACACATCAAAGCAAGTTTAAATGAGGCCGGAAACAACATATAACAACTCCTAAAGTCCTCATATGCAAATTTCAAAATTGGTCCAGATCTGAATAAACCTTATGTTCAAGTTCTAAACAGAAATTTAAGATGCACCACGATGATCTACACGAAATTCTAGTCAAGTTACATATAAAATTCATTTAATTCGGAGCTACGGCCTAGAAGATATGAGCAAAACAAGTTAACCATGGCATTGATGCAAAATGCATCCAAACATCAAGCAACACCTCAAAACAAGGATGCAACATGATAATATGAAACTATATGCAATTCTAAGCAAGTTTCATATAGAGCACACTCAAACGGAGCAACGGTTCAACACATACACCCTATACAAATTTAAAGGACAAGCTGTCCAAAACAGCAACTAGGCATATTGCAAGCATCAAAACAACAAGCTACAGCATCCCAACGTAATAACAAAAGGCATGGGCATGAAGTACAGGTAAAGCATCACAAAACATGAACACAGAGCTATCTCCAGAAATCACTAGAACATGCTCAAAAGGACATGGCAAGATTGCAAATAGTATCAGTTTCAGACTTTAGCAGAAATAACATCAGGTTGCAATGTTTAGAGCTATCAAAACACATGTTACAGGAACTTATAATAGCAAAACAAGACATAGCATGACTCCACTCAAAGCATAGATCAAAAGTCCTTTACTGACCCTGAGCCAAAAACGATCAGAAAATATGATGGCACCCACGTAAACATGGCAAATGATATGACAGCTTCATACATGGCAGGAACAACAATAAGTAGACATGTTGGTGAGCTTGAACCACTCACCACAGAGCAAAACATGGCATGGAAAGGCAACTAACAGTAAGAAGACATGTTTATGAAGCTAAGCATGGCAAGAGCAAGTTCATAGAGTGCATGTATCACTAGCAAAGCTCATGGCAAAACTGAACTTAATGTTAACAGGCTGACAGCAACATTATTTAGCAATTTGATAGCAGGATTACAACAAGTTAGAGCAGACTATAAATGGAACCAGGGGCATGGATGGATAGATCATGACATGTATAAAAAAACATCCTTAGTGAACATATTCAGATTATGCATAGAATAACTTGTAGCAGCAGGTTAACATAGCATCACGAAATAACACAATCAGCCTAGCAAAACAGTAACAGCAAGTACCCTACTTAACAAGCTTGATGCACTCACTACAGGACCCACAAAAATACATGGATGGCACCACTGTAAATATGGAATGACATAGCACAAAACACATATAGAGCTCATGCTCATAAGATGCACACATCAAATGCAACAAAAATGACAAATCATCAAGTTCTGATAACAGGCAGTAGTTAACATCATGAAGCACTCTTGCAACGATGATTCAGGCATCAAGATGACCTCAAATGAACATGGTGCAATGGAATTAAATGAATTACTCGTCGAGGTGAACAATTTGACATACTACACGCCCAAAACGGAGACATGGATGCGGAGTTATGATGCGATGAACAGGGGCATAAAAATAACAGGGATCTCCCGGACTTGGTGAAAATTATACCATCGCGAAGGTCAACCGGGCTCGCGGGTCGGGTCGGAGGCGAGCGGTTCCGGCGCGACCCGGCGGCGGCGGCTCTTCGGCGAGGTCGGAGGAGGCCGGGGAGGCGACGGCGAGGCGGCCCCGGACCGATCTGGCCGGATCCGGCCAGTGGCGAAATGGCCGGCGGCGAGGACGCGGGTCAGTGAGGTGGCGCTGAGGCACGCGACGGCGGGTCCCGGGCGCCGGGCGGCGAAAGGGACGGGCGGCGAGGCGGCGGCGAAGGCCACAAAGCGGAGGCGGCGACGGGCGCGCCCGGCCGTGAGGCGGCGGTCGGGCGCGGGCACCCATGGGCGGGCGGGCGGCGCTGCTGCCGGGCAAGGGGATGGCTCCCGGCTGGTCGGCGGCACAGAGAGAGGAGGGCCACGGGGACACGCGGCAGGCCTGGATTGGGCGCTAAGGGCGGACATGTCCGCCGTCGGTTAATTTCGTCCGGCGGCGGGGACAGGAAGAAGACTAGGGTTTGGACCGCGAATTTCGGGGTAGAGGGCATATTTATAGGTAGGGGGAGCTAGGAAAGTCCAAATTGAGCACGGTTTTCGGCCACACGATCGCGATCGAACGATCGAGAGCATAGAGGGGAGTTTGCTGGGTTTTGGGCCACTTTGAAAGGGGTGTTGGGCTGCAAAGAGAAGGAGGCTTTTACGGTTACCCGGTTAACCGTTGGAGTATCAAACGGACTCCAAATGGCACGAAACTTGACAGGCGGTGTACCGGTGCTATACCAAGGCTGCTTGGCAAGCCTCGGTCCATTCCGAGAATGTTTAACACCCGCTCTACGAGAGACAAAGCAGAACGCCGGAGGACATAGGAGTGCCGGATCGCGAAACGGACAATGGGGAAAATGCTCAGATGCATGAGACGAACACGTATGCAATGCAATGCACATGATGACATGATAAAATGCAACACACAAGCAAATGACATGGCAACAACGACGAATAACTGGCAGACACCTGGCGCATCGAATCCGGGGCGTTACAACACTCCTCCACTAACAAGAGATCTCGTCCCGAGATCTTAGGACCGAGACGGAAGGTAAAATGGATGAGGTGAAACAAGAACTCAAGAGAGGAAACAAAGAATCGAGAGCACTCGAGAAAAGAGAGGAACGACGAGAATGACAAGAATTGAAAGCTAACGGAATCAGATAGACTATGAAACCACTCCGGTTAGAACGAGATAAGAAACGAATAAGACTGAAAGGATTTAGGTAGCACTCCGGTTAAAACATGGAGGAATAGAACACGAACTTAATAAGATGGAATGAAACTTGATGAACTCTTGAAGAATGAATTAAATCATGAAGAACCACCGTGAAGAACTCCGGTAACAAAAGGATGATGAGATAGAAATGAAGGATGAAAAGAATAAGATTAAGCCTTGCGATGATTGAGGTTCCGACAAGATGGCCGAGGAAATAATTGAACTCCGGGAAAGAAAAGATGAAGCACTTGGAACTAGAATTTATTCATCAAGAACAAATTCCGAAGGAAGGGATTGCTCGCTAGGAGGAAATAAGAATACGATTTATTGTATGCTTATCCTTCATCAAATTAGATTGATGACAAGCAATGGATTTTGCATATTACTTATTCTTCTTGAAAAGGATTGAGTGGTGACATCTCGCAAACTTGAGAAGATCTTCATGAACCACCGGTACGATTAAAAAAAACGGTTGAATTAATATGTTAATCAAAGAAAAAGAATCTTGAACGGACCACCGTAAGAATTCGAACATGACTGATGAAAGAGACTGAATCACCGGGAAGAATTAGAAGAACAAATATGCTTGAGGGAATTTAGATGCAAAAGAGCAAAGAGATCGTGAGCTGAATAAAGAACACTTGTACGAAGCACCGGGATAATATTGAGGCGAACGAAATGGCACGGATATAGAATAATTGAGAGAACGAAGCTGAAAACTTGGGACGAGGAAATCTTCTGAAATGGAGGCCTCCGGATAATCGGAACAGAAAAGCAACTCCTGAAATACTCCGGATGGATGAAAAGAATTGCACGACTGGAAACAATTAGATAGGATAACATCGAGCTATCACCATGGATCTCCGGGAGAATGGACAAGATTTAGAAGGAACTCTTCTTCGATCTTCAAACGACGACAAGAAACACCATGCAGAATTGTTGAGGTACTCCGATAGAATGAAATACAAAGAGGTTGAGCCGACGATGAAAATGATTAGAAATTGATCTTGGAAAAGATCTGACTGATGAAAATCAGTCTTACGTCAAACTTCGAAAAGAATTAGGAATGGCTCCGGAATAATTAGAAGAGTCGGGTAAGATCCTGGGAAAAGACCTGTGGGTTAGGGCCCACTGAAGAGAAAAACACCGTTGAAAAGGGATGATAAACAGATAGATGATGCATCGGAACATTTGAAATATTTGAATGAGGTGACAACCTCGAATTAGTTGGAACACAGACGAATCTCCTGAGATGCCTTCATCACTCCGGAAGGATAAACTGGCGAGAGGCGAACGAGCAAAGGGAAATATTTGAGCTGAGGGAAAGAATACGGTCGACAACGAAAAACTTGAATTGAATCCACCGGGGAAGAAAAAGAGGTGATGAATGACGAACGAGACGAGAATTCACCGGTTGAAAAAATTGAGGGAATACTGAAGAGGCTCCACACGAATGGAATTGATGGTCGGAAGAAACTCGAACTCCGGGAATAATAGGGTGGGGCGGAAAACAAAGACAACTTGGAAGGGAAACCGTGAATATCTTGAAGAGAAAACACGGTTGAAATCATTGAGGAAAGAAAGCAAAGACTTCGCACGAGTAGGATGGATACTCGATTACGGACTCCGGTTCCGAGAAGAAAAAGGGGTGGGCGGGTGGGAAAAGAAAACGACTGAGGATTGAACTTGGCAAAGATGAAGAGGGTCGAATCGCCTTGACGAGAAAATGCACCGGATGAAAAGAGATGAGAACCAACAATCTGAAAAACCAACTGCGTGATCCTAAAGAAAATTTGAAGGGGAAGAGGAGTAATTCAAAACACCTACGTCAAGATTCCTTACGAGAGCGACGAAGGGGCTGAGGAGTAAAAAGAATTCCTACTCTCCGATATAACTAGACTCCGAAAACAGTTTTCTTCTAGACTCAACAACGGCCAAACTACACGATCAATCAAGGGGGCTCCTAAGGTCGGTCAAGGCTCTGATACCAACTTGTCATGCCCAACATGCGACCCTATCCTAAAGGAACTCGAAGGTCTCACCAAGGATAGAAGCGCATCTTGAAGACGCTTCTGCAAGGTGGATATCATTACATCAACATTACATAATAGTGCGGATACATCCAATACATACAAGGTCACCTGAATACAACAATAAAACATCACGACATACAAGATCAACATCCGACTACGGATGAATCATAAACAAAAACTCAAACAATATCCACCCTGCTAGCCCAGGCTGCCGACCTGGAACCTATCCCCTGATCGAAGAAGCAGAAGAAGAACTCCAAAACAAGCAAACATCGCTCTCGCGTCATGATCATCGCATAACCTGTACCTGCAACTGTTGGTGTAGTAATGGTGAGCCACGAGGACTCAGAATCCCATTACCATGGGTGTCAAGACTAGCAAAGCTTAATGGGTAAGGAAGGGGTAAAGTGGTGAGGTTGCAGCAGCGACTAAGCATGTATGGTGGCTAACTTAAGCAGATGAGAGCGAGAAGAGGAGCAAAGGAACGGTCGTCAACTAGCAATGATCAAGAAGTGATCCTAAACTCCTACTTACGGCAGACATAACCCAGAAACCGCGTTCACTTCCCGGACTCCCCCGAGAAGAGACCATCACGGCTACACACGCGGTTGATGCATTTTAGTTCGGATCAGGTGTCAAGTTATCTACAACCGGACATTAACAAATTCCCATCTGCCTATAACCGCAGGCACGGCTTTCGAAAGATTATACCCTGTAGGGGTGTCCCAACTTAGCCCATGATAAGCTCTCGCGATCAACGAAGGATATTCCTTCTCCCCGGGAAGACCCGATCAGTCTCGGAATCCCGGCTACAAGACAATCGACAGTAATAAAACAAGACCAGCAAGACCTCCCGGCGTGCCGACACCCTGATAGTAGCCGCGCGTATCTCGTCTCAGGCCACGACCGGATGAGCAGTCCGTACAACTAAAACCAAGCCTCGAGTTTCCCCGAGGAGGCGCTGCAAAGGGCTCTAGTTCGGACCAACACTTAGACAAGCATTGGCCCGGGGGGGCTAAAATAAAGATGACCCTTGGGTTAATTACTCCCAAGGGAAAAGTAGGTGGTGGTGTGGCAAATGGTAAAACCAATGTTGGGCCTTGCTAGAGGAGTTTTATTCAAAGCGAACTGTCAAGGGGGTCCCATAAATCACCCGACCGCGTTAGGGACGCAAAATCCGGGAACATAATACCGATATGAAGGAAACTAGGGCGGCAAGAGTGGAACAAAACACCAGGCATAAGGCCGAGCCTTCCACCCTTTACCAAGTATATAGATGCATTAATACTATAAGAGATATTGTGATATCCCAACATAAACATAATCCAACATGGAGCAATCTTCATCTTCACCCGCAACTAGCAACACTATAAGAGGGGCTGAGCAAAGCGGTAACATAGCCAAACAACGGTTTGCTAGGAAGGGTAACAAAGGTTAGAGTTTCATGGCAATTTGGGAGGCTTGATAAGCAAATGGTAGGTAACGACATAGCGAAAAGAACGAAGCAACTAGCATAGCAATGATAGTAATGAGATCCAAGGTGACAGTCATCTTGCCTGAAATCCCGCAAGGAAGAAGAACGAGTCCATGAAGAATATGAAGCCACGAAGACGAACCAAGCGTAGACGAACGAATCCTCACGATCGCATAGCGAAGCAGGAACTATCGAGAAGAAGCACACAACATGGTAAACACACCACACATAGACAAGACATGATGCACAACAAGCATGATGCATGACAAAGCTACATGAAGCTACTCATGGCAAGAGATGATGCAAACAAGAACAACACATCAAAGCAAGTTTAAATGAGGCCGGAAACAACATATAACAACTCCGGTAAGTCCTCATATGCAAATTTCAAAATTGGTCCAGATCTGAATAAACCTTATGTTCAAGTTCTAAACAGAAATTTAAGATGCACCACGATGATCTACACGAAATTCTAGTCAAGTTACATATAAAGTTCATTTAATTGAGACTACGGCCTAGAAGATATGAGCAAAACAAGTTAACCATGGCATTGATGCAAAATGCATCCAAACATCAAGCAACACCTCAAAACAAGGATGCAATATGATAATATGAAACTATATGCAATTCTAAGCAAGTTCCATATAGAGCACACTCAAACGGAGCAACGGTTCAACACATACACCCTATACAAGTTTAAAGGACAAGCTGTCCAAAACAGCAACTAGGCATATTGCAAGCATCAAAACAACAAGCTACGACATCCCAACGTAATAACAAAAGGCATGGGCATGACGTACAGGTAAATCATTACAAAACATGAACACTGAGCTATCTCCAGAAATCACTAGAACATGCTCAAAAGGACATGGCAAGATTGCAAACAATATCAGTTTCAGACTTTAGCAGAAATAACATCAGGTTGCAATGTTTAGAGCTATCAAACAACATCTTACAGGAACTTATAATAGCAAAACAAGACATCGCATGACTCTACTCAAAGCATAGAACAAAAGTCTTTTACTGATCCTGAGCCAAAAAGGATCAAAAAATATGATGACACCCACATAAAAATGGCAAATGATATGACAGCTTCATACATGGCAGGAACAACAATAAGTAGACATGTTGGTGAGCTTGAACCACTCACCACAGAGCAATACATGGCATGGAAAGGAAACTCACAGTAATAAGACATGTTTATGAAGCTAGGCATGGCAAGATCAAGTTCATAGAGTGCATGGATCACTAGCAAAGCTCATGGCAAAACTGAACTTAATGTTAACAGGCTGACAGCACCATTATTTAGCAATTTGAAAGCAAGATTACAACAAGTCAGAGCATAATATAAATGGAACCAGGGGCATGGATGGATAGAGGATGACATGTATAACAAAACATCCTTAGTGAACATCTTCAGATTATGCATAGAATGACTTGTAGCAGCAGGTTAACATAGCATCACGAAATAACAGAATCAGCCTAGCAAAACAGTAACAGCAAGTACCCTACTTAACAAGCTTGATGCACTCACTACAGGACCCACAAAAATACATGGATGGCACCACTGTAAAGATGTCATGACATAGCACAAAACACATGTAGAGCTCATGCCCATAAGATGCACACATCAAATGCAACAAAAATGACAAATCATCAAGTTCTGATAACAGGCAGCAGTTAACATCATGAAGCACTCTTGCAACGATGATTCAGGCATCAAGATGACCTCAAATGAACATGGTGCAATGGAATTAAATGAATTACTCGTCGAGGTGAACAATTTGACATACTACACGCCCAAAACGGAGACATGGATGCGGAGTTATGATGCGATGAACAGGGGCATAAAAATAACAGGGATCTCCCGGACTTGGTGAAAATTATACCATCGCGAAGGTCAACCGGGCTCGCGGGTCGGGTCGGAGGCGAAGCGGTTCCGGGCGCGGGACCCGGGCGGCGGCGGCGGCTCCGGCGAGGTCGGAGGAGGCCGGGAAGGCGACGGCGAGGCGGCCCGGACCGGATCTGGCCGGATCCGGCCACGGCCAGCCGGCTACGGCGAGGACGCTGGTTAGTGCGAGGTGGCGCTGGAGGCACGCGGCGGGCCCGGCGCTGGGCGGCGAAAGCGGACGGGCGGCGAGGCGGCGCGGCGGCCACCGGAGGAGGCGGCGGCGACGGGGCGCTCGGCCGGGCGGGCGGTCAGCGGGGCACCTGGCGGGCGGGCGCGCTGGCCGGGCGGGCCTCGGATGGGCCATGGTCGGGCGCGCTGGGGAAAGAGGAGGACCGCTGGGGGACACGCGCAGGCCTGGATTGGGCGCGGGCGGACATGTCCGCCGCCGCGGGAATTTCGTCAACCATGTGAGAGGAAGAAGACTAGGGTTTGGACCGCGAATTTTGGGGGAGAGGGCATATTTATAGGTAGGGGGAGCTAGGAGAGTCCAAATTGAGCACGGTTTTCGGCCGCACGATCTTGATCGAACGACCGAGAGCATAGAGGGGAGTTTGCTGGGTTTTGGGCCACTTTGAAAGGGGTGTTGGGCTGCAAAGAGAAGGAGGCTTTTACGGTTACCCGGTTAACCGTTGGAGTATCAAACGGACTCCAAATGGCACGAAACTTGACAGGCGGTCTACCGGTGCTATACCAAGGCCCCTTGGCAAGACTTGGTCCATTCCGAGAATGTTTAACACCCGCTCACAACGAGAGACAAAACGGGAACGCCGGAGGACATAGGAGTGCCGGATCGCGAAACGGACAACGGGGAAAATGCTCGGATGCATGAGACGAACACGTATGCAATGCAATGCACATGATGACATGATAAAATGCAACACACAAGCAAATGACATGGCAACAATGACGAATAACTGGCAGACACCTGGCGCATCGAATCCGGGGCGTTACACTAATCGATTGTGCATTTGCATTCAAACGCAAATTTTAAATAATGCACAAATTTAGGGGGAGCTCTTGCTTATCACATACTTCTCAAAGCGATGATGTATTTCATTTATATTATCATTTGTCGAAGCTTTGATCTATATGTTGTCATCAATTACCAAAAATGGGGATTGAAAGTGCAACTAATACCCGGGTGGTTTTGGTAATTCATAACAAAATATAGCTCATTGAGCTAATACCCATTAAAGTTAAATATTTCATAAAGTTCAATGATTGACATGGCATGGACTAGAGATTTGGACCCCACAAAATGCTAAGGACAAAGATTGGAAAAGGCTCAAGAATCTTCATTTTCATTTTAGTGATCCAAGATCACATTGAGTCCATAGGAAAGCCAATTATTAGAAGGGGATGAGGTGTTGCTTAATGGTCTACTTGCTCAAAGTGCTTAGTGATATTTCTCCAAAACCTCAGCCACTTTCTCATTTCCACATATGTCCAAAACCTAAAGTCAAACTCGGCCCCACTGATTTGATCTATCCGGTGCCACCGAGTTCTGTTGACATAGCCACTGCCATAAACCCTAGTCGATTCGGTCTCACCGATACGGCTCTCGGTCTTACCGAGATGGCATTGCAAACTCTCTGTTTCCCTTCATAACGTTTCGGTCTCACCGAAATGAGCGATCGGACCCACCGAGTTCGCATTGCAATCTCTATGTTTCCCCTTCGTAACGTTTCGATCTCACCGAAAGGAGCGATTGGTCCCACCGAGTTTGCTTGACCAAGTCTCTGTCCGCTCATTGCTGAAATCGATCCCACCGAGTTCATGCGATCGGTCTCACTGAGATGAGGTTTTGCCCTAGCCCTAGCACATCGGTCCCACCGAGTTGATCTCATCGGTCCCACCGAGATTCCTAACGTTCACATTTTGAACTGAATCGATCTCACCGAGTTCTTCTATTCGGTCTGACCGAGTTGGGTCAAATTTGTGTAACGGTTGGATTTTGTGTGGAGGCTATATATACCCCTCCACCCCCTTCTCCATTTGAGAGAGAGCCATCAGAACGTGCCTACACTTCCACTACTCATTTTCTGAGAGAGAACCACCTACTCATGTGTTAAGACCAAGACATTCCAATCCAACCACAAGAATCTTGATCTCTAGCCTTCCCCGAGTTGCTTTTCACTCAAATCATATTTCCACCATAGCCAAATCTGTGAGAGAGAGTTGAGTGTTGGGGAGACTATCATTTGAAGCACAAGAGCAAGGAGTTCCTCATCATCACACCATCTATTACCTTTTGGAGAGTGGTGTCTCCTAGATTGGTTAGGTGTCACTTGGGAGCCTCCGTCAAGATTGTGGAGTTCAACCAAGGAGTTTGTAAGGGCAAGGAGATCGCCTACTTTGTGAAGATCTACCCAAGTGAGGCAAGTCCTTCGTGGGCGATGGCCATGATGGGATAGACAAGATTGCTTCTTCGTGGACCCTTTGTGGGTGGAGCCCTCCGTGGACTCGCGCGGCCGTTACCCTTCGTGGGTTGAAGTATCCATCAACGTGGATGTACGATAGCACCACCTATCGGAACCACGCCAAAAATCTCCATGTCTACATTGTGTTTGCCTTATCCAAACCCTTCCCTTTACCTTCATATGCAATGTTTTACTCTCCGCTGCTACACTCTTAGAATTGCAATGTGTAGGTTGATTGCTTGACTTGTGCTAAGTTGCTAGAATCTGCCAAGACTTAAAGTTGGGAAAAAGGTTAGATTTTTATTTGGTCAACTAGTCAAATCACCCACCTCTATACCTACTTTTGATCCTACAAAACTCTTATTGGGGGAACAATGCATATCCCGATCGAAGTAACCTAGTGTTATACAAAAGTTATTCGGTTTCATGTTACTCAAAAATAGTTTGTTAATAAGACTTGATCAACCTTATTAATGGATTCTTTTTTACGGGCATGTGGTCGATGAATTTCGTAAGCACAACCTTCTGTAATCCTAGTTTACTCTCTGATATTTATGGTTTAACAAAGTAAAATGCCATGATTATACTGTATCCTGAACTATCCGTGCAATAAAAAATGACCCAAAAATAAAAAATGCTCAGAATGTCGTAAAATTTTAACACGGTTTTTTATTGAATATTTAAGAGTTTTTGGCACTGGACACACCCTAGGGGGGGGGGGGTGCACATGTTGTCCACAAGACAGATGTCTTGTGGGACCCACAGGACCCCACTCACTTAGCCCACCTGCCCATTGCTTCTTCTTCCTCCAGAAAAAATCGTGGTAACTCTTATTCTTGTGTTCTTGCCTAGAAAACTGAGATTTTCGGTCTCTTTGCTCGGAGCTTCATTTCTGAAACTATTTTCGGCAATTGCTCCTTGGTATGTGACTCCTCCATTGGTCCAATTAGTCTTTGATTTAGTGGATTATATTTTGCTTATTTTGCTACTGCCGGTGCCACTGAAAATGAGCTTGCATGTTGAATTCATTTGGTTCTAAGTAGTTTGAATGCTTGATATAGCCTCTAAACACTTGTAGGAGTTGTTGCTATCGATTTTGTCAAGTTTTATTAACATCTTTTATGGCCCAAAATTTCAGAAATTTTCTCGGGAAGATGAACTTGTTTAGGAGAGGTTCTTCGAGCCAGAGTCCTAAGGGAGTTGCCGCTGGAGCACCGGACCTCAACCTCCCTCGTAGAGTGGAGGTACGGCCATGCGAGTGGCCACATAATGCCTCCATGAGTGAGGCCGGGTTTCGACATGAGTTCGAGCAATTTGCGGCAAACGCCGGTTTGACCAACTTCCTCACAGATGAGTGTGACCAGTACCATTTTCTCACTAATAGTTTTGTTCAATTTTTTACTTCATGCCTTGACTGGATATTCCCATGGTATGCTTTGATTTATATGCTCAACATTTCTAAATACCATTTGCTAAATTCTGTGAGATATGCATGATTCCCTCTAAGGGGGAGTTGAGGGAACCTCGACCTGAGGAGTTTGAGGATTTCCTTCTTACTTTAACTACATGAGAATTTAGAGGTGTGTCCAGGGCTAGAGTCACTAGTTTGCATTTTCCTGTTGTGCATTACTTTTGTTTATTCATAGGAAAATGTTTGTCTGTTGGGTAGGAGGGTGGTACGCTCAGTGCCCCTGACCTCGCCATTTTACGTGGTGACTTTTTGGGTGATAGAACTTATAGTCCGGGAGGAATTATTGCACACCGCTTGCACCACGTGAGATGTTGCTATCCGCCCCGATGATTGCCTGCTACCTAGAGTTTAATTAGACCATCAATCCATGATAGATCACCACTTTATTGATAACCCCGAACCTCCTCATCATAGTCGTTATAATTTGGTATTTAGTGAGGATTCTCGTGAGATTATTTCTTTGCCTGCTCCTTCTTTGTTTGACTCTAATGCCAGGCACGGATATGTCATCATGCCCAATGATATCATTGCTTAAAAGAACAAGCTAGCTGCGGCAGAGAACGAGGCCCAACCTTGGGACGCTCGAGTGTCGCCGCCCCGTCATTTTCCTGCAGGACCTGGTGGGTTCTACGGGTGGTGATTACCAAGTTTGGCCAAAATCCTAAGCTTGAGGGAGGATGTATTCTCACCAACATTTGGTTGTTGGAAATATGCCCTAGAGGCAATAATGAATTAGTTATTATTATATTTCCTTGTTCATGATAATCGTTTATTATCCATGCTATAATTGTATTGAAAGGAAACTCAGATACATGTGTGGGTACATAGATAACAGCGTGTCCCTAGTAAGCCTCTAGTTGACTAGCTCATTGATCAATAGATGGTTACGGTTTCCTGACCATGGACATTGGATGTCGTTGATAACGGGATCACATCATTAGGAGAATGATGTGATGGACAAGACCCAATCCTAAGCCTAGCACAAAGATCGTAGTTCGTATGCTAAAGCTTTTATAAATGTCAAGTATCATTTCCTTAGACCATGAGATTGTGCAACTCCCAGATACCATAGGAATGCTTTGGGTGTACCAAATGTCACAATGTAACTGGGTGGCTATAAAGGTGCATTACAGGTATCTCCGAAAGTGTCTGTTGGGTTGGCACGAATCGAGACTGGGATTTGTCACTCCGGTTGACGGAGAGGTGTCTCTGGGCCCACTCGGTAGGACATCATCATAATGTGCACAATGTGACCAAGGGGTTGATCACAGGATGGTGTGTTACGGAACGAATAAAGAGACTTGCCGATGTGAGATTGAACAAGGTATCGGGATACCGACGATCGAATCTCGGGCAAGTACAATACCGGACAAAGGGAATTGTATCTGGATCGATTGAGTCCTTGACATCGTGGTTCATCCGATGAGATCATCATGGAACATGTGGGAGCCAACATGGGTATCCAGATCCCGCTGTTGGTTATTGGCCGGAGAACGTCTCGGTCATATCTGCATGGTTCCCGAACCCGTAGGGTCTACACACTTAATGTTCGATGACGCTAGGGTTATAAAGGAAGTTTGTATGTGGTTACCGAATGTTGTTGAGTCCGGATGAGATCCCGGACGTCACGAGGAGATCCGGAATGGTCCGGAGGTAAAGATTTATATATGGGAAGTCCTGTTTTGGTCACCGGAAAAGTTTGGGTTTTATCGGTAACGTCTGGGACCACCGGGAGGGTCCCGGGGGTCCACCAAGTGGGGCCACCATCCCTGGAGGGCTGCATGGGCCAAGTGTGGGAGGGGACCAGACCCAGGTGGGCTGGTGCGCCCCCCCACAAGGGCCCAAGGCGCCTAGGGTTTTGGGAGGCGCCTCCACGACTTGGGGGCAAGTTTCCCCTCTCCCCTTGGCGCCCCCTAGATGGGATCTAGGGCTGGCCGCCGCCCTAGGGGTGGAAACCTGGGTGGGGCGCAGCCCCCTCTCCCCCTATATATAGTGGAGGCAAAGGAGCAGCCCAACACACGAAGTTATTCTCCTGTTGGCGCGGCCCTACCTCTCTTTCTCCTCATATCTCGCGGTGCTTGGCGAAGCCCTGCAGGATTGCCACGCTCCTCCTCCACCACCATGCTGTTGTGCTGCTGCTGGATGGAGTCTTCCTCAACCTCTCCCTCTCTCCTTGCTGGATCAAGGCATGGGAGGCGTCCAGGGCTGTCACGTGTGTTGAGCGTGGAGGTGTCGTCAGATTCGGCACTAGGATCTCCGGTGATTTGGATCACAACGAAAGTACGACTCCTTCAACCCCGTTCTCTTGAACGCTTCCATAGCGATCTACAAGGGTATGTAGATGCACTCTCCTTCCCTCGTTGCTGGTTTCTCCATAGATAGATCTTGGTGACACGTAGGAAAATTTGAATTTACGCTCGTTCCCCAAGCAGTGGCATCATGAGCCGGTCTATTATGCGTAGATTCTTTGCACGAGTAGAACACAAAGTAGTTGTGGGCGTTGATTTTGTTCAATATGCTTACCATTACTAGTCCAATCTTGTTTTGACGGTATTATGGGATGAAGCGGCGGACCGACCTTACACGTACACTTACGTGAGACGGTTCCACCGGTGACATGCACTTGGTGCATAAGGTGGCTAGTGGGTGCCAGTCTCTCCCACTTTAGTCGGAACGGAATCGATGAAAAGGGTCCTTATGAAGGGTAAATAGCAATTGGCATATCACGTTGTGGTTTTGCGTAGGTAAGAAACGTTCTTGCTAGAAACCTATAGCAGCCACGTAAAACATGCAAACAACAATTAAAGGACGTCTAACTTATTTTTGCAGGGTATGCCATGTGATGTGATATGGCCAAGAAGAATGTGATGAATGATATGTGATGTATGATATTGATCATGTTCTTGTAATAGGAATCACGACTTGCATGTCGATGAGTATGACAACCGGCGAGAGCCATAGGAGTTGTCTTTATTTATTGTATGACCTGCGTGTCATTAAACAACGCCATGTAATTACTTTACTTTATTGCTAACCGGTAGCCATAGTAGTAGAAGTAATAGTTGGCGAGACAACTTCATGAAGACACGATGATGGAGATCATGATGATGGAGATCATGGTGTCATACGGTGATGATGATGATCATGGAGCCCCGAAGATGGAGATCAAAAGGAGCAAAATGATATTGGCCATATCATGTCACTATTTGATTGCATGTGATGTTTATCATGTTTATGCATCTTATTTGCTTAGAACGACGGTAGTAAATAAGATGATCCCTCATTAAAGTTTCAAGAAAGTGTTCCCCCCTAACTGTGCACCGTTTCGAAAGTTCATCGTTTCTAAGCACCACGTGATGATCGGGTGTGTTAGATTCTTAATTTCACATACAACGGGTGTAAGACAGATTTACACACTCGGAACACTTAGGTTAACTTGTCGAGCCTAGCATGTACAGACATGGCCTCGGAACACAAGAGACCGAAAGGTCGAGCATGAGTCGTATGGTGGATACGATCAACATGAAGATGTTCACCGATGATGACTAGTCCGTCTCACGTGATGATCGGACACGGCCTGGTTGACTCAGATCATGTAATCACTTAGATGACTGGAGGGATGTCTATCTGAGTGGGAGTTCATAAGATGAACTTAATTATCCTGGACATAGTCAAAAACCCTTTGCAAATTATGTCATAGCTCGCGCTTTAGTTCTACTGTTTTAGATATGTTCCTAGAGAAAATATAGTTGAAAGTTGATGATGCAATTATGCGGTCAAGAGAAAGCTTATGTCCTTAATGCACCGCTCGGTGTCTGAACCCCAAGCGTCGTCTGTGGATGTTGCGAACGTCGGACATACACGTTTTGATAACTACATGATAGTTCAGTTAAACGGTTTAGAGTTGAGGCACCAAAGACGTTTTTGGAAACGTCGCGGAACATATGAGATGTTTCGAGGGCTGAAATTGGGATTTCAGGCTCGTGCCCGCATCAAGAGGTATAAGACCTCCGACGATTTTCTTAGCCTGCAAACTAAGGGAGAAAAGCTCAATCGTTGAGCTTGTGCTCAAATTGTCTGAGTGCAACAATCACTTGAATCGAGTGGGAGTTGATCTTCCAGATGAGAGAGTGATGTTTCTCCAAAGTCATTGCCACCAAGCTGCTAGAGCTTCGTGATGAACTATAACATATCAAGGATAGATAAGATGATCCTTGAGGTATTCACGATGTTTGACACCGCGAAAGTAGAAATCAAGAAGGAGCATCAATTGTTGATGGTTGGTGAAACCACTAGTTTCAAGAAGGGCAAGGGCAAGAAGGGATACTTCATGAAACGGCAAATCAGCTCTTGCTCCGGTGAAGAAACCCAAGGTTAAACCTAAACCCGAGACTAAGTGCTTACGTAATAAGGGGAACAACCACTTTGGGCGGGATTACCCTAGATACTTGGTAGATAAGAAGGTGGCAAGGTCGATAGAAGTATATTGGATATACATTATGTTAATGTGTACTTTACTAGTACTCCTAGTAGCACCAGGGTATTAGATACCGGTTCGGTTGCTAAGTGTTAGTAACTTTCGAAATAAAAGCTACGGAATAAGCGGAGACTAGCTAAAGGTGAGTGACGATATGTGTTGGAAGTGTTTCCAAGGTTGATGTGATCAAGCATCATACGCTCCCTCTACCATCAAGATTGGTGTTAAAATAATTGTTATTTGGTGTTTGCGTTGAGCATAGACATGATTGGATTATGTCTATCGCATGTCTGGTTATTCGTTTAAGGAGAATAATGGTTACTCTATTTATTTGAATAAAACCTTCAATTGTCTTGCACCTAAGAGAATGGTTTATTGAATCTCGATCGTAGTGATACACATTTTCATGCCAAAAGATATAAGATAGTAATGATAGTACCACTTACTTGTGGCACTGCCATGTAAGTCATATTGGTATAAAAGCATGAAGAAGCTCCATGTTGATGGATCTTTGGACTCACGCGGTTTTGCAAAGTTTGAGACATGCGAACCATGTCTATTGGTGTATACGCATGAAGAAACTCCATGCAGATGGATCGTTTGGACTCACTTGATTTTGAATCACTTGAGATATGCAAATCATACCACATGAGCAAGATGACTAAAAAGCCTCGTTTTCAGTAAGATGGAACAAGATAGCAACTTGTTGGAAGTGACACATTTTGATGTGTGCAGTCCAATGAGTGATGAGGCATGCAGTGAATATCGTTATGTTCTTACTTCACAAAATGATTTGGGTAGATGTTGTATGTTTACTTGATGAAACACAAGTCTGAATTATTGAATGGTTCAAGTAATTTCAGAGTGAAGTTGAAGATCATCGTGACAAGAGGATAAAATGTCTATGGTATGATCATAGAGATGAGTATCTGAGTTCTGAGCTTTGGCATAATTAAGACATTGTGGAAATTGTTTCACAATTAATACTTTGGAACACCATAGTGTGATGGTGTGTCCGAACATCATAGTTGCACCCTATTGGATATGGTGCGTACCATGATGTCTCTTATCGAATTACCACTATCGTTCATGGGTTAGGCATTAGAGACAACCACACTCACTTTAATAAGGGCGCCACGTAATTCCGCTGAGACGACACCGTTTGAACTATGGTTTGGAGAAACCTAAGTTGTCGTTTCTTAAAAAGTTTGGGGTTGTGACACTTATGTGAAAAAGTTTCATCGTGATAAGCTCGAACCCAAAACGGATAAATACATCTTCATAGGATACCCAAAATGGTTGGGTATACCTCCTATCTCAGATCCGAAAGCAAAAGTAATTGTTTCTGGTAACGGATCCTTTCTCGAGGAAAAGTTTCTCTCGAAAGAATTGAGTGGGAGGATGGTGGAGACTTGATGAGGTTATTGAACCATCACTTCAACGGTGCGTGGCAGTGCACGGGAAGTTGTTCATGTGGCACCTACACCAATTGAAGTGGAAGCTAATGATAGTGATCATGATGCTTGAATCAAGTCACTACCGAACCTCGTGGAGTCGACAAGGGCGCATACTACTTGAGTGGTACGCAATCACATCTTAGAGGTCATGTTGCTAGACAACAATGAACCTCTGAGCTATGGAGAAGCGATGGTGGGCCCGGATTCTGACAAATGGCTCGAGGCCATAAAATCCGACAGAGGATACAAGACTTTGGAAGAAATACTTGATGGTCGTAAGGCCGTAGGGTACAGATGGATTTTAAAAGGAAGACAGACAGTGATGGTAAGTATCACCATTAAAAAGCTCGACTTGTCGTTAAGATGTTTTCCGACAAGTTCAAGGAGTTAACTACGATGAGACTTTCTCACTCGTAGCGATGCTAAGAGTCTGTTTGAATTAAATTAGCAATTACTGCATGATTTATGAAATCTTGCAGATAGGATGCAAAAAAACATTGTTTCCTCGACGATATCCTTGAGGAAAGGTTGTATGTCATACAACGAGAAGGTTTTTGTCAATCTTGAAAAACACTAACAAATATGCAAAACTCCAGCAATCCTTCTAAGGACTGGAGTAAGCATCTCGAAGTTGGAATGTACGCTTTGATGAGATGATCAAAGATTTTGGGTCTATACAAAGTTTATGAGAAACTTGTATTTCAAAAGAATTGAGTGGGAGCACTATAGAATTTCGATGAGTATATGTTGTTGACATATTGTTGATCGAGAAATGATGTAGAAATTTCTAGAAAGCATAAAGGGTTGTTTGAAAAGTGTTTTCAATGGAAAACCTGGATTAGGCTACTTGAACAATATGCATCAAGATCTATAAGATAGATCAAAATGCTTAATAATACTTTCAAATGAACACATACCTTGACATGATCTTGAAGGTGTTCAAGATTGATCAGTCAAAGAAGGAGTTCTTGCCTGAGTTGTAAGGTATGAAGTTAAGAGTTAAAGCTCGACCACGGTAGAAGAGAGACAAAGGACGAAGGCCATCCCCTATGTTTCAGACGTAGGCTCTATAGTATGCTATGTTGTGTACCGCACCGGAAGTGTGCCTTGCCATGAGTCAGTCAAGGGGTACAAGAATGATCCAGGAATGGATCATTGGATAGCGGTCAAAATTTTCCTTGGAGTAAATAAGGACATGTTTCTCGATTATGGAGGTGATAAAGAGTTCGGCGTAAAGGGTTACGTCGATGCAAGCTTTAACACATATCCGAGTGACTCTGAGTAGCAAACCGGATACGTATAGTGGAGCAACCATTTGGAATAGCTCCAAGTGGAGCATGGAAGCAACATTTACAATATGACATAGAGATTTGCGAAATACATACGGATCTGAATGTTGCACACCCGTTGACTAAAACCTCACTCACAAGCAAAACATGATCAAACCCCAGAACTCATCGAGTCTTAATCACATGGTGATGTGAACTAGTTTAGTGACACTAGTAAACTCTTTGGATGTTGGCCACATGACGATGTGACCTATCAGTGTTAATCACATGGCGATGTGAACTAGATTATTGACTCTAGTGCAAGTGGGAGACTGTTGGAAATATGCCCTAGAGGCAATAATAAATTAGTTATTATTATATTTCCTTGTTCATGATAATCGTTTATTATCCATGCTATAATTGTATTGAAAGGAAACTCGAGATACATGTGTGGGTACATAGACAACACCGTGTCCCTAGTAAGCCTCTAGTTGACTAGCTCATTGATCAATAGATGGTTACGGTTTCACGACCATGGACATTGGATGTCGTTGATAACGGGATCACATCATTAGGAGAATGATGTGATGGACAAGACCCAATCCTAAGCCTAGCACAAAGATCGTAGTTCGTATGCTAAAGCTTTTCTAAATGTCAAGTATCATTTCCTTAGACCATGAGATTGTGCAACTCCCGGATACCGTGTAGGAATGCTTTGGGTGTACCAAAGCGTCCTGGCAATGCTGGGTGGCTATAAAGGTGCATTACAATTATCTCTGAAAGTGTATGTTGGGTTGTACGAATCGAGGCTGGGATTTGTCACTCCGGTTGACGGAGAGGTATCTCTGGGCCCACTCGGTAGGACATCATCATAATGTGCACAATGTGACCAAGGGGTTGATCACAGGATGATGTGTTACGGAACGAGTAAAGAGACATGCCGATGCTTGAGATTGAACAAGGTATCGGGATACCGACGATCGAATCTCGGGCAAGTACAATACCGTTGGACAAAGGGAATTGTATACGGGATCGATTGAGTCCTTGACATCGTGGTTCATCCGATGAGATCATCGTGGAACATGTGGGATCCAACATGGGTATCCAGATCCCGCTGTTGGTTATTGATCAGAGAACGTCTCGGTCATGTCTGCATGGTTCCCGAACCCGTAGGTCTACACACTTAAGGTTCGATGACGCTAGGGTTATAAAGGAAGTTTGTATGTGGTTACCGAATGTTGTTCGGAGTCCCGGATGAGATCCCGGACGTCACGAAGAGATCCTGAATGGTCCGGAGGTAAAGATTTATATATGGGAAGTCATGTTTTGGTCACCGGAAAAGTTTCGGGTTTTATCGGTAACGTACCGGGACCACCGGGAGGGTCCCGGGGGTCCACCAAGTGGGGCCACCATCCCCGGAGGGCTGCATGGGCCAAGTGTGGGAGGGGACCAGACCCAGGTGGGCTGGTGCGCCCCCCCACAAGGGCCCAAGGCGCATAGGGTTTTGGGAGGGGGCGCCTCCACCTGACTTGGGGGGCAAGTTTCCCCTCTCCCCTTGGGCGCCCCCTAGATGGGATCTAGGGCTGGCCGCCCGCCCCTAGGGGTGGAAACCTGGGTGAGGCGCAGCCCCTCTCCCCTATATATAGTGGAGGCAAAGGCAGCCCAACACACGAAGTTATTCTCCTGTTGGCGCGGCCCTACCTCTCTTTCTCCTCATATCTCGCGGTGCTTGGCGAAGCCTGCAGGATTGCCACGCTCCTCCTCCACCACCATCTTTGTTGTCTTCTTTCTTTGGATGGAGTCTTCCTCAACCTCTCCCTCTCTCCTTGCCGGATCAAGGCATGGGAGACGTCACCGGCTGTCACGTGTGTTGAGCAGCGGAGGTGCCGTCCGTTCGGCACTAGGATCTCCGGTGATTTGGATCACGACAATCTGACTCCTTCAACCCCGTTCTCTTGAATGCTTCCGCTTAGCGATCTACAAGGGTATGTAGATGCACTCTCCTTCCCCTCGTTGCTGGTTTCTCCATAGATAGATCTTGGTGACACGTAGGAAAAATTTGAATTTCTGCTACGTTCCCCAACATTGGTTTCATGTTCACACATTCATTTGAGTTGTCGGTGTTCATCATTTTCATTGTATATCCATGTTTCACTTTATTCGGAGTGATTCAAGACCAATGCAGCCACAAAGGAGCGACAAGCCCGCTAGGCGCGCCCCCAGGCTTGTGGGCCCCTTGTGGCGGCTCTTGACTTAATTCTGCCTCTATAAATTCTCGAATATTCCCAATATACCAGGGAGCCACCCGAAACATTTTTCCCGCCGCCACAAGCTTCTGATCTTTCGTGATCCCATCTGCAGGCATTTTCGGCACTCTGCCAGAGGGGGAATCGATTACGGAGGGCTTCTACATCATCCTTGCTGCCCTACAAATGATGCGTGAGTAGTTTACCACAGACCAACGGGGCCATAGCTAGTAGCTAGATGGTTTCTTCTCTCTCTTTGATCTTCAATACCATGTTCTCCTCGATCTTTTCTGAGTTCTATCCGATGTAATTATTTTTGCGGTGTGTTTGTTGGGATCCGATGAATTGTGGGTTTATGACCAGATTATTCATGAGATATATTTGAGTCTTCTTTGAACTCTTTTTTACATGACCGTTATAGCTTTGTATTTCTCTCTAATTTATCCGATTGGTTTGGCCAACTAGATTGATTTATCTTACAGTGGGAGAGGTGCTTTGTGATGGGTTCAAACTAACGGTGCTCCATCCTAGTGACAGAAAGTGAAGGGACACGTATTTGTATTGTTGCCATTAAGGATAAAACGATGGGGTTTATTCATATTGATTGATTTTACTTTGTCTACATCATGTCATCTTGCTTAAGGCATTATTCTGTTTTTATAGCTTAATACCCTAGATGCATGCCGGATAACGGTCGATGGGTGGGGTAATAGTAGTAGATGCAGGCAGAAGTCGGTCTACTTATCTCGGACATGATGCCTATATACATGATCATTGCCTTGATTATCGTCATAACTATGTGATTTTCTATCAATTGCCCAACAATAATTTGTTTACCCATTGTATGTTATGTGCTCGAGACAGAAGCCTCTTGTGAAAGCTACGCCCCCCCCCCCCCCGCCCGTATACTTTTATCATATATGACATCCAAAAATACCTTGCTGCACTTTTTCTATTTTATCTTATTTTGCAATTTATTTTATCTATCTACCACTACTAGATTTGATCCTTGCAAATAACCGCCAAGGGGATTGACAACCCTCTTGTTTGCGTTGGGTGCAAATATTTGCTTTTGTGTGTGCAGGTACTGCTAATGAGATTCCGTGTGGTTCACCTACTGGATTGATAACCTTGGTTCTTAACTGAGGGAAATACTTATCTCTATTGTACTGCATCATCCTCTCCTCTTCGAGGAAATCCCAATGTAGCTCACAAGTAACAGGAATGACGTGAATCGTCGAAGCCGGCGACCCCAAGATCGAAGTCATTCTACCGAATAAGAGCGTCATCCTCGGCGTCGAAGACCAGTTCAAGGGCTACTGATGGTGTCCTGGACTAGGGGGTACCAACCTAGTTGGCCCATAATCCTCGGGCCATCATTCTTACAAGGGAGGACTCCGGAAGCCTCGCACCTCGACATGATCAAGATAGCATCTGCCATAGACTTGACGTGTACTCCAAGGACATCTTCGGTCACCGCCATGTGCATCTTTAGATCTGTGACCGACCATCTAACCCTAGGTACCCCCCGGCGTGTATATAAGCCAAGGTGCCTATAGAAGATCTGATCATAATCACATCCACCTAGCCCTAAGGTTAGAGCACTACTTACTATCTCGAGGTAGATCAAGCTTGTACTCGATACACAACCATTAGTACAGTCAAAGCAGGACGTAGCACATTACCTCTTCGAGAGACCCCGAACCTGGGTAAATACTGTCGCCTTCGCCCCCTGTTACCCATCGATCCGAGATCCACAGGTCGGGACCCCCTAGCCCAAGGCCTGCCGGTTTTAGTACCGACACCAAGGCCAAACGGTGAGATCCCCCCTATGTCTAGTAGAATGCATAGGCAGAATGCTTAGTATTATGAACTGCAGTGTAGAATGCAATATTATGTCCTTATGTTGTCTACTATGTCCTTGAAATAGGTATGAACTGCTATGTATGTGTTATGTTGTATGTCGCATGTATGATCTACGCGCATGAATTTGTGTGGATTTGAGGATGGCCAAATGAAAAACATAAAGAACGTCGTTGCACGAACACACAAATGAGAATCGCCGCTTGCTATCAGCGGACATGTCCGAATGTGCCCACGGACATATAAATGGCTAAATTAGTCCAATCCAATTAGAGATGCTCTAACAATATAAAGGAGACGCACTGCCAAACTTGTTAACAGCCACCACACATAGACTACATTATTACATGTGTTGCTTTCATAAGCACATTAGCGTCACCTTTTCGTTTTCTTTGCTCGTTGAAGCTTCCAATCCGTGGCGTAGCCCGGGGCCCGAGTACCGCAGTACCACGCCAGTAAGTACTAACTTTTTTCTAACACACGTCACTACGTCACTAGTAACAACTTAAACCGGCCGATCGATGGAATAACACGTCAGTACGTGCGGAAGAAGCTTAACAAGTGAAACGACAAGCTTTGGCCGCCGCGGTGAAGCCATAGTGGCACCCGGTGCATATCTCAGCCGTCCGATGAAAGCAAGCCGGCCGCCGGCGAGAGGTCCCACGCACGCTTGCCGATCATATCATGCGAGGCTGACGAAGGCGGCACGGCCGGACGCAACACCCGTACGTGGACGTATGGGCGCATGCGCGCACACAGGTGTCGGCACGGGGCCTCCGGTCTCGCCGCTGAGTCATCACCGGCCGGCCTGCGGCGGCGGGGGGTCGTTTCACGTGCCCGCACGCGTCGACAGCGGAGTGGCTCGACGAGGCGCCCATGCTTCCTAGCTGAGGTCTTTTCGGCGCTGGAAGATGCCAAATTGTCTCCACCCTGGGGCACGGAGACGTCTGGTGTGGTCTGTCCGGAGCCTCTCCGATTTCGTACCGAGTACGTGTAAATGGAGCGCGAATTGCTCTCTTCTTTCGTAAACGTCGTGTTTTTCTGCCGCAGTCTTGGGGTCGAAATTAATGCTCGGATGCGTGGAGGTTTTGCCGCGCGCACGGATGGTCCACCGTGCTGAGGTTCACGTTGATCGAATGAGAATGATCGGTGGGAAAACTTGATTTGGCTGAAGCTTTTGCCATCGATGCGTTAGTGGCCATGGTGATGGCGCCATGTGACGAGCAATTAAGAGTAGTTATCTTAATGATATCTTCCAAGCTTTTGTGACGAGACATCGGAATGCCCGGTACTACTAGTACATGAGTAGGTACCGCAGAGCGGGCCCGCATTCAGTGTGCGGTCAGTGTGCAGACTCCGACCTGGATGGGAGTACTTCGTTCGATGCACGCGAAGGTGGACACCGCGCCTACCGTGAACTGGGTTGCAACGGAGAAGAGAATGTCAGACGATGATCCCGGTGCGTATGTGTGTGCAGTTAGGCCAAGGGTCACTTTCAGACCGGGACGCGTGTTTTTTGTTGGCACGGCAGCAGCGTGTCTGCTTCAGCCTTCAGGGAGAGGAAGGCTTTCGGGTACTGCTACAACTGTACAAGCAGAGCGACCTTGCTCGGAGAGCCGGTCAGGAAATGCCAACATATATGTGGACCTCTCCTCCCGTTCGAAGCACGGGAATTTCTGTTCGCTCTTATAGGAATTGAACTGTTTCATGTGAAATTATGTTTTTCGTGTGTGGGTGAATTACCCCCATTTTGTTCAAATGTCAATAGAGGTGAGGGTACAAACGCCATCCGGCGGAGTCGACAGCCATATGCGGCGACCGACATCATTGTTGCTCGAACAAAGAGCAAGTCTATGTGCTTTTCTGTTTGATCCTCTATTCTCATGGCAAAACCTAATCATGTCAAAACCAGCGCTCTTAGCTATTATTTCATCATGTACTATCAAAGCAAAACTCCCACTCGTGCCCTTAGGAATAGAAGAGATTCCATCTCAAACAAAAGGAGTAGAAGAAATCACTCCTTGGCAATCCATAGCAATCCTGCGAAATTCTCTCTCTTTTTTGGACAATGGCATCTCTCTTTTTTTTCGCGAATACGCAAAGATTGCGTATCATTGCATTGATAGGAGGGGGTTGAAAGTACAGAGAGACATGCCGACATTGGCCACGCGTACACAGGTCGGCGCGGGCACAAGTGGCCGGAGCAGCTAGGAGAGGGCTGCTCAACCCTCATTACAAAAAAAAGCTAAGCCTAAATCTTAGGAATCAGGTTCGCCAAGCCGTTGGCGCGGCACTAGCCCACAAAGCGGCGTCTTCTTGGATGGATTGCAACAGAAGTTGCGATCGAGGGTTGCCACCGATCGAACACGCATCCATTCCGGTGTCTCGGATGGCCCAAGCGGTGAGGGCGATGATGGAGCAGAGTCCCTTCCATGAGCCGAGGGTGATGAAGAGCAAGCATCCATCCACCGGTCCATGACGTTGTGTCGGGGTTGGGGATCGTGGCGATGGATCGGCACCAAGAAAGGACCTCATGCCAAATTTGGCGGGAGAAGGCGAGAGGTGAGCAGGTGGTGCATGTCCTCGGTGGTGCAGTCGCCTGACATGCAAGCTGTCATTGTGGGGCAGCCCTCGCCGGGCAAGGCGGTCGGTCGTCCAACATCGGTCTTGCAGGGCAAGCCAGATGAAGATCTTGATGCGTAAGGGGGCCCAAGTCTTCCAGGTGAGCTTCGGGGCCAGCGTCGGTCGTGGATCCGTGAAAGAGCGCGAGGTAGCAGGATTTGGCAGAATAGACGCCGGACTCCGTCCACTTCCATCGCAGCACATCAGGCCCAGCCGAGAGGGTAGCGTTTTGAAGCATGCGCCAGAGTTCGACATACTGGATCAGGGCTGCCGGGCCGAGCGCGCCGGCAATGTCACGCACCCAGGCGCGCCCAGGAAGCCCCTCGGCCACCGTGCGATCACGACGATGCCGTCTGGAGACCAGGAAGAACACGAGGGGGGCAAGCTCGGGGATGGCCTTGCCATCGATCCAGGTCGATCGTAACACGGAGGTGCGACCATCACGCACCTCCCAAGAGGTGGAGGCCCTGAAAATCTGCGAGGCCGCAGGGTCATGGGGGAGGTGCAGATGACTCCAGGGGCGCGAAGCATCAGTACGCTGGAGCCAGAACCATCGGGTGCGCAAGGCGACGCCGGCGCACTGCAGGTCGCGTATCCCCAAGCCGCCGAGGAAGGTGGGGCGACACATCCGAGCCCAGTTCACTCGGCATTGCCCTCCGCGCACGTCCTTGCGGCCAACCCAAAGGAAGCTCTGGATGATCCGGTTGACCCGAGCAAGGATGGACTTGTTGGCAAAGAATGGCGGCGAGGATGTGGATGGGCATGGCGCAGAAGGGCGTGCCGACAGGCGCGGCGATCCCCCAAGGAGAGCATGGATCCCAGCCGGTAGAGAGCTTCCTCTCGAGCTTGTCGACGAGTGGTAAAAGGTCGACAGTCGAGGGCTTACGGAGGGAAAGCGGGAGTCCGAGGTACTTCACTGGGAAGTAAGAGATCGGGCATGCCATCTCAGACGTGATCACGGCAACGTGCCCCTCGTCGCAGCGAATGGGGGAGGCCGAGGACTTGGCGATGTTCGTGCAGAGCCCGGACGCCTTGCCGAAGACATCTAAAATGCGGCGAATGGCGTGGATGTCATGGGTGTCGGGGTGGCTGAATATAATGACGTCGTCGGCGTAGAGGGAGACGCTCGAAGGCATGTGCCGCGCGGTCGGGCCGTCATTTGAGGAGGTCAAGGCTCGGCTCGCTGAAGGAGCGAGTTGAGCACGTCGATGATGATGACGAAGAGCATAGGGGAAATGGGGTCCCCTTGCCGTAGCCCGCACGCGTGAAGAATCGGTGGCCCGGGTACGCCATTGACAAGCACACGCGTCGATGCGGTAGAGAGCAGGATGGAGATCCATTCGCACCATCAGTCTCCAAAGCCTAGGTGCTTGAGCGTGTCGAGCAGAAAGGGCCATGCCACCGAATCAAAAGCCCTCGTGATGTCGAGCTTGAGGAGCATTCGCGGCATCTTGAGGTTGTGAAGAAGTCTAGCCGTCTGTTGAACAAGGAGGAAGTTGTCGTGAATGCTTCGGCCGGCGATGAATGCACTTTGATTGGTAGAGACCATCTTGCCCAGGTGGGGTGCCAGCCGAAGAGAGAGTGCCTTCGTGAACAGCTTCGCAATGAGATGGATGAGGCTAATGGGGCGATAGTCGAAGAGAGATGTCGCGTCCTGCTTCTTCGGAAGGAGGGTGAGGAGCGCCTCATTGAGCCTCTGGAAACCCCGTCCGTTGAGTGCGTATAGCTTATCGAAGACGGCGCAGATGTCCTGCTTGATCACGTCCCACGCACTCCGGAGAAATTCGGCGGTGAAGCCATCGGGGCCGGGCGCCTTCCCGAGCGGCAAGCTTTTGGCCGCAGCCCAGATCTCGTCCTCTGAGAAAGGTGCGTCGAGGCTGGAGAGGTCAAATGGCCCAACGTGGAGCGCAGAGAGGTCTAAGGAGAAAGGCCGTGGCCGCCCGATCCAAGGATGCCGCAGGCGATCGAACGCAGCCTCGGCAAGAGCGGCGGGTCGGAGACGGAAGTGTCTCCGACCTGCAACTCGACGATCCGGTTCTTCTGCTTGCGGTGCGCTGCATGCACCCTGAAGAACTTCGGGCCCGCATCGCCGTCTCGCAACCAGGAAAGCCTAACGCGCTGGCGCGAGATCGAGCGCTCGAGGGACGCCAGTCCCAGGTACGCCCCTTTGAGGCGCCGGCGTAGCCAGGCCTCGGCCGCGGAAAGGGGCCGGAAGTCTTGCGCCGCATCCAGGCGCGCGGTCAGCTCACGAGCGACGAGGAGCTGCCGGGACACGTCCCCAATCTTCTTCGCGCTCCAGCTTTGGAGACGCCACGCAGTGTTCTTGAGGCGTGCCACCAGCCTGCGGAAGGGGTCCGGTTCGTCGGCCGCAGCAGCCCAGGCCTCGAGCACGACCTGCGTGTAGCCATCGGTGCACGGCCAGAATCTTTCAAAGTGGAATCTTCGCGTGCCAGGCGAGCGCGCAGTGCAGTCGAGAAGGAGAGGTGCATGATCAGATGCTGCGGAGGAGAGGCAGCGTAGCATGCAATGCGGGTGGAGTGCTTCCCATGCGGAATTGGAGATCACGCGGTCAATGTGCGTGAGGGTGGGGGTGCCGCGTTCGTTTGACCAAGTATATCGTCGCCCGTGCAGGTAGATGTCACGCAGTTCCTCATCGGCGAGGAAGCGGCGGAACCGCGACATGACCCGGTGATTGAGCCGGGAGTTATTCTTGTCCGCAGCCCTTGAGATCATGTTAAAGTCGCCCCCAAGGATCCAAGGGCCAGCACGCAGTGATCGGACCTCACTGAGGTCGCCGAGGAAAGCGATCTTGTCATCATGGCCTTGCGGGCCATAAACACCGGTGAGCCACCAGTGGTGGGCGCCATCCAGGGAAGAGGCCAGCACAGTAATGTGGTGGTCACCACGGCATGGATCGGAGAGCGCGATCATGTCCGGCCGCCAGGCAAGCAGGATACCCCCACGGGTCCCATTTGCGGGAAGGAAGAAGAACTCGGAGAAGGACGAGCCGAGCGTCTCAGTGACAAGAGAGGACGAGAGAGCAATCATGTTAGTCTCTTGGATGCACACAATACAAGGCAAGGCAGCGGTGATCACGCTGCGAACGGCGGTGCGCTTGGCCGGGGCATTAAGGCCACGCACGTTCCAGAATACAATGCGAAGGTTGTGACCCATGGAGAGAGGTGGAGTCCTGCGGTGGCTTAGGCAGCCACTAGGCCTCGACAGCGCGAGGCAGGGGGAGGGTGAGTTGACAGGCGGGTCGATCAGCTCGGGGATGCGCCAGCCGAAGAGATCGGCGAATGCCTGCAGCACGTCGTGCGCCAGCGGCTTCTGGAAGAGGCGCTCGTACTTCGCTAGTGTAGCAGCGGAGATGGGGGCGTCGTCCGAGACGAGCCCGAGGCGACGGAGGAGCACCTTCTTGGCCTTGAGCTCAGAATTGAGGCCGCAATAAGCCTTGGCAATCCTACCGCTCCGACGGGGCGTGAAGTTCGGCGGTAACTCCTTCCTCCGGGAGGCGGGAGGCGCAGGAGAATCTGCAAGATCGTCCTCCGAATGGAGCCTAAAAACGCGTCCAGGGGCTCCACGTCGGCATGCACGCCACGTGGTGAGTCCAGGGCGGTTGCATGGGAAGCAAGATTCGCCGAGGGCGCGGGATCGCTCGGGATCGAGGCGTCTGAACTTTCCATGTGGATCCGTGGCGGGGGAGGGGAGTGGCCCAATGGCGGGGCAGCGCAAGGGGCCTGGTGGGTCCGCGCCTTGGCTAGACGACACCAGCTGTCCCGCGGAGGGAGGGGAGGGTGGCCTGCTTTCACATTCCTCGGGATCCGCCAGCGGGTTTGTAGCGGATCCTGGTGGGGCCGCCAGCGCAAAGAAGGCCGAGGCGATCATCAGCGGGATCAACATGGGGTTGCGCTACCGTCTCAGCCAGTGCTCGGGTGGGTCAGCGATGACACTTTCGAAAAGGGTGGGGGGGTGGGGGGGGTTGCAGCGACTCGTTAAAATGGGTTGGTGTTTGAACTGGGCGCGCCAACGGGCGGGGACGGGGCGGGATGGCCAGCTGTCACCGCGGCTTTCTGGAAAGCCGCCTTGTCCCCCAGGCGCAGCTTTGCCGGGCCCCGCGTGACGCCAGCCACGACCGGCGGGTACGGCCCGAGAACCCCATGCCAGATGCGCGAGACAGCGAGCGGGCGGTTGCCGCGGCGAACTCCACGGCGGCGGCTGGAGCGGCCGGACCGGCGCGAGGGGCCGGTGGCATCACGGCGTGGCGGCGCCTGAGGGTGATCATACTGGCGCGGCCAGGGCGCAGGACAGGGTGGAGAGTCTTGGCCGGGGCCATCGCCATAGTCGGAGTCGGGGCCTGGAGAGACACGCGGCGGCGGAGGCGGCGGGACGGGTCGACGGAAATCCTCGCAGCGGGCCACATGAATCGCTACTGGGAAACGCAGTAGGTCCATGCCAAGGCGCTCGGCCACGTCCGGGTCCGCGTCGACGGCAACGCCATCGCGCACCGAGAGGAAGAGGTCGGCGGCTAGAGGGATCGCGTCAGGGTTGGCCGTCCATGCGTGAGCCGGAAGATGTCCAGGTCGACGCCACGGCGAGTGCGCGGCTCGAGGTGCTCCACCAGGCAGAACGGCGAGAGCAGCGCGACCGCGGTGGCGCGGTGCCAGACATGATCAGGCACCCCGGTGAGCTCGAGGTGAACCCGGAAGCGGCGCGCACCGCTGCTGACCGCAAGCGCGCTCCATGGGTGAAGCAAGCGGCGGCGGAAGCGGGCGGTGCGCCGCCGTCATTTGCCACCAGGGCCCGATCCTCCGCACGCAGGAAGCGGAAGAGGAAATCCTCCGGCAGGTGGCGGTGAACCGAGAAGCGCGCCTCCGGGATGCCAAAACGCGAGCAGATCACGTCGGAGACCTCCTGACATGAGACCCCGGTCCTGCACCCCGCGACCGTGGCAAGCAACGCGGCTGGAGCTCCTCCTCGGCGGGGCTTTTTATTATTCAAAAGAGAAAAAAATATTGTAGGTCATTAAACTTGAGCCGGTTGACAGTTTAGTACCACTACTTCAGAATACCCGAACTACGGTCCACGTACTTGCGCAAGGGGTTCACTTTGGTCCACTTATACGATTTCGTCTACGTATTCACTGTCATGGCCGAGTCAGCGGCCGCCAGCTCGGCTTTGACCGCCACCTGGTCGAGCCTAGGGTCAATACTAGTCCTTCCGGGGGGCTTTTTGCAAAAACGCCAGTACCATTAAACAAGCCCACCTGCTCGGACCGCGCCAGCTCGCTGTCTCCCTCTCCTCCCGCACCCGCTCGCTGTCTCCTCTCCTCCCGGAACCTCTACGCTGTCGTCGGCGGCGATTAGCCTTGAAGCAGCGGCCGCCCCAACTTTGCCACCGCCGGCCTCATCGCATGGGGTGCCCCGCCGTACAATCACCGGTACCCGCCACGGCGCCCGGGCGCCGCCGCGCCTCCGCCGGTGCCGTTCCCCACGCACGTGGAGCGGCACAGGGCCATTGCGGTGAGCGCCGACGTCAACGTCAAGGGGCATACCCTGCGGCAGGAGCGCGACGGTGGCGGCGGCCACCTGCTCGCCTTCTCCTTCGACGCCGACGCCCCCGGGAGGTCAGCCCGGAGGCGCTTCTCTTGGAATGTCGAGCTAGAGCAGGAGGTGGCGCTTCTGCGGACGGAGCTGGAGGCTGCGCAGCTGCGCGCCGAGGCAGCGGAGGAGGCCGAGGAGCGGCCGTGCGTGCAGCTTCGCGAGGCCAAGTGCGAGACCCTCGAGCTCGCGCACGCGTACCAGGGCCACGTCGAGGATCTCATCGCCGCACGCAGCAGATAGCAGAGCACCTAGACCCGAGCAAGATTGTCGTGGTTGTAACTTGCACGCCTAGACCCAACCCGATTTCCCCCGGTTGGTACGGCCCCGCTGAGGACGGCGGCCGCCGGCATCGACCGGGCGCCCCCGCCATGACAAGTGAGAATCGCGGCGCGTTCCTCGCTGCTTGCTTCGCCTGCCCGCTATTTCCCTCGTCCTAATCGGAAGCTACTGCGCTGCGTAGACGCCCGCATAGCTGCTGGGGAAGCTCTCGACCCTCTACTTCCCCTCCCCGTCGCCCGCCATCCTCCCGCGCTCCCTCCTCGCCGACTTCCTCTCCACCACAGCCTTCTCCTGCGCGGTGCTCCTGCTCCTCTGCCTCTCCCTCCCCCGCCTCCCGTTCCGCTCCCCTTCCACCTCCCGCTCACGCTGCCTCGCCGATCCCGATCCTCTGGTCCATCGGCTCCTCTCCTCCGCCTCGCGTCTGCGCCACCACCGCCATTTCGTCAGTGTACAAGAACGGTGATGTCTCGAGGGCCAGTTCAACCGTGGGCGGTGCACCGCGATGGCGTCTACTACTACTACATGAGCGGCAGGTACGAGGGGGACTGGATCGACGGAAAGTACGACGGCTACGGGGTCGAGACCTAGGCCAGCGGGAGCCGCTACAGAGGCCAGTGCCGGCAGGAGCTCAGGCGATTTTGCAAACCCCCCGGATGTAGTAGTATTAACCCAGGCACGACCAGGTGGCAGTCAAAGCCTAGCTGGCGGCCGCTGACTCGGCCAAGTCAGCGAATATGTAGACGAAATCGTACATACGGACCAAAGTGAACCCTGTGCGCAAGTATACGGACCGTAGTTCGGGTATTTTGAAGTAGTGGTACCAAAGTGGCATCCGGCTCAAGTTGTTCAATATTTTGTTGTTGAGCGGGTTCAATATTTCTTCTGACATTCCCTGGTCGTCATTGGGCAATGCAACAGCTTGGTCCATTTCCAAACAAGGTAGAGCAACATGTGTTGTCGATGGCAAATTCATACCACAAGGCAGAGGATGATTTAATTAATTTGCAGATGTTCTCCAAAATTGCCTAAAAAAGAGATGTTTTAAAAAAATGCAGGTTTTTTAGGCAAACAAATTTTGCAGTTGGGTTTCCAGGACAAGTGCAAATGACACATGAGATCACTACTCTTTGGGCCTAGGGGCCAGTGGGAGGTGTAACGGGAGGGGCATCCGTCTGGGCGCGACTATGCTTGTCGCAAGACGGAAGCTAGCGTCGCCTGAAGGAACGACCCTAGAAGCAAGTTTGTGCATTTCTTTCTTCGTTCCGTTTTTTCTCTCATTTTGTTTTCATTTTTTCATTTTTTGAACCGGGTTAATCCCCTTTCCATTAACTAAATAATGGAAATACAGATTGAGTTCCAGAACAAAACGAAAGTGAAAGGGAAAAAACGGGTTCAAGCATCCCAGGGAAACCCACCATAGATGCTCGCAATCGAAACACCTACTGTGGGGCGAAAACCCTGAGACACCATTTAAGCAAGTGATTACAGTTCAGAGAAACACCAACACAAAGCAGTCGAGCTCGACCAACGCAGAAGGACCACAAGAAAATGACACAAAGTCGCCACAGATGTAGGCGCCAAACTCCAGCTCCAGAATCCCATGCTCAGTCTTTTCAGTCTTCATTCCGAGCTTCTCTCAGTGTGAGCAGATGCGCACAGCCTCATCATCCTCATGGCGTTGTCCCTCAGCAGCAGCGCGCCATGCTCCAGTTCTTCCCGCTCCGAGCCTTTCAGCAGACCTGCCCAGTATTTCAGATGTACACAAGTTGTGAAGACAATCTCGAAAGGAGATGACATTTTCTTGTGCTCAAAGGTAGCTTGGTTTCTGCGGTTCCAAATAGTCCAGCTGACAGCCGCTAAACCCATAGTGAAGTGGGGTTCCCCTTGGGGAAGAAAAGCATAGCACGAGGACTAGAACTGGCACAGGTTGTTAGGGCATAAGTCAGTGCCCAGCATTGCCCCTACTGTCCGCCAGACTGTCCTGGCGACAGGGCACAGAAAGAATAAGTGAAGATAGGTCTCTCGACAATCACAGAATGAGCAGCGAGGGTCGCCTGCGCAATTCCTGCGTCTCATAACATCTCTAGTTAGTACTGCGTCTTGAAACAATTGCCACAAAAAGATCTGTATTTTGGTTGGCAACCTAGCCTTCCAAATCCATCTATAATCGCACCCAGAGATATTTCTCTCAAGGTAAGAATACATCACTTTTGTCGTATACTTCTCTTTGGGGCCAATAACCCATTTGATTTTATCAGGTTCCACGGAAGGAGCAATGCTCTCAATAATGCTTTTAAGACCAGCAAATTGACTAGCTAATTCAGGACTCAATCTTGTTCTGAAGATGTCCCCCTTTTCTCTGCCCCAAAATTGAGCAATCGTATCATCAGGGTGGTTAGCTATGCTGTACAGGACCGGATATGTCTCACATAAAGGTGGGTGCTCCCCAACAGGGTCCTGCCAAATCCTGGCCACACTATCAGATTTAATGGTCACTCTCCTTCCAGCCATATAATGTTCTTTCACTTTGAGCAAAGCCTTCCAAACAGGGGAATCATTGAACTTCGTTTTCACCGTGGCCACAGAACAGTTTTTAAGATACTTGGCTCTAATCACATCTTGCCATAGGCCTTCGCCCGTATCAATTTTCCACCACCATTTCGCTAGTAGAGATATGTTTTGTTTATGGAGGTCTTTAACTCCCAGCCCCCCTTTTCTCTTAGATCAGCACACCCGAGACCACTTAACAAGGTGGTAACGTTTTTTCTCCGTGCCACCACACCAAAAAAACTTACGACGATACTTTTCCAGTCTCTCAATGAATGTCTTAGACAGAAGGAACATAGACATGTAATAGTAAGCTATACTGGACAGGGAAGAGTTGAGCAAAGTCAATCTTCCACCAGAGGAGGCTGAGCTGTCAATCCAGGCATCGCAACTCATGAGGTATCTAATAGCAACAAACTCCCGGTCAACGTTCCGTAAAGAGGAATAGCTCAGATGCACTCCTAAGTATTTCATAGGAAAGTGGCTAATTTTACATCCAAAGAGATCCGCATACTTACGGAGTGTAGACTCATCACCTCCCACACACAAGACCTCACTTCTTAAAAAATTGATTTTAAGACCAGACATAAGCTTGAAGAGATACAACAACAACAACTTAAGGTTGACAGCTTGCTCGATATTGTCCTCGATACAAAGGACCGTATCGTGAGCATATTGAAGAATAGCCACACACCCCTGGGACGAGGTCAGCCGCGAGCCCTTTGAACAGATTATTCTTTTGAGCATTTGGAAATTATGTTTCAACGATTATTCAAAAAAAATTAAACACATACTCGAAAACAAATTAAAAAAAATATTTGAATAATAATTTTAAACATCTATTTCTATATCCATACCTACTATTAAAGGGAATAGGTATTCTTGTTTGGTTTAGTCCTTTTCGTTTGGTTTGCGTGCACGCTAAGTGATCTGGGCTAGGTACTTGTACATTGATGGGCCTTTTATGGGCTTTCATAGAGACCGCGGAAAATATTTGGGTTAAAATAAATCAATATTGTGGGAATTCATCACAGGACCTCCTATCTGGATGTTCGATGTAACAACCAACGACCTATACGCCATTCACATTTACTCATTCCAATTAGTTCTAAATATATGAGTGGCAGTCCTCGTGTTGAAGGCGAGCTAATTAAGCAAATGAGCTAATTAAAGAAAGGGTTGTGGGCTTAAATAAAATATTTAAACGGATGTGGCTAATTAAAAAAGAATTATGGGTAAACCGGTTGAATAATTAAAAGAAAGATTGTGGTCTTAATTAATAGAATATTTAAATAAATGAGACTAATTAAAGGAAGGACTCGAGGTAAAAAGGTAGGATAATTAAAAGAAAAGATTTGTAGGCTTTAGTGTGTTGGGCTACTAAATTAGAAAAGGAAGGATTTGATTCCTGATTAAAACAGGTGAGGACGTCATGGTAACTAAAGGAAGGATTATACTTAAATGGAATCATTGGGAGATTATGCCCGGCAAAGAAAATATAACACGGCTAAATTGCATCGTAATTTTTTTATGTTCATTTTGTAGAAGGATGCTACGAGACATTATGCTTGCACAAAAAAAAAACAATTTTTTCCGTTGCAATACACAGGCATATGTGCTAGTAAATATTAAAGAAAGTTACAGATGTATACGGAAAATGTACAGTGTGTATGAAAAAAGAAGACGTGAAACAAATATTTGTAAAAAATGTCATCATAGTAACTGAATTTCTTAAAATGTTCTAGAAAAATTTCTTATGTATATAACAAAGGTAAAATGTATATGAAAAAATTCGACATCAAAATCATTTTTTAGAAAAATTATAATGCATTTGGAAAATGTAAACGTGTAAAAAAATATCAAGTGTATGAAAAAAAACCTTCACATAAAAATATATATTAAAAAATGTGAACCATGTATTTAAAATTTGTTAAACATCTATAAGTTTTTTGTTGATGTATAGGAAACATACATAGAACAAAAGCATATATTTTTTAAAGAATTTTTTTTGTGTATTTAAAATATCTAGACATGTATAAGAAAATATTCTTGATATACGGAAAATACATATTGTGTGTGAAAAAAGTAGACATGTGTTGAACAGAAAAATAGAAAACCCGAAGAAAACCATAGGAAAATAAAAAAACGACAATAAAAGCAATTGGAGCCCGAAAAAAATAAAAGGCTAATTGTGTATAAAAAAACAGAAACAATGAAAATCATAAATGAAAAAGATAAAAAATAAAAAGAACAAAAGTACCCAATAAAAACTAGAGAAAAGCGTAAGAAAAACATAGAAAATAATAAAATAAACTGAAAACCAATAAAAGTCGGACCAGTCCAGACAGTTATAGACAGCTAAAGAAGGAAAAAAAGAACCAAACAAAGACAGCAGCGACCGAGCGGCGAATGACCTGAGTAGCGAGCGACCCAAGCAACGATTGATTTCTAGGTCGGCCCAAACGCACTTACGCCAAAGACGAGATGTAATAGGGGTGGGCACCTCGGCGAATCCTATTCCACGCTTCAGGCGACAGTTACAGTAAAAACTGTAAACCAGCACACACCCAGCCTCCGCTTCGGGCCGGGTCAATTTACCTTTTCTTCTTCTGTTTTTACGCTCCAAAACAATGCAATGGTTAGGATTCAAACTGCCGACCTAACATCCAGTAGCAAATTGCACTAACAACTATTCGCTACACGTTGTGCCATGTTTACTTTCTTTTATTCTTTTTAAGCTAAAAAAGCATAACGGTTTCATGTCTCTCGCTTTATTTTTTTTCCTGTTTTCTTTTGGGCGGTTTTCTTCTGATTTTTTCTTTTCTTTCTTTATTTATTTTCCCCTTTTCTTTTCTTTATTTTGAAAATTAGTGAACATTACTTAAATTTGTGGATTTCTTTAATCTCATAGATTTTTTCGAATTCAAGAATTTTTTTCCATATTTGATGAACATTTTTAAAAAAAGATGAACATTTTTCCAATTTCGAACTTTTCTCAAAATTGATGAAAATTTACAAAAATTATGAACTTTTTTAAAAAACAATGAACTTCTTTTAAATGTTCATGAAAGTTTTCAAATTGATGGAATTTTTCTAAATTCGATGAACACTTTTGCAAATTTTTGAACTTTCTTTTAAAACCGGTGAACTTTTTTCAATTGTTTGAACTTTTTTTCCAAAATTCATGAACGTTTTCTCAAATTCGATGATTTTTTTTTGAAAATGGATGAGCTTTCTTCAAATTCACGATATTTTCCTGAAATTTGTGAACTTTTTTTAAGTCCATGAATATATTGGAATTCACGAATTTTTGTATTTTTATTTTTCTGTAATTTTCCAAATATATGTATATATATATATATATGTATGTATATATATATATATATATATATATATATATATATATATATATATATATATATATATACTATTGTGAGCGTGCGCGCATTTTAACTTAACCTACGCGCCGGCCGCTCCTAATCCCGCGCAGGTCGCCCGCCCGCGGGGCGCGAAGAAGGCAGCATGTTGAGGGTAACCGCATGTGGAGGATAAAGTAAATATATTTAATTCTTTTACGATGTGTTGGTCAGTATATAGTGCCAGTAAAATATTAAGTATAGATGGTAATAGACCTAGGTTTTTTACCGGTACTGAGATATCGTAGGTTTCGCCCAGTAATAGATTAAGTATAGATAGTAATGGGACTATTCGTTTACCGGCATTGAGTTACCGATGGTTTTATCAGTAAATTTAGTAAAACCTTCGCCACACATGTAGTAATAAACTACTATAGTAATATATTAAGCATGGATAGTAAATGGACCTAAGTTCATTCAGTAATAGATTAAGTGTAGATAGTAATGGACCTATTCTTTTTACCGGCATTGAGTTACCATTGTTTTACCATCAAATGTAGTAAACCTTTGCCAGACATGTAGTATTGTATTACTATGGTAACATACTAAGCATGGTTACTACCGAAACTGAAAATGGTAATGTATTAATAGTAGTATGTACAAAGAAGTGTGTAACTATGGTAACATGTAGTACTAATTATTAGAGTATCATAGCAGCAGTAAAGGGATTACCACGTAGTGACCGATCAATACACAATCATGGGGGACGTGGGTACAGAATATAATTGGAGTATATTATTTTAAGGAAAACTGTAACTTTACTGCTGCTATGATACTGATAGTAATCAGTTACTATGTCCTACATGCCCTTTTACGATGGTCATTAGGCGAGCGATGAGGGGTTGGTCGTAAGACGTTAGGGTAAACTTTTACCCATGATCCCGCGCGCCCTTTCATGTGGTTAGCGCGTTTGCCTGCTTAGCGCGCCGGTTGGCTCTAAGCGGCCGGAGCGTACGATATGCCACAGTGCGCGCAAGCACACTTTAGCAAGCCTATATATATATATATATATAGACACACACACATATAATATGTTAATATTGTACTATATATAAGAAGGCTCAAAGCGACATTTTTTCTATTAGTAGCCGACAAGTTTAGCGTGGTCTACTGGATAGTGCGTGTGGGCGTGTGGCTGTTGTCCTCTTCGAGGGTAGTTCGAGTACTGGTTCTTTGAAATAACGAATATAAAAAAGTTTCTCGACTTTTTTTTTTCACGATCGCTTTCTTGAACAGGCTACTGGGCCGGCCGGCGACACGCTGTAAAAGCTCCTGGGCACCTCCTAATCAACGCATTCGCCGCCCGTTATGCGCGCTGGCGCTCACAGAAGATCATACTGGGCCGTAGCCCAAACATTCGCTCGCTCGCACCGCAGGCAGACAGGATCAGTCGCTCACCCCTCATCGGTGCTTCTATTTAGCGCTGCAGGCGCCCGTTACAGGTCATTTTCGCAAACGGGCGCCTGCAGCGCACTCCCTCTGCCGCGAGATGGGCCGGCCATTTAGCGTTTTGCTTCTTCTCTTTATAAAGTTCAAAAAATGGAGCACTGCACGAATCAAACATGAAACCGAAACCTACACGTTCACAGCACACCACGCTAACCACTACAACCATCGCTAGCCTATGCATGATAATTTCTTGCGTACTTCTTACTCTTTCTCCAGTTCGAAATTCCTTTTCCTTTTTCTGTTTCTTTTTCTTTTTTCTTTTTTTCTGTTCTTTTTATTTATTTATTTTCCTTAAATGCGTGATTGTAAATCGATGAACTTTTCCTTCAAAACCAACCAAAGTTTTTCAAAAATCCATGAACTATCTTGAAATTTTGTGAATTTTTGTAAAAATCTTAAACTTTGATGAACTTTTTAAAAAATGCAAGAACTTATCTATCAAATTTTATGAACTTTTTCAAATCTGATGAACCTTTTTTTGATAATCCATGAACTTTTTCTATTTTGATGAACTTTTTTCAAAATCGATGAACTTTTTGTTTGGAAATTGATGAACTTTTTTTCAAGTTTGTGAACTTTTCTTGAAAATTGATGAACTCTTTTCAAAATCTATGTACCTTTCCAAAATCTATGCACTTTTTTCAAAGCTTATGCACTTTAAAAAAATTAATATATCTTTTTCAAAAATGATGAACTTTTTTGAAAAGTCGATGAACTATTTTTCAAAATTGATGAACTTTTTCCAAGTTTGTGAATGTTTTTGAAATCATTAATTTTTTCTAATTGATGAAAATTCTTTGAATTCGTGGTTTGTTTTGAGATCTGCGAACTTTCAAATTTTCTTCACATTTTTTCTTCAAAAATCATGCTTTTCTAATTTCTTTATCCAGTAAATAGCGTGGCTATACATCTTAAACAGTTTGCGCCCTAATGACTTATTAAAGCCTGTTTGGTCTAGTGGTTGGGCAACTCACACCGGAGGTGGAGGTTGTTGTGGGATCAAATCCTCACGAGAGCTGTTTTTTGCGCCATTAATGAATTTCCGCTGTGCTGCCTGTAGTGGAATGGGCTAGCTTCGAAACCGGCCCAACAAAGGCCCTCATCAACCGATAAAGGAGAGATCTCTCACTCATGCACGTTGCACGACTCAAAAAAGCCATGCTGTAAATTCTAAAGAAAGCCACGGTGCTTCAAGCAAAAAAAGGGCATATGCTAGCTGTTGCTGAAAAAACCGTCATGAGGTTGGTCGTTGACAATTGACCATTGTAAAACAAACTTCATGCAAATTCAAAATTGTTCACAGATTTGGAAAAAGATTGCAAATTCGAAGAAGAGTTCAAGGATTTGGAAAAAGATTGCAAATTCAAAAAAATTCAGCAATTTTGAACAAAAAATTCCTGAATTTGAAAAAAATCAGCAATTTTGAAAAAAAATATTAAATTTGAAACAGTTCATTAATTTGATAGAAAAAATCATAATTTGATAAAAAATTCATCAACATAAGAAAAATCATCAATTTTGAAAAAAAATCGATTTAAAAAAAAGTTCGTCGAATTAAAAAAAAACGTTCATCAAATTTTAAAAATAGTTTATAAATTGAAGAAAGTTCATCGATTTTGGAAAAAAATCACGAATTTTAAGAAAGAAATAAACCAGCAAAATGCAAAAACCGTAAAAAAAAAGATTCACATTGGTTATTTGAAGAAGAATTAAAGAAGGTAAGTAGCAAAATGTTAAAGTTTTCCGGTTAGTTGGGTTGTACATAGCCTAAGCGTGTGGGGTTTGAATCTCCATAGGCGCTCATTTTTGGAGGTTTTACAAAATTGTAAAAAAAGTGGAAGATGGACTGCTTAGGAAATGCCGAACCGGCGCGTCCGTCTCGTCTCTATGCTCCTTAGTTTTTTTGTTCATAATTTTCAAAAAGATTGAGCCGCCTACCGAGCTTCAATGACCCCGTCAAAACAATTACTGAATTCGAAAAAAAATCAGCAATTTTGAAAAAAATATTAAATTTGAAACAGTTCATTAATTTGATAGAAAAAGAATCATAATTTGACATAAAATTCATTGAATTTTTAAAAAGTTCATCAACTTTTTATAAAAAAAATCATCAATTTTGGAAAAAAAATCGATTTAGAAAAAAAGTTCATCGAATTAAAAAAAACGTTCATGAAGTTTTAAAAAAAGTTTATAAATTGGAGAAAGTTCATCGATTTTGGAAAAAAATCACGAATTTTAAGAAAGAAATAAACCGGCAAAATGCAAAAACCGTAAAAAAACAAATAGATTCACATTGGTTATTTGAAGAAGAATTAAAGAAGGTAATAGCACAACGTTAAAGTTTTCCGGTTAGTTGGGTTGTACATAGCCTAAGCGTGTGGGGTTTGAATCTCCATAGGCGCTCATTTTTGGAGGTTTTACAAAAAAGAAAAAAAAAGTGGAAGATGGACTGCTTGGGAAATGCCGAGCCGGCGCGTCCGTCTGGCCTCTATGCTCCTTAGTTTTTTCTTCACAATTTTCAAAAAGATTGAGCCGCCTACCGAGCTTCTATGACCCCGTCAAGGTCTCGGGCGCCTTGTAGCGCCATCACCTTTTATTGTTCTAATTTGGATCATGCCTGATAGCTTGACGTGTAGCGTAGCTAACGCCTCTCCTGCCGCTGCTCAAAACATGGACGCTCACATTACTCTTTTTTGCGGGTAAAGAAATGTATTACTCAATGATCAAGTTCTTATAATCATCACGGACAATCCTCAACACTTCCTCCGGGCCCGATCCAACCCAAGTAATGGTTCGGCCCTCGGATCTAGCGAAACTAGCAAGATAATCATTAGCTTTATTTTGGCTACGAGGTACATGAGTAATACAAAACTTTCTAAGACTCAACAGGTACTTGATCTCGCCCACCAAAGGGGCATAAACTGAGCGGTCCAACTCCTGACAAGAAATCATGAACACTGCATTGCTTGAATCCATCTCCACTTCAATTGGTAGTTCCGACCGCTGGATTGCAAAGGATAGACCCTTCATGCATGCACATAGCTCTGCCTCCAATGCATCTCTACACGAGAACAGGGTTCTGCATGATGAGAAAATTATCGCTCCAGCGTTATCCGCAGGATCATCGCGGCTCCCGCACCACTTGATTCAGCAAAGGAACCATCTGTATTTAATTTTGCCCAGCCCCTCTTGGGTGGCTTCCACGGTGTATCTTGTACCACCTTCTTCAGACATTGCTCCGCACCACCAAAGATTATGCTTTATTTCCCTTTTGCTGGATCCCGGCAGTCACCAACCCGAATCCTAGACAATTCATCCAGGTACTTTTGGAGGAAGCGTACTGACACTGTCATGGGAGGGGCCGGTTTGGCATGTGTAACCTCATTGCGTATGTACCAGCATCTCCAGAAAATTAGCAATATCATGCATCGCTGAGTATCACCCAGTTGGCCAAGCGCGTTGAGGAGCCACTCCTTTCCCGAGTTTTGAAACGATAACAGGTCAAGGATCTGCCATATGGTGGACATATGCTCATATAAGTCCCGCCCCAACTGACACCTTATAAAGGGGTGGAAATTATCTTCTTCCTCCATGCCACAGACAGGGCATATACTACTCAGCTCCAGACCAATCTTGTGTTTATTCTTCCAAGTCGGCAGTAAACTATTACTTAATTGTGTCGCTCGACTGTTAAATAAATAGTAAAACGCATCCGTTGTTTACCTTGCGTCATTCCCATCTACTAATGTATAACACCCATGTCTTCCTTGGACCGTGTCAACCGGCTATTTAGTTCTTGTAAATTGGAAAATGAGGAAGACACCGACTCCTGCACATTAAAGTGATAGGTTAGTAACGAAAGAACGACTTGATCATGTGGATGGTTTCTCCATCCATCCAGAGTCCCGGGGACTACTACACATTCTCATTTAAAAAATATTTGACCCTCAAGCCAGTTTTATTAAAACTATCTTAAGACTCGGGGACTATTGCATTCCCTTAGAGAGTAGTAAACTTTTTGTACGCTATTTTAGAAAGCATATAAATTTCAATCTCGGAAGGTGTATGTACATTCTCCGTAAAAATTAATTGTTGGAAAATGTTGCATGGAAAATAAAATAAAAAATCTACGCACACGCAAGATCTATCTATGGAGATGCATAGCAACGAGAGGGGAGAGTGTGTCTACGTACCCTCATATACCGTAAGCAGAAGCATTTAGTAATGTGGTTGATGTAGTCGAACTTCTTTGCGATCATACCGATCAAGTACGAACGTACGGCACCTTCGCGTTCAACACACGTTTAGCTCGGTGACGTCCTCGCCTTCTTGATCCAGCAAGACGGACGAAGTAGTGGATGAGTTCCGGCAGTACAAGGGCGTGGTGACGGTGGTGGTGATGCTATGTGACGCCCGAATAATTAAGCTACAGTGATCCCCCGCTAAGGATGCTACGTCACCTCGGTTACTGTTGATAAACTCGAGTTAGTTCAAAAACGATTCAAATTAAAATTTAAAATATAGGCAAACCGTAAAATTTTCAAATATCAAAACTAAAATGTTCGGGTTGTGTCAAATAAATCGTAAGTAATTATGGTGGAGAAACCAAACTTTGATAAAAAAATTAAAGGCTCTAGAACAATTAAAACAATAATGAAAACAATTAAACAAATGCCTATTGAATTTATAAAATGCTAAAACTATTTCATTATGGGTTAAGAATTCATCTCACAGTAGTTTGTTGATAAATACAAATTAAGGCATTAGTGGTAATTTTTGTAAAACTAAAAATAAAAGAAGAAACCCCCTCTCTCCTTGAGCCGAATGGCCCAGCTAAGCAGCTGGGCACCCTACGCTTTTAGGGAACTTGTCACGGCACACAGGCATGGCCGAAGTCTTGAGACGTCAAGACCTTCTTTGGCGGTGCCGCTACCAACAAGAAACCTTGTCGCAACTAGTCCCAGCTCTAATAGATTGTTCTCATAACATGACCCAGGTGGCGGAAAAAAGAAAGCGGGCGGCCTAATCTCGTCGACCGTGGGGGGCTCTCAAGGAAGCAAAGGATGCTGCCGCATTCTTAGAGGATCGACGGTCGGCGTGGCGCTGGCGCTCCTGCGGCCTCGGGGCCGTCGGTAATCGCGGACCCTCGCCCGGCTTCTGCGGCGGCACTGGCGGCCTCTTCGCCCGGCCGGGCTCGTCGGCGCCGGCTTCTTCTTCGATGGCTGCGTCGTCGATATTACAGCGCGTCCTCCTCGCCCGGCCTCGGTCTCCATTGGCTCTATGGCGGATGGATCGGCGACCGGAAAATGAAGAAAAGTCAAGCAAATATTCAAAAAGAAGATCGGAAGAAGAAGAACACAAGGGAAGTTTTCAAGCAAGAGGATTACATGCTAGGGTCTGCAGTCATGGTCTCCGCCACCGGGGATCGCTAGAGTTGTCCCTTGCGGAGAACTGCCCTTGTCAAGAAGTCTCCCTTGCCGGAGAACGCTCCCTTGCCGGGGAATCCTCCCTTGGACGGTGTAGTCGGCGAAGGCATGTCGGGAGGCGGCAGGGGCACTCTGGTAAGGCTGCTCTGCTCCTACACAAATCAGCGATCGAGATATCGGCAAAGAAAGGGCACCCATGCACGCCTAACGGCGAGGAAGTAAACCATATACTTACTGGCTGGGGCTGCGCGTGCCGATGCCCTGTTTTTGGGCCCGGCCCAACAGCTTCGGCTTGCGTGTGTGGCCCGAACTGGGCTCTGTCGGTATACTAGAGTAGGGGTACCCTAGTATCCCGAACTTGTGCCTGACGATTCTGACCCTCGGCGGCAAGGCTTACCGGGTGACCGCCAAGGTCCTCCGTGGTTCCTTTGGAGCCATTCAAGAACAAAGTATTCAAGCCAAGGAGACAAGGCCCGGCAAGAGGAGCTTGCCAGAAGGCCACCAAGGCACCTAGGAGACAAGGCCCGACAAGAGGAGCTTGCGGGAAGGCCCGATGAGCGACAAGCTTCCGGACGCGACAAGACAACAACATGCGGCAAGGCGCTTGCGCGGCAGACCACCACCACAGACTGCGCTCCAGCACATCCACTAACGTGTCGCCACAGGACCTTTCCAGCGCCAGCGTGGCGAGAGGTCGCGGCAGCCAGCCGGCGCGTGGCAAGCGGCGCCGACAAGATTGCCATCATGGCGAAGCCGTATGGCGTCCTGGCGGTCCCTGTTTGCACTTTATTAGGGCGGCGTGACGGGCATTTAATGCCTTTGTCCCCTGCCGTCGAGTTAGGTATGATACACTTTGTACAAGTAGCTGTACCAACCACTCCTTTTCCATTTTACCCTTGTCTACGTTGCCACCGTCGGAGACCCTTTAGCATATAAAAGGAGGCCCATGCATAGCGTGGGGAAGGGGATGCAAAAGAGCCCTCACGCTCGGTCTCGTTAGCGGTGGTGTGTCTTTGTAGCACTCAAGCGCTCCCGAGCAAGAACTCAATACACTCGGACATGCGCGGTAGGAGTGTTATCTCTCCGGAGAGCTCCGAAGCTGGGTAAACCGCTCGTGTGCTTCGCCTTGATCTGCTCTTTGTGCGACCTCCGCCCCCCGCCGAACCGAAAGGGGCTCGGTCCGCCGGTGCTGCCCCGCCTCACGCCGGCGCCTCGCCGCGTGCCCGACGCCGCGCATCCCCGGATCCTGTCGCCGGAACCACGCCGCCACGACTCCGTCGCCGCCCGTCGTCACCGTTTCCACCTCGAGCCCCACTGCCTCGTGCCCTACGACCCGCCGTGAGCATTGCCCCTCTCCTCTCCCCCTCTGCTCCCGTTGTCGTGACCCTGGCCGCGCCCCCTCACGCCCAAGGCCGCCCTAGGCCAGGTCCTTGCCGCATCCCCCCCGCTCACCAATGTCCACGGCCTCGCGCCCCTGTTTCCGCTCGTTGCTTCAGTTGGTTGCCTACTCACAACCGCTCCCTCTACCGCACGCCTCCGCGCGCGCAACCCCACCCCATCCCGCCTGCCGTGCTGCTCCTACCGCATCCACCACGGTCTCCCCCGCTGCCCCCTTCGCCCATGCTTGCCTCGCCTAGGCCACTCGCGCCGCCCACTCGTGGTGGCCGCGCGCCTGATATCCTGTGCTCGCGCGCCCACCTGCCGTTGCCTGGCCGAGCTCGAGCTACCGCCGCCCTCTGCCTACTACGCCGCCCTCTGCCCCCCCTACTGCGGCGCCCTTCGCGCCGGTCGCCGTTGCCTCCCTCACCGCCGCCCTTGTTGTTGTCGTGCCGTGCCGCCCCACCGGCCTTCCCCCAGCTGCATGCCGCTGATCGCGGCCCGGTCTCACCCGTGCCGGCTGGCTCCGCCGGCCGCACCTCGCTACTGGGCGGGTTGCGGTTCGCCCGCAACCGCGCCCGCTCGCCCAGCGCCCAACACCCACTAAGGCCCTTGGGGCCTATGTCAAAGGGGTCCCACGCCCAGAACAAAAAAAAGAGGTTAACAAAAAAAGATTTTAAAATAAATAAATTATTAATTATTAATTAGTGAATTAATTAAGTTAAATAGTTCTGTTAACTAAACTAATTAAACCTAATTAATCTACTAACTATTCTATTTAACCTGTTAGTTAATTAGACAGCCCATGACACGTGGGACCCAGTGGTCTGTTGACTAGTCAAAGTCCACAGTTGACCACTGATGTCTTGCTGACATCATGCTGACATAATAATTTCCTTTTCTAATTAAATTAATTCTGTTAATTCTAAAAATGATTAAAAACTTTGAAAATTAATATAAATTAAACCGTAGCTCGGATGAAAAAACTTTGTACATGGGAGTTGCTTAGAACGACGAGACGAATCCGAATACGCAGCCTGTTCGTCCGCCACACATCCCTAACCTATCGAACTCGTAACTTTCCCCGTCCGGTTCATCTGTCCGAAAACGCGAAACACCGGGAATACTTTCCCGGATGTTTCCCCCTTCGCCGGTATCACCTATCCCTGCGTTAGGTCACCCCTAGCACAACGTATTGTCGCGTCTTGCTTTGTGATACATTTGATTGCTCTGTTATTTATTGTGTTCCCCCTCCGTTACTTCTTTCCGGTAGACTCCGAGACCGGTGCCGATGTTCGTGTGTTCGACTACATCAAAGACGACCCCTCCTACTTGCCAGAACAACCAGGCAAGCCCCCCCTTAATCACCAGATATCGCCTATTCCTTCTCTCTACTACTTGCATTAGAGTAGTGTAGGATGTTGCTGCTTTCGGTTAATCCTATTCTGCTGCATAGCCTGTCATTGTTGCTACAGTTGTTACCCTTACCTGCAATCCTAAATGCTTAGTATAGGATGCTAGTGTTCCATCAGTGGCCCTACATTCTTGTCCGTCTGCCATGCTATACTACTAGGCCGTTGAGGGAGTCCTGGATTAGGGGGTGTCCGGATAGCCGAACTATCACCGTTGGCCGGACTCCTGGACTAGGAAGATACAAGATTGAAGACTTCAGCCCGTGTCCGGATGGGACTTTCCTTGGCGTGGAAGGCAAGCTTGGCGATACGGATATGTAGATCTCCTACCATTGTAACCGACTCTGTGTAACCCTAACCGTATCCGGTGTCTATATAAACCGGAGGGTTTTAGTCCGTGGGACGAACAAGAATCATACCATAGGCTAGCTTCTAGTGTTTAGCCTCTCTGATCTCGTGGTAGATCTACTCTTGTACTACCCATATCATCAATATTAATCAAGCAGGAGTAGGATTTTACCTCCATCGAGAGGGCCCGAACACAGGTAAAAACATCGTGTCCCTTGTCTCCTGTTACCATCCGCCTAGACGCACGATTCGGGACCCCCTACCGAGATCCGCCGGTTTGACACCGACATTGGTGCTTTCATTGAGAGTTCCTCGTATGCGTCACCTATAGGCCCGATGGCTCCTTCGATCATCAACAACGACGCGGTCCAGGTGAGACTTTTCTCCCGGACAGGTCTTCGTGATTCGGCGGCTTTACACTGCGGGCCAATTCACTTGGCCATCCGAGCAAATCGAAAGCTACGCCCCTGGCCATCGTGTCGATTTGGGAGTTTGAACTACGGCCGACATCCGCGGAGACTTGATCTTCGACGGATTCGAGCCACAACCAAAATGCGCCGCCTTTGTCTCGATGGGCATGATCTAGCTCTGCCGCCGAACAGTGCCTTGGAAGCCGCACCAGAGCCCGCTCCGACCCTTAGCTCGGAGCCGACTCCCCCGATCAAGGATGAGTGGTTGGACACCGCCTCGGGGGCTACGATCTCAACGGCGATTGAGCCGAACTACATCCACGTCGCTGCGAAGACCGTGACTCCAAGGTGCGGACTCCTCTCCGGACTCGAACCCTCCAGCGCCCTTGCCAATCGAATCCGATTGGGCGCGGTCATGGAGTTCACTGCCGCAGACATCTTTCGGCACTCGCCCTTTGGCGACATCTTGAATTCACTAAAGTCTCTCTCTTTATCGGAGAGCCCTGGCGGACTACGGTCGGGAAGGTTGGGATGCGGACGGACGAAGAAATTCAACGACCACCCACCACCCACTTTGTAGCCACTGTCGATGATTTAACCGACATGCTTGAGTTCGGCTCCGAAGACATCGACGGTATGGACGACGATGCCGGAGACGACCAAGACCCAGCGCCTACAGTGCACTGGAAGGCCACCTCGTCATACGACATATACATGGTGGACATCCCAAAAGATGGGAACGACAATGGAAAAGCAGAGGATGACCCCTCCAAGAAACAGCCCAAGCGCCCGGCGTCGTGGCCGCTCTAAATCCGCCACAGCAAAAGCGGTGATTCCGCAGACGGAGATAATAACACCCCGGACAAGGTCAAGACAACCCCTCCAAAGCAGGATTCAAAGACAGAGGAGGGAGAAGCCAGCCCTCATGATAGAGCGGCGATGGGGAGGTGGAGGGCGATAATTATATGCCTCCCTCCGAAGATGAGGCAAGCCTCGGCGAAGGCAATTTGTCATGCACGAGGACCCCGCCCGAACAGGAGGCGTTTCAAACACGGGCTTATGGCCCACGGCAAGCAGCCTCAAGAAAAAGCGGCAACTTAGAGTTGACCAAGACTTGCTAAGCGGCGGATGGATCAAGTCCTTGCGGCCGAAGAGTATGAACTCGAACGCCCCTCCAAGAGATACCCCAAGCAGCGGTGCTACCCCAATTAGAGGAAGCAGCACCCAAACCTACATCACCGGTAGCATGATGCGGCCGACCGGCCACCCCGTGGTCGCGACAGAGAGGCCTCTAGACCCTCCATTCAAGCCGCACTCCGGCGTCGCTCGAAAAGTACCAAGGCACGGGGAAACGCACCAGACCTGCGAGACATATTGGAGGACAAGGCAAGGCAAACTAGATCGATCTACGGATCACGTGGGCGCCCCACGACACGTGACGATAACCGTCACGCCGGATACAGCAACTCCGGCCGGGCCGAACACAGTAGACAAAGCTCATATGAGCTACGTCGTGATATAGCCCAATACGTAGGCGCCAAGACACCCACTATGCTTCACGGATGAAGTAATGGATCATCAAATCCACGAGGGCTTCAAACCCGTAAACATCGAATCATACGATGGTACCACAGATCCTGCGGTGCGGATCGAGGACTATCTCCTCCATATCCACATGGCCCGCGGTGATGATCTACATGCCATCAAATACCTCCCACTCAAGCTTAAAGGACCAGCTCGGCATTGGCTCAACAGCTTGCCGGCCAGAATCAATTGGTTGTTGGGAGGACCTGGAAGCCGCATTCCTTGATAACTTCCAGGGCACATATGTGCGACCACCAGACCCCGATGACCTCAGCCACATAATTCAGCAGCCAGAAGAATCGGCCAGACAATTCTGGACACGGTTCCTAACCAAGAAAAATTAAATCATTGACTGTCCGGATGCAGACGGCCTTGCAGCCTTCAAACATAACATCCGCGACGAGTGGCTAGCCCGGCACCTAGGACAGGAAAAGCCGAAATCCATGGCAGCCCTCACCACACTCATGACCCGCTTTTGCGCGGGAGAGGACAGCTGGCTCGTAGTAACAACTTGACCAAAAACCACGGTAGTTCGGATACCAAGGACAACAATGGCGTGTCGGCGTCGCAACAAGAACAAAGCGCCGCGTGCGGCGACAATGATGAAGATCTGGCAATCAATGCCGGATTCAGAGGCTCTAAACCGGTCAGCGGAAGAAGCCATTCAAAATAAATACCCGGGGCCCGTCCAACTTGGACCGAATACCGATCGCTTGTGCGGATACATGGCACCCCGAAAAACCAGCCAACCACACCAACAGGGATTGTTGGGTGTTCAAGCAAGCGAGCAAGTTAAGTGCGAACTCAATGACAAGGGCTGCATAAGCGATGACGAGGAAGAGCCCGGCCGCCGAACAATAGAGGACGGAAGGGCTTTCCCCACAAGTGCGGACGGTGAACATGATATACGCAACCCACATACCCAAAAGGGAGCGGAAGCATGCACTAAGGGACATATCTGGCGATGGAGCCAGCCCGAAGTTCAACCCATGGTCTTCTGCCCGATCACCTTTGATCGAAGGACCACCCACTAGCATCCGTCACGGCGGATTCGCCGCGTGGTTCTTGACCCAATTATTGACGGATTTCACCTCACTAGAGTCCTGATGGGCCGGCGGTAGCAGCCTGAACCTGCTTTATCGGGATACAAGGCGCAAAATGGGCATAGACCCTCAAGGATTAAACCCACAAAGACGACCTTTAAAGGCGTCATACCAGTGTAGAGGCCAATTATGCGAGGCTCGGTTACACTCGAAGTGGTCTTCGGATCCCGGATAACTTCCGGCGAAGAGTTAATCTTCGACATAGTCCCGTTCATGGCGGCTATCACGCCTTTGCTTGGACGTACCGCATTTGCAAAGTTCAATGCGGTGCCGCACTACGCATACCTCAAGCTCAAGATGTCAGGCCCTCGAGGAGTAATCACGGTCAATGGAAACACCGAACGCTCTCTCCGATCGGAGGAGCACACGGCGGCCCGCGGCGGAGGTGCAAAGCAGCCTCTCACAGCAATTCTCGAGTTCGGCTATTAAACGTCCGCCACCGTCAAGCGCGCCCGGAGTAACCTACAACAAGACCGCCTGGCACGATCCGAGCACGCGTAGCAATCCGGCCCCAACCCCAGCCCTCGCAACATTGCGAAGCGATGCTGCAGCGTACATAACTACGCTCTGGAGATACCATGGGCATAAGGGGAGGGCACGACCACGGCTGCGCCTGCACGCGGCTCAACCGCACCAGGGCTCCGATTGTGTCATTCTTTTTCTTTTTCTTTTCTTACTTTCAGGACTCCGTTTTCCGGAGGTCTTGTCCGGCACTAGAATTGCCGAACTCACGATGCAACAGCCGGGAAAGCGTAGTTCGTCGAGTGTCCGGTGGTCTCTACTATGATCATTATACCTGTTTTACATACCATCCCGCAGCTTACCCCACGGAGGGGACATGTTAAATAGTCCCATCCCTTGCTTATCGCACTATTTGTATCGTTACGCTTCCATTGCGGTACCTTTTTGAATAAACAAGACATAGCTTTTGCCTATTATTGCACTCCTTTCTTTATCTATATATATGTTCATTTCATGACATGTTGCACCCGTACAATTTAGTGCAGCCAATACACCGAGGGCTTATGTACCCCAAAAACATGGTGTGACAAGTCCGAACACTTTCACAAGTGCGGCACCCCGAACTTATAGCATTATATGCATCAGCTCTGAATCATGTCTTGGGTCAATAGTTGGGTTTGCCCGGCTCCCATGTTTTGGTACCTTACGTTCCGTTATATCGGCTAAGGTAGCACTGGAGAACAAATGCGATTGTGCCCCGGTTGAGCTGGGTTGAGCACCTCGGTGGAAAGCTAAAACTGACCGTCATGATAGAGGCGAGAGCGATCGCTGTTCGAGAGGTTTTTTCGGGTCCCTAAAGACTTATGCCGCTTAGAGCGAGGAACCGGCATTGTCCGGCCAAGGTGTGGATAGCGCCCCGAACTCGGTCTTCCGAATACTAGGGGCTGCGCCGAAATTTAAAATTATAGAATTCTATGGCTAAGTGAGAGTGTTCAAGCACTATAAGTCCGGTTGCCTTGTTCGTTGTTGAGCGCCTCCCTCGACGGACCCAAGAATGGGAACAAGAGTGCTCAAGTTTATCCCGAACACCCCAGCACTCTTGGCATGGGGGCTTAAGCTAACGACTTGCCATCTCTCAAATTTGATAAACGACCGCACAGAAGGTAATATTTTAAATTAACAAGCGATGATAAGCGCATATGAACAAGTTTTTCAGCGTCTGAGGATAACAAATGCGAGTCTATTCAAAATTACATCTTTGGAGCACTCATCCGCTATACGGCGGGCACCCTTCAGGACGCCCTCATAGTACATCTCAGGCTTGCGATGATCCTTGCCCTTCGGTGGCCCGTCCGTCACAAGCTTCTCCGCGTCCAGCTTGCCCCAGTGCACTTTAGCACGGGCAAGGGCCCGACGGGCACCTTCAATGCAGACGGAGCGCTTGATGACTTCAATCCATGGACAGGCGTCCACCAGCCGCTGCACTAGCCCGAAGTAGCTCCCAGGCATGGCTTCCAATGGCCACCGCCGAACTACGAGGCCCTTCATGGCCTGTTCGGCGACCTTGTGGAGCTCGACCAGCTGCTTTAGCTGGTCGCTCAGGGGCACCGGACGTTCGGCCTCAGCATACTGAGACCAGAACACCTTCTCAGTCGAGCTCCCTCCTTGGCACGGTAGAACACGGCAGCATCGGACACACTACTGAGGCAGATCTGCGAATGCTCTGGAGAGCTCGAATCCGGGTAAGTAATAGGTAATTCAATTACAAATTCTTTATTTGCATAAAGAATGCCTTACCGCCGCTATCTTCTTTAATGATTCAATTTCTTGGAGGGCTTTTTGGGCTTCGCCTTAGCGGCTTTGGCACTCTCAAGAGCCGAGGCGAGCTCGGACTCTCGAATCTTGAGTCACGCTCCAAACTCTCGTGTTTTTCCACAAGAGCACGGAGCTCTTGCCGCACCTCCGCCACCGCTCCTCCTGCTTCTCTCGCTCGGTGCGCTCATGGCAGCAGCTTTTCGGCCGCGGACACCGCTTCCTTCAGTCGCCACCTCATTCGTGGCCCCTACAACACCCACGTTATCCCTGTCATTTTTTGCAACCGAATCCTTTCTATAAGGTATTTCTTTAATAAGGTATTGCTTACCTTTCCTGTCCTCGAGCTGCTTCTTGGCAAGGCCGAGCTTGTTCTCGGACCGCTCGAGGCTCTTCTTCAATGCATTGACCTCCGTAGTCGGTCTTGGCGGAGGTCAAGAATGCAGCCTGCATTCGCATATTGACATACTTATGTTAGACTCCTGCGTATATCTTTTTAGATCCTTAGTCCGGCTTTTCTTTCCGAACACCGAACTAAGCATCGAGGCTACTTGTCTATGCGGTAATATTTTTACATATTCTAAACTTACCTCGAAGCCTGTTAGAAGGCTGGTACAGGCTTCAGTCAGCCCGCTCTTGGCGGGTCGAACTTCTGGATCACCACACTCATAACACTGCGGTGCTCCTCCTCGATGGAGGCGCTGTTAAGCGCCTCGATGGCTATCCGGTGCCTTCGGTTGGATGGAGGACACCGGCGTCTTACCCTTCCTACGAAGGGACCGCTTGCCGGACTTCGGAACCGCTGAAGGTTCTGGTATGGAGTCCGGACAAGGGTCGGGCTTAGAGCCCCTGGGGGTCTCGCTCCCCTCGCGCCTGGAGTCCGGGAGGCTGCCTTGCGGCGCCTCCTGTGCCACCTCCTCTTGACCAGGCCCCCCTCGGGGCCCCACCTCGGCGTCATCCGCAGCGTGAGGTGAGGAGGCGGCCAGTGAAGTACTCTCCACTTGACGAATTCGAGGACCCGCTCGGCAAGCGGCGAGCTCGCCCTTGGGCGGGCTGCATGATTGTTCGGCATTAGAGAACACTATGCAATGAAAAAAAGCCATGGGTATCCGGACACTTACGATCTCGCCAGGGGCTTGGCCCTTGTTGGCCACTCCTCCTCGTTGTTGTCGGCGTTGGTGGAGAAGTCCGAAGGAAGGGTCCTTCCCCTCTTGGACCCTCCGGCCTCCCGGTTAGGCGACCTTCCTTTTCTTCTCTCCTCCGTTGGGGAGAGGCTTCTTTCCTCCTCCTCTTCCTCGAGAGGAGGATTCGCCTCGGGGTTGTCGGGCGATGAGTCCGACAAGACTGGCGCCGGAGCTCCTTCGAGTTCCCGTGGCCTCCTTCTTGGCCTTCTTCTCCGGCACCACGTGAGGTGCGAGCCCAGCTTCCGTCAATCGGGCGTTGGCTGGTCTTCGGCAAAGGGCCCGGACGGTTAATCTGTCTGGACGTCTTCAGCCGATCTGTCAAAGGTTAGGGAGTTTTAGATCCCACATAGAGTCAATCTATGAAAAACAAGTCCCATAAAGGGTAAAATAACTTACCTCGCTGGCTTGACGCTGCGAGCTGAATCCGCGATCTTCATGGCGGATGTAGAACCTCGGCGCCCTTGAACAGCACCTTCCAGGCATCTTCGTACGTAGTGTCGAAGAGCCTTTTCAGAGTTGGGTGCTGTGCCGGATCGAAACCCCACAATTTGAAGGCCCGTTGTTGGCATGGGAGAATCCGGCGGATGAGCATCACCTGGATAACGTTAACAAGCCTGAGATTCTTGTCCACCAGGTTTCGGACGCAGGTTTGGAGTCCGGACAGCTCGTCCGAATCCCCCCACGCCAGGCCCATCTCTTTCCATGATGTGAGCCGTGTGGGGAAGCCAGATCGGAATTCGGGGTCGCCGCCCATTGAGAGTCAGCGGCTCGGTGATGTAGAACCACCCGGATTGCCACCCCTTTATGGTCTCCACAAAGGAGCCCTCGAGCCATAGGACTTTGGCCATCTTGCCAACCATGGCGCCTCCGCCTCCAGCTTGGCGGCCGCCCACTACCTTCGGCGACATTGAAGATCTTCAGCCATAAGCGAAGTGGGGCTGGATGCAGAGGAAGGCCTCGCACACGACGATGAACGCCGAGATGTTGAGGATGAAATTCGGGGCCAGATCATGGAAGTCCAGGCCGTAGTAGAACATGAGCCCCAGGACAAATGGGTGAAGTAGAAAACCTAGTCCACGGAGGAAGTGGGGGAGAAACACCACCCTCTCATGGGGCCTGGGGGTTGGAATGAGTTGCCCCTCGTCGGGTAGCCGGTGCGCGATGTTGTTGGACAAGTATCCGGCCTCCCGCAGCTTTTCGCTGTGCCCCTCCGTGACGGAGGAGGCCATCCACCTGCCTCCCGCTCCATACATAGTTGGAGAAGGTTGAGGTGGGATGTGCGGACTTGGGCGCCGGAGCTCGAATGCGCGGAAATGGGTGAGCAAAGGAGGAAGAAGGCGTAGGTGAAAAGGTGGATCCTTATCCCCTTATATGGATGGAAGAAGCTATGCGTCCCCCGCCAGCCTGGTAAAACTCGCTTATCTCCCAAGCGCCGTAATCAATGGCGCGGATGGGTTACCCACGTCCGTATTGATGGGAATCCTGGAATAAGGGGGCACGATCTCCGCTTTGATAAGACGTGCCAAGGAAACCGCCTAAACGCTAAGCGGCGAGGTGGAACAGTAAAAACAATTCATATAAAGGCACGGCCGTGGTGTGATGTCACGCCCACGGAATACGTCAACAGATCTGTGCAAAAGTTATTCTCTCTACGGTGGTATGTGGAACTTGTTTTGCGAGCGGACACTATCCCGGTGTTCAAAATCTTCTATGAAGTATTCGGAGGAGGAACCCGCCTTGCAATGCGAAGACAATATATACGCCGGACTCGTCGTCATTGAAGCCTGGTTCGAGGCTCTTTGAGGGAGTCCTGGATTAGGGGGTGTCCGGATAGCCGAACTATCACCGTTGGCCGGACTCCTGGACTATGAAGATACAAGATTGAAGACTTTGCCCCGTGTCCGGATGGGACTTTCCTTGGCGATACGGATATGTAGATCTCCTGCCATTGTAACCGACTCTGTGTAACCCTAACCCTATCCGATGTCTATATAAACCGGAGGGTTTTAGTCCGTAGGACGAACAACAATCATACCATAGGCTAGCTTCTAGGGTTTAGCCTCGCTGATCTCGTGGTAGATCTACTCTTGTACTACCCATATCATCAATATTAATCAAGCGGGGTAGGGTATTACCTCCATCGAGAGGGCCCGAACCTGGGTAAAAACATCGTGTCCCTTGTCTCCTGTTACCATCCGCCTAGACGCACAGTTCGGGACCCCCTACCCGAGATCCGCCGGTTTTGACACCGACAGCCGTGATCACTCGGGAGGTGATCACGGGCATATGCTATAATTTATACCGTTACATTACTTATGATACTGTTCGGAGATGGGGGCTGAAGGGGAAGGTGGCTCCATCCCGGTAGAGGTGGGCCTGGGTACCCGACGGCCCCTGATTGTTACTTTGTGGTGGAGCGACAGGGCAAGTTGAGACCACCTAGGAGAGAGGTGGGCCTGGCCCTGGTCGGCGTCCGCGGTTACTTCATAATAACACGCTTAACGAGATCTTGGTATTTGATCTGAGTCTGGCCATTTGGTCTATATGCACTAACCAACTATGTGGGAAAGATATGGGCACTCGACGTCGTGGTATCAGCCGAAGCCTTCGTGACGTCGTGGCGGCGAAGCGTAGCGCCCATTGGACCGCGTAACGTGACTTCCTTTGTAATGGAGGTTGCTAGGTGCATACGGTCACCCTACTTGGCAGGCGGTGTGCAATGGGCGATGGGCCCGGACCCTGCGCCATAGGATTTAGACCGACGTCTTTGACCTCTCTGTTGTGCCTAGGTAGGGCTGCGGCGTATTGATCTCCCGAGGCCGGGCATGACCCAGGAAAGTGTGTCCGCCAAATGGGATCGAGCGTGTTGCGTTATGTGGTGCACCCCTGCAGGGAATTTATCTATTCGAATAGCCATGATCTTCGGTAACAGGACGACTTGGAGTTGTACCTTGACCTTATGACACCTAGAACCGGATACTTAATAAAATACACCCTTCCAAGTGCCAGATATAACCCGGTGATCGCTCTCACACAGGGCGACGACGAAGGATCGCCGGGTAGGAGTATGCTATACGACGATACTTGGTGAAGGTACCATCTACTCTCTTCTACATGCTGCAAGATGGAGGCTGCCAGAAGCGTAGTCTTCGATAGGATTAGCTATCCCCCTCTTATTCTAGCATTCTGCAGTTCAGTCCACTGATATTGCCCCTTTACACAAATACCTATGAATAAGTAGTGTAGATCCTTGATTGAGAGTACTTTGGATGAGTACTCACGGTTGCTTTTCTCCCCCTTTCCCCCCTTTCCTTTCTTCCTGGTTGTCGCAACCAGATGTCGGAGCCCCGGAGCCAGACGCCACCATCGACGACGACTCCTACTACACCGGAGGTGCCTACTACTCTGTGCAGGGCCCGGCGATGAGCGGGAGTAGTTTAGGAGGGTCCTGTGCGGGAGGCCTGCGCCTCTTTCGCTCTGTATCCCAGCTTGTGCTAGCCTTCTTAAGGCAAACTTGTTTAACTTATGTCTGTACTCAGATATTGTTGCTTCCGCTGACTCATCTATGATCGAGCACTTGTATTCAATCCTCGAGGCCCCTGGCTTGTATTATGATGCTTGTATGACTTATTTTATTTTTAGAGTTGTGTTGTGATATCTTCCCGTGAGTCCCTGATCTTGATCATTACGCTTATGCGTGTATGATTAGTGTACGATTGAATCGAGAGCGTCACAAGTTGGTATCAGAGCCGACTGCCTGTAGGAATCCCCCTTCCACACTCCTTGGCCGAAGTCGAGTCTAGTCATTGAAAAACTTTTACTAACATGGTTGTGCGGCTTACAGGCCCACGTCACCATTGGGTGGTATTAGGATCTTTTACTCCTCGTCTATACTCTGGGACTCTGATCTCCCTTCTATTCGGGTTAAATGAATTTTGCTAACACTAACATTAGGATCTCGCGATCACTTCCAACAGGAGAGCCCCGTGTTACCGATGACCGCCTGCTGCATCAGAAGATTCCGAAGATACTCTCTGATGTTCTCTCGAGACTCTGTGTCCGTCGCTTTTGCAATCCCCTACCACTGATACATCCCTATGGATAAATACTTACACATGTCCTTCTTACTTTCATTCCCAGCTGCTCTTGTTATTACAAGATGCATCGAATTATTCTTCGACTTTTAAGAATCTCTTGAGCCACTGCCTTACAGATCTTTGCTGCATGAATACCCCTATGGATAATTCCTCGCACTTATCGTGTATCTGCTCATTCCCAGTTGTTCATGTGTTTCACAAAAGACTTCGAAATACCATTTGATCTTTCAAAAATCCTCAGCAGCATGTTGTTCTTGAAATTCTTACTTGCTTGCATTATGGTTAACCCCATAAGTCTAGTAATCTTATTGGCATCCTTTGTCATTATCATTTTGAGTCCGTTGATTCAATATGTTGCGATTGCTTGCAATCCTCAGACGAATCCTAGAATTCATCTTTCCGAATCAAACGTCATTTTAAACATGAGCTGGATCTCGACCAATAAAATTGCCATTGATTATTCCACTAAGCCTACTCGACTTATCCATGCTTAATCAGAGCCCTTGCTCCCGTTTCCTTGATTTGGAAATCTTAATTCCTTTGCCTTTGAGCTTTGAATTAGTAAGTTGTTTCTATAATCCAAAGCCTTTGCTTTGTTTCGTCCTCTGATCATGTGCCGATGCTCACATCAGCCCCGTTATGGACCGTCAGATCCTTTGTTGTATTATCATCCAACAATGTCTTTCGTATACAAAAACCTCAAGAAGTTCTTTCTCTGATACATAATGCCATTGGTAAATCATATTCTCTGATTTGGCCAACCATGCTCTGCTTTCGAGCTGGTGATAATTACTCCTGAAGTTTGTGGTATATGTTCCTAAGAGGCCCCGATGGGTTGGACATATGCCTTTTCTAATCTGTGTGAACCCGGAAACTACTACGGGTCATACTCTACTAGTGCTATGTCAGATAAAATTTCAACATCACAACTTTGTTGAAGGCGAGAAGTGAATGAAAGGTTATGCATTAAAGAAGTGGGAGTCGACCTTGAACTTTGTGTTCATGCCCATGGACACGATGTAGATCCTATCATGGAAGCTTCTTGTAATAATAACTATTTCCTTGATAACTATCATCTGGTATCTGTGAATTGGTCTTTTGCAACCGTGGTTCCGACCATATTTTCTTCTTGATTCCATTTCTCGGACAAGTTAGAGACTTGCCTTCTGCAGATCAATACGCCTGCCCCCAACCTCTATTTTTGATCTACTTTCTTGTATCACCCCCATGGTATCTCGAGGATATATCTTATGAATTTCTGATGAAGTAGTACCTTCCCTGTCATAGTGACTCCACGGGTTCTGGGTTGTCGTCAGCCGAGAACATCGATAAGTGAATCGATTCCGCGCTCCAATACGATAACTCTAAGTAATTTTTGTTGCTTATGAGTTTAATAATCCTTCAAGTCATTCCTAGCCTGATTGGCTATATCCTCATCGTGCTAAATTGTAAGTGTGCTACCTGGTCCTTCTTCCCGGAGCACAATTTTCGATGATGAGCTAAGCTTACGTCGATCTTCCCCATCATATCATTTCGCCTTGAACCGCAAGCTTGGTCTCGAGTTTGTGTCGTACCCGTGGTTCCAATAACCTTTCGCTTCATCATTCCTTTGACTTGATGTCATCGCCGATCGATTACATCTTCAGGTAATCTCTCGACAAATGTGTCGTGATCATCAACATTCTGAGCTCTTCCAAAATATCTATTGAATTCTTCATGGGAAATACCATCCTTGCCCCTCGATGGTTTGTATTATCATCGGCAATGTTAATGCCCTCCCTCCAACACAAACTTTCTCATGTTTTGTGTATTACCTTGAGTTCCTTTCTATCCAGCTTGTATTATGTTCTACCTTGGAGTATTACCATATTTTATGTCAAGGATATTGTGAGAATTGCTCCACCTCTTGAGAATTCTTGATATAGTAATACTTCTCGCCATCTCCATTCATTTTCTGATCCCCGTGTTGTTTCGAACCTGAATACCGACTATTGAACTATGATACATGAATTCAAAACTTCTAGCAATCCTATTGCTTTGGAGTTAATGGTCGATAGTTCATTCTTAGACTATTGGTTATCGAATCATCGTTCCAACATTGATCATGCTACCTAAGCCCATATTTTGGGTGCAGCTTTCCACCAATGTTTGATTGAGTATGTTTTCCTCGAGCATACCTCATTATATCATTTGATCTGACAAATGTTATCTCTTTGTTCACATGATTGTGGAAATCCATCTTTTGAAAATCTCGATGAATTGTCGCTGAGTCAATCAGCCACCTCCTCACTTCTCCTTGATTTAATGATGAACTCTTGTTTTGGAACTCGCTTCCATAGTTCAATTCCCGAGAATCTTATAATGTCATCTCGTTAATTGGTGTTCCACTTTTCTTCTCAGGCATCCTGAGTCTGAGGTACCCTGACACCAATCAGATCTGAATCTCGGTCAGATATGATGGTTGGCACATATTTTCAGGAGTTATAACATTGATCCTCATATGACCCGGTAAAGTGATGTCATGCCTAGCACACCTGGTTGGAGGACCTATTGCAAGACTTATTCTATGAGTTGTTCCTAATGGATCCTTTGTGTATCCAAAGTTTGACCTTTGCTTGAAGAACATGTCAATGCTATCCCAAAGCATGTCTGTGGTACTCTGGTTTTCAACATGAACATTTGAAGCCCAATGCTAAATGTTTCTTGCTCAATTATCCAAACACCGTTGTTTGGGTAATGTCATGAACATCCTCCCCCCTTACCTAAATGGTTTTCTATGTTATATCCTATCATGGATATCATGCTCTGTTTGTCCTTCGGAAGGATATACCCCAGAAATATATGTTTAAACACATATTTCTTTCCATTGTTCTGATTAAATCTGATAGACACTTTTCCCTTTCCATTGGTTTGTTTAAACCCTTATTGTGATCTATATGATATAGCAGTAATAATTCCCTCTTTGGTGCAACCACCTCGGTATACAACTCTGTCAAGAAGACCACATTACTATTGTTGTTGACATTCGGTAACCACCGATGGATGAGAACTTTGCCTATTGGTCCGCCTCGTTCAACGAGCAGCAAAATGGTTCTCTTAGTCCCTCGCCCTTGGTACCAATGTTGTTGCCAACATAACTGGCAGGCTACCCTCTGACAGGCCTTGCTATCGTGACCGTGCAAGATGTCAGCGCCTTCCCTATTTTTAACCCACATGGTGGTCCCATAACCCACAGTTCCACAGGATCGAAACCTGACTCTCCTGTACACCCATTTTGCCAAAGTTATTCGTCGTGCTTGACGTCGTATGTAATTCATGGGCCACCTTCCTAGTGATCTATTCTGGTATCAGGCGCAATACTATTTCTCGTTTCTCTAGACCCCTTTCACACTTTGTTCAGGCATCAAACGATTGCCTACCCGCTTGAAACTCCTTATTGTACCTTATTACTTTCCTCTCGAAATTTTCTAAGTTTCAATTCGAGAGTTACTTTCTGCCATCTTCATTGACGTTATCTACCAGATAGCAACCTTGTAGAGGTCCGTTCTTCTAAAGTTACCCCTTATCCTTTTCGTACGTGCGATGAAGATTCCGAGGGAAGGATGAAGACTTTATCATTTTGACCTGAAGCAGAAGTATGAAGACATTAATATATTGGATTGACCTCTTCGAGAAGAGCAACCAACACCGAGAAGACCCATTAGAATTTCGTAACCAATCCCTCCCCTTACTCCCCTCCTAAATCTCGGGACGAGATTTCTTGTAGTGAGGAGAATTTTGACACCCGGATAATTAAGCTACAGTGATCCCCCGCTAAGGATGCCATGTCACCTCGTTTACTGTTGATAAACTCGAGTTAGTTCAAAAACGATTCAAATTAAAATTTAAAATGTAGGCAAACAGTAAAATTTTCAAATATCAAAACTAAAATGTTCGGGTTGTGTCAAATAAATCGTAAGTAATTATGGTGGAGAAACCAAACTTTGATAAAATGTTTAAAGGCTCTAAAAGAATTAAAACAATAGTGAAAACAATTAAACAAATGCCTATTGAATTTATAAAATGCAAAAACTATTTTATTATGGGTTAAGAATTAATCTCACATTAGTTTGTTGATAAATACAAATTTAGGCACTAGTGGTAATTTTTGTAAAACTAAAAATAAAAGAAGAAACCCCCCCTCTCCCTGGGCCAAATGGCCCAGCTAACCAGCTGGGCACCAGCCCAACTGGCCCAGTCGGCCGGCCCATCCACCCCACTCCCTCTCCATAACCCCCTCCCCACTCCACCGGTCAACCCACCGACACCCCCACACTCCCCCGAAAACATATCCCCCTCTCCCCCCGATTGGATCGGGATCGAGAGGAGGAGGCCGCCGATGCTGCCCGATGCTGCCCCGCCGCGCAACCCCGGATCCCGTCGCCGGAACCACGCCGCCACGACTCCGTCGCCGCCCGTCGTCACCGTCTCCACCTCGAGCCCCACTGCCTCGTGCCCTACGACCCACCGTGAGCATTGCCCCTCTCCTCTCCCCCTCTGCTCCCGTTGCCGTGACCCTGGCCGCGCCCCCTCGCGCCCAAGGCCGCCCTAGGCCAGGTCCTTGCCGCGTCTTCCCCCCCGCTCACCACTGTCCACGGCCTCGCGCCCCTATTGCCGCTCGTTGCTTCGGTTGGTTGCCTACTCGCGACCGCTCCCTCTACCACACGCCTCCGCGTGCGCAACCCCACCCCCATTCCGCCTGCCGTGCTGCTCCTACCGCATCCACCACGGTCTCCCCCGCTACCCCCTTCGCCTGCGCTTGCCTCGCCTAGGCCGCTCACGCCGCCCACTCGCGGTGGCTGCGCGCCTGCTATCCCGTGCTCGCGTGCCCACCTGCCGTTGCCTGGCCGCGCTCGAGCTACCGCTGCCCTCTGCCTACTACACCGCTCTCTGCTCCCCCGCTGCGGTGCCCTTCGCGCCGGTCGCTGTTGCCTCCCTTCGCCGCCGCCTCGCTGTTGTGGTGCCGCGCCGCCCCACCGGCCTTCTCCCAAGCCCTGCAGCTGATCTGGCGCCCGTCTTGGTAGCTCACGGGCCAGCGCCTACATCTTGCGGGTTGCGGTTCGCCCGCAACCGCATCCGCTCGCCCAGCGCCCATCACCCACTAAGGCCCTTGGGGCCTATGTCAAAGGGGTCCCACGCCCAGAACAAAAAAATAGAAGTTAACAAAAAATATTTCAAAATAAATAAATTAATAATTAATAATTAGTGAATTAATTAAGTTAATTAGTTCTGTTAACTAAACTAATTAAACCTAATTAATCTACTAACTAATCTATTTAACTATTTAGTTAATTAGACAGCCTATGACACGTGGGACCTAGTGGTCTGTTGACTAGTCAAAGTCCACAGTTGACCACTGATGTCTTGCTGACATCATGCTGACGTAATAATTGCCTTTTCTAATTAAATTAATTCTGTTAATTCTAAAAATGATTAAAAACTTTGAAAATTAATATAAATTAAACCGTAGCTCGGATGAAAAAACTTTGTACATGAAAGTTGCTCAGAACGACGAGACGAATTTGAATATGCAGCCTGTTCATCCGCCACACATCCCTAACCTATCAAACTCGCAACTTTCCCCCTCTGGTTCATCTGTTTGAAAACGCAAAACACCGGGAATACTTTCCCGGATGTTTCCCCCCTTCGCAGGTATCACCTATCCCTGTGTTAGGTCACCCCTAGCACAACGTATTGTCACGTCTTGCTTTGTGATACATTTGATTGCTCTGTTATTTATTGTGTTCCCCCTCCGTTACTTCTTTCCGGTAGACCCCGAGACCGTTGCCGATGTTCGTGTGTTCGACTACATCGAAGACGACCCCTCCTACTTGCCAGAACAACCAGGCAAGCCCCCCCCCTTGATCACCAGATATCGCCTATTCCTTCTCTCTACTGCTTGCATTAGAGTAGTGTAGCATGTTACTGCTTTCGGTTAATCCTATTTTGCTGCATAGCCTGTCATTGTTGCTACAGTTGTTACCCTTATCTGCAATCCTAAATGCTTAGTATAGGATGCTAGTGTTCCATCAGTGGCCCTACATTCGTGTCCGTCTGCCATGCTATACTACTGGGTCGTGATCACTCAGGAGGTGATCACGAGCATATGCTATATACTTTATACTGATACATTACTTATGATACTTTGTTAGGAGATGGGGGAAATTTGAAGGGCGGTGGCTCCATCCCGGTAGAGGTGGGCCTGGGTTCCCGACGGCCCCCATTTACTTTAATGGCGGAAGCGACATGGCAGGTTGAGACCACCTAGGAGAGAGGTGGGACTGGCCCTGGTCGGCGTCTGCAGTTACTTCATAAGAACACGCTTAACGAGATCTTGGTATTTGATCTGAGTCTGGCCATTTGGTCTATACGCACTAACCAACTACGTGGGAAAGATATGGGCACTCGACGTCGTAGTATCAGCCGAAGCCTTTGTGATGTCAGCGACTGAGCGGCGCGCGCCAGATTGGACTGCGTAACGTGACTTCCTTTGTAATGGAGGTTGCTAGGTCTGCTTCTGGCCGCCCTCGCAATGTGCAGGTGTGCAATGGGCGATGGGCCCAGACCCCTGCGCCATAGGATTTAGACCGACATGTTGACCTCTCTGTTGTGCCTAGGTAGGGCTGCGACGTGTTGATCTTCCGAGGCCGGGCATGACCCAGGAAAGTGTGCCCAGCCAAATGGGATCGAGCGTGTTGGGTTATGTGGTGCACCCTTGCAGGGAAGTTTATCTATTCGAATAGCCGTGATCTTGATAATGTGACGACTTGGAGTTGTACCTTGACCTTATGACAACTAGAACCAGATACTTAATAAAACACACCCTTCCAAGTGCCAGATATAACCCGGTGATCGTTCTCACACAGGACGACGACGACAAGATCGCCGGGTAGGAGTATGCTATACAACGATACTTGGTGAACTTACCATCTACTCTCTTCTACATGCTGCAAGATGGAGGCTGCCAGAAGCGTAGTCTTCGATAGGATTAGCTATCCCCCTCTTATCTGGCATTTTGCAGTTCAGTCCACCGATATTGCCCCTTTACACAGATACCTATGCGTAAGTAGTGTAGATCCTTGCTTGTGAGTACTTTGGATGAGTACTCACGGTTGCTTTTCTCCCCCTTTCCCCCCTTTCCTTTCTTCCTGGTGGTCGCAACGGAGCCTTTGAGCCAGACGCCACCATCGACGACGACTCCTACTACACCGGAGGTGCCTACTACTATGTGCAGGCCGCTGACGACGACCAGGAGTAGTTTAGGAGGATCCCAGGCAGGAGGTCTGCGCCTCTTTCGATCTGTATCCCAGTTTGTGCTAGCCTTCTTAAGGCAAACTTGTTTAACTTATGTCTGTACTCAGATATTGTTACTTCCGCTGACTCATCTATGATCGAGCACTTGTATTCGAGCCCTCGAGGCCCCTGGCTTGTATTATGATGCTTGTATGACTTATTTTATTTTTAGAGTTGTGTTGTGATATCTTCCCATGAGTCCCTGATCTTGATCGTACACGTTTGCGTGTATGATTAGTGTATGATTGAATCGGGGGCGTCACATGCTATCTCCGTAGGGCTTCGCCTAAGCACGCCAAAAATATGAACGAGAGACAAAACTGAGAAGAGGGGCACCACACACGGCTAAGAGATTGCCGTGGTTTGTGTGGCACCCCTCCCTCCCATATATACAGGTTGGGGGGAGGAGGGGAGGCAGCCTAGGGCTCCTCCAAGGGGCCAGCGGCCACCTTGGGCCTTGGCCTAGCCGCGCCCCTTGCCTTTCTTAGGCGCGCGGGGAAAGGCAGCGGAGGGTTGCGCCCCCCTTTCCTTTCTCCCATGAGGAGGGGAAGGCGGGAGGGGCTAGCTCTTCCCGCTTTCCTTCCCTAGGGCCGGCGCCAGGGAGAGGCGCGCCAACCCCCTTGTGGGCTGGGGTGTGCCTCCCCTTGGCCCATTAGGCCCATAGACCTCCCGGGGTTGTCTGGAACCCCTTCCGGTGATCCGATGACTACCCGGTACCTCCCGAAACCTTTTTAGTGTCGAATATCATCGTCCTATATATCAATCTTTACCTCCAGACCATTCCGAATCTCCTCGTCATGTTCGTGATCTCATCCGGGACTTCGAAGAACATTATGTCACCAAATCACATAACTCATATCACACTATATCGTCAACGAACATTAAGCGTGCGGACCCTACGGGTTCGAGAACTATGTAGACATGACCGAGACACCTCTTCGGTCTATAACCAATATCGGAACCTGGATGCCCATATTGGTTCCTACATATTCTACGGAGATCTTTATCGGTCGAACCATTATGACAACATACATAATTCCCTTTGTTTGTCGGTATGTTACTTGCCCGAGATTCGATCGTCGGTATCTCCATACCTAGTTCAATCTCATTACCAGCAAGTCTCTTTACTCGTTCCGTAATACATCATCTCATAACTAACTCCTTAGTCATTTTTCTTGCAAGCTTATTATGATATGTATTACCGAGAGAGCGCAGAGATACCTCTCCGATACTCGGAGTGACAAATCCCAATCTCGATCCATGCCAACTCAACAGACACCTCTGGAGAAGGAACATGTATTTGACATTAAGAAAGCAGTACTAATAAACTGAACTATCATATGCTAAGCTAACAGATGGGTCTTGTCCATCACATCATTCTCCTAATGATGTGATCCCGTTATCAAGCGACAACACATGTCTATGCTTAGGAAACCTTAACCATCTTTGATCAACAAGCTAGTCTATAGAGGCTTACTAGGGACATGGTATTTGTTTATGTATCCACACATGTATTTAAGTTTCCGATCAATACAATTCTAGCATGAATAATAAACCTTTATCATGAATAAGGAAATGTAAAAATAACAACTTTATTATTGCCTCTAGGTCATATTTCCTTCAGTCTCCCACTTGCACTAGAGTCAATAATCTAGATTACATTGTAATGAATCTAACACACATGGAGTCTTGGTGCTGATCATGTTTTGCTCGTGGAAGAGGCTTAGTCAACGGGTCTGCTATATTTAGATCCGTATGTATTTTGCAAATCTCTTTGTCTCCATCCTTACCTTTTCACGAATGGAGTTGAAGCGTCTCTTGATGTGTTTTGTTCTCTTGTTAAACCTGGATTCCTCCGCTGAGGCAATTGCTCTAGTGTTGTCACAAAAGATTTTCATTGGACCCGATGCACTGGGTATTACACCCAGATCGGATATGAACTCCTTCATGTGCTGCTTTCGAAGCAGCTATGTACTACGCTTCACATGTAGATCCCGCCACGACGCTCTGCTTGGAACTGCACCAAATGACAGCTCCACCATTCAATATAAATATGTATCTGGTTTGTAACTTAGAGTCATCTAGATCAGTGTCGAAGCTAGCATCGACGTAACCATTTACGACGAGCTCTTCGTAACCTTCATAAACAAGAAACATATTCTTGGTCCTTTTCAGATACTTCAGGATGTTCTTGACCGTTGTCCAGTGATCCACTCCTGGATTACTTTGGTACCTCCCTGCCAAACTTATGGCAAGGCACACATCAGGTCTGGTACATAGCATATCATAGATGATAGAACCTATGGGTGAGGCATAGGGAATGACTTTCATTTTCTCTCTATCTTCTGCAGTGGTCGGGCTTTGAGTCTGACTCAACTTGACACCTTGTAAGACAGGCAAGAACCCTTTCTTTGACTGATCCATTTTGAACTTCTTCAAAACTTTGTCAAGGTATGTGCTTTATGAAAGTCCTATTAAGCTTCTTGATCTATCCCTATAGATCTTGATGCCCAATATATAAGCAGCTTCACCGAGGCCTTTCATTGAAAATTTATTGTTCAAGTATCATTTTATGCTATCCAGAAATTCTATATCATTTCCAATCAGCAATATGTCATCCGCATATAATATCAGAAATGCTACAGAGCTCCCACTCACTTTCTTGTAAATACAGGCTTCACCGTAAGTCTATATAAAACCATATGCTTTGATCACCTCATCAAAGCGTATATTCCAACTCTGAGATGCTTGCACCAGTCCATAGATGGATCGCTGGAGCTTGCACACTTTGTCAGCACCTTTAGGATCAACAAAACCTTCTGGTTGCGTCATATACAACTTTTCTTTAAGAAATCCATTATGGAATGTAGTTTTGATGTCCATCTGCCAGATTGCATAATCATAAAATGCGGCAATTGCTAACATGATTCGAACAGACATAAGCATCCCTAAGGGTGAGAAAGTCTCATCGTAGTCAACCCCTTGAACTTGTTGAAAACCTTTTGCGACAAGCCGAGCTTTGTAGACAGTAATATTACCATCAGCGCCAGTCTTCTTCTTGAAGATCCATTTATTCTCTATGGCTTGCCGGTCATCGGGCAAGTCCATCAAAGTCCACACTTTGTTCTCGTGCATGGATCCTATCTCAGATTTCATGGCCTCAAGCCATTTATCAAAATCTGCGCTCATCATAGCTTCTTCATAGTTTGTAGGTTTGCCATGGTCTAATAACATAGCTTCTAGGGAAGATTACCGTACCACTCTGGTGCAGATCATGCTCTGGCCGACCAACGAGGTTCAGTAGTAACTTGATTTGAAGTTTCATGATCATCATCATTTGCTTCCTCTCTAGTTGGTGTAGGCATCACGGAAACGGTTTTCTGTGATGTGCTACTTTCCAATTATAGAGAAGGTACAATTGTTGGATCTCGGGTTCCGGCAAAACCCTTAAGGTTCAAACTCTGGGGTTCGCATGAAGTTCTTTCCCTCCTACCGATCCACGTCCTAGCTTGCTAAGATCTAGTGGATGAACTCAACAAACTCACAACACAAGAGACACAAGATTTATACTGGTTCGGGCCACCGTTGTGGTGTAATACCCTACTCTAGTGTGGTGTTGGTGGATTGCCTCTTGGGGCTGATGATGAACAGTACAAGGGGAAGAACAGCCTCCTGAGGTTGAGGTGTTCTTGTGCTTGGCGAACTTGTGTGGGTGAGGATTACTCAAGATGAGATCGAGCTGCCTCCGAATGAGTTCGGATCCAGATGCCTCCTACGGTGGTGGCTTGTCCTACTTATATAGGCCCTGGTCCTCTCCCCAAATATTGAGCGGGAAGGGAGCCAACAACGGCCAATTTGAAAGGGGACAACTAGTACAACTTATCCTAACGAAAGCGGTCTTCGCCTGCCAAAGGCTCTGGTGGTGACGCCGCCTTGGGCTCCATGGTGACCTCCGTCTTGCCGTCCTGCTGGTCTTGGTCTCGTTGCACTGATATGGAAACCTTTGCTTGATGCCTCGGTACACCGCGCCTGCGCTTGCCTCCTTAGAACCAAAGAGGAAACAAGGACGTTGTGCAAGCTGGCACTCGCCTGGTCTCGATCGTCATGGCTCACGTCATGAGAACCTCGCGAGGTTTGCCTTGCCTTGATCTCTCCGCCCCTCGCGAGCCTGCCTGGCGAGGCCGCTCCTGAGGAGGTCTTGCGTCGTCCGCCTCGCGAGGGTCTTGAATGCCTTGTTGATGAAGATGGGCCATACATGCCTGCTAGCAAAGCCACGCCGTGGGCCGCAGGCAGGCAAGTCTGGGGACCCCCCGTTCCCAGAACGCCGACAGTAGCCCCCGGGCCCAAGGCGCGCTCGGGCTTGGCTTAGAGGCGAAACCAAAGGTCAACCGTGGAGCACCGCGGGCTCCAAAAGCCTGCGGCCTTGGTTGACGCATGGCGGTTGATTGGACGTGGCATCTCCGCTTCCCCACGCTGCCTCGGCAACTGCCCGACTTGATAAGTCCCTGCAACATGCAAGGAAAACTATCATTACCTGTGATCGTGGGGGCGCTGGTTGGCCTTCTCCCGCTATAAATGAGGAGGGGGGTAGAGCCCCCTTCGCCCATTTCTTCCCATCCTGTTTGCTTCTTCCTCCTCGATCCGCTGCTAGTAGCAATGGCGCCCATCTGAAGGTTTTTTGCTACGGAGAAGGGAAAGACTCCCCTCGACGTGTCGGCGCCACTCCCGCCGAAAAAGAGGTCGGTTCACCACCGCGACGCGGCGGTGATGCAGGTGGTGACGAGGCTTTCGTGAGAGAGGCCTCCTCCCGGGTATCCGCTACCCTTGTACGCCCAAGCCGGGGGCTCAGGAGGACAGAGCGACGAGCACCGGCGTGCGTGCCGTGGTCAAGGTCGGCGTGCCGCAGTAATGCACGTGCCACTCCTGGAGTCTACGCGGAGGAGTCCTCACGCAAGCTTGTGCTGTGGGCGGCGATACCCCCGAGCTCTAGGATCCACTTCCTGCGGTTCTTCTCCGACGTGATGCCGCTGAGGGGACCCCTCGAGCTCTGGTTACAGCATGCTGACTGCGATGCTCCGTCGACCGGAGTAGAGGTTGAAGCGGTCTCCCCCGGCAAGATCTTCATGACCCGCGGCTGGGGTGAGGTCGCGCGTGTCTGCCGTGCTGAGGGCGCCCTTGCGATCCACTTTGATTATGATGGCGCTTCCACGTTGTCCTTCAAGGTCTTCAATGTGGAGGACCGCCGCCTGGAGTGCTGCCCCGGAGTGGAGCGCCAGGTCGATGCGCGCTCCGCCCGCGGCTCCTGCAGCAGCAGCGACTCTTGGGACTAGAGTGGTTCTCCTGAGCTCTATGAGACTCCGAAAACGAGCGATAACAGCTACGTGCCCCCGAGCTCTCGCTGTGCCCGGAGCAAGGCTGCAGCGTCCGGCCGCCGCCAACGCTGATCTGGATGGGGTTGGCGCCGGCCTCCCGTGGCCCACTGTTGATGATGGCGTCGGCCGCGGGGGCGTGTAGATAGGATTCTCCTAGGTTCTCGTCTTCTGTTCTCTACGAAGAATCAAGAAGTACCCCGTGGGGGCGTATAAAGGGTCTGTAATGTCTTTTGTTGATATTATCCTTGTTATGAAGATTTGCGAATGCCTGCTCTGTTTAGGCTCGGTCTCCCCTTTCCAACCTCGCAACGGCTCGTTGCTCTACGCTGATAGGTCCCGGTCCCCAGGCAAGCTGCAGCCGTCGCTGGTATGCCAGGTCGCATGCCGTGGTCAATGCCAGGAGGTGAGCGGCCCGAGGTCTAGTAAGAGCCCCTGAGGCGCGATGCTCAGGATGTCCCCTTTAGCGATCAAGCAGTTGTGGTAAGGTAAGAAAGGGAGGCAAAATTGCCGCAGTAGGGCTGAGGCGAGCCTGACCCTTAGGCTCCAATGATTAGCCAATCTGAGCGTGAGACTTATCTTGGCGGTTTGGGGTCGATTCCTTGCAATGCGTCGTGTTAATGCATAGCTAGGCCAGGTCCATGCGAGCCTCCCCCTCTTCTCCATGCTCTCCTTTGTGCTCTACGTCCTCAGGTCCCGGCCCTTGAGCGAGCTCAGCCGCCGCTGGTATGCCAGGTCGCGTGCCGTGGTCAAGGCCAGGGGGTGAGGGCTGAGAGCGATGAGGAGCTCTGAGGCGATGCTCAGAGCCCCCTTTAACGCAGCATAAGCGGATTGCATCGGAGAAGAGGGAGCTCGCGGTGCCGCCTGCTGTCATTCTCTTGAGATCCTTGCGAGTCAACACAAGGGGAAACATAGTTTGCCATTATGGTCACCAGTCCACCGCCGATTGCTTCGCAAGGAGACGAAGGCACTGAGGGCCTGGTGAGGTGACGTGCGCGGGGCGTGCTCCGAGCCAGAGCTCGGTCGCTCAGATTTGTCGACGTTGCAGGGACGGAACCTGCACAAGCACCGTGCCAGCGTGAGTAGCCCTCGTGGGAGGCAAGAGTCAAACAGGTGATAGTCACAAATAGATTAGGCATGGAAAGCAAACTGGCTTAGGTAAAGGCAGGGAAGATACACGCCACTAGGTCAGGCCCAAGCAGCCTGGGGATGATGCAGCCCGAGGGGTGCCCCCAGCAAGGTAAGCTAAAGACATAAGAAGGGATACATGCCATAGGGACGGACCCACGCGGCCTGGGAATGTCGATGAAGGGATGTCGGGGCAGCTGAAGGTACGTGGCGAAGGAGTTGCTCCTCATGAGCCACAGGGGCCCTGAGCATCAGGAGGCTCTGGGGGTCCGGGCGGTTCCTTGAGGACCGTCTCCATCTCCGTCAGGACAGCGTGATGCCTGGCCTCCTGAGCTGCCTGGACGTGCCGCAAGCTGCGCTAATAGACGGACGACACGCTCGGCAGGCCAAAAGGCATGCGAACGTAGCTGTGCGGTGGACCCTCGCAGCGGCCCACGCGCGAAGGCCAGAAGGGCTCCTGAGATGCGGCCCTGTTGAGCCCTGGGACGTCGATGCAGACGCGCAGCCCAGCATCCTCGCCTGGATGGGGAGCTGCGCTTCGTGAGCGGCGGTCGCCATGCATGGCCCTTGCGTCTTGCAGTTCCTGAGTGGTCTTGGTGATGAACTCCTTAACGGTGGGCAATCCTTGCCCTGTGTCCTCCTGAGGGAAATGTGTCGTGAAGCACGCCTCCAAGTGGTGCCCGAGCACCTCCCTCGTGATGTTGGCAAGGTCTGAGGCTCTCCAGAAGAGACCCCCTGAGCCCTGCCCGAGAAGGGCGTCGGGCGCGCCTTCCTATGCGATGGAGGGAGGCGCCCCAGGCGCGGGCGTTGATCCTGACGAGGTTCCAGTTGCGACGCCACCCTCATGAGGTCCTGCACGGCGCAACTGCTTTTTCTTCTTGGGGGTGGCCTCAGGAGGGCACTCGCCCTTGCTGTCGGGGTCGTCGATTGCTGCAGCTTGAAAGGCACGCTCAAGGGAGCACACCGCATCTCTTTCTTCGCATGGGAGCGTGATGATTCCGCTGCTTCCCGGCATCTAGAGGACATTGTAGCCGTGATGGGTCACCGCCATGAACTTAGCCAGGGCTGGATACCCGAGGATGGCATTGTACAGCTGACGGATGTGCGCGACGTCAAAGTCGATGAGTTCGGTGCGGTAGTTCTTGCGTTCTCCGAAGGTGATGGGAAGGCGGACCTGCTCGACCGGGGTTGTGGAGCCGTCGGTCACTCGTGAGAAAGGCTTGGTAGGCTGAAGCTGATCATATGGCACTTGGAGGTTGTCGAACATGTCGACGGACAGGACGTTGAGCCCTTCTCTGCCGTCGATGAGGGTCTTGGTGACTTGCACATTGCTGATGACTGGGGAGCAAAGCATTGGGAGGGCGCCTGCGGTAGCCGCGCACTTGAGCTGATCTGCCGAACTGAAGGTGATGGCGCAGTTGGACCACTTGAGCAGGCGTGTGGCCTCAAGCTTGGGGAGGACTGCATTCACTTCACGAGCAAACTGTTTGAAGATACGCTGCGAGGCTGGGGCCTGAGCTCCGCCCAAGATGCAGGCGATAGCACGCGGCTCCTGGAAGCCCCCAGCTCCCTCGTCTTGATCGTGGTTGTCATTCCTTCTTGGCGGCGGCGGTAGTGGAGGAAGACCGGCGTTTCCCTAAGGACGATCCTCATGAGGCTGGTCCCTCCAGGCGCCCTCGTGAGGCTGATCCTGCCAGCGGTCCTCACGAGGCCGGTCGCGCCACTCCTGGCGCGGGCCACGGTTGCGTCTGCCACCACATCCTCCTCCTCGGCCATAGCCCCGGTCGTTGCGCTCGGGGCGTCGACCAAAGCGTCCTTCTTGAATGGCTTTGAGCTCTTGACAGTCGCTGGTGTTGTGGGTATGCAGGTTATGGAAGGCGCAGAACAGTCGACTACTCTTGGATGACTCGGGCTGATCTCTGCCGCGCTTGGTGTCCGGTTCCGCCGCGAGCACGACTGCTCCCTTACGCTTCACGTCCTTGGCCTTGGCTTTCTTCTCCTCCGGGTCCGCAGCTGGTAGCTCAAGGAGGGAGAGGCGCCCTTCCTCAGCTCTTGCGCACTTGGTCGCCAGGTTGAACAGCTCTAGGGACGTGCACAGCTCCTCGTGGATAGCAAGCTCCTCCTTCATCTTGACGTCACGGACGCCATCCGAGAACGCGGAGATGATGGCCTCGTCCATCACCTTGGGGATCTTGAGACGAACTTTGTTGAAGCGCTGGATGTACTTCTAGACGGTCTCTCCTGGTTGTTGCGTGATGCGACGCAGGTCACCAGCGGCCGCGGGCGGTCACGAGTGCCCTGGAAGTTGGCGACGAAGCGGTTACGCATCTCGTCCCAGGAGGAGATCGAGCCTGGAGGCAGGTTCAGGAGGCACGAATGGGCGCCGTCTTTGAGCGCCATAGGGAACCAGTTCGCCATGACTTTCTCGTCGCCGTTGGTCGCCTCGATGCTCAGCTCGTAGAGCTTCAGGAACTCCGCGGGGTCGGGGGTGCCATCGTAGCGAGGAGGCAGATCCGGCTTGAACTTGCCCGGCCAGGCGACACTACGCAGCTCTGGGGTGAAGGTGCGGCAGCCGGCCATGGTCACCGGGGCCCGTCTTGGATGTGGAGATTGGTCTTGACGCCCGTGCACCACTACGGCAAGAGGCGCGGGGCCTTGCCGCGGGAAGTGATCCTGGCGCGGCGGTGCGAGGAGTGGCGGAGCATTTTCTTGCGGTCAAGGGACTTCTTGACAGCTTCTTTCTTCACGCGCGGGCGCCGGACGTGGTGGGTCGCACCATGGAGCCGCGCGCCTTGGCGCCAGGGTGCCATCTTGGTGCAGAGGTGGTGGAGGCACTCGTGAGCTACGTCGCCAGTAGCTGGCGGAGGGCGAGGCAGAGAGAGGGACGGCGCGGCGGAGCCCCCTGCGGCGCTGACGAGCTCGGCGATGCGGTCGAGCCAGTGCTCGTAGAGGTCATCGACCAGACAGTAGCGCAGGAGCTCGTGCGCCATGAGGAGCGCGACCCATGCGTCCGTGGGAGCGCGACGAGCATGGGACGACGAACCAACGGGAGTCAGCGATGGAGTGGCGGTGCGGCCGTCCTGTCGCACCGAGGGATGAACAAGGACGCTTGCTACTTGTTCCCCACCGGGCCGGTGGCGGCGTTGGCGGCAAGCAACGGAGAGCGACGGGGTGGCCCGCCAACTAGGGCCGTCTGAGCAACACGGGTGGCGAGGGCAGCCTGGCGCTCGGCGCGGGCGCGGCGTGCGTCCGCCATGGCGACGACGAAGCAACGTGACACGGAGCGACGGAAGGGAAGTTTCGGCACACCCCTACCTGGCGCGCCAAATGTCGGATCTCGGGTTCCGGCAAAACCCTTAAGATTCGAACTCTGGGGTGCGCGCGAAGTTCTTTCCCTCCTACCGATCCACGTCTTAGCTTGCTAAGATCTTGCGGACCCTACGGGTTCGAGAACTATGTAGACATGACCGAGACACCTCTTTGGTCTATAACCAATAGCGGAACCTGGATGCCCATATTGATTCCTACATATTGTACGAAGATCTTTATCGGTCGAACCATTATGACAACATACGTAATTCCCTTTGTCTGTCAATATGTTACTTGCCCGAGATTCGATCGTCGGTATCTCCATACCTAGTTCTATCTCATTACCAGCAAGTCTCTTTACTCGTTCCGTAATACATCGTCTCATAACTAACTCCTTAGTCATTTTGCTTGCAAGCTTATTATGATATGTATTACCGAGAGAGTGTAAAGATACCTCTCCGATACTCGGAGTGACAAATCCCAATCTCGATCCATGCCAACTCAACAGACACCTTTTGAGATACCTGTAGAGCATCTTTATGATCACCAAGTTACATTGTGATGTTTGATAGCCACAAAGGTATTCCTCCAGTATCCAGGAGTTGCATGATCTCATGATCGAAGGAACATGTATTTGACATTAAGAAAGCAGTAGTAATAAACTGAACGATCATATGCTAAGCTAACGGATGGGTCTTGTCCATCACATCATTCTCCTAATGATGTGATCCCGTTATCAAGCGACAACACATGTCTATGCTTAGGAAACCTTAACCATCTTTGATAAACAAGCTAGTCTATAGAGGCTTACTAGGGACACGGTATTTGTTTATGTATCCACACATGTATTTAAGTTTTCGATCAATAAAATTCTAGCATGAATAATAAACCTTTATCACGAATAAGGAAATGTAAAAATAACAACTTTATTATTGCCTCTAGGGCATATTTCCTTCAGTCTCCCACTTGCACTAGAGTCAATAATCTAGATTACATTGTAATGAATCTAACACACATGGAGTCTTGGTGCTGATCATGTTTTGCTCGTGGACGAGGCTTAGTCAATGGGTCTGCTATATTTAGATCCGTATGTATTTTGCAAATCTCTTTGTCTCCATCCTTACCTTTTCACGAATGGAGTTGAAGTGTCTCTTGATGTGTTTTGTTCTCTTGTTAAACCTGGATTCCTTCGCTGAGGCAATTGCTATAGTGTTGTCACAAAAGATTTTCATTGGACCCGATGCATTGGGTACTACACCCAGATCGGATATGAACTCCTTCATCCAGACTCGTTCATGTGCTGCTTTCGAAGCAACTATGTACTCCGCTTCACAGGTAGATCCCGCCACGACGCTCTGCTTGGAACTGCACCAACTGACAGCTCCACCATTCAATATAAATATGTATCCGGTTTGTAACTTAGAGTCATCTAGATCAGTGTCGAAGCTAGCATCGACATAACCATTTACGACGAGCTCTTCGTAACCTTCATAAACAGGAAACATATCCTTGGTCCTTTTCAGATACTTCAGGATGTTCTTGACCGTTGTCCAGAGATCCACTCCTGGATTACTTTGGTACCTCCCTGCCAAACTTATGGCAAGGCACACATCAGGTCTGGTACACAACATATCATAGATGATAGAACCTATGGTTGAGGCATAGGGGATGAGTTTCATTTTCTCTCTATCTTCTGCAGTGGTCGGGCTTTGAGTCTGACTCAACTTGACACCTTGTAAGACAGGCAAGAACCCTTTCTTTGACTGATCCATTTTGAACTTCTTCAAAACTTTATCAAGGTATGTGCTTTGTGAAAGTCCTATTAAGTGTCTCGATCTATCCCTATAGATCTTGATGCCCAATATATAAGCAGCTTCACCGAGGTCTTTCATTGAAAAAATCTTATTCAAGTATCCTTTTAATATCCAGAAATTCTATATCATTTCCAATCAGCAATATGTCATCCACATATAATATCAGAAATTCTACAGAGCTCCCACTCACTTTCTTGTAAATACATGCTTCACCGTAAGTCTATATAAAACCATATGCTTTGATCACCTCATCAAAGCGTATATTCCAACTCTGAGATGCTTGCACCAGTCCATAGATGGATCGTTGGAGCTTGCACACTTTCTCAGCACCTTTAGGATCGACAAAACCTTCTGGTTGCATCATATACAACTCTTCTTTAAGAAATCCATTATGGAATGCAGTTTTGACGTCCATCTGCCAGATTTCATAATCATAAAATGCGGCAATTGCTAACATGATTCGAACAGACATAAGCATCCCTACGGGTGAGAAAGTCTCATCGTAGTCAACCCCTTGAACTTGTCGAAAACCTTTTGCGACAAGCCGAGCTTTGTAGACAGTAATATAACCATCAGCGTCAGTCTTCTTCTTGAAGATCCATTTTTTCTCTATGGCTTGCCAATCATCGGGCAAGTCCATCAAATTCCACACTTTCTTCTCATGCATGGATCCTATCTCAGATTTCATGGCCTCAAGCCATTTATCAGAATCTGGGCTCATCATAGCTTCTTCATAGTTCGTAGGTTCGCCATGGTCTAATAACATAGCTTCGGGGCAAGATTACCGCACCACTCACAGTGCGGATCATGCTCTGGCCGAACAACGAGGTTCAGTAGTAACTTGATCTAAAGTTTCATGATCATCATCATTTGCTTCCTGTCTAGTTGGTGTAGGCATCACGGGAACGATTTTCTGTGATGTGCTACTTTCCAATTCTAGAGAAGGTACAATTGTCGGATCTCGGGTTCTGGTGAAACCCTTAAGGTTCGAACTCTGGGTTGCACACGAATTTCTTTCCCTCCTACCGATCCACTTCCTAGCTTGCTAAGATCTTGCGGACGAACTCAACGAACTCACAACACAAGAGACACAAGATTTATACTGGTTCGGGCCACCGTTGTGGTGTAATACCCTACTCTAGTGTGGTGGTGGTGGATTGCCTCTTGGGGCTGATGATGAACAGTACAAGGGGAAGAACAACCTCCTGAGGTTGAGGTGTTCTTGTGCTTGGTGAACTTGTGTGGGTGAGGATTACTCAAGATGAGATCGAGCTGCCTTCAAATGATTTCGGGTCCAGATGCCTCCTATGGTGGTGGCTAGTCCTACTTATATAGGCCCTGGTCCTCTCCCCAAATATTGAGCGGGAAGGGAGCCAACAACGACCAATTTGAAAGGGGACAGCTAGTACAGCTTATCCTGACAAAAGCGGTCTTCGCACCAAAGGCTCGTGGTGGCCCGCCTTGGGCTCCATGGTGACCTCCATCTTGCCGTCCTACAGGTCTTGGTCTTGTAGCACTAATATGGAAACCTTTGCTTGATGCCTCAGTACTCTGCTGCTGCGCTTGCCTCCTTAGCACCAAAGAGGAAACAAGAAGGGCGATGTCTTGTGGCGCCCACTTTGGTCTTGATCGTCATGGCTCACGTCACGAGAACCTCGCGAGGTTTGCCTTGCCTTGATCTCACCGCCCCTCGTGAGCCTGCCTGGAGAGGCTTCTCCTGAGGAGGTCTTGCATCGTCTGCCTCACGAGGCTTGGCCCCTCGTGAGGGTCTTGAATGCCTTGTTGATGAAGATGGGCCGAACAGGCCTGCTAGCAAAGCCACGCCATGGGCCGCAGGCAAGCAAGTCTGGGGACCCCCGTTCCCAGAACGCCGACAACAATTATCTCATCAAGTTCTACTTTCCTCCCACTCACTTCTTTCAAGGGAAACAATTATCTCAGATCTTTGGTAGAAGGTGTACCCAATAGTTTCCTTAGGGTATCCTATGAAGACGCACTTCTCCGATTTGGGTTTGAGCTTATCAGGCCGAAGCCTTTTTACATAAGTGTCGCATCCCCGAACTTTAAGAAACAACAGCTTAGGTTTCTTGCCAAACCATAGATCATATGGTGTCGTCTCAACAGATTTAGACGGTGCCCTATTTAACGTGAATGCAGCTGTCTCTAATGCATAACCCCAAAACAGTAGTGGTAAATTGGTAAGAGACATAACAGAACACACCATATCTACTAAAGTACGGTTACGACGTTTGGACACACCATTATGCTGTGGTGTTCCAGGTGGCGTGAGTTGTGAAACAATTCCACATTGTTTTAAATGAAGGCTAAACTCATAACTCGAATATTCACCTCCATGATCAGATCGTAGAAACTTTATTTTTTATTGTTACGATGATTCTCTACTTCACTCTGGAATTCTTTGAACATTTCAAATGTTTCAGATTTGTGTTTCATTAAGTAGATATACCCATACCTACTCAAATCATCTGTAAAGGTTAGAAAATAACGATACCCGCCGCGTTCTTCAACACTCATCGGACCGCATACATCGGTATGTATTATTTCCAATAAGTCATTAGCTTGCTCCGTTGTTCCGGGGAACGGAGTTTTAGTTATCTTGCCCATGAGGCATGGTTCGCGAGTATCAAATGATTCATAATCAAGTGACTCCAAAAGTCCATCCGCATGGAGTTTCTTCATGCGCTTTACACCAATATGACCTAAACGGCAGTGCCACAAGTATGTTGCACTATCATTATCAACTTTGCATCTTTTGGCATCAATATTATGAATATGTGTATCACTACGATCGAGATTCAACAAGAATAGACCATTCATCAAGGGTGCATGACCATAAAAGATATTAATCATATAAATAGAACAACCATTATTCTCTGACTTAAATGAATAACCGTCTCGCAATAAACAAGATCCAGATATAATGTTCATGCTCAACGCTGGCACCAAATAACAATTATTAAGGTCTAAAACTAATCCCGAAGGTCGATGTAGAGGTAGCATGCCGACGGCGATCACGTCGACCTTGGAACCATTCCCAACGCGCATCGTCCTTAGTTTATCAGTTTTTATTCCGCAGCTCCTGTTTCGAGTTACAAAGCAACCGAACCAGTATCAAATACCCATGCACTACTACGAGCATTAGTAAGGTACACATCAATAACATGTATATCAAATATAGCTTTGTTCACTTTGCCATCCTTCTTATCCGCCAAGTATTTGGGGCAGTTCCGCTTCTAGTGACCATTCCCTTTGAAGTAGAAGCACTCAGTTTCAGGCTTGGGTCCAACTTTGGGCTTCTTCACGGTAGCGGCAACTTGCTTGCCATTCTTCTTGAAGTTCCCTTTCTTTCCCTTGCCCTTCTTCTTGAAACTAGTGTTCTTGTTAACCATCAACACTTGATGCTTCTTCTTGATTTCTACCTTTGCTGCCTTAAGCATTGCAAAAAGCTCAGGAATCATTTTCGTCATCCCTTGCATATTTATAGTTCATTACGAAGCCTTTGTAGCTTGGTGGCAGTGATTGAAGAACTTTGTCAATAACAAACTGGAAGATCAACTCCCAGCTAAGTCAAGTGGTTATGATACCCAGACATTTTGAGTATGTCTTCACTGAGAGAACTATTCTCCTCCATCTTGCATTTATAGAACTTGTTGGAGACTTCATATCTCTCAACCCAGGCATTTGCTTGAAATATCAACTTCAACTCTTGGAACATCTCATATGCTCCATGACGTTCAAAACGTCTTTGAAGTCCCGGTTCTAAGCCGTAAAGCATGGCACACTGAACTATTGAGTAGTCATCAGATCGAGCCTGCCAGACGTTAATAACATCTGCAGTAGCTCCTGCAGAAGGTTTGTCACCTAGTGGTATATCAAGGGCATAATTCTTCTATGCAACAACCAGGATAATCCTCAAGTTACGGACCCAGTTCGTGTAGTTGCTACCATCATCTTTAACCTTAGCTTTCTCTAGGAACGCATTAAAATTCAGGGGAATGGTAGCGCGGGCCATTGATCTACAACATATATATGCAAAACTATTAAGACTAAGTTCATGATAAATTTAAGTTCAATTAATCAAATTACTAATGAACTCCCACTTAAATTAACATCCCTCAAGTTACTTAAGTGATACATGATCCAAATCAACTAACCCACTGATCATCACGTGAGATGGGGTAGTCATCAATGGTGAACAACTCTATGTTGATCATATCTACTATATGACTCACGTTCGACCTTTCGGTCTCCAGTGTTCCGAGACCATGTCTGTACATGCTAGGCTCGTCAAGTTTAACCCAAGTATTCTGCATGTGCAAAACTGTCTTACACCCATTGTATGTGAACATAGAGTCTATCACACCCGATCATCACGAGGTGTTTGAAGCATTTAACTTTGGCAACGGTGCGTACTCAGGGAGAAGACTTTTTATCTTGAAATTTAGTGAAGGGATCATCTTATAATGCTACCGCCGTTTTAAGCAAAATAAGATGCATAAAGGATAAACATCACATGCAATGAAAATATGAGACATAATATGGACATCATCATCTTGTGCTATTGATCTCCATCTCCAAAGCATCGTCATGATCTCCATCATCACCGGCTTGACAACTTGATCTCCATCGTTGCGCCAGGGTCGTCACGCCAACTATTGATTCTACAACTATTGCTAACCCAAGCAATAAAGTAAAGCAATTACATGGCGTTGCATTTCATACAATAATTAAGAGACAACCCTAAGTCTCCTTCCAGTTGTCAATATTATAAAACATGATCATCTCATACATCAACGTATATCACATCACGTCTTGACCATATCACATCACAACATGCCCTGCAAAAACAAGTTAGACGTCCTCTACTTTGTTGTTGCAAGTTTTACGTGGCTGCTACGGGCTTCTAGCAAAAACCGTTCTTAACTACGCAAAAATCACAACGATGATTTATCAAGTTTGCTGTTTTAACCTTCTTCAAGGACCGGCCATAGTCAAATCTGATTCAACTAAAGTAGGAGAAAGCAGACACCCGCCAACCACCTTTATGCAAAACAAGTTGCATGTCAGTCGGTGGAACCGGTCTCATGTGCGTGGACATGTAAGGTTGGTCCGGGCCGCTTCATCCCACAATACCGCCGAATCAAAATAAGACGTTGGTGGTAAGCAGTATGACTATCACCGCCCATAACTCTTTCTGTTCTACTTGTGCATATCATCTACGCATAGACCTGGCTCGGATGCCACTATTGGGAAAGGTTGCATGGAAAACAAAAAAAAGTCTACGCACACACAAGATCTATCCATGAAGATGCATAGCAATGAGAGTTGGAGAGTGTGTCTACTGACAGGTCTCCAACATATCTATAATTTTTTATTGTTCCATGCTATTATATTATCCATCTTGGATGTTTTATATGCATTTATATGCTATTTTATATTATTTTTGGGACTAACTTATTAACCTAGAGCCCAGTGTCAGTTTCTGTTTTTTCCTTGTTTTTGTGTTTTACAGAAAAGTAATACCAAATGGAGTCCAAACGAGCTGAAACTTTATGGTGATTTTTTATGGGCCAGAAGAAGCCCCCGAAGCAAAAGAGTAGGGCCAGAGGAGCCACGGGGCATCCACAAGGGTGGAGGGCGCGCCCACCCCCCTAGGGCGCCCCCTACCTTGTCGTCGGCTCGTGGAACCCTTCTGGCTTGTTCCCGACGCCAAAAAATCCTATAAATATAGAAACCCCCAGAAATAAACCTAGATCGGGAGTTCCGCCGCCGCAAGCCTCTGTAGCCACGAAAAACCAATCGGGAGCCCGTTCCGGCACCCTGCCGGAGGGAGAAACCATCACCGATGGCCATATTCATGATCCCGGCGGTATCCATGACGAGGAGGGACTAGTTAACCCTCGGGGCTGAGGGTATGTACCAGTAGCTATGTGTTTGATCTCTCTCTCTCTCTCTCTCTCTCTCTCTCGTGTTCTTGATTTGGCACGATCTTGATGTACCACGAGCTTTGTTATTATAGTTGGATCATATGGTGTTTCTCCCCTCTCTATCTCTTGTCGTGATGAATTGAGTCTTGATCTTTGAGGTTTCGTTATGTTGGATTGAGTATTGGATTTGAGAACACTTGATGTATGTCTTGCGATGGGATACCTGTGGTGACAATGGGATGTTCTATTGATTCACTTGATGTATATTTTGGCACTCAACTCGCGGATTCCCGAGGTGACATTGGGGTAATCTATGCATAGGGGTTGATGCACGTTTTCATCCTACGTTCTCCGATAGAAACTTTGGAGTGATTCTTTGTTGCACGTTGAGGGATTGTTATACGATTTAATTATGTTATCATTTTGAGAGAATTTGCACTAGTGAAAGTATGAACCCTAGACCTTGTTTTCAAGCATTCCAATACCGTTTGTGCTCACTTTTGTTATTAGGTACCTTCCTGTTTTTATATTTTTTAGATTACAAAAACCCATATCTACTATCAATATTGCACCTGTATCACCATCTCTTCACTGAACTAGTGCACCTATACAATTTACCATTGTATTGGGTGTGTTGGGGACAAAAGAGACTCTTTGTTATTTGGTTGCAGGGTTGTTTGAGAGAGACCATCTTCATTCTATGCCTCCCACGGATTGATAAACCTTAGGTCATCCACTTGAGGGAAATTTGCTACTGTCCTACAAAACTCTGCAGTTGGAGGCCCAAAAACGTCTACCAGGATAAAGTTGCATAGTAGACATCAAGCTCTTTTACGGCGCGCCGTTGTCGGGGAGGTTAGTGCTTGAAGGTATATCTTTAGATCTTGCAATCGAATCTTTTAGTTTCTTGTTTTATCACTAGTTTAGGCTATAAAAGAAAACTACAAAAAAATGGAATTGAGGTTGCCTCATATGCTTCATCTTTTTAATGTCTTTCGTGAAAATGATGGAAAGGAAAATTGTGCTCAAGTGTTACAAGAAGAAGTTCATAACATGTTTGGTACTAAATCTTTGAATGACGAGCATGATTGCAATGTTGTTAGTATGAATTCTTTGAATATCCATAGTACTAATGATGATTGCACTAGTCATGATAAAAATGTTTCTTATAAGCATGTCAATTTTTGTGGAGTGCATAGAGTTTGTAGTTACATACCAAAAAGGGAAGATAGTTTTTGCAAGAGGCATAAGTATTTAGAAACTAAATGGTTGCAAGAGAGGCTAGATGTTTGTGCTAAAAAAAATATTTTTTCTCGCCATCCTTGTGAACTTTGCAATGAACGTGGTCATTTAAATCTCCAATGCAAATTATTTCATCATCAAATCGTGTCCAAAAATTGTGATGACTTGATTTCCCTTGCGCATCATAATGAACTTAGTTTGCTTCTGGGATATGAAGAAATGAAACGTATAACTAGGGATATTCCATAATATAACCTTAAGAGATTTCTTGATTTTGATCTAGAGGAAATTTACATGTATTGTGCAGTAAATTGCATTGAGAATCCTTATATTGCCAATTACTTCAAGACAAGAAAACAAATAGAAGATGAAGATTATATCTGGATCTTGTTTATTGCGAGATGGTTATTCATTGAAGTCAGAGAATAATGGTTGTTCTATTTATATGAGTAAAAAATTTATGGTCATGCACCCCTTGTGAATGGCTTATTCTTGTTGAATCTCGATCATAGTGATACACATGTTCATCACATTGATGCCAAAAAATGCAAAGTTAATGATGATAGTACCACATACTTGTGGCACTGCTGCTTAGGTCATATTGGTGTGAAACGCATGAAGAAACTCCATGCTGATGGACTTTCGGAATCACTTGGTTATGAATCATTGGAAACATGCGAACCATGCCTCATGGGCAAGATGACTAAAACCCCATTTTCTGGAACAATGGAGCGGGCAAGTGACTTATTGGAAATAATACATACCGATGTATGCGGTCCGATGAGTGTTGAAGCGCGCAGTGGATATCATTATTTTCTTACCTTCACGGATGATTTGAGTAGATATGGGTATATTTACTTAATGAAAACAAGTTTGAAACATTTGAAAAGTTCAAAGAATTTCAGAATTAAGTGGAGAATCATCGCAACAAGAAAATAAAGTTTCTACGATATAATCATGGAGGTGAATATTTGAGTTGCGAGTTTGGAACACATTTAAGACAATGTGGAATCGTTTCACAACTCACGCCACCTGGAACACCAGCGTAATGGTGTGTCTGAACATCATAATCATACTTTATTGAATATGGTGCGTTCGATGATGTCTCTTACAGATTTGCCACTATTGTTTTTGGGTTATGCATTAGAGACAACCACATTCACTTTAAATAGGGCGCCATCTAAATCCGTTGAGACGACACCGTATGAATTATGGTTTGGTAAGAAACCTAAGTTGTCATTTCTTAAAGTTTGGGGATGCGACGCTTATGTCAAGAGGCTTCAACCTGATAAGCTCAAACCCAAAGCAGAGAAGTGTGTGTTCATAGGATACCCTAAAGAGACCATTGGGTATACCTTCTATCACAGATCTGAGGGCAATTTTTTGTTCATAAGAATGGGTCCTTTCTAGAGAAGGAGTTTCTCTCGAAAGAAGTGAGTGGGAGGAAAGTAGAGCTTGATGAGGTAATCATACCTCCTCTCGAATTGGAGAGTCGTACATCACAGAGAGAAGTTCCCGTGATGCCTATGCCAGTCGAAGAAGAAGAGAATGATGATGATCATGAAACTTCAGATCAAGTTGCTACTGAACTTCGTAGGTTGACCAGGGTACGTTCCGCACCAGAGTCGTATGATACTCCAGTCCTAGAAGTCATGTTGTAAGACAATGATGAACCTACGAACTATGGAGAAGCAATGATGAGCCCAGATTCCAATAAATGGCTTGAGGCCATGAAATCTAAGATAGGATCCATGTGTGAGAACAAAGTATGGACTTTGGTGGACCTTCTCGATGACCGGCAGGCCATTGAGAACAAATGGATCTTTAAGAAGAAGACAGACACTGATGGTAATGTCATTGTCTATAAAGATCGACTTGTCGCAAAGGATTTTCCACAAATTCAAGGAGTTGACTACGATGAGACTTTCTCACCCGTAGAGATTCTTAAGTCTACTAGAATTATGTTAGCAATTGCCGCATATTTCAATTATGAAATCTAGCAAATGGACGTCGAAGCAGCGTTCCTTAATGGTTTCCTTAGGAAGAGTTGTATATGATGCAACCAGAAGGTTTTGTCGATCCTAAGAATGCTAACAAAGTATGCAAGATCCAGCGATCCATCTATGGACTGGTGCAAGCATCTCGGAGTTGGAATATATGCTATGATGACACTACAAAAAAATACACTTCCGTGATGATATGTGTTTCTCACAGTAGGTCACGTTTTCTGTCATGCATGTACATCCATGAGGATTTTATGACAGAATCAAGATAGTAATACTTGTCTTTGTCGTGAGGTGTTCTGACATTACAAAATTATCATCACAGAAGTGTCCACTTCCATGACGATAAGTCGCGCGTCATAGAAGTGCTTTCGTCAAGGGTAACCAACACGTGTCATCGACCGTAACGGGTCGCCGTTAAGCTATCGGGTATCGGTTTGGATCCGATAACCCGTTAACAGCACGGACCAATGGGGATTTTCCACGTGTAAAATTCTCATTCACTGGCAGATCCACATGTCGGCCCGGCATTCGGACAGTTGTCATCCAGTGAATGGACGAAATGCGCCTATGATACGTCGACACGTGTCTCGGCCCAACAGTGGCCCATTCAGGTTAAAAGGCCATGCCTGTCCAAAATAAACGGGCCGGCCCATTAGCGGCCTACTTGAGTCAGGCCCATTTACAAGCACGACCCATACAAGTTACACAGAGTCGGCCCATCAAAGGCCCATTCTAGATTTGACAATTTCCAGCCCATCGTCAGTTTCAGCCAGTTAACGGCCCACTACGTCTTTGGGCCCAATTACGGCCTGAGCTTTCTTTTGCCTGTTAGCAGCCCATCGTCAGTTCCAGCCCGTTAACGGCCCGGAACGTCTTTCAGCCTTTTGTCGGCACATTCTGCAGTTGGGCCAATTCTAGCCCGTTGTGACTTTAGGCGTGTCCTCGGACCATTTGGTAAATGGGCCAATTCCTAGCCCATTTTGTCTTTTTGGTCTGTTAACGGTCCGCACAACAGTTGGGCCTTTGACTTTGGGTCCATTAGGGGCCCATGTTCCGCAGGGCAAAATTTCAGCTCGACGTGACTTTCGGCTTGTTAAAAGCCTAGTTTGCAAATTGGGCCTCCTCTGGCCCATAACACTTTCGGCCTCTTACGGGCCCGTAAAGTAAAAGGGCTAAGACAAAATTGACATGTATTTCGGCCTACTAGAGGCCCGCGGGCGAGTTCCATATATACGTCCCTATCGAGCTTTTGGCACATTAGCAGGCGTGCTAAGAGCTGTTGGTACGGTGGGCCACATCATTTGGGATCCATGAAATATTATTTTGACCAGCCCAATTAAGGCCCACTTTGACTACACATGTTTGTTCATTTGTATGGCGTCGAGGAATGTTTGGGCGTGTTGGCCCCCGTTTCAACGATATAGCATATTCAAGAATTATCCTACTCTATACTATCGCCTCTAAAAACATATACTATATAATAAAAAGACTAAGGCATAGAAACGTAGAACAATCCTACACTATACAGTAAAGAAATTACAGCCGAATATACCCACTAGGCTTTATAGTTCGGCACCAGTGATAATAAAGCGTACACAAACATCAAATTACATACACTGGACAAATAAAGCTCATACATCATGGACACGGATCAACCAAACTTACAATTTGAACTATAATCTCTTCAGAAAATAGGATTGGCCAGATTCAGATAGCACAAATTCCAGTCTGCAAAAATCTCCAATTCCTTCGTGGTTACCCCAGTATCTTGTTTCATTTTTTTACTCCTGCATCTAATACCTGCAAGTCCAGTCTCAACTTGTTGATTTTACGTTGAGAATCATGTACGTGTTGTCTTGCCACCTCTAGTTGATGCTTGAGAACATCAGCACATTCCAATTCCAATCCATAGTCATTTGGTGATGGCCATGCCGCATTGCTCGCAGATCTTTGTGTTGATGTCGCTTCATCCTGAAATGTTTCTATAAATACACATGACTAGGGCAAACATATAGTTACAATAGTGAAGCGAGCAAGACAGACTATTTTGTACATGGCAAAACAGGACTAACAATAATGTTACATGTCATGGAGCATAAGCAGGTGATATTTTAAAAATTATAAAATGGTAGTCTGTGCGGCCCACATACAGAAATCTCTCTTAGCTCACGAGAGGAGCATGATGTTGGGGCCAAATCCAAAACATAGACAAGTTAATAATTTAGACAACATGTTGCGTATAAGTAAGCAAGCAGTTGGCCATTCTGTAGCTCAATCAAAGTCTTAGGCAGCATAATGAACAGCAGAGGGATTCATACAAACCCACTACAGCGAGCAAAACTATGCAATCATTAGCCTAGTATAAACTAGATTGTGAGCCTCATGTAGTAATAGTTGGTTAATAGACTCCAAAGCTTCAGGCACACTTCGCCAGAGTAATAAAATGGTAAGGCTTTTAATTATGTCAACTAATAGTTATACAAGTACCCAACATTAGGCATCATTGTTTGGGCATCTCATTAACTGAGGACAAATAAAGCAATTGAAAAGAGCAAATTAACTATGCCTGAAACACACAAGCAATCGAACTGTTGAGTTGGATAAAGTAACTTACCTTAACTGGTTGAATAGGCTCAGCGCTGCTCCTACTTCTCTTGCAAGGCTCCTTCCTAACATCTTGTACTTGGAAATCCTCAATCTTATCTTCATTGCACCCCCTCTGCAAGGTGACACAAACTAGTTACTCGTCTCCTTGGAAGATAAATATGCATACTTTCGAGTCCGTGAACAACAGAAAAGGATGAGATTATAACAAAACAACACCACATAATGAAACATGCCACATCTCTTGCACTTGCACACAATGAAATGAGCATTTACTATGTTTGCACTATGTAAAAACTAGGCATACCTTCGAACTGGATCTCCAGGTACTCTTGGAGAGCCTACTTTAGTGTACAGTCAAACCTTTATGTCACCTATGAGTTAGACAAGCCCCCACTACAGCAGCCCTTAGTGTTTAAATCATTGACAAGCTCTGTTAGAGTGTTAGGTCAAGAACAGCAAGTCTTCAAAGCAAACAGTCCTAGTATGGCTGGCTGATACAAACAAGCAATTGAATAGATGTGTGAGCAAATCTTACATATCAAGAAAAGAAGCAAAGAAGGAGGCTTAAAGACTGTCTCTTGACTGACCAGATTTAAGGGGCATTTAAACATCATGTGCGACGTATGAACTAACATAAACATTGCATATTCCAGATTCTACAATGGAATGCACATGTATTAGGTTATGTGATGTATGATGATGCCTAAATATACACTATAGCAGGCAAGAGTGATTCATCATTGCATGCACAATTGAATTGCAGGTTAAGGGCCAGTTCTATTCCGCCTTGGGTTATGGACTTGGGCTTAACTTATTTCGCTTTGGAGGGGGGGTGTTTCGGGTAGAAGCTCACTAAAAATGGAAGGGAAGGGGAATAGTGAAATGACTCTGTTGTATGCCTATATTACACTCAAAATGCCACTGCTCATGCCCGCATCACACATGACCCTCAAGTAAAAACGAACACGCAAGCGTTCATTGCCCTGCTCACTTGCATCTCCTCTCCCCTTTCCCTCTACCTCGATCCCCTGCCTGCGGCGCTAGGGTTCCTCCAGCGAGTCGTCGCCACTGGTCCCATCTGGCCTGGTCCTCGACGATGCTCTGTCCAGCTAGGCTACATGGCCGGCAGGTAGGGCCAAATCTCCCCGGATGCTCCTCCCTCTGGTGCCGCCCCTCATTCTCATGGTCTCCAAAGAATGCTCCACCGTGGTCCGTCCAACACACTACTCCGTGGCGCTGCACAACTCGGCCGATGCCACATCATGCAGAAGGCACCTTATTCCCCTCCCTCCTCCCGTGTCGTGGCCTTGAGGTGTTGTTGAAGGATGAGCTCATCAACAAGGTGAGGATCTCCTCTGATTTTTTGCCAAATTTTCATCCTGATCCACTATACGATGAATTGCTATGAGCTGCTTCTGCTGCTGCTATATGATGCATTGCTATGAGCTGCTCCTGCCATCGCTATATGATGAATTGCTATGAGTCGTTGTCGCTATATGATGAATTTCTATGAGCTGCTTCGCCGCTATATGATGAGTTGTTATAAGCTGCTCCCTCTGCCGCTATATGATGAATTGTTATGAGCTGCTCCTGCTGCCGCTATATGATGAATTGCTATGAGCTACCTCGCTGCCGCTATATGATGAATTGCTATGAGTTGCTCCTGCCGCTGCTATATGATGAATTGCTATGAGTCACTGCGGGTATATGATGAATTGCACACTGCTTCGCTGTCTTTGTATGATGAGTTGCTATGAGCTGCTGCTGCTATATGATGCTTTCAGGTGGTGCTGCCATATAATAATAACCAGCCACTTGGACCATCGAATTTCAATAAATAATTGTTCTTCATTTAAATTTGGGTCATGTGTTCTTCATTTAAATTAGGCAATGGGATCTCTATGGAAGACATTGACCAAAGTAGATTGTGCCAAGTAGATGGTATCTTTGTATTTGCATTTTGAACAAATAGTGATGGTCTGTTTTCCTATCATATTAATTACTGCACTGGGTTCAATTTGTGATGTTTGCAAGTCAAATTAATTTTCATATGGGAAGCAAAATGACAAAATATAATGCAATCTAGACTTTTTACTGATCATACCAAAGATAAGCTGAAAAGGAAGGCAATGAAAAGAACTGATTGGCTTATTACCTGGAGCTTATATTCACAGGTGCTTATTTTCTTAGGATAACTCGTAATAACTGTCCCTAAGAAACTTGGCCAATAGAACTGACATACAAATAACATGTCATGATGATTGCAATGGAGGAGTGACCTACCATAGCACACTGTATAGGCTCACCGCTACCTCTCCTTTTTTTTGCGATGTTCCATGAAATTGCATACATCTTGTACTTTTTCATTGTGTAACCCTATCTGCAAGTTGCCACGGCTAATTTCAGACATATCTACATGATAATACATTGCATATCCTTGCGCATATTTAAACCACCAATTAAGGATTGTGTGCGCAGCATAAACTAGCCATGACTCTATGTGCTGGACTAGCAGGCACTCCAAGGGAGCCTAATGTAGTGCACTGGAATTCCTACATGCCACCTATGATTTGTGTAATGTACTACCTCTGTTCCTAAATATATGTCTTTGTAGAGATTCCAGTATGGAGCACATACAGATGTACATAGATGCATTTTCGTGTGTAGATTCACTCATTTTGCTCTGTATGTAGCCTATAGTGGAATCTCTAGAAAGACTTATATTTAGGAACGGAGGTACGAGGTAGTATCATGTATGACTTCTACATATCTAATTTAGCAGCCAGTAGTAGAAATCATTGTCTGCACAAAGGGATTACTGGTCGAAAATCCTAGCAAAGCACGCTGGCAGGCAGACAACAATACAAGAGAGAGAGAGATGCACTTACAAGATCATAGCAATGCCTCAGTCCACGATCTTGGTTGGCCAAGCTGTTAGATCCAGAAGAAACATCGACCTTGTAGTTTTTGCCAGCTTCATAACATGTAACAACGACCTGTTAGTATATTTGAAGTACATCGGGCAGGTGATGCTGGAGGGGTTTAAAGGTGACAAGTACCCAGGCCATGGCGGGTGCTTGGCATCTTGCCAGACGGTGGGAATCCGGTTCGAAACGTCAAGGGTGATGATGCTGCGCTGGCTGTCGGGGTCCGGTAAGGAGATCTAGAACAGTCGAGTAGGGTGTTTGTGGAGCGGCTCCGGTAGGGTGGACTACGGTGTGGGCGAAGCGGATCTAAGGCCGTGGATGAGGGTGTCGGTGAAGCTGCTTCGGTGGTTGGGTTCAGGATGGTGTCGACGATGCGGATCTACGGTCATGGACGAGGCGTCAGAAGCTACTCCGGTAGGTTGGACGAGGGTGCGACGAAGCGGATCTGAGGCCGTGGACTTGTGAGTTGGCAAAGCGGCCCCAGTAGGGTTGAGAATGGTATAGGCGGAACTCCGATAGGGTTGACGATGGTATCGGTGAAGCGGCTCCGGTAGGTTTGAGGAAGGTGTCGGCGAAGAGGATCAGAGGCCGTGGACGGGGGCGTCGGTGGGGTGGCTCCGGGAGGGGTGTGGACGAAGAGTCTGCGGTGGGGAGTATGAAGGAGCCGCTGTAGATGCACTGTGGTTGACGAGAGTACCAGCGAATCAGATCTGGCGCCGTGGACAAGGCCGACACTGAATGGGCTGTGGTACAGTGGTGGATCACCAGTCTATTTGTTTCTAGGGGAGGTGGGAGGGGTAGATGCAGCCGCAGAAGCAGATCCGGCGAGGTGGATGCCGCTGGCAGTGAATGGGCTCTGGTATGCCAGTGGATGAGTAGTCTAGGGTTTAGAGAGGGGAGGGGTAGAAAGGCCGATGAAGTACGGACGGCGTGATATAAGATGCTCTGGTGCTGTGGAGTTAGTCGTTTTTGCGGGAGGGCGAGAGGAAATGGAGGTGCCATGTGGTGGGGGAAACCGTAAGTTACAAAAGCAGCCCCGACCTATTATGTAGATGAGGGGAATTTCGCATGCTAAAGACTAGGTGGCGGAAATTTTAGAAGGAGGCGGGAGATTTTGCCGCCCGCGGGATCGTTCGTATCCAGTTTGAACTAATTTTGGACCGTGCTAGCGGGAAGGTCATGCGAGACTGTGTACATGGGGCACGCGTCAACAGTTAACAACTAGTGTGAAGTCCACCCCAGAAAAAAGACAATAACTCAGGATGATGCACCGATAACTTGGACGTTCACACGGGCGCGACCAATCGTACGAGTGTAGAGGCGCGTTCAAAAAAGGGATCAAACGCTCAGCCTATGTATTTCTCGTGTAAATAGATAATTTAGTGCCATTGGTTATTTACTTTAAACATAATGCATTGACGTGTTATTGTAGAGGCGCACAAAAAATGGATATTGTAGTCCCACAAAAGAAATGGATATTGTAGTCCGCTACTTAAAAGTGTTACCTCATATGATTACATAGCCCCCATTTCATAAATTATGCATCTGCGTTGAATTCATATATGAATATTACATATATTACTTCATACTAGAACCTTAAATCATCCAATACTAATGAATTTGAATGCAAGACTAACAATGGTGCATGTACATGATAGCTACATTGGTTGTTTGAAGAAACATCACTGTAACTTTGGCACACACAATTGAAAAGGATTATTTAGAAAGAAAAAATGTGATATGTGAGTGTCCAATCTTTATAGCGTTGAATCGATATTGTACCTTTGGCCACGATACGAAGTAGATATTGATTTATGTTCAAGCGATGCACGTCCACGATCACTAGATAGTGATACGTGAATGAATTGTGCAATCTCTCTCACACGCATACATACCTCATTTCCCCATGGGCAGGGGAATCACACACACGCACTTCATGTATTTCTCCCCCTCCGTCAAGGTTAGAATTCATCTTTCTACCCCGTACTACAAGTCTCTCACACAGAAACACACATGCTCTCTTTGTCGAACATGCCCACCCCTTTTATTCCGCCCACCCACCGCCACTAATGTCTCAAAGTATAATTATGTATCTCACACATATGCCTAAGGTCAACTCGAGTTCCGGAACCATATGAATACATACAATGGGATTCCAGTAGAGCACCTTTGTTTTGAGATCTCTCTCTCTCCTCTCTCTCTCTCTCTCTTTCTCTCTCTCTGTCTCTCTCACGCGCGCGCGTAGACATTGTTTCTCACTTCATTTTTCCGGCACTTGCATGCACACCGTTTGTTTATCTCCGTGATGCTTTAAGTATGCCTCACACACATGCTATCTACCTATCCCTTAATATAGATATGTGTCACACAAACTCCTTCTCCCTACTAGCAAGATTCCCATGCGTTACACGGAACATCAAGATGCATTTGTATGAGTAGTTTATCTTGTGGGAGAAAAGGATGAACAAGGGAAGGCCATATTTGCAAATGTGGAGAGGGCTGTGGGTATCTTTTTGCAAAATTGCCATAGTTTCCTTCCTATCCGTCGGATATAAATTGGACGGCCTATATTGCAGGATGGCAGGCACACCATCATCACCAACTCTGTTTTTTTATAAGAGTAGATATATCTAAGTGTCACCGCCCCCACACCCACACACACACACACCCAATTCCCGACACAGAAGGAGTAGGGTGACACCTCGATCTTGATACTAATCTATCTACTGGCTTCTCTCTCAAACACACACACACACACACACACACACACACACACTACCCGACACCAAAGGAGTAGGGTGGCACCTCGACCTTGATAGTAATCTATCTACTGCTTCTCTCTCAAACACACACACATACACACACACTCTCTAGTCGTGCCTCTATGCGTACCATGCACACTCTCGATACATCTTTCTCTCCCTCCCCCTCCCCACCCCCCAACAATGACAGTAGAAGGGTGACAACTCAATCTGATCTTAATCTGTCAATTGGTTTCTCTCTAAAACATTGTGTCTCTGTGCCTCGCTCAGACACACTCGATACGTCTTTCTCTCTGTAGCCCCTCGATATGTAGATTTCTCTCGCGCGCACAGCTGTAGTGACAATGACGCTGAACCAAGTGTGCCTTGTTTATACCGGCCTCATGTGATAGTTTTCACCCTGTTTTCTGTTAATTAAAAAGGCAACCTTTTCTTTGTTACTACTAGTGAATCTGAAATCAGGGTAGACATAAAATATATCACTTCAACCCAATTATCGCACTAACTATTTTAAAAGAAACTAGCTAGATTCCCGTGCGTTGGATGGAACATCAATATGCATTTGTATGGGTAGTTTATCTTGTGAGAGAAAAGGATGAACGAGGGAAGGCCTTACTTGCAAACGTGGAGAGGGGTGTGGGTATATTTTTGCAAAATTGCCATAGTTTCCTTCCTATCCGTTAGATATAAATCCGACGGCCTATATTGCAGGATGGCACGCACACCATCATCACCTACTCTGTTTTCTACTCCTCCCGTTCCTAAATATTTATCTTTTTAGAGATTTCAACAAGTGACTACATACGGAGAAAAATGAGTGAATCTACACTCTAAAATATGTCTACATACACATCCGTATGTGGTAGTCCATTTGAAATCTGAAAAAGACAAATATTTAGAAATGGAGGGAGTATAAGAGTAGACATGGAGATATATCTCCAGCATGGTCCAGAATGAAAATGTGCTGGACTGGTTAGCGTCGATGCTCGCAACGCGATGACCTGAGTTTGAATTATGTCTTTAACTTTAGATTTTTATATTATATATTGTATATTATATACTTCTTTCGCTACTGTACTGAAAGTGGAACCCACAGAGTACTTAGAATACAATATTAAGGATGGACTTGTTTCTTTTTAACTATCTGTACGAAGCTGTAGCCACCCTGCAACTCATGTCTACACTGTACATGCAATTAACTTTTTATAGAGGGAGAATCATACACACAATTAACTCAAATGGATTGGATGTGACTCTATTATTTCCAGCATAAGAGCATCTCCAACGGCAACCGCCAAATTTCCTCCCGCTTCCTTCCGCGGAGGACGACATCAAACGCCAGCGGCATACATTTTCAAAACTCTAACCAACCAGATGAAATTCGTGCAAACACAAACTGATTTCATATAAGCATGAAGGATTTCGTATAAAAAAGCCGGATCTTCATATAAACATGATGGTTTTCATTACATTTACATGAACTAAGCGGTGCTACTCCGGCTCTCTTGGTATAATTAATAATCTCTCTGCCCGGAAATACTTGTCCTAGAAATGGATGTATCTAGACTTATTTTAGTTATAGATACATCCAATTTATCCATTCTTAGAACAAATATTTCCCTCCGGAGAGGGAGTACCTAATCTAAATGGCCGCCCACGAATCCCTTTGTCTTCCTCATGTATGGCAGACACTTGCGGGGTCGACAAAGGTCCTCGGAAGAGACGAAGCAGCAAAGAAACCACTTGAATACGCAGTCTTTGCCTCGGCGGTGGCCTTCATGGGACCCAAGTGGCGGCGGCCTCCCGTGTTCTACTTATCCTTGATGATGGCGGCAGACACGGAGACGCTGGCCACTGACTCGTCGCTCTCCATGCACCCGGCTTCTATCTCCGCTTGCATGGTGCTGCCGCCGGCACGGGCGCCCGCAGGCACCAGAGACGCGCCCACAGACATGGGAGGTGCGGCCATCGCAGATACTGGTGGCCGGTACAACGGGGCAGCGACAACGCCTGTACCGTCGTGCTCGCCGCCGTGCCGGTGTGGATTAACTCGCCACACCTCATTGAGCTGAACTGGAGCGACAAGTTGCTGAACCACGCACCGGCTTGGGGCGGCAACTGGCTCCATCGGGCCAAGCGAGGTTGGTGAAGCACCGAGCGGCCTCGCCCGTATCCGGATGGCTCAGCGGGCCACCCAGCTTGGTAGTATGCCGGAGAACGGCTCCTCGGAAGCCATCGGAAGAGTGGAGAGAAATGGTGAAGGAGGAGATGGGGGAGCGGCGGAGGGGTGCATTTATTGCCCGCTGTCTATCTGGCCTCGTTTAAATAGAGGGCGGACGGTAGGAGCTTGGCCGGCGTCTAGCCTTGTTTAAACTGAGGGCGGACGGGAGGAGCTCGGTCGACGTTGCGTTTAATTCCAGCCCGCTCATGAATGGACTCGTGGCCGGAGTAGGTTTCTCGGTTTGCATGCAGGTTTAACGGAGGCGTTTGATGGAGGCGAGGAGGCGTGTTCAGCCGGGCATGCAGCGGGCGGCGCGGTACTATTCAATTTGACAGCGGGCGTCGCAATTCCCGATACGGCTTTAATGCACACAATGGAGAGGGTAGCGGTTCCTGAAATGTTAAAGGGCCAATGATGCATCCTCCTTCAATTAGCATCGTGAATGCATGAGGGAAGTAATGGGAGGAGGACCGGGAAAAGAGGCAACACGATGTGAATGCAACACAGTTTGCACTTGTTGAAAATATGCCCTAGAGGCAATAATAAAATGGTGATTATTATATTTCTTTGTTCATGATAATAGTCTATTATTCATGCTATAGTTGTGTTATCCGAAAATCGTAATACACGTGTGAATACATAGACCACAATGTGTCCCTAGTGAGCCTCTAGTTGACTAGCTCGTTGATCAATAGATAGTCATGGTTTCCTGACTATGGACATTGGATGTCATTGATAATGGGATCACATAATTGGGAGAATGATGTGATGGACAAGACCCAATCCTAAGCATAGCTCAAAGATCGTGTAGTTCGTTTAGCTAGAGCTTTTCCAAATGTCAAGTATCATTTCCTTAGACCATGAGATTGTGCAACTCTCGGATACCTTAGGAGTGCTTTGGGTGTGCCAAACATCACAACGTAACTGGGTGACTATAAAGGTACACTACGGGTATCTCCGAAAGTGTCTGTTGGGTTGGCACGAATCGAGACTGTGATTTGTCACTCCGTATGACGGAGAGGTATCTCTAGGCCCACTCGGTAATGCATCATCATAATGAGATCAATGTGACCAAGTGTCTGGTCACGGGATCATGCATTACGGTACAAGTAAAGTGACTTGCCGGTAACGAGATTAAACGAGGTATTGGGATACCGACGATCGAATCTCGGGCAAGTAACGTACCGATTGACAAAGGGAATTGTATACGGGGTTACTTGAATCCTCGACATCGTGGTTCATCCGATGAGATCATCGAGGAGAATGTGGGAGCCAACATGGGTATCCAGATCCCGCTGTTGGCTAATGACCGGAGAGGCGTCTCGGTCATGTCTGCATGTCTCCCGAACCCGTAGGGTCTACACACTTAAGGTTCAGTGACACTAGGGTTGTTGAGATATGAGTATGCAGTAACCCAAAAGTTGTTCGGAGTCCCGGATGAGATCCCGGACGTCAAGAGGAGTTCCGGAATGGGCCGGAGGTAAAGAATTATATATAGGAAGTCAGGTTTCGGCCATCGGGAAAGTTTCGGGGGTCACTGTATTGTACGGGACCACCGGAAGGGTCCCGGGGTCCACCGGTGGGGCTACCTATCCCGGAGGGCCCCATGGGCTGAAGTGGGAGGGAACCAACCCCTAGTGGGCTGGTGCGCCCCACAGGCCCCCCTAGCCTAGGGTTGGAAACCCTAGGGGTGGGGCGCCCACCGGCTTGGGGGAAAGTTTCCCACCTGGCCGCCGCCCCCTTGGAGATTGGATCTCCTAGGGCCGCCCCCTAGGGGCCTATATAAAGAGGGGGGAGGGAGGGCAGCCGCACCCATGCTCTTGGCGCCTCCCTCTCCCCACGCACCACCTCTCCCTCTCGCTGAAGCTTGGCGAAGCCCTGCCGAAATCGCTGCTGCATCCACCACCACGTCGTCGTGCTGCTGGATCTCCATCAACCTCTCCTTCCCCCTTGCTGGATCAACAAGGAGGAGACGTCTTCCCCAACCGTACGTGTGTTGAACGCGGAGGTGCTGTCCGTTCAGCACTAGGATGATCGGTGATTTGGATCACGACAAGTATGACTCCCTCAACCCCGTTCTCTTGAACGCTTCCGCTCGCGATCTACAAGGGTATGTAGATGCACTACTCTCTCTCGTTGCTAGATGAACTCATAGATTGATCTTGGTGAAGCGTAGAAATTTTTATTTTCTGCAACGTTCCCCAATAGTGGCATCATGAGCTAGGTCTATGCGTAGTTCTCTTTGCACGCAGTAGAACACAAACTTGTTGTGGGCGAGATGTTGTCAACTTTCTTGCCACTACTAGTCTTATTTTGCTTCAACGGTATTGTGGGATGAAGTGGCCCGGACCGACCTTACACGTGACGCTTACGTGAGACAAAGTTCCACCGACTGACATGCACTAGTTGCATAAGGTGGCTAGTGGGTGTCTGTCTCTCCCACTTTAGTTGGAGCGGATTCGATGAAAAGGGTCCTTATGAAGGGTAAATAGAAGTTGACAAATCATGTTGTGGCTTTTACGTAGGTAAGAAAATGTTCTTGCTAGAACCCTATTGTAGCCACGTAAAAGATGCAACAATAATTAGAGGACGTCTAACTTGTATTTGCAGCAATTGATTTGTGATGTGATATGGCCAAAAGTTGTGATGAATGATATATGTGATGTATGAGATCATGTTCTTGTAATAGGAATCACGACTTGCATGTCGATGAGTATGACAACCGGCAGGAGCCATAGGAGTTGTCTTAATTATTGTATGACCTGCGTGTCAATGATTTAACGCCATGTAATTACTTTACTTTATTGCTAAACTGTTAGCCATAGTAGTAGAAGTAATAGTTGGCGAGCAACTTCATGGAGACACGATGATGGAGATCATGGTGTCATGCCGGTGACAAAAATGATCATGGAGCCCCAAAGATGGAGATCAAAGGAGCTATATGATATTGGCCATATCATGTCACTACTATTTGATTGCATGTGATGTTTATCATGTTTATGCATCTTGTTTACTTAGAATGACGGTAGTAAATAAGATGATCCCTCATAATAATTTCAACAAAGTGTTCCCCCTAACTGTGCGTTGTTGCGAAAGTTCGTTGTTTCGAAGCACCATGTGATGATCGGGTGTGATAGATTATAACGTTCACATACAACGGGTGTAAGACAGATTTACACATGCATAAACACTTAGGTTAACTTGACGAGCCTAGCATGTACAGACATGGCCTCGGAACACAAGAGACCGAAAGGTCAAACATGAGTTGTATGGAAGATACGATCAACATGGAGATGTTCACCGATGATGACTAGTCCGTCTCACGTGATGATTGAACACGGCCTAGTCGACTCGGATCATGTATCACTTAGATGACTAGAGGGATGTCTAATCTGAGTGGGAGTTCATTAAATAATTTGATTAGATGAACTTAATTATCATGAACTTAGTCTAAAATCTTTACAAAATGTCTTGTAGATCAAATGGCCAACGCTCATGTCCACCTCAACTTCAACGCGTTCCTAGAGAAAACCAAGCTGAAAGATGATGGCAGCAACTATACGGACTGGGTCTGGAACCTGAGGATCATCCTCATAGCTGCAAAGAAAGATTATGTCCTAGAAGCATTGCTAGGTGAAGCTCCCATCCTAGAGAACCAAGACGTTATGAACGCTTGGCAATCTCGTGCTGATGATTACTCCCTCGCTCAAAGGCGGCATGCTTTACGCTTTAGAACCGGGGCTCCAAAAGCGTTTTGAGCAACACGGAGCATATGAGATGTTCAAGAGCTGAAAATGGTTTTCCAAGCTCATGCCCGGTCGAGATATGAAGTCTCCGACAAGTTCTTCAGTTGTAAGATGGAGGAAAATAGTTACATCGGTGGCGATACTCAAAATGTCTGGTTGCACAACCGCTTAACTCACCGGGAGTTAATCTCCGGATGACGCGGTTATTGATGTAATCCTTCGCCGCTTCCACCGAGCTACAAGAGCTTTGTGATGAACTTCAATATGCGGGGATGAAAAAGACCATTCCCGAGGTATATTCAATGCTGAAATCAGCGGAGGTAGAGATCAAGAAGGAACATCAAGTGTTGATGGTGAATAAAACCACTAAGTTCAAGAAAGGCAAGGGTAAGAAGAACTTCAAGAAGGACGGCAAGGGAGTTGCCGCGCCCGATAAGACAGTTGTCAGGAAGAAGTCAAAGAATGGACCCAAGCTTGAGACTGAGTGCTTTTATTGCAAGGGAAGCGGACACTGGAAGCGGAACTGCCCCAAATACTTAGCAGACAAGAAGGCCGGCAACACTAAAGGTATATGTGATATACATGTAATTGATGTATACCTTACCAGTACTCGTAGTAGCTCCTGGGTATTTGATATCGGTGCCATTGCTCATATTTGTAACTCAAAGTAGGAGCTGCGGAATAAGCGGAGACTGGCGAAGGACGAGGTGACGATGCGCGTCGGGAATGGTTCCAAGGTCGATGTGATCACCGTCGGCACGCTGCCTCTATATTTACCTACGGGATTAGTATTAAACCTCAATAATTGTTATTTAGTGCCAGCTTTGAGCATGAACATTGTATCTGGATCTCGTTTAATGCGAGATGGCTACTCATTTAAATCCGATAATAATGGTTGTTCTATTTATATGAGAGATATGTTTTATGGTCATGCCCCGATGGTCAATGGTTTTGTCGGCGTTCTGGGAACGGGGGTACCCAGACTTGCCTGCCTACGGCCTGCGGCGTGGCTCAAGGGGTGGCCCAGTACAGCCCATCTTCATCAACACAAGCTCAAGACCCTCGCGAGGGGCCAAGCCTCGCGGGGCGGATGACAGGAAGCTTCCTCAGGCACGGCCTCGTCAGGCTGGCTCATGAGGAGGCGGAGAGATCAAGGCGGGGTACCTCACGAGGTGCCCATGATGCAAGCCATGACGACCAAGGGCGCCAGGCGGGCGCCAGCCCGTGCAGTGTCCTCATTTCCTCTTTGGTGCAAAGGGGGCAAGCGCAGGCGAGAGCATCAAGCAAAGGCAGCCGTTTTGGTGGAACAAGACCAAGACCATCACAACGGCAGGAAGGAGGTCATCGTGGAGCCCAAGCCGGCGTCACCACCAGAGCCTTTGACACGCGAGGACCAACTTTAGTCAAGATAAGTGTACTAGATGTTCCCCTTCAAAATGGACAATTGTTGGCGCCCTTCCCGCTCAATATTTGGGAAGAGGCCCAGGGCCTCTGCCTATAAGTAGAGGATAGGGGGATCCGGACATCTCATCTTGGCTTGATCCAATCCGATCGAGAGCCTAGCCACAAGAACGCCTCACCCTCGTGAGGATGTTCTTCCTTGTATTGTTCATCATCAGCCCAATAGGCAATTCACCACACCACACACTGGAGTAGGGTGTTACACCACAATGGTGGCCCGAACCAGTATAAACCCTGTGTCTCTTGTGTTGCTCTTTTGATAGTTTAGATCCTTGCGAGGCGACGAGGTGCAGGTAGGTAGGGGGTGAGATCTCCGCATGCACCACAGAGTTCGAACCTAGAGGGTCTGCCGGAACCCGAAATCCGACATTTGGCACGCCAGGTAGGGGTGCGCCGGAGCTTTCTCTTCCGCCGACCCGCTCTCCACCGACATCGCAACTCGCCCTACGATGAGCAGCGCGCCGCCCACTCCGGTCGCCAGCGCCAGCGCGGGGGCCAGGGGGCTCCGAGCCTTGGCCCCAGCCTTGCGACAGGTGCGGTGGCCGAACAAGTTCAAGCCGGAGACGCCTCCGCGTTACAACGACATGACTGATCCACTGGCCTTCCTGCTGGCATACGAGGAGGCCGTCCTCGGAGCAGGAGGCGATGACATGGTCATGGCTAAATTGCTTCCCATGGCCCTCACCGGCGCCCCACGCATGTGGCTGCTCCACCTGCCAGCGGCTTCCATGGCCTCTTGGGAGGAGTTGCTCAACCTCTTCCTCGCCCAGCACGCTGCACCGGTGCCCCGATGGCCGCAGCTCTCCTGGCGGCTCGCAGCGCCACCTTCAGCCGCCACATCAAGCCATTCATCCGCCAGATCGGGCGCTGCCTCCCGCGGCGTGGGCTCCCCAGTCGGTCGGCGCCCAAGGCCGATCTGCCTTTCTCGGAGGACCACCCTCCAACTCACCGCCTGCTCGGCGCTCCCAATGCTGTGCACCCCCACCATCTGCCAGGTGGTCGTTACCAGGACCCTCATCAACGGCGGCGCGGGCCTCGTCGTGCTCTCAGTTGAAGCCTTCAGCCTCCTCCACATACCGCCGGAGCGGCTTCAACCTAGCGGGCCCTTCTTGGGCATCGGAGGCGGTTCAGCCGGCTCCCTGGGGCAGATCCGTCTTCCGGTGACCTTCGGCACCTACAACAACTTCCGCATGGAGCTGATCGACTTCGACATCGCCCCCATCGGCCTCCCATACAACGCCATCCTCGGCTACCCAGCACTAGCCAGATTCATGGCCGCGACTCACCCCGCGTACAAACTCATGAAGATGCCCAGGAGCAACGGCGTCCTCACCGTGTCCAGAGACACTGGGGATGTGTTGCACGTACTCAAGCTCGTCTTCAAGATCAAGGCGGCGGCCCGGCCCGCTCGGTGACACCCCTGAGCCCAAGGGGGCTGTGCCGGCCAAGAAGAAGCAGTTGTTCACCCAAGACAAGGCAGAAACCAAGCAGATACTAGTCGACGAGGACGGATCCACTAACGCCACCTTCACCATAGGCACCAACCTCGAGCCCGAGCAGGAGGGGGCCCCGGTCAAGTTCCTACGAGCGAACAAGAGGGTATTCGCATGGGAGCCAGATCAATTGGCAGGGATCCCGAGAGGCGTAATCGAGCACCACTCAACATGTGCCCCAACGTACGCCCCGTGAAGCAGAAAGCGAGACGGCAATCCACCGAAAAGCAGGCTTTCATCGTCCAAGAGACCCGCAAACTAGAAGCTGCAGGGGTTATTCACGAGGTCCGATACCCAGATTGGTTGGCTAACCCGGTTGTCGTGCCAAAGAAAGGGGGAAGGAGCGCATGTGTGTCGACTTCACCAACCTCAACAAAGTCTGCCCGCAGGATCCATTCCCGCTCCCCCGTATTGATCAGATCGTCGATTCCACCGCCGAGTGCGACCTGTTATGTTTTCTGGATGCCTTCTCTGGCTATCACCAAATCAAGATGGCGGTAGAAGACGTGGAAAAACAGCCTTCTTGACCCCGTGTGGAGTGTACTGCTACACATGCATGCCGTTCGGGCTGCATAACGCAGGAGCGACCTTTCAGCGGCTGATGCACATCACCTTGGGTCCGCAGCTCGGGAGGAATGTTGAGGCTTACATCGATGACATTGTGGTGAAGTCTCGGGAGGCCAAAACCCTGATACAAGACCTGGAGGAAACCTTCGCGAGCCTCGACGCAGTGAACCTGCGGCTCAACCCGGAGAAGTGTGTGTTTGGGGTCCCCTCGGGCAAGCTCTTGGGCTTCCTCGTGTCCCATCAGGGCATCGAGGCTAACCCAGAAAAGGTCAAGGCAGTTGAGGACATGAGCCCGCCGAAAACCCTCAGAGAAATGCAGAAGCTCACTGGCGCGTGACTGCTGCTTAGGACGCTTTCATCTCCGTGTTGGGGAACGAGCGCTACCCTTCTTCAAGCTAATGAAGAAAAAGGTCCCTTTGAATGGATCAAGAAGCCGACAAGGCGTTCAAGACCTTAAGATGTACTTAACCAGCCCCCCGGTAATGGTGGCTCCGCGCCCCCAAGAGCCCCTGGTGCTCTACCTTGCAGCCACCCCCTACTCTACCAGCGCAGCCCTGGTAGCGGTTAGGGAGGAGCGTCGGACCAAAGCCGCGGCAGCTGCCCGGGTCAAGGCAAAGCAGGATCAAGAGGGCCTCACAGAGACCACTACCACAGCCAAGGAGGATCAGCCGCCGCGGGGAAGCGCACTCGGGACAGAAGATACCCCTCCCCCCGACGACCAGCCGCTTGGGGCTCCGTTGCCTCAGGAGGTGCCACGGCCTCCGGAGGACGCCAACGACACCAACACTCCCAACCTCGTCGAACACCCCGTGTACTTCGTCAACACAGTGTTGCGGGACGCGAGGGCGCGGTACCCCATGCCCCAGAAACTCCTCCTCGCGCTCTTGGTGGCTTCTGCCAAGAAGCTGCGACACTATTTTCAGGGCCATCCCATCAAGGTTGTCTCGGCGTACCCCTTGGAAAGGGTGCTCAGGAGCCCCAACTCAGCCGGAAGAGTCGCTGAGTGGAACATCGAGTTGCAAGCATTTCAGCTAGAATTCAGCACCACCAGAGTCGTCAAGGGAGCCGTGCTAGCGTACTTCATGGCGGATTGATTTGAGGCGCCAGTGCCTCAAGGTCGGCGAGGATCGGTCCCTCTCCCGGAAGCGAGGCACCAGACGGTTGGATCATGTACTTCGACGGGTGTTCTCCGGACACGGCGCGGAGTCTGGCGCAAAGGTTTATATCTCCTACTCAAGACAAGCTCTACTACACCGTGCAACTCTGTTTCAAAGACGGAGAAAAGGTCTCCAACAACATAGCGGAATATGAGGGCTCGATAGCAGCTGAAGGCCGCTGGCTGCCCTGGGAGTGAAGCGCCTTACCATCAAGGGTGATTCACAACTCCTCGTCAACTTCTCCAACAAAGTATACGAGCCAAGGGATGAGCACATGGAAGCCTACCTCGCAGAGGTCCGCAGGATGGAGAAGCAGTTTTGGGGGCTCGAGTTGCAGCATGTGCCTCGTGGCACCAATCAGGAGGCTGACGACATCGCCAAACGGGCATCCAGGCGGCTACCTGAGGAGCCCGGCGTCTTCGAGGAACGGCTCTTCAAGCCCTCGGCAACGCCATCACTGTCAAGCACAGTGCAGCCTCGGGAAGAGGTCCCCCAGCCACCTGCCTCGGGAGCCCCGGTCTGTGGCCCAGCCCCGGGAGCGCGTCTGCTCCTAACGCTGGAGCCTCAGGAGGGATGCTGGATCACGTAGCTCGGAGCTACCGATGCAAGGGACCTTGCCGTAAAAGGAGGAGGAAGCGGAGCGTGGCGCGGCAAGCCACGGCGTCTTGCATCGTGGATGGAGAGCTCTACCGAAGCGACCGAATGATGTGTCCTGCGGTGCATCTCCGGGGAGCAAGGGAGGAGCTGCCGCGCATACACGGTGGAGACTGTGGGCACCATTCGTCATCACGGACCCTCGTTGGCAAGGCATTACAGCGGGTTCTATTGGCCCATCAAGGCTCAATGATGCCGTGGAACCGTAAAGGCTTGCGAGGCCCGCCAATTCCATGCCAAGCAGATCCATCAACCGGCGGGAGGTCTCGCAAACTATACCCCTCTCGTGGCCATTCGCAATTGGGGCTGGATATCCTGGCCCGTTCCCACGGGTGCCGGAGGCTATCGTTACCTCTACGCCGCCGTGGACAAGTTCACCAAGTGGGCTGAAGTGGAAGCCGTCCGCACCATCCCCGCAGGTTCTGCGGTCAAGTTCATCAAGGGCATCGTAAGCCGGTTCGGGGTGCCGAACCGCATCATCACCGACAACGGTTCGCAGTTCACCAGTAACCTCTTCAAAACATATTGTGCTAACCTTGGGACGCAGGTATGCTACGCCTCGGTAGCACACCAGCGGAGCAACGGTCAGGCCGAGCGGGCCAACACAGAGGTCCTGAGGGGCCTCAAAACCGTGACATTCAAGAAGAAGCCGGAGGCCTCGCGCAGAGGCTGGTACGATGAGCTTCATCAGACATTGTGGTCCATCCGCACGATCGCGACCAAGCCGATCGGGCGAGACCCCGTTCTTCCCGGTCTATGGAGTCAAGCAGTCCTCCTCCTCACGAGGTCAGACATCGTTCCGCACGGGTCCTGGCGTTCGACGAGGCGCAGCAGGACGCCATGCGGGGGACAAACCTCGTGCTAGGGGAGGAGCATCGTCGGGAAGCCACGCTACGAGCGGCAAGATACCAACAAACACTGCGGCGATACCACTGCCGCAACATTCGCCCCAGGACTCTTGAGGTAGGGGACCTCGTGCTCAGACGGGTTCTCTCCAGGGAAGGACTGCATAAGCTATCTCCGATGTGGGAGGGCCCGTTCAAGGTTGTTCATGTTTCCAGGCCCGGCTCCGCGCGCTTGGAGACTCAGGAGGGGGTGCCTGTCCAGAACGCGTGGAACATCCAGCACCTCTGGAGGTTTTACCCCTAAAAAGGCCCGGCGCCTGTGAAGAAGGCGTATGCCTGTGAAGTGTTGCATTTTGGGAAAGGCCCGATGCCTGTGAAGAAGGTGAATGCCTATGAAGCGTTGCGTTTTGGAAAAGGCCCGGTGCCTGTGAAGAAGGCAAACGCCTGTGAAGCTTATCTTTCTATGAAAGGCCCGATGCCTGTGAAGAAGGCAAACGCCTATGAAGCTTATTTTTTTGAGAAAGGCGCGGAGCCTGTGAAGAAGGCCAATGCCTGTGAAGCTCGCTGCCCGTGACACTCTCACGTAATAATGAGTTGGGGCTGTACACGCCCCGGAGTCTCAGGAGCGCCGGCCTCAGGCCCTGGGGCTCCCTCCCACGCCCAGTGGCAGCACTTAGCTCCGTGCTGGTGAGAAGACGTCGAAGAGTAGATTAGGTGCCGGACGCGGCTTTTTTCATTTGCTTTCTGCAGTTGGCTTGTTCATTCCCGTTTGAAGTTTTATTGAAGTGGTTTCCGTCTTTGCCTTGTGACTCTTTTGCCTTCTTCGCTCTCCTGCCTCAATTTCTCTCGCGCGAGTCTCGCGAGGGAGCAACGCGGGCACCCTCGCGAGTGTTTTCTGCCCCTGTTGCTTGAGGCTTCCCCAACCGGGTCCCCTACGGGAGCGCCCCTCCAGTCCGTGCCCCACGGGCACCACGACACGAACATCGAACCTAGGTCAGTCGCCTCCACGGCTAAGGCCGGAAGCTGCCTCTCCTGGCTAATCTTTGTAGGGCATGAAGCGTTCGATGAGGCCTTGGCCTCGGGAGGCGAAGACCGCGACAGGCCGCCCCCAAGCTAAGTAATTTCTATGCGCAGGCGTGTGGCATAGAAGCCTAATATAAAAATAGCGGGAACAGTAAGATAATTAACAACAATAGTCGAAGCACGCCCCCGCGGGGCCCTACACTACTGTCTCCTTGCGCAGGAAAAGGAAAAGAACAAAACAGGCGCGACTCGCCTGACCCAAACTTGCGGCGAGAGCTCGAACTGCATCCGGAGCTCAGGCGGACTCCCTCTCGCGCTTCACCGAGGCGCGATGGCGGGCAGACCCGCTACCTCCCTCCATGCGGGCGCGGCGGCGCGGGGGCTGGTCTCGGCCACCGCTGGAGGAGCCGCTGTCCGAAGAAGAGACGCCAAAGCTCGACGAACCCCGAGCGCCGCCGACCACACGCGCGCTGTCATCTTCATCGTCGCCGGGGCTAGGCCCACGGCCGCGGTCGTCGTCCTCGGGGCAGCACCCAGCGCGACGACCGTCCTCCCCGAACACCCTCACGTAGAGGGTGGCATCGCCGTCGAACTTGAAGTATAGGGTGCACCGCCGGCTCAGACCACGCGCGCGGGCAAACGTTTGCCAGCCGCGGGTCAGGGCCACACTCCCGGCTGCAGAGACCTCCAGCGAAGCGCAGGAGGCCCGGCTGCAGCAACCGTCCGCCTGGAGCCAGAGGCCGCCCGGGGCGCCGGCTGGAAGTTCACCTAAGAGGAAGCGAGGAAGCTGCAGCCGGGTGCTGGTCGGCTCCACCGACCACATGACAAACTCCGGCAGCACCTCTGCCGAGCGGAAGCATGGCCTAGGGGGTTGCGCGACCATAGCACACACCCCATCAACGGCCTGACGCCCGTCGCCGCGCGGGAGATCGCCTCCATGGCCGCGAGAAGCCGCTACGGGAGCCACAGGGTGCTTGCAAGGACGGCCTCGACCGCGCTTGGCCGGGGGAGAGTCAGGCTCCACCTGGCGGGCCTTTCCTTTCTCCGCGGTCGAGAACCTCTTCGGCGGAGCCATGGAGAAGAAGGAGAAGCAAGAAGACATGGACTGGAAGGGCACGCTCCGTTCCGTATTTATAGCCGGGCAAGGCCAACCGTCGACCTCCGTGATCGCAGGTAATCATGACCCGCTCCGCATGCAGGGACTTGTCAATTCGTGCAGTTGTCGAGGCGTCATGGGGAAGTGGAGACGCCCACGTCCAATCAACTACCACGCGGCGCCCAAGGCCGTAGGCTGTTAGGGCCCGCGGCGCTTCGCACTTGCCCCTTCGCTTCTCTGCTAAGCCAAGTCCAGGCGCGCCTTGGACCCGGGGGCTACTGTCGGTGTTCTGGGAACGGGGGTACCCAGACTTGCCTGCCTGCGGCCTGCGGCGTGGCTCAAGGGGTGGCCCAAGACGCCCATCTTCATCAACACAAGCTCAAGACCTCGCGAGGGCCAGATTGCTGGGCGGACGACAGGAAGCTTCCTCAGGCACGGCCTCGCCAGGCTGGCTCGCGAGGAGGCGGAGAGATCAAGGCGGGGTACCTCACGAGGTGCCCATGACGCAAGCCATCACAACCAAGGGCGCCAGGTGGGCGCCAGCCCGCGCAGTGTCCTCATTTCCTCTTTGGTGCAAAGGGGGCAAGCGCAGGCGAGAGCATCAAGCAAAGGCAGCCGTTTCGGTGCAACAATACCAAGACCATCACAACGGCAGGAAGGAGGTCATCGTGGAGCCCAAGCTGGCGTCACCACTAGAGCCTTTGACAGGCGAGGACCAACTTTAGTCAGGATAAGTGTACTAGATGTTCCCCTTCAAAATGGCCAATTGTTGGCGCCCTTCCCACTCAATATTTGGGAAGAGGCCCAGGGCCTCTACCTATAAGTAGAGGAGAGGGGGATCCGGACATCTCATCTTAGCTTGATCCAATCCGATCGAGAGCCTAACCACAAGAACGCCTCACCGTCGCGAGGCTGTTCTTCCTTGTATTGTTCATCATCAGCCCAAGAGGCAATTCACCACACCACACAGTGGAGTAGGGTGTTACACCACAATGGTGGTCCGAACCAGTATAAACCCTGTGTCTCTTGTGTTGCTCTTTTGATAGTTTAGATCCTTGCGAGGTGACGAGGTGCAGGTAGGTAGGGGGTGAGATCTCCGCGTGCACCCCAGAGTTCGAACCTAGAGGGTCTGCCAGAACCCGAAATCCGACAGGTTTATTCTTAATGAATCTCGAACGTGATGTTACACATATTGATAGTATGAATACCAAAAGATGTAAAGTTGATAACGATAGTCCCACATACTTGTGGCACTGACGCCTTGGTCACATTGGTGTCAAGCGCATGAAGAAGCTCCATGCTGATGGACTTTTAGAGTCTCTCGATTATGAATCATTTGACACATGCGAACCATGCCTCATGGGCAAAATGACCAAGACTCCGTTCTCCGGAATAATGGAGCGAGCAACCAACTTATTGGAAATCATACATACTGATGTGTGCGGTCCAATGAGCGTTGAGGCTTGCGGAGGATATCGTTATGTTCTCACTCTTACTGGCGACTTGAGTAGATATGGATATGTCTACTTGATGAAACACAAGTCTGAGACCTTTGAAAAGTTCAAGGAATTTCAGAATGAGGTAGAGAATCAATGTGACCGAAAGATAAAGTTCTTACGATCAGATCGTGGAGGAGAATACTTAAGTCATGAATTTGGTACGCACTTAAGGAAATGTGGAATCGCTTTCACAACTCACGCCTACCGAACACCTCAACAGAATAAAGGTGTTTGAACGTCAGAATCGCACTTTATTGGATATGGTGCGATCTATGATGTCTCTTACCGATTTACCGCTATCATTTTGGGGATACGCCTAGAGACAGCTACATTCACTTTAAATACGGCACCATCTAAATCTGTTGAGACGACAATCCGTATGAATTATGGTTTGGGAAGAAACCTAAGTCGTCTTTTCTAATAGTTTGGGGATGCAATGCTTATGTCAAGAAACTTCAACCTGAAAAGCTCGAACCCAAGTCGGAAAAATGCGTCTTCATAGGATACCCTAAGGAAACCATTGGTTATACCTTCTACCTCAGATCCGAAGGCAAGATCTTTGTTGCCAAGAACGGGTCGTTTCTAGGGAAAGAGTTTCTCTCGAGAGAAGTAAGTGGGAGGAAAGTGGAACTTGATGAAGTACTACCTCTTGAACCGGTGAGTAGCGCAGCTCAGGAAGATGTTCCTGTGGTGCCAAAGACTAACCGAAGAGGAAGTTAATGATGATGATCAAGGTACTTCGGATCAAGTTACTACTGAACTTCATAGGTCACAAGGACACGTTCCACACCAGAGTGGTACGGCAACCCTGTCCTGGAAATCATGTTGTTAGACAACGATCAACCTTCGAACTATGAAGAAGCGATGGCGGGCCCAGATTCCAACAAATGGCTTGAAGCCATGCAAACCGAGATAGGATCCATGTATGAAAACGAAGTATGGACTTTGACAGACTTGCCCGATGATCAGCGAGCGATAGAAAACAAATGGATCTTTAAGAAGAAGACGGGCGCAGATGGTAATGTTACCATCTATAAAGCTCGACTTGTCGCTAAGGGTTATCGACAAGTTCAAGGGGTTGACTACGATGAGACATTCTCTCCCGTAGCGAAGCTAAAGTCCGTCCGAATCATGTTAGCAATTGCCGCATACTATGATTATGAGATATGGCAAATGGACATCAAAACGGCATTCCTTAACGGCCATCTTAAGGAAGAACTGTATATGATGCAGCCGGAAGGTTTTGGTTTAATTCGAGAATGCTAACAAGGTATGCAAGCTCCAAATGATCCATTTATGGGCTGGTGCAAGCATCTCGGAGTTGGAACATTCGCTTTGATGAGATGATCAAAGCGTTTGGGTTTATGCAGACTTATGGAGAAGCCTGCGTTTACAAGAAAGTGAGTGGGAGCTCTGTAGCATTTCTCATATTATATGTGGATGACATACTTTTGATGAGAGATGATATAGAACTTTTGGATAGCATTAAGGCCTACTTGAATAAGTGTTTTTCAATGAAGGACCTTGGAGAAGCTGCTTACATATTAGGCATCAAGATCTATAGGGATAGATCAAGACGCCTCATAGGTCTTTCACAAAGCACATACCTTGATAAGATATTGAAGAAGTTCAATATGGATCAGTCCAAGAAAGGGTTCTTGCCTCAGATTGCAAGGTGTAAGATTGAGCTCGGCTCAATGCCCACCACGGCAGAAGATAAAGAAGAGATGAGTGTCATCCCTATGCCTCAGCCATAGGATCTATTATGTATTCCATGTCTGTGTACTGCACTGATGTAAACCTTGCCATAAGTTTGGTAGGAAGGTACCAAAGTAATCCCGGCAAGGAACACTGGACAGCGGTCAAGAATATCCTGAAGTACCTGAAAAGGACAAAGGACATGTTTCTCGTCTATGGAGGTGACGAAGAGCTCATCGTAAAGGGTTACGTCGATGCTAGCTTCGACATAGATCTGGATGACTCTAAGTCACAAACCGGATACATGTATATTTTGAATGGTGGGGCGATGGTGGTGCGATTTGCAAGCAAAGCGTCGTGGCGGAGATCTACATGTGAAGCAGAGTACATGGCAGCCTCGAAGGCAACGCATGAAGCAATCTGGGTGAAGGAATTCATCACCGACCTAGGAGTCATACTCAATGCGTCGGGGCCGATCGCACTCTTCTGTGACAACACTGGAGTTATTGCACTCGCCAAGGAGCCCAGGTTTCACAAGAAGACCAGGCACATCAAGCGCCGCTTCAACTCCATTTGTGAAAATGTTCAAGATGGAGACATAGATATTTGTAAAGTACATACGAACCTGAATGTAGCGTATCCGCTGACTAAACCTCTCCCTAGGGCAAAACATGATCAACACCGTAACTCTATGGGTGTTCGATTCATCATAATGTAACTAGATGATTGACTCTAGTGCAAGTGGGAGACTGTTGGAAATATGCCCTAGAGGCAATAATAAAATGGTTATTATTATATTTCTTTGTTCATGATAATAGTCTATTATTCATGCTATAATTGTGTTATCCGGAAATCGTAATACACATGTGAATACATAGACCACAACGTGTCCCTAGTGAGCCTCTAGTTGACTAGCTCGTTGATCAATAGATAGTCATGGTTTCCTGACTATGGACATTGGCTGCCATTGATAACGGGATCACATCATTGGGAGAATGATGTGATGGACAAGACCCAATCCTAAGCATAGCTCAAAGATCGTGTAGTTTGTTTAGCTAGAGCTTTTCCAAATGTCAAGTATCATTTCCTTAGACCATGAGATTGTGCAACTCCCGGATACCGTAGGAGTGCTTTGGGTGTGCCAAACGTCACAACGTAACTGGGTGACTATAAAGGTACACTATGGGTATCTCCGAAAGTGTCTGTTGGGTTGGCACGAATCGAGACTGGGATTTGTCACTCCGTATGACGGAGAGGTATCTCTGGGCCCACTCGGTAATGCATCATCATAATGAGCTCAATGTGACCAAGTGTCTGGTCACGAGATCAAGCATTACTGATGCAGTAAAGTGACTTGCCGGTAACGAGATTAAACGAGGTATTGGGATACCGACGATCGAATCTCGGGCAAGTAACGTACCGATTGACAAAGGGAATTGTATACGGGGTTACTTGAATCCTCGACATCGTGGTTCATCCGATGAGATCATCGAGGAGCATGTGGGAGCCAACATGGGTATCCAGATCCCGCAGTTGGCTAATGACCGGAGAGGCGTCTCGGTCATGTCTGCATGTCTCCCGAACCCGTAGGGTCTACACACTTAAGGTTCGGTGACGCTAGGGTTGTTGAGATATGAGTATGCAGTAACCCGAAAGTTGTTCGGAGTCTCGGATGAGATCCCGGACGTCACAAGGAGTTCCGGAATGGCCCGGAGGTAAAGAATTATATATAGGAAGTCAGGTTTCGGCCATCGGGAAAGTTTCGGGGGTCACCGGTATTGTACCGGGACCACCGGAAAGGTCCCGGTGGTCCACCGGGTGGGGCCACCTATCCCGGAGGGCCCCATGGGCTGAAGTGGGAGGGGAACCAGCCCCTAGTGGGCTGGTGCGCCTTTGGGCCCCCGAGCCTAGGGTTGGAAACCCTAGGGGTGGCGCCCACCGGCTTGGGGGCAAGTTTCCCCGTCACGCCCTTGGAGATTGGATCTCCTAGGCCGGGCGCCCTAGGGGCCTATATAAAGATGGGGGAGGGAGGGCAGCCGCACCCATGCTCGTGGCGCCTCCCTCTCCCCATGCACCACCTCTCCCTCTCACAAGCTTGGCGAAGCCTCGCCGAATCGCCGTGCATCCACCACCCCGCCGTCGTGCTGCTGGATCTCCATCAACCTCTCCTTCCCCCTTGCTGGATCAAGAAGGAGGAGACGTCTTCCCCAACTGTACGGGTGTTGAACGCGGAGGTGCTGTCCGTTCAGCACTAGGATGATCGGTGATTTGGATCACGACGAGTACGACTCCCTCAACCCCGTTCTCTTGAACGCTTCCGCTCGCGATCTACAAGGGTATGTAGATGCACTCCTCTCTCTCGTTGCTAGATGAACTCATAGATTGATCTTGGTGAAGCGTAGAAATTTTTTATTTTCTGCAACGTGCCCCAACAACACTCATATAAAGGCTGTAACGCCCCGGATTCGATGCGCCAGGTGTTGTCTGCCAGTTATTCGTCGTTGTTGCCATGTCATTTGCTTGCGTGTTGCATTTTATCATGTCATCATGTGCATTGCATTGCATACGTGTTCGTTTCTTGCATCCGAGCATTTTCCCCGTTGTCCGTTTTGCAATCCGGCACTCCTATGTCCCCCGGTGCCCCCTTTTACCTCTTTTCGTGTGCGGGTGTTAAACTTTCTCGGAATGGCCCAAGGTTTGCCAAGCGGCCTTGGTATAGCACCGGTAGACCGCCTATCAAGTTTCGTGCCATTTGGAGTCCGTTTGATACTCCAACGGTTAACCGGGTAACCGCAAAAGCCCCCTTCTCTTTGCAGCCCAACACCCCTCCAAAGTGGCCCAAAACCCAGCAAACCCCCCTCCATCCTCTCGGTCGTTCGATCACGATCGTGTGGGCGAAAACCGCACCCCATTTGGACTCTACTAGCTCCCTCTATCTATAAATAGACCTTCCCCTCCGAAATTTCGGGTCGAAACCCTAGCCTAATCCTCCCAACCGCCACCGGACACGTCCGGCCGCAGCCGGACACGTCCGCCTGTCGCCAGCCAATCCCGCCGCCACTGTCCTCGCCACTGTCTCGCGCTGCCCGCTCATGGAGCCCATCCAGGAACGAGCCCGTCCAGCGCCGCCGCCCGCCATCGCCGCTGCCACCGCTCCGTCCACGCCGCCTCGCCGGACCCGCGCCCTCCGGCCGGCGCTCTGCCAAACCCGCCGCCCCGCCGCTGGCGCGCCCGCGCCACAGCCCGGCGTCAAGGCCTCCTTGCGCGCCTCCCGGCCAGCTTCTGCGCCGCCGCCCTCGGCCTCGGCCGCGCCCGCCGCCGACGCCTTGCGCCCGCGCGCCCAGCGCCTCCGGTGCGCCCCGCCGTCGCCCGTGGTCGCCACCGCCTCCGGGGACCGCGCCATCCCGGATCCGGCATCCCCGTCCTCTCCGGCGATCTCCTCAAGCTCCGGCCGCCACCGCATCCACTCCGGCGAACCTCAAGATCCGTGCCCAGATTCAGTTTCCCGAAGGTTGACCCTGTTTATTTCACTAAGTCCCCGATTTTTTTGCATTATCATGCCATGTTCATCGCATCATAACTTGTTGCATACTGCTCCGTTTTGTGCGTGTAATATGTCAAATTGTTCGCCTCGATGAGTACTTTATTTCATTCCATTGCATCATGTTCATTTGAGTCCATCTTGATGCCTGAATCATTGTTGCAAGAGTGCTTCATAATGTTATTTGTTGTTTCTTAACAGAACGAGCTCTTTTGTCATTTTTGCCACGATTGATGTGTGCATCCTATGAGGTTGATGTCTACATGTGTTTTGAACTATGCCATGCCATCTTTACAGGGGTGCTTACCATGTATTTTTGCTGTCAGCCTGTTAACATTAAGTTCAGTTGTTGCCATGTGATTTCCTAGTGTTCCATGCACCCTGTGAACTTGCTCTTGCCATGCTTAGCTTCATAAACATGCCTTCTTACTGCTGGTTTCCTTGCCATGCCATGTATTGCTCTGTAGTGAGTTGCACAAGCTCATCTACATGCCTTCATAATTCTGTTCCTGCCATGTATGAATCTGTATTATAACTTGCTATGTTTACGTGTGTGCATCCTATGAGGTTGATGTCTAGATGTGTTTTGAACTATGCCATGCCATCTTTACAGGGGTGCTTACCATGTATTTTTGTGATCAATGTGGTGACTAGCACAAGCATGCAAACTAGGCATCGTGATGTTGCTGTTTTAATCCCTGTTCTGCTGTTATTTTGATGCCATGTAAACTTGATGCTACAGAGATATCCATGAAAATTTTGATATAGTTAAGTAAGGGTGTTTTGAACATATGGTTATTGTCTATCCATTAATGCCACTATTTGTAATTATGGAGTAGTCTAGCATGTCATTTTCGTGCTCTACTTTTGCTTCAAAATGTTTCCTGGCAGATTGTTTACATGTTATTCAATTTTGCCAAGGTTGTTGTAGTTGATCCTAGCATGCTATGAACTTGTTCTTGCTTTAGTTTGCTTCATAAACATGTCTTCTTGCTGATTCTATACTTATCTTGTCATGCAATGACTTGTGGTGAGTGAATCAAGCTTGTTAAGTAGTGTACTTGCTGTTGCTGTTTTGCTAGGCTGAATCTGTTATTTCGTGATGCTATGTAAACCTGCTTCTACAAATCATTCTATGCATAATCTGTAGATGTTCACCAAATGTGTTTTGTTCTACATGTCATGCTCTATCCATACATGCCCCTGGTTGCAACTATAGCTTGCTGTAGCTTGTTCGTATCTTCCTTCAAAGTTGCTTGATAATGTTGCTGTCAGCCTGTTAACATTAAGTTCAGTTGTTGCCATGTGATTTCCTAGTGTTCCATGCACCCTATGAACTTGATCTTGCCATGCTTAGCTTCATAAACATGCCTTCTTACTGCTGGTTTCCTATCCATGCCATGTATTTCTCCGTAGTGAGTTGCACAAGCTCATCTACATGCCTTCATAATTCTGTTCCTGCAATGTATGAATCTGTATTATAACTTGCTATGTTTACGTGGGTGCCATCATATTTTCTGATCCTTTTTGTCTCATGGTCAGTAAATAACTTTTGTTATATGTAATTAGTAGATTCATTCCATGCCTTTGTTTGCCATGATAAGTTCCTGTAGAATGTTATTTGATAGCTCTAAACATTGCAACCTGATGTTATTTTCTGCAAGTCTGAACTGTTATTATATGCAATCTTGCCATGTGTTTTTGAGCATGTTCTAGTGATTTCTGGAGATAGCTCAGTGTTCATGTTTTGTAATGCTTTACCTGTACATCGTTCCCATGCCTTTTGTTTTCATGTTGAGATGCTGTAGCATGTTGTTTTGATGCTTGCTATATGCCTACTTGCTGTTTTGGACAGATTATTGTTATGTCTTGTATAGAGTATGTGTTGAACCGTTGATCCGTTTTGAGTGTGCTCTATATGAAACTTGCTTGATTTTGCATGTAGCTTCATATTATCATGTTGCATCCATGTTTTGAGGTGTTTGCTTGATGTTTGTATGCATTTTGCATCAATGCCATGTTTAACTTGTTTTGCTCATATCTTCTAGGCCGTAGCTCCGAATTAAATGAACTTAATATGTAACTTGACTAGAATTTCGTGTAGATCATCTTGGTGCATCTTAACTTGTTGTTTAACAAATTGAACATAAGGTTTATTCAGATCTGGACCAATTTCGAAATTTGCATATGAGGACTTACCGGAATTGTTGTATGTTGCTTCCGGCCTCATTCAAACTTGCTTTGATGTGTTGTTCTTATTTGCATCATCTCTTGCCATGAGTAGCTTCATGTAGGCTTGTCATGCATCATGCTTGTTGTGCATCATGCCTTGTTCATGTGTGGTGTGTTTACTTTGTTGTGTGCTTCTTCTTGATAGTTCCCGTTTCGTTGCGACCGTGAGGATTCGTTCGTCTACGCTTGGTTCGTCTTCGTGGCTTCATCTTCTTCATGAACTCGTTCTTCTTTCTTGCGGGATTTCAGGCAAGATGACCGTCACCTTGGATCTCATTACTATCATTGCTATGCTAGTTGCTTCGTTCTATCGCTATGCTGCTTTACCTACCACTTGCTGCTCAAGCCTCCCAAATTGCCATGAAACTTTGACCTTTGTTACCCTTCCTAGCAAACCGTTGCTTGGCTATGTTACCGCTTTTGCTCAGCCCCTCTTATAGCGTTGCTAGTTGGAGGTGAAGATGAAGATTGCTCCATGTTGGATTATGTTTATGTTGGGATATCACAATATCTCTTATATTATTAATGCATATATATACTTGGTAAAGGGTGGAAGGCTCGGCCTTATGCCCGGTGTTTTGTTCCACTCTTGCCGCCTAGTTTCCGTCATATCGGTATTATGTTCCCGGATTTTGCGTCCCTAACGCGGTTGGGTGGTTTATGGGACCCCTTGACAGTTCGCTTGAATAAGACTCCTCCAAAGAAGGCCCAACCTTGGTTTTACCATTTGCCTCACCACCACCTACTTTTCCCTTGGGAGTCGCTCTCTCGAGGGTCATCTTTATTTAGCCCCCCCAGGCCAGTGCTTCTCTAAGTGCTGGTCCGAGCCGAGCTGCCTGTGGGGCCACCTTGAGGCAACCTGAGGGCTGGTTTTACTCGTAGCTAGTCTCATCCGGTGTTGCCCTGAGAACGAGATATGTGCAGCTCCTATCGGGATTGTCGGTGCATCGGGCGGTCTTGTTGGTCTTGTTTTACTGCTGTCGAAATGTCTTGTAGCCGGGATTCCGAGACTGATCGGGTCTTCCCGGGGAGAAGGAATATCCTTCGTTGATCGCGAGAGCTTATCATGGGCTAAGTTGGGACACCCCTGCAGGTTTGAACTTTCAAAGCCGTGCCGCGGTTATGTGGCAGATGGGAATTTGTTAATATACGGTTGTAGTAAACTTGAAGTAAACTCTTTTAAAATACACCAACCGTAATGCGTAACCGTGAGTGTCTCTTTTCGGGTTGATCGAGAGGAGAACACGGTTTCGGGTTATGTCGGCGTAAGTAGGAGTTCGTGATCACTTCTTGATCATTACTAGTTGACGACCGTTCCGCTTGCTCTCTTCTCGCTCTTATTTGCGTTGGTTAGCCACCATATATGCTTAGTCGCTGCTGCAACCTCACCACTTTACCCCTTCCTTACCCTTTAAGCTTTGCTAGTCTTGATACCCATGGTAATGGGATTGCTGAGTCCTCGTGGCTCACAGATTACTACAACAATAGTTGCAGGTACAAGTTTGCGATGATAATGACGCGAGAGCGATGTTTGCTTGTTTTGGAGTTCTTCTTCTGCTTCTTCGATTAGGGGATAGGTTCCAGGTCGGCAGCCTGGGCTAGCAGGGTGGATGTCGTATGAGTTTCTGTTTATGTTTCATCCGTAGTCGGATGTTGATCTTGTATATGATGTGATGTTGTATTCGTGTGGCATTGTATGCCTTATGTATGTATCCCCATCTATAATGTAATGTTGATGTAATGATATCCACCTTGCAAAAGCGTTTCAATATGCGGGTCTATCCTTGGTGGGACCGTTGAGTTCCTTTTGGATAGGGTCGCATATTGGGCGTGACAAAGGCGCCCCTCCATTCCAATGCATCTACCACATCGTGCACCTAAGCATTTTCCTAAGCACCTACACTAAGCGAAAAAGTGCTCACTCCAGACCCATGGCGACGATGCACGCAAGCGGCCAGCAGCTGTGCTAGATGGTCCACGACGCCGGCGTGCGGCATGGCGCCGAGGATCGTCTCCAGACGGTGTTGGCGACCGGCTGGTGGATGGCCGTCGTCGACGCCAACTACGACTCTCAGTTGGACCAGATGATCGTTGCCACCACCAACAAGTTCATCGTCGTCAAGAAGCTCGCGGGCGACATCGCCGTACTCGTGTAGCCCGCGCGCTCATTGCCTGTCACCCTCCATGGCCGAAACCTCTTTCAAGCACTGGTGGCCCTGCGACTGCCCGCCAACGCCACGAAGAATATCCACCTGGAGGTCGCGCTCGCTGCGAGGCACCTCGCCCTGCAACAATTTGTCGACCTACACATCCACGTGTATGAGCAAATCGTGTACATAGGTATCTACAAGGCCAGTGAGGATGCTATGATGTTGGCCTTCCTCAACCGACTGGAAGACTTGGATGCCTTTGCTGAGAAGCACCTTGACCTCGCCACAAAAGCCGCTGCTCCTTAGCCGTTGGTCGGTGGCCCGACACACTGAGTTGAGGAGGAGGAGGTCGTACGTTGATGGATGCATCTTTCTTCTTGCCTCCTGTAGCCACCGCTGTGATTGCATCATCGTGGCCTCAATTCTTACTGTGCTATTGCATTCTCGTTCCAGTCAATACAGACATGTGCGACCCCTTTGCTTAATTATATGCATCACTGTAACTAGTACTCCATCCGTCAATTTATAAGTTGTGCTTACCTTTTCCATCACCTTCGTGAAAAGCACGGGCATCTTGCTAGAAACACTAGAACATGTTGGACCGCATGTGACCAAACCGACGATGCGCCAACCTAGCTACTACCCTGCTTATCTGGTGGAAATAGCCCCGCCCTAGTGTTTCTAATCATTATTTCTATATATAGATCGTGCCAAGGAGCAGAACCAAATGTTATAATTTATACACGTTTCTCTACTCCTACTCCTATAAAAGACTCAGTTGGTGATGGTGGTGTGGCTGCCATCCGTCGTTTCTGGCCATTAGATCTGCATCTAACGGCTGTGAGGTAAGTTGTGGCATTTTTGCAACAATAGCCCACTTCTCTGCTCCAATTTGTAGAAAACCCCTTATTATCTTGAAAGCACCCAGATCCCTCCCTCACCTCACCAAAACAGCCTGAGAAATATATTTTGAGTGAAAAGTAATATAATTTTAGTGGTATATATGTATATCAAAACAAGAGTGATTTCTTTCAAGTTTGTGAACAAGTACTACTATTCTACTACTTTGGATCCATTGCAACACATGGGACATTGCTAGTAAAAGGAAAAGGCCTACCGCGTTCGCGTCGCACCCCCACACGCCCAGGAATCAGGAGTACTCCACGGCCCATCTGGCACGCCACATAGCTAGGGAAGGCATGTTGTCTAGTGCTACGTCTTGAGCTTGCGTTGGTTTTCCCCGAAGAGGAGAGGATGATGCAGCACAGTAGCATAAGTATTTCCCTCAGTTTTTGAGAACCAAGGTATCAATCCAGTAGGAGGCCATGCACAAGTCCCTCGTACCTGCACAAAACGATAGCTACTCACAACCAACGCGATTAGGGGTTGTCAATCCCTTCATGGTCACTTACGAGAGTGAGATTTGATAGAAATAATATTTTTGGTATTTTTGGTATAAAGATGCAAAGTGAAAAGTAAAAAGCAAAGTAAAAACAAAGCAAGTATAAAAGTGATGGAGATTGATATGATGAGAATAGACCCGGGGGCCATAGGTTTCACTAGTGGCTTCTCTCAAGAGCATAAGTATTCTACGGTGGGTGAACAAATTACTGTTGAGCAATTGACATAATTGAGCATAGTTATGAGGTTATCTAGGTATGATCATGTATATAGGCATCACGTCCGAGACAAGTAGATCGAAACGATTACGCATCTACTACTATTACTCCACTCATCTATCGCTATCCAAAGATGCATCTAGAGTATTAAGTTAAAAACAGAGTAACACCTTAAGCAAGATGACATGATGTAGAGGAATAAATTCATGCAAGATGATGAATACCCCATCTTGTTATCCTCGATGGCAACAATACAATACGTGCCTTGCAACCCTTACATCACTGTAAGGACACCGCAAGATTGAACCCAAAGCCATGCACTTCTCCCATTGCAAGAACTACCAATCTAGTTGGCCAAACCAAACGGATAATTCAAGAGACTTGCAAAGATAACTCAATCATACATAAAAGAATTCAGAGAAGATTCAAATATTATTCATAGATAAGTTGGATCATAAACCCACAATTCATTGGTCTCAACAAACACACAGCAAAAAGAAGATTACATCGAATAGATCTCCACGAGAGAGGGGGAGAACATTGTATTGAGATCCAAAAAGAGAGAAGAAGCCATCTAGCTACTAGCTATGGACCCGAAGGTCTGAAGTAAACTACTCACACTTCATCGGAGAGGCTATGGTGTTGATGTAGAAGCCCTCCGTGGTGGATGCCCCCTCCAGCGGAGCTCCGTAACAGGCCCCAAGATGGGATCTCGTGGATACAGGAAGTTGCGGCGGTGGAATTAGGTTTTTGGCTCCTGTTCTGATCATTTGGGGGTACGTAGGTATATATAGGAGGAAGGAGTACGTCGGTGGAGCTTCGAGGGTCAGGGCATAGGGTCCAAGTCTCCTGGATCACGTTTAGTGAGAAAATCACGTTTCCGAAGGTTTCATTCCGTTTGGACTCCGTTTGATATTCTGTTTCTTCGAAATACTGAAAAAGGCAAAAGACAGCAATTCTGGGCTGGGCCTCCGGTTAATAGGTTAGTCCCAAAATTAATATAAAAGTGGAAAATAAAGCCCATAATAGTCCAAAACAATAGATAAAGTAGCATGGATCAATAAAAAATTATAGATACGTTGGAGACGTATCAGGCATCCCCAAGCTTAATTCTGCTCGTCCTCGAGTAGGTAAATGATAAAAAGAGAATTTTTGATGCGGAGTGATACTTTGGCATAATTTCAATGTAAATCTTCTTAATCATGGTATGAATATTCAGATCCGAAAGATTCAAGACAAAAGTTCACATTGACATAAAAATAATAATACTTCAAGCATACTAACTAAGCAATTATGTCTTCTCAAAATAACATGGCCAAAGAAAGTTATACCTACAAAATCATATAGTCTGGCTATGCTCCATCTTCCCCACACAAAGTATTTAAATCATGCACAACCCCGATGACAAGCCAATCAATTGTTTCATACTTTAACATTTTCAAAACTTTTTCAATCTTCACGCAATACATGAGCGTGAGCCATGGATATAGCACTATATGTGGAATAGAATGGTGGTTGTGGAGAAGACAAAAAGAGGGAAGATAGTCTCACATCAACTAGGCGTATCAACGGGCTATGGAGATGCCCATTAATAGATATCAATGTGAGTGAGTAGGGATTGCCATGCAACGAATGCACTAGAGCTATAAGTATATGAAAGCTCAACAAAAGAAACTAAGTGGGTGTGCATCCAACTCGCTTGCTCACGAAGACCTAGGGCATTTGAGGAAGCCCATCATTGGAATATACAAGCCAAGTTCTATAATGAAAAATTCCCACTAGTATATGAAAGTGACAAAATGAGAGACTCTCTATCATGAAGATCATGGTGCTACTTTGAAGCATAAGTGTGGTAAAAGGATAGTAACATTGTCCCTTCTCTCTTTTTCTCTCATTTTTTTATTTAGGCCTTTTCTCTTTTTTATGGCCTCTTTTTTTTTGTCGTCCGGAGTCTCATCCCGACTTGTGGGGGAATCATAGTCTCCATCATCCTTTCCTCACTTGGGACAATGCTCTAATAATGATGATCATCACACTTTTATTTTTCTTACAACTCAAAAATTACAACTCGATACTTAGAACAAAATATGACTCTATATGAATGTCTCCGGCGGTGTACTGGGATATGCAATGAAACATGAGTGACATGTATGAAAGAATTAAGAATGGTGGCTTTGCCACAAATACGATGTCAACTACATGATCATGCTAGCAATATGACAATGATGGAGCGTGTCATAATAAACGGAACGGTGGAAAGTTGCATGGCAATATATCTCGGAATGGCTATGGAAATGCCATGATAGGTAGGTATGGTGGCTGTTTTGAGGAAGGTATATGTGGGTGTATGATACCGTCGAAAGGTACGCGGTATTAGAGATGCTAGCAATACTGGAAGGATGGGAAAAAGTGCGTATAATCCATGGACTCAACATTAGTCATAAAGAACTCATATACTTATTGCAAAAATCTAGAAGTTATCAAAGAAAAGTATTACGCGCATGCTCCTAGGGGATAGATTGGTAGGAAAAGACCATCGCCGTCTCCCGGCCGCCACTCATAAGGAAGACAATCAATAAATAAATCATGCTCCGAGTTCATCACATAACGGTTCACCATAATGCATGCTACGGGAATCACAACTTCAACACAAGTATTATTTAAATTCACAACTACTCAACTAGCATGACTCTAATATCATCATCTTCATATCTCAAAACAATTATCAAGCATCAAACTTATCTTAGTATTCAACGCACTCAAAAGAGAGTTTCACATATCTTGAATACCAAGTATATTAACATTAAGCAAATTACCATGCTATTAACGACTCTCAAAATAATCTAAGTGAAGCATGAGAGATCAAGTTTCTTTAAAACAAATCCACCACCTTGCTCTAAAATATCTAAGTGAAGCACTAGAGCAAAAATTATCACGCTCAAAAGATATAAGTGAAGCACTATGAGAAAAAACTATCAAGCTCAAAAGATATAAGTGAAGCATATAGAGTATTCTATCAAATTCCAATTCATGTATGGCTCTCTCAAAAGGTGTGTACAGAAAGGATGATTGTGGTAAACTAACAAGCAAAGACGCAAATAATACAAGATGCTCCTAGCAAAACACATATCATGTGGTGAATAAAAATATAGCTCCAAGTAAATTACCGATGGAAGTGGATTTAAAGAGGGGATGCCTTCCGGCATCCCCAAGCTTTGACTTTTGGTGTCCTTGGATTATATTGGGGGTGCCATGGGCATCCCCAAGCTTAGGCTCTTGCCACTCCTTGTTCCATAATCCATCAAAAGAATTCACCCAAAACTTGAAAACTTCACAACACAAAACTTAATAGAAATCTCGTGAGCTCCGTTAGAAAAAGAAAACAAAAGACTACTTTAAGGTACTGTAATGAACTCATTCTTTATTTATATTGGTGTTAAACCTACTGTATTCCAACTTCTCTATGGATCATAAACTATTTTACTAGCCATAGATTCATCAAAATAAGCAAACAACACACGCAAAACAGAATCTGTCAAAAACAGAACAATCTGTAGTAATCTGTAACTAACGCAAACTTATGGAACTCAAACAATTCTACCAAAATTGGACGACCTGTAAAATTTGTTTATTGATCAGAAGCAATTGGAATCACTATTTTATCGCATTATGGTGATTTTTAACAATTCGGGCACTGAGCGCAAAGTTTCTGGAAATTACAGCAAGATCAAATAACTATCACCCAAGAAGATCCAATAGGTTTAACTTGGCACAAACACTAATTAAAAGATAAAACCACATCTAAACAGAGGCTAGATGGATTATTTATTCCTAAACAGAAGTAAAAACAAAAAACTAAAAATAAAATTGGGTTGCCTCCCAACAAGCGCTATCGTTTAACGCCCCTAGCTAGGCATTAAGATTTCAATGATGCTCCCAAGAAAGACAAGAATTGAGGCACAAAGAGAGCATCATAAAACAGGTGACAAACACACTTAAGTCTAACATACTTCCTATGCATAGGCATATTATAGGCAAACAAATTATCGTAGCAAGCAAAAGCTAGCATATGCAAGGAAGCGGAAAGGAACAATAGCAATCTCAACATAACGAGAGGTGATTTAGTAACATGAAAATTTCTATAACCATATTTTACTCTCTCATAATAATTACATGTAGGATCATAAGAAAATTCAACAATATAGCTATCACATAATATATTCTCAACACACTCCACATGCATGCGAAGTTGACACTCTTCCAAAATATTGGGATTATCATTAACTAAAGTCATGATTTCTCCAAGCCCACTTTTATCAAAAATTTCATAAGTTTGAATATTCTCCAAATATGTGGGATCTAAAGTTGACACTCTTCCAAACACACTTTCAATATTATTGCAAGCAGTATTATCAACCTCATATTCATCATGGGGATTAAATAAATTTTCAAGATCATAAGAAGAATCACCCCAATCATGATTATTGCAACAAGTAGTAGACATAGCAAAACTAGTATCCGCAAGCTTAGGGTTTTGCATACTATTAGAACAATTGACATCAAGAGAATTTATAATAAAATCATTGCAATCATGCTTTTTATTCAAATATCTATCGTGAATCACTTCATAAAGCACTTCATCACAATGTTCAGATTCACGGGTTTCAAGCAAAACCTTATAAAGATAATCTAGTGCACTCAACTCACTAGCAATAGGTTCATCAAAATTCAATCTCTTAAAGAGATTAGCAAGGGGATGAGGATCCATAAACTCTTAGAAAGCAAAGATGCAAGCAAAAAGAAGGCACATGGTAACACGAGCAAACAGAAGGGCGAATAAAACGGCAAGGGTGAAGTGGGGGAGAGGAAAACGAGAGGCAAATGTCAAATAATGTAATGCGAGAGATAGGGATTGTGATGGGTACTTGGTATGTTGACTTTTGCGTAGACTCCCCGGCAACGGCGCCAGAAATAATTCTTGCTACGTCTTGAGCTTGCGTTGGATTTCCCCGAAGAGGAGAGGATGATGCAGCACAGTAGCGTAAGCATTTCCCTCAGTTTTTGAGAACCAAGGTATCAATCCAGTAGGAGGCCACGCACAAGTCCCTCGTACCTGCACAAAACAATAGCTACTCGCAACCAACACGATTAGGGGTTGTCAATACCTTCACGGTCACTTACGAGAGTGAGATCTGATAGAGATAATATTTTTGGTATTTTTGGTATAAATATGCAAAGTGAAAAGTAAAAAGCAAAGTAAAAACAAAGCAAGTATAAAAGTGATGGAGATTGATATGATGAGAATAGACTCGGGGGCCATAGGTTTCACTAGTGGCTTCTCTCAAGAGCATAAGTATTCTACGGTGGGTGGACAAATTACTGTTGAACAATTGACATAATTGAGCATAGTTATGAGGTTATCTAGGTATGATCATGTATATAGGCATCACGTCCGAGACAAGTAGATCGAAACGATTCTGCATCTACTACTATTACTCCATTCATCGACCGCTATCCAGCATGCATCTAGAGTATTAAGTTGAAAACAGAGTAACGCCTTAAGCAAGATGACATGATGTAGAGGAATAAATTCATGCAATATGATAAATACCCCATCTTGTTATCCTCGATGGCAACAATACAATACGTGCCTTGCAACTCTTTCTGTCACTGGGTAAGCACACCGCAAGATTGAACCCAAAGCCATGCACTTCTCCCATTGCAAGAACTACCAATCTAGTTGGCCAAACCAAACGGATAATTCGAAGAGACTTGCAAAGATAACTCAATCATACATAAAAGAATTCAGAGAAGATTCAATATTATTCATAGATAAGCTGGATCATAAACCCACAATTCATCGGTCTCAACAAACACACAGCAAAAAGAAGATTACATCGAATAGATCTCCACGAGAGAGGGGAGAACATTGTATTGAGATCCAAAAGAGAGAAGAAGCCATCTAGCTACTAGCTATGGACCAAGGTCTGAAGTAAACTACTCACACTTCATCGGAGAGGCTATGGTGTTGATGTAGAAGCCCTCCGTGGTGGATGCCCCCTCGTGAGCTCCGAACAGGCCCCAAGATGGGATCTCGTGGATACAGGAAGTTGCGGCGGTGGAATTAGGTTTTTGGCTCCTGTTCTGATCGTTTGGGGGTACATAGGTATATATAGGAGGAAGGAGTACGTTGGTGGAGCTTCGAGGGGCCCACGAGGCAGTGGGGCGTGCCTTGGGGCGGGAGCGCCCCCCACCCTCGTGACCGCCTCTCTGGTTCCTTGGCGTAGGGTCCAAGTCTCCTGGATCACGTTCGGTGAGAAAATCACGTTTCCGAAGGTTTCATTCCGTTTGGACTCCGTTTGATATTCTGCTTCTTCAAATACTAAAAAGGCAAAAAACAAATTAAATTTGGGCCTCCTGTTAATAGGTTAGTCCCAAAAGTAATATAAAAGTGGAAAATAAAGCCCATTATAGTCCAAAACAATAGATAAAGTGGCATGGAGCAATAAAAAATTATAGATACGTTGGAGACGTATCACCTAGCATTTTCACTTTCATGTGGGACCGCAGTTGAGCAAACCGACTATTGGCAAACCGCACCCCGCCCGCCGTGTTGGAAAACATAAATGAGGTGAAGATCTTGCTATAGCACGGTAGCCAAGAAATTGTAGCGACCCGACCCGAATGGATCAAGTCTCTGTGCTCAGGTGTCATCCCTGGATCAGTAATGCTGACACCACACAGTACTTCGAAGGATTTATAACAGAGTAGCAATCACACACTTATTACAGCGTTGTCCAAAAGAGGACTTATTACAATAAATATGGCTTAAGGCCATCTAATAGCGATAACAATGAAGACTTGGAAGATAAGTGAGTCCATCAACTCCATCGGCGTCACTAAGTATAGAACCACGACCTAAAACACCTTACTGTCAAATTCTAAAAGTCTCTGCAACATGAAAGTTGCAGCCCAAAACGGGTCAAGACATGGAATATGCCGGCAATGTAACACATAGAGAGTAATGAAGGAATAAGCCTATACTACATGCATATATGGCTGGTGGAAAAGCTCTCTGATTCTGAGCTTTGCATAAAGCTAGTTTTTCCCTCATCGCAAAGGAATAAATTTGTTTAACTATCATGGTGGTTGTTAAACATTGAGAATGGTTGACATCCTCAATCCCAATTAAAGGTACTCATTAAAAACCCAACAATATTAATTAGAGTAACATGATGAGATTCACATGATATTCAAGTACTAGATACTCAAGATGTCCATGACCGGGGACACGGCTAATCATGATTAGGTTATACACTCTGCAGAGGTTTGCGCACTTTTCCCCACAAGACTCGATCGCCTCCGTTTGGTTTCTCGCACTACATGGTGTTTGAGAGACGGATGACCGAGACATAGTCTTTCGTAAGCGCTTAGCACCTTACTTGTGGGTAGACCGTACCAACCTACATCCCCTACATCAGCTAGCCTACCCGTAAGAGTTCGCACAACTTAGTCAACTATGCCAGAGCCCATAATGGCTTGTGGCTGCACACGGAAGTTTCTAGTTTGAATAATCTTATGATCCCTTTGAGCACAGGTGGCGGTCCGAAGAAATACAGCAAGTCCTGATAGAAACCAGGTGCCTCAATCCACCCGGATGTGTGTTTAAGTTGCCACCTTAGATAAACCATTAATTAACAATCTCACATCTGTCATGGAAATTCACTCACCCAATCCACGCCTACTAGCATAGCATGGCATAATAAGCAAACGTAGAAGTAACTCCCAAAGGTTCATAAGTAAAACAGTAATAAGTACTACCTCAATCTACTTCCCATCCCACAATTTAATTAGATCCTAATCATGCAAGTGTTTGAGGATTGATCTAATGCATAAAACTGGGTATGAGAAAGTATGATCAAACGTGTTACTTGCCTTGCTGACGATCCGCGAAACCTAGAGACTCGAAGTAACAAGCGGCACACCGGTGATCTATCGCAGACAAACAACAAGCATACAATAAGTACTCATCTAATGCACAGGTAAATCTTGAATGAAAGATCTAACCAGAAAGTTCAACTTAAGAACCCCTGGTTGCAAAAAGAATCGAATCAAATAAAGCAACGAAAGTCAAACGTCGAAAAGAAAACGACTCGGTTCTAGCAATTTGAAACTAGGTCAAATTTTACAGTAGCAAAACTTTGTTTAAGTGGATTAGTCGAACGGCGGTTTCAAACAAAACTCCAGCGCTTGAATCACCCGATTCCGGTAAACGAGCGAGAAGATAAACCGATTCAAAATTGGATCTCAAATCGAAATCGGAAAATAACGGATTAAATCCGATTTAAAATAAAAAGCAGCGAATGGTTAAACGAACGGACGTTCGTTAATGTAAACTAACCGGCGAACGTTCACTAAATAACTAAACCGAAAAAAATAAACCAATCTAGGGCGAAAGAAAACCGGACGGTTTTTTTAGAACAAAACCGGACCGGGGGGGTGTGGCGCGGCGGCTACCTCCGGCGAGGTCGCCGGCGGGGCGACGGGCTCCGCTGGGTCGGCTTGGGGCGGCGACGGGGCACCGGGCGGCGGCTTTGGCGGGCTGGTTGGGTTGGGGCGGCGGCACTGGTTGGGAGGAGAGAGGGTGGGGGTATATAAGGAGGGTGCCTTGGGGAGGGGCAACGACGGCTGGCGTGGCCGAGCCGGGACTCAAAGCGGCGGGCGGGACTCCTCCCAAGGGAGCGCGAGGAGGAGGGGGCTGGTCAAGGGCGGTTGGGCAGTGGACCCTTGGCCCAAAGTGGGCGTGGGGTTTTTTTTTAAATAAAATCTCGCGCAGAAAAACGAATAAAATAAAATCTAAATGAACTCCAAATTTAATAAAATAAATTTTCCCCGACTCCTAAAAATGAGTCGAACAAAATGAACTTTAATACGGGGCCAAAATGCATATTTTTAAAATACTCATTTTTTTCCTAAAGCAAATAAACTTCGAAAATCCAAAATTTGATTTATTTATTAAATCTTCATTTTTCCTAAATTTTGGGAAAGTCATATTATTCCTTCTCTTAAATTTTTTATTGGAAAAATATTTGAAGATAAAATAAATAAATCCAAATGATCCTATTTCCAAAATTTGAGAGAAATCAAATATGAAAATTATGAAATCTCCAACTCTCTCCGAGGGTCCTTGAGTTGCGTGAAATTTCCTCGGATCGGAAAATGCGAGAAAATATGATATGCATGATGACTTAATGTATAACATTCCAAATTGAAAATTTGGGATGTTACAGAAATTTTGTGTCAAATGGGGCTCGTTGATAGAGTAGGAGCATTCCGTACTACTACTCCTACTAGTATGAAGTTTGTACTACAACTAGTACTACCACTATACAACCAGGTACGTGCACGACACAACATCGTAGGACCAAAAATGGGAAGATCTTGTTTGGGTGATTTATCTTTTTTCAATGAACGTAGTATGAATAATATGATGTGGGGGGCACCCATGAAGCTTACGTGGCTTGGTTGCATGGCTAGGAAAGGTTAGAGAAAAATAAATAGATAATGTGTTTAGAGTGCACTCCACTAAATAGATATACTTTGGATCATTGCAACGCACGGGCCGACACATTGGTAGTAGTAAGAAACAAATTCTGGGTTTGGCACGAGCTCGTACTGCGGGAGCACCACAAGGCCTGCCGCAGGAGTTAAATTTCCCTCTCGGGGCCCAGGGGACCGAGCTTCAGTGGCTTAGTGCACCGACCTATGAGTCAATGACATGTGGACCTTAAATGCGGATGGCCCACATGTCATCCTCATGGTGATGGCATGGTTCGCAACTCATTCGTTCGAGATGAACCGGCCGGTGGTGGCGTGGCCGTGGTGAGGGTGCCACAGCTGGGTGTCGGGGTGTTAAGAGGCGTAGATGGCCACATTGGCGGGTACTACCTATAGTACAGAAGTACTCTAGCTGAGGATTGATGCCCGGGATGAAATGTGTCACAGCCGCTGGATGAAAATTTGATGGTGCGGGAGTACGGATTGGAGCACAGGAGCGGAGCAGGTGTGGTTGTGGTAGAAACTTGATGGTCGCCGTAGTTCAACTGGCCCGCATGGCATGCACACAAAGGCAGAGGAGCGGTGCGGCCGAGAGGGATGAGGCGCACGTCGGGGGACGTTGTGCCATGGGTTGGAGCGGGGTCGTGGGAATCGCGTGTGGCAGTGGTAGAAACGTGATGGTCGCCGTGGTTCAACTTCCATGGACAAGTTGTCATGTCTGCTGACACATGCATTGCATACCGCTCACTGCAAGGATCAGTAGTAGAGAAAACTTGTTCCAAAGATACCATTTTTTCGATAAAATTCTCGAGATATCATTAGTTTTTACACATGGGATTACTCCTGCAAGGGTCAATCACAATAGGTGTTTTGTAAAAAAATGCATCTTGATGTTCCTTGCAATGCATGTGCATCTTGCTAGTTATAGAAGAAGCCCACACGGGCATCTTGTTGTAGGGTGTGCCACCGACCCAAAATCAAATTTTTCAGACACTTAGGTGCACCGGATGCCGTGCCGCGCTACAAAATCCAAAAAACAGCTCCAATTTTTTAAAAACATGTTATCTTCAAACCAGCCACACCCGTCCCTCACCTCATCAAAGCAGCCCGAGGAATATATTTTGAGTGAAGCATGATTTATTTTTACTAATATATTTATATCAAAACTAGAGTGTTTATATCAAGCCCGTGAAGAAGTATTATTCTACTACTTTGGATCCATTGCAACGCACGAGCCAGCACATTGGTAGTAGTAGTCTCTATCTCTTTTTTTTAGGGAAGTAGTAGTCTCTATCTCTACTCTTATAAAAAACAGAGTTGTTGATGATGGTGTGCCTGCCATCCTCGCAAAGATAGGTCAGTCTGGATTTATACCCCGATTTGATATGAAAGAAACTATGGCAATTTTGCAAAATGATACCCACAACCCTCTCCATATTTGCAAATAAGGCCTTCCCTCGTTCATCCTTTTCTCCCACAAGATAAAATACTCATACAAATGCATCTTGATGTTCTGTGCAACGCACGGGGATCTTGCTAGTCTAGTACTATTCTCTTATAAAAAAAATAGAGTTGGTGATGATGGTGTGCCCCGCCATCCTCAAGAATATAGGTCGTCCGATTTATATCTGACGGATAGGAAGAAAACTATGGCAATTTTGCAAAAAGAGATACCCACACCCCTCTCCACATTTGCAAATAAGGCCTTCCCTCGTTCATCATTTTCTCTCACAAGATAAACTACTCATACAAATGCATCTTGATGTTACGTGCAACGCACGAGGATGTTTCCTTGGGGGTCTCTCCAGCGCGGCGTGGCCGTAGTTGCAAGTTGATGCCCCTTGAGATGCCGATGTTGAGGGGCACTCAAATTTTGTCTGATGAGCATGTAAGTGATGAGTTTGATCACGTAGTAAATGCATTCTAAAGACTACTTCCGTGTCCATTTCCTAATTCTCCCCACCTTGCTGTTTCACAGGTTAGGCTCGGTGCCAGTGGAGATTGGCTTGCATATCTACGGGAGGGTACCAACATTAATTTGCACAACATTTACAACGGTGACACCGTTCCTGTAGAACATTTGTCCAACATTGGGATCAGCCATGCAACAGGCCACCGCCTGAATTGGTACGATGGAACCACAGTGAGATTGAAGAAGATAGCAATCATGGAAGCCCTGATAAGGTCGTCCGCCAACCAAAATTACACTCTCATCACGGTATTCGACATCGCGATTGCTTTCATGAACATTGCACATGGAGGTCAAAGGTGGACCATGCTGTTTGCGGCCGATTTTGTTGCCGTACGAGTACGAAGACGCTGTGCTCCTTTCTAACCACATATTCGCGGTGACAAACCAGGGACTTGTTTCGTATGGGACACATCCTACGGTATACTCCCTCTCTTCCAGTTTATTTGTTTTGAATTTCTTCATTTTATAAGTTTCAAATTTAAATTTAGAGCTCCCCATCACATGTTGAGATTACAATGTCCATTAAACCGTGGCCGAGTAAGTAGCAACACGTGTCGTTGTAGAGCACCCGACATAGCAGTTCACGCAGTCCCGTCTAAGTCCTATACATGTACGTACATCCACATGGCAAAAAATACGGCCACGTACGTACATACGGGCGGGTTCTCGAGCGCGTACTCGCGCATATATACGGACGACCATGGCTTGTGTACATGGAGAGGCAACAGACGGTAGCAACGATGTCCTATTCATGAGGAAGCGAACCGGCTGGCTCGGAACAGAGAAACAACGTCCTGTTCATCGGGAGGCAACCGACTAGGTCAGAATGCGTCCTGTTCAATGGGAGCCAACCGGCTTGGACGGAACAGCCGAAACGGGGTCTGCCGTACCGTAGAACGGAGGAAACAACCTTCTGTTCGACCAACCATGGTCGAAACGGGATCCTGTTCATCGGGAGGGGTCTGGCGTTCCGCAATACGAAGGAAACAGACTTCTCTTGGACCTCCTATGGTCGAAACGGGGTCCTGTTGATCGGGAGGGGTGTGGCGTACCACAAAACGGAGGAAACAAACTTGTGTTGGAGCGCCTACGGTCGAAACGGGGTCCTGTTCATCCACTGTCTACCGCCTCGCTCCAGCCTCCACGGGATACTGTTCATCCACCGTTGACCTCCTCCACCCTCTACGGGCTACTGTCCATCCACGGCTACTGTTCATCCAGCCTCCACCGACTGCTGTTCATAGAGCCTCCACGGGGTCCTGTTCATCCACCCCCAACCGGCTGGGGTGCAACGGCCTCCTCGGGGTCCAATTCATCCAGCGGCAACAACCTACTACCACTGGGTCCTGTTCATCTAGCCCCCACCGGGAACTATTCATCCACAACCAACCAACCGGCTCGACTCACCACGTCTGACTCGTTCTACGTACCGCGCGCATGGTAGCAACGGTCACTGTTCATCAAGAGGCAACCCAACACCGGCTTGATCGGCTTCGGAAGCATCGCCAGTGATCGCCGGGTTCGATTAGCGAAAGAACGGCGAATTGCTCGAAGTTCAACCAGCGAGTGAATCGCCGGGTTCGCTTAATGCACAAGGATCGATCGCTCGGGTTCATTAACGTGTGATCGCTCTGGGTTCAGTTAGCCAGCGCCTCGCAGACACGCGCATACACGAGAGAAATGCGTAAACCACATTGCATCGCTCGGCCCCGAGCACCCACCGTAACCAGTAACTCCGCGATATTTCCTCTCCCTCGCTTCTACCATGATTTTTTCCGTCATGGACGGCCCAAAGAATGTCATGCAGCTACGTCTCCGGCCCGCCCAGGACGAAAAGCACATTTTCTGTCATGATTTTTTGTCATAGAAGTAGGAGCCCACCACATCTATGTTGATACCGGGTTTTGTCACAATTATCGTCATAGAAGTGTCATAAGCATGACAGAAAAAATTTCGTTCTGCCCAAAATGTCACTGATGTGTCTTTTTTTTGTAGTGTGAGGTGATCAAAGCTTTTGGTTCTATACAAACTCATGGAGAATCTTGTATTTACAAGAAAGTGAGTGGGAGCTTTGTAGCATTTCCAATGCTATATGTTGATGACATATTACTGATTGGAAATGACATAGAATTTATGGAAAGCATAAAGGGTTATTCGAACAAGAGTTTTTCTATGAAAGACATGGGTGAAGCTGCTTACATATTGGGTATTAAGATCTATAGAGACAGATCGAGACGCCTGATAGGACTTTCACAAAGCACATACATTGAGAAGATTTTGAAGATGTTCAAAATGGACCAGTCAAAGAAGGGGTTCTTGCGTGTGTTGCAAGGTGTGAAGTTGAGTCAGACTTAATGCCCGACCACGGCAGAAGAAAGAGAAAGGATGAAAGCCATCCCCTATGCATGTGCCATAGGATCTATAATGTATGCTATGCTCTGTACCAGACCTGATGTGTGCCTTGCCATAAGTCTCGCAGGGTGGTACCAAAGTAATCCAGGAGTGGATCACTGGACAATGGTAAAAAATATCCTTAAGTACCTAGAGAGGACTAAAGACATGTTTCTCATTTAGAAGGGTTATGTCGATGCTAGCTTTGGCTCAGATCTGGATGACTCGAAGTCTCAAACCAAATACATTTATATTCTTAATGGAGGAGTTGTCAGTTGGAGTAGCTCCAAGCAGAGCGTCGTGGCGGTATCTACATGTGAAGCGGTATATATAGCTGCTTCGGAAGCATCACAAGAAGGAGTCTAGATGAAGGAGTTCATATCTGACCTAGGAGTTGTGCCTAGTGCGTCGGATCCAATGACAATATATTGTGACAATGTTGGTGCTATTGCCATTGCCAAGGAGCCAAGGTTTCACAAGAAGACCAAGCACATCAAACGCCACTTCAACTCCATTCGTAATTAGATTAAGGATGGAGACACAGAACTTTGAAAAGTAAATATGGATCTAAATTTAGCAGACCCGTTGACTGATGTATACTACACAACTTGTTCTTGCAGACTCGTGTTGAGCCTCCAAGCGCAGAGTTTTGTAGGACAGTAGCAATTTTCCCTCAAGTGGATGACCTAAGGTTTATCAATCCGTGGGAGGCGTAGGATGAAGATGGTCTCTCTCAAACAACCCTGCAACCAAATAACAAAGAGTCTCTTGTGTCCCCAACACACCAAATGCAATGGTAATTTGTATAGGTGCACTAGTTCGGCGAAGATATGGTGATACAAGTGTAATATGGATAGCAGATATTGATTTTGTTAATAGTAACAATAAAAAAGCAAGGTAGCAAGTAACAAAAGTGAGCACAAACGGTATTGCAATGCTTGAAAATGAGGCCTAGGGTCCGTACTTCCGCTAGTGCAATCTCTCAACAATGCTAATCTAATTGGATCATATAACCATCCCTCAACGTGTGATGAAGAATCACTCCAAAGTTCTTATCTAGCGGAGAACATAAGAAGAAATTGTTTGTAGGGTACGAAACCACCTTAAAGTTATTCTTAACATTCAATCTATTCAAGAGTTCATACTAAAATAACGCAAAGTTATTCTTTCTGTTCGATCTATCCAAGAGTTCGTACTAAAATAAGACCATATGATACACATCAACCAACTCTAATGTCACCTAGATACTCCAAGGTCACCAAAAGTATCCATGAGTTAATTATACGATACGCATCAAACAATTTCAGATTCATAATACTCAATCCAACACAAAGAACTTCAAAGAGTGCCTCAAGATTTCTACCAGAGAAACAAGGACGAGAACATGCATCAACCCCTATGCATAGATTACCCCAATGTCACCTCGGGAATCCGCCAGTTGAGTGCCAAAACACATATCAAGTGAATCAATATGATACCCCATTGTCACCACGGGTATTCATAGGAAGGCATATCAAATGCTCTCAAATCCATAAAAGTATTCAATCTGATAAAACGAAATCTCAAAGGGAAAATCAATTCACAACAAGATAGAGAGGGGAAAATGCATATGATCCAACTATATTAACAAGGCCCGCGATACATCAAGATCATGCCATCTCAAGAACACGAGAGAGAGAGAGAGACTAAACACATAGCTACTAGTACAAACCCTCAGCCCCGAGGGTGGACTACTCCCTCCTCGTCATGGTGGCTGATACATCTCCAACGTATCTATAATTTTTTATTGTTCCATGTTGTTATATTATCATTCTCGGATGTTTTGCAATCATTTTGTAGCAACTTTATATCATTTTTGGGACTAACCTATTGACATAGTGCCCAATGCCAGTTGTTGTGTTCTACTTGTTTTTTACATCGCAGGAAATCAATACCAAACGGAGTCCAAACGCAGTGAAACTTTTTGTGGATTTTTTATGGACCAGAAGACACCAGATGGGATAGAGAAGCACCTGGGGGTGTCCCGAGGGGGGCACAACCCACCAGGGCGCACCTGGGACCCCAGGCGTGCCCAGGTGGGTTGTGCCCACCTCAGTGGCTTCCCGCACCGCCTCTTTGCTCTATAAATACCCCAATATTCCAGAAACCCTAGGGGAGTCGATGAAAATCAATTCCAGCCGCCGCAAGTTCCAGAACCACCAGATCAAATCTAGACACCATCATGGAGGGGTTCGTCATCCTCATTGGTGCCTCGTCGATGATGTGTGAGTAGTTCATTGTAGACCTACGGGTCCGTAGTTAGTAGCTAGATGGCTTCCTCTCTCTCTCTTTTGATTCTCAATACAATTGTCACTTGGAGATCCATATGATGTAACTCTTTTTGCGGTGTGTTTGTTGGGATCTGATGAACTTTGAGTTTATGATCAGATCTATGTTTTTATCCGTGAAAGTTATTTGAGTCTTTTGATCTCTTATATGCACGATTACTTATAGCCTCGTATTTCTTCTCTGATATTTGGGTTTTGTTTGGCCAACTTGATCTATTTATCTTGCAATGGGAATAGGTGCTTTGTGATGGGTTCGATCTTACGGTGCTTGATCATTGCTATTAGGGATAAAAAGGTGGGGTCTATTTCAACATAAATAGATCTTGTCTACATCATGTCATCGTTCTTTTTGCATTACTCCATTTCTCATGAACTTAATACACTAGATGCATGTAGGATAGCGGTCGATGTGTGGAGTAATAGTAGTAGATGCGAGCGTGAGTCGATCTACTAATCTTGGACGTGATGCCTATATAATGATCATTGCCTGGATATCGTCATGATAATTTGAAGTTCTATCAATTGCCCAATAGTAATTTGTTTACCCACCGTATGCTATTTTTCTCGAGAGAAGCCACTAGTGAAATCTACGGCCCCCGGATCTCTTCTTTTTTATATTTGCCTTTGTGATATATTTTTATTTGCTTTTATCTTCTGATCTACATTATCAAAAACCCAAAAATACCTTGCTGCAATTTATTGTTATTTATTTTATCTCGCGTTCCCGCGAGATCTATTTATCTAATCAATCATATTTTTATCCCGTCTACTTGCCAATTTCTGGCGCCGTTACCTGAAGGGATTGACAACCCCTTTAATACGTCGAGTTGCGAGTATTTGTTATTTGTGTGCAGGTGCCATTCACGTAGTGTTGCGTGGTTCTCCTACTGGTTCGATAACCTTGGTCTCATCACTGAGGGAAATACCTATCGTTGTTGTGCATCATCCCATCCTCTTTGGGGAAATACCGACGTAGTGCAAGCAAACATCAAAAGGAATTTATGGCGCCGTTGCCGGGGAGGATCAAGTCAAGATAGTCTCCCGGCCATGTGCAAATTTCTGGCGCCGTTGCCGGGGAGACATCATCAACATCTACCAGGTTCCTAATCACAAATCTCATCTCCTTGCAATTTACATTATTTGCCATTTTCCTCTTGTTTTCATCTCCCCCACTTCACCAAAAAATTGCCGTTTTATTCGCCCTCTTTTCCGTTCGCCTTTTTCTTGTCAGATCTCATGTTTGCTTGTGTTGCCACGTGCCTTCTATTTGCTTGCATCTTCGCTTGCTAAAAATCTATTGATATGGATCCTCATCCACTTGCTAATCTTTTCAGAAGATCTAATTATGATGAACCAATTGCTAGTGAGTTGAGTGCACTTGATTATTTCTATGAAGTTTTGCTTGAAATTTATGATTATGAGAATTCTGATGAAGTGTTGAAAGAATAAATTGATGAAGTGATGCATGATAGCTCCTTGAATGAGAAGCATGATTGCGATGATGTTACTATAAATTCTATTAATGTCAATTATGCCAATAATATGCAAAACCCCAAGCTTGGGGATGCTAATTTTGATATGTCCACCACTTATTGCAATGATCATGATTGGGGTGATTCTTCTTATGATCTTGAAAATTTATTTGTGCTTCATGACAAATATGTTATTGATAATAATGTTTGCAATAATATTAAAAGTGGGTTTGGAAGAGTGTCAACTTTAGGTAAAAATAATCCCACATATTCGAAGAGTGTTCAATCTTATGAAATTTTTGATAATTGTGGGTTTGGAGAGGTCATGACTTTAGTTGATGTTAATCCCACTATCTTGGAAGATTATAAGATTTTTATGCATGTGGATCATAAAGAGAAAATTTTATATGATATCTATATTGTTGAATTTGAATATGATCCCACATGTAATTATAAGAGGGGAAATTATGGTTGTGGAAATTTTCATGTTACTAAATTACCTCTCTTCATGTTGAGATTGCTATTGTTTCTTTGTCCTTTCTTGCATATGCTAGATTATTCTTGTCTTGATAATTTGTTTGCTTATAAAATGCCTATGCATAGGAAGTATGTTAGACTTAAATATGTTTTCACATGTTTTATGATGCTCTCTTCGTTCTTCAATTCTTGTCTTTCATGTGAGCATCATTAAATCTTATGCCTAGCTAGGGGCATAAAACGATAGTGCTTTTGGGAGGCAACCCAATGAATAAAATTTATTTTTGCCTTTTCCCTTCTGTTCTTGAGTGTTTGCACAATTATGCTACTGTTATGATTGTGTTTTTTGTGTTTTAATTAGTGTTTGTGCCAAGCAAAGCCTTTGGGATGATGTTGGGTGATAGTTGATTTGATCTTGTTGAAAAATAGAAACTTTTGCGCCAGTCACAGAATTGTTAAAAATCATAGAAGCGTGATAAAATTCTGAATTTTTTACACAGGATTGATATACAAATTCCCTATGTTGTCCTAACTTTTCAGAATTTTTGGAGTTATAGAAGTATTCGAAATATCCAGATTGCTACAGACTGTTCTGTTTTTGACAGATTCTGTTTTCTTTGCGTTGTGTGCTTGTTTTGATGATTCTATGGTTTCTTTTGAAGAGTTTTTGCCATAGGAAAGTTGGAATACACTAGATATAATGCAAAAATAAAATATGAATGGGTTTGCAAAGTACTTATAGTAGTGATTTGCTTTCTTATACTAACGGATCTCATGAAGGTTTTGTTGAGTTTTGTGTGATTGAAGTTTTCATGTTTTGGGTGATGTTACATTGATGAAGGAATAAGGATTATCAAAAGTCTAGGATTGGGGATGCCCATGGCACCCCAAGATAATATTCAAGAAGTATCAAGCAACTAAGCTTGGAGATGCCCGAGTGGCATCCCCTCTTTCTTCTAACGACCATTGGTATTTTACTTGGAGCTATATTTTTATTCGTCACAGATTATGAGTTTTTCTTGGAGCGTCTTGTATGATATGAGTCTTTTCTTGTTTTGCTTTTTATTTTGAGTCTTGAATCCTTGCTGGACACACCAATTTGAGAGAGCCAAAATTATGCCATGACTTGTTAGAATTGCTCCCTATGCTTCATTTAAATTTTGATGAGCTATGGAATTGCTCTAGTGCTTCACGTATATCTTTTTGAGCATGGTGTGCTTTGTTATTTTTGAAGAAATGCTCTCATGCTTCACTTAGATTTATTTGAGAGTTAGTTAAATTTTTAAGAAATTATCTCTTACTCAACTTAAATTATTTTGAGACAAGAAAAATTTGATGCTCATGTTCTTCACTTATATTTGTTTGAGTTAATTAAAAGCAACATATGAAACTAGTCCCAAAGTGATAGATATCCAAGGAGGATATAATAAAAAATTACATGAAGATCATTGGACAAAATAAACTTGATTCTTTGTAATAGTTTTGAGATATGATGATAGTGATATGAGAGTCATGTTGATGAGTAATTATGCTTTAGTAAGAATATTGGTGTTAAGATTTGTGATTCCCTATGCAAGCACGAAAGTCAATAGTTATGCAATGAAATTACATCCTACTTGTGGTGCATTATTCGGTGTTAGTTATGCTTAATGCTGGCTTATGAGATTTTTCGTTTCTTGGTTGGATGCTTCTCAATCTTTTGCTAGCCTTCATTTGCACTAAGTATGATCACTACTTGTGCATCCAAAATCCTTAATCCAGTTTTGCCATATGAGTCCACCATACCTACCTATATGCTATATTTCCGTGCCGTTCTAAGCAAATTTGTATGTGCCATATCTAATTTCAAAATAAGTTCTCTTTTGTGTCCTCATACCGCTCATGAAACGGTAGGGGGTGGCTAATATATTTCCATGCTAGATGTGTTATTCTCAAGATGAGTGTTTATTCACTTGTCATTGCACGAGAGTAAGACAAAGGTATTAGGGATGCCCAGTCCCGAAATGAAAAATGAATTTATTTTATGTTGTCAAATAATAAATTCCTTAGAAAGTGTTGGTATGGAAGGCACCCGTGGATACGGCTAGCCATGGAAAGTGAAAGTATAGTTGAAAAGGCAATAAACTTTATTTTCTGTTTGGGAACCGCCGATGATATATCTAGCATGGAAAGTATTGGGAACTACTCGATTGTTTTTGTTGACAGGAAAAGCATGCCTCCCAAAATGTTTTATCTCTATCTTTTTTGCTTTGAGCTCTGGCACCTCTACAAATCCCTACTTCCCTTTGCGAAGGGCCTTTCTTTTACTGAATGCAATTTTTATTTTTACTTGAGTCTCCATCTTCTCTTATAAAGTACCAACTAAGGGGCACTATGATCGTACTTGAGCATTGGGTGTAGCTAATATACGAGTGTGTTTCATGAATGGATCAATGATTGAGCATAATGGGCTAGGGATAACTTGCTTTAGTGTTGATAGTTTGAAAGACATGGTTGCTTGTTGATATGCTTGAGTATTAAAGTCCTCAGGTCAAAACTAGACTATTGCTTTGAACCATACAAAAGTCCAACTGTCCATGCTAAAAAGAAAATAATATGAGATGAATATGTTAGGCAGCATTCCACATCAAAAAATTTGTTTTTATCATTTACCTACTCGAGGACGAGCATGAATTAAGCTTGGGGATGCTAATATGTCTCCAACGTATTTATAATTTTTTATTTTTCCATGTTATATCATCATTCTTGGATGTTTTACAATCATTTTATAGCAACTTTCTATCATTTTTTGGGACTAATTGACATAGTGCTCAGTGCCAGTTGTTGTTTTCTTCTTGTTTTTCATCACGTAAAATCAATAACAAACGAGTCCAAACGCAATGTAAACTTTTGTGGATTTTTATGGACCAGAAGACACCAAATGGGCTAGAGAAGCACCTGGGGGGTGCTCCGAGGGGGGCACAACCCACCAGGGCGCGCTTGGGCCCCCAGGCGTGCCCAGGTAGGTTGTGCCCACCTCAGTGGCCTCCCGCACCGCCTCTTTGCTCTATAAATACCCTAATATTCCAGAATCCCTAGGGGAGTCGATGAAAATCAATGCCAGCCGCCCCAAGTTCTAGAACCACGAGATCCAATCTAGACACCATCACGGAGGGGTTCATCATCCTCATTGGTGCCTCTCCGATGATGCGTTAGTAGTTCATTGTAGACCTACGGGTCCATAGTTAGTAGCTAGATGGATTCCCCTCTCTCTTTTTATTCTCAATACAATTTTCTCTTGGAGATCCATCTGATGTAACTCTTTTTGCGGTGTGTTTGTTGGGATCCGATGAACTTTGAGTTTATGATCAGAGCTATGTTTTTATCCATGAAAGTTATTTGAGTCTTTTGATCTCTTATATGCATGATTACTTATAGCCTCGTATTTATTCTCCGATATTTGGGTTTTGTTTGGCCAACTTGATATATTTATCTTGCAACGGGAGGAGGTGCTTTGTGATGGGTTTGATCTTACGGTGCTTGATCCCAGTGACAGAAGGGGAACCGACACGTATGTATCGTTGCTATTAAGGATAACAAGATGGGGTCTATTTCTAACTAAATAGATCTTGTCTACATCATGTCATCGTTCTTATTGCATTACTCCGTTTCTCCATGAACTTAATACACTAGATGCATGCTGGATAGCGGTCTATGTGTGGAGTAATAGTAGTAGATGCAGGCAGGAGTCGGTCTACTAATCTTGGACGTGATTCCTATATAGTGATCATTCCCTGGATATCGTCATGATTATTTAAAGTTCTATCAATTTCCCAACAGTAATTTGTTTACCCACCGTATGCTATTTTTCTTGAGAGAAGCCACTAGTGAAATCTACGGCCCCCGGGTCTCTTATTTATTATATTTGCCTTTGCGGTCTATTTTTATTTTCTTTTATATTCAGATCTACATTATCAAAAACCCAAAATTACCTTGCTGCAATTTATTGTAATTTATTTTATCTCGCATTCCCGCGAGATCTATTTATCCAATCTATCATATTTTTATCCCATCTACTTGCCAATTTCTGGTGCCGTTACCCGAAAGGGATTGACAACCCCTTTAATACGTCGGGTTGCGAGTACTTGTTATTTGTGTGCAGGTGTCATTCACGTAGTGTCGCGTGGTTCTCCTAATGGTTTGATAACCTTGCTCTCATCACTGCGGGAAATACCTACCGTTGCTATGCTGCATCATCCCTTCCTCTTTGGGGAAATACCGACGTAGTTCAAGCAAACATCAGTGTTCACCGGGATGATGAACATGGCTACCGGTGATGATTTCCCCCTCCGGGGGAGTGCCGAAACGGGGTCTGGATTGTTTTTTCATGGCTACAGAGGCTTGTGGCGGCGGTACATATGATCTAGGGTTATCTTCGGGGGTTTTGGAATATTTGGGAATTTATAGGGCGAAGAGGCAGTGCGGGAGGCCACCGAGGTGGGCACAACCCACTGTATGCGTGCTTGGGCCCCTCAGCGCCCAGTGGGTTGTGCCTCGTGGCACCCCTATGGTACTTCTTTGGCCCACTAGATGTCTTCTGGTCCATAAAAAATCTACAGAAAGTTTCGTTGCGTTTGGACTCTGTTTGGTATTGATTTTCTGCGAAGTAAAAAACAAGCAAAAAAACAAGAATCGCACTGGGCATTATGTCAATAGGTTAGTCCCAAAAAATGATATAAATTTGCTATAAAATGATTATAAAACATCCAAGAATGATAATATAACAGGATGGAACAATAAAAAATTATAGATACGTCCATCCCCAAGCTTAATTCCTACTCGTCCTCGAGTAGGTAAATGATAAAAACAGAATTTTTGAAGTGGAATGCTGGCTAACATGTTCATCACATATTCTTTTCTTTTGTAGCACGAACATTTGGACTTTTATATGGTTCAAAGCAACCATCTAGTTTTGACACGAATATTTCAATACTCAAGCATATTGACAAGCAACCATGTCTTTCAAAATATCAACACTAAAGAAAGTTATCCCTAGCCCATCATGCTCAATCATTGATCCATTCATGAAACACACTCGCATATTAGCTACATCCAAGGCTCAAGTATGATCATAGTGTTGGAAATATGCCCTAGAGGCAATAATAAAAGCATTATTATTATATTTCCTTATTCATGATAATTGTCTTTTATTCATGCTATAACTGTATTATCCGGAAATCGTAATACACGTGTGAATACATAGACTACAATACGTCCCTAGTAAGCCTCTAGTTGACTAGCTCGTTGGTCAACAGATAGTCATGGTTTCCTCGACTATGGACATCGGATGTCATTGACAGCGGGATCACGTCATTAGGAGAATGACGTGATGGACAAGACCCAATCCTAAGCATAGCACAAAGATCGTGTAGTTCGCTTTGCTAGAGCTTTTCCAATGTCAAGTATCTCTTCCTTAGACCATGAGATCGTGCAATTCCCGGATACCGTAGGAGTGCTTTGGGTGTATCAAACGTCACAACGTAATCGGGTGACTATAAAGGTGCACTACGGTATCTCCGAAAGTGACCATTGGGTTGACACGGATCGAGATCGATTTGTCACTCCGAATTACGGAGAGGTATCACTGGGCCCACTCGGTAATGCATCATCATAATGAGCTCAAAGTGATCAAGTGTCTGGTCACGGGATCATGCATTGCGGTACGAGTAAAGTGACTTGCTGGTAACGAGACTAAACGAGGTATTGGGATACCGACGATCGAGTCTCGGGCAAGTAACATACCGTCGAGACAAAGGGAATAGAATACGGGGTTGCCTGAACCCTTGACATCGTGGTTCATCCGATGACAACATCGAGGAGCATGTGGGAGCCAACATGGGTATCCAGATCCCGCTGTTGGTTATTGACTTGAGGTAGTCTCGGTCATGTCTCAGCATGTCTCCGAACCCGTGAGGGTCTACACACTTAAGGTTCAAAGGACGCTTAGGGTTAATAGGAAGACAAGTATGTGATAACCGAATGTTGATCGGAGTCCCGGATGAGATCCCGGACGTCACGAGGAGTTCCAGAATGGACCGGAGGTAAAGATTTATAAATGGAAAGTGGTTAAACTGACTCAGGAAAGATTCGGGGGCATACTGTAATGTACCGGGCCACCGGAGAGTTCCGGAGGTCCACCGGGAGGGGCCACCCCTCCCGGGGGGCCACATGGGCTAAGTGGGAGAGGGAGCCAGCCCCTGGTGGGCTGGGCGCACCTCCCCACCTAGGACCATGCGGCTAGGGCATGGGAGGGGAAACCCTAAAGGGGCAAAGGGGCGCCTTGGCTTGGGGGCAAGCTACCCCTTTCCTCCTCCCTTGGCCGCCGCCCCCCTCTAGATGCCATCTAGAGGGGCCGCCCTCTCCCTTCCTCCTATAAATAGAGGGGTGGGGGGGCCGGCCTGCATACACAATTGTAGGCGCAGCCCCTCCCCTCCCCAACACCTCTCTTTCTCCACGCAAGCTTGGCGAAGCCCTGCCGGAGAACTGCCATACCAACTGCACCACGCCGTCGTCTGCTGCCATTGGAATTGTCTTCCTCAACCTCTCCTTCACTCTTGCTGGATCAAGACGGAGGAGACGCCATCGTCCCGCACGTGTGTTGAACACGGAGGTGCTGTCCTTTCAAGACTTGGTCATCGGTGATCGGAATCACGTTGGGAACGTCTTCATCATCACCACTCTCTCGAACGCTTCCGTTCGATCTACAAGTGGTATGTAGATGCAAACTCTCACTCGTAACTCGTTGCTTAGATGGACTCATAGATAGATCATGGTGAAACCGTAGGAAAATTTCAATTTTCTGCAACGTTCCCCAACAGAGGCAACATGAGCAAGGTCTATGCGTAGTTCTCTTTGCACGAGTAGAACACAATTTAGTTGTGGGCGTGGATCTTGTCAACTTACTTGCCGTTACTAGTCGCTTTCTTGCTTCCGCGGTATTGTGGGATGAAGCGGCCCGGACCAACCTAACACGACATTTACGTGAGACCGGTTCCACCGACTAACATGCACTAGTTGCATAAGGTGGCTGGCGGGTGTCTGTCTCTCCTACTTTAGTTGGAGCGGATTCGATGAACAGGGTCCTTATGAAGGGTAAATATAAGTTGACAAGATCACGTTGTGGTTATTCGTAGGTAAGAAAACGTTCTTGCTAGAACCCAATTGCAGCCACGTAAAGATGCAACAACAATTAGAGGACGTCTAACTTGTTTTTGCAGCAATTGTCATGTGACGTGATATGGCCAAGTTGTGATGAATGATGATATATTGTGATGTATGAGATCATGTTCATGTAATAGGATTCACGACTTGCATGTCGATGAGTATGACAACCGGCAGGAGCCATAGGAGTTGTCTTTATTTTTGTATGACCTGCGTGTCATTGAAGAACGCCATGTAATCTACTTTACTTCATTGCTAAACGCGTTAGTCATAGAAGTAGAAGTAGTCGTTGGCGTGACAACTTCATGAAGACACGATGATGGAGATCATGATGATGGAGATCATGGTGTCATCCCGGTGACAGGATGATCATGGAGCCCCGAAGATGAAGATCAAGGAGCTATATGATATTGGCCATATCATGTCACTACTTTATAATTGCATGTGATGTTTATTATGAGTATACATCTTGTTTGCTTAGAACGACGGTAGTAAATAAGATGATCCCTTAGAACAATTTCAAGAATTGTTCTCCCCTAATCGCGGCACCGCTACAGCTTCGTCGCTTCTAAGCACCACGTGTTAATCGGGTGTGATGGATTCTTACGTTCACATACAACGGGTGTAAGCAAGATTTACACACGCAGTAAACACTTAGGGTTAACTTGACGAGCCTAGCATGTAAAGACATGGCCTCGGAACACGGAGACCGAAAGGTCGAACACGAGTCGTATGGAAGATACGATCAACATGAGAATGTTCACCGACGCAGACTAGTCCGTCTTCACGTGTTGATCGGACACGGCCTAGTCCACTCGGATCGTGTAACACTTAGATGACTAGAGGATGTCTAATCTAAGTGGGAGTTAATTAATAATTTGATTAGATGAAATTAATTATCATGAACTTAGTATAAAACTTTTGAATCATATGTCTTGTAGATCAAATGGCCAACGCTCATGTCAACTTGAACTTCAACGCTGCTCCTAGAGAAAACCAAGTCGAAAGATGACGGCAGCAACTATACGGACTGGGTCCGAACCCGAGGATCATCCTCATAGCTGCCAGGAAACAATACGTCCTAGAAGGACCACTAGGTGACGCCTCCGTCCCTGCAGAACCAAGACATTATGAATGCTTGGCAGTCTCGTCTTGATGATTACTCCCTCGTTCAAGGCGGCATGCTTTACAGCTTAGAACCGGGCTCCAAAAGCGCTTTTGAGCATCACAGAGCATATGAGATGTTCAAGAGCTGAAACTGGTTTTTCAAGCTCACGCCCGGTCGAGAGATATGACATCTCCGACAAGTTCTACAGTTGTAAGATGGAGGAAAACAGTTACATCGGTGAGCACATTACGAAGATGTCCGGGTTGCACAACCGTATGACCCAAATTTGAATATTAACCTCCCCGATGAGGCGGTCATTGACAGAATCCTCCAGCCGCTCCCACCAAGCTACAAGAGCTTTGTGATGAACTACAACATGCAGGAATGGTAAAGACCATTCCTGAAGTGTTCTCTATGTCAAGTCACCGAGGTTGAAATCAAGAAAGAACATCAAGTGTTGATGGTCAATAAGACCACTAAGTTTAAGAAGGGCAAGGGCAAGAAGAACTTCAAGAAGGACGGCAAGGAGAAGGTTGCGCCCGCAAGCAAGTTACCGAAGAAGTCAAAGAATGGACCCAAGCTCGAGGTCGAAAGTGCTTTTATTGCAAGGGGAAGGGTCACTGGAAGCGGAACTGCCCCAAATACTTAGCGGACAAGAAGGCCGGCAACACCAAAGGTATATTTGATATACATGTAATTGATGTGTACCTTACCAGTAATCGTAGTAACTCCTGGGTATTTGATACCGGTGCTGTTGCTCATATTTGTAACTCACAGCAGGAGCTGCGGAATAAGCGGAGACTGGCGAAGGACGAGGTGACAATGCGCGTCGGGAATGGTTCCAGAGTCGATGTGATCGCTGTCGGCACGCTACCTCTTCATTTACCCACGGGATTAGTTATGAACCTTAATAATTGTTATTTGGTGCCAAGTTTGAGCATGAATATTGTATCTGGATCTCGTTTAATGCGAGATGGCTACTCATTTAAATCCGAGAATAATGGTTGTTCTATTTATATGAGAGATATGTTTTATGGTCATGCTCCGATGGTCAATGGTTTATTCTTAATGAATCTCGGTAGTATTACACATGTTCATAGCGTGAATACCAAAAGATGTAAAGTTGATAACGATAGTCCCACATACTTGTGTAATCGCCGCCTTTGGTCACATTGGTGTCAAGCGCATGAAGAAGCTCCATGCCGATGGACTTTTGGAGTCTCTTGATTATGAATCATTTGACACATGCGAACCATGCCTCATGGGCAAGATGACCAAGACTCCATTCTCTGGAACAATGGAGCGAGCAACCAACTTGTTGGAAATCATACATACCGATGTGTGCGGTCCAATGAGCGTTGAGGCTCGCGGAGGATATCGTTATGTTCTCACTCTCACAGATGACTTGAGTAGATATGGATATGTCTACTTGATGAAACACAAGTCTGAGACCTTTGAAAAGTTCAAGGAATTTCAGAATGAAGTAGAGAATCAACGTGACCGGAAGATAAAATTCTTACGATCAGATCGTGGAGGAGAATATTTAAGTCACGAATTTGGTACACACTTAAGAAAATGTGGAATCGTTTCACAACTAACGCCGCCTGGAACACCTCAGCGTAATGGTGTGTCCGAACGTCGTAATCGCACTCTATTGGATATGGTGCGGTCTATGATGTCTCTTACCGATTTACCGCTATCATTTTGGGGATACGCTCTAGAGACAGCTACATTCACTTTAAATAGGGCACCGTCTAAATCCGTTGAGACGACACCGTATGAATTATGGTTTGGGAAGAAACCTAAGCTGTCGTTTCTAAAAGTTTGGGGATGCGATGCTTATGTCAAGAAACTTCAACCTGAAAAGCTCGAACCCAAGTCGGAAAAATGCGTCTTCATAGGATACCCTAAGGAAACCTGTGGGTATACCTTCTACCTTAAATCCGAAGGCAAGATCTTTGTTGCCAGGAACGGAACCTTTCTGGAAAAAGAGTTTCTCTCGAAAGAAGTAAGTGGGAGGAAAGTAGAACTCGATGAAGTACTACCTCTTGAACAGGAAAGTAGTGCAGCTCAGAAAATGTTCTGTGATGCCTACACCAACCGAAGAGGAAATTCATGATGATGATCAAGGTACTTCAGATCAAGTTGCTCTTGAACTTCAGATCCACTAGGACACGTTCCGCACTGCAGTGGTACGGCAACCCTGTCTCCGGAAATCATGTTGTTAGACAACGGTGAACCTTCGAACTATGAAGAAGCAATGGCGGGCCCAGATTCCAACAAATGGCTAGAAGCCATGAAGTCCGAGATAGAATCCATGTATGAAAACAAAGTGTGGACTTTGACTGACTTGCCCGATGATCGGCGAGCGATAGAAAACAAATGGATCTTTAAGAAGCAGACGGACGCAGATGGTAATGTCACCATCTATAAAGCTCGACTTGTCGCTAAGGGTTATCGGCAAGTTCAAGGGATTGACTACGATGATACTTTCTCTCCCGTAGCGAAGCTTAAGTCCGTCTGAATCATGTTAGCAATTGCCGCATACTATGATTATGAGATATGGCAGATGGACGTCAAAACAACGTTCCTTAACGGCTATCTTAAGGAAGAGCTGTATATGATACAGCCGGAAGGTTTTGTCGATCCCAAGAATGTCGACAAAGTATGCAAGCTCCAATGATCCATTTATGGGCTGGTGCAAGCATCTCGGAGTTGGAACATTCGCTTTGATGAGATGATCAAAGCGTTTGGGTTTATCTTGAGACTTATGGAGAAGCCTGCGTTTACAAGAAAGTGAGTGGGAGCTCAGAGCATTTCTCATATTATATGTAGATGACATACTTTTGATGGGAAATGATATAGAATTCTTGGACAGCATTAAGGCCTACTTGAATAAGTGTTTTTCAATGAAGGACCTTGGAGAAGCTGCTTATATATTAGGCATCAAGATCTATAGAGATAGATCGAGACGCCTCATAGGTCTTTCACAAAGTACATACCTTGATAAGATTTTGAAGAAGTTCAAAATGGATCAGTCCAAGAAAGGGTTCTTGCCTGTTTTGCAAGGTGTGAGATTGAGCTCAGCTCAATGCCCGACCACGGCAAAAGATAAAGAAGAGATGAGTGTCATCCCCTATGCCTCAGCCATAGGATCTATTATGTATGCCATGCTGTGTACCGGACCTGATGTAAACCTTGCCGTAAGTTTGGTAGGAAGGTACCAAAGTAATCCCGGCAAGGAACACTTTGGGACAGCGGTCAAGAATATCCTGAAGTACACGAAAAGGACAAAGGACATGTTTCTCGTTTATGGAGGTGACGAAGAGCTCGTCAGAATAAAGTTACGTCGACGCTAGCTTCGACACAGATCTGGATGACTCTAAGTCACAAACCGGATACGTGTATATGTTGAATGGTGGAGCGAAGCTGGTGCAATTTGCAAGCGAAGCGTCGTGGCAGGATCTACATGTGAAGCGGAGTACATGGCAGCCTCGGAGGCAGCGCATGAAGCAATTTGGGTGAAGGAGTTCATCACCGACCTAGGAGTCATACCCAATGCGTCGGGGCCGATCAAACTCTTCTGCGTGACAACACCGGAGCTATTGCCCTTGCCAAGGAGCCTGTGTTTCACAAGAAGACCGAGCACATCAAGCGTCGCTTCAACTCCATCCGTGAAAATGTTCAGGATGGAGACATAGAAATTTGTAAAGTGCATACGGATCTGAATGTCGCAGATCCGCTGACTAAACCTCTTCCATGGGCAAAACATGATCAACACCGAGAACTCTATGGGTGTTCGATTCATCACAATGTAAACTAGATTATTGACTCTAGTGCAAGTGGGAGACTGTTGGAAATATGCCCTAGAGGCAATAATAAAAGCATTATTATTATATTTCCTTATTCATGATAATTGTCTTTTATTCATGCTATAAGCTGTATTATCCGGAAATCGTAATACACGTGTGAATACATAGACTACAATACGTCCTAGTAAGCCTCTAGTTGACTAGCTCGTTGGTCAACAGATATTCATGGTTTCCTGACTATGGACATTGGATGTCATTGACAACGGGATCACGTCATTAGGAGAATGACGTGATGGACAAGACCCAATCCTAAGCATAACAAAAGATCGTGTAGTTCGTTTTGCTAGAGCTTTTCCAATGTCAAGTATCTCTTCCTTAGACCATGAGATCGTGTAACTCCCGGATACCGTAGGAGTGCTTTGGGTGTATCAAACGTCACAACGTAATCGGGTGACTATAAAGGTGCACTACAGGTATCTCCGAAAGTGACCATTGGGTTGACACGGATCAAGACTGGGATTTGTCACTCCGTATTACGGAGAGGTATCACTGGGCCCACTCGGTAATGCATCATCATAATGAGCTCAAAGTGATCAAATGTCTGGTCACGAGATCATGCATTGCGGTACGAGTAAAGTGACTTGCTGGTAACGAGACTAAACGAGGTATTGGGATACCGACGATCGAGTCTCGGGCAAGTAACATACCGTCGAGACAAAGGGAATAGAATACGGGGTTGCCTGAACCCTTGACATCGTGGTTCATCCGATGACAACATCGAGGAGCATGTGGGAGCCAACATGGGAATCCAGATCCCGCTGTTGGTTATTGACTTGAGGTAGTCTCGGTCATGTCTCTGCATGTCTCCCGAACCCGTAGGGTCTACACTTAAGGTTCGGTGGCGCTAGGGTTAATAGGAAGACAAGTATGTGATTACCGAATGTTGTTCGAGTCCGGATGAGATCCCGGACGTCACGAGGAGTTCCGGAATGGTCCGGAGGTAAAGATTTATATATGGAAAGTGGTTAAGCGGACTCGGAAAGTTTCGGGGCATACGGTAATGTACCGGGGCCACCGGAGAGTTCCGAGGTCCACCGAGGGGCCACCCTTCCTGGGGCCACATGGGCTAAGTGGGAGAGGGAGCCAGCCCCTGGTGGGCTGGGCGCACCTCCCACCTAGGCCCATGCTTGGCTAGGGCATGGGGAGGAAACCCTAAAGGGGCAAAGGGGCGCCTTGGCTTGGGGGCAAGCCACCCCTTTCCTCCTCCCCTTGGCCGCCGCCCCCCTCTAGATGCCATCTGAGGGGCCGCCTCTCCCTTCCTCCTATAAATAGAGGGGTGGGGGGGAGGGCTGCATACACAATTGTAGGCGCAGCCCCTCCCCTCCCCAACACCTCTCTTTCTCCATGCAAGCTTGGCGAAGCCCTGGAGAACTGCCAGTACCAACCGCACCACGCCGTCGTGCTGCCATTGGAATTGTCTTCCTCAACCTCTCCTTCACTCTTGCTGGATCAAGACGGAGGAGACACCATCGTCTCCGTCACGTGTGTTGAACACGGAGGTGCTGTCCTTCAAGATTTGGTCATCGGTGATCGGAATCACGTTGGGAACGTCTTCATCATCACCACTCTCTCGAACGCTTTCGTACTCGATCTACAAGTGGTATGTAGATGCAAACTCTCTCTCGTAACTCGTTGCTTAGATGGACTCATAGATAGATCTTGGTGAAACCGTAGGAAAATTTCAATTTTCTGCAACGTTCCCCAACACATAGTGCTCCCTAGTTGGTGCTTTATAAGAGAAGATGGAGACTCAAAATAAAAAAAATGCATAAAGTAAATAGATAGGCCCTTCGCAGAGGGAAGTATGGATTTGTAGAGGTGCCAGAGCTCAAAGCGAAAAGAGAGACAAAAACATTTTGGGTGGCATGCTTTTCCTGCCAACGAAAATGATCGAGTAGTTCCCAATACTTTCCATGCTAGATATATCATAGGCGGTTCCCAAATAGAAAATAAAGTTTATTCCTTTTTCCACCATTCTTTCACATTCCACGGCTAGCCGTATCCATGGGTACCGTCCATACCAACACTTTCCAAGGAATTTATTATTTGACAACATAAAGTAAATTCAGTTTTCATTTCGTGACTGGGCATCCCTATTACCTTTGTCGTACTCTGAAAGTGCAACTAATCCCCGGGTGGTTTGGTAATTCATAACAACATATAGCTCATTGAACTAATATCCATTCAAGTTAAATATTTCAGGAAGTTCAATGATTGGCATGGCATGGACTAGAGATGTGGACCCCTCAAAATGCTAAGGACAAAGATTGGCAAAATCTCAAACCTCTTCATTTTCATTTATTGATCCAAAATCACACTGAGTCCATAGGAAAGCCAATACTATTAAAAGGGGATGAGGTGTTGCTTATGATCTACTTGCTCAAAGTGCTTAGTGATATTGCTCCATAACCCTCAGCCACTTTATCATTTCCAAATATGCCCAAAAACCTAAAGTCAAACTCGGCCCCACTTATTTGATCTATCTGGCACCACCGAGTTCTTTTGAGATAGCCACTGCCAGAAACCCTAGACAATTCGGTCTCACCAATACGGATCTCGGTCTCACCGAGATGGCAATGCAAAATCTTTGTTTCCCTTTGTAAGGTTTTGGTCATATCGAAATGATCAATCGGTCCCACCAAGTTCGCAATGCAAACTCTCTGTTTCCCTTCGTAACATTTCAATCTTACCGAAATGAGCGATTGGTCCCACCGAGTTTGCCTGACAAACTCTCTGTTAACACATTGCTGAAATCGATCTCACTGAGTTCATGCAATCGGTCACACCGATATGAGGTTTTGCCCTAGCCCTAGCACATCCGTCCCACCGAGATTCCTAATGTTCATATTTTGAACCGAATAGGTCTCACCGAGTTCTTCTAATCGGTCTGACCGAGTTGGTCAAATGTGTGTAACGGTTAGATTTTGTGTGGAGGCTATATATACCCCTCCACCCCCTTCTCTATTCAAGAGAGAGCCATCAGAATGTGCCTACACTTCCACTACTCATTTTCTAAGAGAGAACCACCTACTAATGTGTTGAGACCAAGACATTCTAATCCAACCACAAAAATCTTGATCTCTAGCCTTCCCAAGTTGCTTTCCACTCAAATCATCTTTCCACCATATCCAAATCTGTGAGAGGGGGTTGAGTGTTGGGGAGACTAATATTTGAAGCACAAGAGCAAGGAGTTCATCATCAACACACCATCTATTACCTTTTGGAGAGTTGTGTCTCCTAGATTGGGTAGGTGTCACTTGGGAGCCTCCGACAAGATTGTGGAGTTGAACCAAGGAGTTTGTAAGGGAAAGGAGATCGCCTACTTCATGAAGATCTACCCGAGTGAGGCAAGTCCTTCGTGGGCGATGGCCATGGTGGGATAGACAAGATTGCTTCTTCGTGGACCCTTTGTGGGTGGAGCCCTCCATGGACTCGTGCAACCATTACCCTTCGTGGGTTGAAGTCTCCATTAATGTGGACGTATGATAGCACCACCTATCGGAACCACGCCAAAAATATCCGTGTATACATTGCGTTTGCCATCTCCAAACCCTTCCCTTTACCTTCATATGCAATGTTTTACTTTCTGCTGCTACACTCTTAGAATTGCATGTGTAGGTTGATTGCTTGACTTGTGCTAAGTTGCTAAAATCTGCCAGGACTTAAAATTGGGAAAGGACTAGATTTTTATTTGGTCAAGTAGTCTGATCACCCCCCTATAGACCTACTTTCGATCCTACAAGTGGTATCAGAGCTTTGGTCTCCATTTGCCTTGATTTCCATAGCTGTGGTGATCAGAGCCTTGGTTTCACAACCTAGGAGAGTATGGCGTCTAGCGAGGGAAATTACCACCGTAGAGGTCCTTACTTTGATGGTACTAATTTTGCTAGTTGGAAGCATAAGATGAAAATGCATATTCTTGGTCATAACCCCGCCGTTTGGGCTATTGTGCGCATTGGCTTGCAAGGTGAATACTTTGAGGATGGAAGAGAACCGGATCATGAAGCGTCCGCGGAATTGAAGATGTTGCAATACAATGCTCAAGCTTGCGATATTCTTTTCAATGGATTGTGCCCCGAAGAATTCAACAAAATCAGCCGCCTTGAGAATGCAAAGGAAATTTGGGATACTTTGGTTGATATGCACGAAGGTACCGAGTCCATCAAGGAATCCAAATTGGATGTGCTTCAAAGTCAACTTGACAAGTTCCAAATGGAGGATGGTGAGGCAGTTGCTGAAATGTACTCTAGGCTTGCTCTCATCACAAATGAGATTGCCGGCTTAGGAAGGGAAGAGATGACTGACAGATTCATCATCAAGAAGATCCTAAGAGCCTTGGATGAAAAATATGATATCATGTGCACATTGATCCAAATGATGCCCAGTTACAAATATCTCAAGCCAACGGAAGTCAATGGTAGAATTGTTGCTCATGAGATGTCACTTAAGGATAAGGAAGATCTTCACAACAAGTCTAGTTGTGCTTACAAGCTTCATGTGATGCTCCTACAACATCAAGTGAAAAACAAGTCTTTAATGAAGAATTGAGCTTAATGGTGAAGAACTTCAACAAGTTCTACAAGAGTAGAAGCAAAGAGACAAGTTCCAAGTCAAGGTCCTACAGTGACAAAAGATCTTCTAGTCGTGATCACAATTGCTACAATTGTGGAAGACCCGGATGAGGGAGTCCTGGACTAAGGGGTCCTCGGGTGTCCGACCTGTTAGCCATGGGCCGGACTGATGGGCTGTGAAGACCGAAGACTGCACCCGTATCCGGATGGGACTCTCCTTGGCGTGGAAGGCAAGCTTGGCGACCAAATATGTAGATTCTTTTCCTTTGTAACCGACCTTGTGTAACCCTAGATCCTCCCGGTGTTTATATAAACCGGAGGACTTAGTTTGGAAAGGGAGATATTCATTACCATAGACATACATGCTAGACTTCTAGGGTTTAGCCATTACGATCTCGTGGTAGATCAACTCTTGTAATACTCATATTCATCAAGATCAATCAAGCAGGAAGTAGGGTATTACCTCCATAGAGAGGGCCTGAACCGGGGTAAACATCGTGTCCCCTGTCTCCTGTTACCATCGACCTTAGATGCACAGTTCGGGACCCCCTACCTGAGATCCGGCGGTTTCGACACCGACATTGGTGCTTTCATTGAGAGTTCCACTGTGCCGTCGACGAAGAGGTTCGATGGCCCCTTCAATCCTTGATAGTGACGCTGTCCAAGGAGAAACCTTCCTCCCTGCATGCATCTTCGTGTTCGGGCGGTTTCAGAGGGCCAACTCGCTTGGCCACCTGGAGCAGGTCGACAACTACGCCCCTGGCCATTAGGTCAGATTTGGGAGCTTGAATTACGTCGCGGACATCCGTGGAGATTTGATCTTCGCCGGATTCGAGACTGCGGCGACCGCTCCTGGTCACCTTGGCGAACATGACCTAAATTTGTCGTCAGACCGAATCCAGGAGATAGCTTCTATAACCACTCTGGCCTTAGATCCAGAGCACACTACGGCACCCCAGGATCGGAGGCTCGACCCCACCACGGAGGCCACAGATTCTCCAGCGTTGGAGCCGCACATGGACTTAACCTCAAGCACTACTTGTGTCACCGGAACTCCCGACTCTTCTCCGGGTATAAGTTTCGAGCCATGTGAGTCCGCGGATACCGAACTTGATCGCTTGAGTTCAGCACCACAGACATCTTCCAACACTCGCCCTTGGGTGATGTGTTAAACTCATTAAAGAACTTGTCCTTGGCGGGGGACTCACAGCCGAACTATGTACGGTTCGAACTAGGGGCTGATGATGGGGAATTTTGCTTCCCACCCGCCACCCACTCCATAGCCACTGTCGAGGACTTAACCGAGACGCTTGATTACAGCTCCGAAGACATCATCAGTACGGACGACGATGCCGACGAGGAGCAGGGCCAGAACCCGCCATTCATTGGGCAACGGATGGCCACTTCTTCCTACGATGTATACATGGTGGATACGCCTAAAGAAACTAGTAACGACGACAAAGAGGATCCAGTTGAAGACAAACCTCCTGAGACAAAGCCCAGTCGCCGGCGTCAGCGGCGCCGCTCTAAGTCACGTCGTACAAAACACAACAACACGGGCACCGGAGAAAACAATACTCCAGACGATGCCGAAGACAATGAAGACCCTGTTGGAGCAACCTCTGAACAGGATGAACAGGCCATACACGAAGATTCGGAGGATAGTAACTATCTTCCGCTCTCCGAGGAAGAGGAAAGCCTCGGCAACGAGGATTTCATCGTGCCCGAGGAACCTCTCGAGCACGAGCGCTTCAAACGCCGGCCAATAGCAACTGCAAGAAGCCTAAAAAAGAAGCAGCTACAGCTTCAAGCAGACCAAGATCTGCTCAATGATAGATGGACCGAAGTCCTGGGCGCCGAAGAATACGGCCTTAGTGGCCAAGCCAAAAGCTACCCGGCGTGATTGCTACCCGGTCGACGACAAAGGCGCTGGAGCCCGTACCATCATCACACAATGTGGCAGGTCAAACACAACTTGGTCCGGATAAAGCGGCAACCCAAGTCGAACACCAGACCGCCCACCTCGCCGTAAAGGCAAGGATAAAACAGCTCGGGGTTGTACATACGACCTTCAACAGGACTTGGATAGCAGAGCAGGACACGCAAGATCGATCTATGAATCGCGAGGACATGCCCCAACACGCGAAGATGGCTACCTATTCGGACGTGACAAACCTAGCCACGCCCGGGCCGACAACCGCAAATGGACTCCATCGGAGGTGCGCCGCAGTGTGGCCCAGCATAGAGGCCCTGCACACCCTCTCTGCTTCACAGATGAAGTAATGGAGCATGAATTCCCAGACGGGTTCAAACCCATGAATATCGAATCATACGAACGGAATAACGGATCCCGTGGTATGGATCGAGGATTTCCTCCTCCATATCCACATGGCCCGCGGAGATGGCCTTCACGCCATCAAATACCTACCACTAAAACTCAAAGGACCAGCTCAAGATCTTGGTTAAACGATTAAGGTGTCGGAAAATTCTATTGGCAGCTGGGAAGATTTGGATGACGCCTTTCGCGACAACTTCCAAGGAACATATGTCCGGCCACCAGATGCCGATGACTTAAGTCACATTGTACAGCAGCCCGTAGAGTCAGCCAGGAAGCTCTGGACTAGGTTCTTAGTTAAAAAGAACCAAATCGTCGACTGTCCAGATGCGGAAGCCCTTGCGGCCTTCAAACACAACGCCCAGGATGAATGGCTGGCACGCCACCTCGGCCAAGAAGGACCTAAATCCATGACAACCCTTACCGCTCTAATGACCCGCTTTTGCGCGGCAGAAGACAGCTGGCTCGCTCATAGAAGCAACAGGGCCAGCGACTCGGGCACTTCCGAAATCCGAGACGGCAATGGCAAGCCACGACGAAGCAAACACAACAGTCGTAATGGTAATGAACGATCACGCGACACAGCGGTCAACGCCGGATTTAGCAATCCCATACCCGGTCAACAGAAAAAGCCATTCAAGGTGAGCCGAGATGGACCATCCAACCTAGACAGGATATTGGACCGACCCTGCCAGATTCACGGCCACCCCGATAAACCAGCTAATCATACCAACAGAAATTGGTGGGTCTTCAAGCAGGCCGGCAAGCTCAACGCCGAACACAAGGGGAGGAGGCCGCCAGGCAATAGGTACGACAGAGAGGTTCACTGATACGTCCATTTTGCATCATGCTTTTATATTGATATTTATTGCATTATGGGATGTTATTACATGTTATGTCACAATACTTATGCCTATTCTCTCTTATTTTACCAGGTTTACATAAGGAGGGAGAATGCCGGCAGCTGGAATTCTGGGCTGGAAAAGGAGCAAATATTAGAGACCTATTCTGCACAACTCCAAAAGCCCTGAAACTCCACGAAAGTTATTTTTGGAAATAATAAAAAATACTAAGCGGAAGAAATACGTCAGGGGGGCCTCCACCTGTCCACGAGGGTGGGGGCGCGCCCCCCTGCCTCGTGGGCCCCCTATTGGCCCTCCGGTGCCCATCTTCTGCTATATGAAGTCTTTCGTCCGAAGAAAAATCATAAGCAAGCTTTCGGGACGAGACTCCGCAGCCACGAGACGGAACCTTGGCGGAACCAATATAGGGCTCCGGCGGAGCAGTTCTGTCGGGGACACTTCCCTCCAGGAGAGGCCAATCATCGCCATCATCATCGCCAACACTCCTCTCATCGGGAGAGGGCAATCTCCATCAACATCTTCACCAGCACCATCTCCTCTCAAACCCTAGTTCATCTCTTGTATCCAATTCCTGTCTCTAAGTCTGGGATTGGTACCTGTAGGTTGCTAGCAGTGTTGATTACTCCTTGTAGTTGATTCTAGTTGGTTTATTTGGTGGAAGATCATATGTTCAGATCCTATATGCATATTAATATCCCTCATATTATGAACATGAATATGCTTTGTGAGTAGTTACGTTTGTTCCTGAGGACATGGGAGAAGTCTCGCTATTAGTAGTCATGTGAATTTGGTATTCGTTCGATATTTTGATGAGATGTATGTTGTCTATCCTCTAGTGGTGTTATGTGAACGTCGACTACATAACACTTCACCATTATTTGGGCCTAGAGGAAGGCATTGGGAAGTAATAAGTAGATGATGGATTGCTAGAGTGATGTAAGCTTAAACCCTAGTTTATGCGTTGCTTCGTAAGGGGCTGATTTGGATCCATATGTTTCGTGCTATGGTTAGGTTTACCTTAATACTTTTGTTGTAGTTATGGATGCTTGCAATAGAGGTTAATCATAAGTGGGATGCTTGTCCAAGTAAGGACAGCACCCAAGTACCGGTCCACCCACATATCAAATTATCAAAGTACCGAACGCGAATCATATGAACGTGATGAAAACTAGCTTGACGATAATTCCCATGTGTCCTCAGGAGCACTTTTCTTTATATAAGAGTTTGTCCAGGCTTGTCCTTTGCTACAAAAAGGATTGGGCCACCTTGCTGCACTTTATTTACTTTTGTTACTTGTTACTCGTTACAAATTATCCTATCACAAAACTATTTGTTACCTATAATTTCAGTGCTTGCAGAGAATACCTTGCTGAAAACCGCTTATCATTTCCTTCTACTCCTCGTTGGGTTTGACACTCTTATCAAAAGGACTATGATAGATCCCCTATACTTGTGGGTCATCATTCACCAACAAAATACCGGGGGTGAGAAGCAATTTCCCCCCTGAGGAGCGATTAACCCCGGAGCGAAAATAGCAGTCCGGCTTTCGCTGCCCACCTCATATACCCGCAAAATTTGCACCGCGTATACATCACTACGCACTTAAGATACCATGGGCATTGGCGGAAGCACAATATGGACAAGCTGGCAAGCATTGCCGTAACATTTTTTTATCTATTTTCATTTTTTCTTTCTTTATTGTTTCTTAAAAATAGGTGACGCAAAGGACAAGCATCTAAACCGACTCCATCGGAGTTCGGATCTGTACACTCACCTAAGGGGCTACTTCCATCAAGGATTCCCCTCGCCGAGGACAGGCGGCGCAGACGTGCGACAGGAGGTCCAAAATAACTTTTCGTAGACCGCACTCTTTATTTCGAGCCTGTAATATGCCTTTTTCCTCTGCCTTCGACCCCGGGCATGTCAAATAGCCGGTGTTGTGGTCTTTATATATATAAAGTAATCATTGGCATATCGCTCAGGTCCCAGTAAATCTAATCCAAATTAATCATTCGTTTCTTTTTCATATGAATTCGGCCCCTATAGCTGTTTTACAGCCATACCTCGGCACAACTTGCCAGGGGCTCGGTATGTGAACAAATGAGTCGCCAACAAAGTCGGAACATCTTTACAAGCGTACTTCGGCGTCGCGAGTTTGGCCTTATATGCATCAGCTCCGAATCATGTCTTGGGTCAATGGTTGGGTTGCCCGGCTCCTGTGCTTGCCACCTTACGTTCCACTCTATCGGCTAGGGTAGTAAAGGGAGAACTACTGTGATTGTGCTTCCGGTTCATTTGGTCAAGCACCTCAGTAGAGAAGGCCGAAAACCGACTGTCATGATGCTGCGAGAGCTGGTCAACCACTCGATGACTTATCAGAATCTGTCGCGATTCCCTCCATGTCACACGAAGGACCTTTTTTTCAGGTCATATATGTAATGCACCATATCGGAATAAGCCGTACACATACCAGGGGCTATATCGTAGCACCCCCCCTATAAAACTCCTATGGCTAAGTGAAAGTGTTAATGCCCTATAGTCTGATTGCCTGGTTCGCCGCATTCTCACCTCCTTCATGGACCAAGACGTTGGGTCAAGAGTGATTACATGCTTTTCTGAACACCCCCATACTTACTACGAGTGGGCTGAAGCCGACGACTGGAAAACTTTCAGATTATATTAAAACGGCCGCACAGGAGGACCATAAGCTTTCGAGCAACACATAAAAATAGATTAACTATATCGTTTAAAATTCAGTCGAATATTATATCTTTCGAGCATTGATCCTCTATCAAGCGGGGGCCTCTAGGACGTCTTCAAAGTAAAGCTTCGGTGCGTGACGGTCCTTGCCCTTGGGTGGACTCTTCATCGCAACATCGACGGCCTTCATCTTCCCCCAGAATGTCTTGACACAGGCAAAGGCCATCCGTGCACCCTCAATGCACGACGACTGCTTCACAGCATCGATACACCAAGCCGAAGTAGCTATTCAGAACAGGCTCAGTCGGACACAGCCGGATTATGACGTTCTTCATGGCAGCGCCGGATATCCTATGAAGCTCGGCCCATTGAGACATCTGTTCATTCAGCAACAGAGGGCGCTTTGACGCACCAAACTGTGACCAGAAAAGCTTCTCTGTTGCATACCCCTCTCGCGCTTGATAAAACTGCGCCGCATCGGAAGAACTCTTCGGCAAGTTTATCATCCGGAGAACTCCATACTTGGTTAAGCTGAGCATAGTTCGGATCACCGAACTTAGCCTGTAGCAAAAAGGGCTTACCGGCCGCAATCTCCCCAGCTTGCCAGATCTCCTCGCGGGCCGCTCTGGATTCAGACCGCGCTTCTCTCGCCTCTCGTAAGGCCTTGTCAAGTTCAGCCGTTTTGGCTTCATTTTCCTTTTCAAGAAGGTCACAGCGGCTAGCAGCATTTTCTAATTCGAGCGCCATCGTGGATATCTTCTCCTCGTCTTGGCGCCAAGCAGCTTGTTCGGCTTTTAACTCAGCCGATGCCTTCTCGGCGGCCGCATTACTAAACCGGGCCTGCTGCTTGGCCCGGGCCAGCTCCGCCCGAAGAATTACAACGGCGGCAGCACCATCTGCAGTCATGCATATTCCAGTATATAACTTTCAGCGCCATGCTTATACCACAATAATGTATGTGAGGGGACTGCCCCGAATACATACCTTGCGACTCGTCAAGACGCATATTGATTAACGCAATGCCATCCCCTGCCACATCAAGCTTCCGCTGCAGCTCGGCAATATCCGTAGTCTGGGAAGTAGCCAGGGGAGAAGCAGCCTGTGTTCAAGTTAATCAGATTAGTCCTTGGATATTTCTTCTCGATCCTCCGTTCGCCTCCCATGGGAGCCAACCCGAGTCTCAGGGGCTACTACCTATACACAGGTGTATCTTTGCAAATAAAATATAGTCGAAAACATTACATCACAAACCTCGAAGCCTTTCAGCAGGCTCATGAAGGCTTCATTCAATCCGCTTTTCACGGACAGAATCTTCTCAACCACCGTACCCATCAAGGTATGTTGCTCCTCCGAGACGGATGCTTGTCGCAGCATATTCCGCAATACATCTGGTGCCGCCGGGTCTTCGGAAGCCGTCGTAGGACCACGACCATCCTTTGAAGGAACCCGTTCACCCGTCTCGTAATCATCGCTATTGAAAACCGGACAGTCCAGGGCCTTCATTATTGGCCCCCGAATCCCGGATGATCGGAGGTCTGCCTTCGGGTACGGCCTCTTTCATCCCCTACACAGTTTGTTGATCAAGAAAAACCCTCCGAGATGACACTTCGGAGTCGTCCGCCTTATTGGGCGAGGAGGTCGGGGGAGGCGTCTCGCTTTCCATCATCTCTGGGAGGAGATCTCCTGAAGAAGAGGATTGCCCGGAAAAACTCTGTGCCAAACTGTAAAAATACACAGGCACGTTACGTAACTCTCCAGTAACAGGAAAGGAGCGGGATGCTATCAAAGCACCCAGGATTCACTTATGGTTTGGTTAAGGGGTTGTCCTCATGATAGAGCTGTTCAATGGCGTCACCTTCCAAATCTGAACCGCTCAACGGTGGCATCTTGCCCCTCTTAGGAGACCGCCCCTCCCAACCTTCGGAGGTGGCCCTTTTCCTCCTGAATCGAGAAGGGATACTGGCTTCTCTTTCGCCTTTGTCTTTAGGCAAAGAAGTGTCGATTTCTCTGGACTCAATATCTAATTTACCTCCAGAACGAAGGTCACCCCGGGTCTTTTCACTCTCCACCTTGCCCTCCCCTGCAGGCGCCTGGTACGGTGCCGGTGCTAGCATCCTTATTAACACAGGGTCCGCTGAGTCTTCGGGAAGAGGGGTCAAACACCTAATCCGCTCCGCTTTCTTTATCCAGCCCTGGAAGAAGATGGATTGCTCAGTGTCTTACCACGGAATACTGATTATGAGGTGTTCGGCGTACGAGTACTTACCGGGGTGTCCGGATGGTTACAATCAGGCCAGTATCTTCGGTGGTGTCCGGCCATTTTTTTCGTCTCCCGAAGAATAATTCCCACATTCCTTCGTGTGTAGTGCCGAAGAAGTGCTGAAGAGTCCGTGGCCCTTCTGGGTTAAACTCCCACAGGCGGAGAGGCCGTCGCTGGCATGGCAGGGTCCGGCGGACTAGCATTACCTGAATAACGTTGACAATATTGATACCCTTATTGATCCATGATGCAAGCTGAATTGGGGGGCTGGATCGAAACGCAGGCGCAACTGCCCACTTGGAGCCACGGGGCTCAATGATATAGAACCACTCCTGCTGCCATAAGTCGGAAGATTCTTTGAAGGATCCGTTTAGCCAAATCGCGCTGGTAAGCTTGCTCACTGAGGCACCACCGCACTCCGCCTGCTCCCCCTCTATCACTTGTGGTTTCACATTAAAGGTCTTGAGCCACAAGCCGAAGTGTGGAGGAGTTCGGAGGAAGGCTTCACACGTGACGATAAACGCCGAGATGAGAAGAACAGAGTTCGGGGCGAGATCGTGAAAATCAAGCCCATAATAGAACATGAGCCCCGGACGAAGGGATTGAGGGCGAACCCTAACCCTCGGAGGAAGTGGGAAACAAACATGACCCTCTTGCCAGATCTGGGGGTAGGGGTGACCTGCCCCCACGACGGAAGCCGATGGAGGATTTCTGCGGTCACGTATCTGGCCGCCCTAAGCTTTGCGATATCCTCCTCTGTGACAGAAGAAGCCACCCACCAGCCTTGACGGCTGGATCCGGACATGACTAAGGCTTACGGAGGGTGAAACCTGGGTGTTGGAACTCGAGGTAGTAAGAGTCGAGGAAGAAGCAAGCGTGGAGAGGAAAGGCGGGCCTATGCTCCTTTATAAAGGCCAAGAATATCGAACGCCTCCTCGGCCTTAAAATTTGCCTGTTCCCGAGGAGTTGTACCCTAAGGATGGTTAAGTTACCCACGTCCGTGAGAGTCCCTTAATAAGGGGACACGATCTCTGCTTGGATAAGACGTGTCAATGACAACCACATTCCGGAACGTGGGGCCGCAGGCGAAACAACGGTCCGAAATTACGACCGGGCAGGCGTGATGTCACGTTGTAAAAAGTTGTCAGCCGATTGGACCCGAGGAATATTATATTCTCTACGGTTGTGTGATGTGTGTGTTACAGGTCTGGATACAATCATCACGTCCGGAGACTATCTGGGAGTTCAGAAAGAAGGGAACCAGCCTTGCAATGCTGAAGACAAATCTGCGCGCTAGACTCCTCGTCATTGAAGCCAGGTTCAGGGGCTACTAAGGGAGTCCTGGACTAAGGGGTCCTTGGGCGTCCGACCTGTTAGCCATGGGCCGGACTGATGGGCTGTGAAGACCGAAGACTGCACCCGTATCCGTATGGGACTCTCCTTGGCGTGGAAGGCAAGCTTGGTGACCAAATATGTAGATTCTTTTCCTTTGTAACCGACCTTGTGTAACCCTAGATCCTCCCGGTGTTTATATAAACCGGAGGTCCGGAAAGGGAGATATTCATTACCATAGACATACATGCTAGACTTCTAGGGTTTAGCCATTACGATCTCGCAGTAGATCAACTCTTGTAATACTCATATTCATCAAGATCAATCAAGCATGAAGTAGGGTATTACCTCCATAGAGAGGGCCCGAACCTGGGTAAACGTCGTGTCCCCTGTCTCCTGTTACCATCGACCTTAGACGCACAGTTCGGGACCCCCTACCCGAGATCCACCGGTTTTGACACCGACACCGGACACTACTCCAATAAGTGTACGGCTCCCTACAAAAGAAGAGAAGACTCACCTAAAAGGAGATGTAAAAGAGATGAATCACCTCCAAGAGAGAGGAGTAGAGATGATCGTTACGAACGAAGACCCTCTCGTAGAAGCAAGGATTCGGAAAGGAAGGACAAGTCATCAAAGAGCTACACAAGATAAAGACATCAAGCTCATGTTGGTGAATGGGTATCCGGTTCCGACTCCGACAACTACTCCGAGAGAAGTTATCACTCCAACTCCGAATATACTCAAGATGAAGATGTTTCCGGTCTTGCATTTGTGTCATCTAACTCCTACGACATATTCGACTCACCAAATGAAGGGATTGGAAGATGCTTCATGGCTAAAGGCCCCAAGGTATCACACCCCGAGTATGTTGATTTCAATAGTGATGAAGATGATTTGCTAGGTGATGATGATTTACTTGTTGACAACACTAGTGATGAAAACTATGATGGACTTGCTATTAATCATGCTAATCAAGATGAAGCGAATGACAATGATAAGGAGGAGATTGAGCGTCTAATTAAAGAACTAAACACTCTTAAGTTAGCTCATGAAACTACCTTAGAGGATCATCGAGAGCTTTTAAAAACTCATGACTACAAAAAAATACACTTCCATGATGATACATGTTTGTCACAGTAGGTCACGTTTTCTGTCATGCATGTACATCCATGACGATTTTATGACAGAATCAAGATAGTCATACTTGTGGCATCTTAGAAGTGTTCCATGACATTACCAAAATTATCATTACAGAAGTGTCCACTTCCATGACGATAAATCGCGCGTCATAGAAGTGCTTTCGTCAAGGGTGACCGACACCTGGCATCCACCGTAATGGGTTGCCGTTAAGCTATCGGGTCCGGTTTTGGATCCGATAACCCGTTAACAGCCCAGACCAATGAGGACTTTCCACGTGTAAAATTGTCATTGGCCGGAGGGAACACGTGTTGGCTCACCGTTGGGACATATGTCATCCATTCATTGGACAGGAGGAGCCTATGATACGTCGACACGTGGCACGGCCCAACAGAGGCCCATTCCGGTGAAAAGGTCGGCCCTTTGACTTGGTCAAAAGGTAACAAGTCGGCCCACGGAAAGCCTGTCAACAGCCTATTCGTATATAGCCCATTTACGGCCTGCTAACTCACGGCCCGTTACGGCCTATCATAATTAAGCCGAGTAGCTTCATCTGGGTCGTCCAATATGATTCCAGCCTCTTGTAACTTCTGGCCCATGTATGGCCCATGATGTCTTTCGGCCCATATGGGGCCATTTGTAACTCTTGGCCCATTAACGGCCCGTGGTGAATCTGGCCTGCAGTTAACAATGTACCGCTTTATACCCATTAAAGGCCCATTATTTCATTGGGCCGTTTCCAACCTGTGTTATCTTTCGGCCTTCTCAGGGCTCATTTATTCTTGGGCTTATTTCCAGCATTCGGTTACTTACGGCCCGTTACCGGCCTTTTCTGCTTGTGGGCAAAATTCTGCCCGTGGTTACAATCGGCCCGTTTGCGGTCCGTTAATCCGTTGGGCCGTTTTCATAGCATCATCAAATATGGCCGATTAACGACGACTAGTTATGGTCGGTCCACGAATGGGCGATTCCAAATCTAGCCCGTTTACGGCCCATAATGCGGTCTGTTATTGGCCCATGTTTGGCCGATCGATCATACGACCCGTAGAAGGCCCATTGATGCTACAGCCCGTAGAAGGCCCATTGTTTCTACGGCCCTTAGAAGGCCCATTGTTTCTATGGCCCATGGGAGGCCCATGGTAACTACAGCAAATATGTAGCCCATGGTTATTGTGGCCTAGTTTTAAAAATAGTTTATTGCGACCACTAGCAAACCGCGGAAAAAGAACTGCACTGACTACAAGCAAACAAATAAACAAGACAACAAGGAAATAAATAAGCAAGCAAATTACGCTAGGCTATCACAGCTATTACACATATTACATCCACCGGGCATCAAAGTTCGCAACCAGTGGAAGTATAGGGAATAGAGCCGCATATCATATACACTGGTTGTCAAAGTTGGCGACCAGTGCAAATAAACGCCGCAACAAAACAAGTCCAGAACTGAAACCACTTCAGAAGAGCTCAAGAAACAATATCCTGGGTACCCATAATGTCGGGCAAGATGCTTAGCAAGTTTATCAACTTTCTCTTGTTTGGCGCTTAAATCCTCCAAATATTGTCATTGCACCGTAAAGTATGCATCTAAATTCTGCAGGGACTTCCTCAGTCCTTCAGCTTCCTGTCGTAGCACATCTGACCGATGTCTTTTAATTTGAAGTTGAGACTCAAGAAGACGAACTGATTTAGGCAGCGAGTTCGAAGAGCTTGTGCCAGCAGTAGTGGCCAGTAACTCGAACACTACATCAAGATAGGACTTTTGGGTTCTCTCACTATCGTCAAGATAGTTTTTATCAGCTTTCTTGGAGACCAACAGGGATGTCTCACTATCTTGAACCTTATCTTCATTACTTGCTTTACCATTGCACAATGGGGTACTGTTCTCCAATATTTATTCTGCATTCTAAAAGAGAAACAAGCAGACACATCACATGTTTACCATATTGTATATGAAACTCATTTTGGTAAATCAGTTCAATAGTAAAGTGGACAAGATAACAACATGAAAAAAACATATATCTATGTACCATGGTCAGTTTATGGTCTATATCATTCTAGTTTTTGTTGCCAAATCAAGATACGTATTACAGCTCAAATAATATTTGTTCAAGACAAAGCAGAATAGACAGAAGATAAGTGTGGGAAACTATAGAGCAATAACAACACTTGTAATGTGCATGACATGAGAAAATAACTGTTTATTCAATTGAAACTGAAATCAACATAGAGCAAGTTACAACAGCAAACCAGTTAAAGAAACAGGTTTAAACATACCTGTTGCGCCATTGGAGTTTCAATTCCATCCTTCAAATTTGAAAATAGTTTGTATGAGTAAATCAGTGATGCAAGAGCAAAGGAGTATGAAACATAGCTACAGAACCTGACCTTAGAACAATTCTTCTTCTCCTTTAAGCGTTGAGTTGGGATTCGAAGTGGTGGTTGCCGGTGTCAAAACCGGCGGATCTCGGGTAGGGGGTCCCGAACTATGCGTCTAGGCGGATGGTAACAGGAGACAAGGGACACGATGTTTTTACCCAGGTTTGGGCCCTCTCGATGGAGGTAATACCCTACTCCGCTTGATTAATATTGATGATATGGGTAGTACAAGAGTAGATCTACCACGAGATCGTAGAGGCTAAACCCTAGAAGCTAGCCTATGGTATGATTGTTGTTCGTCCTACGGACTAAAACCCTCCGGTTTATATAGACACCGGATAGGGTTAGGGTTACACAGAGTCGGTTACAATGGTAGGAGATCTACATATACGGATCGCCAAGCGTTCCTTCAAAGCCAAGGAAGGTCCCATCCGGACACGGGAAGAATTCTTCAATCTTGTATCTTCATAGTCTAGGAGTCCGCCAAAGATGATAGTTCGCTATCCGGACACCCCCTAGTCCAGGACTCCCTCAAGAGTCCCTGAACCAGGCTTCAATGACGCATTTAGTCCGGGCGCATATTGTCTTCGGCATTGCAAAGGCGGGTTCCTCCTCTGAATACTTCATAGAAGGTTTTGAACACAAGGATAGTGTCCGCTCTGCAAAACAAGTTCCACATACCACCGTAGAGAGAATAATTTTTGCATAGATCTGCTGACGTATTCCGCGGCGTGACATCACACCACGGCCAAGCTTTTATACGAATCATTTTTTTACTGTTCCACCTTAGCGCGTTTAGCGAGGCAGTTTCCTTGCCACGTCTTATCAAAGCGGAGATCATGCCCCCTTATTCAAGGATTCCCATCAATACGGACGTGGGTAACCCATCCGCGCCATTGATTACAGCGCTTGGGAGATAAGCGAGTTTTACCAGTCATGGGGACGATAGCTTCGTCCGTCCATATAAGGGATAAGGATCCACCTTTTCACCCACGCCTTTCTTCCTCCTTTGCTCATCCATTTCACAAGACTCGAGCTCCAAATACTAAGTCCGCACATCCCACCTCAACCTTCTCCAACTATGTCCGGAGCGGGAGGCAGGTGGATGGCCTCCTCCTTCACGGAGGGGCACATCGACAAGCTGCGGGAGGCCGGATACTTGTCCAGCAACATCCCGCACCGGCTACCCGACGAGGGGCAGCTCATTCCAACCCCCAGGCCTCATGAGAGGGTGGTGTTTCTCCCCCACTTCCTCCGCGGACTAAGTTTTCCACTTCACCCATTTGTCCGGGGGCTCATGTTCTACTACGGCCTGGACTTCCACGATCTGGCCCCGAATTTCATTCTCAACATCTCGGCGTTCATCGTCGTGTGCGAGGCCTTCTCTGCATCCAGCCCCACTTTCGCTTATGGCTGAAGATCTTCAATGTCAGGCCGAAGGTAGTGGACGGCCGCCAAGCGGAGTGCGGAGGCGCCATGGTTGGCAAGATGGCCAAAGTCCTATGGCTCGAGGGCTCCTTTGTGGAGACCATAAAGGGGTGGAAATCGGGGTGGTTCTACATCACCGAGCCACGCGACTCTCGATGGGCGGTGGCCCCCGAATTCCGATCTGGCTTCCCCACACGGCTCACATCATGGAAAGAGACGGGCCTGACGTGGGGGGATTCGGACGAGCTGTCCGGACTCCAAACCTGCGTCCGAAACCTGGTGGACAAGAATCTCGGGCTTGTCAACGTTATCCAGTGATGCTCATCCGCCGGATTCTCCCATGCCAACAACGGGCCTTCAAATTGTGGTAGTTCGATCCGCACAAAGCACCCAACTCGAAAAGGCTCTTCGACACTACGCACGAAGATGCCCGAAGGTGCTGTTCAAGGGCGCCGAGGCTCCCACATCCGCTACCGAAGATCGTGGATTCAGCTCGCAGCGTCAAGCCAGCGAGGTAAGTTATTTTACCCTTTATGGGACTCTTATTTTTCATAGATTGACTCTATGTTGTATCTAAAACTCCCTAACCTTTGACAGGACTGGCTGAAGACGTCCGGACAGATTAACTGTCCGGCCCCTTTGCCAGAAGACCCAGCGGACGCCCGATTGTCGGGGCTGCAGGCTCCGGCACCTCACGTGGTGCCGGAGAAGAAGGCCAAGAAGGAGGCCACGGGAACTCGAAGGAGCTCCCGGCGCCAGGTGCTGTCGGACTCATCGCCCGACAACCCTGAGGCGGAATCCTCCTCTGAGGAAGAGGAGGAAAAAGAAGCCTCTCCCCCAGTGGGGGAGAGAAGAAAAGGAAGGCCGCCCCAACTGGGGAGGCCGGAGGGTCCAAGAAGGGAAGGACCCTTCCTCCGGACTTCTCCACCAATGCCGACAACGACGAGGAGGAGTGGCCAACAAGGGCCAAGCCCCTGGTGAGATCGTAAGTGTCCGGATACCCATGGCTTTTTTTTCATTGCATAGTGTTCTCTAATGCCGAACAATCATGCAGCCCGCCCAAGGGCGAGATCGCCGCTTCGTCGAGCGGGTCCCTGAATTGGCCGAAGTGGAGAGTACTTCACTTCGGCCGCCTCCTCACCTCACGCCACGGACAACGCCGAGGAGGGGCCCCGAGGGGGCCTGGTCAAGAGGAGGTGGCGCAGGAGGCGCCGCAAGGCAGCCTCCCGGACTCCAGGCGCGAGGGGAGCGAGACCCCCAGGGGCTCTAAGCCCGACCCTTGTCCGGACTCCATACCGGAACCTTCAGCGGTTCCAAAGTCTAGCAAGCGGTCCCTTCGTAGGAAGGGTAAGACGCCGGTGTCCTCCATCCAACCGGAGGCACCGGATAGCTTCTTGAGGCGCTTAACAGCGCCTCCATTGAGGAGGAGCACCGCCTTTATTATGAGTGTGGTGATCCGAAGTTCATCCGCCAAGAGCGGGCCGACTGAAGCTTGCACCAGCCTTCTAACAGGCTTTGAAGTAAGTTTAGAATATGTAAAATATTACTGCATAGACAAGAGTTCGTGATGCTTAGTTCGTGTTCGGAAAGAAAAGCCGGACTAAGGATCTAAAAAGATATACGCAGGAGTCTAACATAAGTATGTCAATATGCGAATGCAGCGCTGCCGACCTCTGCCAAGACCGACCGTGGAGGTCAATGCATTGAAGAAGAGCCTTGAGCGGTTCGAGAACGAGCTCGGCCTTGCCAAGAAGCAGCTCGAGGACAGGGAAGGTAAGCAATACCTTATTAAAGAAATACCTTATAGAAAGGATTCGGTTGCAAAAAATGACAGGAATAACATGGGTATTGTAGGGGCCACGAACAAGGTGGCGACCACAAGGAAGCAAAGGCGCTGGACGAAAGCAAAGCGGCGGAGCGAACCGAGCGAGAGAAGCAGGAGGAGCGGGTGGCGGAGGTGCGGCAAGAGCTCCGTGCTCGTGGAAAAACACGAGAGTTTGGAGCGTGACTCGAAGACTCGAGAGTCCGAGCTCGCCTCGGCTCTTGAGAGTGCCAAAGCTGCTAAGGCCGAAGCCCAAACAGCCCTCCAAGAAATTGAATCATTAAAGAAGATGGCGGGTAAGGCATTCTTTATGCAAAGCAAGCATGTGAAAGTGAATTACCTATTACTTACCCGGATTCAGAGCTCTCCAGGAGCATTCGCAGATCTGCCCGTAGTGTGTTCGATGTTGCCGCGTTCTACCGCGCCAAGGAGGGGAGCTCGACGGAGAAGGTGTTCTGGTCTCGGTATCTTTGAGGCCGAGCGTCCGATGCCCCTGAGCGACCGGTGAAGCGGTGGTCGAGCTCCACAAGGTCATTGAACAGGCCATGAAGGGCCTCATAGTTCGGTTGTGGCCATTGGAAGCCATGCACTGGAGCTACTTCAGGTTAGTGCAGCGGTGGTGGGCCTTTGTCCATGGATTGAAGTCATCAAGCGCCCGTCTGCATTGAAGGTGCCCGTCGGGCCTTGCCCGTGCTAAAGTGCATTAGGGCAAGCCGGATGCGGAGAAGCTTGTGACGGACGGGCCAATCAAGGGCAAGGATCATCGCAAGCCCGAAATGTACTATGAGGGCGTCTGAAGGGTGCCCGCCAGATAGCGGATGAGTGCTCCAAAGATGTAATTTTTGAATAGACTCGCATTTGTTATCCTCAGACGCTGAAAACTTGTTCATATGCGCTTAAGAAACGCTTGTTAATTTAAAATATTACCTTCATGCGGCCGCTTATCAAATTTGAGAGATGGCAAGTCGTTATTTCAGCCCCCATGCCACGAAAGTCTTTGGGGTGTTCGGGATAAACTTGAGCGCTCTTGTTCCCATTCTTGGGTCCGTCGAGGGAGGCTCTCAACGCAACGAACAAGGCAGCCGGACTTATAGTGCTTGAACACTCTCACTTAGCCATAGAATTCTATAATTTTAAATTTCGGCGAAGCCCCTAGTATTCGGAAGACCGAGTTCGGGGCGCAATCCACGCCTTGGCCGGATAATGCCGGTTCCTCGCTCTAAGCGGCATAAGTCTTTAGGGACTCGAAGAAACCTGAACAGCGACCGACTCTCGCCTTATCATGACGGTCAGTTTTAGCTTTCTCCACTTAGGTGCTCAACCCAGCTCAACTGGGGCACAATCGCAGTGGTTCTCCCAGTGCTACCTTAGCCGATATAACGGAACGTAAGGTACCAAAACATGGGAGCTGGGCAAACCCAACTATTGACCCAAGACATGATTCGGAGCCGATGCATATAATGCTATAAGTTCGGGCTGCCGCACTTGTGAAAGTGTTCGGACTTATCACACCATACTTACAGTCTTGAAGCCCCTGGTGTATTGGCCGTACCAAAGTGTACGGGTGCAATATGTCATGAGATGAACATATATATAGATAAAGAAAGGAGTGCAGTAATAGGCAAAAGCTATGTATTGTTTATTCAAAAAGGTACTGCAATGAAAGCAGAACGATACAAATAGTGCGATAAGCAAGGGATGGGACTATTTGACATGTCCCCTCCAGGGGTAAGCTGCGGGATGGTATGTAAAACAGGTACAATGCTCGTAGTAGAGACCACCTGGACATTCGACGTAGCTTTCTGCTTCCCTGGCTGTTGCATCGTGAGTTCGGCAATTCTAGTGCCGGACAGGACTTCTGGAAAACGGAGTCCTGAAAGTAAGAAAAAAGAAGAAAAGAAAAAGAATGACACAATCGGGAGCCCCTGGTGCGGTTTAGCCGCATTCTGGGCGTGCCGTGGTCGTGGCCCGTCTCCTTATGCCCATGATATCTCCAGAGCATAGTTATGTACGCGTAGTACTGGCTTCACAATTTCGCGAGGGCTGGGGTTGGGGTCGGATTGCTACGCGTGCTTGGATCGTGCCAGGCGATCTTGTTGTAGGTTACTCCGGGCGCGCTTGACAGTGTCCGGACGTTTAGTGGCCGGACTCGAGAATTGTTGTGAGAGGCTGCTTTGCACCTCCGCCGCGAGGGCCGCCGTGTGCTCCTCCGTTTGTAGAGAGCGTTCGGTGTTTCCATTGACCGTGATTACTCCTCGAGGGCCTGGCATCTTGAGCTTGAGGTACGCGTAGTGCGGCACCGCATTGAATTTTGTGAATGCGGTTCGTCCGGCAAAGGCGTGATTGCCGCCATGAACGGTACTATGTCGAAGATTAACTCTTCACTTCGGAAGTTATCCGGGATCCAAGACCACTTCGAGTGTAACTGAGCCTGTACAATTGGCCTCTACACCTGGTATGACGCCTTTAAAGGTCGTCTTTGTGGGTTTAATCCTTGAGGGGTCTATGCCCATTTTGCGCACTGTATCCTGAAAAAGAAGGTTCAGGCTGCTACCGCCGTCTATCAGGACTCTAGTGAGTTGAAGTCTGTCGATGATTGGGTCAAGAACCAATGCGGCGAATCCGCCGTGACGGATGCTAGTGGGGTGGTCCCTTCGATCAAATGTGATCGGGCAGGAGGACCATGGGTTGAACTTCGGGGCGACTGGCTCCATCGCATATACGTCCCTTAGTGCATGCTTCCACTCCCTTTTGGGTATATGGGTTGCGTATATCATGTTCACTATCCGCACTTGTGTGGGAAAGCCCTTCTGTCCTCTATTGTTCGCGGTCGGGCTCTTCCTCGCCATCGCTATGCAGCCCCTTGTCATTGAGTTCGCACTTAGCTTGCTCGCTTGCTTGAACACCCAACAATCCTCGTTGGTGTGATTGGCTGGTTTTTCGGGTGCCATGTATCTAGCACAAGCGATCGAAAGTATTCGGTCCAAGTTGGACGGGCCCCGGTATTTCTTTTGAATGGCTTCTTCCGCTGACCGGGTTTAGAGCCTCTGAATCCGGCATTGACTGCCGTATCTTCATCATTATCGCTGTTAATGCGGCGCTTGTTCTTGTTGCGACGCGACCTGCCATTGCTGTCCTTGGTATCCGAACTACCAGGGTTTTTGGTCAAGTTGTTACTACGAGCTAGCCAGCTGTCCTCTCCCGCGCAAAAGCGGGTCATGAGTGTGGTGAGGGCTGCCATGGATTTCGGCTTTTCCTGTCCTAGGTGCCGGGCTAGCCACTCATCGCGGATGTTATGTTTGAAGGCTGCAAGGGCCTCTGCATCCGGACAGTTAACGATTTGATTTTTCTTGGTTAGGAACCATGTCCAGAATTGTCTGGCCGATTCTTCTGGCTGCTGAATTATGTGGCTGAGGTCATCGGCGTCTGGTGGTCGCACATATGTGCCCTGGAAGTTATCAAGGAATGTGGCTTCCGTGTCCTCCCAACAACCAATTGATTCTCAGCGGCAAGCTGTTGAGCCAATGCCGAGCTGGTCCTTTAAGCTTGAGTGGGAGGTATTTGATGGCATGTAGATCATCACCGTGGGCCATGTGGATATGGAGGAGATAGTCCTCGATCCGCATCGCAGGATCTGTGGTACCATCGTATGATTCGATGTTTACGGGTTTGAAGCCCTCGTGATTTGATGATCCATTACTTCATCTGTGAAGCATAGTGGGTGTCTTGGCGCCTCAGATTGGGCTATATCACGGCGTAGCTCATATGAGCTTTGTCTCATCGTGTTCGCCCGACCGGAGTTGTTGTATCCAGCGTGAAGGTTATCATCACGTGTCGTGGGGCGCCCACGCGATCCGTAGATCGATCTTGTTTGCCTTGCCTTGTCCTCCAATATGTCTCGCAGGTCTGGAGCGTTTCCCCGTGCCTTGGTACTTTTCGAGCGACGCCGGAGTGCGGCTTGAATGGAGGATCTAGAGGCCTCTCTGTCGCGACCACGGGGTGGCCGGTCGGCCGCTTCATGCGCTGGTGATGTAGGTTTGGGTGTTGCTTCCTCTAGTTGGGGTTGCAGCCTGCGTTTGGGGTATCTCTTGGAGGGGCGTTCGAGTTCATACTCTTCGGCTGCAAGGACTTCAGTCCATCTGTCAGCTAGCAAGTCTTGGTCAGCTCTAAGCTACCGCTGCTTTTTCTTGAGGCTGCTTGCCGTGGCCATAAGCCTGCGTTTGAAACGCTCCTGTTCGGCGGGATCCTCGAGCACGACAAATTCATCGTCGCCGAGGCTTGCCTCGCCTTCGAGGGGGGCGATAATTATCGCCCTCTACCTCTCTTCTCGCAGACCGTCGTGCGGACTTGCTTCTCCCTCCTCCCGTGATGAATCCTGCAGGAGGGTTGTCTTAACCTTTGTCCGGTGTTATTATCTCCCGTGCCGGAATCACCATTTTTGCTGTGGCGGGATTTAGAGCGGCGCCGCTGACGCCGACGCTTGGGCTGTTTCTTGGAGGGGTCATCCTCCGCTTTTCCATCGTCGTTCCCATCTTTTGGGATGTCCACCATGTATATGTCGTATGACGAGGTGACCTTCCGATTGCCTCGTAGGTGCTGGTTCTTGGTCGCCTCCGGCATCGCCGTCCATACCGTCGATGTCTTGAGTCGAAGTCGAGCATGTCGGTTAAATCATCGGCAGTGGCTACAAAGTGGGTGGTGGGTGGGCGTTGAATTTCTTCGTCGTCCGCATCCCAACCTTCCCGACCATAGTCCGCCAGGCTCTCCCGATAAAGAGAGAGACTTTAGTGAATTCAAGATGTCGCCAAAGGGCGAGTCTTTGAAAGATGTCCGCGGCAGTGAACTCCATGACCGGCGCCAATCGGATTCGATTGGCGGGCGCTGAGGGTTCGGAGCCCGAGAGGAGTCCGCACCTGGAGTCAAGGTCTTTGCAAAGGATAGGGATGGAGTTCGGCTCAATCGCCGTTGAGATCGTAGCCCCCGAGGCGGTGTCCAACCAACCGTCCTCGATCGGCGAAACCGGCTCCGGATTAAGGGTCGGAGCGGGCACTGGTGCAGCCTCGAGGCACTGTTCGCGGCAGAGCTAGATCGTACCCATCGAGACAAGGCGGCGCGCTTGGTTGTGGCTCGAATCTGTCGAAGATCAAGTCTCCGCGGACATCGGCCGTATAGTTCAAGCTTCCAAATCTGACCTGATGGCCAGGGGCGTAGCTTTCGATCTGCTCCAGATGGCCAAGTGAATTGGCCCGCGGTGCAAAGCCGCCGAATACGAAGATCTGTCCGGGGAGAAAAGTCTCACCCTGGACCACGTCGTTGTTGATGATCGAAGGAGCCATCGGGCCTATAGGTGACGACACAGAGGAACTCTCAATGAAAGCACCAATGTCGGTGTCAAAACCGGCGGATCTCGGTAGGGGGTCCCGAACGGTGCGTCTAGGCGGATGGTAACAGGAGACAAGGGACACGATGTTTTTACCCAGTTTCGGGCCCTCTCGATGTAGGTAATACCCTACTCCCGCTTGATTAATATTGATGATATGGGTAGTACAAGAGTAGATCTACCACGAGATCGAGAGGCTAAACCCTAGAAGCTAGCCTATGGTATGATTGTTGTTCGTCCCACGGACTAAAACCCTCCGGTTTATATAGACACCGGATAGGGTTAGGGTTACACAGAGTCGGTTACAATGGTAGGAGATCTACATATTCAGACGCCAAGCTTGCCTTCCACGCCAAGGAAAGTCCCATCCGGACACGGGACGAAGTCTTCAATCTTGTATCTTCATAGTCTAGGAGTCCGGCCAAAGATGATAGTTCGGCTATCCGGACACCCCCTAGTCCAGGACTCCCTCAGTGGTCCTCGTGCTTTGGGCACTACAGTTCCCATACTAACTGCTCGTGTTTGGGTGCTCTATGGTGGAGACGGTGTTGTGTCAACTGGAACTGGGTTACTATCTGCTTGGGTTGGGGTTAGAAGGGGTGTAGCTGGTTCTGTGTCCAACTGGGTAGGGGTACAATCTGCAAGAGTCTGGGTTATGTGTGGTGGGGTTGGTTCTTAGGCAAGTACAACCGTGGTTCTATTTGCATCAATTGGTAGCACTATCTTTTCTGAAGACCGTGTTGTTACTCCCTTGGATACTGCGATCACCCTCTCCAATTCAAATGGCTGATAAACAAGAAAAGTATTGAATGTACAGACATTGTATGATACAGGTGCAATGGATAGTGGGGAATAAAATAGGGCATGAAATAATTCACAGTTATGTTGTCTAACCAAACGGGATAGCATGACACAATTTCACATATATGATGGCTAACTAAACAGGATAGCATGACACAATTTCACATTATGATGGCTAATTAAAAAGGATGGAAAGACATAGTTCAAAATATGATGACTATGTAAACAGGATGACATGATATAACTATATAATGTGTTTATTAAATAGGTTGGCATGCCATAATTCACATACATGCCGCCTATGGAAACATGATAGCATGATATAATTCACAGATAGAATGACATAATTCAAAATATGATGACTGTAAACACTAAAAAGGATGAGATGATATAACTATATGATGTCTTTATTAAATGGGTTGCCATGCCATAATTTAGATAGATGTTGTGTATGTAAACATGATGGCATGATATAATTCAAATATATGATTTATATAGTAAGCAAGTAAGTAGATGACAATCCATATATGATGTAAAAACTAAGCAATGAAAGTAAGCAGATGGCAATCCATATATGATGGCAGACTAAGGCATAGCCTAGTGGTGGGAAGGGGCTGATGCCTTCCCACCCACCCAGGTTCAAGGCATGGTACTTGCAATTTGGGTTTGTTGCACCAATTATACTGTAAGGGGTTCCCTTACAGTCTTTCTGTAAAAAAACATGCATGACATGGGTAATATAACCCTGCCAAGTTTGAGCATAGACCTCAGGGGGAAATAGGACTGGTCATCAGTCTCTGAATCCTCCTCTGAGGAGCTGTCTATAACCAGCAAGATGTCTGCTTTAGCGAGTAGCATTGTCTCGCTCAATACCTTGTTTTCACTCCAGATATTTCCATCACCGCTTCAAATGGCCGATGCACAGGAAGAGTAGTTGAATATACAAACGTTGTCGACAAATGGAACACATAATACAAAAAAATGATAGCATGATATAATTCACATACATGATGATTGGCTAAACAACATGGCATTGCATAATTCACATATATAATGCCTTTGCAACAAGATAGCATTGCATAATTCACATATATAATGTCTTGCAACAAGATGGCAATGCATAATTCACATATATGGTAATTAGACACTAAACAGGCGGCGTTCACACAAAGCATGTCTAAACTAATCAAATGACATAGAAATGCAAGACACCATACGCACGATATGAGCAACATAACCCTGCCAAGTTAGAGCATACACCTCTGGGGGGAAATAGGACTGGTTCTGTCTCTGAATCCTCCTCCGAGGAGCTATCCAGAATCAAGTAGATATGTCAGATAGCATAGTCTACTCTGAAGACCTTGTTTTCACTCCAGAATCTTCCATCATCGTGTCAAATGGATGATGCACACGAAGAGTAGTTGAATGTACTAACATCATAGACAAATGTAATACGTAACGAAAAAAAGGATTGCCTGATATAATTCACATATAAGATGACTGGGTAAGCAGGATGGCATTGCAAAATTCACATATATGATGCCTTGCTAAACAAGATGGTGTTGCATAATTCACATAAGCGACGAATAAACTAAACAGATGGCATTCACACAAAGCATGTCTAAACTAAGCAGGTGACATATTTGATGTATAAAGTAAGCAATGCAAGGCACCATATGCATGATATAACCGACATCAGCATGCCAAGTTAGAGCGAAGACCTCAGTGGGTAAACAGGAGTGGTCTTCTCCTTCTGAATCCCCCTCAGAACAGATGTCTTCCTCTCGGTTACAATCTGAAATTGATGGAGGGGGGCTGCCTTTGCGCCTACCATAGAGCGACGTCTGCATGAAATTTTATTGCCACGCAAGGCTCGTCTCTTTTGCTCTACAGGTTCAGTTCCATTGTGTACAATAAGTAACATGCATAGGAATAAAACATAGTGAGATTGTATAAGGAGTGCATGCAGAAATCCAGAGTGATGGTAGCAACCTGTGGATAGACCCAAAACCAATGATAGCAGGCAGATAATGGCTTCAGTTAAAAAATACAGATAATGGCTTCTTTACTGTTTGTTTCCCACCCAAAATGAAAATCATAGTAGACACTAGAGATTAACCAGATAGTAGATAGATACTATTGATTGCGGCCCCGATATGTACCCCACAACCATTTAAAAACTCAAGTTCGACCATTAGTTTGGAGCTGACTTAGAGTCTAATCGGTGAACAGGACGATAAAGTAGCATGTAATATTAAGCGATGCATAACATAAGCAGACACGAAAGAGTGCGGCCTCTCTTGTGGACCCGTGTAGTCCTCGATGTCATCTACTCGGTTGATGAAGGTAATGCAGTTGTCATGGCTGCTGGCGAAGGGGAAGAAGATTTGAGGCGGCAAAAGACAGTCTGGAGGCCGGATTCCTGCTGTGCTGGATCCTTCTGTCGTTGGAGCAGCTGAGCTGGGGTGGACGACGGTGCAGCAGGAGCGTGACAAACCACACAAGGTTTTCTTTGACAACTATCTGTAAGAGAAGTAATTATGTAGAGGCTCATTTGAATTGGAGGATTCTAACAACGCATGGATAGGAAATACACAGTAATAGGATAGGAATGCACGTGCAAAACAGCGAATTTATAAACACATGATTTCTGCCAATCTGGGTGTTTGGTTCACAAGAATTGGAAGATCATGAGATGCAAAGAAGCATGGTGAGTTTAAGTCAAACCACAAGAAAATGTACGGTTATAATGCTATTATGCTACTATCTCTTAGTCTTGTTCTTCATGAATAGGAATTTGAAAAGGAGGACAAGTGGATATTGAAATTCGTACAGTTTTTCTTTCAAGGAGACACTAAAGGAACAAATCCTACAGTTTTCCTTTGCTCCATTCCTTTGAACCAAATGCATGAATAGTAGTACCATAGGAAACTTTCCAATTCCTATGTTTTTCCTTCACTTTTCCTTTCAAGCACTGGCAATTCTAGTAGGCAGGCTTGAGAAAGGGAAAGCCTACACTAAAAAAATGTCTTTGTGCTACTTCTACTACTTTGGACCCAGGCCACTGCCCTACTAGCTCAACTCCCAGGCCCATCGACAAATGGCACAGCTCAAACGCGTAGAGATAAATAATGATGGCGTTCAAGAGAGTCCATCACGGATAGCTAAGTTGCCTGGTACCTCACTGCTTGTCATATAGTAGGAGAAACTAATCGTATTTCACGTTACTACGTGTGCTCAGTGGACAATATATATAACATATAGAGTAAAAAAGAGATGCAACAAGTGTACAACCTCTTTGGCGAAGCCATGTCGATCTCAACGTGATTGGGTTGGTCGGTGAGGATGATCCAGCTGACTTGGCTGTTGGAGGAGGGGAAGAAGATCTTAGGCATCTTGAGATGGAGCCCGGGGTACTGCTCAACTGTGATGGAGGGTTTCGTCGTTGGAGCAGCTCCAGTGAGTTGTACGACGCCGAGGCTGAAGCAGGACAAGAGAGACAATGTTAACCTGAGTGGAATTCTAATAGCATCTCCAATAGATGACGTAAAATACATAACCACAAAGTGCTAGATGTAAAATACATCAGCCGCTCATCTCTGAACTTAACTGTCGAAACTGAATTTAACTGTCGAAACTGAATTAACTATCAAAACTGAATTTTGCTGTCGAAACTGAATTTTAATGTTGAAACTGACTGCACTAGTAGCAGAAAAGTAGTAGCAGCAGCGCGTGCGAGAGCCGGGGCACCTGGTCATGTAGCAGTTCATCTTCAAACTCCACCCCCCTGAGCCGCCAGCCACCACCGGCCAAACCGCCGCCCCTCGCCGCCCGCGGCAGGCGGTGCGCCGCCCCGCCCGCCTCGAAACCACTACCCATCGCCGGTCCGCCCTCGCCCCGGCCATCGCTCTAGCCCCCCTGCGTGCCGAAGCTTTTTCTCCAGTGATCTGCCATCGCTTGCCCACCATTGCCCCCACCACGAACCCTAAGATAGATAGTGGGGTACCTCTCATGAGCCCCCTCCCCTATGGTTGGTTCTTCCTTAACTCCATGAGCCCCCCACACACACCCCTTGAAAATCGATCGACCCAAAAGTCGATTCAATGATCAAGTGTAGCTAAATCGAGCAGCATCGCAAGCAAGAGCAAGAGCGAGAGCAGCAGCGCGAGCAAGAGCAAGAGCAAGAGCAGACCAGGCAGGGAACTGAGAGCAAGAGCAGAGCAGCAGTGTGAGCGAGAGCTAAAGCAACATCAGCTCCTACTGATGTGGACGTCGCCGCCGAGGGAGCGACACCGTGGATGAAGTGGGCCGGCGACGCCGCCGTGGATGGAGCCGCGCCATGTCGGCTTGGGACCGAGCGCCGGCAGCACCGTGAGATCGAATCAAGAAGAAAATGCGGTGATTAGTGTACAAACTCTTTGTTGGCGCCGATTAGGCCTCAGCTTCATCCGAGGAAACGGTGATGATGCTGCTCTTCCGATGGTGCAGGTGAAGACGGTGGTGTGGGAATGGAGGTGGCGCGAAAGACGAGGGGAACGTCGGGGCAGCTCCTTGGAGGTGTTGGACGGGGTGGCTGAACCGGCGGGATGACGAGATCGACGATGGATCCTCATCAGGTACGGTGGATGAGGGACGTCGAGGTGTTGTTGTGGACGACATCGTCGGGGAAGAGGCTCCGGCTGGGTGGCGGACGGAGGATGGTGTGGGGCTTCGCAGGTTTTCGCGGCCTCGATGTATGAATGGGTGGGCTGATGGGATGGGAGTGGGGAACCATGGCTTAGGGACGCGTTGTCCAAAATGTGGGGTAAGTTACAAAAGTACCCCCACCAATTTGAGCTAGGCGGTTCTTTCGGTTCAAGGGTATCACGGGCATTTCGCGTGTCAGGATTTCGCAGGAGGTGGGAGTTTTCGCGCGCGTTGTAATTTTGGGATAGCAAGACGTGGGTTGAGATGGAGGGAGTTTTCGGAGCACAACAAGACAAAGATATATCTTAAATATTTTGGGGTAACAAGGCGCGGGTTGAAATTTCCGGACAAGCGTAACTTGTATTGTACCAAATCAATTCACACTTCCGTCAACGAAAAAACAAAAAGAAATCAATTTGCACCACACAAGAGAGTCTAGTCCCATGTACTGTACCAAATCAATTCACACTACAAATGTGATATGTCTCCAACCTATCTATAATTTTTTATTGTTCCATGCTATTATATTATCTCTTTTGGATGTTTAATGGGCTTTACTATGCACATTTATATTATTTTTGGGACTAACCTATTAACCGAAGGCCCAGTGCAAATTGTTGTTTTTTGCCTATTTGAGTGTTTCGCAGAAAAGGAATATCAAACGGAATCCAAACAGAATGAAACCTTCGGGAGAGTTATTTTTGGAACAAACGCAATCCAGGAGACTTGGAGTGGACATCAAGGAGGCAACGAGGCGGCCACGAGGTAGGGAGGCGCGCCCAAGGGGTAGCCGCGCCCCCACCCTCGTGGGCCCCTCGTGGCTCCACCGACCTACTTCTTTCACCTATATATACTCATATACCCCGAAAACATCCTAGAGCACCACGAAACCCTATTTCCACCGCCGCAACCTTCTGTACCCGTGAGATCCAATCTTGGGGCCTTTTCCGGCGCTCCGTTGGAGGGGGAATCGATCATGGAGGGCTTCTACATCAACACCATAGCCTCTCCAATGATGTGTGAGTAGTTTACCACAGACCTTCGGCTCCATAGTTATTAGCTAGATGGCTTCTTCTCTCTCTTTGGATCTCAATACAAAGGTCTCCTCGCTCTTCTTGGAGATCTATTTGATGTAATTCTTTTTGCGGTGTGTTTGTCGAGATCCGATGAATTGTAGGTTTAAGATCAAGATTATCTATGAACAATATTTGGTTCTTCTCTAAATTCTTACATGTATGATTTAAATATCTTTGCAAGTCTCTCCGAATTATCAGTTTGGTTTGGCCTACTAGATTGATCTTTCTTGCAATGGGAGAAGTGCTTAGCTTTGGGTTCAATCTTGCGGTGTCCTTTCCCAGTGATAGCAGGGGCAACGAGGCACGTATTGTATTGTTTCCATCGAGGATAAAAAGATGGGGTTTATGTCATATTGCTTGAGTTTATCCCTCTACATCATGTCATCTTGCCTAATGCGTTACTCTGTACTTATGAACTTAACACTCTAGATGCATGCTGGATAGCGGTCGATGTGTGGAGTAATAGTAGTAGATGAAAAATCGTTTCGGTCTACTTGTCGCAGACGTGATGCATATATACATGATCATGCCTAGATATTCTCATAACTATGCGCTTTTCTATCAATTTCTCGACAGCAATTTGTTCACCCACCGTAGATCATGCTATCTTGTGAGAAGCCACTAGTGAAACCTATGGCCCCCGGGTCTATCTTCCATCATATTATTTTCCTACCAATTTACTATTTCTTCCTTCTTTTATTTTGCAATCTTTACTAACCAATCTATATCATAAAAAGACCAAAATATTTATCTTATTATCTCTATCATATCTCACTTTTGCAAGTGGCCGTGAAGGGATTGACAGCCCCTTTATCGCGTTGGTTGCAAGGTTCTTATTTGTTTGTGTAGGTACGAGGCGATTTGTGTGTATCCTCCTACTGGATTGATACCTTGGTTCTCAAAAACTGAGGGAAATACTTATGCTACTTTGCTGCATCACCCTTTCCTCTTCAAGGGAAAACCAACACATGCTCAAGAGGTAGCAAGAAGGATTTCTGGCGTCGTTGTCGGGGAGGTTTACACCAAGTCAAGTCAAGAGTTGATATCCCGTCAACTAGCCGATTTCTGGCTCCATTGCTAGGGAGATCTATGCACAAGTCAAGACATTCCAAGTACCCATCATAAACTCTTATCCCTCGCATTACATTATTTGCCATTTGCCTCTCGTTTTCCTCTCCCCCACTTCACCCTTGCCGTTTTATTCGCCTTCTTTTCTGTTCGTCTGTTTTTGCTTGGTTCTTGTGTGCTTGTGTGTTGGATTGTTTGTCATGATGCCTCAAGACAATACTAAATTGCGTGACTTTTCCAATACCAACAACAATGATTTTCTTAGCACTCTGATTGCTCCTCTTTCGGATGCTGAATCTTGTGGAATTAATGCTGCTTTGTTAAATCTTGTCATGAAAGATCAATTCTCTGGCCTTCCTAGTGAAGATGCCGCTACACATCTAAACAACTTTGTTGATTTGTGTGATACGCAAAAGAAGAATGACATGGATAACGATATTGTTAAATTGAAGCTATTTCCATTTTCTCTTAGAGATCATGCTAAAACTTGGTTTTCGTCTTTGCCCAAAAATAGTATGGATTCATGGAATAAGTGCAAAGATGCTTTTATCTCTAAGTATTTTCCTCCGCTAAAATCATTTCTCTTAGAAACGGTATTATGAATTTTAAGCAACTTGATCATGAGCATGTTGCACAAGATTGGGAGAGGATGAAATTAATGATACATAATTGCCCTACACATGGTTTGAATTTATGGATGATTATACAAAAAAATTATGCTGGATTGAATTTTGCTTCTAGAAATCTTTTAGATTCGGCTGCGGGAGGCACTTTTATGGAAATCACTTAGGGAGAAGCTACTAAACTCCTAGATAATATTATGGTTAATTATTCTCAATGTCACACCGAAAGATCTACTAGTAAAAAGGTTCATGCGATAGAAGAGATTAATGTTTTGAGTGGGAAGATGGATGAACTTATGAAATTGTTTGGTAATAAGAGTGCTCCTATTGATCCTAATGATATGCCTTTGTCTACTTTGATTGAGAATAATAAATAATCTATGGATGTTAATTTTATTGGTAGGAACAATTTTGGTAACAATGTGTATAGAGGTAATTTTAATCCTAGGCCGTTTCCTTGTAATCCCTCTAATAATTATGATAATTCCTACAACAACTCTTATGGAAATTATAATAATATGCCCTCTGATTTTGAGACTAGTGTTAAAGAATTTATTAGTTCGCAAAAGAATTTCAATGCTTTGCTTGAAGAAAAATTGCCTAAGATTGACGAGTTGGCTAGGAACGTGGATAGAATTTCTCTTGATGTTGATTCTTTGAAACTTTGATCTATTCCACCTAAGCATGATATCAATGAGTCTCTCAAAGCTATGAGAATTTCCATTGATGAGTGCTAAGAAAGAACCGCTAGGATGCGTGCAAAAAAGGATTGCTTTATGAAAGCGTGTTCTTCTAGTTTTCATGATAATAAGGATGAAGATCTAAAAGTGATTGATGTGTCTCCTATTAAATCTTTGTTTTGCAATATGAATCTGGATAAAGATGGGACTGGAGATGAGTCAACTTTAGTTAAGAGGCGTCCCAATGATTCAGAGTTTTTAGATCTCGATGCAGAAATTGGTAAAAGTGGGATTGAAGAGGTCAAAACTTTACATAGCAATGAACCCACTATTTTGGATTTCAAGGAATTTAATTATGATAATTGCTCTTTGATAGATTGTATTTCCTTGTTTCAATCCGTGCTAAATTCTCCTCGTGCTTATGATCAAAATAAAGCTTTTACCAAACATATCGTTGATGCTCTAATGCAATCTTATGAAGAGAAAATTGAATTAGAAGTTTCTATCCCTAGAAAAATTTATGATGAGTGGTAACCTACTATTAAAATTAAGATTAAAGATCATGAGTGCTATGCTTTGTGTGATTTGGTGCTAGTGTTTCCTCTATTCCAAAAACTTTGTGTGATGTGTTAGGTTTCCGTGAATTTGATGATTGTTCTTTAAATTTGCACCTTGCGGATTCCACCATTAAGAAACCTATGGGAAGGATTAATGATGTTCTTATTGTTGCAAATAGGAATTGTGTTCCTGTAGATTTCATCGTTCTTGATATAGATTGGAATCCTACATGTCCTATTATTCTTGCTAGACCCTTCCTTAGAACGATTGGTGCAATTATTGATATGAAGGAAGGGAATATTAGATTCCAATTTCCATTAAGGAAAGGCATGGAACAATTTCCTAGGAAGAAAATTAAATTACCTTATGAATCTATTATAAGAGCCACTTATGGGTTGCATACCAAAGATGATAATACCTAGATCTATTCTTGCCTTTATGCCTAGCTAGGGGCGTTAAACGATAGCGCTTGTTGGGAGGCAACCCAATTTTTTTTGTTGCTTTTTGTTTATGTTTAGTAATAAATTATTCATATAGCCTCTGTTTAGATGTGGTTTTATGTTTTAATTAGTGTTTGTGCCAAGTAGAACCAATAGGATCTTCTAGGGTGATAGTTATTTGATCTTACTGAAAAAGTCAGAAACTTTATTCTCAGGAAAGCAATTGTTAAAAAACACAAGAAAGTGATAAAATACTTATTCCAATTGCAGTAGATCAATAATCAAATTATATAGGTCTTCCTATTTTTGTACAATTTTTCGAGTTCCAGAAGTTTGCGTTTGATACAGATTACTACAGACTGTTCTGTTTTTGACAGATTCTGTTTTTCGGGTGTTGTTTGCTTATTTTGACGAATCTATGGCTAGTATCGGGGGGTATGAACCATAGAGAAGTTGGAATACACTAGGTTTAACACCAATATAAATAAATAATGAGTTAATTACAGTACCTTAAAGTGGTGGTTTTTTTTCGCTAACGGAGCTCATGAGATTTTCTGTTGAGTTTTGTGTTGTAAAGTTTTCAAGTTTTTGGGTAAAGATTTGATGGATTATGGAACAAGGAGTGGAAAGAGCCTAATCTTGGGGATTCCCAAGGCACCCCAAGGTAAAATTCAAGCACAACCAAAAGCCTAAGCTTGGGGATGCCCCGGAAGGCATCCCCTCTTTCGTCTTCGTCTATCGGTAACTTTACTTGAGGCTATATTTTTATTCATCACATGATATGTGTTTTGCTGGAGCGTCTTGTATGACTTGAGTCTTTGCTTTTTAGTTTACCAGAATCATCCTTTCTGTACACACCTTTTGGGAGAGACACACATGAATTGGAATTTATTAGAATACTCTATGTGCTTCACTTATATCTTTTGAGCTAGATAATTTTGCTCTAGTGCTTCACTTATATCTTTTTTGAGCACGGTGGTGGTTCTATTTTATAGAAATTATTGATATCTCATGCTTCACTTAAATTATATTGATAATCTTATAGAACAGCATGGTAGTTTGCTTTGGGTATAAAATTAGTCCTAATATGATGAGCATCCAACATGGGTATAATTAAAACTATCATATAAAGTGCATTGAATACTATGAGAAGTTTGATTCTTTATAATTGTTTTGAGATATGAAGATGGTGATATTAGAGTCATGCTAGGTGAGTAGTTGTGAATTTGAGAAATAATTGTTCTAAAGTTTGTGATTCCCATAGCATGCACGTATGGTGAACCGTTATGTGATGAAGTCGGAGCATGATTTATTTATTGATTTCTTCCTTATGAGTGGCGGTCGGGGAAGAGCGATGGTCTTTTCCTACCAATCTATCCCCCTAGGAGCATGTGCGTAGTACTTCGTTTCGATAACTAATAGATTTTTGCAATAAGTATGTGAGTTCTGTATGACTAGTGTTGAGTCCATGGACTACGCACTCTCACCCTTCCACCATTGCTAGCCTCTCTAATACCGCGCACCCTTCGCCGGTATCATACACCCACCATACACCTTCCTCAAAACAGCCAATGTACCTACCTATTATGGCATTTCCATAGCCATTCCGAGATATATTGCCATGCAACTTACCACCGTTCCGTTGTTACGACATGTTTCATCATTGTCATATTGCTTTGCATGATCATGTAGTTGACATCGTATTTGTGGCAAAGCCACCTTTATAATTCTTTCATACATGTCACTCTTGATTTATTGCATATCCTGATACACCGCCGGAGGCATTCACATAGAGTCATATTTTGTTCTAAGTATTGAGTTGTAACTTTTGAGTTATAAGTAAATAAAAGTGTGATGATCATCATTATTAGAGCATTGTCCCAAGTGAGGAAAGGATGATGGAGACTGTGATTCCCCCATAAGTCGGGATGAGACTCCGGATGAAAAAAAGAAAAAAAAGAGGCCATAAACAATGAGGAAAGCCCCAAATAAAAAATGAGAGGAAAAGAGAGAAGGGACAATGTTACTATCCTTTTACCACACTTGTGCTTCAAAATAGCACCATGATCTTCATGATAGAGAGTCTCCTATGTTGTCACTTTCATATACTAGTGGGAATTTTACATTATAGAACTTGGCTTGTATATTCCAATGATGGGCTTCCTCAAAATGCCCTAGGTCTTCGTGAGCAAGCGAGTTGGATGCACACCCACTTAGTTTCTTTTTGTTGAGCTTTCATACACTTATTGCTTTAGTGCATCCGTTGCATGGCAATCCCTACTCACTCACATTGATATCTATCGATGGGCATCTCCATAGCCCATTGATACGCCTAGTTGATGTGAGGCTATCTTCTCCTTTTTGTCTTCTCCACAACCACCCTTCTATTCCACATATAGTGCTATGTCCATGGCTCACGCTCATGTATTGCGTGAAGATTGAAAAGGTTTGAGAACATCAAAAGTATGAAACAATTGCTTGGCTTGTCATCGGGGTTGTGCATGATTTAAATATTTTGTGTGATGAAGACAGAGCATAGCCAGACTATATGATTTTGTAGGGATAACTTTCTTTGGCCATGTTATTTTGAGAAGACATGATTGCTCTGTTAGTATGCTTGAAGTGTTATTATTTTTATGTCAATATTAAACTTTTATCTTGAATCTTTCGTATCTGAACATTCATGCCACAAATAAAGAAAATTACATTGAGAATTATGTTAGGTAGCATTCCACATCAAAATTCTGTTTTTATCATTTACCTACTCGAGGACGAGCAGGAATTAAGCTTAGATGCCGATACGTCTCCAACGTATCTATAATTTTTTATTGTTCCATGCTATTATATTATCTGTTTTGGATGTTTAATGGGCTTTACTATGCACTTTTATATTATTTTTGGGACTAACCTATTAACCGAAGGCCCAGTGCAAATTGCTGTTTTTTGCCTATTTCAGTGTTTCACAGAAAAGGAATATCAAACAGAATCCAAATGGAATGAAACCTTCGAGAGAGTTATTTTTGGAACAAACGCAATCCAGGAGACTTGGAGTGGATGTCAAGGAAGCAATGAGGCAGCCACGAGGTAGGGAGGCGCGTCCCTCACCCTCGTGGGCCCCTCGTGGCTCCTCCGGCCTACTTCTTTCGCCTATATATACTCATATACCCCGAAAACATCCGAGAGCACCACGAAACCCTATTTCCACCACTTCAACCTTCTGTACCCGTGAGATCCCGTCTTGGGGCCTTTTCTGGCGCTCCGCCGAAGGGGGAATCGGTCACGGAGGGCTTCTACATCAACACCATAGCCTCTCCGATGATGTGTGAGTAGTTTACCATAGACCTTCGGGTCCATAGTTATTAGCTAGATGGCTTCTTCTCTCTCTTTGGATCTCAATACAAAGTTCTCCTCATTCTTCTTGGAGATCTATTCGATGAAATTCTTGTTGCGGTGTGTTTGTCGAGATCCGATGAATGTGGGTTTATGATCAAGATTATCTATGAACAATATTTGGTTCTTCTCTGAATTCTTATATGTATGATTTAAATATCTTTGCAAGTCTCTTCGAATTATCAGTTTGGTTTGGCCTACTAGATTGATCTTTCTTGCAATGGGAGAAGTGCTTAGGTTTGGGTTCAATCTTGCGGTGTCCTTTCCCAGTGACAGTAGGGGCAGCGAGGCACATATTGTATTGTTGCCATCGAGGATAAAAAGATGGGGTTTATATCATATTGCTTGATTTTATCCCTCTACATCATGTCATCTTGCCTAATGTGTTACTCTTTTCTTATGAACTTAATAGTCTAGATGCATGCTGGATAGCGGTCGATGTGTGGAGTAATAGTAGTAGATGCAGAATCATTTCGGTCTACTTGTCGCGGACGTGATGCCTATATACATGATCATGCCTAGATATTCTCATAACTATGCGCTTTTCTATCAATTGCTCGACAGTAATTTGTTCACCCATCGTAGATCATGCTATCTTGAGAGAAGCCACTAGTGAAACCTATGGCCCTGGGTCTATCTTCCATCATATTATTTTCCTATCAATTTACTATTTATTCCTTCTTTTATTTTGCAATCTTTACTTTCCAATCTATATCATAAAAATACCAAAAATATTTATCTTATTATCTCTATCAGATCTCACTTTTGCAGGTGGCCGTGAAGGGATTGACAACCTCTTTGTCGCGTTGGTTGCAAGGTTCTTATTTTTTTGTGTAGGTACGAGGTGATTTGCGTGTATCCTCCTAGTGGATGATACCTTGGTTATCAAAAGCTGAGGGAAATACTTACGCTACTTTGCTGCATCACCCTTTCCTCTTCAAGGGAAAACCAACGCATCCTCAAGAGGTAGTGAAATGCCATTCAAAACTTTGAATTCATGTTATGTTCAATTAAAATATTTTGCTACATGTATAATGCGTGCAACCTGCTACTCAAATGAACATTTTAGTGCATTTCAAACGTATATATTACCGCTTCAATATGAACTAAATTTGAATTCGTTTCTCTATTTGAATAAATCTACAATAATCATTGTTGTGAAGTCAAACCATTTGAATCCGTTTCTCTATTTTAATAAGATCTATATGTCATCATTATTGTCAAGTTAAACCATCGTTTGTGTATTATCTTCATAGCACACCACATGATTACTGTCGAGTTAGATACGAACTATGTGTACTATATGAACTCGAACTCGATTTTTTGAATCCACTTTATGTTGATTTCAAATCACAGTACATTTCAAGCTCTAGCTAGATCTTCATAATCTATACCATGTCTCATATGTATAATGTGTTTATCACATAATGTATGGTGCCCCGCCCCCTACGCCTACAAGTATTTAGATGTGAGTTGCAAACGCCACACATTACCACAAATTCAAATAAAATGTGAGATTGTTCGATATATAGTATTGTTTAGATTGTTCGATATTTAGTTGTAAGCTGCAAACGCCACACATTATTACAAATTCAAATAAAATGTGAGATTGTTCGATGTATAGTATGGTTTGGATTGTTTGACATTTAGCTGTGAGTTGCAAACGCCATGCATTATCACATTATAGTATAACATGTGCAAAACCACAGCACGCATATCACCGCTATATTCATGCATGCATATGTTTATAACACTATGATCTCCTATTCAAATATTTGAATCCACTTTCATATCAAATTATGATCTTTGTTAGTCTCTTACGCCCACACAATCCTCTAATATTTGTAGCTAGCACTAACTTTCTCTCGTGCATGCACACGCCCTCCTCGCCCTCCCCCTCCCTCAGCATTCTAGCCATCGCGCACATTCATTTTTTTCTAGTCTCTTACGCCCACACAATCCTCTAACATTTGTATCTAGCACTAACTTTCTCTCGTGCATGCACACGCCCTCCTCGCCCTCCCCCTCCCTCAGCATTCTAGCCATCGCGCACATTCATTTTTTTCTTTAGGTCGTTCTCCCACAGTCTCCACAACTCCTTTCCAACACACATCGATCGATAAACCTCTCCAGCGATGTCTGCCTACAACATACACACGCACCTTCCATCTCCTCCTTTCTGTGTCCATGCCTCGTGTCTCTCATACGGTCCCACACACATGTAAACACTCGCCCCTCTTTTCATCGATCTCACAGTCGCACACTCCTCCCCCTATCTAGCTAGTAGCTCGGCCTCTCACACCACCTCCTAGCTCCATTCTCTCCGTCTATCCGTCTCGCTGGGCCTTATTTGCCTCTAACAAATGGATGTACACCGACCGATCTCCCACTATACATATAGCTAGCTAGGTCCTTATAACTCGTTTTTTCCCATGCGTTGATCGATCTACCTCATTAGTTATGTCTCTCCCTTCCTCTGACAAACAACAATTGATCTACCGATCTAGTTAGGTTTGCTTACCAAACACATGGTTCCCCTTCATCATTCGTGCATGTGTCCCGACACATCTATCACGCACAGGCACACACGGAAATACATCCCACTCTTATTGATAATATTGCAGTTCTACCCTTAGTTTGTCTAGTAGGCCTCTACCACCATCTTCGAGAAGCAACTCCATCACCCATCCAGCACTCTACCCCTCTCCCTCCCTCTCTCCTCTCTCTCTCTCTCTCTCTCTCTCTGTGTCCCAACCTATTTCCCGTCCTTCAGTTATGTATGGATGTCGACCGATCTCCCTCAATACATAGCTGGGTCTCTCCTTCTCAACACATATACGAGTCATTCTACCTCTCTAGTTAGGCCTCTGCCCCCCTCCCCCCCCCCACACACACAGCGATACATCGAGTGCTCTAGTCATGTCTCCCCGCAACACACAAACTTGCCCTGTGCCCTCTTACGTTCTGGTAGGTCACTCGCCCTATATCGTTGACTTGCACACACACAATTCCGATGGCTCTCATCATCGATCTCGCACCCACCCACTTGATCCTCTCTTCGACTCTATCGATATCTATGACCCCTCCCTCTCTTCTCGTGGATCGCCCCTCTATATATGATATAGATAGGCCTCTATTTCACACACATTGCATATGTCACATTTTTGTTTCAGATGTCATCGACACATATTCCCACAAATACATTCACGAAATCACACCCCCAACGAAAAATACTCACGAACGCACACGCCATCTGTCTAGGTTTTTATCTCTCTCACACACACCCAGTAGGTGGGGGACATGCATGAAGAGAAGAGGTGCACGCACCACGCACGTACTCCCGTCTCTTTCCCAACCACACACGCGCGAGTACGTGGTGGAGCTCATTTCTGTACGAAAAGGCAGCCCACGTGGTAATTTGACACGTGTACTGGTTGTCCACTTGACGGAGGATCGTCTAACACGGGTGAACAAACAAATTGCGACTTGACGCGTTATGTTAAAAAAGAGGCAAACCATGTGGGGCCTACCTTAGAGGCAAGGCTCTATACACTCGAGATGCTCTACACATATTACTTTTCATGTGTCCCATCAACTCACAGAACGAGGAGAAGCTTGCTTATTACGCCGTCTCCCCCGCCCACGGGCGCAGTGGCTCGCAGGACGAGGTGAAGCTTGCTTACTACGCCTTACGCCCGCTCCCTCGCCCACGCTGTGTGGCTCATGAGACGAGGAGAAAATTTTACTACTCCCTCCGTTTACTCCTCGTCCCTACCTTGGTTAGAGAGATTATCATATTGTTTGGAATATATGTCCTTTATTAGATTTCAATATGAACTACTCTACTAGTACATACTCCAAACACTGATGTATATAGACATATTTAGAGTGTAGATTCACTCATTTTGCTCTGTATGTAGTCCATATTGAAACAGATGTAATAGTACGCACTCTCCCTCGCCCCTCGACCCTCGCCCACGTGGTGGACGTGCAGCAATTCATTTGGTCTCATATAGCCAAAACGATATATACTGCAGTACCATTATTGCTCGACTTCCTGAAGAGGCGAAGAGCCAATCGCAAGGTTAATATTTTGGAGATGCCAAGCGCAAGGTTTATAGGAAACGAGTACTAGTAGTAAGTACCAGTGGTACGTACTGTATGAGGAAGAAGGCAACAAGATGTATGTTTTGCGTGACAGTATCTTCTTACAGGACGTGCTAGACCTAGTGGACCTCATTGTTGCAATGGGACTACTCCCTATCATAGATGGCATGATTCAGAGTGGTGGGCAGCGGGCATAATTCAGAGCTGCTTAGTCTTAAACCCCATGAAGAAGTCCCATCGAAAGGAATAGCCATCCTCTACACGTGCTCCTATGTAAAATGAGTAAATGAGACAAAAAGAGAAAGAGAAAAAGTAAAAAAAAATCACCAGCCTTAGATCCAGCCATATTGCATCAGTGAATGATATTTCTACGTCGTGATTGACATGGTTATATTATTAACAATGCTACGGAGGTAGAAGCGGATTTTTATTTATTCATGGAGGTAGCAGCGGATGGATATTCAACGAGGAGTGAAATGATGGCTGCTTCCTCGGTCAAACATAGAGAAAGGTGGGCCTCGTGATTTCACGGCTTATTAGTCATTATTACTTCCTATACTCTTTGCCCATATATAATAACCACGTGGTAGTACAGAAGTGGGCTATACTTTTAATAACCATGCTCCAAGAGAAGAGGTGCACGCACCCACGCACGTAGTGTACTTGTAGCACTCTTTGCGTCTTTTGTGTCTTCCCCAACCACACACGTGACAAGATGGAGCTCATTTCTGTAAGATGATGCAGCCCACGTGATAATTTGACGCGTCTAGTAGTAATTACTCACTTATAAATAACGGAGGGTCAGGAACCACGCATGAACGGTGCCGCATAATTTATAAATAAAGTTTTTTTTTCTTCAGTGGCACGTACGCAATATAAATAGGTTCATATGGAGAGAAAAGGAAACCGCTCCACTATATACATATCCAGGACGAGCCTGCACGGTTGCTTGCTGGGGTTGCTCTCTTCACACTCTCTCGCACAAAACAACTGTGGCCACATCTCTAACATCCGGGTGGATCACGTCCGCCGGGGGAAGGGGTGGATGCTTAGTGTAGATGCGATCGCCGTCGTCGACGGCGGAAACCCACTGTCGGCACGTCCCGATCAGAGGTCCCCGCCATTCTCTCTCACAAAGTCGGTGAGGTTGCCTTCGTCCCTTGCTCACTGCTGTGACGTGGGCAGTTGCCGCCTCCCGCCGCCCTCCTCTAGGTTGAGCTATGTCCCGACATCCCTCAGGTACAACTTCCTTTACAGCCAGCTTGCACCACTGCCCTAGCTGCCCACGTCACTCCATGTGGATATTTCTCTACTTATTTGCCCCGCACATACCTCTACTGGCTTCTATGTATTGTATTTCTGATGAGTTTATGTCTCATCAACTAGTCCCAGTAATCATATTCTAATCACGCTTCTTCAATTTCTTTGCCACAGGGATGCTCATCTCGATTTTGGTGAAACTGCACAAAATGGTCCGATGGCAAAGGGTTGCAAACTTCATTTCTTGGGAAGCTCCAACGTTGCCAGCAAATTAAAGCCTGGTTAGGGTTTACAGTTCAAGGGCTAGGAACTGCATGGATCATTTTTTTCTTTAGCAGTCTCTGTTCCAAAATAAGTGTCAACTTTAGTAGTAGTACAAGTTTGTACTAAAGTTTGCATAAAGTTGAGACACTTATTTTGGAACGAAAGGAGTACATATTGGCTATGGTATGTGAATCATTGAGATGCAATAGCATGCATGTTAGTCTCCTTTGTATTTGATGAAATGTTGCAACGGGCAACCTTGGACGAAAGATACATGAAACAGAAGCTGGAAGCTTTTCATAGCATTGTACAAATTTATCTCACTGAGAAATTACATTACATACTATACTAGTACTATGTAAAGAGTTAGGTGTCGCGCGGTGTCCAGAAAATATGGTGATAGTGTGAGGTGGGCCATGTAATCACTGAGCCTGCGTGTTTTCACTGCTTTCGCACTCCTCCGCTATAAGAACGGAGAAAATTGTAATCTAGTAGTACCTCCTTTCGCCGAAAGCGTGGGACATCCAGCAGTCGTACCACCTCAGTAGTAATGTCCAATGAGCCATCAAATCACATATACCCAGCAGTAAGTTGGATGGACGAAGCAACCATCACTCTTGAATCTGCTTCTCCCTTCAACGCAGGCGCCAATGAGAGGTCGCGTCTGCTTTGCCCAGGCATGAATGCAACACCGATTCTTTGGAGCGGTGCTGATCGTTTCGGGCTGGAAGCACGCGCGGGTGATGGAGAGGCTTTGGGTGGGCCAGGCTGGTCAGGAGCGGGCATGGCAGTTGTCCGCCTGTCCCGACCGGACGTCCGGGAACGAGAGGATGCATCGACTCTCGCGGCTAAATCGTACACTACACACCATCTCTCTATAGGAGTAGGTCCATGTGTCTCTCTCTCTAACACACACATGCTGCTAAACACACACACGCACACGCACTCACAGGTTCATAAAATAGGAATATCGTGCGAGTGCGAAGCCACGAGAAGTGAGATACAAATGGAGTATGTACAAGAAGAGAAGAGGTGACGAATATTCCATCAAACCTGGACTGAGGAGTAGTACTCCCTCTGTCTAGGTGTTAAGTCATCTTACAAAAATCAGATATTCCCAAAATGTTTAGGCGTCGTCCACTAACTTCGCATCTCAATCCCATCCCGGCCTCGTTGCTAGCGAACATTGTTACTTAGGGAGCGTTTGGATCCTTAGCAAGAACAGTTTATAGCCTAGCCGGGCAAGGTTAGGCATTTGGAACTGTTATAATATGTTAGCTTTTGTGGGCCAGCTAGCTTGGGTGGGCTAGAAAAACCTTGCTAGCTCAGGAGAGCCAGATCAGCTCGCTTCCGACGGCAAACTTCGCGCACGGAAAAATCGGCGACCCACTCATGACAGCGATTTTCATGGGGCAAGGCTGGTAAGAAAAAGAACTAAACCGTTTGACCAGGCAAGGTTGGCAAAGCGAAAGCTGGCTAGCTGGGCTAGCCGAGCACTTTCCTTACTAAGGCTAGCCATAGTGGGAATAACTTAGGTAGTAACATAGCACATCCCAAGAAAAAATTGCTTATGTGGCATGGAGTTAATGAGTAAAGAGATTCTTGTGGTAACATAATATGTTACTGTAACATAACACACCACGAGGTAAAATGAGTCTATATCTCAATTAATGAAGACATGCATGTTACCATCCATATGTTACTACCCACTATGAAGGTAGTAACATAGACTAGTAACATATGCATGTTACTAGTCCAAGTTACCACTATGACCAGCCTAAGCAATGTAACCAAATGCTCCTTACTCTGCCTTGTTATCTCCCCCGGAAACCCAATGCATGGAGCACAACTACGCGTTGATCAGTCAAGAAATCAAAGTCGGCTTCCATGCGAGTTAATACGTGGACCTGCATGGTAGCTAAAACATCATCTCTTAGTTGTTGTGATTAATTGTTGCGTTTAGAGACAGAAATCAGGGCTTTGATTGGAGGAAGGACCAGTCAAGTTTCTCCTTCTCCTCCAATCTGCTTGCACCTTGGCCCCGCTGCACCTTCTAACGTGACTTATTAGACCTAGACGGAGGGAGCAGTACGAGATACGGTGGCACACTGACTTAGGTAAAATACAAGTGCCCAAAAATTGTGTGCATGTTATAATAAGGATTCACTTAAAATAGTACATGAGCGAACAAAGGGATCAATTGGGCCGGTGTTCACGGCGATGGCGAGATGTGTGAGGTAAGATACACCGCTGGCGCTTTTATTTTTTCTTATTAATATGTTTGTTTCACCCTTTGACTGGTGGCACCCAACGTACTACGTGGAGAGAGGTAAGGTGACTAAGGCTGCATTATTTCTGCACTACCAACACTGCTTTAAATCCCAAAAGACCTTACCACCAAAGCCACATGACACGATTATGATTTAAATCCCAAAGACTCCCACGCAAAAAAAAAACACGACATGCTTGTCACACGAATGCAGGAATGTATAAAAGGTTATTTTCCTCTTGTTAAACATAACGTGAGGGTGGTGTAGCTGGTTAGCCTGTTCACTCATCAAACTTGAGGTCTCGGGTTCGATAACCACACTTGAGCATAATTTTGTTTTTGCTCGACTTATTTCTTCCACCCAATGACTGGTAGGCCCCGCATGACAGAGAGAGAGAGAAGGTGATCTGGGGCTGTGCCAGGAGGATTATTTGAGTGGTCAAAATGGATGGATACGGAGCTATACAATCTCGTAGTGACCATATAATCACCTCATCACATATATGCTGCAGCCTCGACGCTTGTTTTCTAGGGTTTGCACTCTTCACACTCTCTCTCCACTATATATATACACGCTGGAGCCTTAGCGCTTGTAGTTGCTCTCTTCACACTATCTCACCCTCTCCGGATGTAAACAAGACTTCGTTGGCCTCTCTCTCCCCTCACTACTGGTCAAAGAGCCGGCAGGATCCGTCCACCAGGAAGGGAAGGAGGCTTAACGCTGTCGCCGTCGGCGAGGGGGGGGATCCACTACTAGCGCAACTGTTCTCTTTCACCCAGCGGCAGCGCAGGAGGGCCTCCGACCCCTTCTTCCTCGCCGCCGTACATAGTGTGGGTAGAATGGCCTCCGGTCGCCCACCGAACTACACCCCAAGAACCTTAAGGTATAATTTACTTATTCCACATGCATTGCTCTAGCTGCATGTGGCCTTTTTCTGCTTCTGCACTCGAATCTAGGTGTTGGATCAAACAAGAAAGTAGTGGGGAAATTTGTATAGCATGAATCTAGGACGTGGTTAAAAGAGGAAAGTAATGGGGGAAAATAGTGGGGAAAGTTGTATAGCATGAATCTAGGACGTGGTTCAAAAAGGAAAGTAATGGGGGAAAATAGTGGGGAAAGTTGTATAGCATGAATCTTGGACGTGGTTCAAAAAGGAAACGAAGGGGGAAAGTAGTGGGGAAAGTTGTATAGCATGAATCTAGGACGTGGTTCAAAGAGGAAAGGAAGGGGGAAAGTACTAGTACAGACTGGCTATCCAGCACCTACATTGGTCGAAAAGGGAAAACAATGACAAACGCGTACGCACATCTGTAACGAACTGATCTTTTTGTTTTGGGGGACAAGGCTGTAGAGTTTGAGCAAGACTAGATTTGCTGCGTTCACATAGGGAAAGGTGTCTAAATATAACAAAACTGGGACCAACACAAATATGCTCCTTGGTTGTTTGTTCTTTGTTGCAACATCGTGCATCTCCCTTCATACATCGGTAGATGCGCATGGTGTCAAAAGGCGTCCACTGTCCCGTGCAACTCTTTAGTTGTTGTTAATCTAAGGCCTTGTTTGGTTAAAAAGTCCTAGGACTTTTTTTAGTCCCAACTAAAAGTCCCTAGTCCCTACCTGCTTGGTTCCAGGGACTAAACATGTACTAGAGGTTATTAAATGACATGCTAAAGACCATGTTACCCCTAGTAATGAACAAATGGAGATAAGGTGCGATGCGGGGTAGGGCAACTGTTGGAAAAAGTCCCCAAAAGACTCTCCCTCGAGGTCTTCTTTCTTTAGTCCCAAAGGCCCACTTTTAGTCCCTAAAAGTCCCTCCTGTTTGGTTTAGATGGGACTGAAAGGGACTTCTTTTAGTCCCTACACCAAAAAGTCCTTGTGAACAAACACCCCCTAATAATGCCGCTGGAAAATTGATGCAATGCCACAGTTAGAAGCAAATTACATGTTTAACAAATTTTATTGTTAATATAATCTCTCTGTTAATATGAATCAATGCCACCGTTTGAGAAATGATACTGTCTTGCTTTCTTTCCCATTTAGATAAGTTAGATGCTTCTTTTTGTTGGCTTCTGTGTCATCCACCGTTCTTGACCACTGGTTATTTCCTCTGCACCTCTGTGTAAACAGGGTTATCTACTTCACCTCGTTGCTATTGTGACCTTTTGCTGCACTGCACAAAACACTTCTGTTTTAAAAATGTTTTGTGCATTTCAACCAAAATGTCACACCGATAATGTTGATTGATTGCTTGATCTTAGTGGAACTGCACAAGAGGAGATCTTCCTTCCTATCCATGTTGGCAAATTTGGTTCAGATCTTCTTCTTGTGAGTTGTTTGAATTCCGTGTCATGAGAGGTCAGTACTAGCCTTCTTTCACATGATTGTGCAGTGTGCTTTCATATGTTGTGCTACTTGTACGGTAATGTTGCTTGATTTTAGTGAACTGCACAAATGGAGACAAGACTTCCAATCTGTATGTGCACCATAATATCCCATTGAGGTAAGATAAAGATATTTCACAACTTTTGGCCTGTATTTTGCCACTTTCATCAGAAAACTAACGTCGCTGTTTAGTGCTATACTTGTGCTCCCTAATTGACATGCCAAATCTTACATTGAAGGCGAAGCTTGTGCATTATTGAACCAAGTGATGAAGGGAAGAACAAGCGTAAGAAAAACAAAAATCAACTCCCGGTGTTGTAATGAAGCACTGGAACTGCGATGACACAAGTAATGATATAGTTTTGCGTCTTAATTTATTGCTATGGCTGGAACGAGCAATTGTTTTGCCACTGATTTGCTGCCACTCTTAATGTAATATGTAATTATCTCTACTTGTGCAAACAGGGATCTTCTTTGAAGATACCGTATATTTTAGTGGAAATGCACAAGAAGATGTTGGAAACATTAAACTAATCAAGGAGTATATAGTAAGCATGGCAACCACAGTAGATAACAACAGATGGTTCCGGAGAAGTGCTTGATCTGTATGCTCTACACAATAAGCCTCCTGACAAAGGTTGGTACTCGCCCACGGATTTCATCCATATGATTGAGCTTTGTCATCTCTATTGGTGTTGTGCTACTATTTAGATACTGTCATGAGAAAGTGGTATTGTCCTTGAGAAGTGCTTCATCTGTGATGTTTTAAATATTGCCTTTCCTTTTTTGTCGAGCAAACAGGGATGCTAGCATTTAGTTGTCCTCTTGTCTTTGCACAACAGGATCATCCTCCTTTGAAGAAGAATATGGAGTACGTGAAGTGACTAGTTCCGAGTATGCCAGGATGAAGAAGCCATGTCTATCTTCTCATCAGGAGGAGCAGTTGAAGGATGGTTACATTACTCCCCACAAGACCAAACTAACTTCAGCTCAGAAGGACTGACAGATCTCCATATTTTTTGCTGTGATGTGCAAGTACAATGTTGTTCTAGGATTCTTTCAGTGAGTTCCATTTTTTTTAAAGTGTGCTCTACATGGACCATGTAGGTGCCTATTTAAACTGTCAATTCATAGTATAGTTTGCTTTATACTAATCACTTTTTTTGTATTTGTGCAAACAGGGGTGCTCAACTTGATTTCAATGGGAACTGCACAAAATGTTCATGAATACATCGAATCATTCATTTCCACCAAAAGAAAGGAGGTGCCAATATTTTCAAGGCGTTGCAACATATAATGGCGAAATCATACAAACCATGCGCGAATTTGGTTGATTTTGGTGGAACTGCACAAAAAGAACAGCTGGTTTATTTAGCACGAGGTGCCATGTCAATGTCCGAACTGATGGCAAACCCTGCCCATTCCACAATCGTAGGCATTTGATATTTTGGAATGGGAAAACCTTGTCAAAGTTTTCTCATTGATGTACGCAAAACAACACGCATTTGACATTTTGGAATGGGACAACCTTGTCAAATTTTCCTCATTGATATTTGCAAGAAGACATGCGTTTGATATTTTCGAATGGGACGCCCTTTGCTGTCACCAGCATCGATCGATTTTTCTTTATTCTTTAGTTGTGAAGTAAATATTGGTTCTGACATGTGAATCGCTGAGATGCATAATCATCGATTGTTTTGAATGTTCTCTATGAATTGTCAGGCCTGTGTGTTTGATTGCAATGTACAGGAACGCTAAAAAGCTGCTCAAACTCTTTGTACTCCCTCTGTTCCTTTTTACTTCGCATATTAGATTTCTTTCAAGTTAGTTGATTTTACATTGTGAATGTTCATACTTTTTCTATAAGATTGGTCAAAGTAGAGATACTTTGACTGCAGACAAAACTTGTATGCAAACTAAAAAGGACCGGAGGGAGTACATGTGAAACTGCTGCAAACGAGGTGATCACCCTGGGAATAATGCTAGTACGTATTGTTTTGCATGTTCGTCCAATGCCATTGATACAAGAATTCGAACTAATCAAACTAAATTCATTCATACACGGTTGGATTTCATATAAACATGCCGGATTTCATTACATTTCATACATTCTTCAACTAAAAAGGGGTGCACTGGAGGTATAATTAATTAACCGAAGCTACCCACCTGTGTCCGGCTGAGCCGAACAGAAGCTTCTTCTCCAGCGGACTGAGCTTCAGTGACTTAACTGCAGGTGCAGTTCCGTAACTGACATGTGGGCTAGATGCTTGTTGGGCCCACGTGTCAGTGATCCAACTGCACCAGCAGTTAAGTAACCGAAGCTGCGTCCTTCTCCAACATAGCTCTCCGACTCCACGTCGGCACCAAGAAGCTAATCGGCCGTCAATGGTCAACCCGCCTAGCTTGGCTTCAACTTGAGGGTAGCAGCGGTGGCCTTACTTGGACCCGAGCGGTGGCGACCTACCGTGTTCTACTCTTTCTCGTTTTCTATGTGGCGCGGCCTCGTTGGCAGTGGGGCGGGGCCTCGATGTAGCCGGCGATGTCCTCTATCTCGTTGCCGGCGGGGCGGCTCCTCGGTGGAGCGGGGGAAATCCTCCCCATCGTTGTTGGCAGGGGTGGGGCCTTGGATGAGCCGGCGATGTCCTCTGCGTCGTTGTTGGCGGGGCGGGGCCTCGGCGGAGTAGGGCCTCACCGAAGCTGGCGAGGTCCTCCGCCTCGGTGCTGGCGGGGCGGGGCTTCGGTGGAGCCAGTGGTGTCCTCTGCCTCGTTGTTGGCGCCGCGGGGCCTCCGCGGAGCACGGCCTCGTCGACGCCAGCGGATCGGGGACTCTTCGGAGCAGGCATTGTCCTCTACCTCGTCCTCGGTCTCGCCAAACAGCACCTCGCCCGCTTCATCGCTCTCTTTGTAGGCGGCCGCAGCCTCCGCCACCCACATGCCATACCGCCAGCGCTCGAGGCAGCCCTTGCGGGCGGAGCGGTATGATTCAAGAAGTGCCTCCTGCTCCACCCACTCCGTGGTGATCTGCTCCTCTGCCTGCAAGTGCTCTTGGAGGAGATGGTGGTTGTAGGCGGCGTCGGCCTGCGCCTCCCGGAACAGCTCCTGACGCTTCTGCCTCACCGTGTCCATGTATTGGGCACGGGCCTCGCCGATGGCCATGGTGCAATGCACCGGCGAGGATGGCGCGGAGGAGGGGGTTGCCGCTGGATCATCGACTACCATGTTCTCCATTGGGACGTCGTCATCCTCCGGCTGCCAGCCGGCCAGCCAGTCGGCATCAATGGCTGCCATCTCCTTGTGGTTTGTTGCTACCTCTTGAGCACTGCGTTGGTTTTCCCTTGAAGAGGAAAGGGTGATGCAGTAAAGTAGCGTAAGTATTTCCCTCAGTTTTTGAGAACCAAGGTATCAATCCAGTATGAGACCACGCTCAAGTCCCACGCACCTAGACAAACAAATAAGAACCTTGCAACCAATGCGACAAAAGGGGTTGTCAATCCCTTCACGGCCACTTGCAAAAGTGAGATCTGATAGAGATGATAAGATAATATTTTTGGTATTTTTATGATAAAGAGTAAAAGTAAAGAAAGCAAAATAAACGATAATAGAAATAATGGTAGATTAATATGATGGAAAATAGACCCGGGGGCCATAGGTTTCACTAGTGACTACTCTCAAGATAGCATAAGTATTACGGTGGGTGAACAAATTACTGTCGAGCAATATGCATCTAGAGTATTAAGTTCATAAGAACGGAGTGACACTTTAAGCAAGATGACATGATGTAGAAGAATAAACTCATGCAATATGATATAAACCCCATCTTTTTATTCTCGATGGCAACAATACAATACATGTCGTTTCCCCTACTGTAACTGGGATAGAACACCGCAAGATTGAACCCAAAGCTAAGCACTTCTCCCATTGCAAGAAAGATCAATCTAGTAGGCCAAACCAAACTGATAATTCGAAGAGACTTGCAAAGATAACCAATCATACATAAAATAATTCAGAGGAGATTCAAATATCGTTCATAGATAATCTTGATCATGAACCCACAATTCATCAGATCTCGACAAACACACCGCAAAAGAAGATTACATCGAATAGATCTCCAAGACGATTGAGAAGAATTTTGTATTGAGATCGAAAGAGAGAGAACAAGCCATCTAGCTAATAACTATGGACCCGAAGGTCTGAAGTAAACTACTCACACATCATCGGAGAGGCTATGGTGTTGATGTAGAAGCCCTCCGTGATCGATGCCCCCTTCGGCGGAGCGCCGGAAAAGTCCCCAAGATGGGATCTCACGGGTACAGAAGGTTGCAGCGGTGGAAATAGGGTTTTGGCTCCGTATCTGATGTTTTCGGGGTACGTAGGTATATATAGGAGGAAGAAGTAGGTCGGTGGAGCTATGGCCCACGAGGGTGGACGGCGCGCCCAGGGGGTAGGCGCGCCCCCTGCCTCGTGGCCTCCTTGTTGATTGCTTGACGTCCACTCCAAGTCCTCTGGATCATGTTTGTTCTGAAAATCACGTTCGCGAAGGTTTCATTCCGTTTGGACTCTGTTTGATATCCTTTTCCTTCGAAACACTGAAATAGGCAAAAAAACAACAATTTGGGCTGGGCCTCCGGTTAATAGGTTAGTCCCAAAAATAATATAAAAGTGTATAATAAAGCCCATTAAACGTCCAAAACAGAATATATAATAGCATGGAACAATCAAAAATTATAGATACGTTGGAGACGTCAAGCATCCCCAAGCTTAATTCCTGCTCGTCCTCAAGTAGGTAAATGATAAAAACAGAATTTTTGATGTGGAATTCTACTTAGCATAATTTTCAATGTAATTCTCTCAATTGTGGCATTAATATTCATATCCGAAAGATTCAAGATAAAAGTTTAATATTGACATAAAAGTAATAATACTTCAAGCATACTAACTAAGCAATTATGTCTTCTCAAAAGAACGTGGCCAAAGAAATTTCATCCCTACAAAATCATACAGTTTGGTCATGCTCACACAAGAATGCTCTCATCATGCACAACCCCGATGACAAGCCAAGCAATTGTTTCATACTTTAGTAATCTCAAACTTTTTCAACTTTCACGCAATATATGAGCGTGAGCCATGGATATAGCACTATGGGTGGAATAGAATATGATGATGGGGGTTATGTGGAGAAGACAAAAAAGGAGAAACTTTCACATTGACGCGGTTAATCAACGGGCTAGAGAGATTCCCATCAATTTATGTCAATGCAAGGAGTAGGGATTGCCATGCAACGGATGCACTAGAGCTATAAATGTATGAAAGCTCAACAAAAGAAACTAAGTGGGTGTGCATCCAACTTGCTTGCTCACGAAGACCTAGGGCATTTGAGGAAGCCCATTGTTGGAATATACAAGCCAAGTTCTATAATGAAAAATTCCCACTAGTATATGGAAGTGACAAAACAAAAGACTCTCTATTATAAAGATCATGGTGCTACTTTGAAGCACAAGTGTGGAAAAAGGATAGTAGCATTGCCCCTTTTTATTTTCTTTTATTTTTCACTGTTTTGGGCCTTTCCTTTTTTTATTTGGCCTTTCTCTTTTTTTGGGACAATGCTCTACGAAAGATGATCATCACACTTCTATTTATTTACAACTCAATGATTACATCTCGATACTAGAACAAAGTATGACTCTATATGAATGCCTCCGTGATGTACCAGGATGGGCAATGAATCAAGAGTGACATGTATGAAATAATATGCATGGTGGCTTTGCCACAAATACGATGTTAACTACATGATCATGCAAGGCAATATGACAATGATGAAGCGTGTCATCATAAACGGAACGGTGGAAAGTTGCATGGCAATATATCTTGGAATGGCTATGGAAATTACACAATAGGTAGATATGGTGGCTGTTTTGAGGAAGATATAAGGAGGTTTATGTGTGATAGAGCGTATCGTATCACGGGGTTTGGATGCACCGGCGAAGTTTGCACCAACTCTTAAGGTGAGAAAGGGCAATGCACGGTACCGAAGAGGCTAGCAATGATGGAAAGGTGAGAGTGCGTATAATCCATGGACTCAACATTACTCATAAAGAACTCATATACTTATTGCAAAAATCTACAAGTCATAAGAAACCAAGCACTACGCGCATGCTCCTAGGGGGATAGATTGGTAGGAAAAGACCATTGCTCGGCCCCGACCGCCACTCATAAGGAGGACAATCAAAATGTTGCACTTCTTGGCTTCCGCGCCCAATAATGGCTATCCTCCACGTGTCGAGCGAATGCAAGAAGCCAGGGCATTTTTATATTTGCCACCCTAGCCATGTGAGTAACTGTCTATTAAAGAGACGGGGATTCTTAGATCCAAATCACACCATCCTCCCACGACGAGTATCCATCGGAGCATGCTCGGAAAAATCCATTCCAACATGGCCGGCCATCGCAGCTCCTCCTCTCGCTCCCGTAGCCCTAAGCCCGGTGATCGGAAGAAGTGTTCCGTCCCGCACAGCCAATTAGCAGAGTTACAGACTAAAGGATTTCTCCCTCCAGCGTATATGGTCCCCGTTCGAGCCGGGCTCGCCACCTATAATGGCGGGGAGCAAGCGGAGAGCTTCCCCAATCCCTCCAAGGGGGAGCGGGTATGTCTTGTCCCTTATTTATTAAGGGGACTTGGATTTCCAATCCATCCGCTCCTCCGCGGGCTCCTGGAGTTTTATGGCCTCCAGTTGCATAATTTCACCCCTGCTTCCATATTACACATCGCTGGTTATGTTGCCCTTTGTGAGCTGTTTCTGGGCTGCGAAGCTCATTTCGAGCTGTGGAAGAGGCTATTCTGCCTTGTGCCCCGTACACAGAAGGGGTCAATATATCAAGTGGGCGGAGCCGAAATATGGCGCATCGCCGGGACCGGATACCTGTCCGGTACCCCGAAGAAGACGTCCGAAGACTGGCCTTCGGAGTGGTTTTACATGGAGGACGTCCCCCTTCCAGATCCTATTCGGATGGGTCTTCCTGAGTTCGAAAACACTCCCCTGAAGAAACGCCGCAGCCGGCGCCCTCGGAGCCCTCAGGAGGAAGATAACGGAGAAGTCCTTACCTGATGGGCCGGATAAAAGTGCTGGCTCAATCAGGACTGACAATAACCGAGGTTATGTCAATATGTATAATGCGGGGGGTACGTCCACTACAATATTGAGGGCACCCCATGTGGCACTTTAACGGGGAAGATGATGCCACCCGCTGCGGGCATAAGGGACCGGACTCAGTTGCTGCTCTAGCAAAAATTATGTCCGATTTGTACAAGGGAGAGGAAGAGGAGTTCATCCGTATTAAGCCACGGGATGGATTTTCCATGTACAACCCTCCAAGCTGGCTGAGCTGTCACTTTTTACTCCCAGCCTTCCCGCATTCTTCGTCATAAGTACTCACCTTGCCGTTTCATGGCAGGAACTGCGAAAAGCTGTAAGAGAGGTCAACAGCCAACCTCCACAACTGGAAGACCCTGACCGGGCCCTCGATCCCGGACTCGAAGAGGATCCGGACATATTTGTGGAGCTGATCGACACGACATTCTATCAATTGAGCTGTGATGGTGCCATGGTGGCCATCATAGCCGACTATCCTGGGCTACTCCCTACAACGCATGTAAGAAAAACCGGAGTCCCAACTTCCAAGAAGGATCCCCTTTTATGCACTTCACCTACCGTACACATATGGTGCTTACAGGGAAGGCCGTCGGGACGCCATGCCGAACCCGCAGTGACTCACCAACAAGGGGCACTGAAGCCAGGTAGGCTAAAAAGGAAGCGGTCAGGACTAAGATGCCCAACGCAGAGGTATAATACAGAACCTCGCTCCGTGGTTGTCGTCTTTTAAAATATAATAACGTCCATGTTTCCTACTAGGAAAAACGCTCGCCGGACTATATCCGGGGAGGTTGCCGATCACACCTCCACCAGTCGGGCTCCAAGGCCGTACATAGAGGCGGAAGCTAACACGGGGCGAACGTCGGATGCTCCTCCTACAGAAGATGCGGATAGACTATCCGCTACAAATTCCAAAGTGGAGAGCGCCATGAATCGCAGGCGTCGGCGGGCCATACTCCGTGATGCTTGCTTCTCCCAAGAGGCGCTTGATGCCTTCAACTAAGGAGACGCGTACATCCGTGCTGCTCAAAATGGTCTTGCCAGAGCCACGGACCAGTATGTAAGGATGTACGGGTAAGAAAATCTGATGATTATATATATATATATATATATATATATATATATATATATATATATATATATATATATATATATATATATCAAGAGCCCCCGAGACTTGAAACAGTTGACACAACTGATTTAAGGATCATTATTTGTGCAGAGTTCTTCTGAGAAGAATACCCAATTGTCTCAAGAGCTGGAAGAGTGCAAAGCCCAGCTACGGGCCGCAGTTGCCGCGTTGAAGGAGTCCGAGAAGGCCCCCTCTGGTAACACTTTTTTCCATTGCAAAGAATGATAGGTACTAGATAGTATGTGGCATGGATGCAAATATAAAAATAGATGTTGTAGATGACTCCGGAGTGAATCCGGAGGCCGTGCCGGGGAATGCGCAACATGCTAATCGACAGCTAAATGCTGGCGAGCGCGTGCTTACGCGGGTCAGGCAGGAGAAAAATGATCTCCAGGACGCCAATATCCAGCTGGGCGTGGAACTGAAGGATGTCCGAGCCCAGCTTGCAGACTCCATGAAGGAGAATAAGCGGCTTCGACGCGGCATTTTCAACAAGTGCTTGAACAAACTTTTGAAAGAGTTTGGCGATGAAGCCGGCTAACAGAGTTATGTCTGCAGGTATGCTGACGGGTCGCCCCACGGAGGAGATGCCCGGGTCTGCGGGTGATCTTCTACCAGAGCTCTCACAGCTACACGAACAAGTTCGGCAGGTGATGCAGGGTCTTGCCAAAGCCTTGTTGCCATCCGCCTCCCCGCCAGGAGGCATGGGGGAGCTTATAGAGAAGCTCAAGGGAGCGCAGCGGCGCTTCCGATTATGGAAGATATCAGCCTGCTGACAAGGTGCAAGGGAAGCCTGGGCCATGGTGAAGAGGCGATATACAAAGCTGACCCAAACCACATGGCCGAGGTCGGACCTGTGGGGCCCGATGGGAAAGAGATCCCCGTCAGTTTGGTGTATGAGCAAGTAGAATTAGCCACAAAGTATTAACAACATGATTGTAGGCTAGACAGCCTGTTGGATGGTATAGAAGAAGAATTTAGTCAGTCTAAGTGACTGTGTACTTTAAGTGACATATATAATGTCCCTAGCCGGATTGTAAATCATTTGTCATGGCGGACCTTTTCGCTTCGACCTCTGGACCCGACAGTCCGGAATGTATCCGAATACCCGCTCGGTTATGTAAAAACCGGGGTATGCGTGGAAACCAGGCGTAGGGGTCATAAGTGCTTGAACAGACAAGTACCCGACTAGCTATGCTATATTACATGGATAGGAAGAAACATCTTCTAGGGAGAATAGTTCCGTTAAGGGTTCCTTTCCCTGGGTACGCATGCCCTAATGTGCATGTCCGAACTGCGAAAAGAGATGCAGGCTATAAACATCTGGGGGCATGTATAAAAAATAAATAAAAGTCATATTTTGTTCACCGACCGAATATTCCCTTAAGAACGCTAGCTTTCGGCTTCACCCAGTCTGAGGTACACATCCGGCTTACCCGGCAGTAACAATCGCAGAGGTGCTCCCCTTATGCCCTAGCCGAATTAACGGGAACGTAGGGCATAAACACAAGATCCAGGCAACCCAGCTTGGCCAAAACTTAAGTCATATCGATGCATATAATGGCGAAAAAGGTACATGTGGAAGAATAACACATGTGTGGGGCATAAAGCCCAGAAAAAATAGTTATATTAAGCTTCTGTATAAGAAGCCCCCAGGTATAATGAGTGTGGTTAGCACGTCAAGATTGTGTGGTCAAGACACAAGTTAGCCTTTTAAGGCCTTGAGGAGAAGGAAAAAGAAGAAAGAAAGAGAGAAAAGACAGATAACGGATATGCAAAAAATTGACGGGGATAAGGAGACGAACATAGAGTCCGGCACTAGGCGTAGAATCTTCGGAGTCTGGCTGCGTTCCATGGGTTTGGCTCGAGTCGATTGTTCGATGCATCCCGCAGACGGTACGCTCCACCGGTCAGAACCTGTTCGATAATGAAGGGACCTTCCCATTTGGGCTTGAGCTTGTTCTTTTTCTTCTCCGGCAGGCGTAGAACTAGTTTGCCAACGTTATAAGTTTTGGCATGTACTTCTCTGCTTTGATACCTTCGAGCTTGTTGCTGATAGAATGCGGAACGGGCTTTTGCCACATCGCGCTCCTCCTCCAGGGCGTCCAAACTGTCCTGCCGATCGAGCTCGGCCTCTTTTTCTTCATACACGCGCACTTGAGGTGAGTCATGAATTATGTCGCAAGGCAGAACCGCCTCTGCGCCGTACACCATAAAAACGGTGTATCCGGTAGTGCGATTCGGCATGGTCCGCATCCCCCATAGTACGGAGTCGAGCTCCTCTACCCAGTGCGTGTTTGATTCCTTTAAGGACCGCACTAATCTGGGTTTGATGCCGCTCATGATAGGACCATTTGCTCGCTCGACTTGACTGTTAGTTTGCGGGTGATAGACAGAAGCATAATCGAGCTTGATGCCCATGTTGCTGCACCAAAGTTTTACCTCGTCGGCTGTAAAGTTCGTGCCATTGTCAGTGATGATGCTGTGGGGGATGCCATAACGGTTTACAACCCCATATATGAAGTCTATCATCGGTCCGGATTCAGCCGTTTTAACGGGTTTGGCTTCTATCCATTTGCTGAATTTATCCACCATGACCAGTAAGTATTTTTTCTTATGGGTTCCCCCTTTGAGGGGTCCGACCATATCAAGCCCCCAGACCGCAAAGGGCCAAGTAATGGGGATTGTTTGGAGAGCGGTAGGTGGCATATGGCTTTTGTTTGCAAAAAGCTGGCAACCGACACAACATTGGACCAGATCCTGTGCATCTGCTCGGGCCGTCGGCCAATAGAAACCTGTACGGAAGGCCTTGCTTACAAGGGCCCGGGCTGCGGCGTGGTGGCCGCCGAGTCCAGCATGGATTTCTGCCAAAAGCTTCCGCCCTTCCTCTTCGGAGATGCACCTTTGAAGGACTCCGGTAGTGCTTTTCTTATAAAGCTCTCCCTCGTGGACCTCGTAGGCAGTGGCGGAGCTAGATGCAGATTACGCTAGGGGCTGTGCTATGTTGAGTGATAAAAATCTATGATTTTCTATGCTTTGCATGAAGAAATTACAAAGGAAGTTGTTTCTAGGCCTGGGGCTATATCCCTATGCAGTGTGCCTCATTTTGGTCCTCAGGTAGTTCCTGCCTGGTTAGGTAGGCCAAGAATGGTTCTGTCCACGGGGCGATGACGACCATTATCACGTGGGCTGAAGGTGTTATTTCGATGGCAGAGCCTCCGATTGTGTCAGAATGTTCGGTATCTGGTGTTGTGGCCGGGTCCGGACTATTGTTACCGGTGTCCCCTTCCCATACAACGGATGGCTTAAACAGTCTTTCCAAGAAGATGTTAGGTGGGCCAGGGTCGTGCTTAGCGCCGATACGGGCGAGGATATCTGCCGCCTGATTGTTTTCCCGAGCCACATGGTGGAATTCAAGCCCCTCGAACCGAGCTGACATTTTGAGGACGGCGTTGCGATATGCCGCCATTTTCGGATCCTTGGCATCGAAGTCTCCATTTATTTGAGATATTGCGAGGCTCGAGTCCCCACGCACCTCCAGGCATTGAATGCCCATGGAAACTGCCATCCGGAGATCATGTAATAGGGCCATGTATTCGGCGGAGTCTGTGTATAGTATTTGGAGTACGTATTGGACTGTATCTCTGGTAGGGGACGTCAGGACGATGCCAGCCCCTAGACCAGCCAGCATTTTAGAGCCGTCAAAGTGCATGATCCAATTGGAGTACGCGCCGTACTCTTTAGGGAGTTCAGCTTCTGTCCACTCGGCGACGAAATCGGCCAGTACTTGTGACTTAATGGCTCGCCTTGGTCTATATGTTTTGTCGAACGGGAGGAGCTCGATAGCCCATTTGGCAATCCGGCCCATGGCATCGCGGTTGTTTATTATGTCGTTGAGTGGTACTTCCGAGGCCACCGTAATTGAACACTCTTGAAAGTAGTGTCGTAATTTCCGGGATGCCATGAATACCGCGTATGCTATATTTTGATAATGTGGGTACCGTGATTTGCATGGAGTGAGGACAGTGGATACATAATATACCGGCTTTTGAAGTGGGAGTTTATGTCCGTCCGTCTCTCGTTCGACGACGAGCACTGCGCTTACAACTTGGTGAGTTGCCGCTATATATAACAACATTGGTACGCCGACATTTGGCACGGCCAAGATTGGGTTGGTGGCCAGGATGGCTTTTATTTCTTCCAATCCGGCCATGGCTGCGTCCGTCCACTCGAAGTGTTCGGTGCGCCGAAGAAGGCGATAAAGGGGGAGTGCCTTTTCTCCTAATCGGGAGATAAAGCGGCTTAAGGCCGCCACACATCCAGTTAACTTCTGGATTTGCTTGAGGTCAGTTGGGATAGCCAACTGCGTCAGAGCTCGGATTTTAGCCGGATTTTCTTCAATTCCTCTACTGGAGATGATGAAGCCCAGGAGCTTCCCGGCGGGAACGCCGAAAATGCATTTTTCCGGATTGAGCTTAATGTCGTATGTTCGGAGATTGTCGAACGTGAGCCTCAAGTTGTCTATTAAGGAGTTGACGTGTCTGGTTTTAACGACCACATCTTCTACGTATGCCTCCATAGTTTTGCCGATCTGCTTTTCCAGACATGTCTGAATCATGCGTTGATACATTGCGCCGACGTTTTTGAGCCCGAAGGGCATTGTGTTAAAACAGAAGGGGTCGTATGGAGTGATAAATGCCGTTGCGGCTTGGTCGGACTCCACCATCTTAATTTGGTGGTAATCAGAGTATGCGTCGAGGAAGCACAATGAGTCGTGTCCTGCGGTAGCGTTGATAATTTGATCGATGCGAGGGAGGGGGAAGGGATCCTTTGGGCAAGCCTTATTAAGGTCCTTGAAGTCGATGCATAGGCGCCGGGATTTGTCCTTCTTTGGTACCATCACCAGGTTTGCTAGCCAGTCCTGATGTTCTATTTCTCTAATGAAGATGGCCTCCAGTAACTTGGCTAGCTCCTCTCCCATGGCTTGTCCCTTGGGTTCAGAGAAACGCCGAAGAGTCTGCTTGACCGGCTTGAATCCCTTTAGAATGTTAAGGCTACGTTCGGCCAGCCTGCGTAGCATGTCTGAAGGATGCCAGGCGAATATGTCCCAATTCTCGCGCAGGAACTCCCATAGTGCGGCGTCTACAATGGGGTTTAACTGTGCCCCGATGGATGCTGTTTTTGTGGGGTCCGTTGGATGGACTTGGAATTTGACTATTTCATCCGCTGGTTTAAAAGAGGTGGACTTGGATCTTATGTCGAGTATCACGTCGTCCCTGTCCACTGTGGAGCGCAGCGCAGTTAATTCCTCCGCCGCAAGGGCTTCGGATAATGCCTCGAGGGCCAGTGCGGTTGTTTTGTTTTTGGCGCGGAGTGCTATGTCCGGATCACAGGCGAGAGTGATGATTCCATTGGGCCCAGGTATTTTGAGCTTCATGTACCCGTAATGGGGTATGGCTTGGAAGATCGTGAATGCCTCCCGCCCTTGAAGGGCGTGGTATCCGCTACTGAACGGGGCCACTTGGAATGTAATTTCTTCGGACCTGTAATTCTCCGTAATGTCGAATACCACATCTAGTGTGATTTTCCCAGGGCAACGTGCCTCCCGACTGGGGATGATTCCTCTGAAGGTCGTGCTACTTTGCTCGATGCGGTTTCTGTCTATTTCCATTTTTTGAAGAGTCTCCTCATAAATGAGGTTTAATCCGCTGCCGCCGTCCATAAGCACTTTAGTAAGCCGAAAGCCGTCCACAATTGGACTGAGGACCAAGGCGGCTGGTGTCGGGCTGTTCGGAATTTAGGTTCATCACTGGCATTGAAGGTGATAGCCGTGTCGCTCCATGGATTTATTGCTGCCACGTGGCAGGCTTTGGCAAGGCTGCGGAGTGCTCGCTTACGCCTATTATTTGAGGCGAAGGTCTCGAAGACTGTCAATACTGTATTGTTATCCACGCGGTGGTGCTCTGCGGTGTTTTGAATGAGGAGATCCTCACCGCTCTTGGCCACCTGTCGGAGTACCCAACATGCTCTAAGGCTGTGTGTTGGTAAGGTATCCGCTTTACTGTGAATTTTGCAGGGCCCATTAAGCCATCCCTCCAATACGGTTCGACGCCCTGTAGTGGGCTTTTGCTTCTTTGTAATTGAGTCGGGTGACTTATGAGAGTGCACCCTTTTAGTTCGGAGTGGGGACTTTGTCAGAGCCGAATCATCCCAAAATTTTGTTTGGGTTTTCTAGGCGCTTTCCATCGCACAGTGCTTCCGTACTATGGCCGCCAAGTCAGCGAAGCATGCTATGTCACTGCGACTTATGGCGTTGAGGATTCCCTTGTCTGTGCAATTATTGCAAAAGAATGAAATTGCGTCTTCCTCGTGACAGTCCTTGACATTGCTCATTACAAGGAGGAATATGGCCCAATAGTGATGTAGTGTCTCCTGGGGCTCTTGCCTAATGTGGGAAAGATCATTTGTATCTGGGTGGGTGAGTGGATTTAAGTCCGGACCTTGACCCGGTTTGAGACCCATGTCGGCGTTCTGGGAACGGGGGTACCCAGACTTGCCTGCCTGCGGCCTGCGGCGTGGCTCAAGGGGTGGCCCAGTACGGCCCATCTTCATCAACACAAGCTCAAGACCCTCGCGAGGGGCCAAGCCTCATGAGGCGGACGACAGAAGATTCCTCGTGCACGCCTCGTCAGGCTGGCTCGCGAGGCGGAGAGATCAAGGCGGGGTACCTCACGAGGTGCCCATGACGCAAGCCATGACGACCAAGAGGCGCCCAGTGAGCGCCAACCCATGCAGTGTCCTCATTTCCTCTTTGGTGCAAAGGGGCAAGCGCAGGCGAGAGTATCAAGCAAAGGCATCCATTTCGGTGCAACAAGACCAATACCATCACAACGACAGGAAGGAGGTCATCATGGAGCCCAAGCCGGCGTCACCACCAGAGCCTTTGACAGGCGAGGACCAACTTTAGTCAGGATAAGTGTACTAGATGTTCCCCTTCAAAATGGCCAATTGTTGGTGCCCTTCCCACTCAATATTTGGGAAGAGGCCCAGGGCCTCTGCCTATAAGTAGAGGAGAGGATGGATCCGGACAGGGGATCTTAGCTTGATCCAATCCGATCGAGAGCCTAGCCACAAGAACACCTCACCCTCGTGAGGCTGTTCTTCCTTGTATTGTTCATCATCAGCCCAAGAGGCAATCCACCACACCACACACACTGGAGTAGGGTGTTACACCACAATGGTGGCCCGAACCAGTATAAACCCTGTGTCTCTTGCGTTGCTCTTTTGGTAGTTTAGATCCTTGCGAGGCGACGAGGTGCAGGTAGGTAGGGGGTGAGATCTCCGCGTGCACCCCAGAGTTCGAACCTAGAGGGTCTGCCGGAACCCGAAATCCGACATTTGGCGCGCCAGGTAGGGGTGCACCGGAATCTGTCTTCCGCCGCCCTGTTCTTCGCCGCCCATAGCATCCATGTCGGACGCTCGTCGGTCCCGCACCGAGCACCGGGCCGCTCTCGCCACCCGCGTCGCCCAGATGGCCCCCGTCGGTGGCCGGCCCCGCGTTCCCCATCACCTGCCGTCAACGCCACAACCGGCCCGGCGGGGAACGAGCAGCAAGCATCGTCCCAGCATCTGTCAGTAAGGCGAGATGGCCGTACCACTACTCCTTCGCTCGCCCCGGCTGGTTCCTCGTCTCGCACGCTCCGCACGCCCATGGAGGCTCGAGCCGCGCTCATCGCGGCAAACGAGCTCCTGCGCTACCGCCCCGTCGACGATGTCTACGAAGATTGGCTCGACCGCGTCGCCGAGCTTGTCCGTGCCGCAGGGGGCTACCCCGTACCGTCCTTCTCGCTGCACCGCGCCCCACCTTGCGCGGGCGATGAAGCTCCTGGGGCGCCTCAGCTACCTCTCCCTCAAGAAGGTGCCTTGGCCCCAAGGCGCGTGGCCCTGGGCGGAACCCACTCTGTCCGGCACCAGCGCAGCAAGAGCAGAGCTGTCAAGAGGTCCCTCGCCCCCAAGAAGCTGCCTGAGTGCTCCCTGCACCGGCCCGCCACGACCAAGGCTCCTGCTTCCAGACGCCAAGACCCAAGGCTGCTCCCAGCGGCAGCGCATGGGGACCCGCAAGACCAGGCCCTTCGTCACCAAAGGCCCCCCGTGGCAACAGCAGGCTGCCGCGCCTTCACCACCGAGCCGTGCAGCGTCGCGTGGCCCGGAAAGTTCAAGCCAGACCTGCCTCCTCACTACGACGGCACGGCCGACCCTGCGGAGTTCCTCCAGCTCTACGAGCTGGGCATCGAAGCCGCCAACAGGGACGAGAAGGTCATGGCAAACTGGTTTCCCATGGCACACAAGGATGGAGACCGCACTGCTCCTGAACACAGCTCTCGCACGATCTCCTCCTGGGGCGAGATGCGCACCCGCTTCATCGCCAACTTCCAAGGTACTCGTGATCGGCCTCCTGCCGTGGCGACATGCGCCCGCATCAAGCAGCAGCCAGGGGAGACCCTGCAGAAGTACATCCACCGCTTCAACAACGCACGCCTCAAGATTCCCAAGGTGACCGAGGAGGCCATCATCTCAGCCTTCTCCGACGGAGTGCGTAATGTCAAGATGAAGGAGGAGCTGGTGATGCATGAAGATCTGTGCACATCCTTGGAGCTGTTCAACTTGGCGACCAAGTGCGCCAGGGCTGAGGAAGGACGCCTTTCCCTCCTCGAGCTGCCAGCCGTAGACCCAGAAGAGAAGAAGCCCAAGGCCAAGGACGTGAAGCGCAAGGGGGCTGCCGTGCTCGCGGCGGAACCAGATACCAAGCGAGGAAGAGATCAGCCTGAGTCTTCCAAGGGCAACCGGTACTGTGTGTACCACGACCTCCACACCCACAACACCAACGAATCTCAAGAGCTCCGAGCCGTGCGAGAAGGGAGAATCGGTCGACGCCCTGACCGCAACGATCGAGGCTACGGCCGAGGGGGAGGAAGAAACGCAGGACGCTGGGAAGACCGCGGCCCTCGCCAAGGGTGGCTCGACCGACCTCGCGAGGACCGCTGGCAGGATCAGCCTCACGAGGGAGGCTGGAGGGATCAGCCTCGCGAGGATCGCCCGCAAGGCAATGCAGGCCTCCCTCCTCTGCCACCGCAGCCAAGGAGAAATGAGGACCACCATCAGGACAAGGGGGCTGGGGGCTTCCAAGAGCCGTGCGCGATCGCTTGCATCCTTGGCGGAGCTCAAGCCCCAGCCTCTCAGCGCATCTTCAAGCAGTTCGCCTACGAAGAGAATGCAGTCCTTCCCAAGCTCGAAGCCACATGCCCTCTCAGGTGGTCGGCGTGCGCCATCACGTTCAGCTCAGCGGATCAGCTCAAGTCTTGTGACCACGGTAGGAGTCCTCCTGATGCTTTGCTCCCCAATCATCAGCAACGTGCAAGTCACCAGGACCCTCATCGATGACGGAGCAGGGCTCAATGTCCTGTCCGTAGAGACATTCAACAATCTCCAAGTGCCTTACAATCAGCTTCAGCCAATCAAGCCTTTCTCTGGAGTCACCGATGGCTCCACAGTTCCGATTGGGCAGGTCCGCCTCCCTGTCACCTTCCGGGCGCGCGACAACTACCGCACCGAGCTCATGGACTTCGACGTCACCCACATTCGCCTGCCATACAATGCCATCCTCGGGTACCCAGCTCTGGCCAAATTCATGGCCATGACTCATCACGGCTACAACATCCTCAAGATGCCAGGAAGAGGCAGAGTCATCACGGTGCCTTGTGAAGAGAGAGACGCGGTGTGCTCCCTGGAGCGTGCTTTTCAAGCCACGTCGCTTGAAGACCCAGATCGCATGAGCGGGAGGCTCCCCGAGGCTGCTCCCAAGAAGAAGAAGACATCGCCTGGCCCGACCCCTCGGGAGGCAGGCCCCTCAAGATCCGCGCCTGTTCAGGGGGCACCTCCTTCTGTCGCATAGGAAGGCGCGCCGGCACCCTCCTCGAGAGCAAGGCCGGGGCTCTCTCTGGAGGGCCACCGACCTTGCTAAGGTCACGAGGGAGGCGCTTGGGCACCACTTGAGGCGTGTTTCAAAGCACGTTTCCCTCAGGAAGGAGCGAGGCAAGGAGGGCCAAACCCTCAGGAGTTCGTCAGCTAGATCATTCAGGAGCTGCAGGAATCAAGAGTCATGAGTGGCAGCCGCCGCTTACCCGCCGTAGCTCCCCATCCAGGCGAGGATGGTGGGCTGTGCGTCTGCATCAACATACCAGGGCTCAACCGAGCCGCCTCTCAGGAGCGCCTCTGGCCCTCGCGAGTGGGGCGTTGTGAAGATCCACCCCACAGCTACGTTCGCATGCCTTACGGCGTGCCGAACGCGGATGCCACGCGCCAACGCCTCATGGGGAGCATCCTGGAGGCTCAAGAGGCCAGGCGTTCCGCAGTCCTGGCGGAGATGGAGATGGTCCGCGAGGAGCCACCAGCGCCTCCGGAGCCTCCCGAGGCTCCTGGGCCTGGGGGCTCGTGAAGATCGGCTTCCGCAGCCCATGACGTCTGCTACTTCAGCATCCCTTCGTCTTCAACGTTATCAGGTGACATCCTTCAAGTTTCATTTCCGGTGGAGCGCCCCTGTGGCTGCATCATTCCCAGGCCGCGTGGGTCCGTCCCTGCGGCATGTATCCCTTTTGCTTCATGTTCCTAGCTTACTTTGTTGGGTGCGCCCCTCGGGATGCATCATCCCCAAGCCACTCGGGCCAGACCCAGCGGCATGTACCCCTCTTGCGTTTATTCGGGTCGTGCGCATGATTGTTATTTGATGCCTGTCCACGGCACCCCTTCTTCCTTCATGTCGGCCGCTTGCACGTTAAAGGGGGGGGGGGGTACCTGAGCATCGCGACTCATGGGCTCCTATTGGCTCTCCAGCCCTCACCCTCTGGCCTTGTCCATGGAATCGCGGCCTGGCATACCAGCGACGGCTGAGACCCGCTCGAGGGCCGGGACCCAAGGACATAGAGCGATGATATCTAACCAAATTTGCAGGAACACATCACAAGCTAAGGCCCAGTGCCAAGCGCAACCCGCCTTGAGGTAGGTCCCCGTGTATCCCGCGCTGGCTCACGGGTGCCTAGATACACCTCGTCAGGCCCTATCGTGCCAGCCACGTGTCGATGCCGAGGTTAGCCACGCCCAGGGCTCCTCCCGGAGGAGAGCCCCCTCCCACGCACCAATGGAAGCACCATGCTCCACGCTGGCTGACAACACTGCCGAGGAGCGGCTATGCCCGTACACATACGGAAGCGCTATGCTCCGTGCTGGTGATAAACAACTGAGGGTGGCCCCCGGCCGCATCAACCTCAGGGAGCCCAGAGCTCAATGTTCGGCCTCATCGCAACGCCTCCCCTCGGGAGTGCCGCGCGAGGGGGCTAGGCACGGGGGCTACACCTGGGTCACGCCCAGACGCACGCCACCCAGCCAGGCCCCTCGGTCCTGGTTCGTCGCATGTCCCTCCCCGAGCGGAGCCAAGGTACGAAGGCTGTTTGAACGTCAAGGGGGACTCCTGAGCATCGCGACTCAGGAGCCTAACTGGTCACGTAGCCCCTCACTCCTTAGTTCCGAAAGGCTAACGGCGGTTGAGGTATGCGCGGGGCTGGGCTCTGCAGACATAGAATGGTAAATTCACCCATACATCTCACCTTCCTACTTGTTGTTCGTGCGCCAAGAGGGACTCCTGAGCATCGCGACTTAGGAGCCTAACTTGTCACGTAGACCCTCACTCCTTGGTCCCGTCCTGGTTTCCGGTCGGGGCTAATGGCGGCTGAGGTATCTTGTGAGGGCAGGCTCTGCCGGCGTAGAACATAAGCAAGTAGGAAGGAAAAGCGCAAATCCCAAGGAATTCAAAAGCAAATATTACAGTCAATAACTGTTTTCACAACGCCAGACGCAAGTTTAAACGCCTCCCTGAGGCATGATGCATGTTGCAGGAGCTGAAAGCAGAACAGGAGCCACAAGGGAGTCACTTGTTGGCGGCGGAGCTCTTGGGGCGGATTCGCCTCGTGAGGCCTCGGGACCGGCAGCGCTTCGCCCGGCTTAGTCTTTGAAGGCCGGAACTTCGCCAACGTGAGCCTCCGCTCGACCCTTCACGGCCTCGGCCGGCAGCGGCAAGCTCGCCGCTCACGGGCTCCAGCATGCTGTCGAGGTCGACGTTGGGGTCGTGAAGGTAGACGTGGGTAAGGACGCGCGTCAGCGCTGCAGAAGACAGGACACACGCCTCGGCCTCAGCCGTGGGGCCAAGGCCAAGGGTGACATCTTCAAGAGCGCGGACCAGGAAGGGAAGCAGCTTGGCAGGACCGTCCTCGGCGCTAGCCAGCGGGCTTTCCAGGCCGCTGTCATAAAGCGACCTCAGCAAGGTGCGAGCCTTCGCCCCCATCTCCACGAAGGCCACGCGATCCTCGGCGAGGACCAGCGCCTTGCCGTCCAGCTCGACCCTCTTTGCCTCCTACTCCTGCTCCAGCGCACCCAGGCAGTCATGGCGCTTGTCAAGCTTGGCACTCCGGTCCTTGACGGCTGCCTCGCGAGCCTTCATGTCTTCCTCCTTCTCTTGGCGGACGCGGGCCTCCTTGGCGAGCTGGTCGCGCAGGCCCTGCAGCTCGCTCTCCAGCGCCTTGCAGCGACCTCAGACATCGGCTACCTCTCCCAGGGCGGCATCGCGAGCGGCCTTTGCCCCAAGGACGGCATGTTTCTCCTTGTCGCAAGCCGTCGCGGCCTGAACCAGTGCCGCTCGAATCAAAGCATCAGAGCGAACCCAGTCGGAGGCCAGCTCCAGGCGTCCGGCCACCAAGCGAGGGTCGGCGCCCAGAAGATCTTGCCGCAGCCGGTCCAGTTCAGCAGCAGCACGATCCAGGACAGTGGGAGGAGTCGGAGAGACAATGGTTGGTGGAGTAGGAGGAGAGGACGGCAGTGTAACCACAGCATCCTGAGGCAGGACCTTCTGCGCCCCGACAGCTGCGGCAGTGGCATCAGGCAAGGATACCTCGGGAGTCGCTTGGGCCATGGGGGCTGAGCTCGGCCCAGCTAGCTCTGCCAGGCCTCGCGAGGATGACCGGGCAGGAGAGGCCCGTGTCATGCCGTCACCTTCTTTTCAGCGGAGGCGCTGCTCGGACGAAGCCTCAGAGCTCCCTTCACTTCTTCAGCAGCGCCAGCCTAGCCAAGGAATACAGATATCAAGCCTCAGCGACAAAGCAAGAAATAAAACAAGAATCAAGCACTCATCGTCATCGCTCATGGCTCGAGCAACCTCCGGCCAAAGTTGAAGCCCGAGAGCCGGCTGCAGGGATCAGCCTCAAGAGGCCCGGGAGCAGGAGGCGCGTCTGCGGATCGCCTCGGAGCCGGGGCAGACCCGCGGGGGACCGACCCCGTCCTGTCCTTCTTCAGGATCGGGGGCAAGCTCTCGCCACCCTGCTCATCGCCATCCTCGTCGTCGCTCGGCAAGAGGCGGAGAGTGCGGGACCTACGCCGGGGGAGGGGCGCTCTCGACTCCCCGTCGGTCGCCTCGGGGTCAGGCCCCTCCCCCCGCTCCTCTTCTTCCTCCTCTCTGCTAGAGTCGCCGGAGGACACGTTCACCATCGCCAGGGCCGCCGGGTCCTCGGGAACCTCCGCGGGCACGGGCCCGTCCCCATTGAAGACGGGCATGGAGTCCACCACCTGCTCCCAATCATCTCGAAGGAACAGGGGTACAGGAGCGCCCTCCAGCCTCGGCACGTCTCCCCCAACCAAAGATTGGAGGACCGTGGCAAGATCTTCGTCGGCCAAGACTACGGGGCTCGGGCGTGGCCTCCACAGCGGAAGCGAGTACTGACGAAGCGGGGCCACCTGGTGCTCCAGGAACTCCCTCAGGAGCGACGCCCCGGTCAGCTTCACCGTCGCCATGTTGCCCGGCCACAGGTCCGCGTTCATCTTCTCCAGCACTAGCTTCGCGCGGGGATCCACGAGTTCCGCACGAGACCAATTGTCGGTGGCCGTGGGCTGCTCCGTGGGCAGAATCAGCCGAGGATGGATGCGCCCAGCGTCTACCATGACCCACTTGCTCCTGAAGCCCTCAATCCTCTTCCCGGGCTTCGAGATGGCGTTGGAGCTGCCATACGCGATGAAGCTCGCGCACGCGGAGATGGGTCCGCGAGAGACCCGGAGGTAGAAGTAGTGGCGCAGCAAGGCCACTGAGGGCTGCACCCCGACATGAGCCTCACAATAGTAGGCGAAGATCACCAGAAGAAGAACAGAGTTGGGGTGGAGGTGCAGAGCTTGTAGTTTGTAATGGCGGAGGACAGAAAAGAAGAACTCAGAAAAGGGAGGCATCAGACCGGCAGCAATGGCGCTCACGAAGAGAGGATAGAAGGTGCTTCCTTGGTCCTCGGGAAGGGCGGAGCCAGCCCTGAGCACCGCTGCCCCGTCGTTGCCTTGCACCGCCATCATTCGGCCCGCTCGGGCAAGGCTCTTCTCTGACACGTTCGGGGAGTCCAAGGCGGGTGAGTACCAAGCTCCGGCCGGGGTCTGGCGAGGCGCCATGTCTTGCTAGGTCATGCGGTCGAAGTAGATCTGGAGATTCCGGAAGCAGGAAGGAAAGGCGCAAGAAAGGGGATCTGGGCAATGACCGGAGAAGGCAAAGGAGGCAAAGCCTAGGCGAGTGCCGCACTTTTGTTGATTCGCGCAGTTGCTAAAGGCACCCATGTCCAATCAACCGCCACGAGGCGCCCAAGGCCGCAGGCTGTTAGGGCCCGCGGCGCTTCGCACTAGCCCCTTCGCTTCTCTGCTAAGCCAAGTCCAGGCGCGACTTGGGCCCGGGGGCTACTGTCGGTGTTCTGGAAACGGGGGTACCCAGACTTGCCTGCCTGCGGCCTGCGGCGTGGCTCAAGGGGTGGCCCAGTACGGCCCATCTTCATCAACACAAGCTCAAGACCCTCACGAGGGGCCAAGCCTCACAGGGCGGACGACAGGAAGATTCCTCAGGCACGGCCTCGTCATGCTGGCTCGCGAGGAGGCGGAGAGATCAAGGCGGGGTACCTCACAAGGTGCCCATGACGCAAGGCATGACGACCAAGGGCGCCAGGCGGGCGCCAGCCCGCGCAGTGTGCTCTTTTCCTCTTTGGTGCAAAGGGGGCAAGCGCAGGCGAGAGTATCAAGCAAAGGCATCCGTTTCGGTGCAACAAGACCAAGACCATCACAATGGCAGGAAGGACGTCATCGTGGAGCCCAAGCCGGCCTCACCACCAGAGCCTTTGACAGGCGAGGACTAACTTTAGTCGGGATAAGTGTACTAGATCTTCCCCTTCAAAATGGCCAATTGTTGGCGCCCTTCACGCTCAATATTTGGGAAGAGGCCCAAGGCCTCTGCCTATAAGTAGAGGAGAGGATGGATCCAGACAGGGGATCTTAGCTTGATCCAATCCGATCGAGAGCCTAGCCACAAGAACACCTCACCCTCGCGAGGCTGTTCTTCCTTGTATTGTTCATCATCAGCCCAAGAGGCAATCCACCCCACCACACACACTGGAGTAGGGTGTTACACCACAATGGTGGCCCGAACCAGTATAAACCCTGTGTCTCTTGTGTTGCTCTTTTGGTAGTTTAGATACTTGCGAGGCGACGAGGTGCAGGTAGGTAGGGGGTGAGATCTCCGCGTGCACCCCAGAGTTCGAACCTAGAGTGTCTGCCAGAACCCGAAATCCGACAACCCAGGGGTGGAGGAGTTTCCAATCTTGGAAGTTCGAGCTCCGGTTTGTTGCCCAGTGGGTCTGGCCTGTTGCCTGATTCTAGGTTCAGGGTTTGGGCGATGTCCTCCTGTAGATAGGTATCCGGCTCGGAGAGGTCGGGAATCCGGACATAGCTTGTCCTCAAGATAGAGGAAGAATCGCCGCGTTGCTCCTCCACCACCGCTATCTGATGGGTCACCGGCGGAGAGTTAATCTCTCTTTGGTCGGTTTTAAGCCCAATCCGATCATAATCTATGGCGACTCCCAAAGCGGCGATGCGATCCAAGAGCTCGTTCAAAGAGGAGAGCTCCATTGGATTCATCCGCTCGGTAAGCTCCGAGCCGATGTCGAGGCTGTTTTCGATGACCCGAGAAGTCATCGTTGGCGTAGCGGCCGAACGGGCGGTCATGACGAAGCCGCCTAGTCGGAGAGTTTGGCCTACAACCAGGGCTCCCCCGAAGGTCATGTTGTCCCTGACAACGAGACGAGCCATCCTTGCTTACGATGACGGCACAGTGGAACTCTCAATGAAAGCACCAATGTCGGTGTCAAAACCGGCGGATCTCGGGTAGGGGGTCCCGAACTGTGCGTCTAAGGCGGATGGTAACAGGAGGCGGGGAACACGATGTTTACCCAGGTTCGGGCCCTCTCGATGGAGGTAATACCCTACTTCCTGCTTGATTGATCTTGATGATATGAGTATTACAAGAGTTGATCTACCACGAGACCGTAGAGGCTAAACCCTAGAAGCTAGCCTATGGTATGATTGTTGTTGTCCTACGGACTAAACCCTCTGGTTTATATAGACACCGGAGGGGCTAGGGTTACACAGAGTCGGTTACAAGGGAGGAGATCTACATATCCGTATTGCCAAGCTTGCCTTCCACGCCAAGGAGAGTCCCATCCGGACACGGGATGAAGTCTTTAATCTTGTATCTTCATAGTCCAACAGCCCGACCAAATGATATAGTCCGGCTGTCTAGAGACCCCCTAATCTAGGACTCCCTCAACAATCAAAGAACACCTCATGTTTCAAATTTGTTACACAACGTTTACCATACGTGCATGCCACGGGACTTGCAAACTTCAACACAAGTATTTCTCAAATTCACAACTACTCAACAAACACAACTTTAATATCACTACCTCTATATCTCAAAACAATCGTCAAGCATCAAACTTCTCTTAGTATTAAACACACTTATAAGAAAGTTTTTACTAATCTTGGATGCCTATCATATTAGGACTAATTTCACAATTTAAGAAAATTACCATGCTGTTTTGTAGGACTCTCAAAATAATATAAGTGAACTGTGAGAGAACAATAATTTCTATAAAATAAAACCACCACCGTGCTCTAAAAGATATAAGTGAAGCACTAGAGCAAAAACTGTATAGCTCAAAAGATATAAGTGAAGCACATAGAGTATTCTAACAAATTCCGAATCATGTGTGTCTCTCTCAAAAGGTGTGTGCAGCAAGGATGGTTGTGGTAAACCAAAAAGCAAAGACTCAAATCATACAAGATGCTCCAAGCAAAACACATATCATGTGGTGAATAAAAATATAGCCCCAAGTAAAGTTACCGATAGACAACGACGAAAGAGGGGATGCCTTCCGGGGCATCCCCAAGCTTAGGCTTTTGGTTGTCCTTGAATTTTACCTTGGGGTGCCTCGGTCATCCCCAAGCTTAGGTTCTTCCCAATCCTTGTTCCATAATCCATCAAATCTTTACCCAAAACTTGAAAACTTCACAACACAAAACTTAACAGAAAATCTCGTGAGCTCCGTTAGCGAAAGAAAACAAAACACCACTTCAAGGTACTGTAATGAACTCATTATTTATTTATATTGGTGTTAAAAATAATGTATTCCAAATTCTCTATGGTTTAAAAATTCTTTTACTAGCCATAGATTCATCAAAATAAGCAAACAACACACGAAAAACAGAATCTGTCAAAAACAGAACAGTCTGTAGTAATCTGTATCTAACGCAAACTTCTGGAACTCAGAAAAATCTACCAAAATAGGACATCCTAGATAATTTGTTTATTGATCTACTGCAATTGGAAGCAGTATTTTGTTTTCATGAAGAGAATTGTTTTTGGAATTTTCAGCAAGATCAAATAACTATCATCCAAGAAGATCCTATAGGTTTCTCTTGGCACAAACACTGATTAAAACATAGAAACAAATCTAACCAGAGGCTAGATCAAAGATTTATTACTAAACAAAACCAAAAAGCAAGAAAATAAAACAAAATTGGGTTGCCTCCCAACAAGCGCTATCGTTTAACGCCCCTAGCTAGGCATAAAAGCAAGGATAGATCTAAGTATTATCATCTTGGGTCTTTAATTTTTTTAGCGGAGTTATGCTCAAACCCGGGAGGTTCTTTACGTTTCCCTTCATATTCGGAAATTTTGAGATCTAAAGAATCCAACCACTTATTGCAAAGGGTAATCAACATATTCATGCGGTGAAGATTTCCGCTAACACTCTTAAGAGGTTCAAGAGATTTTTGTAAAATCTTCGTTACTTCGCAAATTTTCTCAAAAACTTGCGTTTCTTCCTGGGTATGATGAGGCCCCTTTTTGTTGAGGTAGTGTTCCCACTATACCTTCTATAGTTTCATGCGCAATACTGGGATCAATTTCAATAAAATTGCCTTTGGCAACGCAATCCAAGAGTTGTCTATGAGACATATTCAGTCCAACATAAAAATTGTGAAACAAAATTCTAAAGTTCACCTCTAGGGTACAATTACGTTAAGATTCCATCATTCTAAACCAAGCATCTTTTAAGTTTTCTCCTTGTCTTTGTTTGAAGTGAAGAACTTCAAACTCGGGAGACAACGGAGTAGATAAGGGACTAGCCATAACGATGAGGCGAGCAAGAAGAAGGAGCGAGCGGAAGAGAGAGCGAATAAAACGGCAAGGGTGAAGTGGGGGAGAGGAAAACGAGAGGCAAATGGCAAATAATGTAATGCGAGGGATAAGAGTTTGTGATGGTTACTTGGTATGTCTTGACTTGTGCGAAGACTCCCCGGCAACGGCGCCAGAAATCCTTCTTGCTACCTCTTGAGCACTGCGTTGGTTTTCCCTTGAAGAGGAAAGGGTGATGCAGTAAAGTAGCGTAAGTATTTCCCTCAGTTTTTGAGAACCAAGGTATCAATCCAGTAGGAGACCACTCTCAAGTCCCACGCACCTACACAAGCAAATAAGAACCTTGCAACCAACGTGATAAAGGGGTTGTCAATCCCTTCACGGCCACTTGCAAAAGTGAGATCTGATAAAGATGATAAGATAATATTTTTGGTATTTTTATGATAGAAGTAAAAGTAAAGAAAGCAAAATAAACGGTAATAGAAATAATGGTAGATTAATATGATGGAAAATAGACCCGGGGGCCATAGGTTTCACTAGTGGCTTCTCTCAAGATAACATATGTATTACGGTGGGTGAAAAATTACTGTCGAGCAATTGATAGAATTGAGCATAGTTATGAGAATATCTAGGTATGATCATGTATATAGGCATCACGTCCCTGAAAAGTAGACCGACTCCTGCCTGCATCTACTACTATTACTCCACACATCGACCGATATCTAGCATGCATCTAGAGTATTAAGTTCATAAGAACGGAGTAACGCTTTAAGCAAGATGACATGATGTAGAAGGATAAACTCATGCAATATGATATAAACCCCATCTTTTTATCCTCGATGGCAAAAATACAATGCGTGTCGTTTCCCCTATCGTCAGTGGGATCGAGCACCGCAAGATTGAACCCAAAGCTAAGCACTTCTCCCATTGCAAGAAAGATCAATCTAGTAGGCCAAACCAAATTGATAATTCAAAGAGACTTGCAAAGATAACCAATCATACATAAAATAATTCAGAGGAGATTCAAATATTGTTCATAGATAATCTTGATCATAAACCCACAATTCACCGGATCTCGACAAACACACTGCAAAAGAAGATTACATCGAATAGATCTCCAAGAAGATCAAGGAGAACTTTGTATTGAGATCCAAAGAGAGAGAAGAAGCCATCTAAGCTAATAACTATGGACCCGAAGGTCTGAAGTAAACTACTCACACAACATCGGAGAGGCTATGGTGTTGATGTAGAAGCCCTCCGTGATCGATGCCCCCTCGTGGGCGCGGAAAAAAGGCCCCAAGATGGGATCTCACGTACGAGAAGGTTGCGGCGGTGGAAATAGGGTTTTGGCTCCGTGTCGATGTTTTTGAGTGCGTGGGTATATATAGGAGGAAGAAGTAGGTCGGTGGAGCTACGAGGGGCCCACGAGGGTGGAGGGAGCGCCCAAGGGGTTGGCGCGCCCCCTGCCTTGTGGCTTCCTCGTTGATTGCTTGACGTCCACTCCAAGTCCTCTAGATCACATTTGTTCCGAAAATCACGTTCCTGAAGGTTTCAATCCGTTTGGACTCCGTTTGATATCCTTTTCCTTCGAAACACTGAAATAGGCAAAAAAACAGCAATTTGGGCTGGGCCTCTGGTTAATAGGTTAGTCCCAAAAATAATATAAAAGTGTATAATAAAGCCCATTAAACGTCCAAAACAGAATATATAATAGCATGGAACAATCAAAAATTATAGATACGTTGGAGACGTATCATTCGTCGTCCGCCCGTCCTAAAGAGCGCTGGAGCGCGAGGAAGCCATTATGGGTAGTAGTGGTGTGGACAGGAGAAAGGGAACGGAGGCGGATGACTGCGGCTATGGCCGGCGCAGCAGTTTATGTAGCAATGGTGGGCGGCGGAGGGACGAACGTGTGGCACCGGAGTAGCCGCCTCAGCAACCGCGTATCATTAATGTGGGTGGCAGACGGACAGACGGATGGCACTTGTGTCGTTTGAAGGCGGAGCAATCGCTTGCACCGGGAAGCGGGGCGGCTGGCGCTAGCTGTTTCGGGCGGAAAGCGCACGCGGGCGAGGGAGGCGGTGCAGGTGGGCGAAGCGGTCGAGAATCATGCTTGCCGGGTCGGTCCGGCCGGCCGGACATGCTGGCTCGCCTGCGAGCTCGCCGAGCTAAGCAACGACAATCAGACGATGGACGTAGCTTCCGACCAGGAGTCGGCGCCACTATGCAAGCCAGTCCATGCCATGTTCACCATAGAGCAGGTGCGGCCGCACTTCGACGCCCTAATGGCGGAAGAGCTACCAGCACAGGAGGACCTGTGGTGCAACCTCCGTCTCCTCAACGAGCACCGGTGAACAAGTGAATGACAATGTCGTCGCGGACATGTGGCCCTATGATCCTGGCTTCCCAAATGAGCAGCGGGAGCCGTATCAGACCATCTATAGGGCCCGCGAGGCCCTCTCCGTCGTCCTTCGAGTTGTTACGCTCGTCGTGGCGCCGCCGTCTCGCGTTGTCAAAATGGTCAACGGACATGAGGAATGAGGAGATGACTTTACGTGGAGACGATGACAGTGGGGACCCACTAGGGCCATAGCCGCACGTACGCAAGTGCCTCCTTATTATATACAACTATAATTTTTTTGCTTCCTCCTGGTTTCCTGACATCACGGCCCCACACCATTGTGAACCTATGTAGTCAATAAACGAGAGAATTGCACAAGGAGCGGCCGACAGCTGGGACCAAGCAGCTCGAGCAGTATTTGTGTTTTTGAGGTGTGAGCACTGCAGAGTTTTTCTTGAGCGATGTTTTCATTGTTGTTCAGAGGAGAGCAGGGTATTAACTGGGCGGGCTGTGGCCCATCTAGCCCTGGCTAGATATCCAAACCAAATATTAATTTTTTCAAGCTGAAAATGGCTAGCCCAGCTATACTTTTTTTGAGGAATACCCAGGCAAGGTCAACTTGTTATTCTCCGCCCCGCTGGGCTGCAAATCTTCCATAAGAGGGATGCATTAGGCTTAACAAGAAAATGGGCTTTAAGAAATAATAGATGGGATGTAATTATAAAAACTGGGCAGTAACTATAAAAAATGCACAAAACACGTAATTAGTTTATAAAATATTATTTTTGGATTTTGAAAATTTTAATTTCATTAATTGTTGCACGTGCAATATTTTGTTGGATTTTTACGTAATACAAATTTATATTCAAATTGTATTTAATCTGACTAGAAATTTCGGGATAAAAATATTTCGGATCCCATCAAAATGTGGGAAATTTTATTGAATTCTGTTTTGAGCGATTGGTTGAAATTATTAATCGTTGTCCTAGCTAGAAAATGGGTTCTACTTTTAACAAATTGTAGATGGGATGTAGTAAATTCCATTAGAATTCAAAAATGGGTTGTACATTCTTACAAATCGCAAATGGGCTATAAGTTCTCTGCCACACACTTGTGGGCCTACTAAGTTGACGCGTCCCCTAAAAAAAGTAAGTTGGCGCGTATGCAAGGCTTTGTCAACTTATTGTCAACAATTGGTTCTAGCAGCACTGGCCGTTGGATGACCATCCAACGAATGTCGTGCTTCTTCTTCAATCTCAGATATTCTAGCTTCAGCTGCCCAAAAAAAATTCCTTCCCCTGACATCTGGGGCACACCGTTTCAGAGGCTGACATGTGGGCCTACTAAGTTGACGCGTACCAAGGGCTTTGTCAACTTAGTCAATATAAACAATTCTAGCTGCAGTGACCGTACGATGTCCATCAAAAGACCGTCGTCCTTCTTCAACCTCTGGTCTTCTTGCTCCAGCCGCCCAAACCAGCGTCGGCCGTACCACCTGCTCCTACCTCCCATGTCCGGCTGTGCTGCCACCGCTGGCCATGCCATCCCTCTATACTCACTCACACCTCCTGTTATTCTCCACGACGGCAGTCTCACACCGTAACCGAAGCAGTCAACCCACGTACTCCCCTCCACGTGGGCATCCACTACCGCGTCGTTCCCTTCCTAGGCCTCGCCGTCGTCCACCGCCTTGGTGCTCTCGGTGCGGCGTGGTCAACTGGGTCAACGAAGGACGGCCATCGGAAGAGGACTTTAGGCGGTGAGGCTGACAGCTGGACCCACCAGCTACATCTTTGAACACAAGGAAGTGCCTCCTTGTTACTCGCAAAATAAAAACGATTCCTCCCCCTGACAGCTGGGACCGAGAAGCTATATCTTCGCACACAAGGAAGTGCGTCCTTATCCTCCCTGACCGCTGGGACCCACCCGGTCAAGGCGTCATCTGGTTGTTATGCATGCAGTCACGAACATGTACGTACATAATGGTCGATCAGTCTCTCTGCAAGTATGAACCGTGGCCGAGTAAGTAGCGGCACATGTCATAGTAGAGCGCCCCACATAGCAGTTCAGGTTGTCTCGTCTAAACAGTGTACACGTACATACAACCACACACCAAAAAATACGGCCACGTACGTACATACGGGCGGGGTCTCGAACGCCTACTCGCGCATACGTACGGCCATGGCTCGGGTACATGGCTGGGTCGGAACGGAGAAACTGCGTCGTCGTGTTCATCGGGAGCCAATGGAATGCGCCGTGCTCATCAGGAGGCAACAGAATACGTCGTGTTCATCGGGAGTCAACCGGCTTGGACGGAACCACCGATCGAAACGAGGCCTGGCGTATCGCAAATGAGGGAAACGGCTTGTGTTCGACCGGCCACGGTCGAAATGGGATCCTGTTCATCGGGAGGGGTCTAGCATACCACAAGACGGAGGAAACGGACTTCTCTTGAACCTCCTACGGTCGAAACGGGGTCCTGTTGATTGGGAGGGGTGTGGCATACCGCAAAACGGAGGAAACGAACTTGTGTTGGAGCGCTACGGTCAAAACGGGGGTCATGTTCATCGGGAGGGGTGTGGCGTACTGCAAAACGGGACTCCACGGGATACTGTTCATCTCCATCGTCGACTGCCTCCACGGGCTATTGTTCATCCACCGTCGACTTCCTCCAGCCTCCACCTGTGTTCATCCACGGGCTCCTGTTCATCCAGCCTCCAGCGCTCCTCCACCGGCTACTGTTCAACTAGCCCTCTCCACGGGGTCCTATTAAACCACCCCTCCATGTGCTACTGTTCATCCAGCCCTCCACCGGCTACTATTCAACCAGCCCTCCACGGGGTCCTGTTCATCCACCTCCAACCGGCTCGATCGGGGTCCTGTTCATCCAGTGGCAACGGCCTCTACTATCACGGGGTCCTGTTCACCCAACCCCCCATCGGAACTGTTCATCCCAACCCCCAACAACGCTCACTGTTCATCAAGAGGCAGCATCGATCGGCTACAGTTAGCAGCAGTAGCGAAGGAATCGCTCGATCGGGTTCAGTTAACAACCATCGATCGATAGCTCGGGTTCGATGTCGTAGCCTGCGGTGCTGGCGCTTTCCGGGTTCGATGGCGAATGCCTCGCTCGGGTTCAGTTAGAGCCCAATGCCTCGCACCCACGTGCGTACGTGTACGAGAGAAACACGCATCGCTCGGCCCTTGACCAACCACCGTAACCGGGAACTCCCCGATATTTTCCTCTCCCTCGCTTCTACCACGGTTTTTTCTGTCATGGACGACCCAAAGAATGTCATGCAGTTGCGTCTCCGGCCCGCCCAGGACGAAAATCCCATTTTCTATCATGATTTTTTGTCATAGAAGTAGGAGCCCACCACATCTATGATGATATCGGGTTTTCACAATTATTGTCATAGAAGTGTCATAAGCATGACAGAAAAAAATTCGTTCAGCCCAAAATGTCATGGATGTGTCTTTTTTTGCAGTATGAGAAACTACTCTTTGAAAAGCTCAATTTAGAGCAAGAGCATGGGTTCTTAAAAGCAATCAATGATGATCTTCGTAAGAAAAGTTCTTCTTACATTGCCAAGTGTTTACTCTTGTCTACTTACATGCCACAAGTAAAATCTAGCAACAAGAGCAAGAAAGATTCTTCTTCTAGTAGTAACAATAATCATGTTGAATCCAATATTGTTGCTTCTAGTAGTTCCCTTGATTCCACTAAAGATTCTCTTAGGCAAGTTACACTTGAGCAAGAAAATAGCTTATTGAAGGGAATTATAGAGAAAAGTGTTTACAAGAACCTTGTCGAAAGTAAGTAATTTGAGGAAATTGTACGCAAGCAAGGAAGGCACCGGAAAAATCAAGGTGTTGGTTTTGAACGCAAGTTCAATGCCAATGGAGTTGAGTGGAAATAAGATCAATACCCCAAGAAGAAGTTTGTTCCTCAACAATAGAAGTATGACCCCACTTCTTTCAAGGGAACAACAAGCTCAAGATGATCTTCCACCACAAGACCACAAGCTAAAAGGCAAGGACAAGCTTCAAGAAGAGATTGATTCATTTGAAGAAGCTCCAAAGGCCTTGGTCAAGTGGATTCCCAAGACTACATCAAGTTCTACTTCATCAAGTACGACTACAACTCCAAGGATCCCCATCAAGTTGATGTGGGTCCCAAAGAAGAAGAACTAGAGAGTTCTTGAGGGTGACTCTGCCAACACACTCCACTCATATTAATTTTGGCAAGGACAAGTGCAATCAACTTCCATATCTTGCACTAGTTCAAGGAGTCACAAACCCTTTTGTTGGTAAGACAAGGGACAAGGTAACCTAATGTTTTCATAGACATCATCATATGTGTGTTACACTCTATGTCTATGGATATCCTTGTGTGTTCCTTGTGGGACTAACCCATGTAGGTATTGAAAGTGCAACTCACTCCAATGAATTGCTCCAAATGATCTACATCAATATTGAGCATCCACATCTTCAACATCTACATGAAGTCATCATTGACAAAACCCAAGGTTAGTTCATCCCTCTTAGGGGAGATATCACATCTAGGAGGAGCTTTGCTCTAAGAATTGAGCTAAAGCAACTCTAATGGCGTGAACACATCAATGCTTTATGTAAAAGTGGTAACCCCACTTGTGCTTAAACGATTTGTATGACCTACGATCAAATGTTCTCATTTGACTCCTCAGTAAATATACTCTTAATAGATGAACTAGTCATCGTCAATTGTTTGATAGATGCTAGAGTGTTTGTGCATGCTTTGCCACATATTTCATTTGCTATCTTATTGTGTGAGCATGTTGGTTGCATCATTTTCTCCATTCGAGGACATCCATTTGTTGCTTTGATTGTTTGGGCTTTCTTTTTGCCAAATGGATGGACATGAATGCCTAATAACTCCCTCTAGCTATCTATATGTTTCTCATCTCAAACTCTATTCATGCTACATCACAAAGTTTGAACAAGTCAAAATTCGGAACCTCCGGGTGAGGAGCACTTGAAGCCACCGATCCGTCAAGGGCTTAAACTTCCAAAACCTCTTAATGGTTTTCGGTCTGGCCGATTCATTCCACTCGGTCCCACCGAAATCATTGACTTGATCTAGGTTTTCACCTCGGTGCAACCGATTAGAGTAGTCCGGTCTCACCATGTTGCAGTAACCGCTTGCGATTCTGCATCTCGGTGCGACCTAGTCGTTCCACTCGGTCACATCGATAGTGATGGGGTATATATATGCCGCGGGTTGATTATTGGAAATTTCTTCAAACACTCAACCGCGCCTTCCTAGCTCTCTCGCCCCCTGGTCTCTGGATCGTCTTCGTCGCCGTCAATGTAAATCTGACCGCCGTGTTGTCGCGGTAGCGAGTTCATCGTCAAGTTAGGGTAAAAAATCGACCTCTTTGTGCTTTCCTTAACTCCAATTCTTGCACAAAGATCAATGCCTAGTTTCTTGCCATGATTGAGATCAATCTATCCACCGAAAAGTTCCTTTAGAATAGATTTGATGCAAAAACTTAGGGTTAGGTTTCCGCCGAACTCATCTTGGACTGACCGATCTGAAGATTTAGGTCTCACCGATTTGGCTTAGGCCATTGCACATGTACTACTCGGTCTGACCGAAGAGTACGAATCTCTGTGACCGAGTTCATTTTCTCTGTCAAACCCTAGCATCTCGGAGTCACTGAACTACATTTCGGTCTGACCGAAACTGTATGTTTAGACTCTGATTGTGCTTCGGTGTCACCGAGTTTGCCATATCGGTAGCTCTAAAATGCTTTCTGTAGAAAACTCAAGTTAAGTTTTTGTCTCAATTATTTTACAAAATAGTTGTGCTTTGTGATTCTCATCCACTCTACCTATACATATCTATTCACATGGTTAGTTTCAGAGATGTCAGAAGGCAGTGACAGTCATAACAGGTCAGAGGAGCAGGTGAATCTTAGTGAGGGCACTAATCCCTCCAACGGCAGCTATGATGAAGGTAGCAAAAGTACACCCAGCAACTTGCCAAAGGCATCTACAAGGACAAGGAAGAAGAGAACCTCATAATCTAAAGATGAGGATTTTTTTGTTGATGAGGAAGTGACCTCAAAGAAGAAGGTGCTCAAGAAAGAGCAAGCTGCTGCTGCTGCCATCAAGCCTGGTATGCATAAGAAGGCTCCCGCAAGGAGGAAGTCCATGTCCAAAGTCAGAGCCTCCACTCAAGAAACTATGAAGTTCACTTTGGAACAATCAGATGATGATGAGGCTGATGGCAAGAAGAAGAAGAGGGCCAGAACCACAACTGCAAAGGTGCTTGGAAGACCTACCATGGTTGAAACTGTTGAAGAGGAGGAGGAGGAAGAGGCAGCTGCACCACCTCCAAAGTCTCAGAAGATCATGGGGGATTCCATAAAGTCTGGGGGTGATCCATCTAAGCCCAAGACAGCCCCCAAGCCATCTGCTCAAGCTCCAGCTCCAAAACCTTCTGCACCAAAGAGAACCACTAGGAAAATTTTTGCTGCTGAGAAGAACAAGGTCCCAGTGCCTAAAGTTCAAGAAGATGAGGAGCAGCAAGTGCTCAGAAAGTTAAAGCCAAAGATTCCTGATCATAGTGATGATCATCCTGTTGCTGAGAGCATGAAGGAAAGAAAGGGTGCATGTCTCAAATTGTGAGACAGACAGATCCCTATGCCACCAGAAAAAGAACTATTGTAGACTATCGTTTCCACACCAAGGAACATCATGACTTCTATGAGATTGTCTTGCTAGACAAGAAGCCTATTGTCAGTGATATGAGATGGGTTGATTGGACATACATTGATGGCAATGAGACTACTTCCCAGGTGTGCATGAGAGTTTCAGGATGAATGGAGTCGACAAGTTTTTTGGCCAAAAGTTGACAAAATGGAATGATGAAATGATTATGCAATTCCGCTCCACTGCTCATTTCTATCCAGACGGCAAGATAGTCTAGATGACAGAAGGAACCAGGTATCAATCTTCAATTGCTGAATGGGCCAAGTTGATCAATGCCCCCGAGGAAGATGAAAATGACACAGATGTATATGCCAAGCCAAGGAAAGATCACAACTCCATGGCAAACATGTACAATAACTTTCTAGATGCTGCCTTGGAGACTCACAAGCTTGGGTACATATACTATCTGCTGGCAGGTTTGACCACCATCAACACCATCTTGAGGCACACTCTGTTGCCCAAGTCAGGAGATCATAGGATGATCCGTGGTCACTCCATCAACTTGCTCCATATGTTTGATGCGCTAGAGAAGTTCAAAGTGATGGGCTTAATAGTTGAAACAGTGAAGAGAACTGCAGCTGATCAGAAAAGATCATGTGGATATGCCCCTCACATACAGATGCTCATCAACTCCAAGATGGGGACATGGACATATCTTCTTGATAAGGAGCATCTTCTCCTGAGGCCAGAATTTGAAGACAATGAGATTGTGATGGATGAATCTCATCCAACCAGTGCAACAGCCCAGGAGAAGAGAGAGAAGGCAAAGGCTGCAAAAGCAGGAAGGGCAGCTAGTGTACCAGATGCTTCACAAGTGATGCTCAAGACCAAGAAAGATCAACTCAGTTATCTACTTGAGGCTACTATGAGGATTGAGAAGGGCTTGGCCACCCTGACTCAGAATTAAGAAAGTCTTGAGAGGATCATTGAGACCAAATTCCATGATCTAGATGTGAAGGTCACAGAGATCCAGAGTACTATTGAGAAGCTCCAGGAAGAGGTTGATGATAGGAGTGAGAGACCAACCGCTGATGCTTTTTAAAGAGTGCCAAGGGCACAAAGGTTTACAGCTGTGCCAGTTATCAGAGACTCCAGGACTACACTTTCAGCATATGTAGCAACCGCCATTGTTGTACCTCCAGTTTCAACTCCTCCAGCTCCTCAGACATCTTTAGAAGCGTTTGCAGATGTTGTCCTCTCCATGCCATCTACGCACACCGGAGCAACCAGCCAGAAGATCACTTCAGGAGCTCCCAGAGATCGTGCCTAAAGTGCCGCATAGCACTATGCAGTTTCGAGCTTTTTGGTAACTTGTTGCCAAAGGGGGAGAAAGTGTATAGATCATTAGGCTTCGAGAGAGAGAGAGAGAGTGTGTGTGTTTTGCCTTTTGTTGCCTCTCTTTCTACTTTGATCGTTTGCTCGTTTGGTTCCTATGCTACAATATTTGTGCTTGTTTGTGAGATACCTTTGTGATCATGTGTTTGATCATACTATACTTTAATGTGTGCTTGCATGATGATATCTTGATACTTGTGTATGATCAATCATGTTTCCCTTGGTGTTGAGTGCATGTTCTTTATATCTTATCATTTTCAGGGCTCCACCAAGATGTATGTGACATGGAAGAGTGACCCATGATCCTAATCTATTGTGCATTTGCATTCAACAGCAAAATTTTAAATAATGCACAAATATAGGGGGATCTCTTGCTTATCACATACTCAAAGCGATGATTTATTTCATTCATATTATCATTTGTCGAAGCTTTGATCTATATGTTGTCATCAATTACCAAAAAGGGGGAGATTGCAAGTGTAACTAATCCCCGAGTGGTTTTGGTAATTCATAACAACATACAGCTCATTGAACTAATATCCATTGAAGTTAAATATTTGAGAAAGTTCAATGATTGGCATGGCATGGACTAGAGATGTTGACCCCTCAAATGCTAAGAACAAAGATTGGCAAAAGCTCAAGACTCTTCATTTTCATTTTAGTGATCCAAGATCACATTGAGTCCATAGGAAAGCCAATACTATTAAAAGGGGATGAGGTGTTGCTTAATGGTCTACTTGCTCAAAGTGCTTAGTGATATTGCTCCATAACCCTCAGCCACTTTCTCATTTCCAAATATGTCCAAAACCTAAAGTCAAACTCGGCCCCACCGACTTGATCTATCCGGTGTCACCGAGTTCTTTTGACATAGCCACTGCTAGAAACCCTAGACAATTCGGTCTCATCGATACGGATCTCGGTTTCACCGAGATGGCAATGCAAACTCTCTATTTCCCTTCGTAACGTTTTGGTCTAACCGAAATGAGCGATCAGTCCCACCGAGTTCTCAATGCAAACTCTCTGTTTCCCTTCGTAACGTTTCGGTCTTACCAAAATGAGCGATCGGTCCCAACGAGTTTGGCTGACCAACTCTTTGTTAACTCATTGCTGAAATCGGTCTCACCGAGTTCATGCAATCAGTCACACCGAGATGAGGTTTTGCCCGAGCCCTAGCACATTGGTCCCATCGAGTTGATCATGTCGGTCCCACCGAGATTCCTAACGTTCACATTTTGAACTGAATCGGTCTCACCGAGTTCTTCTATTCAGCCTGACCGAGTTGGGTCAAATGTGTGTAACGGTTAGATTTTGTGTGGAGGCTATATATACCCCTCCACCCCCTTCGCTATTCGAGAGGGAGCCATCAGAATGTGCCTACACTTCCACTACTCATTTTCTAAGAGAGAACCACCTACTCATGTGTTGAGACCAAGACATTCCAATCCAACCACAAGAATCTTGATCTCTAGCCTTCCCCAAGTTGCTTTCCACTCAAATCATCTTTCCACCATAGCCAAATCTGTGAGAGAGAGTTCAGTGTTGGGGAGACTATCATTTGAAGCACAAGAGCAAGGAGTTCATCATCAACACACCATCTATTACCTTTTGGAGAGTGGTGTCTCCTAGATTGGTTAGGTGTCACTTGGGAGCCTCTGACAAGATTGTGGAGTTGAACCAAGGAGTTCGTAAGGGCAAGGAGACCGCCTACTTCGTGAAGATCTACCTGAGTGAGGCAAGTCCTTCGTGGGCTATGGCCATGGTGGGATAGACAAGGTTGCTTCTTCGTGGACCATTCGTGGGTCGAGCCCTCCGTGGACTCGCGCAATCGTTACCCTTCGTGGGTTGAAGTCTTCATCAACGCGGACGTTCAATAGCACCACCTATCGGAACCACGCCAAAAATATCTGTGTCTACATTGTGTTTGCCTTCTCCAAACCCTTCCCTTTACCTTCATATGCAATGTTTTACTTTCCGGTGCTACACTCTTAGAATTGCATGTGTAGGTTGATTGCTTGACATGTGCTAAGTTGCTAAAATCTGCCAAGACTTAAAATTGGGAAAAGGCTAGATTTTTATTTGGTCAAGTAGTCTAGTCACCCCCCATCTAGATCTACTTTCGATCTGACATACTCTCGTGCAATGACAAGTGAATAAACACTCATCTTGAGAATTACACATCTAGCATGGAAAAATATCGGCCACCCCCTACCGTTTCATGAGCGGTACGAGCACACAAAAAGAAAATTATTTTGAAAATTAGAGTTGGCACATACAAATTTGCTTAGAACGGCACGGAAATACAACATATAGGTAGGTATGGTGGACTCATATGGCAAAACTTGGTTTAAGGATTTTGGGTGCACAAGTAGTATTTCTACTTAGTACAAGTGAAGGCTGGCAAAAAGATTGAGAAGCAACCAACCAAGAAACGAAAAATCACATAAGTGAATATTAAACATAACTAACACCGAATAATGCACCACAAATAGGATGCAATTTCATTGCATAGCTATTGACTTTCATGCTTGCATATAGGGAATCACATACCTTAATATCAATATGCTTACTAAAGCATAATTAATCACCAACATGACTCACGTATCACTATCATCATATCTCAGAACTATTACATATAATCAAGTTTATTTTGTCCAATTTTCTTCAAGAAATTTTTTATTATATCCCTCTTGAATATCTATCACTTGGGACTAGTTTCATATATTGCAATTGCTTTTGACAAGCTCAAATAAATTAAAGTGAAGAACATGAGCATAAAATTTTCTTCTCTCAAAATAATATAAGTGAAGCATGAGAGAATTTCTTCAAAATATATTAAAGCACACCATGCTCAAAAAGATATAAGTGAAGCACTAGAGCAAAAGACAAACTACTCCAAAAAGATATAAGTGAAGACTAAGTGAGTAATTAAGTAAATAGGTAGCTATGTGAGGACTCTCTCTTATTAAAAACTTTCAGATCTAAGTATTTTATTAAAACAACAAGCAAAACAAAATAAAAGGACATTCCAAGAATAGCACACATCATGTGAAGAAGCAAAAACTTAGGCTCAACCAAGGCTAACTGATAATTGTTGATGAAGAAAGGTGGGATGCCTACCGGGGCATCCCCAAGCTTAGATGCTTGAGACTTCTTGGAATATTAAATTGGGATGCCTTGGGCATCCCCAATATTGAGATTTTGTGTCTCCTTAATTACTTTTATATCATGGTTTCCTAAATCTTAAAAACTTCATCCACACAAAACTCAACAAGAACTCGTGAGGTAAGTTAGTATAAATCAATGCAATAACCTTATCATTCTCTACAGTAGCAAATCAATAAAATTATTATTTAACATTGCATACTAAATGCCTCTGCAAATTTAATAGTCCTATCCTCAAATAGAATAATTAAATATGCAAACATAACAGCAATCTGTCAAAACAGTACAGTCTGTAAAAAATGCAAGAGTGTCAATACTTCTATAACTCCAAAAATTCTGAAATTTACCACACTGTATAAAATTTTTCATAGCTTATTGTGCAAAAAAATTCAACATTTTATCACATTCTGACTTTTCTGAAGAATTTTTGCAACAGCAAAAAACTTTCTGTTTTGAAACAACAACTCATATACTTGCAAGATAAGCATGGTAAAGGCTACCCTTGCCACTTTTATTGAAATAAAAGATGCAAAACATTATTCTAAATAACAGCAAGCAAAACAAAACAAAATAAAATGACGCTCCAAGCAAAACTCATATCATGTGACGAATAAAAATATAGCCTCAAGTAAGATCACCGATATTGTTGGAGACGAAAGAGGGGATGCCTTCGAGGGTATCCCGAGGCTTAGTTTCTTGTAACTCCCTTGAATATTACCTTGGGGTGCCTTGGGCATCCCCAAGCTTAGGGTATTTTCACTCCTTATTCTCCTCATACTAATATCTCACCCAAACCTTGAAAACTTCAATCACACAAAACTTAACGGAACTTTGTGAGATATGTTAGTACGATAAAGAGCAAACCATTCACTTTTGATACTGTCAAAGACAAGATTCATAATTGTTCTCACACAATGCCTACTGTACCATATCATTTCCACAATTTATATTGAGCAATGTAAGCCATAGAAACTAGAAAACAAGCAAACTATGCATCGAAAACAGAATCTGTTAAAAACAGAACAGTCTGTAATGATCTGGATAACTACCATACTTCAACTACTCCAAAATTCTGAAAATTTAGGACAACATAGAAAATTTGTATATCAACCATCTATAAAAAAATCATAATTTATCACGTTCCAGTGAATTTAAACAATTATGTCACTAGAAGCAAAATTTTCTGTTTTTGCACGGAATCAAGTTAACTATCATCCACACTATCCCAAAGGCTTTACTTGGCACTTCATTAAAACAGAAGCTATATGTTGGCGTCCTGGGAACGGGGGTACCCAGACTTTCCTGCCTGCGGACCAGGGCGTGGCTCCTCTAACGGCCTGGTATGGCCCATCTTCATCATCAAACGCACAAGAACCTCGCGAGGCGGACGACACAAGACCTCCTCAGGGGCAGCCTCACTAGGCTGGCTCGCGAGGAGCGGAGAGATCAAGGCGAAGGGCAGCTCGTGAGGTTCCCGTGACGTGAGCCATGACGACCAAGGCCAGGCGGGCGTCAGCGGGCGCAGAGTACTGGTTTCCTCTTTGGTGCTAAAGGGGCAGGCGCAGGCGAGGAGTGCCGAGGCATCAGGCAAAGGTTTCCATATCGGTGCAACGAGACCAAGACCGGCAGCACGGCAGGACGGAGGTCATCGCGGATCCCACGACGGCATCACCACCAGAGCCTTTGGCAGGCAAAGACCACCTTTTGTTAGGATAGCTTGTACTAGCTGTCCCTCTTGAATTTGGCCGTTGTGGGATCCCTTCCCGCCTGATATTTGGGAAGAGGACCGGGGCCTCTATAAATAGGACTAGCCACTACCATGGGGAGGCACGTGATCTTGGATTGGACTTGTTCCGCCAAGGACAACTCACAAGCTCCTCGAGCTCAAGAACACCTCTCCTCAGGAGGTTGTTCTTCCCTTGTACTTGTTCATCCTCAGCCTACAAGGCAATCCACCACACCACATTACAGTAGGGTATTACACCACATTGGTGGCCTGAACCAATATAAACTCTTGTGTCCCTTGTTCTTTGGGTTCAGCGTGCTTGGCCTTGAGATCGTTGCGAGAGTGTGAGCTAGGGGGAGAGAGATCTTCATGCGCACCCCAGTGTTAGAACCTCAAGGATTTTTGCCGGAACCCGTAATCTGACATTTGGCACGCCAGGTAGGGGTGTGCTGAAAGCTTTTCTTCCGTCGATCCGCGCTCCACTGCTCCACCGCATCCATGGCCGCCGCACGCCAAGCCCTCGCCGAGCGCCAGGCCTCCCTGGCCGCTTGTGTCGTTTAGACGGCTCCTGTCGGCGGGCCTCCCCGTCGTTCTCCATCCCCCGCCGCCAACGCCGCCACCGGCCCGGCGGGAAACAAGGAGCAAGCATCATCGCTGCACCCCTCTGTGCGACGGGACGACCGCACCGCCACCCAGTCGCTCACTACGGCCGGCTCATCGTCCCATGCTCGTCGCGCACCCACGGACGCGCAGGCCGCGCTGCTCATGGCACATGAGATCCTACGCTACTGCCCGGTCGACGATCTCTACGAGGACTGGCTGGACCGCATCACCGAGCTCGTCAGCGCTGCTGGGGGCTCCCCCGCACCATCTCTCTCGTTGCCTCGCCCTCCTCCAGCCGCGGGTGACGTAGCTCATGGGGCGCCTCCACCACCTCTGCACCAAGACGGCGTCCTAGCCCCAATACACGCGGCCCCTCGGTGCGACCCGCCGTGCTGGGTGCCTACGCACGAAGAAGGAAGCTGCCAAGAAGTCCCTCGACCACAAGGAAATGCTCCTGCACTCCCGGCACCGCCGCGTCAAGATCGCGTGCTGCCTGCGGCGGTGGTGCGTGGGCATCAAGATCAGGCTCCGCCCGTGCGACGGGCCCCGGTGGCCACAGTAGGTTGCCGGGCCTTTACTCCGGAGCTGCGTAACATCGTCTGGCCAGGCAAGTTCAAGCCGGACCTGCCCCCGTGCTATGACGGCACCCCCGACCATGCGGAGTTCTTGCAGCTCTATGAGCTGAGCATCGAGGCGGCTAACGGCGATGAGAAAGTCATGGCGAACTGGTTTCCCATGGCTCTCAAGGATGGTGCTCGCTCGTGGCTCCTAAACTTGCCCCAGGGTCGATCTCCTCCTGGGGTGAGATGCGCGACCGCTTCGTTGCCAACTTCAAGGGCACTCGCGACCGCCCGCTGGCTGCGGGTGACCTACGCCGCATCAAGCAGCAGCCAGGAGAGACCCTGCAGAAGTACATCCAGCGCTTCAACAGTGTTCGCCTCAAGATCCCCAAGGTGACAGACGAGGCCATCATTTCAGCGTTCTCTGATGGCGTCATGACGTCAAGATGAAGGAGGAGCTCGCCATCCACGAGGAGTTATGCACAGCTCTGGAGATGTTCAACATGGCGACCAAGTGCGCAAGAGCCGAGGAGGGCGCCTCTCCCTCCTCGAGCTCCCTGCTGCCGACCCAGAAGAGAAGAAAGCCAAGGCCAAGGACGTGAAGCGCAAGGGAGTAGCCGTACTCGCGGCAGATTCGGACACGAAGCGCGGCCAGGACCACCCCGAGTCATCCAAGAGCAGTCGTCCGTTCTGTGCCTTCCACAATGTGCACAGCCACAACACCAGCGACCGCCAAGAGCTCAGGGCCATTCGAGATGGATGCTTCGGTCGACGCCCCGAGCGCAACGACCGGGGCTATGGCCGAGGAGGAGGACGAGGTGGAGGACGTTGGGACGACCGCGGCCCCGTCAGGAGTGGCGTGACCGGCCCTGCGAGGACCATTGGCAGGACCAGCCTCGTGAGGACCGTCCTCATGGCAATTCTGGCCTCCCTCCGTTGCCGTCACCGCCAAGAAGGAACGACGACCGTCATCGGGACGAGGGGGCTGGGGGCCTCCAGGAGCCAAGCGTTATCACCTGCATCTTGGGCGGTGCTGAGGCCCCAGCTTCTCAACGCATCTTCAAGCAGTTTGCTCGTGAGGTGAACGCGGCCCTTCCCAGGCTCGAGGCCATGCGCCCGCTCAGGTGGTCCAAGTGTGCCATCACCTTCAGCTCGACGGACCAGCTCAAGTACGCTGCAACTTCCGGCGCCCTCCCGATGCTTTGCTCGCCCGTCATCAGCAATGTCCAAGTCACCAAGACCCTCATCGACGGCGGCACAGGGCTCAATGTCCTGTCCGTCGAGACTTTCGATAGCCTCCAAGTACCATACGATCAGCTGCAGCCTACCAAGCCCTTCTCAGGAGTGTGCGACGGCTCCACTGCTCTAATAGGGCAGGTCCGCCTCCCTGTCACCTTCGGCCAACGCAACAACTACCGCACCGAGCTCATTGACTTCGACGTTGCCCACATCTGCCTGCGGTACAACGCCATCCTCGAGTATCCAACATTGGCCAAGTTTATGGCAGTGACTCACCATGGCTACAACGTCCTCAAGATGCCACGGAACGACGGAGTCATCACAGTCCCCTGCGAAGAAAGAGATGCGGTGTGCTCCCTTGAGCGCGCCTTCCAAGCTGCAGCGATCGAAGACCCCGACAACAAAGGCACCCTGTATCCTCCTGAGGCCATCCCCAGGAAGAAGAAGCAGCTACCCCACCCAGGGCCTCAGGAGAGCGGCGACACCACCTCAGGATCTGCGCCCTCTGTTGGGGCACCTCCCTCCCTTGCATAGGAAGGCGCGCCCAGCGCCCTCCTCGGGCAAGGCCCAGGGGCTCTCTTCTAGAGGGCCTCAGACCTAGCCAACATCATGAGGGAGGCGCTCGGGCACCATGTGGAGGCGTGCTTCACCGCACATTTCCCCCGAGGGGGCACTGGGCGAGGTGCGCCCGGTGCTCAGGAGTTCATCGACAAGGCGACCCAGGAGCTTCAAGGGGCAAGGACCATATGTGGCAACCACCACCCACCACCCGACGTAGCTCCCCATCCTGGCGAGCACGGCGGGCTACGCGTCTGCATTGACATCCCGGGGCTCAACAGTGCTGCATCCCAAGAGCGCTTCTGGCCTTCGCGCGTTGGCTGGTGCGAGGGTCCACCTCACAGCTACGTTCGCATGCCATTTGGACTGCCGAACGCGGCTATCACCTTCCAGTGTCGCTTACGGAGCATCCTAGCAGCTCAGGAGGCCAGGCACCACGCAGTCCTGGCGGAGATGGCGACGGTCCTCAAGGAACCACCCGAGCCTCCGGAGCCTCCTGAGGCACAGGGCCCTTGTCGGTGTTCCGAGAACGGGGGTCCCCAGACTTGCCTGCCTGGGGCCCACGGCGTGGCTAAGTCAGCAGGTCGTATGGCCCATCTTCATCATCAAGGCATCCAAGACCCTCGCGAGGGGCCAAGCCTCGCGAGGCGGACGATGCAAGACCTCCTCAGGAGTGGCCTAGCCCGGCAGGCTCACGAGGAGCGGAGATATAAAGGCAGGACAAACCTCACGAGGCTCTTGTGACGTGAGCCATGACGATCAAGAGCAGGCGGGCGCCAGGCGGGCGCCAGCGCGCGCAGCATCCTTGTTTCCTCTTTGGTGCTAAGGAGGCCAACGCAGGCGAGGAGTACCGAGGCATCAGGCAAAGGTTGCCTTATCGGTGCAACGAGACCAAGACCAGAAGGACGGCAGGACGGAGGTCATCATGGAGCCCAAGACGGCATCACCAGAGCCTTTTGCACGCAAAGACCACTTTTGTCAGGATAGCTTGTACTAGCTGTCCCCCTTCAAATTTGCCCGCCGTTGTTGGCTCCCTTCCCGCTCAATATTTGGGAAGAGGACCAGGGCCTATATAAGTAGAGCTAGCCACCACAGTAGGAGAGAGTTCTGATCCGCTAGTTCACCCAGCACAAGAACACCTCAACCTCAGGAGGCTGTTCTTCCCCTTGTACTGTTCATCATCAGCCCAAGAGGCAATCCACCACCACCACACTGGAGTAGGGTATTACACCACAATGGTGGCCCGAACCAGTATAAATCTCGTGTCTTTCTGTGTTGCGAGTTCGTCGAGTTCGTCCGCGAGATCTTAGCGAGCTAGGGCGTGGATCGGTAGGAGGGAAATACTTCGCGCGCACCCCAGAGTTTGAACCTTAAGGGTTTGCCGGAACCCCACATCCGACATTTGGCGCGCCAGGTAGGGGTGCGACGTAGCTTCCCTTCCATCAATTCGTCGCTCCGTCATCTCCATGGCAGACGCTCGCCGTGCTCGAGCTGAGCGCCGGGCTGCCCTCACCGCTCGCGTTGCTCAGACGGCACCCGTCGGCGGGCCACCTCATCGTTCTCCATCTCCCACCGCCAACGCCGCCACCAGCCCAGCGGGGAACGAGCAGCAAGCGTCCTTGCTGCATCCATCGGTGCGGCAGGACGGCCGCACCGCCACTCCGTCGTTGACCCCGGCCGGTTCTTCGTCTCACGCACGCCGCACTCCCATGGAGGCGCGGGCCGCACTCCTCGCCGCATACGAGCTCATGCGCTACCGCCTGGTGGACTACCTCTACGACGAGTGGCTCGACCGTGTCGCCGAGCTCGTCCGCGCCGCAGGGGGCTCCCCGACGCCGTCCCTCTCTCTGCCTCACCCTCCGCTAGCCACAGGCGACGTGGCTCATGGCGCGCCTCCACCACCTTTGCCCCAAGACTACGCCTTGGCGCCATGGCGCGTGGCCCCATGGCGTGATCCGCCACTTCCGGTGCCTGCGCGCGAAGAGAGAAGCTGCAAAGAAATCCCTCGGCCACGAGAAGCTGCACCTGCGCTCCCCGCGCCGCCTCATCAAGACCGCACGCCAAACACAACGGCGCCGTGCGGACCTCATCAAGACCAAGCTCCACCTCTGAGGCAGGCCCCGGCAACCACGGCCGGCTGTCGCGCCTTCACCCCTGAGCTGCGTAGCGTCGCCTGGCCAGGCAAGTTTAAGCCGGATCTGCCTCCTCGCTACGACGGCACCACCGACCCCGCATTGTTCCTGCAGCTCTACGAGCTGAGCATCAAAGCAGCCAATGGCGATGAGAAAGTCATGGCGAACAGGTTTCCCACGGCTCTCAAGGATGGAGCCCGCTCCTGGCTCCTGAACCTGCAGCACGGCTCGATCTCCTCCTGGGCGAGATGCGCGACCGCTTCGTCGCCAACTTTTAGGGCACTCGCGACCAGCCGCCCGCCGCGGGTGACTTGGGCCGCATCAAGCAGCAACCAGGAGAGACCCTCCAGAAGTACATCCAGCACTTGAACAACACTCGCCTCAAGATCCCCAAGGTCACGGACGAGGCCATCATCTCCGCGTTCTCAAACGGCGTCCGTGACGTCAAGATGAAGGAAGATCTCGCTATCCATGAGGAGCTGCACACATCTCTGGAGCTGTTCAACCTGGCGACCAAGTGCGCAAGAGCTGAGGAGGGGCGCCTCTCCCTCCTCGAGCTGCCGGCCACGGGCACAGAAGAGAAGAAGGCCAAGGCCAAGGACGTGAAGCGCAAGGAAGCGGCAGTGCTAGCCGCGGAGCCCGACACCAAGCGGGGCAGAGATCAGCCCGAGTCATCCAAGAATAGCCGACCATTCTGCGCCTTCCACAACCTGAACACCCACAACACCAGTGACCGTCAAGAGCTCAGAGCCATTCACGAGGGACGTTTCGGTTGACGCCCCGATCGCAGTGACCGGGGCTACAACCGTGGAGGAGGACGTGGAGGCGGACGCTGCGACGACCGTGGCCCGCGCCAAGAGTGGCGCGACAGGCCTCGTGAGGACCGCTGGCAGGACCATCCTCACGAGGGCGCCGGAGGGACCAGCCTCGTGAGGATCGCCCCCAAGGCAACGCCGGTCTTCCCCCGCTGCCGCCACCAAGAAGGAACAACGATCACCATCAGGACGAGGGGGCTGGGGGCTTCCAGGAGCCATGTGCAATCGCCTGCATCTTGGGCGGCGCGCAAGCCCCAGCCTCTCAGCGCATCTTCAAACAGTTCGCTCGCGAAGTGAACGCGGTGCTCCCCAAGCTCGAGGCCACGCACCAGCTCAAGTGGTCCCAATGCGCCATCACTTTCAACTCGGCAGATCAGCTCAAGTGTCACCGCTGGCGCCCTCCCGATCTTTGTGCTCCCGGTCATCAGCAATGTGCAAGTTACCAAGACCCTCATCGACGGCGGCGCAGGGCTCAACGTCCTGTCCGTCAACACGTTCGACAACCTCCAAGTGCCATATGAGCAGCTTCCGCCTACCAAGGCTTTCTCAGGAGTGACTGACAGTTCCACCACACCGATAGGGCAGGTCCGCCTGCCCGTCACCTTTGGAGAGCGGAAGAACTACCGCACCGAGCTCATCGACTTTGATGTCGCGCACATCTGCGTGTCGTACAACGCCATCCTCGGGTATCCATCCATGGCCAAGTTCATGGCAGTCACCCATCACGGCTACAATGTCCTCAAGTTGCCAGGACGCAGCGGGATCATCACGGTCCCATGTGAAGAGAGAGATGCGGTGTGCTCCCTTGAGCGCGCCTTCCAAGCTACAGCAATCAACAACCCCGACAGCAAAAGTGAGGGCCCTCCGGAGGCCATCCCCAAGAAGAAGAAGCTGCGCCATGCCGAGCCTCAGGAGGGTGGCATCACAGCTGGAGCCTCGTCAAGATCAGCGCCCGCTCCAGGGGCGCCTCCCTCTGTCGCATAGGAAGGCGCGCCCGGCGCCCTCCTCGGGCAGGTCTCGGGGGCTCTCTTCTAGAGGGCCTCAGACCTTGCCAACCTCACAAGGGATGCGCTTGGGCACCACTTGGAGGCATGCTTCGCGGCACGTTTCCCTCAGGAGAACACAGGGCAAGGAGTGCCCACCACTCAGGAGTTTATCACCAAGACCACTCAGGAACTGCAAGACGCAAGAGCCATGCATGGCGACAGCCGCTCACGAGGCGCAACTCCCCATCCAGGGGAGGATGCTGGGCTGCGTGTCTGCATCGACGTCCCGAGGCTCAACAGGCCGCATCTCGGGGAGCTGCTTCGCCTTCGCGATGTGGGCAGGCTATAGGGCCCGCCGCACAGCTACGTTCGCATGCCCTTCGGCTTGCCGAGCGTGGCGTCGACCTATCAGCGCAACATGCGTCTATCCTGGCGGCTCAGGAGGTCAGGTACCACCCCGTCCTGGAAGAGATGGAGACGGTCTTCAGGGAACCTCCCGAGCCCACAGAGCCTCCCGAGGCTCAGGGCCCCGGTGGCTCGTGAAGAGTCATTCCTTCGACGCAGGCCTTTAGTTGCACCAACTCTGCTTCGTCTACAGAACCAGGTGACATTTTCCAAGCTCGTTTAGCTGGGAGCGCCCCTCGGGCTACATTATTCCAAGGTCGCATGGGTCCGTCCCTGTGGCATGTATCCCTTTTGCTTATGTCTTTAGCTTACTTTGCTGGGGGCTCCCCTCGGGCTGCATCATCCCCAAGCCGCTCGGGCCGGACCCAGTGGCATGTATCTTCTTGCATTTACCAAAGCTGATTTGCCTTTCCTGTTTAACCTGCCTACGGTTATCACCTGCTCGATCGCCACCCACCGCGGGTCCATTCACCCCGTGCAATTCGCTTGCGCGTTAAAAGGGGGGCTCCTGAGCATCGCGACTCAGAGCTCTTCTTGGCTCTCGGCCCTCACCCCTGGCCTTGACCACGACATCGTGACTGGCATACCAGTGGCCGAGCTCGCTCGAGGGCAGGACACGAGGACGTAGAGTGCTTGCACCTAACCGCCTTGCAGGAACATACAGTCACCAAGACTCAAGACCAGGTGCAACCCGCCTTGAGGTAGGGCCTCGTGAGTCCCGTGCTGGCTCACGAGTGCCCAGATACACCTCGCAGCCCTGCCGTGCAAGCCACATGTCAGGCGGGGCTGTACACGCCCCGGGGGCTCCTCCCGGAGGGGGCCCCCATCCCACGCACAAGTGGAAGCACCATGCTCCATGCTGGCCGTCGACACTGCCGAGGAGTGGCTATGCCCGTGCACAAGCGGAAGCACTATGCTCCGCGCTGGTGATAAACAACTGAGGGCAGCCCCACGGTCATACCAATCTCAGGGAGCCCAGAGCTCAGCGTCCAGCCTCACCGCAACGCCTCCCCTCGGGAGAGCCGCGTGAGGGGGCTGGGCACGGGGGCTGCACTCGGGTCACACCCAAGCGCACGCCACCCAACCAGGTCTCCTGGACCTAGGCGTGTCGCGCCCCTCCCGAGGCCTCGGCGAGGGCAGGTACGGAAATTGTTTGCACGTCAAGGGGGACTCCTGAACATCGCGACTCAGGAGCCTAACTGGTCATGTAGCCCCTCACTCCTTGGTCCGTCCTGGTCTTCGGTCGGCCCAATGGCGGTTGAGGTATGCGCGGGACAGGGCTCTGCCGACGTAGAACATTAATCTATCCTCGCGTACTCTCCCTATAAGTTGTTTGCGCGTCAAGGGGGACTCCTGAGCATCGCGACTCAGGAGCCTAACTGGTCACGTAGCCCCTCACTCCTTGGTCCGTCCTGGTCTCCGGTCGGCCCAATGGCGGTTGAGGTATGCGCGGGGCTGGGCTCTACCGACGCAGAACGCAAAGCGGATAGGAAGAAAATCGCAAAATCTCGACGCAAATATTACAAACATATTGTCCTCACAATATCAAATGAAAAGTCTAAACGCCTCCACGAGGCCTGATGCATGGTGCAGGAACAAAACAGGAAACTAGCTGCAGGTTGATACGTCTCCAACATATCTATAATTTTTGATTGCTCCATGCTATATTATCTACTGTTTTCGACCATATTGGGCTTTATTTTCCACTTTTGTATTACTTTTGGGACTAACCTATTAACCGGAGGCCCAAATTGTAATTGCTGTTTTTTGCCTATTTTAGAGTTTCAAAGAAACGGAATATCAAACGGAGTCCAAACGGAATGAAACCTTCGGGAACGTGATTTTCTCACCGAACATGATCCAGGAGACTTGGACCCTACGTCAATAAAGCTCTGAGGTGGGCACGAGGTAGGGGGCATGCACTACCCCCCTAGGCGCGCCCCCACCCTCATGGGGCCCATGAAGCTCCACCGACGTACTTCCTCCTCCTATATATACCTACGTACCCCCAAACGATTAGATACGGAGCCAAAAACCTAATTCCACCGCCGCAACTTTCTGTATCCACGAGATCCCATCTTGGGGCCTGTTCTGGAGCTCCGTCGGAGAGGGCATCCACCACGGATGGCTTCTACATCATCATAGCCCCTCCGATGAAGTGTGAGTAGTTTACCTCAGACCTTCGGGTCCATAGTTAGTAGCTAGATGGCTTCTTCTCTCTTTTTTGATCTCAATACAATGTTCTCCCCCTCTCTTGTGGAGATCTATTCGATGTAATCTTGTTTTTGCGGTGTGTTTGTTGAGACCGATGAATTGTGGGTTTATGATCAAGATTATCTATGAACAATATTTGAATCTTCTCCGAATTCTTTTATGTATGATTGGTTATCTTTGCAAGTCTCTTCGAATTATCAGTTTTGTTTGGCCTACTAGATTGGTTTTTCTTGCAATGAGAGAAGTGCTTAGCTTTGGGTTCAATCTTGCGGTGTCCTTTCCCAAAGGATGTGAGGGGCAGCAAGGCACGTATTGTATTGTTGCCATCGAGGATAACAAGATGGGGTTTTCATCATATTGCATGAATTTATCCCTCTACATCAGGTCATCTTGCTTAATGCGTTCCTCTGTTTTCTTGAACTTAATAATCTAGATGCATGCTGGATAGCGGTCGATGAGTGGAGTAATAGTAGTAGATGCAGGTAGGAGTCGGTCTACTTGTCTCGGACGTGATGCATATATACATGATCATACCTAGATATTCTCATAACTATGCTCAATTTTGTCAATTGCTCAACAGTAATTTGTTCACCCACCGTAAAATACTTATGCTCTTGAGATAAGCCACTAGTGAAATCTATGGCCCCCGGGTCTATCTTTATCATATTAATCTTCCATCACTTTATTATTGCTTTGCTTCTTACTTTGCCTTTTATTTTACTTTGCATCTTTATACCAAAAATACCAAAAATATTATCTATCATCTCTATCAGATCTTACTCTCGTAAGTGACCGTGAAGGGATTGACAACCCCTATTCGTGTTGGTTGCGAGGAGTTGTTTTCTATGTGTAGGTACGAGGGACTCGCGCATAGCCTCCTACTGGATAGATACCTTGGTTCTAAAAAACTGAGGGAAATACTTATGCTACTTTGCTGCATCATCCTTTCCTCTTAGGGGAAATCCAACTCAGTGCTCAAGAGGTAGCAAGAAGAATTTCTGGCGCCGTTGCCGGGGAGTCTACACAAAAGACAACATACGAAGTACCCATCACAATCCCTTATCTCTCGCATTACATTATTTGCCATTTGCCTCTCATTTTCCTCTCCCCCACTTCACCCTTGCCGTTTTATTCGCCCCCTCTTTTCCGTTTGCCTTTTTCTCGCTTGCCTTTTTGTTTGCTCGTGTGTTGGATTGCTTGTCTGTCACGATGGCTCAAGATAATACCAAATTGTGTGACTTTACCAATACCAAAAATAATGATTTCCTTAGCACTCCGATTGCTCCTCTTACCAACACTGAATCTTGTTAAATCAATACTGCTTTGTTGAATCTTGTTATGAAAGATCAATTCGCCGGCCTTGCCAGTGAAGATGCCGCTACTCATCTAAATAGCTTCGTGGATTTGTGTGATATGCAAAATAAGAAAGATGTTGATAATGATATTGTTAAATTGAAGCTATTTCCCTTTTCGCTTAGAGATCGTGCTAAAGCTTGGTTTTTGTCTTTGCCTAAAAATAGTATTGATTCTTGGAACAAGTGCAAAGATGCTTTTATCTCTAAGTATTTTCCTCCCGCTAAGATCATCTCTCTTAGAAACGATATTATGAATTTTAAGCATCTTGACCATGAACATGTTGCACAAGCTTGGGAGAGAATGAAATTAATGATACGTAATTGCCCTACTCATGGTTTGAACTTGTGGATGATTATACAAAAAATTTATGCCGGATTGAATTTTGCTTCTAGAAATCTTTTGGATTACGCCATGGAGGCACTTTTCTGGAAATCACTTTAGGAGATGCTACTAAACTCCTAGATAATATTATGGTTAATTATTCTCATTGGCACACTGAAAGATCTACTAATAAAAAAGTGCATGCGATAGAAGAAATTAATGTTTTGAGTGGAGATATGGATGAACTTATGAAATTATTTGCTACTAAGAGTGTTTCTTCTGATCCTAATGATATGCCTTTGTCTACTTTCATTGAGAATAATAATGAATCTATGGATGTGAATTTTGTTGGTAGAAATAATTTTGGTAATAACACGTATAGAGGGAACTTTAATCCTAGGCCATATCCTAGTAATCCTTCTAATAATTATGGAAATTCCTACAACAACTCTTATTGAAATTTTAATAAGATGCCCTGTGAATTTGAGAATAGTGTTAAAGAGTTTATGAATTCACAAAAGAATTTTAATGCTTTGCTTGAAGAGAAATTACTTAAAGTTGATGAATTGGCTAGCAACGTCGATAGAATTTCTCTTGATGTTGATTCTTTAAAGCTTAGATCTATTCCTCCTAAGCATGATATCAATGAGTCTCTCAAAGCCATGATAATTTCCATTGATGAGTGCAAGGAAAGAACCGCTAGGATGCGTGCTACAAAAGATGCCTTTATTAAAGCGTGTTCTTCCCATTTCCATGAAAATCAAGATGAAGATCTAAAAGTTATTGATGTGTCCCTGATTAAATCTTTGTTTTGTAATATGAATCTTGATAATGATGGGACTGAACATGATCCACTTTTACCTAGAAGGCATTCCAAGAATTCGGGTTATTTAGATCTTGATGATGAAATTGATAAAGGTGGGATTAAAGAAAGCAAAACCCTAGATGTTGCTAAACCCACTATTTTGGACTTCAAGGAATTTAATTATGAAAGTTGCTCTTTAATTGATTGTATTTCCTTTTTGCAATCCGTGCTAAATTCTCCTCATGCTTATAGTCAAAATAAAGCCTTTACCAAACATATCGTTGATGCCTTGATGCAATCTTATGAAGAAAAACTTGAGTTGGAAGTTTCTATCCCTAGAAAACTTTATGATGAGTGGCAACCAACTATTAAAATTAAGATTAAGGATCATGAATTTTATGCTTTATGTGATTTGGGTGCTAGTGTTTCCACTATTCCCAAAACTTTGTGCGATTTGCTAGATTTCCGTGATTTTGATGATTGCTCTCTAAACTTGCACCTTGTGGATTCCACTATTAAGAAACCTATGGGAAGAATTAATGATGTTCTTATTGTTGCAAATAGGAATTATGTGCCCGTAGATTTTATCGTTCTTGATATAGATTGCAATCCTTCTTGTCCTATTATTCTTGGTAGACCTTTCCTTAGAATGATTGGTGCAATTATTGATATGAAGGAAGGGAATATTAGATTCAAATTTCCATTAAAGAAAGGCATGGAACACTTCCCTAGGAAGAAAATAAAATTACCATATGAATCTATCATGAGAACCACTTATGGATTGCCTACCAAAGATGGCAATACCTAGATCTATCCTTGCTTTTATGCCTAGCTAGGGGCGTTAAAAGATAGCGCTTGTTGGGAGGCAACACAGTTTTATTTTTAGTTTTTTCTTGCTTTTGCTTCTGTTTAGGAATAAATCTTTGATATAGCCTCTGGTTAGATGTGTTTTTATGTTTTAATTAGTGTTTATGCCAAGTTAAACCTATAGGATCTTCTTAGATGATAGTTATTTGATCTTGCTGTAATTTCCAGAAACTTTCTGTTCACGAAAACAATTGTTAAAAATCACCAGAACGTGATACAATAGTGATTACAATTGCTGCGGATCAATAAACAAATTTCCTAGGTCTTCCTATTTTTGCTGAATTTTTGGAGTTCCAGAATTTTCGTTAGTTACAGATTACTACAGACTGTTCTGTTTTTGACAGATTCTGTTTTTTCGTGTGTTGTTTGCTTATTTTGATGTATCTATGGCTAGTAAAATAGTTTATAAACCATAGAGAAGTTGGAATACAGTAGTTTTAACACCAATATAAATAAATAATGAGTTCATTACAGTACCTTGAAGTGGTCTTTTGTTTTCTTTCGCTAACGGAGCTCACGAGATTTCTGTTGAGTTTTTGTGTTGTGAAGTTTTCAAATTTTGGGTGAAATCTTTTGATGGATTATGGAACAAGGAGTGGAAAGAGCCTAAGCTTGGGGATTCCCATGGCACCCCCAAGATAATCTAAGGACACCAAAAATTCAAAGCTTGGGGATGCCCCGGAAGGCATCCCCTCTTTAAATCTATTTCCATCGGTAACTTTACTTGGAGCTATATTTTTATTCACCACATGATATGTGTTTTTCTTGGAGCGTCTTGTATTATTTGAGTCTTTGCTTTTTAGTTTACCACAATCATCCTTGCTGTACACACCTTTTGAGACAGCCACACATGAATTGGAACTAGATAGAATACTCTATGTGCTTTACTTATATCTTTTCAGCTATATAGTTTTTCTCTAGTGCTTCACTTATATCTTTTAGAGCACGGTGGTGGATTTGTTTTAAAGAAACTATTCATCTCTCATGCTTCACTTAGATTATTTTGAGAGTCTTAAATAGCATGGTAATTTGCTTAATAATTTTAATATGCTTGGTATTCAAGATTTGTAAAACTTTCTTTTGAGTGCGTTGGATACTAAGAAAAGTTTGATGCTTGATAATTGTTTTGAGATATGGAGGTGATAATATCAAAGTCGTGCTAATTGAGTTGTTGTGAATTTGAGAAATGCTTGTGTTGAAGTTTGCAAGTCCTGTAGCATGCACGTATGGTAAACGTTATGTAACAAATTTGAAACATGAGGTTTTCTTTGATTGTCATCATTATGAATGGCGGTCGGGGACGAGCGATGGTCTTTTCCTACCAATCTATCCCCCTAGGAGCATGCGCGTAGTACTTTGGTTTTTGATGGCTTGTAGATTTTTGCAATAAGTATATGAGTTCTTCATGACTAATGTTGAGTCCATGGATTATACGCACTCTCACCCTTCCATCATTGCTAGCCTCTTGATTGCAGTGCATTGCCCTTTCTCACATCGAGAGTTGGTGCAAACTTCGCCGGTGCATCCAAACCCCGTGATATGATACGCTCTTTCACACATATACCTCCTTATATCTTCCTCAAAACAGCCACCATACCTACCTATTATGGCATTTCCATAGCCATTCCGAGATATATTGCCATGCAACTTTCCACCATTCCGTTTATCATGACACATTCATCATTGTCATATTGCTTAGCATGATCATGTAGTTGACATAGTATTTGTGGCAAAGCCACCGTTCATAATTGCTTTCATACATGTCACTCTTGATTCATTGCATATCCCGGTACACCGCCGGAGGCATTCATATAGAGCCATACTTTGTTCTAATATCGAGTTGTAATCATTGAGTTGTAAATAAATAGAAGTGTGATGATCATCATTTAACAGAGCATTGTCCCAAAAAAAGAGAAAGGCCAAAGAAAAAAAAGAAGGCCCAAAAAAATATATAATAAAAAGGGGCAATGCTACTATTCTTTTTTTTCCACACTTGCGCTTCAAAGTAGCACCATGATCTTCATGATAGAGAGTCTCTTGTTTTGTCACTTTCATATACTAGTGGGAATTTTTCATTGTAGAACTTGGCTTGTATATTGCAACAATGGGCCTCCTCAAGTGCCCTAGGTCTTCGTGAGCAAGCAAGTTGGATGCACACCCACTTAGTTTCTTTTGTTGAGCTTTCATACATTTATAGCTCTAGTGCATCCGTTGCATGGCAATCCCTACTCCTTGCATTAACATCAAACGATGGGCATCTCCCTAGCCCATTGATTAGCCTCGTTGATGTGAGATCTTCTCCTTTTTTTGTCTTCTCCACCCCATCATCATATTCTATTCCACCCATAGTGCTATATCCATGGCTCACGCTCATGTATTGCGTGAAAGTTTATAAAGTTTGAGATTACTAAAGTATGAAACAATTGCTTGGCTTGTCATCGGGGTTGTGCATGATGAGAGCATTCCTGTGTGATGAAAATGGAGTATGACTAAACTATATGATTTTGTAGGGATGAACTTTCTTTGGCCATGTTATTTTGAGAAGACATAATTGCTTAGTTAGTATTCTTGACGTATTATTATTTTGATGTCAATATGAACTTTTGTCTTGAATCTTTCGGATCTGAATATTCATACCACAATTAAGAAGAATTACATCGAAATTATGACAAGTAGCACTCCACATCAAAAATTCTCTTTTTATCATTTACCTACTCGAGGACGAGCAGGAATTAAGCTTGGGGATGCACGATACGTCTCCAACGTATCTATAATTTTTATTGCTCCATGCTATATTATGTCTTGTTTTGGACAATATTGGGCTTTATTTTCCACTTTTATATTACTTTTGGAACTAACCTATTAACCGGAGGCCCAGCCCGAAATTGCTGTTTTTTGCCTATTTCACTGCTTTCAAGAAACGGAATATCAAACGGAGTCCAAACGGAATGAAACCTTCGGGAACGTGATTTTCTCACCGAACATGATCCAGGAGACTTGGACCCTACATCAAGAAAGCTCCGAGGTGGGCACGAGGTAGGGGGGCGCGCCCTACCACCCCAGGCGCGCCCCCACCCTCATGGGGCCCACGAAGCTCCACCGACGTACTTTTTCCTCCTATATATACCTACGTACCCCCAAACGATCAGATACGGAGCCAAAAACCTAATTCCACCGCCACAACTTTCTGTATCCACGAGATCCCATCTTGGGGCACTGTTGCAGAGCTCCATGGGAGATGGCATCCACCATGGAGGGCTTCTACATCATCATAGCCCCTCCGATGAAGTGTGAGTAGTTTACCTCAGACCTTCGGGTCCATAGTTAGTAGCTAGATGGCTTCTTCTCTCTTTTGGATCTCAATACAATGTTCTCCCCCTCTGGAGATCTATTCGATGTAATCTTCTTTTTGCGGTGTGTTTGTTGAGACCGATGAATTGTGGGTTTATGATCAAGATTATCTATGAACAATATTTGAATCTTATCTGAATTCTTTTTTGTATGATTGGTTATCTTTGCAAGTCTCTTCGAATTATCAGTTTGGTTTGGCCTACTAGATTGGTTTTTCTTGCAATGGGAGAAGTGCTTAGCTTTGGGTTCAATCTTGCGGTGTCCGTTCCCAGTGACAGTAGGGGCAGAAAGGCACGTGTTGTATTGTTGCCATCGAGGATAACAAGATGGGATTTTTTATCATATTACATGAATTTATCCCTCTACATCATGTCATCTTGCTTAAGGCGTTGCTCTGTTTTCTTGAACTTAATACTCTAGATGCATGCTGGATAGCGGTCGATGAGTGGAGTAATAGTAGTAGATGCAGGCAGGAGTTGGTCTACTTGCCTGGGACGTGATGCCTATTACATGATCATACCTAGATATTCTCATAACTATGCTCAATTATGTCAATTGCTCAACAGTAATTTGTTCACCCACCGTAAAATACTTATGCTCTTGAGAGAAGCCACTAGTGAAATCTATGGCCCCCGGTTCTATCTTTATCATATTAATCTTCCATCACTTTATTATTGCTTTGCTTCTTTACTTTGCCTTTTATTTTACTTTGCATCTTTATACCAAAAATACCAAAAGTATTACCTATCATCTCTATCAGATCTCACTCTCGTAAAGTGACTGTGAAGGGATTGAAAACCCCTATTTGCGTTGGTTGCGAGGAGTTATTTGCTTTGTGTAGGTACGAGGGAGTCGCGCGTAGCCTCCTACTGGATAGATACCTTGGTTCTCAAAAACTGAGGGAAATACTTACACAACTGTGCTACATCATCCTTTCCTCTTCGGGGAAATCCAACGCAGTGCTCAAGAGGTAGCACAGGTCACCCCTGGACACCGCCGTCGCCTGTAGAAGGTGCTCCATCCCGGGTAGCGACGCTGTCGGATGTGGGGTTCTGGCAAACCCTTAAGGTTCAAACACTGGGGTGCGCACGAAGTCTTTCCCTCCTACCAATCTACGCTCTAGCTCGCTAAGATCTTGCGGACGAACTCGACGAACTCACAACACAGAAAGAGACACGGGGTTTATACTGGTTCGGGCCACCGTTGTGGTGTAATACCCTACTCCAGTGTGGTGATGGTGGATTGGCTCTGGGCTGATGATGAACAGTACAAGGGGAGAATAGCCTCCTGAGGTTGAGGTGTTCTTCTGCGTATGAACTTGTGGTGTGAGGAGTCTATGAACTGCTCGATCCCTTACTACTGTGGTGGCTAGTCCCATTTATAGAGGCCCTGGTCCTCTTCCCAAATGTTGAGCGGGAAGGGAGCCAACAACGACGGGCAAATTTGAAGGGGGAAAGCTAGTACAAGCTATCCTTACAAAAGCGGTCTTCGCCTGCGAAAAGCCCTGGGGTGACGCCGTCTTGGGCTCCACGATGACCTCCGCCTTGCCGTCCTCCTGGTCTTGGTCTTGTTGCACCAATATGGCAACCTTTGCCTAATGCCTCGGTACTCTTCGCCTGCGCTTGCCTCCTTAGCACCAAAGAGGAAATGGGGACGCTGCGTGCACTGGCGCCCGCCTGGCACCGTTCGTCATGGCTCATGTCACGAGCGCCTCGTGAGGTTTGCCCCTCCTTGATATCTCCGCTCCTCGTGAGCCTGCCTGGCTAGGCCACTCCAGAGGAAGTCTTGTGTCGTCCGCCTCACGAGGCTCAGACCCTCGCGAAGGTCTTGGATGCCTTATTGATGAATATGGGCCATCTGACCCGGCTTAGCTCACACCATGGGTGTGACGGTGCAAGTCTGGGGACCCCCGTTCCCAGAACGCCAACAGTAGCCCCGGGGCCCAAGGTGCGCTCGGGCTTGGCTTCACGGTGAAGCCAAGGGTCAAGCTCGGAGCGCCGCGGGCCCCAAAAGCCGGTGGCCTTGGTCGACGCGTGGCGGTTGATTGGACGTGGGCGTCTCCGCTTCCCCATGCTGCCTTTGAATTCGCCCGGCTATGCGGCCCCGCGGCCTACACAGTTATTCCTCCGCCTCTTGTGCCTTGCTTCCCCAATTCCTCTACTTCCTTGCGACTCGGCTTCTCTTCCCCAATCTGACTCGCGCTCCGCCTGCTCCATAGCCATGGCGCCTAAGCAAGCTGAGAAGGGGAAGAGCCCTTTGCCTCCTTCGGTCGCGCCTCCGCCCTTCGCGTCGGCGCTCGGCCGGTCTCTCGTGCTGAACGATGAGGCCATGGACAAGGTGCGCTCGATGCTTGCCTCCAGCTTCAATGAGTGGGGGAGACGGTGGCTTGGCCCGCGTCCCGCACTCGCTCAGTTCAGACGGCCACTGAGATCCCAATCTTCATAGACGCCTTCTGGGCAGGCCTGATTCCTCCCTTTTCTGCCTTCTTCAATGTTGTGCTTGAGCACTATCAGATCCACATGCTGCATCTCGACCCTCAGTCCGTGACACTTCTTGCTATCTCCAACTTTGTGTGCGAAGCCATGGTGGGCATTGCTCCTTTGGTGGCTCTCTTCCACCACTTCTTCTCGTTGCATCTGGCCAACCCTCAGTAGTGCTTAGGGTGCGCGAGCTTCCAGGCTGTGGCTGCGACAGCAGGCGAGGGGATCGATTTCGAGCTTCCTGCATCCACGAGTGACTTCCGGATACGATGGGTGTTTGTTGACGCCGGGGTGCTTAGTCCTCTGCTTCAGGCTCCGTTGGGGCCCGCTGTTCCTAACCCCGGCTGGGGCCATCAACGGCTCGTGAGCCCCGGCCCTGCCCGTGTCTGGCTCAGCTTGAAGTTGCTGAAGGATCACGGCGTAACTGCTCCGATGGTGGTGAAGGAATTCGTCCGACGCCGGGTCGCTCCGCTCCAGCGCCATTCTCGCCCCATGTGGACCTTACTCAGAAGCCAAGACCACATGAGGTTTCAGGAGTCCGGGCTCCTCCTTGGGATGTGAGGGACAGTGCTCAGGGTCCTGACGGGCGTCTCTCTGCCGGCCGATCTTCCCAGGAATAGTTGCCTGATGTACCGTTGTGAGAATAAGGATGAATTTGTAAAGGCCATGCCTCTCTTTGATGAATGGGGGCCGCGACCGGTCGGCCTGGAGGGGCCTCGGGAGAACCCTGTCGTCGTGGTTTCTTTCCCTGCCCCTGACGCTGGGCTCACCCCGAGTGATGGTGCAGGTGGGCGAGCCCAGGCGGAGACCGGCGGCCTGAGTGCTGAGGAGCACGCGCCGAGTGGCGACCCTGGGGCATCATCCTCAGGAGCTTGCCACCCCTCTCTTGGGGTGTTGGTTGCTAAGGAGACATTGCATGTGGCTCCCGAGGCAAAGGCTCTGGGAGCCTCGGGAGGTCATGGTGAACCGGCGCCCGGCTGTTCGCCACAACCGGGCGCCCCTGAAGATATTCTCCCGAGCTCTTCTGCGGCCCCGCTGTGCTCCGGCCGTCACGTCCAGCGCTTCGGTCGTCTTTGTGTGGACTTTGAGGAGCTCCGCAAGAGGAAAGGATCCCCCAGCGGTAGCAACATCTTCGGACCGCTGAAGCGGAGGAAGTACATCGCCATTGACGTGTGAGTACTGCGCAGTTGTGGCTTTCCATGTGCTACTTTCTTCCTCTAATGCCAGTCTTTCAGGACCCCTTCCACTGAGGCTGCTAAGCCTCCTGAGTATCTGCCTCCTTCTTCCTCAACTCTTCCGCCTGCCTTGAGCGCTCCAAGTCCTGCCCCTGGGGCAGAGTTGGCTGAAGGGGCACTTATGCCTTCCTGGCATGCTGATCCTGCGGCCTCGCCACTCCTCCCCATTGGCCTGGTGTGGAGCTTGGCAGGCGTGCCCAAGAATCCTCCGCTAATCTTCGGTGGTGGCTTGTTGGCTTCGATCCTCGGCTCCTCCTCGAGCAGCAAGCCCCAGCAGGCTTGGGCTTCTCACGAAGACGGGCTGGTGTCGGGTGCGGCGCCAGCCCCAGCCTCCTGCCGAGGGGTGGCGCGCCATGTGGCGCCCCGCCTACAGCCCCCGAGGCGTGGGACGAAGAAGGCCGGGTGTTCGAGCTTGAGCGCGGGCGGAGCATGGTTCGCCATGAGCTCTTTCAGGAGGCGATGACTGCGATGGGCCGGCTTGGCGAAGAGCTTGCGAGTGTTGATTCGCATCACGAGGCTGAAGGTCTCCGGCTAGCAGAGGAGCGGTGCAAGCTGAAGGTGGCCATCAACCTTGGCCGCTATCAGCGTGACCTTGAGAACGCCAAGGCTGAGGCGTCTCTCAAGATTTCCTACGAAGCCCGCTCTCGGGCCTTGGAGGAGGCTCGCGAGGCTGATCGCCATCGCGAGGCTACGGAGAAGCGCGCGTGGGAACTCCAGGCCTGGAGCGCGTCTCTGGAGCAGCAGGTGGAGGTGTGCAAGGCTGCTCCTGCATCGCTGAGGGGGACGCCTGCGGAGGAAGAGGGGATCCGGAAGCGTGAGGAAGCGCTGGCCCTGGAGGCCATGGAGCGCAGCCGCGAGCTCGAGCAACTGGAGACAAGGGAGCGTCAAGTTGCCCAAGCAGAAGACGCCGTCGAGGCTCGCGAGGGCAGAGTTGAGGAGGAGGTGAATTGCCGGGTGGCCGAGGTTCGCGTGGACCTGGAGGGCAGGTACGATCTAAGGTTGAAACTCGCGGGCGTGGAGGATGAGGGCAGGGCTGCTGCCCTCAGGCCCAGGTTGGACGAGGCCGAGAGGCGCGCGGAAGCCACGGCTGCTGCCCTGGTCACGGCACAGGCGGACTTGGCCTCCGCCCGCGCCGAGCTGCGTTCCCTCCGGAGACGGGTTGATGATGCAGAGGTCGTCGCAAGGCAGAAGACGGAGGAGGTGCTCCAACGCCCGAGCAGCTGGGCGCAGCATGCCCCATGCTTCAGGACCTTGAACAGGGCCAATATTGCCTGGGCCACATTTGCGATGTGGAGGCGCCGACTCCTCACTCAAATGATTACGCTAGCCACCTGACCTTCTTCACCGAGGTGGTGGCGCGCCTGGAGGCTCGATCTGCCCAAGCTCGTTAGCTTGTGGAGGAAAGGGGGTGTGGCTTGCTTGAGCACGCTTTCTCGCGCGGCTTCAGCCACCTCCTGAATGCCGACCCCAACTTTGATTTTGACGCCGCCATCGCCCCCGTACCCACGGCTATCCGGGCGACCTCGCGCGCTGGGCCGAGGACCGTGTGGACGCGTTGGTCAGGGCCTTCGCTTTGGAGGATGATGCGGTGGTGGTCGTCGCAGACGAAGGCAGGGTGGTCGATGATGGCGACGGGTGCGTCGCCGATGACGGCGATGAGGCCGATGAAAATGACGACGACGCGAGTGCCGCGTCTGCAAGTGACGCAGCGAGCAACATCTCCGGCTGATCCCTTGTTCTCCTGTCATTTCTTCCTGCGCACAAACTCGGGCGTTGCCCTTGGAAGCTTGTAAGAGCATTTTGAGAGGGGGAGCCCCTCATGTAAGCAAATCGCAGTTTTTATTTTTCCATGCGGTGTGAGTTTGTGTCCTCGTGAACTTGTGAATCCTGATGCGAGCTTTTTGCCTTGGTTTACCTTAGTCAGCGCCAGCCTTGAGCTAGGCTGTGACGTGCCGAGTTTCCGAGAATCTTGCGGAGCTTGCCGCCCTGCCGGAAGGGGCCCCACGTAGAGTGGGCACCAGCTGCAGCGCGCGCTCGGGGCGCGCGTGCTTCGCGCAGTCCCACTCGCGAGCAGCTCGTGAGGGAAAGGAGACGGACATGAGTCCCGAACAAAGCGAGATCCAGAAGGCAAGAAATTGCTCAAACGAGAAAAGGCTCCCCCGCGCGCATCAATAAGAACCCAAGTTCAACTCAAATCCAGATCCAGAAACCAAAGCTACAGAAGGAAAGATCCAAAGCAAAAGGCCGCGTCTGGCACCAAGTCTAGTCTTCTGGTCTTCGAGTTTTCTCACCAGCACGGAGCTAAGTGCTGCCACTAGGCGTGGGAGGTAGCCCCAGGGCTTGCGGCCGGCACCCCTGAGACTCTGGGGCGTGTACATCCCCAACTCATTATTACATGGGAGTGTCACGGGCGGCAAGCTTCACAGGCACCGGGCCTTCTTCACAGGTACCGGCCTTGCTTCATATCGCCAGACGAGGGCCCCGCCTTGCGTCGCTCTCGACCTCCTCTGAGCCGACTAGAGACCAGGACGAAACAGAGGAGGGAAAGAGGATGCCAGCGGTTCCCTTGGCGACCACAGGTCCTCTGCCGGGGGAAGGGTTGGCGAGGCCTCCCCGGCAGAGGGCCTACCTCCGGGTGTCGTCAGGCGTCGCGCGCCGCGGGGAGGGGCCTTGCTCCTGGTCCCCTCTCAGTGGCCCCCAGCGCGTCTCCCTTGCTGGAGCGGGTGTCGCCGCACCTGGATCGTTGATCGACGCAACAACCTGGTTCATCTGTAGCCCATGGTTATCGTAAACTTGTTCTTGAGTGACTAGCGGTACCCTGTAATTGTCGTTGTTGGCGCGATCGTTGTGGTTCTCCGTTGGCTCTTGGAAAGCTTCTGCTCCTAGCGCCCCTTCTCCCCAATCTTCTCCAACGAACGAGACGATGTCGTCCTCTGGTGTGTACCCCTGGTCCATCATGCGTGGTACGTAGGCTTCTAGGGCCGTCACCCCGAACACCTCGCTGTGGTGTCCCACGCTCCATGTTTCTCCGCCCATGATGGCGTCCTGGGAATGACCGTACAGCATCCGGCCCGGACCATGGGGGGTGGCGCTTGCGCTCGTGCTTGTCGAGGGCGGCATGGGGGGACTGGAGCCCCTACGCCGCCGGTCGTGCTGATGTTGACGAAGCCCCCGTGCAAAGTTGGCGGTGAGCAGATGTGGTGATGCTCACCGCGCGGCCCTGCAGTGGCCTGAGGGGGCAGGGGGGAAAGTCGATAGCAGAAGGGTGGTGCTCCCGCCGCCGCCACGTCCAGCAGCTCAGCGAGTCGCTCAAGTAGCGTGTCCCGGCCGCTCTCCATCAGCCTGCATCGCAGTAGCTCTCTTGCCACCGTAAGTGCCGCCCGCATGTTCGCTTGCTCCCGCCACGAGTGCGGCGCTGTTGCTGTGGTGTGGCTCGCCGCTCTCGCCGCGGCCCGTACTTGCCACGAGGTGAGGGTGGATGATGCTTGACTGCGCTGTCTGTGCCCTGCGGAGCCTGGTGGCACCCGTGCCGCTTGGGGTGCGGGGTCGAGATCTCCATGGGTAGGCAGCGTCGTCCGGGCCGGCCAGGCTGCCCAGCGGTCGGAGCCGGTCCTTGGGTCGCCAGACATCGCAGCCGGTGAACGTCGAAGAGCTGGTTGGCGGAGAAGAAGCTCCGGCGCACCCCTACCTGGCGCGCCAAATGTCGGATGTGGGCTTCCGGCAAACCCTTAAGGTTCAAACACTGGGGTGTGCGCGAATTCTTTCCCTCCTACCAATCTATGCTCTAGCTCGCTAAGATCTTGCGGACGAACTCGACGAACTCACAACACAGAAAGAGACACGGGGTTTATACTGGTTCGGGCCACCGTTGTGGTGTAATACCCTACTCCAGTGTGGTGATGGTGGATTGCCTCTGGGGCTGATGATGAACAGTACAAGGGGAGAACAACCTCCTGAGGTTGAGGTGTTCTTCTGCGTATGAACTTGTGGTGTGAGGAGTCGATGAACTGCTCGATCCCTTACTACTGTGGTGGCTAGTCCTATTTATAGAGGCCCTAGTCCTCTTCCCAAATGTTGAGCAGGAAGGGAGCCAACAACGGCGTGCAAATTTGTAGGGGGAAATCTAGTACAAGCTATCCTGACAAAAGCGGTCTTCGCCTACGAAAAGCCCTGGGGTGACGCCGTCTTGGGCTCCACGATGACCTCCGCCTCGCCGTCCTCCTGGTCTTGGTCTTGTTGCACCAAAATTGCAACCTTTGCCTGATGCCTCGGTACTCTTCGCCTGCGCTTGCCTCCTTAGCACCAAAGAGGAAATGGGACGCTGCAAGACTGGCGCCCTCGCACCCGCCTTTGGCACCGTTAAATCATGGCTCACGTCACGAGCGCCTCGTGAGGTTTGCCCCGCCTTGATATCTCCGCTCCTCGTGAGCCTGCCTAGCTAGGCCACTCCAGAGGAAGTCTTGCGCCGTCCGCCTCGCGAGGCTCGGACCCTCGCGAAGGTCTTGGATGCCTTGTTGATGAAGATGGGCCATACGGCCCGCTGCTTAGCCACGCCGTGGGCCGCAGGCAGGCAAGTCTGAGGACCCCCGTTCCCAGAACGCCGACAGACGCCTTCACCTACACCACCAGCCGCAGGGTCGGCAGCATCGCGAGACAAGGGGAGGAGGGAAAGCCGCGAAACTTCTCCAGCAGGGCCTCCACCTGACCTTGCACAACTGTGGCGGCGGCTTCGCAGTCATCCTCGGCCACAGGCTCCAGCAGCTCCTCAAGGCAAGCGTTGGGGTCGCGAAGGTACAAGTGGCTGAAAACGCGGGTCAATGCAGCTGAAGACAGGACACGAGCCTCTGCCTCCGCCATAGGACCGACACAGTCAACGACTTCCTCGAGCGCCTTCACCAAGAGAGGAAGCAACCGGGCGGGGCCGTCCTCATCGGTGGCCAGCGACTTCTCCAGACCGTGCTCGTAGAGCGTCTTCAATGCCTTGCGAGATCTCTTCTCGAGATCGGCAAAGGCCCCGCGGTCTTCGGCCAGGACTCGCGCCTTGGCATCAAGATCGGCCTCCCTCACCTCCACCTTCCGCTCCAACTCTTCCAACCGGTTGCACTCGGCGGCCTGCGCCTTCCCCAACTCCGCCAGCTCAGCATCACGGTTCTTGACGGCGTCCTCTCGGGACTTCACCTCCTCCTCCTTTGCCAGGAGGCCGCACGCTTCTTCAGCGTGCTTGTCGCACAGGCTCTGCAACTCGTCCTCCGGCACTTGGCAGCGATCACGAGCGGCCTTGGCGTCTTTCAGCGTCGTCTCACGATCGGCGGAAGCGTCGGCGGCACTTTGCTTCTCCTTCTCGGAAGCCACAGCGGCCTGGCTTAGCGTCACGTGAACCGCCAGGTCAGAGTGAAGCCAGCCAGACGCCAGCTCCAGGCGCCTGGCCACCAGGCGTGGGTCCACGCCCAGGAGATCAGCCTGCAAATGTGTCATTTCCGAAAGAGCATGTTCCAGAACAGCAGCAGGAGCAGAAGAACCAGGGAGTGGAGGTGCAGCAGTGGGAGGAGTCGACGTCGTCGCCATGACCTGGGACATAGCGGGTTCCGGAGTAGCTGGGACCTCATCAACCACGCCAGACGTCGGCACTTCCCGAGCCAACGGGGCCATGGGGGCTGATTCCACACGACGATGTTCCTCTTGGCCTCGCGAGTACGGGCGTTGCTGCCTCCTTTCTCTGCGGAGGAAGGCACGGCCGTCGTACCCTCCTTCCTCTTCTTTGCTGAAGGCGCCGGCCTGATCGACCGAGGGCGAGCATCAGGAAATAACAAGTACAAACAGGGACAAGGCGAAGCTTAAGACACTTACCGATCCACCGCGACATACTTCCGCTTGGGGAGCTTGAAGCCTGACAGCATTGGGACCTGAGGAACAGGCGTGCGCGCTCCGGCAGCAGCAGGCAGTGCGGAGGCAGGGCCGGAGCCAGCCCCAAAAAGAGTCGGGATGGGGGCGGCTTCGCGAGGCACCAGCGACGACCTACCCTTCATCGGGATGAGGGGCTGCTCCCTCTCCTCCTGGCGGGTGTCAGCCTCGGCATCGTCAGGAACGGCGCGGAGGATCTCTGCCTTTCTCAGAGGGGAAGTCTCCCCCACCTCTTCAAGAGTCTTCTCCAAGTCCACCTCCTCTTCCTCCTTCCCACGGGACTCGTCAGAGGACACCTCCATCGGCTTCGGTGCCGCAGGGGCTCCTGGGAGCGCCGGCGGCACTAGCCCGCGCGCATCAAAGGTCGGCCTGGAGGCGACGAATTCCTTCCGGTCCCTGCGTTGGAACATGGGAACGAAGGCGCTTGGCGGGTACTCCTGGTTGTCCCCAACTATGAGACGCAGGACAGCGGCCAATTCATCATCAGGCAGGGCCCCAGGCCTCAGGCGGGTCTTGTTTCCCTCTTCTTCAAGCTCCCACAGGGGGCGCGCGCGCGCCTGGAGCGGGGCAACTCGCAGCGTCAAGAACTCCCTCAGGAGCATGAACCCCGTCACCTTGGCCGCCTTCGCGTTGCCCGGCTTCAAGTCGGTCATCATCTGCCCCAACACTAATGATGCCCGCTCATCAGCGAGCTCCGCCTTGGGCCACCCCCCGTTGGAAGAGGGCGCCGCCGTTGGCAACACCAGACGCGGATTGGCGCGCTTGGCGGCCATCATGACCCACTTGGTTCGAATGTTGTCGGCCCTCTTCTCGGTGCTCGAGATCGAGTTGGCCTTGCCGGATGCGACGAAATTAGCGCATCCGGAGATGTGCCCCTCGCTGACACGGAGGAAGAAGAAATGGCACAGGAGCGCCATAGATGGCATCACGCCCAGGTACGCCTCACAGTAGTAGGTGAAGATGGACAGGAGGAGGACAGAGTTGGGATGGAGATGCAACGCCTGCAGCCCGTAGTGGTCGAGGACTTCATAAAAGAAATCGGAGAAGGGAGGAACCAACCCGACGGCAACACTGCTAGAGAAGAAGGGGAAGAAGGTGCTTTCCTCAGGCTCCGGCACGTCGGAGGCAAGCCGGAGCTTGGTCTCTCCCCACTCATTCCTCTCACCCGCCGTCAGCAGGCGCACGGAGGCGAGGCTCTTCTCCGTGGCGGTGGGCGCCTCAAGGGCCGGCTCATACCAAGCCGGTGCTGAGGAAGTCCTCACTTTGCGCGGCACCATGGATCACAGATGCAGGATCAGAATGGAGCGAATCTGGAGGTAGCGGTGACGAGGAGCGAGAAAGGGGATCTAGAGCGAGGTGAGGAAAAAGTAATGAAGGAAAGTACTGCCTGCACCAGCCTTTTGTCAGGTCAAGCAGTTGCCGAGGCAGCGTGGGGAAGTGGAGACGCCCACGTCCAATCAACCGCCATGCATCAACCGAGGCCGCAGGCTTTTGGGGACCGCGGCGCTCCGTACTTGACCCTTGGCTTTGCCGTGAAGCCAAGCCCGAGCGCACCTTGGGCCCGGGGCTATTGTCGGCGTTCTGGGAACGGGGGTCCCCAGACTTGCCTGCCTGAGGCCCACGGCGTGGCTAAGTCAGCAGGCCGTATGGCCCATCTTCATCAACAAGGCATCCAAGGCCCTCGCGAGGGGCCAAGCCTCGCGAGGCGGACGATGCAAGACCTCCTCAGGAGTGGCCTAGCCCGGCAGGCTCACAAGGAGCGGAGATATCAAGGCGGGACAAACCTCACGAGGCTCTCGTGACGTGAGCCATGACGATCGAGAGCAGGCGGGCGCCAGGTGGGCGCCAGCGCACGCAGCGTCCTTGTTTCCTCTTTGGTGCTAAGGAGGCCGGCGCATGCGAGGAGTACCGAGGCATCAGGCAAAGGTTGCCTTATCGGTGCAACAAGACCAAGACCAGAAGGACGGCAGGACGGCGGTCATCGTGGAGCCCAAGACGGCGTCACCGCCAGAGCCTTTCGCAAGCGAATACCACTTTTGTCAGGATAGCTTGTACTAGCTGTCCCCCTTCAAATTTGCCCGTCGTTGGTGGCTCCCTTCCTGCTCAATATTTGGGAAGAGGATCAAGGCCTATATAAGTAGAGCTAGCCACCACAGTAGGAGAGAGTTCTGATCTGCTAGTTCACCCAGCGCAAGAACACCTCAACCTCAAAGAGGATGTTCTTCCCCTTGTACTGTTCATCATCAGCCCAAGAGACAATCCACCACCACCACACTAGAGTAGGGTATTACACCACAACGGTGGCCCGAACTAGTATAAATCTCGTGTCTTTCTGTGTTGCGAGTTCGTCGAGTTCGTTCGTGAGATCTTGGCGAGCTAGGGCGTGGATCGGTAGGAGGGAAAGACTTCGCGTGCACCCCAGAGTTCGAACCTTAAGGGTTTGCCAGAACCCCACATCCGACAGCCCTGGCGGCTCATGAGGAACGACTCCATCAGCACGCATCTTTAGCTACTCCAACATCCCTTCGGCAAACGGTACCAAGTGGCATTTTCTGGTTTACTCAGCTGGGAGCGCCCCTCGGGCTGCATCATTCCCAGGCCGCACGGGCCTGTCCCTGCGGCATGTATCTTTCTGCATCTTTAATTTACTCTGCTGGGAGCGCCCATCGGGCTGCATCATTCCCAGGCCGCACGGGCCTGTCCCTGCGGCATGTATCTTTCTGCATCTTTAATTTACTCTGCTGGGAGCGCCCCTCAGGCTGCATCTTCACTTGGCCGCTCCGGTCCGTCCTAGTGGCATGTATCGTTCTCGCATCTATTCGAACTAGCTTGTTCCTTTGCATGGTTTACTTAAGATTACAACCTGCCTGCCCGGTACTTCGGTGCTATGAACTCGTGCGCCCATGCAGGCCCGCCCGCGACCGCCTCATGATTAAGGGCAGGCACGACGTCTGTGCTCGGGTCCGTCCCTGCAGCGTCGCCAAACCCAAGAGGCTGAGCTCTGGCTCGCGGGCCCGCTCCCGTGTACGTCACCTCCCATGGCCATTGGTGCCTTGTTCTCGCATGAGCTAATCATGGGCGGACAGGCTAGGGCGCGCGACCCGATGCCTCACCGCCGCGGGAGCCGCGCGTTGGGCGTCTTTCTTTAGGATCCTTCGCATGAGAAGACTAGGCACGACGTATGTGCTCGGGGTCCGTCCCTGCACTGTTGATAAATCCAATGACCAAGCTCTGTCTGGCGGGCCGGCCCCGTTCACATCACCTCCTGGGGACGTTGGTGTCTGGCCTTCTCATGTGATTGCCTCAGGAGATTCGTCCGATGCAGGTTGCCTAACCATCTCGCAGGACCGCCACAGCTGTCAAGAATCCAGACCAGGCGCAACCCGCCTTGAGGTAGGGCCTTGTGAGTCCCGCACTGGCTCACGAGTGCCCAGACACACCTCATCTAGCCCTGTCGTGCAAGCCACGTGTCACGACGGGGCTGTACACGCCCTGGGGGCTCCACTCAGAGGGAGCCCTCACCCACGCTCCAGTGGAAGCACCATGCTCCGCGCTAGCAGTCGACACGGTCGAGGAGCGGCTATGCCTGTGCAAGTGCGGAAGCGCTATGCTCCGTGCTGGTGATAAAAAACTGAGGACGGCCTGACACGTCTCCAACGTATCTATAATTTTTGATTGCTCCATGCTACTTTATCTACTGTTTTGGACTATATTGGGCTTTATTTTCCACTTTTATATTATTTTTGGGACTAACCTATTAACCGGAGGCCCAGCCCAAATTCTTTAATTTTTTTGCCTATTTCGGTGTTTGAAGAATCGAATATCAAACGGAGTCTAAACGGAATGAAACCTTCAGAACGTGATTTTCTCACCGAACGTGATCCAGGGGACTTGGACCCTACTCCAAGGAACAAAGAGGCGGTCACGAGGGTGGGGCGCCCGTGAGGGCGCGCCCGCCTCGTGGCCCCTGTTGCTCCAGCGACGCATTCTTCCTCCTATATATACCTATGTACCCCGAGCGATCAAAACAGGAGCCAAAACCTAATTCCACCGCAACTTCCTGTATCCACGAGATCCCATCTTGGGGCCTGTTAGGAGCTCCACGGAGGGGCATCCACCATGGAGGGCTTCCACATCATCACCATAGCCTCTCCGATGAAGTGTGAGTAGTTTACTTCAGACCTTCGGGTCCATAGCTAGTATCTAGATGGCTTCTTCTCTCTTTTTGGATCTCAATTCAATGTTCTTCCCCTCTCTCGTGGAGATCTATTCGATGTAATCTTCTTTTTGCGGTGTGTTTGTTGAGACCGATGAATTGTGGGTTTATGATCCAGATTATCTATGAATAATATTTGATTCTTCTCTGAGTTCTTTTATGTATGATTGGTTATCTTTGCAAGACTCTTCGAATTATCCGTTTGGTTTGGCCAACTAGATTGGTAGTTCTTGCAATGGGAGAAGTGCTTAGCTTTGGGTTCAATCTTTCGGTGTCCTTACCTAGTGACAGAAAGGGTTGCAAGGCACGTATTGTATTGTTGCCATCGAGGATAACAAGATGGGGTATTTATCATATTGCATGAATTTATTCCTCTACATCATGTCATCTTGCTTAAGGCGTTACTCCGTTTTTCACTTAATACTCTAGATGCATGCTGGATAGCGGTCGATGAGTGGAGTAATAGTAGTAGATGCAGAATCGTTTCAGTCTACTTGTCTTGGACGTGATGCCTATATACATGATCATACCTAGATATACTCATAACTATGTTGCGTTTTGTCAATTGCTCAACAGTAATTTGTTCAGCCACCGTAGAATACTTATGCTCTTGAAAGAAGCCACTAGTGAAACCTATGGCCCCCGGGTCTATTCTCATCATATCAATCTCGGTAATTTTAATACTTGCTTTGTTTTTACTTTTTACTTTGCATCTCTATATCAAAAATACCAAAAATATTATTTATCTTCTCTATCAGATCTCACTCTCGTAAGTGACCGTGAAGGGATTGACACCCCTAATCGCGTTGGTTGCGAGGAGCTATCGTTTTGTGCAGGTACGAGGGACTTGTGCGTGGCCTCTTACTGGATTGATACCTTGGTTCTCAAAAACTGAGGGAAATACTTATGCTACTTTGCTGCATCATCCTCTCCTCTTCGGGGAAATCCAACGCAGTGCTCAAGAGGTAGCAAGAAGAATTTCTGGCGCCGTTGCCGGGGAGGCTCACGCAAGAGCAGGTCAAGACATACCAAGTACCCATCACAATCCCTATCTCTCGCATTACATTATTTGCCATTTGCCTCTCGTTTTCCTCCCCCCCACTTCACCCTTGATGTTTTATTCGCCCTCTCTTTCCCTATCTCCTCCGCTCTTCCCGTTTGCCCTTTTCCTTGTCTGCTTGTTTGCTCGTGTGTTGGATTGCTTGTTTGTCGCAATGGCTCAAGATACTACCAAATTGTGTGACTTCACCAATACCAATAATAATGATTTCCTTAGCACTCCTCTTGCTCCTCTTGCCAATACCAATAATAATGATTTCCTTAGCACTCCTCTTGCTCCTCTTGCCAATACTAAATCAATACTGCTTTGTTGAATCTTGTTATGAAGGATCAATTCGCCGGCCTTCCTAGTGAAGATGTCGCTACTCATCTGAATAGCTTCATTGATTTATGTGATATGCAAAATAAAAAAGATGTCGATAATGATGTCGTTAAATTGAAGCTATTTCCTTTTTCGCTTAGAGATCGTGCTAAAGCGTGGTTTTCATCTCTGCCTAAAAATAGAATTGATTCTTGGAACAAGTGCAAAGATGCTTTTATCTCTAAGTATTTTCCTCCCGCTAAGATTATCTCTCTTAGGAACGATATTATGAATTTTAAGCAACTTGATCATGAACATGTTGAACAAGCTTGGGAGAGAATGAAATTAATGATACGTAATAGTCCTACTCATGGTTTGAACTTGTGGATGATTATACAAAAATTTTATGCCGGATTGAATTTTGCTTCTAGAAATCTTTTAGATTCGGCCGCGGGAGGCACTTTTATGGAAATCATTCTAGGAGATGCTACTAAACTTCTAGATAATATTATGGTTAATTATTCTCAATGTCATACTGAAAGATCTACTAATAAAAAAGTGCATGCGATAGAAGAAATCAATGTTTTGAGTGGAAAGATGGATGAACTTATGAAATTATTTGCTACTAAGAGTGTTTCTTCTGATCCTAATGATATGCATTTATCTACTTTGATTGAGAATAATAATGAATCTATGGATGTGAATTTTGTTGGTAGGAATAATTTTGGTAACAACACGTATAGAGGGAATTTTAATCCTAGGCCTTATCCTAGTAATTCCTCTAATAATTATGGAAATTCCTACAACAACTCTTATGGAAATTTTAATAAGATGCCCTCTGAATTTGAGAGTAGTGTTAAAGAGTTTATGAATTCACAAAAGAATTTTAATGCTTTGCTTGAGGAGAAATTGCGTAAGTTGATGATTTGGCTAGGAACGTTGATAGAATTTCTCTTGAGGTTGATTCTTTAAAGCTTAGATCTATTCCTCCTAAGCATGATATCAATGAGTCTCTCAAAGCTATGATACTTTCCATTGACGAGTGCAAAGAAAGAACCGCTAGGATGCGTGCTTCCAAAGATGCCTTTATTAAAGCGTGTTCTTCCAATTCCTATGAAATCAAGATGAAGATCTAAAAGTTAATGATGTGTCTCCCATTAAATATTTGTTTTGCAATATGAATCTTGATGAAACTGAATATGATCTTCCTTTGCCTAGAAGGCGTTCTAAGAATTCGGAGTTTTTAGATCTTGATGATTAAATTGATAAAAGTGGGATTGAAAGAAATAAAAACCTAGATGTTGCTAAACCCACTATATTGGATCTCAAGGAATTTAATTATGAAAATTTCTATTTAATTTATTGTATTTCCTTGTTGCAATCCGTACTAAATTCTCCTCATGCTTATAGTCAAAATAAGGCCTTTACCGAACACATTGTTGATGCCTTGATGCAATCTTATGAAGAAAAACTTGAGTCGAAAGTTTCTATCCCTAGGAAACTCTATGATGAGTGGGAACCTACTATTAAAATTAAAAATAAAAATTATGAGTTTAATGCTTTGTGTGATTTGGGTGCTAGTGTTTCCACTATTCCCAAAACTTTGTGTGATTTGCTAGATTTCCGTGACTTTGATTATTGCTCTCTAAACTTGCATCTTGCGGACTCCACTATTAAAAAGCCTATGTGAAGAATTAATGATGTTCTTATTGTTGCAAATAGGAATTATGTGCCCGTAGATTTTATCGTTCTTGACATAGATTCAATCCTTCATGTCCTATTATTCTTGGTAGACCTTTCCTTAGAACGATTGGTGCAATTATTGTTATGAAGGAAGGGAATATTAGATTCCAATTTACCTTAAATAAGGGCGCGGAACACTTCCCTAGAAAGAAAATAAAATTACCATATGAATCTATCATGAGAGCCACTTATGGATTGCCTACCAAAGATGGCAATACCTAGATCTATCTTTGCTTTTATGCCTAGCTAGGGGCGTTAAACGATAGCGCTTGTTGGGAGGCAACCCAATTTTCTTTATGTTTTTGTTTTTGTTTCTGTTTAGGAATAAATAATCCATCTAGCCTCTGTTTAGTTGTGGTTTTATGTTTTAATTAGTGTTTGTGCCAAGCTAGACCTATTGGATCTTCTTGGATGATAGTTATTTGATCTTGCTGTAATTTACAGAAACTTTGCGCTCAGTGCCCGAATTATTAAAAATTACCAGAATGTGATAAAATACTGATTCCAATTGCTTCTGATCAATAAACAAATTTTCTAGGTCGTCTAATTTTGGTAGAGTTTTTTGAGTTCCAGAAGTTTGCGTTAGTTACAGATTACTGCAGACTGTTCTTTTTTTGACAGATTCTGTTTTTCGTGTATTGTTTGCTTATTTTGATGAATCTATGGCTAGTAAAATAGTTTATAATCCATAGAGAAGTTGGAATACAGTAGGTTTAAAACCAATATAAATAAAGAATGAGTTCATTACAGTACCTTAAAGTAGTCTTTTGTTTTCTTTCTCTAACGGAGCTCACGAGATTTGTATTGAGTTTTGTGTTGTGAAGTTTTCAAGTTTTGGGTAAATTATTTTGATGGATTATGGAACAAGGAGTGGCAAGAGCCTAAGCTTGGGGATGCACATGGCACCCCCAAGATAATCCAAGGACACCAAAAAGTCAAAGCTTGGGGATGCCCCGGAAGGCATCCCCTCTTTCATCTACTTCCATCGGTAATTTACTTGGAGCTATATTTTTATTCACCAACATGATATGTGTTTTGCTTGGAGCGTCTTGTATTATTTGTGTATTTGCTTGTTAGTTTACCAGAATCATCCTTGCTTTACACACCTTTTGAGAGAGCCATACATAAATTGGAATTTGATATAATACTCTATGTGCTTCACTTATATCTTTTGGGCTTGGTAGTTTTGCTCATAGTGCTTCACTTATATCTTTTCAGCGTGATAATTTTTGCTCTAGTACTTCACTTAGATCTTTTAGAGCACGGTGGTTGATTTGTTTTAAAGAAACCACTGATCTCTCATGCTTCACTTAGATTATTTTGAGAGTCGTTAATAGCATGGTAATTTGCTTAATGTTAATATACTTGGTATTCAAGATATGTGAAACTTTCTTTTGAGTGCGTTGAATACTAAGAAAAGTTTGATGCTTGATAATTGTTTTGAGATATGAAGATGGTGATATTAGAGTCATGCTAGTTGAGTAGTTGTGAATTTAAATAATACTTGTGTTGAAGTTTGTGATTCCCGTAGCATGCACGTATGGTGAACCGTTATGTGATGAACTCGGAGCATGATTTATTTATTGATTGTCTTCCTTATGAGTGGCGGCCGGGGACGCGCGATGGTCTTTTCCTACCAATCTATCCCCCTAGGAGCATGCGCATAATACTTTGCTTTGATAACTTCTAGATTTTTGCAATAAGTATATGAGTTCTTTATGACTAATGTTGAGTCCATGGATTATACGCACTTTTTCCCATCCTTCCACCATTGCTAGCCTCTCTAATACTGCACACTTTTCGCCGGTATCATACACCCACCATATATCGTCCTCAAAACAGCCACCATACCTACCTATCATGGCATTTCCATAGCCATTCCGAGATATATTTCCATGCAACTTTCCACCGTTCCGTTTATTATGACACACTCCATCATTGTCATATTGCTAGCATGATCATGTAGTTGACATCGTATTTGTGGCAAAGCCACCGTTCATAATTCTTTCATACATTTCACTCTTGATTCATTGCATATCCCGGTACACCGCCGGAGGCATTCATATAGAGTCATACTTTGTTCTAAGAATCAAGTTGTAATTATTGAGTTGTAAGAAAAATAAAAGTGTGATGATCATCATTATTAGAACATTGTCCCAAGTGAGGAAAGGATGATGGAGACCATGATTCCCCCACTAGTCGGGATGAGACCCCGGACGAAAAAAAAGAGGCCATAAAAAAAGAGAGAGAAAGGCCCAAATAAAATAAAAAAATGAGAGAAAAAGAGAGAAGGGACAATGCTACTATCCTTTTACCGCACTTGTGCTTCAAAGTAGCACCAAGATCTTCATGATAGAGAGTCTCTCATTTTGTCACTTTCATATACTATTGGGAATCTTTCATTATAGAACTTGGCTTGTATATTCCAATGATGGGCTTCCTCAAAATGCCCTAGGTCTTCGTGAGCAAGCGAGTTGGATGCACACCCACTTAGTTTCATATACTTATAGCTCTAGTGCATCCGTTGCATGGCAATCCTTACTCACTCACATTGATATCTATTGACAGGCATCTCCATAGCCCGTTGATACGCCTAGTTGATGTGAGACTGTCTTCTCCCTTTTTGTCTTCTCCACAACCACCATTCTATTCCACATACAGTGCTATATCCATGGCTCACGCTCATGTATTGCGTGAAGATTGAAAAAGTTTTGAAAATGTTAAAGTATGAAACAATTGCTTGGCTTGTCATCGGGGTTGTGCCTGATTTAAATATTTTATGTGAGGAAGATGGAGCATAGCCAGACTATATGATTTTGTAGGGATAACTTTCTTTGGCCATGTTATTTTGAGAAGACATAATTGCTTAGTTAGTATGCTTGAATTATTATTATTTTTATGTCAATATGAACTTTTGTCTTGAATCTTTCAGATCTGAATATTCATACCACAATTAAGAAGTTTTACATTGAAATTATGCCAAAGTATCACTCCGCATAAAAAATTCTCTTTTTATCATTTACCTACCATTGACGGCCGGGAATTAAGCTTGGGGATGCCCGATACGTCTCCAACGTATCTATAATTTTTGATTGCTCCATGCTACTTTATCTACTGTTTTGGACTATATTGGGCTTTATTTTCCACTTTTATATTATTTTTGGGACTAACCTATTAACCGGAGGCCCAACCCAGAATTGTTGTTTTTTTCCTATTTCAGTGTTTCGAAGAAACAGGATATCAAACGGAGTCTAAACGGAATGAAACCTTCGGAAACGTGATTTTCTCACCGAACGTGATCCAGGGGACTTGGACCCTACTCCAAGGAACAAAAGAGGCGGTCACGAGGGTGGGGGGCGCGCCCCCTAGGGCACGCCCCCTGCCTCGTGGGCCCCTGTTGCTCCACTGACGTATTCCTTCCTACTATATATACCTACGTACCCCCGAACGATCAGAACAGGAGCCAAAAACCTAATTCCACCGCCGCAACTTCCTGTATCCACGAGATCCCATCTTGGGGCCTGCTCGAGCTCCGGCCGGAGGGGCATCCACCACGGAGAGCTTCTACATCATCACCATAGCCTCTCCGATGAAGTGTGAGTAGTTTACTTCAGACCTTCGGGTCCATAGCTAGTAGCTAGATCGCTTCTTCTCTCTTTTTGGATCTCAATACAATGTTCTCCCCCTCTCTCGTGGAGATCTATTCGATGTAATCTTCTGAGGTGTGTTTGTTGAGACCGATGAATTGTGGGTTTATGATCCAGATTATCTATGAATAATATTTGATTCTTCTCTGAATTCTTTTATGTATGATTGGTTATCTTTGCAAGTCTCTTCGAATTATCCGTTTGGTTTGGCCAACTAGATTGGTAGTTCTTGCAATGGGAGAAGTGCTTAGCTTTGGGTTCAATCTTGTGGTGTCCTTACCAAAGGATGTAAAGGGTTGCAAGGCACGTATTGTATTGTTGCCATCGAGGATAAGAAGATGGGGTATTTATCATATTGCATGAATTTATTCCTCTACATCATGTCATCTGGCTTAAGGTGTTACTCTGTTTTTAACTTAATACTCTAGATGCATCTTTGGATAGCGGTCGATGAGTGGAGTAATAGTAGTAGATGCGAGAATCGTTTGGTCTACTTGTCTTGGACGTGATGCCTATATACATGATCATACCTAGATATACTCATAACTATGCTCAATTCATCAATTGCTCAACAGTAATTTGTTCACCCACCGTAGAATACTTATGCTCTTGAGAGAAGCCACTAGTGAAACCTATGGCCCCGGGTCTATTCTCATCATATCAATCTCCATCACTTTAATACTTGCTTTGTTTTTACTTTGCCTTTTACTTTTTACTTTGCATCTCTATATCAAAATACCAAAAATATTATCTATCTTCTCTATCGGATCTCAATCTCGTAAGTGACCGTGAAGGGATTGACAACCCCTAATCGTGTTGGTTGCGAGGAGCTATCGTTTTGTGCAGTCTACGAGGGACTTGTGCGTGGCCTCCTACTGGATTGATACCTTGGTTCTCAAAAACTGAGGGAAATACTTACGCTACTTTGCTGCATCATCCTCTCCTCTTTGGGGAAAGCCAACGCAGTGCTCAAGAGGTAGCACGACCCCATGGTCGTACCAACCTCAGGGAGCCCCCGAGCTCAGTGTCCAGCCTCGTCGCAACACCTCCCCTTGGGAGAGTCGCTGAGGCGGGGGGGTGGCTGGGCACGGGGGCTGCGCCTGGGTCATGCCCGAGCGTACACCACCCTGCCAGGTCCCTCGGACCTGGTCGTCATGCATCCCTCCCGAGCGGAGCCTCGGCGAAGGAACATGTATGAAGGTCGTTTGAGTGTCAAGGGGGACTCCTAAGCATCGCGAGTCAGGAGCCTAACTGGCCACATATCCCCTCACTCCTTGGTTCTGTCCTGGTGATCCGGACGGCCCAACGACGGTCGTGGTATGCACAGGGTCGGGCCCTGTCGACGTAGAACACTAAAGCCTACTTTCGCATCTCCTTCCCGTAAGTTGTTTGCACGTCAAGGGGGACTCCTGAGCATCGCGCCTCAGGAGCCTAACTGGCCACGTAGCCCCTCACCCCTTGGTCTCGTCCTAGTGATCCGAACGACCCAATGGCGGCTGAGGTACGCGCGGGGTCGGGCCTCGCCGACGTAGAACGCCAAGTGAACGGAAAGGAAATCGCAGAGTCTTATACAAATATTACAGAGCATACTATTCTTCAAATACCAAACGCAAGTTTAAACGCCTCCACGAGGCATGGTGCATGTTGTAGAGATAAAGCAGGAAAAGGAGCCGCTAGCAAGCCCTCTCGTCAGCCTTGGGCGCCGCTGTCACTCGCAAGAGGTGCCCCTTCGACGACGACGCTGCCCTCACCAGTGCCGCCCGCTGGAGTCGCAGGTTCGACAGTACCACCAGCTGAGGGCGCAAGTTCGATGGCGAGGAACTTCTTCAGCAAGGCCTCCACCTGGCCCTTCACGTCTTTGGCAGCGGTTGCACAACGCTCCTCATCTACGGTCTCGAGCAGCTTACCAAGGTCGGCATCAGGATCGCAAAGATGGAGGTGGCTGAAGACGCGCATCAGGACAGATGAAGAGAGAGATGCTCGCACGGGCCTAACCTGGCTACACTATGACCACTGACGCACGAATCAGGCACTGCACAAGGGATCGACTCTGGACTTCTAAGATAAGTCTCGCACTCAAATCATCCAAGCTCTGCGGCACAGGATCCCCATCACTTGCAGCCTTGCTACGGCGACGTCGCCTTCCTTTCCTTCCCTCGGGTAGTCGCTTGCACGCTAAAGGGGACCTCTTGAGCATCGCGCCTCGGGAGCTCTTACTGGACCTCGGGCTGCTCACCTCCTGGCCTTGACCACGACATCGCAACCTGGCATACTAGCGACGGCTGCAGCCAGCCTGGGGACTGGGACCTGTCAGCGTAGAGCACCAAGCTACCGCGAGGTTGGGAAAGGGGAGACTGAGCCGAAGCAAGACACACAGTCGTGGACCTTCATAAAAAGGATGATATTAACAAAAGGCACTACAGATCCTTTACACGCCTCCACGGGGCTCGTCTTGATTCCTCGTAGGGAACAAAAGGAGAAGGTCTCTAGGAAACCTATCTGCAAGCATTGCCACCGATGCCATCATAAAAAGTGGGCCACGGGAGTCCGACGTCAACCCCATCTAGATCAACAGCGGCGACGGGCGGACGCTGCTACTGCGCTTCGGGCATGGCAAGAGCTCGGGGGCATGTAGCTGTTGTCGCTCGTCTCCGGAGTCTCATAGGGCTCGGGAGAGTCGCTGGACTCCCAAGCACCATCGCTGTTGTTGGTGGAACTGCTGGCGAGGCCAGTGGTGGGCCCAGCTCCTGCTGCAGTGCCGTCCCGACGGCCTCCTCCAGGGCAGCACTCCAGGCGGCGGCCTCCCTCATCGAAGACCTTGAAGAACATCGTGGAGGCGCCGTCGTATTCGAAGTGGATGGCAAGGGCGCCCTCCGTGCAGCAAACTCGGGCGACCTCGCCCCATCCGCGGGTTATGAAGATCTTGCCCGGGGAGATGACCTCGACCTCTGTCCCCGTTGTCGGGGCGTCGCACTCGGCGTGCTACAGCCACAGCTCGAGTGGCCCCCGCGGCGGCATGTCGGCGGAGAAGAACTGCGGGAAGCGAATCCAAGAACGCGTTGGCATCACCGCCCACACCACAAGTTCACGCGAGGAGCCCTCGGCGTGGGTTCCTAGGGCGGCGATGCACACCACCGCAGCACGCCCACCACGGCAGCGACGCGATCGGCGCCCATTGCTGCCTCCTCCTTCGGAGCCCTCTGCCTGCGTACACAGGCAGCGGATATCCGGGGGGAGGCCGCTCATGCCAAGGCCTCGTCACCTCCGGCCTCGCGACGACGTAACAGGAGCGGTCCAACCTATTCTTCGGCGGGAGTAGCCCTGGCTCTTCGCGGGGGGTTTTCCCCTTTTCAGCGGCGGAGAATCTCAAAATCGGCGCCATGGGCTGCGTGGCAAGGCAGTGAAGCAAGTAAGGAAGAAGAAGCAAGCGGGATGGAGGAAGAGATGGGCGACGGGGGCTCCGCCCCCCTTCCCATTTATAGCTAGGAGAAGGCCAACCGGCGACCCCCACGATCGCAAGTAATGATGGCTTTTCTACATGCACCAGGGACTCGGCAAAGTCGGTCAGTTGCCGAGGCAGAGTGGGAAGCGGAGGCGCCCACGCCTCGTCAATCGCCACACGTCAATAAAGGCCGCATGCGGTTGGGGCCCATGGTGCTCCGCACTTGACCCTTGGCTTTGCCTTGAAGCCAAGTCCGAGCGCGCCTTGGGCCCGAGGGCTACTGTCGACGTCCTGGGAATGGGGGTACCCAGACTTGCCTTCTTGCGGCCCAGGGCGTGGCTCCTCTAACGGCCTGGTATGGCCCATCTTCATCAGCAAACGCACAAGACCCTCGCGAGGGACCAAGCCTCACGAGGCGGACGACAGAAGACCTCCTCAGGGGCAGCCTCACTAGGCTAGCTCGCGAGGAGCGGAGAGATCAAGGCGAAGGGAACCTCGTGAGGTTCCCGTGACGTGAGCCATGACGACCAAGGCGGTAGGCGCCCGGTGAGCAATCTTGGTTTCCTCTTTGGTGCTAAAGGGGCAGGCGCAGGCGAGGAGTCCTGAGGCATCAGGCAAAGGTTTCCATATCGGTGCAACGAGACTAAGACCAGTAGGAAGGTAGGACAGAGGACATCGTGGAGCCCACGACGACGTCACTAACAGAGCCTTTGGCAGGCAAAGACCACCTTTTGTCAGGATAGCTTGTACTAGCTGTCCACCTTCAATTTGGCCGTTGTGGGATCCCTTCCCGCCTGATATTTCGGAAGAGGACCGGGGCCTCTATAAATAGGACTAGTCACCACCATGGGGAGGCACGGGATCTTGGATTGGACTCATTCTGCCAAGGCCAACTCACAAGCTCCTCGAGCTCAAGAACACCTCTCCTCAGGCTGTTCTTCCCTTGTACTTGTTCATCCTCAGCCTACAAGGCAATCCACCACACCACACTGGAGTAGGATATTACACCACATTGGTGGCCCGAACCAGTATAAACTCTTGTGTCCCTTGTTCTTTGGGTTCGGCGTGCTTGGCCTTGAGATCGTTGCGAGAGTGTGAGCTAGGGGGAGAGAGATCTTCGTGCGCACCCCGGTGTTCGAACCTCAAGGGTTTTTGCCGGAACCCGTAATCCGACATTATAAAACATGATTACTACAGTAGACTAATCATGTGAACACACAAAATAGTAGGTAAAAGTGTTGGGTTGTCTCCCAACAAGCGCTTTTCTTTAATGCCTTTTTAGTAGGCATGATGATTTCAATGATGCTCGCATAAAAGATAAGAATTGAAACATAAAGAGAGCATCATGAAACACATGGCAAGCACATTTAAGTCTAACATACTTCTTATGCATAGGGATTTTGTGAACAAACAAACTATGAGGAGCAAGAATCAACTAGCATAGGAGGGCGAAACATGCATAACTTCAAAACTTTCAACACAGATAGGAAACTTGATATTATTGAGATATGTAAAAGCATACGTTCCTCTCTAATAATAATTTTCAGTAGCATCATGAAGAAATTCAACAATGTAACTATCACATAAAGCATTCTTTTCATGAACCACATGCATAAAAAATTTATTACTCTCCACATAAGCAAGTTTATTCTCATTCGTTGTAGTGGGAGCAAACTCAACAAAATAACTATCATGAGATTGAAAACTAAAATCATGATGACAAGTTTCATGGTTATAATTATTCAATATAGCATACATTTCATCACCATAATCATCATAGATAGCAACTTTGTTCTCATAATCAATTGAAACCTCTTCCGAAATAGTGGATTCATCATTAAATAAAGTCATGACCTCACCAAATCCACTTTCATCAATATAATCATCATAAATAGGAGGCATGCTTTCATCATAATAAATATTCTCATCAAAACTTGGGGGACTAGAAATATCATCTTCATCAAATATAGCATCCCAAAGCTTGTAGATTTGCATATCATTAGCATCAAGGATATTCAAAGAGTTGATACTAACAACATTGCAATCACGCTCATCATTTATGCCAAACATTTTATTGAATTCTTATTCTATCAATTGAGCACAATTTTCCTTTCCATCATTTTCACGAAAGACATTATAGAGATGAATAATATGATGCAACCTCAAATCCATTTTTTGTAGTTTTCTTTTTATAAACGAAACTAGTGATAAAATAAGAAACTAAAAGATTCAATTGCAAGATCTAAAGATATACCGTCATGGACCCACCTCCCCGGCAACGGCGCCAGAAAAGAGCTCGATGTCTACTACACAACTTGTTCTTGTAGACTCGTGTTGGGCCTCCAAGCACGGAGTTTTGTAGGACAGTAGCAATTTTCCCTTGAGTGGATGACCTAAGGTTTATCAATCCGTGGGAGGCATAGGATGAAGATGGTCTCTCTCAAACAACCTTTCACCCAAATAACAAAGAGTCTCTTGTGTCCCCAACACACCAAATACAATGGTAATTTGTATAGGTGCACTAGTTCGGCGAAGAGATAGTGATACAAGTGTAATATGGATAGTAGATATTGATTTTTGTAATTGTAAAAATAGAAAACAGCAAGGTAGCAAGTAACAAAAGTGAGCACAAACGGTATTGCAATGCTTGAAAATGAGGCCTAGGGTCCGTACTTTCGCTAGTGTAATCTCTCAACAATGGTAATCTAATTGGATCACAAAACCATCCCTCAACGTGTGATGAAGAATCACTCAAAAGTTCTTATCTAGCGGAGAACATAAGAAGAAATTGTTTGTAGGGTATGAAACCACCTTAAAGTTATTCTTTATGTTCGATCTATTCAAGAGTTTGTACTAAAATAATACAAAGTTATTCTTTTCGTTCGATCTATCCAAGAGTTCGTACTAAAATAACACCATATGATATGCATCAACCAACTCTAATCTCACCTAGATACGCTAATGTCACCACAAGTATCCATGAGTTAATTATACGATATGCATCAAACAATTTTAGATTCATAATACTCAATCCAACAAAAAGAACTTCTAGAGTGCTCCAAGATTTCTAACAGAGAAACAAGGACGAGAACGTGCATCAACCCCTATGCATAGATTACCCCAATGTCACCTCAGGAATCCGCGACTTGAGTGCCAAAACACATATCAAGTGAATCAATATGATACCCCATTGTCACCACGGGTATTCATAGCAAGACATACATCAAGAGATCTCAAATCCATAAAAGTATTCAATCCGATAAAATGAAATCTCAAAGGGAAAACTCAATTCACAACAAGATAGAGAGGGGAAAACACCATAAGATCCAACTATGTTAACAAAGCCCGCGATACATCAAGATTGTGCCATCTCAAGAACACGAGAGAGAGAGAGAGAGAGAGAGAGATTAAACACTGGTACAAACCCTAAGCCCCAAGTGTGGACTACTCCCTCCTCATCATGGTGGCCACCGGGATGATGAAGATGGCCACCGGTGATGATTTTCCCCTTCGGCAGAGTGCCAGAACGGGATCTAGATTGGTTTTTTGTGTTACAGAGGCTTGCGGCAGTAGAACTTCTGATCTAGGGTTATCTTCAGGGGTTTTGGAATATTTGGGAATTTATAGGGCGAAGAGGCGGTGCAGGAGGCCACCGAGGTGGGCACAACCCACCAGGGCGCGCCTGGGTGTGCCCCCCTCGGGGCACTCCTCTGGTACTTCTTTGGCCCACTAGATATCTTCTGGTGCAAGAAAAATCTCCAAAAAGTTTAGTTGCGTTTGGACTCCGTTTGGTATTGATTTTCCGCGGAGTAAAAAACAAGCAAAAAAAAAGTAACTGGCACTGGCACTATGTCAGTACGTTAGTCCCAAAAAATAATATAAAGTTGCTATAAAATGATTGTAAAACATCCAAGAATGATAATATAACAGCATGGAATAATAAAAAATTATAGATACGTTGGATACGTATCATTTACTAAACCTCTTCCACGATGGAGACGTATCATTTACTAAACCTCATCCAAGAATAACACCAAGACTTCATGGGTGTTAGATTCATTACGATGTAAACTAGATTATTGACTCTAGTGCAAGTGGGAGACTGTTAGAAATATGCCCTAAGGCAATAATAAATTGGTTATTGCCATATTTCCTTTTTCTTGATAAATGTTTATTATTCATGCTAGAATTGTATTGACCAGAAACTTAGATACATGTGTGAATACATAAACAACACCATGTCCCTAGTATGCCTCTACCAGACTAGCTCGTTGATCAAAGATGGTTAAGGTTTCCGATACCTCTCCAACGTATCTATACTTTTTGATTGTTCCATGCTATATATTATCTGTTTTGGATGTTTTATACGCATTAGTATGTTATTTCATATTATTTTTGGGACTAACCTATTACCTAGATCCTGCTACCTCTTGAGCACTGCGTTGGTTTTTCCCTTGAAGAGGAAAGGGCGATTCAGCAAAGTAGCGTAAGTATTTTCCTCAGTTTTTGAGAACCAATGTGTCAATCCAGTAGGAGACTACACGCAAGTCGCCTCGTACCTACACAAACAAATAAGAACCTTGCAACCAACGCGATAAAGGGGTTGTCAATCCCTTGACGGCCACTTGCAAAAGTGAGATCTGATAGAGATAGTAAGATAAATATTTTTGGTAATTTTATAATAAAGATTGAAAGTAAAGATTGCAAAGTAAAATAGATTGGAAACTTATATGATGGAAAATAGACCCGAGGGCCATAGGTTTCACTAGTGGCTTCTCTCAAGATAGCATAAGTATTATGGTGGGTGAACAAATTACTATCGAGCAATTGATAGAAAAGTGCATAGTTATGAGAATATTTAGGCATGATCATGTATATAGGAATCATGTCCGTGACATGTAGACCGAAACGATTCTACATCTACTACTATTACTCCACACATCAACCGCTATCCAACATGCATCTAGAGTATTAAGTTCATAAGAACAGAGTAATGCATTAGGCAAGATGACATTATGTAGAGGGATAAATGATACGTCTCCAACGTATCTATAATTTTTGATTGCTCCCTGCTATATTATCTACTATTTTGGACTTTATTGGGCTTTATTTTCCACTTTTATATTATTTTTAGGACTAACCTATTAACCGGAGGCCCAGCCCAGAATTGTTGTTTTTTGCCTATTTCAGAGTTTCAAAGAGACGGAATATCAAACGGAGTCCAAACGGAATGAAACCTTGGGGAACGTGATTTTCTCACCGAATATGATCCAGGAGACTTGGACCCTACGCCAAGAAAGAAAGGAGGTGGGCACGAGGTAGGGGGGCGCGCCCTCCACCCTCGTGGGCCCCACCTTGCTCCACCGACGTACTTATTCCTCCTATATATACCTACGTACCTCCAAACGATCAGATACGGAGCCAAAAACCTAATTCCACCGACGCAACCTTCTATACCCACGAGATCCCATCTTGGGGCCTGTTCCGGAGCTCCGCCAGAGGGGGCAACCACCACTGAGGGCTTCTACATCATCACCATAGCCCCTCCGATGAAGTGTGAGTAGTTTACCTCAGACCTTCGGGTCCATAGTTAGTAGCTAGATGGCTTCTTCTCTCTTTTTGGATCTCAATACAATGTTCACCCCCTCTCTCGTGGAGATCTATTCGATGTAATCTTCTTTTTGTGGTGTGTTTGTTGAGACCGATGAATTGTGGGTTTATGATCAAGATTATCCATGAACAATATTTGAATCTTCTCTGAATTCTTTTATGTGTGATTTGTTATCCTTGCAAGTCTCTTCGAATTATCAGTTTGGTTTGGCCTACTAGATTGGTTTTTCCTGCAATGGGAGAAGTGCTTAGTTTTGGGTTCAATCTTGCGGTGTCCTTTCCCAAAGGATGAGGGGGAAGCAAGGCACGTATTGTATTGTTGCCATCGAGGATAACAAGATGGGGTTTTATCATATTGCATGAATTTATCCCTCTACATCATGTCATCTTGCTTAAGGCGTTACTACTGTTTTCTTGAACTTAATTCTCTAGATGCATGCTTTGGATAGCGGTCGATGAGTGGAGTAATAGTAGTAGATGCAGGTGAGTCGGTCTACTTGTCTCGGACGTGATGCCTATATACATGATCATACCTAGATATTCTCATAACTATGCTCAATTCTGTCAATTGCTCAACAGTAATTTGTCTACCCACCGTAAAATACTTATGCTCTTGAGAGAAGCCACTAGTGAAATCTGTGGCCCCCGGGTCTATCTTCATCATATTAATCTTCCATCACTTTATTATTGCCTTGCTTTTTTACTTTGCTTTTTATTTTTACTTTGCATCTTTATCATAAAAATACCAAAAATATTATCTATCATCTCAATCAGATCTCACTCTCGTAAGTGACCGTGAAGGGATTGATAACCCCTATTCGCGTTGGTTGCGAGGAGCTATTTGTTTTGTGTAGGTACGAGGGACTCGCGCGTAGCCTCCTACTGGATTGATACCTTGGTTCTCAAAAACTGAGGGAAATACTTACGCTACTTTGCTGCATCATCCTTTCCTCTTCAAGGAAATCCAACGCAGTGCTCAAGAGGTAGCAAGAAGAATATCCGCGCCGCTGTCGGGAGTCTACGCAAAGTCAACATACCAAGTACCCATCACAATCCCTTATCTCTCGCATTACATTATTTGCCATTTGCGTCTCGTTTTCCTCTCCCCCACTTCACCTTGCCGTTTTATTCGCCCTCTCTTTTCCGTTTGCCGTTTTCTCGCTTGCTTCTTGTTTTCTCGTGTGTTGGATTGCTTGTTTGTCACGATGTCTCAAGATAATACCAAATTGTGTGACTTTACCAATACCAACAATAATGATTTCCTTGGCACTCCGATTTCTCCTCTTACCAACACCGAATCTTGTGAAATCAATACTGCTTTGTTGAATCTTGTTATGAAAGATCAATTCGCCGGCCTTCCTAGTGAAGATGCCGCTACTCATCTAAATAGCTTCGTGGATTTGTGTGATATGCAAAAGAAGAAAAATGTTGATAATGATATTGTTAAATTGAAGCTATTTCCATTTTCTCTTAGAGATCGTGCTAAAGCTTGGTTTTCGCCTTTGCCTAAAAATAGTATTGATTCTTGGAACAAGTGCAAAGATGCTTTTATCTCTAAGTATTTCCTCCCGCTAAAATCATCTCTCTTAGAAACGATATTATGAATTTTAAGCAATTTGATCATGAACATGTTGCACAAGATTGGGAGAGAATGAAATTAATGATACGTAATTGCCCTACTCATGGGTTGAACTTGTGGATGATTATACAAAAAATTTATGCCGGATTGAATTTTGCTTCTAGAAATCTTTTAGATTCGGCCGCGGGAGGCACTTTTATGGAAATAACTTTAGGAGATTCTACTAAACTCCTAGATAATATTATGGTTAATTATTCTCAATGGCACACTAAAAGATCTACTAATAAAAAAGTGCATGCGATAGAAGAAATTAACGTTTTGAGTGGAAAGATGGATGAACTTATGAAATTATTTGCTACTAAGAGTGTTTCTTCGGATCCTAATGATATGTCTTTGTCTACTTTGAATTAGAATAATAATGAATCTATGGATGTGAATTTTGTTGGTAGGAATAATTTTGGTAACAACGTGTATAGAGGGAACTTTAATCCTAGTCCTTATCCTAGTAATCCTTCTAATAATTATGGAAATTCCTACAACAACTCTTATGGAAATTTTGATAAGATGCCCTCTGAATTAGAGACTAGTGTTAAAGAGTTTATGAATTCGCAAAAGAATTTCAATGCTTTGCTTGAAGAGAAATTACTTAAAGTTGATGAATTGGCTAGGAACGTTGATAGAATTTCTCTTGATGTTGATTCTTTAAAGCTTAGATCTATTCCACCTAAGCATGATATCAATGAGTCTCTCAAAGCCATGAGAATTTCCATTAATGAGTGCAAGGAAAGAACCGCTAAGATGCGTGCTACGAAAGATGCCTTTATTAAAGCATGTTCTTCCAATTCCTATGAAAATAAAGATGAAGATCTAAAAGTTATTGATGTGTCCCCTATTAAATCTTTGTTTTGTAATATGAATCTTGATAATGATGAGACTGAATATGATCCACCTTTACCTAGAAGGCGTTCCAAGAATTCGGAGTTCTTAGACCTTGATGCTAAATTTGATAAAAGTGGTATTGAAGAAATCAAAACCCTAGATGTTGCTAAACCCACTATTTTGGATTTCAAGGAATTTAATTATGAAAATTTCTCTTTGATTGATTGTATTTCCTTGTTGCAATCCGTGCTAAATTCTCCTCATGCTTATAGTCAAAATAAAGCCTTTACCAAACATATCGTTGATGCCTTGATGCAATCTTATGAAGAAAATCTTGAGTTGGAAGTTTCTATCCCTATAAAACTTTATGATGAGTGGTAATCAACTATTAAAATTAATATTAAAGATCATGAGTTCTATGCTTTGTGTGATTTGGGTGCTAGTGTTTCCATTATTCCCAAAACTTTGTGCGATTTGCTAGATTACCGTGATTTTGATGATTGCTCTCTAAACTTGCACCTTGCGGATTCCACTATTAAGAAACCTATGGGAATAATTAATGATGTTCTTATTGTTTCAAATAGGAATTATGTGCCCGTAGATTTTATCGTTCTTGATATAGATTGTAATCCTTCATGTCCTATTATTCTTGGTAGACCTTTCCTTAGAACGATTGGTGCAATTATTGATATGAAGGAAGGGAATATTAGATTTAAATTTCCATTAAAGAAAGGCATGGAACACTTTCCCAGAAAGAAAATAAAATTACCATTTGAATCTATCATGAGATCCACTTATGGATTGCCTACCAAAGATGGCAATACCTAGATCTATCCTTGCTATTATGCCTAGCTAGGGGCGTTGAACGATAGCGCTTGTCGGGAGGCAACCCAATTTTATTTTTAGTTTTTTTTTGCTTTTGCTTCTGTTTAGGAATAAATCTTTGATTTAGCCTCTGGTTAGATGTGTTTTTATGTTTTAATTAGTGTTTGTGCCAAGTTAAACCTATATGATCTTCATAGTTATTTGATCTTGCTGTAATTTCCAGAAACTTTCTGTTCACGAAAACAATTGTTAAAACTCACCAGAACGTGATAACATAGTGAATCCAATTGCTTCTAATCAATAAACAAGTTGGCTAGGTCGTCCTATTTTGGCTGAATTTTTGGAGTTCCAGAAGTTTGCGTTAGTTACAGATTACTACAGACTGTTCTGTTTTTGACAGATTCTGTTTTTCGTGTGTTGTTTGCTTATTTTGATGAATCTATGGCTAGTAAAATAGTTTATAAACCATAGAGAAGTTGGAATACAGTAGGTTTAACACCAATATAAATAAAGAATGAGTTCATTACAGTACCTTGAAGTGGTCTTTTGTTTTCTTTCGCTAACGGAGCTCACGAGATTTCTGTTGAGTTTTGTGTTGTGAAATTTTCAAGTTTTGGGTGAAATCTTTTGATGGATTATGGAACAAGGAGTGGCAGAGCCTAAGCTTGGGGATGCCCATGGCACCCCAAGATAATCTAAGGACACCAAAAGTCAAAGCTTGGGGATGCCCCGGAAGGCATCCCCTCTTTAAATCTACTTCCATCAGTAACTTTACTTGGAGCTATATTTTTATTCATCACATGATATGTGTTTTGCTTGGAACGTCTTGTATGATTTGAGTCTTTGCTTTTTAGTTTACCACAATCATCCTTGCTGTACACACCTTTTGATAGAGCCATACATGATTTTGAAATTATTAGAATACTCTTTGTGCTTCACTTATATCTTTTGAGTTATATAGTTTTGCTCTAGTGCTTCACTTATATCTTTTAGAGCACGGTGGTGGATTTGTTTTAAAGAAACTATTGATCTCTCATGCTTCACTTAGATTATTTTGAGAGTCTTAAATAGCATGGTAATTTGCTCAAATAATCTTAATATGCTAGGTATACAAAAATAGTAAAAACTTTCTTATGAGTGTGTTGGATACTAAGAAAAGTTTGATGCTTGATGATTGTTTTGAGATATGGAGGTGATAATATCAAAGTCGTGCTAGTTGAGTAGTTGTGAATTTGAGAAATGCTTGTGTTGAAGTTTGCAAGTCCCGTAGCATGCACGTATGGTAAACATTATGTAACAAATTTGAAACATGAGGTGTTCTTTGATTGTCCTCCTTACGAGTGGCGGTCGGGGACGGCGATGGTCTTTTCCTACCAATCTATCCCCTAGGAGCATGCGCCGTAGTGCTTTGGTTTTTGATGGCTTGTAGATTTTTGCAATAAGTATGTGAGTTCTTTATGACTAATGTTGAGTCCATGGATTATACGCACTCTCACCCCTCCATCATTGCTAGCCTCTTGATGCAGTGCATTGCCCTTTCTCACATTGAGAGTTGGTGCAAACTTCGCCGGTGCATCCAAACCCCGTGATATGACACGCTCTTTCACACATAAACCTCCTTATATCACTACAAAAAAATACACTTCCGTGATGATACGTGCTTGTCACAGTAGGTCGCGTTTTTTGTCATGCATGTACATCCATGACAAATTTATGACAGAATCAAGATAGTCATACCGTCTTTGTCGTAGAAGTGTTCCATGACATTACCAAAATTATCATCACGGAAGTGTCCACTTCCATGACGATAAATCGCGCGTCATGGAAGTACTTTCGTCAAGGGTGACCGACACGTGGCATCCCCCGTAACGGAACGCTGTTAAACTATTGGGTCGGATTTTGGATCCGATAACCCGTTAACAGCCACGACTAATACCAATTTTCCACGTGTAAAATTCTCATTGGCCTTTAGCTGGGCCGGCCCATTATGGTCTGCAGAATCTTGTGGGCCTTTAGCTGGACCAGCCCAAAAGTGGCCCACAAAGTTTAAATGGGCCGGCCCAACCGAAGGCCCATAAGATTTAGCAGACCATAATGGGCCGGCCCAGCTAAAGGCCCACAAAATTTAGCGGACCACAATGGGCCAGCCCAGCTAAAGGCCCACAAGATTCTGCAGACCATAATGGGCCGGCCCAACTAAAGGCCCAACATTCTCTGTCAAATCAGCCCGTCAACGGCCTGGTCTAAACTTGTCATCAATGCGGCCCATGGTCACTTCTGGCCCGTTAACAGTCCGCTAAGTAATTGGGCCGAATTACGGCCCGGTGTATTTCCGGCCTGTTAAAGGTCCGGCTTCATTTGGGCCCACTTACAGGCCATGAAAACTATCGGCCCATAAACGACCATGAAGGATTTGGGTCATATTCGACCATGTCTGTCATTCAGCCTATTAGAGGCCCACTAAAGATTTGGGCCACTTTCGGCATGTTGTCATTTTCGGCCTGTTAACGCCAGACGTAAACCATGGGCCATATGTGGCCCAACGTCATATCGGGCCCATTAGCAACCCATATAAAAATGACGATAATCTAGCCCGACCGAAGTTCCGGCCTGTTAAAGGCCCGTGTATTAGGTCGGCGCGCATTCTGACCGTCCAATTTCGGCCTGTCAAATATCCGCATCGTAAATGGGCCACCATTTCGGCCTCCTAAGTCTAGTGGGTTATTTGGCACAATCAGGGCCCAATCTCACTTTCGGTCTATTAAAGGCCCATATTTTTTATGGGCTCGAGATATTTACACCTGTAAACGGCCTATTTTTACTGAGGGCCCAAATTATGTTTAGGCCTTTTAAAGGCCCATTATGGGCACAGGCCTACCAGAAAAATCTGAAAGCTTATGCTAATTTAAGCCCAAATATTTTTAGTGGGCTACATGCCAATTTCAGCCCGTAATCGTTTTTAGCCCAATTGGAATGGGCCCTACGAAGCTTTCGGCCGAATACATTACTAAGATAAACCTACACTATACAAAAATGGCGTCGTAATTACTGCAGCTTGTGGCAGCATCATAAATGTTGTATCACGACAAAATAAATTCCAATCATACAACAAAAGGCCTGTTGGCATAAAGTTTACAGTCCTTCCAGATAAAAGCACCATCAGATGTATAGAAGCACAGATCATTTGACCTGAGTGCTAATGTTTCAGGCTGTAGAATCTGATGGAGCAACACGATCTCCACCTTTTTCCGCCATTTCTCTTCAACAACGAAGTGAATGTTTGATAGTCTGGTTTCAAACCCATTCATATCTTGACGAAATTTCTCAACCACTATTCTTGTTTCTGAAACAACGTCCATTAGGGATTGGACTTGTGTCTGGAGCACAGATATATCACTCTGTCTAGCAGGAAGATTTTGTTTAGTAGGCGATTTGGACGAGGTTACTGAGGGAGTCCTGGACTAGGGGGTGTCCGGATAGCCGAACTATCATCTTTGGCCGGACTCCTAGACTATGAAGATACAAGATTGAAGACTTCGTCCCGTGTCCAGATAGGACTTTCCTTGGCGTGGAAGGCAAGCTTGGCGATGCGGATATGTAGATTTCGTACCATTGTAACCGACTCTGTGTAACCCTAACCCTATTCGATGTCTATAAACCGAAGGGTTTTAGTCCATAGCACGAACAATAATCATACCATAGGCTAGCTTCTAGGGTTTAGCCTCTCTGATCTCGTGGTAGATCCAATCTTGTACTACCCATATCATCAATATCAATCAAGCAGGAGTAGGGTATTACCTCCATCGAGAGGGCCCGAACACAGGTAAAAACATCGTGTCCCTTGTCTCCTGTTACCATCCGCCTAGACGCACAGTTCGGGACCCCCTACCCGAGATCCGCCGGTTTTGACACCAATATTGGTGCTTTCATTGAGAGTTCCTCTGTGTCGTCACCTATAGGCCCGATGGCTCCTTCAATCATCAGCAACGACACAGTCCAGGGTGAGACTTTTCTCCCCGGACAGATCTTCGTATTCGGCGGCTTTGCACTGCGGGCCAATTCGCTAGGCCATCTGGAGCAGATAGAAAGCTATGCCCCTGGCCATCAGGTCAGATTTGGAAGCTTGAACTATACGGCCGATGTCCGCGGAGACTTGATCTTTGACGGATTCGAGCCACACCGAGCGTGCCGCCTTTGTCTCGATGGGTACGATCTAGCTCTGCCGCGAGCAGTGCCTGGAGGCCGCACTGATTCGCTCGACCCTTAATCCGGAGCCGGTTTCGCCCGATCGAGGATGGTTGGTCCGACACCGCCTCGGGGCTGAAATCTCTCTGACGATTGAGCCGAACACCATCCACATCGCTTTGCGAGCTTCGTGACTCCAGTGCGGACTCCTTTCTGGACTCCGAACCTCCCGCGCCTCTACCAGTCGAATCCGACTGGGCGCCGGTTATGGAGTTCACCGCCACGGACATCTTTCAGCACTCGCCCTTTGGCGATATCCTGAACTCATTAAAGTCTCTCTCTTTGTCAGGGGAGCCCTGGCCGAACTATGGTAGGGAAGGTTGGGATTCGGACGACGAAGAAATTCAACGCCCACCCACCACCCACTTTGTAGCTACTGTCGATGATTTAACCGACATGCTCGACTTCGACTCCGAAGACATCGACGGTGCAGACGACGGTGCGGAGGCGATCAAGAGCCAGCGCCCACGGGACCTTTGGAAGGCCACCTCGTCATATGACATATACATGGTGGACATCCCAAAAGATGGGAATGGCGATGGAGCAGCGGAGGATGACCCCTCAAAAACAACCCAAGCACCGACGTCGGTGGCGCCGCTCTAAATCCCGCCACGGTAAAAGCGGCGATTCCGGCATGGGAGACAATAATACCCGGACGGTTGAAAGCGACCCCCTCGGCGGGACTCGGCGCGGGAGGAGGGAGAAGCAAGCCCGCATGACAAGGTGCGGCGTAAAGAGAGGTAGAGGGCGATAATTATCGCCCCCTCCGAAGAAGCGAGGCAAGCCTCGGCGGCAAATTCGTCGTGCGGAGGATCCCGTTGAACAAGAGCGTTTTAAGCGCAGGCTCATGGCCACGACAAGCAGCCTCAAGAAAAAGCAGCAACATCTTAGAGCTGACCAAGACACGCTGGGCAGCGGATGGGTGAAGTCCTTGCAGCCGAAGAGTATGAACTCGAACGCCCCTCAAAAGCTACCCCAAACGCAGGCCGTTGCCTCGATCAGAGGAGGAAGCACCCACGTCACCAGCGCACGACATGGCAGACCGGCCACCCCGTGGCCGCGACAGAGAAGCCTCTCGGCCCTCCGCTCAAGCCACGCCCCGAAGCCTCTCGACGGGAAAACGCGCCGGACTTGCGAGATATATTGGAGGATAAGGCAAAGCATACAAGATCGATCTACAGATCGCGTGGGTGCCCAACGATTCGGGATGATTACCGTCACGCCGGATACAGCAAACCCGGCCGGGCCAAACACAGTAGACAAAGCTCATATGAGCTACGTCGTGATATAGCTCAATACAGAGGCGCCGCACACCCACTATGCTTCACAGATGAAGTAATGGATCATCAAATCCCTGAGGGCTTCAAACCCGTAAACATTGAATCATACGATGGTACCACAGATCCTGCGGTGCGGATCGAGGACTATCTCCTCCATATCCACATGGCCCGCGGTGATGATCTACATGCCATCAAATACCTCCCACTCAAGCTTAAAGGACCAGCTCGGCATTGGCTCAACAGCTTGCCAACAGAGTCAATCGGTTGTTGGGAGGACACGGAAGCCGCATTCCTTGATAACTTCCGGGGCACATATATGCGACCACCGACGCCGATGACCTTAGCCATATAATTCAGCAGCGGAAGAATCGGCGGACAATTACGGATGCGGTTCCTAACAAAGAAAAATCAGATTGTCAATCTGTCCGGATGCGAGGCGCTAGCAGCCTTCAAACACAACATCCGCGATGAGTGGCTAGCCCGGCACCTAGGACAGGAAAAGCCGAAATCCATGGCAGCCCTCACCACACTCATGACCCGCTTTTGCGCGGGAGAGGACAGCTGGCTAGCTCGAAGCAACAACTTGGCCAAACACCCTGGTAGTTCGGATACCAAGGACAGCAATGGCAGGTCGTGTCGCAACAAGCATAAACGCCGCGTGCGGTGATAATGCGAAGATCTGACGATAAATGCCGGATTCGTAGGCTCTAAACCCGGTCAGTGGAAGAAGCCATTCAAAAGAAATACCCAGGCCCGTCCAACTTGGACCGAATACTCGATCGCTTGTGCGGATACATGGCACCCGAAAAACCAGCCAACCACACCAACAAGGATTGTTGGGTGTTCAAGCAAGCGAGCAAGCTAAGCGCCGAAAACAACGACAAGGGGCTGCATAGCGATGACGAGGAAGAGCCCGACGCCCGAACAATAGAGGACGGAAGGGCTTTCCCACACAAGTGCGGACGGTGAACATGATATACGCAACCCACATACCCAAAAGGGAGCGGGCGTGCACTAAAGGGACGTATATGCGATGGAGCCGATCGCCCGAAGTTCAACCCATGGTCCTCCTGCCCGATCACATTTGATCGAAGGGACCACCCCACTAGCATATGTCACGGCGGATTCGCCGCATTGGTTCTTGACCCAATCATCGACGGATTCCACCTCACTAGAGTCCTGATGGACGGCGGTAGCAGCCTGAACCTGCTTTATCAGGATACAGTGCGCAAAATGGGCATAGACCCCTCAAGGATTAAACCCACAAAGACGACCTTTAAAGGCGTCATACCAGGTGTAGAGGCCAATTGTACATGCTCAGTTACACTCGAAGTGGTCTTCGGATCCCCGGATAACTTCCGAAGCGAAGAGTTAATCTTCGACATAGTCCTATTCCGCAGCGGCTATCACGCCTTTGCTTGGGACGAACCGCATTTGCAAAGTTCAATGCGGTGCCGCACTACGCATACCTCAAGCTCAAGATGCCAGGCCCTCGAGGAGTAATCACGGTCAATGGAAACACGAACGCTCTCTCCGAGCGGAGGAGCACACAGCTGACCCTCGCGCGGAGGTGCAAAGCAGCCTCTCACAGCAATTCCGGGTCCGGCCATTAAACGTCCGGCCACCGTCAAAGCGCGCCGGAGTAACCTACAACAAGACCGCTGGCACGATCCGAGCATCGCCAGAGCAATCCGGCCCCAACCCCAGCCCTCGCGAAACAGCGAAGCCAGTACTACGCGTACATAACTATGCTCTGGAGATACCATGGGCCTAAGGGGAGGGGCACGACCACGGCACGCCCAGAATGCGGCTCAACCGCACCAGGGGCTCCCAATTGTGTCATTCTTTTTATTTTTTCTTTTTCTTACTTTCAGGACTCCGTTTTCCAGAGGTCCTGTCCGGCACTAGAATTGCCGAACTCACGATGCAACAGCCAGGGAAACAGAAAGCTACGTCAAGTGTCCAGGTAGTCTCTACTACGAGAATTATACCTGTTTTACATACCATCCATGACTTACCCCCACGGAGAGAACATGTTAAATAGTCCCATCCCTTGCTTATCGCACTATTTGTATCATTACGCTTCCATTGCAGTACCTTTTGAATAAACAATACATAACTTTTGCCTATTATTGCACTCCTTTCTTTATCTATATATATGTTCATTTCATGACATGTTGCACCCGTACACTTTTGTATGCGGCCAATACACCGAGGGCTTAAGTACCCCAAAAGTATGGTGTGATAAGTCCGAACACTTTCACAAGTGCGGCACCCGAACTTATAGCAATATATGCATCGGCTCCGAATCATGTCTTGGGTCAATAGTTGGGTTTGCCCGGCTCCCATGTTTTGGTACCTTACGTTCCGTTATATCGGCTAAGGTAGCGCTGGGAGAACCACTGCGATTGTGCCTCGATTGATCTGGGTTGAGCACCTCAGTGGAGAAAGCTAAAACTGATCGTCATGATAGGGAGAGAGCCGGTCGCTGTTCGAGAGGTTTTTTCGGGTCCCTAAAGACTTATGCCGCTTAGAGCGAGGAGTCGGCATTGTCCGGCCAAGGCGTGGATAGCGCCCCGAACTCGGTCTTCCGAATATTAGGGGCTTCACCGAAATTTAAAATTATAGAATTCTATGGCTAAGTGAGAGTGTTCAAGCACTATAAGTCTGGTTGCCTTGTTCGTTGCGTTGAGCGCCTCCCTCGACGGACCCAAGAATGGGAAAAGAGCGCTCAAGTTTATCCAGAACACCCCAGCACTTTCATGGCATGGGGGTCGAAGCCAACGGCTTGCCATCTCTCAAATTTGATAAACGGCCGCACGTAAGGTAATATTTTAAATTAACAAGCGTTGCTTAGCGCATACGAACAAGTTTTCAGCGTCAGGATAACAAATGCGAGTCTATTCAAAATTACATCTTTGGAGCACTCATCCGCTATCTGGCGGGCACCCTTCAGACGCCCTCATAGTACATTTCGGGCTTGCGATGCTCCTTGCCCTTTGGTGGCCCGTCCGTCACAAGCTTCTCCGCATCCAGCTTGCCCCAGTGCACTTTAGCACGGGCAAGGGCCCGACGGGCACCTTCAATAATAACGGAGCGCTTGATGACTTCAATCCATGGACAGGTGTCCACCAGCCGCTGCACTAGCCCGAAGTAGCTCCCAGGCATGGCTTCCAATGGCCATAGCCGAACTATGAGGCCCTTCATGGCCTGTTCGGCGACCTTGTGGAGCTCGACCAGCTGCTTCAGCTGGTCGCTCGAAGCACCGAACGTTCGGCCTCAAAGATCTTGAGACCAGAACACCTTCTCCGTCGAGCTCCCTCCTTGGCACGGTAGAACGCGGCAGCATCGGACACACCACGGGCAGATCTGCGAATGCTCCTGGAGAGCTCCGAATCCGGGTATGTAATAGGTAATTCACTTTCACATGCTTGCTTTGCATAAAGAATGTCTTACCCGCCGCTATCTTCTTTAATGATTCAATTTCTTGGAGGGCTTTTTGGGCTTCGGCCTTAGCGGCTTTGGCACTCTCAAGAGCCGAGGCGAGCTCGGACTCTCGAGTCTTCGAGTCACGCTCCAAACTCTCGGGTTTTTCCACGAGAACCTGGAGCTCTTGCCGCACCTCCGCCACATGCTCCTCCTGCGTCTCTCGCTCGGTGCGCTCCGCGGCCGCTTTGCTTTCGGCCGCGGACACAGCTTCCTTCAGGGTCGCCACCTCGTTCGTGGCCCCTACAATACCCACGTTATTCCTGTCATTTTTTGCAACCGAATCCTTTCTATAAGGTATTTATTTAATAAGGTATTGCTTACCTTCCCTGTCCTCGAGCTGCTTCTTGGCAAGGCCGAGCTCGTTCTCGGACCGCTCGAGGCTCTTCTTTAATGCATTGACCTCCGCAGTCAGTGCGGCAGAGGTCAGCAGCGCAGCCTGCGTTCTCATATTGACATACTTATGTTAGACTCCTGCGTATATCTTTTTAGATCCTTAGTCCGGCTTTTCTTTCCGAACACCGAACTAAGCATCGAGGCTACCGTCTATGCGGTAAATTTTTTACATATTCTAAACTTACCTCAAAGCCTGTTAGAAGGCTGGTACAGGCTTCGGTCAGCCCGCTCTTGGCGGACTGAACTTTCCGGATCACCACACTCATAACAGTGCGGTGCTCCTCGTCGATGGAGGCGCGGTTAAGCGCCTCCAGCAAGCTATCCGGTGCCTCCAGATGGACGGAGGTCACCGGCGTCGCAGTCTTGCCCTTCTTACGAAGGAGCCGCGTGTCGGACTTGGAACCACTGAAGGTTCGGTATGGAGTCCGGCATAGGGCGGACTTAGAGCCCCAGGGTTTCGCCCCTTTTGCGCCCAGAGTCCGGGAGGTCGCCTCGCGGCGCCTCCAGGATCACCTCCTCCTGGCTGGGCCCCTTTTGGGACTCCACAGTGGTGTCGTCGGCGACACGAGGAGAGGAGGCGGTCGGAAGTGAAGTGCTATTCACATCCGACGAACCCAGGAGCCGCTCGGCAAGCGGCGAGCTCGTCCTCGGGCGGGTTGCATGGTCATATTCGGCGTTAGAAGACACTATGCGACAAATAAAAAGTCATGAACTATTCCGGAGTCCGGACACTTACGATCTCGCCAAGGGCTTGGCCCTTGTTGGCCACTCCTCCTCGTCGTTGTCGGCGTTGGTGGAGAAGTCCGGAGGAAGGGTCCTTCCCTTCTTGGACCCTCCGGCCTCCCCAGTCGGGGCGGGCTTCCTTTTCTTCTCTCCCCCCGCTGGGGGAGAGGCTTCTTTTTCCTCCTCCTCTTCCCCAGAGGAGGATTCCGCCTCAGGGTTGTCGGGCGATGAGTCCGACAGCACCTGGCGCCAGGAGCTCCTTCGAGTTCCCGTGGCCTTCTTCTTGGCCTTCTTCTCCGGCACCACGTAAGGCGCCGGAGCCAGCAGCCCCGCCAAGCGGGCGTCTGCTGGGTCTTCTGGCAAAGGGGCCGGACAGTTAATCTGTTCGGACGTCTTCAGCCAGTCCTGTCAAAGGTTAGGGAGTTTTAGATCCCACATAGAGTCAATCTATGAAAAACAAGAGTCCCATAAAGGGTAAAATAACTTACCTCGCTGGCTTGACGCTATGAGCTGAATCCGCGATCTTCGGTATCGGATGTGGGAGCCTCGGCGCCCTTGAACAGCACCTTCCAGGCATCTTCGTACGTAGTGTCGAAGAGCCTTTTCAGAGTTGGGTAGTGTGCCGGATCGAACTCCCACAATTTGAAGGCCCGTTGTTGGCATGGGAGAATCCGGCGGATGAGCATCACCTGGATAACGTTGACAAGCCTGAGATTCTTGTCCACCAGGTTTCGGACGCAAGTTTGGAGTCCGGACAGCTCATCTGAATCCCCCACGTCTGGCCCGTCTCTTTCCATGATGTGAGCCGTGTGGGGAAGCCAGATCGAATTGGGGCCGCCGCCCATTGAGAGTCGCATGCTCGGTGATGTAGAACCACCCCGATTGTCACCCCTTTATGGTCTTCACAAAGGAGCCCTCAAGCCATAGGACTTTGGCCATCTTGCCAACCATGGCGCCTCCGCACTCCGCTTGGCGGCCGCCCACTACCTTCAGCTTGACATTGAAGATCTTCAGCCATAAGCCGAAGTGGGGCTGGATGCAGAGGAAGGCCTCGCACACGACGATAAACGCCGAGATGTTGAGGTTAAAGTTCGGGGCCAGGTCGTGGAAATCCAGGCTGTAGTAGAACATGAGCCCCCGGACAAATGGGTGAAGCGGAAAACCTAGTCTGCGGAGGAAGTGGGTGAGGAACACCACCCTCTCATGGGGCCTGGGGGTGGGAATGCGCTGCCCCTCGTCAGGTAGCCGGTCTTGTGATGTCGCCGACAAGTATCCGCCTTCCGCAGCTTTTTTGATGTGCCCCTCCGTGACGGAGGAGGCCATCCACTTGCCTCCTGCTCCGGACATAGTTGGAAAAGGTTGAGGTGGGGTGTGCGGACTTGGCGCTGGAGCTCGAGTCTTGTGAAATGGATGAGCAAAGAAGGAAGAAGGCGTAGGTGAAAAGGTGGATCCTTATCCCCTTATATGGACGGACGAAGCTATGTGTCCCCCGTCAGCCTGGTAAAACTCGCTTATCTCCCAAGCGCCATAATCAATGGCGCGGATGGGTTACCCACGTCCGTATTGATGGGAATCCCGGAATAAGGGGGCACGATCTCCGCTTTGATAAGACGTGCCAAGGAAACCGCCTCGCTAAACGCGCTAACGTGGAATAGTAAAAAAGCGATTCGTATAAAGGCCTCGCCGTGGTGTGATGTCATGCCGCGGAATACGTCGATGAGATCTGTGCAAAGGTTATTCTCTACGGTAGTATGTGGAACTTGTTTTGCGAGCTGGACACTATCCTTGTGTTCAAAATCTTCTATGAAGTATTCGAAGAGGAACCCGCCTTGCAATGCCGAAGACAATATGCGCGCGGACTAAATGCCGTCATTGAAGCCCGGTTCGAGGCTACCGAGGGAGTCCTGGACTAGGGGGTGTCCGGATAGCCGAACTATCATCTTTGGCCGGACTCCTAGACTATGAAGATACAAGATTGAAGACTTCGTCCCGTGTCCGGATAGGACTTTCCTTGGCGTGGAAGGCAAGCTTGGCGATGCGGATATGTAGATTTCCTACCATTGTAACCGACTCTGTAACCCTAACCCTATTCGGTGTCTATATAAACCGAAGGGTTTTAGTCCGTAGCACGAACAACAATCATACCATAGGCTAGCTTCTAGGGTTTAGCCTCTCTGATCTCGTGGTAGATCCACTCTTGTACTACCCATATCATCAATATCAATCAAGCAGGAGTAGGGTATTACCTCCATCGAGAGGGCCCGAACCTGGGTAAAAACATCGTGTCCCTTGTCTCCTGTTACCATCCACCTAGACGCACAGTTCGGGACCCCCTACCCGAGATCCGCCGGTTTTGACACCGACAGTTACCTTGACAACCAACCCAGAATTACGCAGGAAGGTACTTTTTGCACTGTTAGTGGAGAGATACTGACGCACTGCAGCAAGAGGTGACATTGTGCCTGTAGTAGCCTTGTCACCTTCAGGTGGTTGTGGCTGTTCAATCATTTGTTCCATAGCTTCACGAAAGTTTGAACTTGTAGATTAGTGTACCGGATAAGTTACTAATGAGACAAAAACAAACAAAGTAGGTTAAACGTTTATACATAACTTATTTTGGTGAACTACCGTAATACATTAGCATGTATTGTAGTGCCAACTACATAAGAAAATCACTTTCGAACATATGTCCATGTAGCATGCCTCTTGTATTGTCTATTTCCTCACATTCATTGACATCTAAGGATAAAGAGACATGGTTTAAAGTAGGATGAACATAGTATGACATCATTCATATCATGGGCAAACAGATATAAAACAAACAGGCTATTTTATCATTGTGTGTGCATGCGTGAACATAACAACTAGATTACAGATCAAGACCAAAAGAATATCCTTCATCTCTTTTAAACCATGTAAGGTGAAATGATACGTTACGACAATTGTGTATAAAAGTGAACAGAGTAAATTACATTTGCTGCAAACCAAGTAGTTAAATGAACACATCACAGTACCAATCGAGTTAACGGCGGGAGGAGTAAGGACTCTAGCAATGACTTGAACTGGTGTGCTCATGCCCTTCATCTTGCTGGTGTGGCAATCCTTGAAGATTTGCACTGCATTCGGTTCAGGTTCTTTTTGGTTCGCACGGGCTTTCCTCTGTATTTGGAACAAGTCAATATAGATACGATAATATGGCACAAAAAAAAGAAGGAAGTAGCAGCTATTTACATAAGCCTCGCAGTGTGCAATATAGCTACGAGATCCTGTTGTCATTGGAATTTCACTTTAGAACGGTTGGTTTTGTTCTTCAAACAGTTAGCCTAGAAGAAGATACACTTGTAAGGCACATAATAAATACAAGTTCAATATGTGGTCCGATCAAATACATATAGCCTACGATACTTTGGATCGGACCGGTGTTTAACGAGGGCTGTCCAGTCTTCATCTGTGATATATTCCACTTTGGAGATGTTTGGGCGATTTCATTGTTAGCCTTGCCTTCAAAGTGAGATTTTCTAAGGTGGTACCGATCTTTGTCATGAGTAGACTGAAAAACATGAGTTCATACTTGTTTAGTTGCATCATCTTTCGGGTCCAACTTGAACCTCATCTGTTGAAAAAAGAATGCGAGTCTTATTAGGGGGAAGCTAGAAAGTATGGGACAGAGCAAGACAATATTACTAATTGCGATGAATAACATTACTTACGGAGAAATGGTCAAGGAAGGTGTTAAACTGGGTATTGTCTTTCTCATTCCTGTACTAGATCCATGTTGGGAGGATACGCGCATGACACCTAACGGCAACGGCTGCCTCTGATACTAATTTGGGTGACTCAGCAGCATCACGTGGCCTTTTTAAACCTGCCTCAAAATGGATCTCCGTTCTTCCTCCTTTAGATTTTGTTAATCATCAAGCATTATCCACGATATCATTTACGCTTTCGCCGTGGTGCTAGTTCAACAACGAATATGGAAAGTGTTAGTGTACATCAAACCGTGAGAGTACATATAAAGGAGCTGCAATCGCAACTTGACTCGGTCAGTACCTTCTTGGTGTTGATGCTCATGAGGTTCATCTGATCTTGCCAAGTCCTGTTGTGTCGTAGATGTTTGGAAGTAGTGTTAGGTGTGAAGGCAGCTTGGGAACTGGCGATTCGAAGCAAACAAACGAGTAAGCTGGTTGAGATCTTTGATACAGTTGAAGCATATCTTGCAGCTAGTGGAGCAGGTGATCTTGTGTTTGTAGATTTAGCGGTGGACTTGGACCTTCTCTTTGCACTATAAGTACCAGCAGAATCTCGACGGCGAGAACCTTTTCCGTTTCACCCGACGAGTAACAACACTCCCTACTATATTATTTTCCTTGCTCTTTATGTCAAGCTGTACCCACAACACAAAAGAATAAAATCACTCTTCAGAACTCATTGATGCATGATACAGACAAGCAATACTTTGATGTAAGACAACCGTATGGGGATGGAATATGTAAGAAAAATAGGACGGCATGACACATTCATAGCTACGATGTGCAAACTAAGCAGAAGGATTTTCAAGAAAATAGAAGTAATGCAAGCTAGACACCATATGAAAGATGCAACCAATATTACTCTGCCAAGTTAAAAGTGTCTTGTCATAAGTGGCAATTCGAAAAATTAGAAGCGATTACAACATAGAAATCAATGCAAGATGCAACCACTACCAAACTGCCATGTTAAAAGCGTCCAATCATGAGTTATCTTGATGCGGGATACACAACAATGAGTACTTTGATGTAAGAACATGGTATGATAGATAGATGCAATGTATTCTAGACACGTAAAGCCATGTCATATGCACATGTATAACGTATAAACTCAGAGGGTGCAATTTAATCAAAATAGAAGAAATACAGGCTAGACAACATATGCAACATGAAACCAATTATCACACTGTCAACTTAGAGCAAGCACACATGATGGTGGAGTGCGGAGATGAACTCATCATGTAGACTTGGGACTTCAACTTCATTAGCCGTAGCGTTGGCAAATCTAGAGAGTCTCTGTTTTGCGTCGGTGCGGAGTACCACCAACATCCCCTAACTTACTCTTTTCCTTCCTATTTTCTCGATATTGCCTTATGAAGTAAAAACCACAAGAAGATGAATAAAATTAGCTCTGCATAACTGGTTGATGCATGATACGGATTTAACACTACTTTGATGTAAGGCAAGCGCAGAATAGGAGGATGGAATATATACAAAAAAAGACAGCGTTTCATATTCACACGTACGATAGAGGATGGAATATGTATGAAAAAATAGTAAGCGGAAGTCATTTCAACAAAATTAGAAGAAATGACAGCTAGGCACCATATGAACATGCAACCAATATCACTCTATCAGGTAAAAAGTGTCTCGTCAGAAGTGCCATTTCAGAATTAGAAGCGATTACAAGCTAGAAGACAATGCAAGATGCAACCTACATCACAGTCCCAAGTTAAATGTGTCTTATGGGTAAGTGATCGTGGCAGGTATAAGTTGTAAGCTACGCAGATGCAATTCTACATAATCGAAGCAATACAAACTAGACATCATACGGAAAACGCAACCACGTATATGTTCCAAGTAAGAGCAAGCACCTGTGATGGTGGACTAGGGAGATGTGCTCATCATGTACACGTATGTTCTAGAAAGCGAGGAACACGTGTCATATTCACAGGCATTATGTGTAAAGTAAGCAGATGCAATTCAAGTTAGAAGCAATACAAGCTAGACATCATACGCAACATGCAACCACATATAATAGTGTCAAGTTAGATCAAGCACCTATGATGGTGGAGTAGGGGAGATGTGCTCATCATCTACACAGCTACGTTGACTGTCCAACCTTGTGTTATCTTGCGAATCTTGTTGGGAGGATGTCAGAGTAGAATCTGTAGAGACCCCTTGTTTGAGTTGCTCCGAAGGACCACCATCATCCACTGTCGAACTAATTTCCTTTAGCTGTATTGATTTTGCATTGTGAGTCAAACCGATAAGAAAAAGGAATAAAATTCGCTCTTCAGAACTCATTCATGCATGATACTGACGAACACTACTCGGATGAAAGGCAAACACATGATGCGAGGATGGAATATGTATGAAAAACAGGATGGTGTGACATATTCACACCTACGATGTGGTAACTAAGCTGAAAGCATTTCAACAAATTAGAAGCACTGCAAGCTAGACACCATATGAAAGATGCAACCAATATCACTCGCCAAGTTCAAAGCGTATGGCGTTTGAACAAATTAGAAGCAATATATGCTAGAAATCATATGCAAGACACAACCAATATCACGATGGCGACTTAAAGGTGCCTTATCATAAGTGGTGATGCGGGATATGCAAGAATAGTAGTCTGATGTAGAAACAGGAACACATGTCATATTCACAGGAATTATGTGTAAAGTAAGCAGATGCAATTCAACAAAGTTAGAAGCAATACAAGCTAGACATCATACGCAACATGCAACCACATATAATAGTTCCAAGTTAGAGCAAGCACCTGTGATGGTGGAGTAGGGGAGATGTGCTCATCATCTACACACGTTGTTGACTGCCTAGCCTTGTGTTGTCTTGCGAATCTTGTTGGGAGGATGGCGGAGTAGAATCTGTAGTGAACCTCCGTTTGATTGCTCGGAAGGACCACCATCATCCAATGCCTTGCCAATTTCCTTCAGCTTTATTGATTTTGCATTGTGAGGTCATACCGACAAGAAAAAGGAATATCATTCGCTCTTGAGAACTCATTCATGCATGATCTTGTGAACACTACTCGATGAAAGGCAAAGTCATGATACAAGGATGGAATATATGCGAAAAAATGGACGGCTTGACATATTCACACCTATGATGTGGTAACTAAGCGAAGGCACTTCAACAAATTAGAAACACCGCAAGACACCATATGGAAGGTGCAATCAATATCACTCTGCCAAGTTAAAAGCTGTCTCGTCATAGGTGGCGTTCATCAAACTAGAAGCAATACATGCTAGAAATCATATTCAAGACGCAAACCAATATCACACTGCCAACTTAAAGGTGTCCAATCATAAGTGGTGATGCAGGATACACAAGAAGAGTAGTTTCATGTAAGAACATGGTGTGATAGACACATATAGTATGTACCAAAAACAGGAAAGCATGTCATATTCACATGTATCATGTGTAAGCTAAGCAGATGCATTTTACACTAATTAGGAGCAATACGAGCTAGACACCATATGCAACATGCAACCAGATATCACACCGCCAAGTTAGAGCAAGCACCTTGGATGGTGGAGTAGGGGCGGAGACTTGGACCATGTAATGCACTATCGGTACAAGGAGAATCGGTACAGATGCTCCGTTTACGTTCTTCTGAGAGGACCACCATCATCGCCTTCCTTACTCTTTTCCTTCCTCTTTCTTGATTTTGCCTTGTCAAGTCAAACCCACAAGAAAAAGGAATAAAATTTGCTCTTCGTAACTTATTGATGCATGATCTTGTGAACACTACTTTCATGTAAGGCAGCCACAAGATAGAAGTATGGAATATGGATGAAAAACAGGATGGCGTGACATATTGACATGTATGATGTATAAAGTTTAAACTAAGCACAAGGTGCTTGAACTTGTTAGAATCGATGCAAGCTAGAAACCATATGAAAGATGAAACCAATATCACTCTGCCAAATTAAAAGGGTGCCCTAACAAATGTATTTGAACAAATTAGAAGCAATACATGGCAACATCCTAGAATAAAGGTGACTCATCGTAAGTGATTGATGCAGGATACAGAAGAGAGGTAGTTTCATGTAAGAACAAGGTTAACACATAGATGTAGTGTGTACCAAAAATAGGAAGGCATGTCATATTCACAGGTATAGTGTGTAAACTAAGCAGATGCAATTTACCCTAATTAGAAGCATTACAAGCTAGACACCGTATGCAACATGCAACCACATATCATACTGCGAAGTTGGAGCAAGCACCTGTGATGGTGGTGTAGGGGAAGTGTTGTCTTCAGGTACAGAGCAACATTCAATATCTTCATCTAGGCTTGATGTTTCTTGAGAATCATGTGGAGAGGATGAAATTGCATTCTTTATAAGAGTATTGCGTCTCATATTAACCCTGCACGTGTTGTCTCATCATAAGCGATAGACGCAGGATACACAAGAACGATGGTTTGATGTAAGAACATGGTGTGATAGGCGGATGTAGTATGTACCAAAAGCAGGAAGGCGTGTCATATTCACATGTATAATGTGTAAGCTAAGGAGATGCAATTTAACAAATTAGGAGCATTGATGAGGGATACACAAGAAAAGTAGTTTGATGTAAGAACATGGTTAATAGAAAGACATAGTATGTACCAAAAACAGGAAGGCATGTCATATTCACAGGTATAATGTGTTAACTAAGCAGATACAATTTACCCTAATTAGAAGCATTACAAGGTAGACACATATGCAACATGCAACCACATATCACACTACCAAGTAAGAGCAAGCACCTACGATGGTGGTGTGGGGGAATTCTTGATGATCAACTAGAGAGCTACGTTGACTATCTTCATTTAGCCTTGCTGTTTCTTGAGAATCATGTGGGGAGGATGACACTTCACTCTTTAAGCAGTAGAGGCGTCTCACGGTAACCCCACGGGTGTTGTCTCATCATAAGTGATTGACGAGGGATACAAAAGAGCATTAGTTTGATGTCTGAACATGGTTAATAGACATATGTAGTATGTATCAAAAACAGGAAGGCATGCCATTATCAAAGGTATAATGTGTAAAGTAAGCGGATGCAATTTAATCAAACTGGAAGCAATACAAGCTAGACACCATATGCAACATGCAACCACATTTGACAATGTGAAGTTAAAGCAAGCACCTGGGATGGTTGTGTGTGGCAATTGAGATCATCAACTGCAGAGCTACGTTTACTGTCTCCAACTGCTGACACTGCACCCATTAGAGCGCTGAAACGCTTAGTGCTTATCTTTGAATTACACTGGAGCGACTTCTGTCTTTTCTTTTCTGCATTCATCAACACTGCGTCAGAGTCTGAAATACCCATGCATAAAAAACAATAGTGTGAGTATGGGTGAAGTGTGTACACAATTAGTACAGTGTAAAGGTAGCGAGATAGCAGTCGGTGAGAAATAAATGACGGAGACATATGATAGCTCTACAACAGGCATGGCACACTCAATTACTATAGGATTCTATGAAAATAACAGTCGACTGAAAGCAAATAAGTCAGTCCATTTTTTCTGCACCGTCCGATGTACAAAGAACGGGCAAATCGCCTTCATCTACCTCCAGCCAGTCAGTGTTGACGATCTTCCTTGAAACGCCAGCGACCACCGGCCCAGTATTCCTCCCCTGCCTGCGCCCTCCCCTCGACCTCACCGCACCGCCGTGCTAGGCACCACCCCCCGGCCATCCATTCAAGCCCCGCCGACCTCCAGATCGGGCGCAAGCAGCCTCTGCGCCACACCCCTATGATAGACATCAATCGCCGCTTCCCGGGGAACACGCGGACTAGGTGCTCCAGCGCCTAAGCGGGTCTTGCTTCTTTTAATTGCGGTTCGGCTGACCCTGAATTGAAATCCAAGCGGGCTACTGACCTCTAGCAAAGGTGAAATAGTAAAAGGGAGGAAACCATGTGCATTTAGTATCACGAAGAAGATGCAGTAAGAAGCACTCAACTAGTTTATTTCGTGGGATGAATACGGTGTGAGCGGAGATGTAAGATTTGCACGAATAAGGGAAGATGAGTACCTCTTTCTGCTGGCAGTGCTGTGTCCTCCTTCTGTTTTTCCGACGATCTTGTTGTTCACCGGAAACCAGAAGTTGTGGAGGACGGTGCAGCCTTGGACGAACCCATGGCCAAGTTGTTGAGTGTGGTGCGGTGGCCGTTTGTTGGCGGAGGGGAAGCAGATCTGAGGCGGCGAACGACGGCGTAGCGGGAACAGCTCCGGTGCGGTGGGACGGTTCTGACGGTGGAGCCGCGGCAGCAGTGAGGCGCAGGACGGCGTGGTCGGAGTGGTTCTGGTACGGCGCACGTCGGCGTCGGCGTCGTGGAGGCAGCTCTGCCTCGGCTTCAGCTGCTAAGTCCTTGAGGGCGTTGCGGTTGCGGTTGCGTTGGACGATGACGTCGAATGCGGCTCGGCGTGATGGAGGAGGGCGGCGGTGGATTGGCCGCTATGGGGTGGAGGATGGAGGAGGCTTGGGTTTCGCGGCTGGTGGAGAGGGCGTTTTCGCGCCCACGGAGTATGAATGGGGAAATGAAGGGAGGCGGGGAACTAGGGGGGAACAATGTTCGGTTTGAGACGCGCTTGTTTGAAATTTGGGGAAAGTTACAAACTTTCCCCCACCTAAAATTTCGGACATATTGCAGGTTGCGGGTAGGACAGTCATGTCAGGTGTCCCAAATGTGGGCGGGACAGATTTGACCCGGCGCATGGGTGTTTAAGCGCCCACGGTGTATGAATGCTTCTCGAGGCGGTTGAGGCTGGCGTCTTGGTGAAGTTACAAACCTACCCCGGTTTAGACCTTTGGACATCGGGCCGATAGGCTACACGGGCAGAGTCAGGACAGTAATTTCCTACCACCAAAACATTAGTCTCAAGGTTTCGGGTGACCAGAGGCCTATTTGGCGCTTCGTTCAATATTTGGGAGCGAAGCATTAACGTTTCGGTTCTCTTGAATTGAACTTTCAGGATTTGTCAAACTTCACAAATCTTTACTCTTGAAAATCCTAAAGCTACGATTATTTTTGGAATGGAGGGGTACATTTTAATATACATTGTACACGGTATATATTAAAAATATGCAACTTACCTCGGTTCATGCATGGTTCGTGTATAATCTCCTTGATTGCAAAAAAAGTTAGATATGCGTATGAATATATATATAGCATGTTCAAACTCACAACAAAGATTGATGCCCCCTATTACATCTGACTTACAAATGCCATTATGTCGGGTTCAAATAGATGAATGCACTTCCTATGAATTCGAATCTTCGAAACCCCCTTTATGTTGAATTCGACATGTATTTTATTTCGTAGCTAGCAATTTGGAATGTATCCATGCAAGTGACAAATGTATAAAGTGCTTCACACTAACAACATGGAGTGCACTAATTAATGTTTATATATGAATTGCAAAAGCATCCATTGCATGTATTTCAAATCGCTCTCACTCTATGGATCGATAATATGAAATAAACACATGCACATGCTAGAATTCAATAGAGTATGGGTGTCTGATAGACCGATTTTCGTCCATACGCAATTTTGCAAAATTCATGATCTCATCCAAAAATAATAATGCCATTTATTTTTTTAATTTAATGCGTAGAACCGCCTTTTACACGTAGATGCACTATGCCTCGCCCGTTCTCACAAGCAGCGTTATATATATCTCTATCTAGCATAAGTGCACACACTTTATATGCATCAGCATTTCTCTTTCACACATGCTCACAATCTCTCTCGTGGTGTCGGGGTGTCTCACGCACATGCTCTCTCTGTTTCTCTCTCTCTTTCTGACTACTATGTACCACTCTTTTCACTAATCTCAGTTGGAAAACACTATTTCTCTCACATGCATATATACACATGCACGGCCTCACTAGCCCTCTATACGCACATATATGTGCCTACGTGTCTCCCGCACGCACATTATCTTTAGGCCTCTCTCGCACACATTGCCCCCCCCGACACACCTCTCTAATAGTAGTTGGCAGATATGATTTCAACATATCATTGGTGAGATATCCCTGGCTGTTAGGCTGGATGGAAATCTGAGGCAAAGTTTTACCCTAGTTCGGATCGGACCCTTGCGGTTGAAGAAAGAGCCTACTCCACAGTACTGTATATTAGTGATAGGGGTGTGTACAAAGTACACGTGAATACCAGGCATTGTGCGTGTGTGTATACTTCGACGAACTAGCCCCAAGCTTGTATAACATACTAAGGGCCTAGGGTTACGAATCATATATAGTTGGCTTATCACCAGTGGGGATAGAGTCCTCCGGGACTCTGGTAGCTTCGTGTTGTACGCCGAGTCCTCCACATGGGTCTCCGTATAACACGTCTCTGTCCAACCTATATGTGGCGCAGGATGGAACGACCCATGAGTCTTCATGTTGACCCACCACAACTAGAAATGATGTGCCCACCACACAACACACGCAATCGGCCACTAAGAAAATAAGCATATACAATAGTACAACGGTATCTAGCTCACGATACGTCTCCATGTTTTGTTGATGACAGCCGGACTTTGCATTTGATGCGTTACTCGTATCTTGTTGGCGACACTTACGGTCATTGTATTTGAAGCGAAAGCCGCGATATGGTCACTTTGGACTTCGAATAAGCTCACCACGGTCACCACATACATTTTGTCGTGCTAACCAACATGTGGTTGGATGGTTAGAGGACAGTGGTTTCTCGAGCCCACCAAGGTTAAAGTCCCGGTGCTCGCATTTATCTTGTGTTAATTTCAGTATTTTTCGGCGATGTACGTTCAGTGGGAGGCGACGTTCCACTCGACTACGAGGCACCTATGGTGACTTCGTAAAATCTCAAGTTCATGTAGATGAAAAAGTCAGTCGACTGACGTGTAGCCTCACCCCGCACGTACACATGCACGCATGCAAGACACGCACACATGTAGGTGTGCAACACTGACACGTACACATAACGTACGCACGCATGCATGCTGGCGTGCAACACTGACACATACACATGCACTCACGAACACACGCACGTACGCACCCATGCATGCAACACTGAAACGCACCCTTGCACGCACGCGCAACACTTTCGCCGCGCTGTATGCACACAAAGACACACGCCAAGACACACACTCAACCTATACGTGCATGCACCCTTTGTTAAGGACATGGATTATTACTGGTATTAATCAACCTTATACGTGATAAGCGAGCATTGATGTTTGCATCGGTCTTTATGAATCTGGCGTGTCGAACGGGCTATCAACATAGTAGGCTTATCTACATGAAAAAAGATGACGTCACACTCAATGAACAATCATCGGTTTATGAAATGCCCGCTTCTGACCGCCCTGGCCCACCAAAGGTTCCTCTGCTGTGCGCTGCCTGCGTTGGGTCACTGACATGCAAGCCATGCACCCAAAAGAGCCCTGCGTCAGTGGAAGAACGACGCGGTGTCCTAGGTCAGAGTCGAGGGCGCCACTCGCGGCACGCCCGGTGAACACGCCTCCGTGCCGCATTCAAACGCCTCCATGAAACCCGCCCGTGTGTAAGCCGAGAAACCCACTCTGAACACACGTCCGTTCATGACCGGGCGGTGTTAAGCATAGCGCCGGCGAGCTCCTCCCGTCCGCCGTCTATTTAATCTCCTATTTAAACGAGGCCAAACGCCGGCCAAGACTCGCACACCTCCACCGCTCCCCTATCTCTTCCACCATTTTGTCCACTCTTACAATGGCTTACGAAGAGTAGTTATTCCGCATCCAAGCCGGCTGGGTAGCCCGCGGATCTGAGCTATGCAGCTCGCTGATCCACCTCCCTCCCTCTCGACGGAGCTAGTTGCCGCCCCAAGCCGGGCGCAGTTCAACAACTTCGCCGCTCGAGCCAGCTCGGCGAGGCAGCGCCGCAGGCGTCTTGCTGCCGTCCACGCCGCCGCTTCGTACCGCGTCTCCCGTTTCTGTGGCCGAGACTCCCATGCCGGCGGCCGCGCCATGCAAGCAGCGACAGAAGCCGGGTGCGTGGAGAGCGACGAGTCGGTGGCCAGCGCCTCCGCGTCCGCCGCCATCATCGAGGAGAAGTAGAACACGGGAGGCCGCCGCCGATTGGGTCCCATGAAGGCCACCGCGGAGGCGATGCCGGCGTACACAGCAGGTGTCTTGCCGGATCCTTTTGTTGCGAGGACCTTCGTCGACCCCGCATGGGCTCGGAAGAGGTCAATGTTAGGATGAACTCGAGCCGGTGCCGGCCATGGCGAAATCTTGGCGGTGATGAACTCGAACGGTGCGGCCACCATCATCTTCTTGGCACCAGCCAATGATATCGGTTAGTCGATTAGGGGAAGCGAGCCGTCCTTTCTTGCTGAAGCATATACCTCCGGGGCTCCCTGCAGTCCGGTGATCGTCTTTGCCGGACATGAGGAATACAAATCGATCGGTAGGCGAGCATTTAGGCCAGGTATTATATACTGTCTTTGTCGAGAACTAGCACCGCGTAGTTCATTTGAATGTAATGAAATCCGTCAAGTTTGTGTGAAAATCCGGTATTTTATATGATTTCCTTCGTTGTTTATATGAAATATCAGTTTGTCTACGTGTTTGCGTGAATTTCGTCCGGTTGGTTGAGTTGCTGTCATGATGTGTGCGGCTACGATTGGATGGTGTAATTTGTAGGTCGCCGGTCAGTCTGCGGGCGGCTCAGGTGGCGTTGTGGGACAAAAAAACACAGCTCGTGCGAGCTCGTCTCCAACGTCTTGTATTTGGAGGATGCATGACAACATGAGCACCCGAGCCATTCCTCGTTCATCGGTGGCAAAGGCACCGGTGGACAAAAGGGTCGCCAATATTTTGGCTACCCCGGGCAAGATCCAAACAGCCCCTCCCAACAGATTCGAATCCCTCGTTTGCCGTGGAATTTTTCCATGTGTTGTTTTCATGGACTAGCAAGATGCCCGTGCATTGCACGGAACATCAAGATGCATTTTTTACAAACTCCCGCATGCATGCAAGGGATAATTAATGTCCTCCTTTGCTAGTACCACGAGGCAAACACCATTAATATTGCATCGATTAGTGTTAGTGGCCTTGTATATCTGCAAATTGTAATTTTGATAGTGGCCGCTTGTATATAAAAATGGAGGGAGAAATATGAGAGATAAGGTGAGGAGGAGTGGGGCGTGGTGCCATGGTGGTGACTGGTGGTCGGACTGGGCGGAGGCATGCGGATGGACGGCGCATTATGTCTAGGTTCGTATCTCTCTCACACACACCCATGTAGGTGGGGGACGTGCACGCAGAGAAGAGGTGCACGCATGGTGCACGTACTCCCGTCTCTTTCCCAACCACACCCGCGCGGGTACACGGTGGAGCTCATTTCTGTACGAAAAAGGCAGCCCACATGGTAATTTGGCACGTGTACTGGTTGTCCACTTGGTGGAGGGAGGATTGTCTACCACGGGTGAACAAACAAATTGCGACTTGACGCGTTATGTTAAACTAAAAAAAGAGGCAAACCATTTGGGGCCTACCTTAGAGGCAAGGCTCTATACACTGGAGTACTTTTGATGTGTCCCGTCAACTCGCGGAACGAGGAGAAACTTGCTTAGTACGCTGTCTCCCCCGCCCACGGGCGTGGTGGCTCATAGGATGAGGTGAAGCTTACTACTACTGTACGCCTTTACGCCCGCTTCCTCGCCCACGCCCGTGATGGCTCGCAGCACGAGGAGAAAATTTTACTACTCCCTCCGTTTACTCCTCGTCCCTACTATGTACTTTGGTTAGTACTCCCTCTATTTACTTATACAAGGCCACTATAAAAAATACATTTTGCATCTATACAAGGCCACAAATAGTAATCGAGACAAAAGTTACTACTTCCTCCTTTCCAGTTTATGGCTCAATTTCAAAATCTCTCCAACCAAGGTAGACGGTGAGTGGTCGAATTAATTTCGTAGTTTGCACAGTATGCTCGTTTTTCTCAAGAAGTTATGTTTATCGAGGCATTAATTAGAATGAATGCATGAATGACCACTAAATTTCCATGGACTTGTACATGCATTGGTTAGTTTCCTCTTGACACTGCTTGCGTCGGGTGATCTAACGCACCTCGAAATCCAACATGTAATGGTACTACTACTAGTATAGTAGAATTGAGACTTATCAAACGGAAAAAACGAATGTTTGTTAGATGAGCCCTATAAACCCTAGTGGGTACGCATTACTCGTAAAAACAGATTTTTCCAAAACTAAGTCGCTCCCTTTCATGAATTTTGTAGTATACTCCTCCGTCGATGCTCCCTTTCATGAATTATGTTCTTCCTGTCGCCGACATGTGGGACATATAGCAACCGGGTCGATGTGTCAAGCACCAAATAACAGTGCAGAACAGCAGGGGGACGCAGCCCACTCGTACCGGCCCAGTAGTAGTAATGAGAAATGAGACGTCAAATCACAATGCCGCACCTTCCCAGACGGACGAACCAACCATTATTTCACACTTCGGTTCGACATCATCTCAAACCACGTACTAGTATTGCTTCTGCCTCAAGAGGGACACGCGCATCGCCTTGGTACATCATGACACGTGGGACCGCATGACAGGCCATGCTCCCTCGCCAATCGCTCGGTAAAATCACCGCATTTTTACTATACTTCCTCCGTATCGGTTTACTACATGGCATGCACGTCGTTCTAGGTTGAGAATTTAACTGGCTATATATATATATATATATATATATATATGTGTGTGTGTGTGTGTGTGTGTGTGTGTGTGTGTGTGTGTGTGTGATGAACGATGCAGCTAGCCTTTTAAAAATGTATACTTTTATGCAGTAGTACTCCACTATCGATGGATTAGCCATGGAGCAAAAATTGAAATTTAAAAAAGGTGGTACATATAGAGAGCGCTTCACGCCAAATTATGCATATAGTACTATTAAAAAAGCTAGTACGTGCTTAATTGGGGTGCTAAATTCTATTAAAGAAATACTCGTACTAGTATGTACATACTGAAGAGTTAAAGTAACGAGAAGAAACATAACATAGTTCTGCTGGGGGCTCATCACAACACACCCCTCAAATTAAACTAAGCACACCTGAAATTAAACTATGCAACTAATCCGATGAACCTTTGCATTAGGCTAGTCATAGTGGGAGTAACTTAGCTAGTAACATAAGCGCACTCCAAGAAACTTTTGCTTACGTGGCATGTAGTTAATGATAAGTGGTAACATAATATATTCTTTGTAACATAGCGCTTCCCAAGACAAGATGAGTCTACAAGCTAATAAATGAAGTCCTCTATGACACTACTACTATGTTACTTTGCACTATGAAGGTAGTAACTTAGACTAGGTCATATGCACGACACTAGTATAAGTTACTCCCACTATGACCAGCCTTAGAAGTTTAGAACCACCATGAGCAACGACACTGCCACCTTACTCGGAGTCCTCGTCCACGTCCTCGACTTCTTCCTTGTCCCTCTTCCTCTTGGCCGATACTTCTTTGCTTGAACCGCCAACTTGGCTGTTGCTCTTCATCCAGCCCTTGTAGATATTGAAACAAAGGTAGCCATCCATTGCAGCATACTGGATGTGGTCTATATCTAGTACATTCCGCTGCCATGCATGACTATGAAAGCGTGTATGGAGGTTTCTCCAGTTTACCGTCTGAAGGATGAACCATGGCTCCTGCCAGGTCGGCGTGAAAGGTGACGAGAGGGCACCGGCCGATTCTTCTGGAGGTCGAAGGGGTTGCCTACAACGAGGCCTATCCGACGCAGGACTTCTTTGTCGTTCTTAAAGTCTACAGTAACGAATTTGACTATTTTGTCCTCGAGGAAGTTCTTAAAATCCTGGCACTCAACGTCGGCATGGCATATGTGGTAGACAAGCAAACGTTATGTACGCAAACCTGGATCACGGTGGGCTTCTTCCTCTCTTCATCCTTTAGATCCTTCTCTCGTCCCACGACTGTGGTGTACTCAACATCTAGCCCAGCGACCCACTCATCATGTGAGTTTTCGAACATGCGTCTCAAGCGAGAAAGGCATCCTTTCACCGTCGCGGAAGTACGGGTAGATGACGACGAACTCATCGCCGGTGATGGTTCTAACCTTGTACACACCGCCGATCGGGGAGATTTGGGATGCCATGGATTTGGGAGGAGGGTTAGGATTAGTGGAACTGCCGTAATGTGAATGGGCCAGGGACGACTAGGAGCAAACCGCCGTAGTATTAAAGGGCGTCGGGACAAGTAGGAAGCGAACTGCCCGGCGTCTGCGAGCAGCAGGGTAGTGGCTTTCCATTCTCCCATGATACGGGCTTTCGAGAGCCCTTGGATCTGAGATCGAACAGTTGCATGGCCTGATTCTAGACCTATGGGTGAATATCCTATCCTGGAGGGTAATTCTGCAAATTTTCAGCAACTTAGCATGCGACCGTTTGATCTCAGATCCAAGGGCTGCCACCAGCCCGTATCATGGTCACGCCTACCACGACCGTCGCGTCGCCCACGCGGTCGTGCCCTTGGAGATTTAGCACGGTGCGTTAGGCTATCTGATGTTGGCATGTCATACATAGTCATCACTTAGTCACTCATACTACAACAAGGTTGGCTATAAGGTTGGCTATAAGTGTATTTTTTACTCCTCTCTATCTCTTTCTTCGTAGTCCTCCGTCCCATAATATAAGAACGTTTTTGACACTAGTGTAGTGTCAAAAGCGTTCTTCTATAATGGGACACAGGGAGTACTAGTATTTGTTGCATTTGCCAAGGAGTGACCTCTTCCAATGAAATGGTGTTGCTAAGTTTGCTTCATTTAATTAGCTATAGACTCAAAATTGTCTTTTCACCTAGGTACACGCGCTTAGCACCATTTCTTCCTTGGGTCACCAAAGTAGTCTCTCTCTTCTTGATTAACTTGCCACATCAAACTTTATGCCTATGTGGCAAGCTTAAGCACCCAGAGAGCAAGTAAGTACAATAGTGCGCTTTACATGACATTTTTGCATATATGGAGGAAAGAGAGGCAAGGAAAAAGTGGAGAAGTGGGCTCTCATGCAAGAGCCAGCCTCTACTACTACATGGTGGAGCATTGGGAGAGGCACCTGTATGGAGGTGGTCAGGAATCGGGATACTCACACCGGTCGTAGCGCCGCAGTTAAAATGATAATGGCAAGTCAAATCACGGGGCCCAACCTGTCCAGCAGTAACTCGCTGTTAAATCACACAGCCCTACCTTTGCAGCAGCATACTCCCTCGTCTTCTCGCGTCTCTGTCGAACCGACTAGGCGGAACTGCCCCGCCTACCGCGCAGGAAAAGCCCCGCCCTCGACTTTTAAATACAACTACTCCCTCCGTCTAGGTGAGTAAGTCATCTTACGAAAACCAAATAATCCCAAAATACTAAGGCGTGGTGCATTAACTTGTACCTCATTTCTTGTTTCTTCACATATCAACCAATAAGAATCCAATGATATACTTTTTGTGACATAGTAACTCATATTTAGTTAGTCAAATGGATGACCTAGAACTACGTGCAGGCCCTATAAACCGAGGCAGCCTACAAATAAAAAACCGAGACCGAGATGGTAGTTCATACGTATCTTTTTAGATCAATATAGTCGGGATTCACCAAGGAGCAAAACCAAGTGGTAGGCTGCTCTGTCGTGTTGGCGTAACAACTCAAGCGAGGTCGATCCGCTTTGCGAAATGGCGACACACTTAACAGGACCCCTTTGGCAGACATGTGGCTCATCCAACGTCTTGTTCCACGTGCGATGCACCAAATCACAGTTCAGAGCAGTGGTTGGAATTGGAGGCACCCCGGTCGTAGCGCCGCAGTAGTAGAAAATGAGCTATGAGGGGTCAAATCACAAAGCCCCACCTTTCCCGCATTAATTTGAATGACGAAGCAACCATCATTTCACTCTAGCGCGCAGGAGCATAAAGAAAAGAGAAAACAATGATGCGTGCGGCAGCTACCTAGGGCACCCTAGGGTAGGGGTCTCCACTACAGATCCTATTTTTTGAAAGCGCCTTCACTACAAATCGGCTTCTCCCTTGTCCTCTTGAAGAAAACCGATGATGAGTGCGGCGGTAGGGTTTGTAGGAGTACTACGGCGTCTTGAGGCCACATCGTAGTAAACGGGTTCGAGTCGACGCCTTAAACATGTGTGGGCCACTTGGTTTCACGGAACGAGGCAGCATTTTGGGTTCGGGGACGGTGGAGATATAGCACGTACAAAAATTGTGGGCGTGGGTTCGACCGAAAGGCAATGATGCATGGGCCCTGCATTTTGATATACCGAGGTCGCGTGAAATTTGCTACTCTACTCAAAACTAGTAAGGTACACATGTATTGAATGCATGATATTTCAAACCAAATTATGAATAAATACACACTATAGCATGTAAAGCTTTGAGTCATATATGCATGATGTAGATGTTCGTTTAGTTCTTATAGTTCATCTCATTCAAAATCAATTAGTTTTATAAAAATGTTAAGATTCATGGGGTTGCACATTGTAAATCTTAAAGTAAAAAACAAATAATGGCAATTCATTTAGAAAAAAATAATCAATTATGATACAGAAGATTCCAGAAAGAAGGAGAAGTGCTTGTGTTTTGAGGTTTGTGCATTATGCTTAAGTTCAACCATGGAGTCTTCTAAATTGTACATGTGGCAGATCTGGTGGAATGTTGATGATATACAATGGCCAGTAGTGCTCGGATTTGCCCATCTACTGCCTTTGTCGGGTTAGCTTCATCCAACGACCATCTTTCAAAGTTATTGGCACACTATATAGTTCTTGTTCCATAGTTGCATGTTTAGGAAAAAAGCTACTAGTGGGTTGTACTATCTAGTTAGGAATTTTTGGGCCGAACGAATTTTTTTCCTGTCATACATATGGCACTTCTATGACGATAATTGTGACAAAACCCGGTATCATCATAGATGTGTTGGGCTCCTACTTCTATGACAAAAAATCATGACAGAAAATGGGCTTTTCGTCACAGGCGGGCGGAGACGCAGCTGCATGACATTCTTTGGGTCGTCCATGGCGGAAAAAACCGTGGTAGAAGCGAGGGGAGGAAAATTTCGGGAGTTGCGATTCACGGTGGGAGGTCGGGGCGAGCGATGTGCATTTCTCTCGTGACGTCTGTGCAGCGTGTGTGCGAGGCGTTAATCGCTCCGAAGCGAGGCGTTGGGCTCTAATCAACCCGGCGATTGTGCGGGCTACGCATTACTGAACCCGAGCGATCGATCGATGGCTGTTAGCGAAGCCGATCGGCGATTCGCCATCTTCTGCTGCTAATCAAGCCGATCGATTGGATGAGCAGTGCGTGTTGCGGGGGTTGGATGAGCGAGCGGTGGCGTTGCCTCCCGATGAACAGGAACCCATGGTGTGGAGGGCTGGATGAATAGTAGACGATGGAGGGGTGACCATGGAGGGGTGGTTGAACAGGACCCCATGGTGTGGAGGGCTGGATGAACAGTAGACGGTGGAGGGGTGCCCGTGGAGGGGTGGTTGAACAGTAGCTGCTGGAGTAGCGCGGTGGAGGCTGGATGAGCAGGAGCCCGTGGAGGCTGGAGGAGGTCGGCGGTAGCCCGTGGAGGCTGGAGGAGGTCGATGGTGGAGATGAACAGATCCCGTGGAGTCCCGTTTTGCGATGCGCCACACCCCTCCCGATGAACAGGACCCCGTTTTGACCGTGGCGCTCCAACACAAGTCCGTTCATTGCGTTTTGCGATGCGCCACACCCTCCCGATCAACAGGACCCCGTTTCGACCATAGGAGGTCCGTTTCGTCTGTTTTGCGGTACGCCACACCCCTCCCGATCAACAGGACCCCCATTTCAACCGTAGGAGGTCCGTTTCCTCCATTTCGCGATACGCCAGACCCCTCCCGATGAACAGGATCCCGTTCTGAATGTGGCCGGTCGAACACAAGGCCGTTTCCTCCATTCTGCGGTACGCCAGCCCTCATTTCCATCGCATGTTCCGTCCAAGCCCTCCCGATGAACACGACCACGCATTCCATTCCGACCCAGCCGGTTGGCTCCCACGCGTTCCGTTGCCTCCCGATGAACACGACGCATTCCGTTGCCTCCCCATGAACATGACGCATTCCGTTGCCTCCCCATGAACACGACGACGATGATGTTTCTCCGTTCCGACCTAGCCATGAACGTAAGCGCGAGTAGGCGTTCGAGACCCTGCCCGTATGTATGTACGTGGCCATATTTTCTTTCTTGCACCCTCGCCCTTTGTCTGAGCGTGTACATGCTACGTGCGGCGCCTCTACTACGACACATGCGGCGCCTCTACATCCACCGATATATATATATATACGCATATCGTTCGCGACCGAATGACAACGCTACGTGCGCTTCGACCAGGTAGGTCCGGTATCGAGCACTTCCTTGCCTGCGAAGATGTAGCTGGTGGGTCCCAGCAGTCAGGGGGGGCAAATTGTTTTGTTTTTTTTTCTGGACGCACTTCCTTGCGTGCGAAGATGTAGCTGGTGGGTCCCAGCAGTCAGGGGGCAAATCGTTTTTGTTTTTTTGCCCGGACGCACTTCCTTGCATGCGAAGGTGTAGCTGGTGGGTCCCAGCAGTCAGGGGAGAAACGTTTTTTCGCGAAATATGGTGGCCCGTCCGGTGGGTCCCCGCTGTCAGGTGGAGGAATAATTATTTTGCGCGTAATAAGGAGGCACTTGCTTGCTGCGGCCGTGGACCCGGTATCGACCTCTCCATGTACAGTCCACGTCCGATGGAAGCCGTTCCTTGACCATGTTGACCACGCCGCGCCGAGAGCACCAGGGCGGTGGACGACGGCGAGGCCTAGGAAGGGGACGACGCGGAGCCGGGGAAGACGCAGCAGTGGATGCCCACGCGTAGAGGAGTACGAGGGTTCACTGGTTCGCTGCGGTGTGAGGCTGCCGTCGCCGCAGAATAACAGGGGTGTGGGTGAGTAGAGGGATGGCCTAGCCAGCGGTGGAGTAGTAGGGGGCGGTGAGGCCTCCGCTGCATCGCAGCCGGCCACGGGAGGCAGGAGCACGAGGCACGACCGGCGCTGGTTTGGGCGGCTGGAGCAAGAAGACCAGAGGTTGAAGAAGCACTACGGCCGTTGGATGGACATCATACAGTCCTTTGGAGCTAGAATCGTGCATATTGACTAAATTGACAAAGACCTCCGTCCCCGTCAACTTAGTAGGCCCACAAGTCAGCCTGCCACTATACTGGGTCCCAGCTAACAGGGGGAGTATTCATTTTTTTGTGCGTAATAAGAAGGCAGTTCCTTGCGTGAGAAGATATAGCTGACGGGTCCGAGCTGACAGCGGCGGTAATGTTTTTTTCGCGAAATACAGAGGCCCTTTCGGTGCTTCCCTGATGTCAGCTGGAGGAATCATTATTTTGCGCGTAATAAGGAGTCATTTCCTTGCGTGCGGCCGTGGACCCAGCTGTCGGCCTCTCCACGCACAAATTCCACTTCAGATGCATGTCGGTCGTTGACCATGTTGACCAGGCAGCGCCGAGAGCACCGCGGTGGGCGGCGATGAGGCCTAGGAAGGAGCGACACGGAGGCAGGGAAGACTGCAGCTTGTTTCCCACGCCGGAGGAGTACGACCGCACGAGGGTTTCTTGGATTCGTCTGCCGTCACGGAGAATAACGGCAGTGTGAGTGAGTAGAGGATGGTTAGGCCAGCGATGGGAGTACGGTGGGGCGGTGAGGCCTCTGTGGCAAAGACCCGGCCCGGGGAGGAGGAGAGCGAGCAGTCCTTGGCGCTTGTTTGAGCGGCTGGAGCAGGAAGAGCAGAGATTGAAGAAACGACGGCACCGTTGGATAGACATCCAACGATCCTTTGCTTGTCGTCGACCTTTTTTAAGAAAGCCTCTAATCTATGGAAAACAACATACAACCCATCTGCCATTATTTCTAATAATTTACAGCCCATTTGCTAATTCTTAAGGTTTTTTTGGAGCCCATATTCTTTTTGTTAGCATTACAGCCCATACTATGGCCACGGTTAAAAAATTATACAAATTTTTACATATTTCAAAAGCGGTCCGAACTGTTTTTAATCCGAAATTTTGACTCACATTCAAACTGATTTTAAAAATAAATGTATATCAATATAAAATCCAACAAATTCTCCACGCATAAAAATTAATGTAATTTAATATCTTGAAATGAAAAAAAAGATATTTGAAACTGATGGCCGGTTTGATGTGTTCTAAAAATGTACATCCCATTTCTCATTACTGATGGGCCATTTTCTCGGCCAGCCGAATGAAAGCTCTCCTCGTCTTGAAAGATTTGCAGCCCAACAGGCCTGACAAAGTGACTTACTTGGCAAATTACAAAAAAACTGGGTTGTAGCCGTGGACCCAGCTGTCAGCCTCTCCACGTACAGTACTCTTCCGATGGAATGTCGTTGACCACATTGACCACGCCACGCCGAGAGCACCAAGGCGGTGGACGACGGCAATGCCTAGGAAGGGGATGACGCGGAGCCGGGGAAGACGCGACAGTGGATGCCCACGCATAGAGGAGTACGAGGGTTCACTGGTTCGGCTGCGGTGTGAGGCTGCCATCGCCGCAGGGCCTGGCTAGCGGTGGGAGTAGTAGGGGGCGATGAGGCCTCAACGGCAGCCTGACCCACCCTTTGGAGGCAGGAGCAGGCGGTCTCCCCGGCGCTGGTTTGGGCGGCTGGTGCAAGAAGAGCAGCGATTGAAGAAGCAGCAGGACCGTTCGATTCAAATCCAACGGTTATTGCTGCTAGAATCGTTTGTTGACTAAGTTGACAAGCCCTGCGTACGCGTCAACGTAGTAGGCCCACAGGTCAGCCTCCCAACCGGTGCGCCCCAGATGTCAGTGGGAGGAATCTTTTTTTCGCGTAATAAGGAGGCGATTGATTGCGTGCGGCCGAGCGGCGGAGGAAGTAGGGTGGGCGGGAAGCTGCAGCAGTATCCTGGCCAGGCCACAAGAGGAGGAGCGAGCAGTCTGCGGCGCTAGTTTAAGCGGCTAGAGCGGGAAGATTAGAGATTGAAGAAGCACGTCGGCCGTTGGGACGGACATCCAACGATCCTTGCCGGCTAGAATCGTGTGTTCAACGACAAAGCCTTGAGTAAACAAGTCAGCCTCGAAATCATGGCGTGTACAGCCCATTTGCTATTATTTTTATAATTTTTACTCATTTTCTAATTTATATGGAATTTATTGCAGCCCGTTTTTGTCAGGACCCCGATTCCAAGTCACATCGATCTAGCCGGTAACACCTCATATCACTTTGCGGCCTCACGCACGGTATTCCCACGGGTGTCGCCTTACCTTGGCCTGGGACCATTTGCGCCTTTTGGCTCACATATATGATAGCATCGCTAGCATCCATATGACAGAGAACCCGGGCCGACATGGCTAGTCGTGAACCCAAAGCGGCACTAACCCATGGGGACAGGCATACATGAATCACATCGAGCATGTCGGTCATCAACGTATGAATCCTGGCTGTAGCAGGCTAACAGGACTCCGTAACCCGGGCTGTAGCAGGCTAGGCGGGACTCTGGATGTCACCGCGTGACATTTCCCGAAGAACGAGACACATGAGCGAAGTGAAACACATACCCGGCCGATCAAGTGTCGAAGCGATAGTCTTTGGGCTAGCAGGACTCCGGTGAACCGGGCTGTAGCGGACTACTATCGCTCAGGAAGCACTAGACTACATTTCCCCATAAGAAAGGCTGCCAAGGATAAACAACTAGATTGTCGGATCCCACACATACCCAGCATTTCAAACATACACACAATATGCTCAATATGTGTAAATACAACATGGCATCACAACATAACTCTACGACTCAAAGTATTTATTCATTAGGCTCCGAGGAGCGAGATATTACAAACATGGGTCTCATGACCCAACACTCGAAACATACAAGTCAAAACACAAGCGGAAGCTAAACATGTCCGAGTACGAGACAACTATAAATGAAAAAGGCTGAGAAGCACGACTATCTACCGAGATCTGCCGAGGGCACAAGTTAAATGGCTGAGGTAACAAGCTAAACGTCGGAGTCCACGGAACTACTAGCGAGACCGACATCTCTCTACAAAACATAAAATAAGCAAGCGTGAGTACAAATGTACTCAGCAAGACTTACATCGAGAACTAACTACATATGCCTCGGTATCAACAAAGGGGTGGTGGAGTTTGACTGACAAGCCAGCTTTGACTCGGTGGCTATCCTAAACAACATTTGCAAGTAACTCTTTTCATTGGCGCACGAGTCCACATATTCACCATATCAATACACCACTATGGATCCGCTCCCATCTCCCTACGAGAAGCGCCATCCATAGCACTCACGCTTATCTTGCGTATTTTAGAGTATCCACTTTCACTTGTCTATGAACTATGCAAGGGGTCCAAGTTTCCATATCGGAGGAATCCGGCTATTCGAATAGATAATGATAACCCTGGGGTGTACTTCTTCACACACGCTCTCGCCACTTATCGCCTCAGACATCGTCATGTACCTCGGCAACCTTCAAGCGGAAGCCGGGCGAGAGAGTTGGCCACGACCTGACTAACCACACAAGTCTCTCGTCCAGGTTTTATCGCCTATTCGGGTTCCATCTGCAAGGAGATCCGGCCGGGGTGTCGCTTACGGCCCCAAACGATGTGTACAGGGTTACAAGCCCACCAAACGGGCGGCGCTTGGTATACCCGGCCACAGTGCCTAGTCTGTCCCAAGCCCACCTGTACCGGGTGCCACTTGGTAGACTACTAACACTACCTACAAACACCAGAAACTAGTTGCAACTCACTGGGCCAGAGATCAAGTTGATTAATAAGTCGAGAGGGGCACTTAAGCATTCAATGCATGGTAGTAACTGTTCATGGATCACAAACACAGAACTCAATCCACGAGGGCGGCTGCAATGAGACAACCCACCATGTACTCCTACATGGCCTCTCACCGCTACCTTTACCAAATCGTGTTCACACACTTAGCTCACCTACAGTGGGACATGTTCACACACCATCCCAATTCATTCCCGATGAATCAGACCTGACTCAACTCTAAGCGATGGCAGGCATGACAAACAAGCATGAATGAGTAGGCACGGCGGGGCTCAAACAACTCCTACTCATTCTAGTGGGTTTCATCTAATTCTTGTGGAATGACAGGTCATGCGAGAGGATAAAGGGGTTCAACTACCGCAGCAAGTAACACATGAGTCGTTGTTGTCCTAATGCAGTAAAATAGAGCAGGAGCGAGAGAGTGGGATTATATCAGAATGAACAAGGGGGTTTTGCTTGCCTGGCACTTCTGAAGATAGTATAGTTCTTCATCGGTGTCATCGAACTCATCGTCGGAACATCGTCTACTGAGAGGGGACAAATACCGACAACAGAGAAGGAAACACAATCAATGCAATGCAACAATATGATGCATGAATGTGACATGGCAATATGATGTGGTTTGTGCTAATGCAACTAAAACCAGATTAAATGAAGTTGGTTTGAATCCAAGATTCAAATTCAAACTCCACATGTGGTTATTTAAATGCCATTTAATTGAATTGTACTAAACAATAGTCATAAGTTGTTCTAACATGCATGAAAACAGTACAGATGGATAGATTGGATTTTTTTGATCATTTTTCATATATAACTTATTTCATTCTGAGCTACGGTTAAATTTCTATGATTTTTAGAAGTTTAGGGAATTTTCTGAAATTTCCTAAAAAGAATAAATCCAGAAAATGATTTATGGCGTCAGCACCACGTCACTGTGACGTCATGAGGTCAACAGGCCGGACCGGGTCAAACCTGACGTGTGGGGTCCACACATCAGTGACACAGCTAGTTAACAGGGGTTATTACTAATCTAATTAAAAGATTAGGGCTCCGGGGCCCACTGTCAGTGTCTTAGGTGGGGGGGGTTAGTGCTAACTAACTCCTGGCCGGTGGGGTCCACCTGCCAGGCCGGCGAGGTCGTCACCGGCGACCACGGGACACGGCGGTGTCCGGGTTCTGAGCCACGAGGCGGCTAAGGGCATCGGGGCATAGCCGGGCTCTCGCGCATCGAGGAGGCGGCAGGAGGGGCAGCGGTGGCCGGAGCTTCGCCGGGAAGCGAGCTTCGAGGCGGCGGCGCTCGGCTCGGCGGGATGTGGCTGCAGCACGGCGGGGCTGCGGAGGCCTCTGACCTCTGGCGTCACCGAAACGCGGTGACGTCTTGTGAGGCGGCTGGCTCGGGTTACAGTCACGGTGGCGCCATGGGCCGGCGAGGTGCTCATGAGTTTGGCAGTAGCAGGCTACGGCGCAAGCGAAGAGCGGAGAGAAGCAGACGGTGAGCTCACGTGGATCCCGTCTGAGATGGGCCGGTGAGCTTCGGGAAGGCGAGCAGCGGCAATTCGACGGCGGCGATCCGCGGCACCGACGAGGAGGACGATATCGAGGGCAGCTCTGCAGGGCATCCCGGCTTGCGTGAGTCCTCATAGAGGTCGGGGACGGCAGCGCGGAGCTAATGGGCTTGTCGGAGGGGCGAGGCAGTGGCGGTGGGCGCGGCAACGGCGTGCGGCGGCGAGGGCAGCGCTCGGGCGTGGTGAGAGAGAGCGGGGGAGAGGAGGGGAAGGAACGAGAGAGAGTGAGAGAGGTGTGGGGCGTCTCCGTGGCACATCCAGAAGAGCCGGGCGTCGCGGTGGAAGCAGGAGCTGGCGCGCGCGCGGCGACCACGCGCCCTGCCTACTGGCGTGAGGAGGAAGGCAGCGGAGGAGGCTGCGGTGGCGGGTGGGCGGCTTTGGTGGGCTGCACTGGTAGGTGGCCGGAGTAAGTGGCCCAGTGGCGTTCTCTCTCTCTTTTCTAAATTGTTTCTGTTTTCTATTTTCCTGTAATTGTGTTTGGCTTTAATAAAAATGCCAGGGCATTTCCAAAAATCATGAAACTGCTCAATGTCACTGTTTGGAATATTTCCAACAACAAACATTTCAGTTTGTGATTATTTGAGCATTTAAAATATTATTTAGCAATTAAATGCCCAAATGCAAATAACATATGATTTAATTCAACAATCCAGAATGGCCTAGAAAAATGTGCACCATTTTTGGGAGAGGTTCTAGACTAAACCAATAATGATGAACTTTTCTGAAGGGCATTTTGGTTCATTGAGAATATTTTTATTTTAACCTAGTTGATTTGATCTGGTGCTAGGGTTTGAGCAATCCCCATTTCAACTTTCAAATAAATTAGACATGATGCAACATCCAAGCTAGTCCTAGTGCATAGCAAGGCTAGGGACGTGACAATTTTCCATTTTTAGAATTGCCGGCCATTTTCTGGTCAGTACCAGGGTCAAAAAATTAACCAAATTTTGAAAATTCGCAAATTTTTGCTGGGGAATGAAACATTCTTAATCCAAAAATTAATCGCCATACTAAAACAAATCTAAAAATAAATTAGTACTATGTCATGTTAAATCCAATGAAATATGTATAAGATATCAGTGAAAAACTAATATCCCATTTGCTATAATTTTTTTGGAATTTTCAACCCCTTTTGATATTACTTTTAACAGACATTGACCATACTCTTTGGCCAGGACGGAATGCATCCCTCCTCGTCTTGAAAGATTTGCAGCCCGATGGTCGGAGAAAACAAATAGGCCTAGCTTGGGTATTCTTCAAAAAGAAATCTTGGGCTACCTATTTTCCCAAAGAAGCTGGTGCATAAGCATTTAGCTTTATTTATTTATTTACTTATTTATGTTTAGGGACCATGAGCATGTACTGGGCGGATTCATGTGAGAGACTCCCTTCTAGTTAATTATGGGCTTCTCTATTGGGCCTTCATCGATTGGGCTACATGTTATCAACAAGTGGAAAATGTGTTCCGTATGAAAAATAGTATGAGCTACGTACGGTACGGGGCACTAAAGGATCGAACCGTGCAACGACTTCCAAAACAACACATTTATTCAACCAACAGACAAAATATACTACTGATTGTACATTGAAAACAACAGCAGACAACCAGGCTGGGGTGCAGCGAAGCGATAGCAGGCGGAAGAGTGAAGACGCAGCTCTCTCTTCCAAACCAAACATCAGCCATCATCACAAAAGGGCTACCAAAAAAGAACAAGTGTATGCATCAAACTAAATAAAGATCCTACTACACCAAGTGTACGCATCTAACTAACTGGCTCAGTTAAATGTTACTATTTATTAAGCTGTGGAGATTGGCTCACGGCTTGAACCAGATGGGTGCCTGACGGGGGAAACTCCGGCCGGCCGGTGAAAGTCTGATACTTGCGACCCTCTCTCCTACTTTGGGCTGCAGAGTGTGGTGGCACATATCAGTGTATGGTGCATGCAGAGATGCATGGTACGCTGTGTACACACAGTTTTGCCTGATGAACGGAACCGTGCTGCCATCATTATCCTTGCCGTCGGTTATCTCCTGGTTAATCCGATAGTCCGACAAACAGAGAGCATGTACCAAGGCTACTTACCAGCCTCCAGCCAAAAAATGCTGAAGGCCCAGAGAAGCTGGGATCCTGCTCAAAGACCTGGCAGTGACTGTGATTGTATTTCGCGAAACAACACGTCCGGTACGTGCGAACGATCATCAATATTTCGCCGTCGTTTGATCGAGCTAGGAACCACCTGCAACTACCATGCCGCTTTTCTTTGAAAGGTTATGGGATTAGGAAGGGTAGGGACACCAGGCGGCCTACAACATCTTATCAAGTTGGAGTCAAATAAAAAAGGGCTCTTTATTTAGTCAATCTTAAGAACAGCATGTTATGAGCATGAATTTTTTCAGTAGGTAATATAAGCAAGCCATCATGATATCATAGGAAAGTAACATACTGCTGTAACAGCCGTTTGTAGTGATGACTGGAGTAGGCCAGCAATACGTCCAACCATAGAAGGAGTCGACAGCGTAAATGAAGCCCTTGTGTTCAATGGCATCAGAGAACCATGGAGGATGTATGATCCTGCGATGGACGTGCAGATTTATCCACTTACGGCAGTGGCTTTGTCGAGATAAGCGAGACCGCGGTTGAAGAAGCATAATTAGCCTGAAATCTTTATAATTCGCAGATCTTGTGGGCACTTGGCAGATCAAACCTTGAGCAAATCAAACTTGGTATCATGTTGGCTACTGTAAGATTCCGAGTATTCTGGGCCGCGGTGCCAAAGTAGTGCAGTGTTAATCAAAGGAAGGGGGATCAATCACCAGGTGTAGACCTCCACGAGCATCCAATTTGCCGCGACCGTCGTGAGCACCATCCAAGGCGTGTTCATGCCGACCAGTACATACCGTTAATGTAGCCGAGGCTGGCGGGATCGGATCACGATGAAGGGGTTGATGCTTGCCACCCTACGATCGTTATGCTGCGTGTACGCCGTTTACGAAGATCGGCGGCATCGGCAAGCAAGGAGCTAACAAAAAGCTCGGCCCGAGGGCTTTGAGTAAACGGTACAGCCCCGACGAGCACACGGCGGCGGCATGGTCTTGAGATTCTCCACCGCAGCGAAACAATGAGCTTGATAACCTCTCGTGGGGAGATAATTCCAGCCACTCTTTTCGGACGGACGCTGCTCGGTTCTGCCATTGTTAGTGCTTGGGTTTTGACGAGGGAGGCGCCGTGGCGGGGATGGAAGCTTGGACGAGATTATGTGCGAACAAAGATGGAGAAGCCAATATGTCTTGTGGGAAGTGGACAGTGATGATGACTACACGCCGCTTGACTTACGAGACACATACCAGCAACATAGGGTCATATCGATGCGGACAACTTGCTTGAGTGATCACAAGATCTTGGTACTCCCTATAGTACCTACTACAGTACTATGCCCTAGCTTGCTAGAGTAGAGTAGTAGAGTAGGACTCTAGTCTACTACTAGCACCGGAGGAGAAGTATATTCTAATCTAAAATAGTTACAAACTTCAATGCCCGAGCGTGGAATGACTACGAACCGTGCTCAAAGACCGTGTCTACGTGGTGTTTGGACTTATATGCAAAAAAATAGCAAGATGCCCGTGCATTGCACGACACCATCATCACCAACTCGGTTTTTTCTCTACTCCTACTCCTATAAAAGACTCAACTAGTGATGATGGAGGTGAGGAGGCGTGTTCAGCCGGGCGTGCAGCGGACGGCGCAGCACTATTCGATTTGTTATTAAAAAAAGTAGTAGAGATAGAGACATAGGGAGGAGCACGAGGTTGTGGGAGATAAGGATGAACGAGGCAAGGCCTTATCTGTAAATGTGGAGAGAGGTGCGGGTATCTTTTGTAAAATTGTCATAGTTGGCTTTCTATCCGTCAGATATAGATCAGACGGTCTATATTACAAGATGGCAGGCATACCATCATCACCAGCTCGTTTTCTATAAGAGTAGATATATATAAATATAGATAGATAGAGACTAGGGAGTACTATTAAGGACACCATCTACTGCTTCGTGTGCTACTCCTATGCTCCATTCAGCGGCCGCAACGTCCCCTACAGCCACTCCCTCCTGCGCTCCATTCGGCCGGCCTGTTGAAATCTGGGGAGCGTACTCTCGCGACTGCTGGCAGCCACGACTTCACTGACGACGACTTCTTCCCCGACCTCGGCAACCTCTTCCCCAACGACATGGGCGACAACCTCAACGCCAACGGTGCTGCTCCCGTTGCACCGTATGTGTTTCTGTCCTTCCTATTCGAAATCGTGGTAGAATTCATGTTTCTACTCTGTATCCTACTACTATGCTAGTCCACATGATTAGTTTCATCTCTGTTATAGCCGTCATGATTTATTTTGTGCTTATTCGGATTAAATCTCGTAGTAACTTGCTCACATATTCAACTGGCGCAACATCCCCTACAACCACTCCCGTTTCATGGACGGCCTGGTCGATGCCTCCAAGGAGCCCTTCGTCCGCTATGAGTGCCCGATGCCGTTTTGTGGCTCGGGCCGGACATGGTGCATCATCTCACGGATGCGTGCAGCGGTCATCGCTGGCCCTTGGCGGAGAACATCAAATGCGACACGTGCTCTGGTTCACCATGCCGGAGTCATTTGGAGGATCACCGCCGCTGCTAGTCTCGGAGGAGGGCGACAACGTCTTCCTCTTGATCGTGAGCACCGGCGAGGCCAGCGCGAGCCGCCGCCCGTCTTTGTAAGCGTCGTCGAGGCGTCGCGCGGCCCGGCTTCTTGACACGAGGCAGATGTGCGGTGCGTGGTCAATGTTACTACCCCTCCGGGTCGCGTGGGCGGCGAAACCGGCCTCATCGGACAGACTTGGACTCTGAGGAGCTGGCACTATCCCGCCAATGTGGACTTGGAAAACCCATGGCATCCGTTCTATCCTTTACCCGCCGACTCGGTGCACGGGGACTCCAAGGAGGTTCACCTGGACATACGCATTATCAAGTGCACTGTAGTGTGTGTGTGTGGGCATTTATGGCCCGTGTCTTTGCCGCTTTTGATTCTGTAAGTTTGTCGTTAAACTTGAGTGGCTTTCGCCGCAGTCCTTCCTTTGAACTGCTCCTCTCAGTGAGCTGATGTAAGACACTTTGGGTTTCATTTGATAATGGAACCGGGGAGGAGCCTCCCTGTTCTTCTAAAAAAATACGCATTATCAAGTTAAATGTTGATCATTAGTCTTCGCTCAATGTAATCCGATGTCTAAGCATGTGGAGACTTCCATGCAGGATCTTGCTCCTATTGGAGTATCGCGCATGAATAAAAGTGTATCCGTTTATGGTTTAGTCTAGAATCTTCCATGTATGAATTTTTACTACAGTACTGGTGAAAGACTTATGATGAACCATTTCTTACATCTCCTCTGCCTGCTTGCAAGTCATCCTGATTTAATCCCTCCATCTAGGTGTATAAGGGCACGCAGTTAATATTACTTAATAGTATAGCCAACTGTTGACTATAAGAAAGTTCCATGTCATCTGTAGCCAACATGTATAACAATCGATACTCAAAAACTAATTCTTAAAGATCATTTCTTGCAAAGCACAATAAGTGTTATTTCTTCACAAGTTTTGGATGCGAGGTTGAATAGTTGAGCGCTTTTGTTTGCAAAAGATACCTTTTATCTATTTCACCCGGATGTTTGTGAGCTCTAGAGATGAGATAATATCCGAAGAAACCTATCGATACCGTTACACATGAGATGAACCCCACATCCTTTGTCAAAATAAACAACTCCCGATCAATGCATTTCACTCTTGATTGCAACATACGGGCACCTTACTACTATAGATTAGTACGACCAAAAATTGAACTAACATTATATATAGTACGATAAATACTGATGCATGTCACCTAAAATTATATCATTCAAAACTATGTTCAAATACAAATCCAACGATATAGTTTTTGTTGACATGCACTAACATTTTGTCAGTTAAATCTTCAGTCAAATTCAATGGGGGACTAGTAAACCACGACCGATGTAGTACAAGTGTAGAGGGCGGCGCTGCACAGGAGTCTCACCTCTCACTCGTGGCGCGGTAGTAAAGCCGTCATATCACAAAACCCAACCACTCAAAGTAATAAGTGGCCTAGTAAAATAAACAGACAAGCAACCATCACATCCCTCCGACTTTTTTGCATTTCATCTCTCTGCATTTACTTTCTCCGGTTCATCTCCCACACTCGATCCCTAGCTACTACTCCTAGGGCCAGTTCTTTTGGCGGCTTCCCCAACTTTTCCCACAAGACTAGTCATAGTGGAGAGTAACAATAAGGCGCCTCACTCATTTATTTGGGCTTCTAAACTACTACTCCGTCTGGTTTATTCCTCACCATTGTAATTTGTGCTAAATTTTGACCAAAGATTTAAGCGATAAAATGTTACTCAAAACACTTAGGCGCGGTGCATCTAGGTGTGTAAGTCATCTTACAAAAACCAAATAATCCCAAAACACTTAGGCGGTGCATTAACTTCTACCTCGTTTCTTGTTCCTTGACATATCAACCAATAAGAGATAAAGAGTGTGCATGCTTTTAATGACTTGAGATATCAAACACGACATGCAGTGGTTAGTTCATTGCATGCAATACTATTAACTAGAAAATGAACATTAACGTTTCTCGTTTTCTCCTCCTCCTTGGTCACGGTGCACAACCTAAGATGACTTACTCACCTAGACGGATGGAGTAGTGCATGTGACATGCACTAACATTTCATTAGTTAATTTTATGATGAAAATTTGACCTGATTACAATGGGGACCAATAAACCAGGACGGAGGTAGTAGTTCTGGGATTACTAATCTAGAAGCCTAAAAGAACTGGCCCCTAGTACTCCTACTAGTAGTAATACTCACGTTGGAATCGTTTCACAAGCTTGACTAGTGATGTTTTTCTAATTTTACAAAAACCGCATCGTAATGTTAAAACGTGCATTTGCACGTACATAAGCAATAATAGTACTCCCTTCGTCTAGGTGTACAAATCTTCCCTCCTTCTTGGTCACCGTGCACAACCAAAGATGACTTATTGACCTGGACGGAGGGAGTAGAAAAGTCTGCAAGCATATTTCGAGAGATACGTGTAGTCCGATAGTGTATAGTAAAGTTTGTGCTATATGCACGTACTTGCAAAATGCGTAATAATACACAACATTTCCAAACTTTCCCTTTTACATACTTAATTAAGGACGCTAAAAATTCCTGAACGTTCGGGATTTATCATTTGCGTCCCAAAACTAATGAGATCGCCTTACGAAACAAAAATTATACTCCTCCTAAAAGCCACGACGCTCGCAGGAGCGCTTGCGGCGAACCACGAGTGCTCTGGTGCGCGGCCGTTTCCCAGCGCGCCAACACAACGCCTCTTCCTCAGCCTCGCAACTCGCGAGGTGCTGATTGGCGGCTTGCCGGCGGGCGAGCGCGATCTCACCGGTGTGGTGATCCGGCGCCAACAGGTACTCCTCTGGTGGAAGCGTGGACCCGGTCCACGTACCACCAAGCGTAGATGAGGCGCTTGGGGCCCGGCTGCACTCGAGGCGTCGGCAGGCGTCCTCCGCCACCCTCACGGCCCTCGCCACGAATATACGCCAAAGAACCAATTGATTGACTCTCTCGGACGCGACATAGATCTCCCAGAAAGCTTGTTGCGCGGTGCGCTTCTCTTCCTCGGCCTTCTTCTCCGCCTCTATTTTGGCGCGCTCTGCTAGAGGCAAAGCCTCCCATAAGGCGACATCCATTTCTTGCCAAAGCTCCTCAAGGCTGGGGGGCTCGCGGCCGGCGCGGTGTTCTCCTCGTAGCGGGGAGCCGACGCGTCCTCCGACGCGTGTGCTGGGGAGATTGGGAACGCCAACGCGTCCACCTCGACATGTCGCGGCGAGGAGCGGAACACCGACGCGTCCTCCTCGACTAGTGGCGGCGAGGAACGGAACGGCGATGCGTCACGTCGCGGCGAGGAGCGGAATGCCGACGCGTCCTCCTCGACTAGTGGCGGCGAGGAATGGAACGGTGACGCGTCGCGTAGCGGCAAGGAGCGGAACGCCGACGCGTCCTCCTCGACTAGTGGCGGCGCGGAACGGAACGGCGACGCGTGACCGTCCGTGTGGTGCAGCGAAGGGCTCCTAGGGCTTGGGAGGGGCGATGCCATGGTGGTCGACGTGAGAGGAAGGGGGAGGAGATAGCGATGAACGTGAACGTGAGGGGGAGGAGATAGCGATTTCGTGGGGCGCGGTATTTATAGTGAGCAATGGCACACCTACGTAAGATATGGACTGAAGCTGCATCGGCTTAGCTGCGAGGTCCGGTTGTGTCAGCGACATGTGGGGCGATACCTGCTGGGGCCCGTATGTCGATGACCCAATGCACTGAAGTTAAGTAAAAGCTACGTGGGCATATTTGTTGGAGTAAATTACGGCGGAGTGAAGGGGTGGAAATATTGCTGGTCACAACGGATTGGACGGCGTGGGGGAGGGTCATGCATGCAGATTTTTTCACACGGGTGGAGTGGTGGGACATGGGAGGAGAAGGAAAGTTTAGCGGGCATATTGTTTCCACACATGGAGAGGAAAAGATTTGGAGACGAGCGGGCTTCCTGCAGGTATGGGGAGCGGTGCATAATAAGTCATCTTGCATGCCGGGCTAGGTATAGTCTCAAGTCATTAAAACATACACGCCCCACACATGTTCATATTTCAAGGTTCACTAAATTATTGCATGCGATGATTAAGGTGGCCATAATGGTGGTATCTTAGCTGGTATCATGCACACAGGAATAGCAAACATGATGATGTGGCAAAGAATTAAAGAAGAGAGGGGGGTTAGAGTAACTAGTGTTCATGCATGCATTGGTAAACACATTTTTGTGTGAAGAACGACAACATTAGTTGAGTACTTTTGCAGCCTTCAAAAACTATTCCACCGCCTCTACTATCTTGCTAAGAGTAGGTGAAATTTTTGAGTCGAGCCCTTTAAACTAGAAGGGAGGTAGTGGTACCCTAATAGCTAGGTGTGTAAGTCATCTTACGAAAACCAAATAATCCCAAAACACGTAGGCGCGATGCATTAACTTTACCTCGTTTCTTGTTTCTTGACATATCAACCAATAAGAGATGAGGGTGTGCATGCTTTTAATGACCCGAGACTATCAAACATGACATGCGGTGGTTAGTTCATTGCATGCAATACTATTTAATTAGCAAATAAACATTAATGTCTCTCGTTTTCCCCTCCTTGGTCACGGTGCACAACCTAAGATGACTTACTCACCTAGAGCGGAGGGAGTATCAACATTCACAATGTCAAATCAATATTTTTACACTCATTATAAAACGTAGTTCTTATACTCATTATAATCAGTATTATAGATATTGATATTTTTAGTATAAATTTGGTCGTGGGATTTCATTGATGCCTGTCAAAGCGTGGAGGAACCGGAGCTTAGGGCTTGCATTGTCGGTCTCTAAATAGGTATTTCTCATCATAATCCTGTAATTTTAGAGACTGATTGCGCTTTTGTGGTAGCGTCTCTTGCATCGGGGGACTATGACAGGTCTGCTATGTGTGACCTGAAGATGAAAGCGTTGAGCATCTCGAAGTTGATCAACAATCTTCAATTGTCAAAGATTAGCTGTTCGGCCAATAAGGTGGCACACTTAATCGCTAAGTATAGCTTTGACAATAGATTAGATGGTATTCTTATAAATAACGTATCATACATGTGGTGAATATTATGTCGATTGAGTGTCTTTGGTGTGGCTGGTTAATTAATATAAGGTGGTGTTCAAAAAAGTATATATTTGTTCAAACACTTTGCAAGCGGTTGTGAGGAGTAAAAAGGACCGGAGGGAGTATCATGCATGCGGAGTAGGCAAAAAATGCTCATTTATAGCGGTCGAAGTCTCAAAGAAGCGCGACAGCGAGGGAGGCGAAGGTCATGGGAGGCGCGACGGTTGGCGGAATTAAGTGAAGTTACATCCGCAGCCGCGGCATGGTGTGCTGTAACAGTGTAAGCTATACCGTCAGGCCTACGATATGGGTCTAGTAGACCTGACATCTAGTGGGTCCCGCATAGTTCTTGAGAACTCTTTGGGGGCTTGCGGCCGTTTATCAACTGGGCAAGCCAGCAACCCCACGCCGTCCGCACGCCCTACCCATCCCTGTCTTCTACCTCACAACAGTTCGCTCCCAGTCGTCCCATCCTTTCACATTAGTTCGCTCCCAGTTTTTGCGGGGTACAACAGTTCAACTTCTCCTAACCCTCCTCCAACATCCATGGCCTCCAACTCTCCATGGTCGCCGCTGAGTACCAGGTTAGAGCCATCACCGGCGATCAGTTCATCGTCATCTATACACGTGGATCTGTGACGGCGAAAGCATGGCTTGCTCGGTTCCTACGCATGTTCAATAGTTCAACGGATGAGTGGGTCGCTGGGCTAGATGTTGAGTACACCACAGTCCTGGGACGAGAGAAGGATCTAAATGACGAAGAGAGGAAGAAGCCCGCCGTGATCCAGGTTTGCGTACATAATGTTTGCTTGGTCTACCACATATGCCATGCCGACGTTGAGTGCCAGGATTTTAAGAACTCCCTCAAGGACAAAAGAGTGAAATTCGTTCTTGTAGGCTTTAAGAGCAGCGAGAGATGTCCTGCGTCGGATAGGTCTCGTTGTAGGCCAGCCCTTCGATCTCCGAAGGCAAGCCTGGTGTCCTCCTCTCAACCTTCAATGCTGACCACGGCAGCAGCCATGATTGATCCTTTGTGCGCTAAAGCGAAGAAACCTCATCACGAGTTTCATCATGCATGGGATTCGAAGACATTAGATGAAGATCACATCATATGCGCAGCAATGGATGCCTACCTTTGTTTAAATATCTACATGGGTTGGATGAAGAAGCGAGCCAGTGTCGGTTCAAGCAAAGAAGCATCGTGAAGAGGAAGAGGAAGAGGGGCGAGGGCGAAGTCGAGGACGTGGACTCGGACTCCGAGTAGGTGGCAGTGCCGTCGCTTATGCTGGTTCTACTGCAGTTTCAAGAGGACTAGTTGCTTAGTTTATTTTCAAGGGTGTGTTGTGCTGAGGCACCAGCAGAACTATGTTTATGTTCTTTCTCGTTATTTGAACTCTTTAGTACGTAGAGTAGTACTAGTACTATGTCTTACTATTGTTCTTCTTGCAATTGGTACTACTGCTCGTATCTTCATGTTCCTACTGTACTTAATACGTTCATACTAGTAGTATAATTTGGGTCAGTCAATTTGTGAAAGAAGTTCGATGGAGCGAAGGAAGAAAGGCACGGAAGAGGTGGAAGAAGCCCTTCTAGCCATCCATGTTGCAACAAAGCGGCTCACATGAGTCGGTGACCCAAATTGCTCCTTGATTGCAAGATCCACGTGGCATTCAAGGTCTCGAAGGTAGATTCAGCGTCCGCACCCGGTTTGCGAGCTCGGCAGCGTGCGACCGGCTTCCGCCGCGGCAGCCACCATGTGCGCCTCCTCCGCGCGGGCGGAGACGACAATGACACGCTAGTTCCTCCTCGCCGGCGTGCTGGAGCACACGCTCATCCTCCTCTTCGTACGTTGTGTGCATAGACGCGGCTCCACCAGCTGCTCGCGTGCTTGGCAGCGCAGCGGCATGGTGAGGAGGGACTACGGAAGGGCGTGTGGCGAGCCTTGACTTCATGGCACAGGGATGGCGGCGACACGACGGTGATGGGTGAGAAATTTTTGGCCGGAGCAGGTGGGCGCCGGCATGCGCAACGGCGGCGGTGGCATATTGATGAGTGCGCGTATGGGAGCTTACTTTAGTTTTATATAAGGTTGGTCAAACTTAAAAGAAAACTGTACTAGTACACGTAAACATTAGACTTAGGCAGCGCTTTTATTAATTTTTTAAGTTAGTACCACAGCCACGATACGTAATCTTGTGCAAGCGTGAACCCATGACATGTGATCGATCGAGCAGTCGTCACCGTGTCGCTCTCGAAGGACATCCACCGAACCTTTTGTGTGTGTGAAAACAATCCTCGAATATTACTCAACTTTTTTTTTCTGGGAAGTTCTTGACGCTGATATTTCCATATATTTGAATTTAGCTCCGGTTGTGTTTATTTGGATTTGGGCGTTTTAGGTGCGCCTAGTTTTTTAATACTTATTTTGTGTGTGTGGACCGAGAGAGAACGTGTGTATGTGTCCATATGTGTGTTGTGGCGGAAGGGCAATGTGGAGATGGTGTGCGTGTGATACAGACATAGAGAGGTGTGAATGTGCAAATGATCATGCATGAGTGAGTGTCAGGACCGGATTTCCGGGATATTATTTTCCAGAAAATGGCCCTTGTGCTCACCAGCCCCAGGATTACTATTAGCTGATGAGGCACAAACTTAATATAGAAATTCCAAGCAAAAGGCAAAATATGTCGTACAAGGCCATTCTGGCCTATGAGTACAACAAATGGTTTCTAGTGGTTGATGGCGGAAGCGGTTGTGGATCATCAGCGTCTATGGGACTCCATTTCCCACAGGAACAGCTGACCAGGTTAACTCCTATCTTCGCGAGGCTGCTATCACCATTGCTTAGGTTCCGGGGCTGTCGGTATAGCGCTCCTCTCCACGCAAGAAATCTGGCCAAGACAATAGCCAGGGACAAGCCAGTGAGTACTTTGAATGTACTCGCAAACATTATGAATATGGGTATAATATAACAAATGATAAACACGCTTTGGAATATTCTATGATCACAACGTCAGTCATAAAAATAAAATCTCTGATGCATGCAAGCAGGTTATTATATACATGAATATGCAATAACAGAGTAATAATAAAATGCACCGATCGCGTGTCTGAAGCGACGCCTCGAAAGGTTAGTAAATAACGAGCATGCCTCAGTTGGGCGTCTGAGCGACACCACATAAAGGGCTTATAAGGTAAATAAAGAAACAAGCATGCCACAGTCGGGCGTCTCAGCGACACCACATAAAGGGCTTATAAGGTAAATAAATAACAAGCATGCCACAGTCGGGCGTCTCAGCGACACCACATAAAGGGCTTATAAAGTAAATAAATAACAAGCATGCCACAGTCGGGCGTCTCAGCGACGCCACATAAAGGGCTTATAAAATAATCACAGTGAATATCCAGGAGGTAGAACCGTCCCAGGGATACTCGATCATTCAAATAATATAATGGGTTAGTCCATAATAAATAATAATCATGATCATCACAAGTCACAAGTCATGATCCAAGTTCTGGTTTAACAGTTTCTCCTCCGAAGACCGACACTTGACCCATCCCAGATTGTAGTCCTTAACCATGGACACGGCTATTCGAATAGATGATCTCTGCAGAGGGTGTACTCTTTACCCACGAGTAACGGATTCCTTTAGTCCATCGGGACTAATTCCGTCTATGGCCTTTTAATTGAAAACACACCTATCCGCACACACCAGCCCTAACTTACCGGTGTCTGCAGAATCACCCACGACACCCGTTAAGCGAAAACTCTAAGTGGGAGGCTACAACCTCGACTTAGCATGGGATCACAAAATTTATACAGCCGCCAAACTAGGGGAGCTACCCCTTGGCTACAACCGAAAACACCCATGCCCCGGGCGGTGGCATGCCTACGGATGCCTCCGGTATCTTCCACCATGGCCTCTCTGTATGGTGTGTGCTAGGAAAAGGGTTGACAACTTCTTGAACATTACCCCACCTATGGCGGGGACAAGTGGTAACTGAAACAAGTATGGTGGTTACCGGAACAAGTCTAGATCTATGGTCGACTCAGGAGGCTTAAGTATTCCCTGCATGATTAGTATAACAGATTTATACTTCTACCAACAGACAGAATCACCACTCGACATACCTCATCATGCCGTACCGGACACAACCGTCTTGACGGAGGACTAGGGACAAACCCGTGTCTACCCAAGACAGCGGCTTTCCCGGATTCCTTCTGGTATGCATGAGAGGCATATGATGGTGACCACTATCACAAACATATCAAACTCCAACAGCATGAAATCATCGATATGCACTCATGAGTAGGAACCTATCATCACATAAAATAACGGATACTCCGGGTCGAAATGGTGTTGTAACCGTGCAAATAACACACACAATATTATGCCAGGGTTCAGAATGCTTGCCTTCAAGTTGTGGTGAGGCAGGGTGCACTCCAAAACTTTGAAAGTTTTCTTCTCTCTCCGACAATCCTATTTTTGAAAATATTCGAATTAACGCATAGTTTAAAAATGGTACAAAAAAAGTTGTCTGAATTTTTTTTCAAATAAATCTGAAAATAAACTAGACCATATTTGAGAGAGGTGGGAAAAAGAATCAACTCATTTGGAGTTATATTTAAAAAGTTATAGCCAGTCAAAGTTTTGGTCAAATTCTGTTATTTAAAAACAACAGAAAAAGAAAAAAGTTTCGAAACTAACCACGTCGAAGGCGTATTCTGGTTTTACGTCTCCACTTATCCAGCGTGGACGACATGTGGGTCACTAACAGTGGATCCATGGGGCCCACTGGTCAGGTTTGACCAGTCCTCTTTCCCTCCTCTTCCTCTGGCCGAGCGGAGGCGGGACTCCGGCGATCGCCGCCGGTGTTTGGCGGCTCCTCGCGGGGCCCCGAGGGCGGGGATGGATCCGCCAGACCGGGGCGGTCCACCAGGTGGTCGCCAGGCAGGTGGGGACGGAGGGAGTCGCCGTCGACGAGCTTCGCGGTGGCCGGCGCCTTCGGGAGCAAAGGGAGTTTGGGGCTACGGTGGCTTTCCGTCGTAGCAGGTGGTTTGGGAGGCTCCGCAAGACGAAGGGGAGTCGGTTGGTGGTGTTGGATGGACGGGAGGGGGCCTGGTTGTGATGAACGGGGCCGGAAGGCAGCGATGGCCGAGCTGGCCGGAGACGGGGAAGGTGGCCTTTCCAGGTCGATTGCCGGCTACGACAGCTCTAAGGGGTTGGCTTGGGGTTGCCTGAAGGTCTAGGCGAGCTCGGGGCTCCCTTAAATAGGCGGCCAAGGTCGGTTCCCGAGGCGGTGGCTAAGGTCGCCGGCGAACCGCCTCTCTGTTGCTACAGGAGGACGTGGGGGCGACGAGCGCTTGCAGACGAGCGAGGCGATGAGTCCGGACTGCTCCAGAGGGCAGCTGGCGCGCGGTTGTGGCTCGGGCGGCGCCGTCTGCGGGCAGAGCCCATCGCGGGCCGGCCGCTAGCCGCCATGGTCGACCGGGACGGCGGCAGAGGGCGCCAGGCGGCTCATGGCGAGGGAGGAGGCGGTCGGGCTGAGAGGGTAGTGGCCGTAACGAGCACGGAGGGGGGAGGGGGCCGTGAGACGCGGGCTCAAGATGCTGCTGCAGAAAACGTCGCCTGGCGCCGCCGAGCACGCCGCACCAGTGCTCGGCGAAATGCCGGGGCGTGCAGAGGAGGCTTGGGTGGGGCTGGGGATTACCAGGTCTAGGCTAGGGTGTGCAAGTAGATCAGTGGACAAGCTGGTTTGATCAGAGGATAAAGTTCATATTGCAAACTAAAATCCATGTCAAATCTGGTCATGCACACAAGGTGTTTGACAAAATGCTAGAGGCATCTAGGCAGTTCTTGGAGTGGCCAAAATCTCCAGATCAGAGTCTCTTTAGGTGTACGGGATGGTGGCCAGGTTAGTTTGTCAAACATAGAAACTTGCTAGTGCAAAGATTTGAGAAAAACCAATTTTGGGCAGAAACTAAAGGCTGTCATTTCATGGACTAAAAATATTCCAATGGGTTCATGCTCCTGGACTTAAGGGTTTTGCAGGGTGGTCTACAAGCAGGGGAAGGATCAAGGGAAAAAGGGCAAGCAAAATTATGGTTGCAGTACAACTCACCAAGTTGGACCAGAATGAAAATGAGGTTGATTCACTCAAATGTTTCAAAGAACAAAACTGGGTTTTTGCATAAAGTTGAATAATATACTCCTATTAACATCCCATAATTTTGGTGGAAGTTTTAAAGAAATATTTAAATAGGGTGTTGTGCAAATTTGCCCACTGGACCAGATTTGAAAATTTGGTGTAGAGCTCAAAATCCCTAATGAACAGAAGATATTTTTGCATAAAAGTGATTCAAAAACATCACATGACATACCCAAATTATGGTTGGAATTTTTAAATAAATTTATTAAATGGTTGTAGTTCAAATAGGGCTTCAAAACCAATGAAAACCACTTTAAGGAATAAAGCGCAGAGAGCAAAAATTATGCAAATAAATCCACTGATAATAGAAGTGTTTTTCTTGAGAGGGTAAACCAGTCCAATAATATAATTGGAAAGTTTTCACTTGGGGTAAAAACTCCATAAAAATAAAGAACAGAATGGTCCTGAAATCCAAAGAAAATCCAGAAAATAAAGGTTTAAGTTCCTGCTAAAATTTTAATTAATAAAACAAGGTTAAAATTTTTGGGGTGTCACAACACTACCCCCCTTAAGAAAAAATCTCGTCCTCGAGATTTGCTAAAAGCTGTTTTGAAAGAGTTACTCTTACCATTTCCAGAAATAACCACTTTAATTAAGCGGTAAAATGCGGCTACAGTGAGAGGACAGTAAGTGGTGTAAAACCACAGTGTGAAACACAAGCGCTGCGTGGAAAAATCTACGGTTGAGAGATTTCTACGTTGGTTACCGTAAATTTAGAATAAATTCTAAATTTTAAAAAAACGCTGGTCGCACCCGAGAGCACAGTGCTCTCTGTGGCTGACAGGTGGACCCGGGGTCCACTGTCGGCCTCTTCTTCTTCCTCTAGTTCTCTTCTTCCTCTCCCCCGCGCGCTTTCCTGCGCTTTCTCCACCGGCGACGTCTAGCGTGTAGGGCATCTAGGCCGTACTGCGCTAGTGTGCGGCGTGCTAGCTGCCGGCGCAGCGTGCACTCACCTCGCGGGCCAGTGCGTTGTCGGCACTCCTCGCGGATTCGCCTCCGAACACCGGCGGTCGAGCGACGAGCGGCGTTGGTGGACTTCGTCCACCGTACACCGATCTCGAGCTATAAAACAATCGGGGTGCTCCTTTCTTCTTCCTCACATCTGGCCTCGCTTCTCCTTCTCCTTCCTTCTCCTCCGTTTCCGTTTGCAGAAGATTGAGACGAGGCTCTAGTGGCGGAGGTGGTGCCGGACTGGTACGTGATCCTGGTGTGCGGAGGGTTGGCGGCACTGCTGGGGCTCTCCGTGCTCTATCTTGCGATGATCCTTGATGATCGCCGTGATGCTGCCGCCAGTCTGGCTCTCCGCGGTGGCGGTGATCATGAGGATTAGGTGGGGTGTCGGGTGCTAAGCTGTTGTTGGTGTGCGGAGGTAACTTGTGCGGATGATTATCCACTAATCTCTCCTTCAGAGACTGTGGTGCGATTAGGGAGGTGGTCGGTGAGATGCAACACGGTTACGTGTTTTTGCAAGCAGTGTCAAGTGGTTGTGGTTGTGAGTCTGTTGGCGTGGTGCTGCGTGAATAAAAACTCCATGTCGTGAGATGATATACGATGCAGCTACTCAGGGAAGAGAAATCTCACTCCAGGATTTTTCGCGAGAGAAATCAGTTAATTTAAGAGTTAAACTGCAACAAAACTACTCACATTAATAGAAACCAAATAATTTACTCGCCGCACAAACTCGGGGTACCACGCATAAGTTACAACATATAAATAAATGTTGCAATAATAAACACAGCAGTGACGTCTGTAATGCAAACGGTAACTAGACGGGGTCCCGAGAAACGTCTACGGTACTAGGACACACTCCTCTTCTATCGGGAAGTGGGTTGACCGGTCGATGAATGTGTCTCTCTCTGGTCGGGCCTCGATTGAATGCCGATGGCGATCTGAGGATTTAAATCCGCGAGACTCTGGAGATAACCCATTACTCGCTGGGTCAAACGTTCTTGAGCAATGACGTACTAGATCAGGTTGGCCAGTACTGGGTCTCTCTCAACTCGTCCACCGGGAAAAGATGTTACTTCTCCGGGTGCTGCACGGCTCGGAAAGTAATAATACCCTCGTTCACTGGCATAGGGTATCGCGAATCAAAGGCGGACAAGCGCTTCGTGTGCAGCCGCTTCTATGGCCATTTGTGGAGCTGGCATAGATTTCCACACAAAGGAGACTTCCGTTGGGTCTTGGTTTGAGTTCTGATGGGGATGTGTACTACTGCCCAATATTTCGAGGTAGAAGGGGTGATCCTCGATTTGAGCAGCTCGTACTGGGGTGGCTGGGTAGAACCCATGGTACTGCAGGTAAAGTCCCACAATATTTTGACAAAGCTACCCGTCAGATATATTGTGGGAGAAAAGGATGAACGAGGGAACACCTTATCTGCAAATGTGGTGAAGAGTGTGGGTAATTGCCATATTTTCCTTCCTATCCGCCAGATATAAATCGGACGACCTACATTGCAGGATGGCAGGCCCACCATCATCACCAACTCTATTTTTTATCCCTACTCTTATAAAAAGCATTTGTCGGTGATGATCGTGTGCCTGCCATCCTGCAATATAGGCCGTCCGATCTATATCTGACGGATAGGAAGGAAACTATGGCAATTTTGAAAAGATACCCACACCCCTCTCCACATTTGCAAATAAAAGGCCTTCCATGGTTCATCCTTTTCCCCACAAGATAAACTACTCATACAAATGCATCTTGATGTTCCGTACAGCATGGGCATCTTGCTAGTTGTTGCAAAAGGCCCATGTGTGTGTGAGAGAGAGGGAGAGTGGAGGAGGGGCCAGTGCATGTGTGACAAAGACACAAGTAGTGTGTGTGCGATAGGTATCAGCTTAAAATGAGGCGATAGTGTGTGTGTGTGCACGATCGAGAGGGCGTGTCTCAAGAAGGGAAGAAAAAGCTACATAGATACAAGGAGCGGGAGAGAGACATGTATGCGATGGTGGAAGCACGAGTGTGCGGGTGTATAAACCTATCTAGAGGCTAGCCAGTAGATAAATGTTTGTGAGAGAAATACGAGTCGGGTTGCGAAAGCGAGAGTTTTGTGTGTGTGAGAGAGAGATGGTAGTCGGAAGGGGAGTTGAAGCAGGAGTTGTGTGTGTGTGTCTGTGAGAGAGAGAGAGAGAGGAGACGGTAGTCGGGGTTGTCTAATCGGTAAACAAATGAATAATGTCGATGCAGGATGGAGATTTAAAAGGAGACCGCAACAAATGTTGTGTCTACAGGAGAGAGAGAGAGAGAGAGAGAGAGAGAGAGTAATTTTAGTGGTATGAGTCATATGTAGAGACATCTAGGGTGTGTGAGAGAATCCCATAGAGAGAAAGACAAAGTGAAAGACGAGTGGTGACTGTGTGTGTGGCCGTGGAAAAGAAAGCTTAGGTACAAGGTGATACCAGAGAACGATGAGAGACGTGAGAGATAATGAAAACCGTGTAATGTATAAGATAGGGAGAGTGTGACACTTCTCAAGGGAGACGTCGAGAGACCATGTTTGCGAGGATAGGAGAAACATGAAGTGAGCGTGCGGGTGAGCTGGAGAAAAGAGAGTGATAGCTACCCGAAGGAGCATGCATGCGAGAGAGATGGGCGTGAAAGGAGTGAACAAAAAAGGGATTCAAATATTTGAATTCGAGATGATGATACATGTAATCCATACTCGAACCAAAATTGATCTATCAAACATGCATACTCATATGAATTCACACACATCTATGTTATTTAATATGTAGATATTACTGATCCATACATTTTAGTAGAACATAATTTGGTTAAATTTTATCGAATTCAACCTTAAGATTTCGAGATCATTGTATTTGTAAATCATATTATACATATAAAGGAGCAAAATTCTTTGTTGTGCCATTGAAAGTATATATAAAAAAATTGATGTATATAGAATGTAATTCCAATTGAAAATGGATCCCGCCCGAAAAAAATAGTAGAATACAAACGGGATTCAAATTGAATTGGCACGATGGCGATGCCTTGTGCAAAATTTGAGCAAGCGGGAAAGTCCCAAGAACCCGCCCGAAACCAAAACCTGCGAGATGGAAATCACTACTGCCTATCCGTGCCACGCAAAGCCTATCTGCTGGATTTCTATAGGTTTTGATTGGGGTAGGTTTGTAATTTCACCCAAACGTTACGTAACCGCCTCTCACCCGGATTCATACACGGTGGGCGCCAAAACACAGTGTGCCCTCGGCCGAAATCGACTCCCTCCCCGATTCATATTAATACACGGTGGGCGCCAAAAACAAACTCTCGTCGGCAAATATTCGGTGTATGCGAGATTACCGTCCTATCCCCAACCAACTAATGTTGTTGTAATGTAGTAGAAATTTGAAACGGGGGATAAGTTTGTAAATTTCCTCGCATTTGAGACAAGCGCGCCCTGAATACATGGTTCCCCCTTCCTCTCTACCTTCCTTTTCCCCATTAAGTACTCCGTGGGCGCCAAACACCCTCTCCACCCCACCCTCCTCCGCCCGCCGTCCACCACCCCATCCACCGCCGTCCTCCTCCACCATGCCGGAGCCGATACCCCAACGCCGCCGTCCATTACAAGAGATCGACCTCTCTCATCCACGCCTTGGACCGGGATCCTTGCATCCCGTCCTCTCGCTCATCCCCACCGTCGTCCACCTTGCCGGGCGCCGCTCTCTGACCGTCTCGTCCACCGCGCCCCGCCGCCACCGTCTACCCTCCTAGATCTGCTTCCACGCCGCCGACAGCCATCGCTACCGCAACACCGTCAAATTCTCAGCAGATGCATACACGGCGCCGCGCCAGAGGCGGTATTCTTTCGTATCTGCTCAACTTATTTATCGCAGCAAGAAAATAGATCGCCACTGCTTTACTTTGATTTCTTGTCTTGGTTGCGAAGTTGCCTTTGTCCAGTTTGCACCTTCAGATCCACCATGGCACGCTCAACACTATACTCCCAATGCTTATGGTTTTCCCCTTTTATATTCCACACTAGTTAAATCACAGTAGACTAAATTTCAAAATGGGGTCAGTTGATTTTTCAGAGCTCGCCGGAGTTTGCCGGTGCGATCCAAGGGGCTCGGGTGGTTGTGGGGCCTCGCCGAACGAAGAAAACTCGATGCGGGTGGGTGGTGGGGTGGCGGAGGAACACATGCGGTGGGGGCCGGTGGTCCAGCTGGCGGCCCGTGCGGTGTTCTGTATGGGAAGAATTAAGAGACGAGGAAGAAGAAGGGTTAGGAGACGTAGGATCTTCATCCAACCGCCTGAAATGGTCGAGAGACAGGTGGGAGTTGCATTCTTAATGCGCTCTGGTTCATCATGTGTGGGCACTGCGCAACCAACATTTTATTATCCAAAATCTGCTTGCTCTTCTTTACCATGTTCCTCTTCTGTTCTTCTTTAATATGTACTCTCTCCGTTCCTAAATACAAGTCTTTGTATAGATTCCACCATGGACTACATATGGAGCAAAATGAGTGAATCTACACTCTAAAATGTATCTGGATACATCTGTATGTGATCCATAGTGGAAATCTCTACCAAGACTTATATTTTGGAACGGAGGAGTATGCTAATAATCTGATATGTTCCTTGTACTAAAGATGAGCGAGGACATTTGCGATGTAGAGGTCTATACGGATTCGGTTGTGATGGACACTTTGAGCCTCTTTGATTCAGAGGATCTTGTAAACATAGGAATAGGATTTTTAGTGGCCTGCCCACTTGAATCCTATAAGAATAGCAAGGAAATGCAGAGCTGTGTAAGCCTTTGAGAGTTACATCGATATTAACACTACCGCACCTTCACTTGAAGAGAGCTGGTATCCGAAGCCTTTCTAGCCATACCGGCAATACTAGCACATATATTCCAGCAAGTTCCACTTTGCTGATTTTACTCAGATGCTTAAGGTTTTCCCATGATATCTACACTATGATCTATGTAGCTGCTTTGTGTCGCACTAGCAGTAGTCCACTCTTGAAGCTAAACACTACAATGACTTACAAAACTGGCACCAAGGCATTGAGTGCCATTCTGGATGCAATGAAACTCATACGCTCCCCACCTGTTGACTCTTGTTCAGAATATGATCCTAATGACTATTCTAACCTCGAGGAGTCAAAGGCAGATGGCATGTCATGTTCACCCTTCAAGGTGTCTGTTCTAATTTGGCAATGTTTTATTGATTGCGGGTATCTTGCATATGTTGTCTTGCATTTCTTCTACTTTGTAGCACCGCCATCTGCTTAGTTTACTCATCATATATGTCGAGATGCCATGCCCATCCATTATCAATACATATTCCATTTGTCATCATACCATGTTTTTCCACTCAAATGTTGTTCGTGTGCATCAGACATCAAAAAGGAAGAGGGTGATTGCCGAACACGAAGGAGCACCGGAAAGTCCTTGAAAAGCATGGTGGTGCCGGAGAAATCGATGACAAAGACCCCACTTATATTGGCTGTACAACCCGGTGACACAAAAGCGTAGGACCGACTCCGGTAGACTGTACCCATACTTCACTTGGCCACACCACTATCCCCACCACACGGGACCTGCACTCCAGCAAAAGGTATACCGATTTCATTTGCCATAGCATCGGTTGTACCACGTAAAAATCCCACTCCGGCCAAAAAAATGCAGCAAGGCCACCGGTCGAATACCTATCCCAACTGCAAAGACGGCCAATTCCTGCAGATTGGAACCCCATTCCATTTATTCCCAGTTTAAAAGACAATGCTTTCAATGTTGTTAGGGACTACGTGCATATATTCCCATCATGGGAATATTATTGTGAAGACGAACACCATTTTCACATCTTCCTGTCCAACTTACGTGTAAGTGCTATTATTCATGGTTATTATCTTCCTGTTTTATGCTGATTGAACACATCAACGATTTACATTACATTGTTGTAACTAGGCGAGGGTCAATCTGGATAGTCATGACGAGCAAAGCTTGCTTGTGCTTTTCAAGGAAGCATTGCAGCAATATCAGTGTTACTGAGGAAATCACACTTTGGTGGCAAGTCTATAAGCAATTTCCGGTGAAGTCTCCGTGCTAAATTTAGAAGACATTGAATGGAAAAACCTTGTTATACCTTTGGTCTCGTTCCCAGGATGAGGTACTGTCTATGAAATCACATGACAATTTGAACTTCTACTTTTCCGCATGTGTCTTACGGATCTTTTTTGCAGGAAATCTGCTCAAAGAAGAATTCTGGTTTGAAAAGAACGATAGGATATCACAAATATGCTGCCCGCTGCTTTGCTCTTGTTAGTACCTGTTGTCCTGTATCACTGTACTTGCATACATACCTGGTTCATTATGTGACAGCAGTATGCATGATAGCTTGCTTATCAATTGTTCGCTCCAAATTATCGATATGTATGAACGGTTACATTAGTGTAGAATATATCCAATGCCAATGTTTTTTTTAGCTCTGCATTGTTCTTGTAAGTACATGTTGTCCTTTATCAGTGTACTTATAATGATAGGTAGTTGTTCATGTACCATCACTCTGCAACTTATTTTCCTTTGCCCTCCATTTTCTACACATCAAATCTATATTTACTCTTACCATAAGGTTGGTACTGAAGAAGTTTAGCTGTGCATTGCTCTTGGCTGTACCTTTTACTGTATCGCCGCACTTACATTTATAGCTACTTGGTTATGTAGCATCACTCTTCATCTTATCTTAAATATTCTCAGTTTTTTCGTATATTATCACATCTATATTTACTCTTAACAAAATGTAGAATAAAGGCAATGCTTATGAAGAAGATTACGTGGTAAACTTCTTGAATTGCCCCCCTCGGCATGGACAAGGCCTTTATAGAGCCTGTCTTCACCAATAATGTAAGTTTGTCCATCTCAAGCCTTCAAACTTTGTTGTATATATTTGGTTAGGCATGACTGCAACAGCTATTTATTTTTGGTGTTTGCATCAAATTGCTTATTTAAAGTTTATTATGTAGTTCATAAACAAAAGTTTGTCCTTCCTCAATTTAAGTTTTCAGTTGTACAACCAAGTTCCTTCTTCATACCATGTAAATTAAACTATACTGAGCAAGTGATCTTCTTTTGCACTTTGCATGTATGCTTCATTCTTCATCCGTAATCCGGTGGTGTGGTGAACCTACCCACTACAAAGACAATGTCATATTCTGCAATGTCTTAACTATGAACAATGTCATATCATTCTACTATTATTTAAACCGTCTCTTTATTTGCCAATTTGAAATGGTATAAATTGACAACACACCAACCATTGATACTTATGAGTTCTTGATCTGTAATCCAGTGTTGTCGTGAAGCTGCCAACTCCTTCACAATGTCATTTCCTGCCATGTCTTGACCTGAACAATACAATATTGTGTTAATGCAATTTTAAACTGTGTCACTTTATTCACAAGAAGAAGTGTGATGAATTGCCAAACTTGATACTTTTACGTGCAAAACCTGTCATCTGTCTGCTTGTTTATCTTTTAGAGTGAGGAAGATATAAGTGTTGAACAAGCGCAGTCTCATCATCTTGCTCAGCTGCTTGCGCTGCAGCTCCCCAGCAGGGCTAACCTTTCTTGAACTCTATTGAAGTGCTGTCGGTTTTGTATATTATTTTGTCGGCGTGTTTATTTGCACTGGTGGCGATCTTTGATGCCCAGTGTATGTAATCTGTCTGCCTTGTCTTTGTATTATCATAGTGGCGAACTTTGATGCCCGATGGACGTAATATGCCGTAATTTCTTTTACCGTATAGTCTAGGTTTTTCTTAATCACGATGCTGCAGTTATTTTACTGTATATATATCCTGTCTTCGCAGTAAACCGGCCAACTCGTAAAATTACGGTACATAATCGGGCCGTCATGCAATCACGATGTAGGTTGGGCCTGAAACGTGTCGAACAGCTCACGGGCCGGCAGCTGCCCGAAATGAACCCCGGCCCATGATTGTGCGAATCAAATCACGGGCTTTTAACAGGCCAAAATTGTCTCGGTCCTTGTTTGGCCCAATCGGATATCGGTGAAAGCGGGCGGATGCAAATCGGGCCGTAGTTAGGCCCAACTATATGACGGGCTTTTAACACGAAATTAATATAGGGCGAAATGTTAAACGGGCCCTTAACAGGCCAAAACTAATATCGGGCGAATTACTAAGTGGGCCTTTAGCAAGTGGGCCAAAAAGCATTGTGTACTATTGGCGTGCAGAATTTGATATGGGCCATAATTGAGCCCAAAGCCTCTTAAAGGGACGGACCTGATCTGGGTCGTAATTTGGCCCAGAACGTGGTAGGTTTATAACGGGCCGGATCTCATATGGGCCACTTTTAGGCCCGGAACATGGCAGGCCTTTAATGGACCGGATCAGATATGGGCCGGCATTTGGCCCAAAGCATGGCAGCCAGTTAAAGGGCCGGCCTACTAGGGTCCTCAAAATCTTGTGGGCCTATAGCTAGGCCGGCCCATTAATGTCGGCGAAATCTCGTGGGCCTTTAGCTGGGCCGGCCCATTATGATCCGCAAGAATCTTGTGGGCCTTTACCTGGGCCGGCCCATTATTGCACACAAAAATCTTGTGGGCCTTTAGCTGGGCCGGCCAATTATGGCCCGCAAAATCTTGTGGGCCTTTACCTGGGCCGGCCCATTATGGCCCGTAAAATCTCGTGGGCCTTTAGCTGGGCCGGCCCATTATGGTCCGCAAAATCTTGTGGGCCTTTAGCTGGGCTGGCCCATTGTGGTCCGCAAAACTTGTGGGCCTTTAATTGGGCCAGCCCAATTAAACTTGTTGGGCCATCCCACGTGTCGATGTATCATAGGCGCCTTCTGTCCAATGAGTGGATGACATCTGTCCCACCGGTGAGCCGACACGTGTTTCCTCCAGCCAATGATGATTTTACACGTCGAAAATCCCCACTGGTCGGGGCTGTTAACGGGTTATTGGATCCAAAACCCGACCCGATAGCTTAACGGCGTTCCGTTACGGTGGATGCCACGTTTCGGTCACCCTTGACGAAAGCACTTCTGTGACGCGCGATTTATCGTCATGAAAGTGGACACTTCCGTGATGATAATTTTCGTAATGTCATGGAACACTTCTACGACAGCACATGTATGACTATCTTGATTCTGTCACAAATTTATCATGGATGTACATGCATGACAAAAAACGCGACCTACTGTGACAAACACGTATCATCACGGAAGTGTATTTTTTGTAGTGTATGCATGGCACTAGTATAAGTTACTCCCACAATGACCAGCCTTAGAAGTTTAGAACCACCATGAGCAACGACACTGCCACCTTACTCGGAGTCCTCGTCCACGTCCTCGACTTCGTCCTTGTCCTTCTTCCTCTTGGCCGATACTTCTTTGCTTGAACCGCCAACTTGGCTGTTGCTCTTCATCCAGCCCTTGTAGATATTGAAACAAAGGTAGCCATCCATTGCATTAATCGATGTGGTCTATATCTAGTACATTCGCTGCCATGCATGACGATGAAAGCGTGTATGGAGGTTTCTCCAGTTTACCGTATGAAGGATGAACCATGGCTCCTGCCAGGGTCAGCATTGAAGGCTGACGAGAGGGCACCAGCCGATTCTTTTGGAGGTCGAAGGGGTTTCCTACAACGAGGCATATCCGATGCAGGACTTCTTTGTCGTTCTTAAAGTCTACAGTAACGAATTTGACTGTTTTGTCCTCGAGGAAGTTCTTAAAATCCTGGCACTCAACGTCGGCATGGCATATGTGGTAGACAAGCAAACGTTATGTACGCAAACCTGGATCACGGCGGGCTTCTTCCTCTCTTCGTCCTTTATATCCTTCTCTCATCCCATGACTGTGGTGTACTCAACATCTAGCCCAGCGACCAGTCATCATGTGAGTTTTCGATCATGCGTCTCAAGCGAGAAAGGCATCCTTTCACCGTCGCGGAAGTACGGGTGTAGATGACATCAAACTCATCGCCGGTGATGGTTCTAACCTTGTACTCACCGTCGATCGGGGAGATTTGGGACGCCATGGATTTGGGAGGAGGGTTAGGATTAGTGGAACTGCCGTAATGTGAATGGACGGGACGACTAGGAGCGAACCGTCGTAGTATTAAAGGACGTGCGCGAACTGCCAGCGTGCGAACGGCAGGGTAGTGGCTTTCCATTCTCCCATGATACGGGCTTCCGAGAGCCCTTGGATCTGAGATCGAACGGTTGCATGGCGTGATTCTAGACCTATGGGTGAATATCCTATCCTGGAGGGTTATTCTGCAAATTTTCAGCAACTTAGCATGCGACCATTTGATCTTAGATCCAAGGGATGCCAGCAGCCCGTATCATGGTCGCGCCTACCATGACCATCGCGTCGCTCGCGCTGTCGCGCCCTTGGAGATTTAACATGGTGCGTTAGGCTATCTGATGTTGGCATGTTATACATAGTCATCACTTAGTCACTCATACTACAACAAGGTTGGCTATAAGGTTGGCTATAAGTGTATTTTTTTACTCCCCTCTATCTTTTTCTTCGTACTCCCTCCGTCCCATAATATAAGAACGTTTTTGACACTAGTGTAGTGTCAAAAACATTCTTATAGAATGGGCGACAGGGAGTACTAGTATTTATTGCATTTGCCAAGGAGTGACCCCTTCCAATGAAGTGGTGTTGCTAAGTTTGCTTCATTTAATTAGCTATAGACTCAAAATTGTCTTTTCACCTAGGTACACGCGCTTAGCACCGTTTCCTCCTTGGGTCACCAAACTAGTCTCTCTCTTCTTGATTAACTTGCCACATCGGACTTTATGCCTATGTGGCAAGCTTAACACCTGTAGGGAGCAAGTAAGTACAATAGTGCGCTTTACATGGCATTTTTGCATATGTGGAGGAAAGAGAGGCAAGGAAAAAGTGGAGAAGTGGGCTCTCATGCAAGAGCCAGCCTCTACTACTCCATGGTGGAGCATTGGGAGAGGCACATATATGGAGTTGGTCAGGAATCGGGAGACTCACGCCGGTCGTAGCGCCGCAGTTAAAATGATAATGGCAAGTCAAATCACGGGTCCCCACCTGTCCAGCAGTAACTCGCTATCAAATCACACAACCCTACGTTTGCAGCAGCCTACTCCCTCGTCTTCTCGCGTCTCTGTCGAACCGACTAGGCGGAACTGCCCCGCCTACAGCAGGAAAAGCCCCGCCTCGACTTTTAAATACAACTACTCCCTCCGTCTAGGTGAGTAAGTCATCTTCTGAAAACCAAATAATCCCAAAATACTAAAGGCGGTGCATTAACTTCTACCTCGTTTCTTGTTTCTTCACATATCAACCAATAAGAATCCAATGATATACTTTTTGTGACATAGTAACTCATATTTAGTTAGTCAAATGGATGACCTAGAACTACGTGCAGGCCCTATAAACCGAGACGCCTACAATTAAAATCCGAGACGGAGAGGGTAGTTCAGCACGTATCTTTTTAGATCAATATAGTCGGGATTCACCAAGGAGCAAAACCAAGTGGTAGGTTGCTCCTGTCGTGTTGGCGTAGCAACTCAAGCAGGGTCAGTCCACACACGAAATGGCAACACACTTAACAGGACTCCTTTGGCAGACATGTGGCTCATCCACCATCTTGTTCCACGTGCGATGCACCAAATCATAGTTCGGAGCAGCGGTTGGAATTGGAGGCACCCCGGTCGTAGCGCCGCAGTAGTAGAAAATGAGCGATGAGGGGTCAAATCACAAAGCCCCACCTTTCTCGTATTAAGATGGATGGACGAAGCAACCATCATTTCACTCTAGCGCGCAAGAGCATAAAGAAAAGAGAAAACAATGATGCGTGCGGCAGCTACCTAGGGCACCCTAGGGTAGGGGTCTCCACTACAGATCCTTTTTTTAAAGCGCCTCCACTACAAATCGGCTTCTCCCTCGTCCTCTTGAAGAGTCATATATGCATGATGTAGATGTTCGTTTAGTTCTTATAGTTCATCTCATTCAAAATTGATTAGTTTTATAAAAATGTTAAGATTCATGGGGTTGTGCATTGTAAATCATAAAGTAAAAAACAAATAATGGCAATTCATTTAGAAAAAAATAATCAATTATGGTACAGAAGATTCTAGAACAAAGGAGAAGTGCTTGTGTTTTGAGGTTTGTGCATTATGCTTAAGTTCAACCATGGAGTCTTCTAAATTGTACATGTGGCAGATCTGGTGGAATGTTGATGATATCCAACGGCCCGATGGTGCTCGGATTTGCCCATCTCTGCCTTTGTCGGGTTAGCTTCATCCAGCGACCATGTTATTGGCACACTATATAGTTCTTGTGCCATAGTTGCATGTTTTGGAAAAAAGCTACTAGTGGGTTGTACTATCTATTTAGGAATAGAAGATGTATACATGGAAGTTTTAGGGAAAGAGATGACATGGAGGATCTCAATTCCTATGAGTAGGGATTGGAAAAGAGATGTCATTTGGTTCACATCATAGGAACTTTTCTATTGAATCTAGAGATGACATGTATCTCAAGTCCTATGAGGAGGGATTAGTAAAGAGATGTAATTTGGTTCATATCATAGGAACTTTTCTATTGAATATACACTAATGTTTATTTTCCTTTGAAATTAAGGGAGTATAGGAATCCATTCATATGAACCAAGTGGCTCTAAAGCTATAGAAATGATATCATGTTTATTTCCTTTGAAATGTAGAGTATATGAATCTATTCCTATGAACCAATTGGCTCTAAAGGAAAAAATCCTATAAAAAGCATATCATATAGAGTTCCTATGATATTCCTCGACACTAAAGGATGGTTGAAATTGCTGCGGGTGATACGATGGTCGTTGTTTGTAGACTCCTCACCCATCTTTATAGTTACCTCTCGAAGATGAATGAAATGATATATACAGGGTATTCTACATGTGCAATTTGGTACACAAAAACTCGGTAAAAGTTTGCGAGGTTCTAATTTTCACTAAAGCTATATGCACTGCATTTCGGAACGGAGGGAGCATATGGCAGTTGCTAACACTCACGTGGAAGATTTGTGTGTAGGAGGAGTGGCTGGTCTGTTAAATGACATGGCAAAACTGACATTGTCGGATGCCGATCTAACGGTTCTTATGGCGTTCGTCAGTAAAAGGCTTGTGGTGAACGTTTGTCGGATAATGATTTACGGACACATGCATTGCATTGATACGTGCCCCCCTCTCTCTCACGCACACGCACCCTCACGAGTCACAACTCTCCGAGTCCTCTCGCAGACTTCAAGACGTGGCACCCATCGTCTATCTGTAGGTAGACGTCACGCACATATGTGCTCTTCACACCCTACCCTCAGAACTTCTAAAAAAGAAAAGACGGCGCACACATTTTATTTTAGCTCACACGTCACACACTTATATTATTACTCTTGCGGAGAACGTTCTTTGGGCATAGTATATATTGTACTCTCACGAAGAGAAGCGGTGCACGCACGCACTAGTTCTCTCACACCCACTCGCGGGTACATGTAGGAGCGCATTTTTTTGAAGCCGGTACAACAAAATCACTCCACTATATATAAAAGCAAGAGCCTTAGCGCTTGCTTTACTAGGGTTCCTCTCCTTCACTCTCTCATGCTCTCCAGATCTAAGCAAGACATAGGTGGCCACACACTCTCTCTCTCAGCTCACGGCTGGTCACAAATCCGGCCGGACAACCTCGACCGGGGCAGGGGTGTAGGTGCATCATTCACGCTGTCATCAGCGGCGAGGGAGGAGACCAACGGCTGCCCGCGCGTCCCGATCGGCGGCCGTGCCGTTCTCTCCGAGAGAGCGCCGGCTCGGGAGGGCCTCCGACCCCTTCTTCCTCCCTGCGGTATTGTGGCCAAGATGCGGCCTCCCGACGCCGTCTTTGCCACATGCCGACGACCCTCAGGTATATATTCCTTCGAAACCTGCCTTGCTCTACTGCCCCAGATCTTCCCCCTTCGTGTGGATCCTTTTCTACTTCCGTCCGCTGTTCCAAAGCCACCTAGACTTCTACTATTATTAGAAGTAAAGCTAGTTCATACAGTCAACTCAAAGCGTTGGTTCAAACAGGGAAGAAAGTGGGAAAACTGTAGCATGAATCTAGGACTTGGTTCTAAGAGGAAACGGGGGAAAGTAGTAATATCTGTCACTGTTTAAATAACCGTATTTCGTATTTGGGCAAACAGGGATGTCTGTCTCCATATCGTTTCGGGATGTCTGTCTCCGTATCATTTCTATCCACGCAATCAAAAGCACACACCTCAGTTTTAGTACAACTGCGCAAAATGAGATGGCTATCCCTCGTTGCCTTCGTCTAACCTCCCGTCTTCAAGGTATCCCTACATTGGTAGTAACTAAGGTAGAATGACCAACGCAATCTAAACGAAGCTGATTCGTACGTTTTACTTCCTGATTGCAGTGCAGGGACGAGTGGAAACAACTGCATCCTAGTCCGGAATGCACTTTCTACCAGTTCATCCATGGACCGAGGATTAGCTGGTACGGCTGCACGGCGGTTTTTTGGACAGGTGCGCGGACAAGAGGCATTGTGGTCTGCTTATTTCTGCAAATAGCGGTGCTTAAATTTAGTGGAATGCACAAGAATTTCACCTGAGACCACAATTATAATTGGTTATTCTGGAATGAGAGAACCTAACCCTGGATGGTGGCAACAAGAAAAAACCAGAGTGAACTCCAGGAAATTTAAGCCTGCCAGGAGGCCCTTTGCTCAGAGAAGCCTTGCTTGTTTTTTCCTGATTTGTAAACCTTCTCACAACTTTGTCTTTTTTTTGTGAACTAGTATATGTTTGTTATGTTCTATGAATCATTGAGATGTAAAAAACTGCTTAACTTATGCTTTTCAAGATATTTATGAAGACGAGTTTAATGTGAGTGTTCCACATGAGCGTTGGACTAGCATTGAACGTTTGGAATTTATTACATTGTGGACTCAATTAACTGCATGAACCACTGTAACAAGATACATAGTTGCTTATATGATTCACGGGCACACAAAAGTAGCAGCAGTTCCCATAGATGGATTCAAACAAAGTACTAGCCCCAGAGGGGTCGATAACAGGAAAGGTTTGGATAATTAGACACAATCCAAACTACTATTAAACACTAGCTGGGGCAACTATTTCATGCCTCGATCTAATTTGGGCTGGACACAAGACGGACCTTGCCATGAACATCATCGAGGGCGTCCATGACAGCTCAATCCTGTGAACCTTCATGAAGACAACCTTGTAGCCTTGCCATCGATAAACTTGTTTGTGGAGGCATGCCACGTCATCTTCATGCGTAAGCTTGACAAGAACAGTATGCCTCACAAGCGAAGGAGTAGCTTTGAACTTCTTGTGCTTCAAAGACACCCCTGGACAACACGCACGACAACAGTGAGGCTAGAATACACCTCTTCATTGGTATAACCGCAAATGGCTTCCGAGGATCCAACAGCCTAAGAACTCTATTTTCCCGGTCGTATATTCAGGTCATCCGCCTCATAGCGAGTGACATGCACAACCACACAATCCTTATGCGCATCAGGGCTCTAATTGAAAGCGAAACAAATTCTGAATTACTTTTCAAAGATAAGAAGCACAAGTTATTTAAACCACTATGTATAGCATGGCATCGAAGCTAATAAAATTTTGCATTATTAATCACCACATACTTCCTTTTCAAAAAAATCACCACATACTTAGATGAAAAACCGCAATCGAGATCAGCAAAGAAGGAAATCACCTTGGGCAGCTCGGGGGGGGGGACACATCCTCGAAGGGGGAAAACTGCTCCTGCGATTGCCACGGGGTTGTAACCTCAAGCGGGGTGTTGACCATCTCATTAGTGGCCGTGGAGCGTATCTGGTCGGCTCGGTGGTTGCATCCATCTTCTTGGAGCTCTCTGTCTCGTGGGGATCAGCCTCCGTCTGCTCCAATATCGGCAGATCTTTGCACAGTTCTCCTTGGTCCATCTTGAAACCGATGAATACTAGGAGACCACGAAAGGAAAACATAATCACAATGACAATGAAACAAAAAAAGAGAGTGAGGATCGGTTCTTTGCTTTGCAAAAGTTCTTTTTTTCTCTCAACGAAAATATACCAACATCACGGATTCGCTTACCTTCCCTTCATTGGGAGAGAAGAACGAGTGGCGAATCACGAGTGTTGCCTTTCTTGAAGGCGGTGAGGGAGAAGGGATTCACCAAGAGTGAAATGATAGTTGCTTCGTCCGTCAAACTTAGGCTGCAGGGAGGTGGGGTTTTGTGATCTGACGGCTCGTTCTTGCCAAGCGCTTCTGACCGGGGTGACTCTCCGCCTGCATACTTCCTTCTAATTTGGTGGATGGCATATGGGCCCACGCGCTGCATGGCCCGCATGTCGGTGAACAAAAGTATAACGACATTCAGTAGAGGGAGACGTTTCAATGACCTAGGAGGAGCCAGAAGCGGTAGAGTGTCTCCACTGTACTAGTAGTAATTGTTTTTCGGGTTAGCTGTAGAGTGTCTCCACTGTACTAGTAGTAATTGTTTCTCTGGGCCCAAGACAAAACAGCCAATCCACACTAGTAAATAGTAAAATCAATTCAAAAGGCGCTACCCACACCCAACACACCGCCCCCAAAACACAGGTGCTCTTCTTCCTCCTCACTCCCACCCACCTCACGTCGGCTTGCTCCACTCGTACCCCCAAATTCCTCACCTCACTCCTCTGAAAACCCCAGCTCCCCTTCTTCCTCACTCCTCTGAGAAAACCCCAGCTCCCCTTCTTCTTCGCTACTTTTCTACAACTAGGATCGTCATTCATTACTCTGCTCAAATACGTGGCGACGCGACGCCTCGAGGAAAATGGAGTTGGTGACCCAGCGCCAAGAAGATGAGGCTCCCGCCTGTGGCGACGCCTGTTGTAGATCCCGCAACCGGTAGCGCGGGGAGAAGCGGCGACCCCGCCCCCACCGGATCCCAGGAACCCATAGAATCTCGGGTGGACCGCATCAGCGATCTCCCGGACGCCATCCTTGGGGAGATCATCTCGCTTCTCCCCACCAAGGATTGATGCCGCACCCAAGTCCTCTCAATTCGGTGGCGCCCTCTATGGCGCGTCGTGCCCCTTAATCTCGATTGTCGTCAGCTATCCCTCTTCAATGATTTTGAAATCCCAGGCCATCATCTCCTCCCACCGTGGCTCCGTTCAAAGCCTCTGCATCTCGTCATGCTACCCGAGCAAGCATACCATGCCTGCATGGTGGACGCCTTTGGCTGAAATCCCCAATTCATAGAACTACAGCTGCTTGAGTTCTACTATTCCCACAAATCACATACCACATACGAGCAACGCAATGAACTTGTGCCCTCAAAACCGATGTCCATCTCGCGGTTTTCCTCCTCTCTCCACACCGCCACCTTTGCACTGTGCTACCTACCAGACAATCTGGTACTAAACCTTCGACTCCCATTTCTCAAGAAACTTTCACTTGTGCGGGTTCTTATATTGGAGGCCTCATTGCACTGACATCATCCACTCCGATTGCCTGCTATTTGAGTGCTTGGTGCTTGTTTTCACTGTTAGAATCGGTTGTATCCAAATAAAGTCGCCTAACCTTGTAAGAATTGGAATTTGTTTTGACGGAAGGCAGCTCATCATCCAAGATGCCCCTTCACTTCAAAGGTTGATCCTTGATTCTAGTTATTCACCGTTGCAAATAACCGTCCTCTCTGCGCCTAAATTGGAGACCTTGGGTGTGATACATGATCTCTGTGCTCATTTCAATATGGTGTTTGGCTCCACAGTTCTTCAGGTACTTTATATTATCATCTACACTTGTAACCATAAGCTGCATTTTAAATTTCTGCGCATAATTTATATATCATCTTGGAGTACACATTTTGTACTAATATTATGTTCTATGCTCAATGAAGAGTTTCTCCATGGATGGCCTATCAATGGTGCCGGATTCACAAGATCTTATATATCCAAATGAATAGTTTTGATCTGAACAAGACTATTGGCTTGCTGCAATGCTTTCCATGTCTGGAGAAGTTGTATATAAAGGTGATAATTTCACACACATTGGAAGCCCGCATATAGTGTACTAGAATTAACCATTCAGCTGTTGCTCTTTCGACACTCTTCTTTTAGACCTTAACTATTTTCAATCTTCATGTCTATTTAGGCAACAGGACGGGGTAAGAAAGTTATAACCAATCGGTGGATCCGTAAGCATCGGGATTTTCTCACTTCTCATGAGATTCGATTGAAGACAATAACGCTAGAACGATATGTAGCCAACCGTGCAAACACAAGATTTGTCACATTCTTCCTACTGAATGCGAGGTTACTATTGTCCATCAGGCTTAAGTTTATCAGCAGCATGGTTTTGACGGATGGGTATGTTGAAGAGCAAAAAAGGAGTTTCAGGTGCCGGGCTTCTATTTACAACATATTGTGTTTATAATCCAGTAAATTTTACGACTCAGGATGTTCATTCTATGGACCTGACTGATCCATTTGATCGTGATCGCCAAAACAGTCTTTGGAGTTAGATGTTCTTGCCCTTTTCAATCTGGGTTTTTTTGTAAAACTGATGAACAATCATCCCTGGTGATTTTGTATTTTTTGTTAGCTGGAGTTAGATGTTCCTGCCCTTTTCAACTCGGCTGTGACTGTCATATTTTCTTTGAAACAAGGCAAATGTCTTGCCATTCATTAAATTTAGAGTGAAATATTGTAACAAATCAACACCAAGGGAAATAACATCACTCACGTCGGCTGCTTGAGCTCACTGTGCATTACATAAGCCAAGTGATTAGCCCCCACCGGCACCCACAAACTTATTTCGAACTAGCACATCAAATGGGCTGTAAATTTTCATAGGAAAGGCTGCATGACCGTGACAGATTTGGATTCTGACATTTGGGACCCCGAGGAAATAGCCTATCCAAGGTGGTGTCGACTTACTATCCAGTCAACAAACGATTATGCCTACCAGCCGTTGGATTGACATCCAACATCTGTCCTGTATCTTCTACCTCTTGTCTTCTTCTTCCTCCAGCCGCCCAAACCTCGGCTCCGCCTGCTCCCGCCTCCCATGGCTGGCTGCGCCTCCGCCGCCCTACCGTATGTACCCTCCAACGTTGGCCAGTCCTTCCCTCTATTCCCCCACACGTCCTGTTATTCTTCGGCGACGTCAGCCCCAACACGCACCCGTGCTCGAACCAGTCAACCCTCGTACTCCCCTCTGCCTGCGACTGGACCGGCGCATCTTCAACGGCTCCTGTTCGTTCCATCCGAGGCCTCGCCATCATCCTCCGCCTTGCGGCCTCTTGCGTTGTCAACATCGTCAACAACCGAGAGGAACAAGGAGATGACTGTACGTTGAGAGGATGACAGTAGGGACCCACCAGTGTCATGGCAGTACGCAAGCAAGTGCCTCTATAGTACAAGTCCAAAATTATGGTTCCTCCTAATGGTTGGACATCTGGGGCTCACGCCATTGTCAACGTAGTCAATAAACGAGAGAATTACACTATGAGCGGATGACACCACGGACCCAGCAAGTCGCGCATTTTTTTTGAGGAACAAGCAGTTGTTATTTATACTAGTTTTAGCGACAAATCGGGGTAACAACGGGGTTGTGCGGGGGCTGTGGCCCGTCTAGCAAGGGTTTTATTTATGTTTACCACATCATGAGCCCAGTTGTGTTTTTTCTTGATGAAAATGGCTAGCCTAGTTCTATTTTTTTAAAGAAATACCCAAACAAGGCCTACTTGCTTTATCGGCCTATTTGGCTGCAAATCTTTCAAGACGATGAGAGTTTCATTCGGTTTGCCCGAAATGGCCTGTACTTTTTTTAAAAACACATCAAACCGAATTAGTTTCAATTTTTTTTCATTACAAGATCTTAAATTCCATTGATTTTTATGCGTGGACAATTATTTGGATTTTATATTTATATAAATTATTTTTCAAAATAGTTTGATGTGAATCAATATTTCTGGATTAAAAACAGTTGACCGCACCGAAATATGCAAAAATTCGTATACTTTTTAACTGTGGCCACAATATGGGGTGTAATGCTAACAAAAAGAAGATGGGCTCCAAAAAAAACTTAAGAATTAGCAAATGGGTTGTACATTATTAGAAATAATGGCAGATGGGTTGTATCTTTGTTTTCCACAGATTTGAGGCTGACTTGTGCGCCTACTACAGGTTGACGCGTATGCTTTCATAAAAAAGGTTGACGCCACGCATAGCGCCCTATCAACTTAGTCAACACAAGAGAGCAGTGATCGTTGGATGTCCATCCAAATGATCGTCAGGCTTCTTCAATCTCTGCTCTTCATGCTCCGGCCGCTCAAACAAGCGCCGCGGAGACTGCTCCCTCCTCCCACGGCCGGCTATCTTTGCCGCTACCGGCCTCATGGCCCCACCGTACTCCCATCACCGCCTAGCCATCCCTCTACTCACCCACACATGCTGTTATTCTCCGTGACGGTGATGAACCAAGAACCCTCGTACTCCTCCGTGGGAAACAATCACGAGTATTCCACAGCTCCGTGTCGTTCCTTCCTAGGCCTCGCCATCGCCCACCGTCTGGTGCTCTCGGCGCGGCCTGGTCAACGTGGTCAATGAACGACATCCATCGGAAGTGGGACTGTGCGTGGAGAGGGTCGACAACCGGGTCCACGGCCGCACGCAAGGAAATGCCTCCTTATTACGCTGCAAAATAATGATTCCTCCACCGACAGCTAGGACCCATAGGAAGGGCCTCAGATTTCGCGAAAAAACGTTCCCCGATGTGTCGGACCCACCAGCTATATCTTTGCACGCAAGGAAGTGCCTCCTTATTACGCCCAAAAAAATGAATACCCCCCTGCTAGCTGGGACCCACCATATTGTTGGGCTGACTTGTGGGCCTACTAAGTTGACGGGGATGTAGGGCTTTGTCAACTTAGCCAATACTCCAGTGACCGTATGATGTCCATCCAACGGCCATAGTGCTTCTTCAACCTCTGGTCTTCTTGCTCAAGCCGCCCAAAGCAGCGCCGGTCGTGCCACCTGCTCCTGCCTCCCGTGGCCGGCTGTGCTACCGCCTGCTCCTGCCTCCCGTGGCCCGGCTCCGCGTCGTCCCCTTCCTAGGCCTCACCGTCGTCCACCGCCGTGGTGCTCTCGGCCTTGGCGTGGTCAATGTGGTCAACGACGACTTCCATTTGAAGAGTATCAGACGTGGAGAGGCCGATACCGGGTCCACGGCAGCCGCAAGGAAGTTCCTCCTTATTACGCGGAAAATAATTATTCCTCCACCTGACAGCGGGGACTCACCGGACGGGCCAACAGTATTTTGTGAAAAAAATCGTTTCCCCCTGACTACTGGGACCCACCGGACGGGTCACCGTATTTCGCAAAAAAAAGTTTCCCCGCTGTCAGCTGGGACCCACCGGAATTGCCTCCTTATTACGCACAAAAAAATGAATACTCCCCCGGCTAGGTGGGACCCACCTTGGTGGGAGGCTGTCTTGTGGGCCTACTAAGTTGATGGGGACGAAAGGCTTTCTCAACTTAGTCAATATGAACGATTCTAGCTCCAGTGACCATACGATGTCCATCCAACGGCCGTAGTGCTTCTTCAACCTCTGGTCTTCTTTCTCCAGCCGCCCAAAGCAGCGCCGGTCATGCCGCATGCTCCTGCCTCCCGTGGCCGGCTGTGCTACCGCAGAGGCCTCACCGCCCCTACTATTTCCACCGCTGGCCAGTTCTCATACCGACGGCAAGCCTCACACCGTAGCCGAACCAAGAACCCTCAGACTCCTCTTCGCTGGCTTCCACTGCCTCATCTTCCCCGGCTCTGCGTCGTCCCCTTCCTAGGCCTCGTCGTCGTCCACCGCCATGGTGCTCTCCGTGCGGCGTGGTCAACGTGGTCAAGGAATGACTTCCATCGGAAGAGTATCTTGTACGATGGAGAGGCCGACAATTGGGTCCACGGGCAAATCCCAGTTTTTGTGATTTGCCAAGTAAGTCGCTTTAATCGCCTGTTGGGCTGCAAATCTTTCAAGACGAGGAGAGCTTCCATTCGGATGGTCGACAAAATGGCCCATCAAGAATGAGAAATGGGCTGTACATTTTTAAAACACATCAAACCGGCAATTAGTTTCAAATATATTTTTTTCATTTCAAGATTTTAAATTACATTAATTTTTATGCATGGAGAATTTGTTGGATTTTATATTGATATACTTTTATTTTTAAAATTAGTTTGAATGTGAGTCGAAATTTCGGGATTAAAAACAGTTCGGACCGCACCGAAATATGCATAATTTCATATAATTTTTTAACCGTGGCCACAATATGGGATGTAATGCTAACAAAAATAATATGGGCTCCAAAAAACCTTAAGAATTAGCAAATGGGCTGTAAATTATTAGAAATAATGGCAGATGAGTTGTATGTTGTTTTCCACAGATTTGAGGCTTTCCTAAAAAAAAGGTTGACGACAGCTGGCATTGGCGGTTGGATGTCCATCCAACGGCCGCCGTCTTCTTCAAAGATTCTGCTCTTCCGCTCCACCGCTCAAACAAGCGCCCGTGGGACTGCTCGCTCCCTCCTCCCATGCCGGTGTCTTTGCCTTGTGAGCCTCCACCCCACCGTACTCCCATCGCTGGCCTAGCCATCCCTCTACTCACCCACACATGTTGTTATTCTCCGGCGATGGCAGATTTAACCAAGAAACCCTCATACAACAGACTCCCCTCCGCGTGGGAAACAACTGCCGAGTCTTCCCTGCCTCCATGGCGTCCCCTTCTTAGGCCTCGTCGTCGTCCACCGCCATGGTGCTCTCGGCGCGGCGTGGTTAATGTGGTCAACGACCGACTTCCATCGGAAGAGTACTGTGCGTGGAGAGGCTGACAGCTGGGTCCACGGCCGCAGCAAGGAAGTGCCTCCTTATTACGCGCAAAATAATTATTCCTCCACCTGACAGCGGGGACCCACCGGACGGGCCACCGTATTTCGTGAAAAAAATGTTTCCCCCCTGACTGCTGGGACCCACCAGCTACACCTTCGCACGCAAGGAAGTGCGTCCGGGCAAAAAAAACGATTCGCCCCAATGATTGTTGGGACCCACCAGCTACGTCTTCGCACACAAGGAAGTGCGTCCGGGCAAAAAAAATGATTCGCCCCCCTGACTGCTGGGACCCACCAGCTACATCTTCGCAGGCAAGGAAGTGCCTGACAGTCGGGACCCACCTGGTCGAAGCGTACGTAGCGTTGTCATTCTGGTCGCGAACGTGTACGTACATATATACTGGTGGATGTAGAGGCGCCGCGACGTCGTAGTAGAGGCGCCGCGTAGCATGTACACGCACGTCGCATAAAGCAGCCCGGTGCAAGAAAGAAAATACAGCCACGTATGTGTACATACGGCGGGGTCTCAACGCCTACTCGCGCATACGTACGGCGAGGGCTCGTGTACATGGCTGGGTCGGAATGGAGAAACATTGTCGTCGTCGTGTTCATGGGGAGGCAACGGAATGCGTCGTGTTCATGGGGAGGCAACGGAATGCGTTGTGTTCATCGGGAGGCAACAAAACGCGTGGGAGCCAACCGGCTGGGTCGGAACGGAATGCGTGGTCGTGTTCATCGAGAGGGCTTGGACGGAGCAGGCGATGGAAACAAGGCCTGGCGTACCGCAGAACGGAGGAAACAGACCTCCTACATTCGGAACGGGGTCTAGTTGATCGGGAGGGGTGTGGCGTTCCGCAAAACGGAGGAAACAGATCAACTACGGTCGAAACGGGGGTCCTGTTGATCGGGAGGGGTGTGGCGTGATGATCCACAAGTATAGGGGATCTATCATAGTCCTTTCGATAAGTAAGAGTGTCGAACCCAACGAGGAGCAGAAGGAAATGATAAGCAGTTTTCAGCTAGGTATTCTCTGCAAGTACTGAAATAAGTGGTAACAGATAGTTTTGTGATAAGGTAAATTGCAACGAGCAACAAGTAACAAGAGTAAATAAAGTGCAGAAAGGTGGCCCAATCCTTTTTGTAGCAAAGGACAAGCCAGAACAAACTCTTATCATAGGAAAAGCGCTCCCGAGGACACATGGGAATATCATCAAGCTAGTTTTCATCGCGTTCATATGATTCGCGTTCGGTACTTTGATAATTTGATATGTGGGTGGACCGGTACTTGGGTGCTGTTCTTACTTGAACAAGCATCCCACTTATGATTAACCTCTATTGCAAGCATCCGCAACTACAACAAAAGTATTAAGGTAAACCTAACCATAGCATGAAACATATGGATCGAAAACAGCCCCTTACGAAGCAACGCATAAACTAGGGTTTAAGCTTCATCACTCTAGCAACCCATCATCTACTTATTACTTCCCAATGCCTTCCTCTAGGCCCAAATAATGGTGAAGTGTTATGTAGTCGACGTTCATATTACACCACAAGAGGCTAGACAACATACATCTCATCAAAATATCAAACGAATACCAAATTCACATGACTACTAATAGCAAGACTTCTCCCTTGTCCCCGGGAACAAACTTAACTACTCACAAAGCATATTCATGTTCATAATCAGAGGGGTGATAATATGCATAAAGGATCTGAACATATGATCTTCCACCAAATAAACAAACTAGCATCAACTACAAGGAGTAATCAACACTACTAGCAACCTACTAGCATCAATCTCGGACTTGGAGACAAGAATTTGATACAAGAGATGAACTAGGGTTTGGAGATGAGATGGTGCAGGTGAATATGTTGATGGAGATTGCCCTTTTCCGATGAGAGGAGCGTTGGTGATGATGATGGCGATGATTTCCCCCTCCCGGAGGGAAGTGTCCCCGGCAGAACAGCTCCGCCGGAGCCCTAGATTGGTTCCGCCAAGGTTCCGCCTCGTGGCGGCGGAGTCTCGTCCCGAAAGGTTGCTTCTGATTTTTTTCTCATCGAAAGACTTCATATAGGAGAAGATGGGCATCGGAGAGCCACCAGGGGGCCCACGAGGTAGGGGGGCGCGCCCCCACCCTCGTGAGCAGGGTGTGGCCCCCCTAGCCTTCATCTTTGGCGATGGTTTTTCTTTATTTATTTTAAGATATTCTGTGGAGTTTCAGGACTTTTGGAGTTGCACAGAATATGTCTCCAATATTTGCTCCTTTTCCCGCCAGAATTCCAGCTGTCGGCATTCTCCCTCTTCATGTAAACCTTGTAAAATAAGAGAGAATAGCCATAAGTATTGTGACATAACGTGAAATAACAGCCCATAAAGAAATAAATATCGATATAAAAGCATGATGCAAAATGGATGTATCAACTCCCCCAAGCTTAGACCTTGCTTGTCCTCAAGCGAAAAGCCGATAACAATAAATATGTCCTCATGTTTAGAGGTAGAGGCGTCGATAAAAATAAAATACGGACATGAAGGCATCATGATTATTCTCATAACAGCAACATATATAGATTTTGTCATATGATTACTTATCTTCAAGTGATGATCTTTTCACAATGCAAAAGTATGAATCGTAAACTTTATTGGGCACCAAGAAAGTATAACCTCAGTCATTGAAGCAATTGCAATTTATCATAACATCGGAAAGAGTCTATGTCAGAGCTTAAAAGAAAGTCCACATACTCAACTATCACTTAGTCCTTCATAATTGCTAGCACTCGCGCAATACTTGAGGTTACGGAGTTTTAATCGGACACAGAGAAAGATAGGGGCTTATAGTTTTGCCCCACAACTTTTTACCTCAAGGGTAATGTCAACAATAACAATTCATGCTCCCCTACATCCAATTAGATATATATATATCATGTTCTTTCCAACATGCTGGGCTTGCCAAAGGATAAAATGAAAAAGGAAAGGTGAAGATCACCATGACTCTTGCATAAGGTAGAGGATAATAATAAAAGATAGGCCCTTGCAGAGGGAAGCAGAGGTTGCCATGCGCTTTTATGGTTGGATGCACAAAATCTTAATGCAAAAGAACGTCACTTTATATTGCCCCTTGTATGTGGAACTTTATTATGCAGTCCATTGCTTTTATTACTTCCACAACAAGTTAGTACAAAGCTTATTTCTCTGCACTAATAAGTCACGCATATTTAGAGAGCATTTTTTATTGCTTGCACCGATGACAACTTACTTGAAGGATCTTACTCAATCCATAGGTAGATATGGTGGACTCTCATGGCTAAACTGGTTTAAGGGTATTTGGAAGCACAAGTAGTATCTCTACTTGGTGCTGAGAATTTGGCTAGCATGAGGGGAAAGGCAAGCTCAACATGTTAGAGGATCCATGACAACATACTTTATCTCAGATACAAGAAAGCATAACTCATTATGTTGTCTTCCTTGTCCAACATCAACTCTTTAGCATGTCATATTTTAATGAGTGCTCCCAATCATAAAAGATGTCAATGATAATATATCTATATGTGAAACCTCTCTCTCCTTATTACTTCCTATTAATTGCAACGATGACCAAAGCTATATTTGCCAACTCCCAACAACTTTTAATCATCATACTCTTTCTATGTGAAGTCATTACTTTCAATAAGATCAATATGAACTCTTTGTTTCTTTTTATTATTTTATTTTATTCACCGAAGATCATGGAAAAATAATCAAGCCCTTGACTCAACACTAATCTTTATTATATATAGCTCACGGACTCGATTACATAGAGGGATCATAAAGCAAAACTTCAAAACTAGATCATGCCATAACCTTTATTCTACTAAATCAAGATACTACTAATAGGATCGAACTAAGAAAAACGGTAAAGATCGGAGTTGTGATGGTGATACGATGCAAGCACCTCCCCAAGCTTGGCGATTGCCAAGGGGAGTGCCCATACCCATGTGATTATATCTCCTTCTTGGTCGGTGAAGGTGGAGGTGTTGGATAGTCGCACATCGAGCATAAGAGGTCCTCCAACTCATGGATAATGCCCTTGAGTGCAACAATATGCTCCTTCAACAAAATATTTTCACTTGTGAGATACTTGTTTTGAATACGAGCTAACTCAATCATCTTGAAAGCTTCGATTTCCAGTTGGGGTGAGAAAGTTGTGATTAAGATGGAGGGTGTCTTCTGCTGCCGGAGCTTGGTCCTCCTTGGCCTCCTTGATCCTTTCATCCTTGTTGATCTCCATGGGTTCTTCCCTCTTCAGCTCTATCTTCATTAGCTAAGCATCTTTGTCACCATTGTCGGAGGAGGGGGACGACATGATGCCTGGCCTTGACAACCCTGACAGAAAACAGCTCGAAACAAGAACAAAGGATAATTGCGTGATACAGGAGTCAAAACCTTCGGGAGAATATATAATGAATTTTTACCGACCAAATACGTATCGTGCAAGAAAACGGAGTCCGGAGGGCACGCGAGGTGCTCACGAGGTAGGGGGGCGCACCCAGGGGGTAGGGTGCGCCCTCCACCCTCGTGAAGGCCTCGGGTCCTTCCCGGACTGCCACTTATTTTTCTATTTTTCTAAATATTCCAAAACGGAGAAATATTGCCTTAAAAATTGTTTTGGAGTCGGTTTACTTACCGCACCACATACCTATTCCTTTTCGGAGTCTGAAACGGTCTGGAAAGTGTCCATTATGTATTCCTCCGGGGTTATGGTTTCAATAATATTGGTTTCAACATTTATGGGATTACCTGAGATATAATATATGATTCTTTGACCGTTTACCACCTTCGGATTTGTGCCTTCGAAGTTGTTGATTTTTATGGCACCGGAATGATAGACCTCCTCGATAACGTAGGGACCTTCCCATTTAGAGAGTAGTTTTCCTGCAAAAAATCTTAAACGAGAGTTGTATAGCAATACATAATCACCTACATTAAACTCACGCCTTTGTATCCTTTTGTCATGCCATATTTTAACTTTTTCTTTAAATAATTTGGCATTTTCATAGGCTTGGGTTCTCCATTCATCAAGTGAGCTAATATCAAATAACCTCTTCTCACCGGCAAGTTTGAAATCATAGTTGAGCTCTTTGATAGCCCAATATGCCTTATGTTCTAGTTCGAGAGGTAAGTGACATGCCATTCCACAAACCATTTTATATGGAGACATACCCATAGGGAAAAAAATTCTTATATGCAGTTCTATAGGCCCATAATGCATCATCAAGTTTCTTGGACCAATTCTTTCTAGACCTATTAACATTCTTTTGCAAAATTAATTTGAGCTCTCTATTACTCAATTCTACTTGACCACTAGACTGTGGGTGATATGGAGATGCAATTCTATGATTAACGTCATATTTAGCAAGCATTTTACGGAAAGCACCATGAATAAAGTGTGAACCACCATCAGTCATTAAATATCTAGGGACTCCAAACCTTAACTTCCTTAAGCATTTTAATAGAAGTGTTATGATCAGCACTACTAGTAGGAATAGCTTCTACCCACTTAGTAACGTAATCAACAGCAACTAAAATATGTGTATATCCATTTGAGGCAGGAAAAGGTCCCATATAATCAAAGCCCCACAAATGGTTCAACAACAAGTGAATAATTCATAGGCATTTCTTGACGTCTACTAATATTACCAATTCTTTGACATTCATCGCAAGACAAAACAAACTTACGGGCATCCTTGAAGAGAGTGGGCCAATAGAAACTGGATTGCAATACCTTATGTGCAGTTCTATCTCCAGCGTGGTGTCCTCCATAGGCTTCGGAGTGACACTTGCATAGGATCTGTTCATGTTCATGCTCAGGCACACAACGTCTAATAACACCATCTACTCCTTTATAAAGATGTGGGTCATCCCAAAAGTAATGTCGCAAATCATAGAAGAACTTTTTCTTTTGTTGGTATGTGAAGCTAGGTGGTATAAATTTAGCAACAATTTAATTAGCATAATCAGCATACCATGGAGTGCTACGAGAAGTGCTTATGACATTTAATTGTTCATCAGATAAGCTATCATCAATAGGTAGTGGGTCATCAAGAACATTCTCTAACCTAGATAAGTTATCTGCAACGGGGTTCTCAGCTCCTTTCCTATCAACAATATGCAAATCAAATTCTTGCAGCAAGAGAACCCATCTAATAAGTCTAGGTTTAGCATCTTTCTTTTCCATAAGATATTTAATAGCAAAGCATGATCGGTGTGAATAGTTACTTTAGAATCAACAATATAGGGTCTGAATTTATCACAAGCAAATACAATCGCTAAAAGTTCCTTTTCGGTAGTAGCATAATTTCTTTGAGCATTGTCTAGAGTCTTACTAGCATAATGGATAACATTTAATTTCTTATCAACTCTTTGCCCTAGAACAGCACCTACAAAGCATAATCACTAGCATCACACATAATTTCAAAGGGTAAATTCCAATCAGTGGCTGAACAACAAAAGCAAGAGACTAATGCTTTCTTAAGTATTTCAAATGCTTCTACACAATCATCATCAAAGACAAATGGTACATCTTTTTGTAATAAATTAGTCGAGGCCGAGAAATTTTTGAGAAGTCCTTAATGAACCTCCTATAAAATCCGGGCGTGACCAAGAAAACTTCTTATACCTTTGATGTCCTTGGGACATGGCATCTTTTCAATAGCATCAACCTTGGCTTTATCAACTTCAATACCTCTTTCGTAAACTTTGTGCCCCAAGACAATACCTTCATTAACCATAAAGTGGCATTTTTCCCAATTCAAGACAAGATTAGTTTCTTCACATCTCTGCAAAACTTGATCAAGATTGCTCAAGCAATCATCAAAAAAGGATCCATAGACGGAAAAGTCGTCCATGAAAACCTCACAAATATTTTCACAAAAGTCAGAGAATATAGCCATCATGCATCTTTGAAAGCTAGCAGGTGCATTACATAAACCAAAAGGCATACATCTATAAGCAAAAGTACCAAAAGGGCATGTAAAAGTAGTCTTTGATTGATCTTTAGCCGACACAGGTATTTGAGAGAAACCAGAATAACCATCTAGAAAGCAATAATGTGTATGTTTGCATAATCTTTCTAGCATTTGATCAATAAAAGGTAAGGGGTAATGACCTTTCTTAGTAGATTTATTTAATTTGCGGAAATCAATTACCATCCTATAACCTGTGATAATTCTTTGCGGAATCAATTCATCTTTATCATTAGGGACAACAGTAATACATCCCTTCTTAGGGACACAATGGACAGGACTTACCCACTGACTATCAAAGAACGGGATAAATTATACCTGCCTCCGTAAGCTTGAGTATTTCTTTTCTTACCACTTCTTTCATTTTAGGATTCAAACATCGTTGAGGATCACGAACTGGTTTGGCATCCGCTTCCAAATTTATTTTATGTTGACATAGAGTGGGACTAATGCCCTTAAGATCATCAAGAGTATATCCAATAGCGACACGGTGCTTCTTCAGAGTTTTCAATAATGTTTCTTCTTCATGCTCTGAAAGGTTAGCACTAATAATAACATGATATATTTTCTTTTCATCAAGATAAGAATATTTAAGATTATCAGGCAACGGTTTAAGCTCAAACACGGGATCACCCTTGGGTGGAGGAGAATCCCCTAGAATTTCAACAGGCAAATTGTGTTGCAGAATAGGTTCCTGTTTAAATAATACTTCATCTATTTCCCTTCTTTCATTTATGAACATCTCATTTTCATGGTCTAGCAAATAGTGTTCTAAAGGATCACTAGGAGGTACGGCAATAGAAGCAAGACCAATAATTTCATCCTTACTAGGCAATTCTTCCTCACGATGTTGTTTACTAAATTTAGAGAAATTAAACTCATGAACCATATCATCCAAGCCAATAGTAACAACATTCTTTTCGCAGTCTATCTTAGCATTAACAGTATTCAAGAAGGGTCTACCAAATATAATGGGACAAAATATATCTTGTGGAGAACCAAGAACAAGAAAATCAGCAGGATATTTAGTTTTCCCACACAAGACTTCAACATCTCTAACAATTCCCACTGGTGAAATAGTATCTCTATTGGCAAGCTTAATTGTGACATCAATTTCTTCTAACTCAATAGGTGCAATATCATGCATAATTTCTTTGTATAATTCAATGGGTATTGCACTAGCACTAGCGCCCATATCACATAAGCCATGATAACAATGTTCTCCTGTTTTAACAGAAATAACAGAAACGCCTACCACAGGTCTATGTTTATCTTTAGCACAAGGTTTAGCAATTCTAGCAGTTTCACCACAGAATTGAATAACATGCCCATCAATATTATCAGACAAGAGATCTTTAACAATACCAATATAAGTTCTAATATTTCTTTTACGAACAACAATTGAAGCTTTAGCATGATCCTTTACTCTAACAGGGAAAGATGGTTTATCAACATAAGAGGTGGAAACAATAGGATCATTATAAGTGACAGTCTTTTCTTCAACTTTAATAGGTGCAGCTACTTTTACTTCTATTGGAGGATGATATTTAAACCACTTCTCCTTAGGGAGATCAACATAAGTAGCAAAAGATTCACAGAAAGAAGCTACTAACTGAGAGTCAAGTCCATATTTAGTGCTAAACTTACGGAAAATATCGGTATCCATAAAAGATTTAACACAATCAAACTTAGGTGTCATACCTGACTCCTTACCTTCGTCGAGGTCCCAATCTTCAGAGTTGCGTTTAATTCTATCCAATAAATTCCATTTAAATTCAATAGTCTTCATCATAAAAGAGCCAAAGACAAGAAGTATCGTGCATGGTGCGGTTGTTATCGTAGCCGAGCATAAAATTCTCAAGAATTGTCACTCTTGAGAGCTCATGATTGGGGCATAAATATAACATTGATTTAAGCCTCCCCAAGCTTGAGCGATGCTTTCTCCTTCGCGAGGCCAAAAATTATCTATATAATTGCGATCACGATGAACAAGATGGATAGGGTAATACTTTTGATGAAATTCCAATTTCAATCTTTTATAGTTCCATGATCACGTATCATCACATAGCCTATACCATGTCAATGCGTCTTCCTTCAAAGATAAAGGGAAGCCCTTCTTCTTAACAACATCATCGGGTATACCTGCAAGCTTAAATAATCCACAAACTTCATCCACATAGAGTAGATGTTCATCAGGATGCTTTGTTCCATCTCCTGTAGAAGTATTAGCCAACAGTTTTTCCATCATACCCTAAGGAACTTCAAAAGGAGTTTCATTTTCAGTAAGTTCAGTAGGTTGAGGAGCAACTCTTTTCTCTACTGGACGGGGTGAAGATACCCCGAACAAGACCCTCACAGAATTACTTTCCATAGTAACAAGTGACAGAAAATTTCAGCACACTATATAAATTTTTCCTTACCAAAGGCGCTACACTCCCCGGCAACGGCGCTAGAAAAGAGTCTTGATGACCCACAAGTATAGGGGATATATCATAGTCCTTTCGATAAGTAAGAGTGTCGAACCCAACGAGGAGCAGAAGGAAATGATAAGCAGTTTTCAGCAAGGTATTTTCTGCAAGTACTGAAATAACTGGTAACAGATAGTTTTGTGATAAGGTAAATTGCAACAAGCAACAAGTAACAAGAGTAAATAAAGTGCAGCAAGGTGGCCCAATCCTTTTTGTAGCAAAGGACAAGCCGGAAGAAACTCTTATAATAGGAAAAGCGCTCCCGAGGACACATGGGAATATCATCAAGCTAGTTTTCATCACGTTCATATGATTAGGTGTTCGTACTTTGATAATTTGATATGTGGGTGGACCGGTGCTTGGGTGCTGTTCTAACTTGAACAAGCATCCCACTTATGATTAACCTCTATTGCAAGCATCCGCAACTACAACAAAAGTATTAAGGTAAACCTAACCATAGCATGAAACATATGGATCCAAAACAGCCCCTTATGAAGCAACGCATAAACTAGGGTTTAAGATTCTGTCACTCTAGCAACCCATCATCTACTTATTACTTCCCAATGCCTTCCTCTAGGCCCAAATAATGGTGAAGTGTTATGTAGTCGACGTTCATATAACACCACTAGGGGCTAGAAAACATACATCTCATCAAAATATCGAACGAACACCAAATTCACATGACTACTAATAGCAAGACATCTCCCTTGTCCTCGGGAACAAACGTAGCTACTCACAAAGCATATTCCACCAAATAAACCAACTAGCATCAACTACAAGGAGTAATCAACACTACTAGCAACCTACTAGCATCAATCCCGGACTTGGAGACAAGAATTTGATACAAGAGATGAACTAGGGTTTGGAGATGAGATGGTGCTGGTGAAGATGTTGATGGAGATTGCCCTCTCCCGATGAGAGGAGCGTCGGTGATGATGATGGCGATGATTTCCTCCCGGAGGGAAGTGTCCCCCGGCAGAACAGCTCAGAGCCCTAGATTGGTTCCGCCAAGGTTCCACCTCGTGGCGTGAGTCTCGTCCCAAAAGGTTGCTTCGATTTTTTCTCATTGAAAGACTTCATATAGGAGACGATGGGCATCGGAGAGCCACCAGGGGCCCATGAGGTAGGCGCGCCCGAGGGCGCCCCACCCTCGTGAGCAGGGTGTTGGCCCCCTGGCCTTCATCTTTGGCGATGCTTTTTTTTATTTATTTTAAGATATTCCGTGGAGTTTCAGGACTTTTGCAGTTGCAGTAATAAGTCTCCAATATTTGCTCCTTTTCCAAATTCTGAGAATTCCAAAGCATTCTCCCTCTTCATGTAAACCTTGTAAAATAAGAGAGAATAGCCATAAGTATTGTGACATAACGTGAAATAACAGCCCATAAAGCAATAAATATCGATATAAAAGCATGATGCAAAATGGACGTATCAACTCCCCCAAACTTAGACCTCGCTTGTCCTCAAGCGAAAAGCCGATAACAATAAATATGTCCTCATGTTTAGAGGTAGAGGCGTCGATAAAAATAAAATACGGACATGAAGGCATCATGATTATTCTCATAACAGCAACATATATAGATTTTTTCATATGATTACTTATCTTCAAGTGATGATCTTTTCACAATGCAAAAGTATGAATCAGAAACTTTATTGGGCACCAAAGAAAGTATAACCTCGATCATTGAAGCAATTGCAATTTATCATAACATCGGAAAGAGTCTATGTCAGAGCTTAAAAGCAAGTCCACATACTCAACTATCACTTAGTCCTTCATAATTGCTAGCACTCACGCAATACTTGTGGTTACAGAGTTTTAATCGGACACAGAGAAAGATAGGGGCTTATAGTTTTGCCCCACAACTTTTTACCTCAAGGGTAATGTCAACAATAAGAATTCATTCTCCCCTACATCCAATTAGATATATATATATATATATATATATATATATATATATATATATATATATCATGTTCTTTCCAACATGCTGGGCTTGTCAAAGGATAAAATGAAAAAGGAAAGATGAAGATCACCGTGACTCTTGCATAAGGTAGAGGATAATAATAAAAGATAGGCCCTTCGCAGAGGGAAGCAGAGGTTGCCATGCGCTTTTATGGTTGGATGCACAAAATCTTAATGCAAAAGAACGTCACTTTATATTGCCCTTGTATGTGGAACTTTATTATGCAGTCCGTCGCTTTTATTACTTCCACAACAAGTTCGTACAAAGCTTATTTCTCTGCACTAATAAGTCATGCATATTTAAAGAGCAATTTTTATTGGTTTCACCAATGACAACTTACTTGAAGGACCTTACTCAATCCATAGGTAGATATGGTGGACTCTCATGGCTAAACTGGTTTAAGGTTATTTGGAAGCACAAGTAGTATCTCAACTTGGTGCTGAGAATTTGGCTAGCATGAGGGGGAAAGGCAAGCTCAACATGTTAGAGGATCCATGACAACATACTTTATCTTAGATACAAGAAAGCATAACTCATTATGTTGTCTTCCTTGTCCAACATCAACTCTTTAGCATGTCATATTTTAATTAGTGCTCCCAATCATAAAAGATGTCAATGATAATATATCTATATGTGAAACCTCTCTCTCCTTATTACTTCCTATTAATTGCAACGATGACCAAAGCTATATTTGCCAACTCCCAACAACTTTTAATCATCATACTCTTTCTATGTGAAGTCATTACTTTCAATAAGATCAATATGAACTCTTTATTTCTTTTTATTATTTTCTTTTATTCACCCAAGATCATGGCAAAATAATCAAGCCCTTGACTCAACACTAATCTTTATTATATATAGCTCATGGACTCGATTACATAGAGGGATCATAAAGCAAAACTTCAAAACTAGATCATGTCATAACCTTTATTCTACTAAATCAAGATACTACTAATAGGATCAATGGAGATTGACCTCTCCCGATGAAGATTGCCCTCTCCCGATGTTGATGGAGATTGCCCTCTCCCGATGAGAGGAGCGTTGGTGATGATGATGGCGATGATTTCCCCCTCCCGGAGGGAAGTGTCCCCGGCAGAACAGCTCCGCCGGAGCCCTAGATTGGTTCCGCCAAGGTTCCGCCTTGTGGCGGCGGAGTCTCGTCCCGAAAGGTTGCTTCTGATTTTTTACTCATCGAAAGACTTTATATAGGAGAAGATGGGCATCAGAGAGCCACCAAGGGGCCCACGAGGTAGGGGGGCGCGCACCAGCGGGGCGCGCCCCCCACCCTCATGAGCTGGGTGTGGGCCCCCTGGCCTTCATCTTTGGCGATGATTTTTCTTTATTTATTTTAAGATATTCCGTGGAGTTTCAGGACTTTTGGAGTTGCACATAATAGGTCTCCAATATTTGCTCCTTTTCCAGCCCAGATTTCCAAATTTTGCATTCTCCCTATTCATGTAAACCTTGTAAAATAAGAGAGAATAGCCATAAGTATTGTGACATAACTTGAAATAACAGCCCATAAAGCAATAAATATCGATATAAAAGCATGATGCAAAATGGTCGTATCATGGCGTACCGCAAAACAGAGGAAACGGACCTCCTACGGTCGAAACGGGGGTCCTGTTGATCGGGAGGGGTGTGGCGTCGCCAAAAGCAGATTTAAACGGACCTCCCTACGGTTGAAACGGGGTCCTGTTCATCGGGAGGGTGTGGCGTGCATCGCAAAACGAGACTCCACGGATACTGTTCATCTCCACCGTCAACCTCCTCCAGCCTCCACGGGCTACCGTCGACCTCCTCCAGCCTCCATGGGCTCCTGTTCATCCAGCCTCCACCGCTGCGCTTACTCCACCCACCGCCATCGCTCAACCACCCCTCCACGGGCACCCCTCCACCGCTCATCGCTCATCCAGCCCTCCACACCACGGGTCCTGTTCAACCACCCTCCACGGCCACCCCTCCATCGCTCATCGCTCATCCAGCCCTCCACACCACGGGGTCCTGTTCATCCGGAGGCAACGCCACCGCTCCTTGCTCATCCAACCCCCGCAACGCTCACTGTTCATCCAATCGATCGGCTTCAGTTAGCAGCAGTAGCGATGGAAACGATCCATCGGGTTCAGTTAACAGCCATCCATCAATCGCTCGGGTTCAGTAACGTGTAGCCTGCAGTGCAATCGCTCGGGTTTAGTTAGAACCCAACGCCTCGCTCGGGTTCAGTTAGAGCCAACGCCTCGGACATGTACAAGAGAAACGCGCATCGCTCAGCCCCCGACCTCCCACCGTAACCGGCAACTCCCCAAAATTTTCCTTCCCCTCGCTTCTACCACGATTTTTTCCGTCATGGACGGCCCAAAGAATGTCATGCAGCTGCGTCTCCGGCCCACCCAGGACGAAAAGCCCGTTTGCTGTCATGATTTTTTGCCATATAAGTAGGAGCCCACCACATCTATGATGATACCGGGTTTTGTCACAATTATCGTCATAGAATTGTCATATGTATGACAGAAAAAAAATTCGTTCGGCCCAAAATGTCACGGATGTGTCTTTTTTTTGTAGTGTATCTTCCTCAAAACAGCCACCATACCTACCTATTATGGCATTTCCATAGCCATTCCGAGATATATTGCCATGCAACTTTCCACCATTCCGTTCATCATGACACATTCATCATTGTCATATTGCTTAGCATGATCATGTAGTTGACATAGTATTTGTGGCAAAGCCACAGTTCATAATTCTTTCATACATGGCACTCTTGATTCATTGCATATCCTTTACATCACGGAGGCATTCATATAGAGTCATACATTGTTCTAGTATCGAGTTGTAATCATTGAGTTGTAAATAAATAAAAGTGTGATGATCATCATTTTCTAGAGCATTGTCCCATGTGAGGTTATCAAAATAAAAGAGGCCAAAGAAGCCCAAATAAAAAAAGGCCATAAAAAAGAGAAGGCCCTAAAAAAGAGAGAAAAAGAGAGAAGGGACAATGCTACTATCCATTGCCACACTTGTGCTTCAAAGTAGCACCATAATCTTCATGATAGAGAGTCTCTTGTTTTGTCACTTTCATATACTAGTGGGAATTTTTTGTTATAGAACTTGGCTTGTATATTCCAACAATGGGCCTCCTCAAGTGCCCTAGGTCTTCGTGAGCAAGCAAGTTGGATGCACACCCACTTAGTTTCTTTTGTTGAGCTTTCACACATTTGTAGCTCTAGTGCATCCGTTGCATGGCAATCCCTACTCCTTGCATTTACATCAATCGACGGGCATCTCCATAGCCCATTGATTAGCCTCGTTGATGTGACATCTTCTCCTTTTTTGTCTTCTCCACATAATCCCCATCATCATATTCTATTCCATCCATAGTGCTATGTCCATGGCTCGCGCTCATATATTGCGTGAAAGTTTATAAGTTTGAGATTACTAAAGTATGAACCAATTGCTTGGCTTGTCATCAGGGTTGTGCATGGTTAGAGCATTCTTGTGTGACGAAAATGGAGCATGACTAAACTATATGATTTTGTAGCGATGAACTTTCTTTGGCCATGTTATTTTGAGAGGACATAATTGCTTAGTTAGTACGCTTGAAGTATTATTATTTTTATGTCAATATGAATCTTGAATCTTTCGGATCTGAATATTCATACCACAATTAAGAAGAATTACATTGAAATTATGCCAAGTAGCACTCCGCATCAAAAATTCTGTTTTTATCATTTACCTACTCGAGGACGAGCGGGAATTAAGCTTGGGGATGCCTGATACGTCTCCAACGTATCTATAATTTTTGATTGCTCCATGCTATATTATCTACTATTTTGGACTTTATTGGGCTATATTATCTACCTTCCTCCACCGTCGTACTTCTTCCTCCTATATATACCTATGTACCCCCAAACGATCAGATACGGAGCCAAAAACCTAATTCCACCGCTGCAACCTTCTGTACCAACGAGATCCCATCTTGGGGCTTGTTTTGGAGCTCCACCGGAGGGGGCAACCACCACTGAGGGCTTCTACATCATCACCATAGCCCCTCCGATGAAGTGTGAGTAGTTTACCTCAGACCTTCGGGTCCATAGTTAGTAGCTAGATGGCTTCTTCTCTCTTTTTGGATCTCAATACAATGTTCTCCCCCTCTCGTGGAGATCTATTCGATGTAATCTTCTTTTTGCAGTGTGTTTGTTGAGACCGATGAATTGTGGGTTTATGATCAAGATTATCTATGAACAATATTTGAATCTTCTCTGAATTCTTTTATGTGTGATTGGTTATCTTTGCAAGTCTCTTCGAATTATCAGTTTGGTTTGGCCTACTAGATTGGTTTTTCTTGCAATGGGAGAAGTGCTTAGCTTTGGGTTCAATCATGCGGTGTCCTTTCCCAGTGACAGTAGGGGCAGCAAGGCACGTATTTTATTGTTGCCATCGAGGATAACAAAATGGGGTTTTTATCATATTGCATGAATTTATCCCTCTACATCATGTCATCTTGCTTAAGGCGTTACTCTGTTTTCTTTCACTTAATACTCTAGATGCATGCTGGATAGCGGTCGATGAGTGGAGTAATAGTAGTAGATGCGAGTGAGTCGGTCTACTTGTCTCGGACGTGATGCCTATATACATGATCATACCTAGATATTCTCATAACTATGCTCAATTCTGTCAATTGCTCAACAGTAATTTGTTCACCCACCGTAACCGCGTGAGTCGATAAAGGAGCGGCATCTGCCTAGGCTTTGCTTCCCTTGCTTTCTCTGGTTACTGCTCAGATTCCCTTTCTTGCGCCTCTCCTTCCTGCTTCCGAAATCTTCAGATCTACTTCGACTGCACGCCCTAGCAAGGCATGGCGCCGCCCAGACCCAGTAGGAGCTTGGTGCAGCGCCGCCTGGACTCGCCGAACGTGTCGGAGGCGAGCCTTGCATGAGTGCGCCCAGATGGCGGCCTTGAGGGTATCGACGGGGCGAAGGTGTTCAAGGCCGGCTCCGCCCTCCCGGAGGGCCAAGGTAGCACCTTCTATCCGCTCTTTGTAAGTGCCATTTGAAAGTGCAACTATCCCTAGGTGGTTTTGGTAATTCATAACAACATATAGCTCATTGAGCTAATGCTATTCCAAGACTATTATTTCAGGAAAGCTCAATGAATGGCATGGCATGGATGATGAAAGTGGATCCCTCAAAATACTAAGGACAAAGGATTTGCTCATGCTCAAAAGCTCAAGACTCTTCATTTTACATTTTAGTGATCCAAGATCACATTGAGTCTATAGGAAAAGCCAATACTATCAAGAAGGGATGAGGTGTTGCTTAATGAGCCTCTTGCTTCATGTGCTTAGTGATATGCTCCAAAACCCTCAACTACTTTCCCACATCCACATATGACCTAAACCTAAAGCCAAAATCGGTCACACCAATTCTTTATATCCGGCGCCACCGATTCCAAAAGTCATAGCCACTGCCACAAACCCTAAGCAAATCAGTCTTACCGATAGGGATCTCGGTCTCACCGAGATGGGGTTGCAATCTCTCTGTTTACCTTCGCAACATTTCGGTCTAACCGAAGTGAGCGATCGGTCCCACCGAGATTGCAATGTAAACTCTCTGTTTCCTTTTTGTAACATTTCGGTCTCACCGAAAAGAGCAAATCGGTCCCACCGAGTTTACCTGACCAACTCTCTGGAAAGCTTATTACCAAATCGGTCTCACCAAGTTTGTGTAATCGGTCTCACCGAGATTACGTTATGCCCTAACCCTAACCGAATCAGCCTCACCGAGATGCATGTCAGTCCCACCGAAAATCACTAACGGTCACTAGGTTTACTGAATTGGTCCGACCGAGTTTAACGATTCGGTCCCACCGAGTTTGGTAAATTGTGTGTAACGGTTAGTTTTTGTGTGGAGGCTATATATACCCCTCCACCTCCTCTTCATTCGTGGAGAGAGCCATCAGAACGAACCTACACTTCCAACTTACCATTTCTCGAGAGAGAACCACCTACTCATGTGTTGAGACCAAGATATTCCATTCCTATCATATGAATCTTGATCTCTAGCCTTCCTGTTGCTTTCCACTCAAACCCTCTTACCACCAGATCCAAATCCTATGAGAGAGAGTTGAGTGTTGGGGAGACTATCATTTGAAGCACAAGAGCAAGGAGTTCATCATCAACACACCATTTGTTACTTCTTGAGAGTGGTGTCTCCTAGATTGGCTAGGTGTCACTTGGGAGCCTCCGACAAGTTTGTGGAGTTGAACCGAGGAGTTTGTAAGGGCAAGGAGATCGCCTACTTCGTGAAGATATACCGCTAGTGAGGCAAGTCCTTCGTGGGCGACGGCCATGGTGGGATAGACAAGGTTGCTTCTTGGTGGACCCTTCATGGGTGGAGCCCTCCGTGGACTCGCGCAGCCGTTACCCTTTGTCGGTTGAAGTCTCCATCAACGTGGATGTACGATAGCACCACCTATCGGAACCACGCCAAAAACATCCGTGTCTCCAATTGCGATGAATCCTCCAAACCCTTCCCCTTACTTTCTTGCAAGTTGCATGCTTTATTTTCCGCTGCCTATACACTCTTTGCATGCTTGCTGGAATTGTGTGATGATTGCTTGCCTTGTCCTAAAATAGCTAAAATCTGCAAATCTCTAAAATTGGGAAAAGGTTAAGTTTGTTGGTCAAGTAGTCTAATCACCCCCCCTCTAGACATACTTCAAGGTCCTACAAGTGGTATCAGAGCTTTGGTCTCCATTTGCTTTGATTTCCATAACTTTTGGTGGTCATAGCCTTGGTTTCACAACCTAGGAGAGTATGGCGTCTAGCGAGGGAAATTATCACCGTAGAGGTCCTTACTTTGATGGTACTAATTTTGCTAGTTGGAAGCATAATATGAAAATGCATATTCTTGGACATAACCCCATCGTTTGGGCAATTATTTGTATTGGCTTGCAAGGTGAATTCTTCGACGGGAGAGAACCAAAACGTGAAGCTAATGCGGAAGAATTGAAGATGCTACAATACAACGCTCAAGCATGTGACATCATCTTCAACGGATTGTGCCCTGAAGAATTCAACAAAATCAGTCGTCTTGAGAGTGCAAAGGAAATTTGGGATACTTTGATTGATATGCATGAAGGTACCGAGTCCGTCAAGGAATCCAAGTTGGATGTGCTCCAAAGTTAGCTTGACAGGTTCAAAATGAAGGATGGTGAAGGTGTCGCTGAAATGTACTCTAGGCTTGCTCTTATCACAAATGAGATTGCCGGCTTAGGGAATGAAGAGATGACCGACAAATTCATCATCAAGAAAATCCTAAGAGCATTGGATGGAAAGTATGATACCGTGTGCACATTGATCCAAATGATGCCAAACTACAAAGATCTCAAGCCAACGGAAGTCATTGGAAGGATTGTTGCTCATGAGATGTCACTCAAGAATAAGGAGGAACTTCACAACAAGTCAAGTGGTGCTTACAAAGCCTCAAGTGAAGCCCCCACATCATCAAGTGAGAAACCAACCTTCAATGAAGAATTGAGCTTAATGGTGAAGAACTTCAACAAATTCTACAAAAGTAGAAGCAAAGAAAGAAGCTCCAAGTCAAGGTCTTACAATGACAAGAGATCTTCTAGTCGAGAGCGCCAATTGCTACAATTGTGGGAGACCCGGACACTACTCCAATGAGTGTACGGCACCCTACAAAAGAAGAGAAGATTCTCCAAGAAGAAGGAGCAAAAGAGAAGAATCACCACCAAGAGAGAGGAGGAGTAGAGATGATCATTATGAATGAAGACCCTCACGGAGAAGTAAGGATTCGGAAAGAAAGGACAAGTCATCAAGGAGCTACACAAAACGAAGACATCAAGCTCATGTTGGTGAATGGGTTTCCGGCTCCTACTCCGACAATCACTCCGAGAGAAGCTATCACTCCAACTCCGAATATACTCAAGATGAAGGTGTTGCCAGTCTAGCACTTGTGTCAACCAACTCCTACGACATATTTGAATCACCAAATGAAGGAACTGGAAGATGCTTCATGGCCAAAGGTCCAAAGGTAACACATCCCGAGTATGTTGATTTTAATAGTGATGAAGATGACTTGCTTGTGGATGATGATTTACTTGTTGACAACTCTAGTGATGAATACTATGATGAAACGTCAATTAATCATGCTAATCAAACGAATGACAATGATAAGGAGAAAATTGAGCTTCTAACTAAAGAACTAAACACTCTTAAGTTGGCACATGAAACTATCTTCAAGATCATCGAGAACTTTTAAGGGCTCATGAGAAGTTACGCTTTGAAAAGCTCAATCTTGAGCAAGAGCATGAGTTCTTAAAGGCAATCGATGATGATCTCCGCAAGAAAAGTTCTTCTTACATTGCCAAGCGTTTACTCTTATCTACCTACATGCCTCAAGTCAAGTCTAGTAACAAGTACAAGAAATATACTTCCTCTAGTAGTAACAATACTAATGTCAAATCCAATGTTGTTGCTTCTAGTAGTTCTCTTGATTCCACTAATGATTCTCTTAGCCAAGTTACACTTGAGCAAGAAAATAGTTTATTGAAGGGAATTATAGAGAAAGGTGTTTACAAGAGCCTTGCCGGGAGTAAGCAATTCGAGGAAATTGTACGCAAGCAAGGAAGGCACCGGAAGAATCAAGGTGTTGGTTTTGAACGAAAGTTCAACGCCAATAGAGTTGAGTGGGAAGAAGATCAATACCCCAAGACAAAGTTTGTTCCTCAACAAGAGAAGTATGATCCTACTTCCTTCAACAGGACACAAGCTCAAGATGATCTTCCACCACAAGACCACAAGAACAAAGGCAAGGACAAGCTTCAAGAAGAGATTGATGCATTTGAAGAAGCACCTAAAGCCTTGTTCGAGTGGGTCCCCAAGACTACGTCAAGTTCTACTTCATCAAGTACAACTACAACTCCAAGGATTCCCATCAAGATGATGTGGATCCCAAAGAAGAAGAACTAGAGAGTTCTTGAGGGTGACTCCGTCAACATTCTTCACTCATATCATTTTGGCAAGAACAAGTGCAATCAACTTTCACATCTTGCACTAGTTCAAGGAGTCATAAACCCTCATGTTGGTAAGGCAAGGGACAAGGTAACCTAATGTTTTCATGGACATCATCTTGTGTGTGCATCACTCTTTGTCTATGGATATTCTTGTTTGTTCCTTGTGGGACTAACCCATGTAGGCAAGTTGAAAGTGCAACTCACTCCAAAGGATTGCTCCAAATGATCTACATCAACATTGAGCATCTACATCTTCAACACCTACATGAAGTCATCATCGACAAAACCCAAGGTTAGTTCATCCCTCTAAGGGGATCTCACATCTAGGGGAGCTTAACTCTAAGAATTGAGTCAAAGCAACTCTAATGGTGTGAACACATTAATGCATTATGTAAAAGTGGTAACCCCACTTGAGATTAAACGATGAGTATGACCTATGATCAAATGTTCTCATTTGACTCCTAAGTCAATATACTCATATATAGATGACCTAGTCATCGCCAATTGTTTGATAGTTGCTAAAATTGGTTGTGCATGCTTTTCCACATATTTCAATTGCCATCTTATTGTGTGAGCATGTTGGTGCATATTTTACTCATTCAAGGACATCCACTTGTTGTTTTCTTTGTTTGGATTCTTTTCTTTGTGCCAAGTGGATGGACAAGAATGCCTAAGAACCTTCTTTAGCTATCTATGCTTTTCTCGTCTCAAACTCTATTCATGCTACATCACAAAATTTGATCAAGTCAGATTCGAACCACTCTGTGTGAGGAGCACTCGGAGTCCCCGATTAGTCATAGACTTAACTTCCAAAACCTCTTAGTGATTCTCGGTCTGACTGGTCCTTCCATTTCGGTCCTACCGAGATCATCAAGTTGATCTGAGTTTTCAATCTCGGTGCAACCGATTTGAACTTTTCGGTCTCACCGATTTGCTGTAACTGAACACAGTTATGCATCTCGGTGCCACCGAGTTGTTCCACTTGGTCACACCGACAGGGTCGAGCTATATATAGCCACGGGAAATCTTTTGGAAATTTCTCCGAAACCCTTCGCCCGCGCAACAGCTTGCTCTGCCATCGTGGTCTCCAGATCGTCTCCTCGTCGCCAGCAGCCTCCTGTCGCTGGTCTCCACCGCCGTCAACGGATTTCGTCCCCGCCGTTGCCGCCGTAGCAAGTCCAGCGCCAAGTTAGGGTATGGACTTAATCTTTGTGCTATCCACGTTTGATTCCTGGCACATTGTTTTCATATTGATTCTTGCCACGATTGAAACTCTTCTATCCAGCCAAAGTAGTTCATAGATTAGATGTTATTCAGATTTTTAGGTTTAGGTTTCCGCCGAAACCATCTCGGACCCACCGAGTTGAAAAACTCGGTCTCACCGATTTGGCTTATGCCATTGCACTAGTGACTCTCGGTCTGACCGAGAATTACTAATCGGTGCAACCGATTTTAGGATTACAGAAACCCTAGCAGTTTCGGTGCCACCGAACTGTGACTCGGTCCAACCGAGTTCATCAGTTTAGGTTCCAAAAACTGCTTCGGTATCACCGAGTTTGAAAATTGGTGGATCTGAAATGCTTTCTGTGGAAAATTAAAACTGAACTTTTGAGTCATTCTTTTGCAAAAACCTCTGCATTTTGTGATTCTCATCTTTTCTATCTCATCTATAACTCTTCACAGGGTCAGCAGTCAGCTTTTGCAGTATGTCTGATCAAAGTGATAGCCAGAACAGGTCAGAAGAGCAGATGGACTTGAGTGAGGGCACTAGTCCCTCAACTTCAGATGAAGGGAGCAGAAGTACTCCTAGCAATTTGCCTAAGGCTGCAACTAGGCAAAGGAGGAAAAGAACCTCTGACTCAGAAGATGAGGATTACAAAGCTGAAGAAGATGAGGCTACTTCCAAGAAAGGTCTGCTCAAGAAGGAATATGGCTCGGCAAAGGATATAAAGCCAGGCATGAAGACTAAAAGGCCTGGAAGAAGGCAACATATGCCCAAGGCCAGAGCATCAACTCAACTGCTTGAAAATCCTGATCCCAAAGAGCCAGCTGATGAAAGCAAGAAGAGGAAGGAAAGGGTCAAGATGACCATGGCCAGAGTTATTGGGAAGCCTTCCATGATGGATGAGGAAGATGGAAGATGAAGAAGGACATGTTCTGAGGAAGCTCAAGCCAAAGATACCAGACCACAACGATGCCCATCCTGTGGCTGAAGACATGAGAATCAGGAAGGACTCAGGATTGAGGATATGGAGGATGGAAGATCCATATGCTTCAAGGAGAAGAACTGCTGTTGACTACAGGTTCCACACAAAGGAACAACAGGACTTCTATGAAACAATTACATTGGACAAGAAGCCCATTGTCTGTGACATGAGGTGGGTTGACTGGAATTTCATCAAGGAGAATGAAGAGCACTATCCTGGAGTGCAAGATAGCTTTGTTGCTTGTGGAGTTGCAGATTTTGTTGGGAAAAAGCTCACAAATTGGAATGATGAGATTATCATGCAGTTCTACTCCACAGCACATTTTTACCCAGATGGAAGAATTGTTTGGATGTCTGAAGGTACAAGGTACTAGTCAACTTTTGAGGAATGGGCAAAGCTGATAAATGCCCCAGAGGAAAGTGAGGATGACCTAGACATTTATGCAAAGAAGAAGAAGGGTCACAATTCAATGGCTCACATGTACAAGGAAATTCCAGACAAGGCATTAGGAACTCACAAGTTTGGATCAGTCCACTTTCTGCTGTCAGGGTTGCCAACCATAAATTGGATTCTGAGGCACACTTTGTTGCCCAAGTCTGGTGACCATCACATGATCAGAGGGCATGCCATCAACATGTTGCATGTGTTTGATGTGCCATGAAGTTCAAAGTCATGAGCCTGATCATTGAAACAATCAAGAGGACTGCAGCAGATCAGAAGAGGAGCTGTGGATATGCACCTCAGATTCAAGAATTGATAAACTCAAAAATGGGCACAGGAAAATATCAGTTGGATAAGGAACACTTCCCACTTTATCCAGACTTTGAGGACAATGAGGTTGTCATGAATGAAGATGATCCACAATAAGTCCAAGCTTAGGAGAAGAAGGAGAAGGCAAAGAGGGAGAAGGCTGCCAAGATGCCAACTCAAGAGGAGGCATGTGAGTATTTCTTGAAGAACAATCAGGAGCAGCTTGGTTACTTGATAGCTTGAGAAGGGATTGGCCACCCTCACTCAAAATCAAGAGAGCTTGGAGAGAATCATAGAACAAAAGTTCTATAACTTAGATGTGAAAGTAACTGAGATTCAATCAGAAGTGGAGGAACTACAAGATGACATGCAGGAGAGGAAGGGCAAGACTACCACCAATGTGTTTGCCAGAGTGCCCAGAGCCCAGAGGTCATCTGTGCCGTGCTCCTCGACACAAGAGCAACTTCATCTGCACCAGCTACAGCCTCAGTGCCACCAGCTCCGGATCAACTCCAGCTCCATCTACTTCAACTCAAGCTTTCGTCCTCGGTGTTATCCGGACTCCACCACCGTAAGATCAAGCACGAGAGTCGATCTAGCACTATGCATTTTCTATGAACTTTTTGGTAACTTGTTGCCAAAGGGGGAGAAAAATGTATAGATCATAGGCTTCGAGAGAGAGAGTGTTGCTTTTGTTCTCTCTTGCTTTTATTTGGTGGTTTTAAACTTTGTTTGCTTTTGGTTGAGATACTATGCTTGTGAGACATTGATGATCATGTGTTTGATCATAAGCTACACTTATGCATGCTTGATATTATCCTATCTATCTTATGTGATCACTCACTATGCTTGGTGATGAGTGCATGTATTCATTGTTTATTATTTTGAGCGCTCCACCAAGATGCACTACTGGAAACAGGGAATTTTCCATCAGCTAGCTCTTTGCCATCTGCCAACTGATAGCAAAGAACGCCTTTGCCATCTGCTTATAAAAAATAGATGGCAAAGAACGGACAGACGACAAAGAACATGGTTGCCATCAACCAATTCTTTGCCATCTACTAGTGGATGGCAAATAATCTTTGCCATCTGCCAGCAGATGGCAAAGAGGTTGGCAAATCCTGTGGTCGTCAAACGTGTAACGGCGTACCAGCCCCACCTCTTTGCCATCTGCCAGCAGACGGCAAAGATTCTTTTCCATCTGCCAGCAGACGGTAAAGATTCTTTGCCATCTGCTGGCAGATGGCAAAGAGATGAGGTTATTTTTTCCGTAAAAAAAGCGTGGGGTTATCCTCCTCTCTCCCTCCTCTCCTCTCTCCCCTACTCTCCTCCCTCCCTCCCACGATCTCACCCGCCCACGCCAAGCACCTCGCCGCCCGCCGACGCCTTGGCCGTCCCCGCCGCACCGCTCCGCCCGACTTTGATTCGGTACTGCCTTCTACTCCTCCTCATATCCCCTCCGCTCTCGGTGTTGCGCCTACCTCTTTTAGCGCGGCTCTGTTGGCCTCATGTTTCTCTCTTCTCTAGCGATTGGATTGCCAAGGCTGCTCGCCGCCGTCGGAGGTGGTCGAGGAAAGGCAGCCACCAGCTAGCCGTCCACGCCAGGCGCGATGGGGTTCCCGCTCCGCTGCTTGGACCTAGAAGAGCACGTCGTCTGAGATCGACCGCTCACGTAGCGCGGAGAGAAGCTTCTGTTCCCGCCAACGCGCACTTCGTGGCGCGTAACAGCCATGACGCCTTCACCTCGTGCTCGTGGCGACGCCGGGCGAGCAGCAAGCCTTGCCGCCCAGCCCAGCCCAGCGGCAAGGCAACGCCATGTTGGTTTATTCCTCGTGGTCTCTCGCCATAATGCTCCCTCCGCTGGTCCACGCCCATCGGTTGCTGCTCATCATCCCGGTGCATGACAGTATGATCTCGTAACGCCGATCGGTGTCCGGTGGTCTGCTGTTATACTAGTACTAGTACCTTTGATGAACCAATACTAACCTGGTCCCGAGCTCCGAGGGGATGGAACGATGCCAAGAACAAATAACGAGCGTGTGCCTAGCGGTTTACCAAGTACCACTAGCATGTATGGTGCTCGCAGCATGACAAAGAATGGGGTTATCTATACTTTTTCATAATAATTCATCTTGTCAGTATTAATTTCCCATCAGATAGTTTATTGAAGCGAGTTTCGTGTTTCTGGTCAGTTTAGTTGATCGGAGTATATCCCCCTTGGACCCAAACGCAGCTGATTAGCAACGCCTAAAGCCTCTTTTTTATTCCTTGGAATCAATAGGCCATTGACACGACACTTTGAGAGCTCACGGCTTCCTTCTTTATCCGTCGGATGGACTTGGAAAGCGGCGTGTAGCAGTTGCATTATTCCACTTGATTACTGGCCACCCTTTCCGTGTCATTTTCACTGTAGCCTTTCATGCTAGCTGATTCCAAATCACATGCTCCCAACCTATCAGTTTACTTTTTTAGATTTTCCCCGTATGTATATTCCAATTCCACATGGAGTCTGCATCTTCCAACACATGGCCCGGCACTGATTAGGAGAAGCTCCCTGTTGTATTCTATATTGGGAGTCATTAATGTGTCATGTAATTTGCTAGTACTTAGTTGCTACCTTGGCATCCCTCTGAAAATAAATAGATGGTATAGATGACACTTATTTTACCTAGAAGCACTCTCTACAGATAGTATTTCGTGTAGAAAGAATTCCAGGTTTGTTATACGGACTCAGTGCCTTTCCTCCATTACATTGTGTTTGCGGTCGTCAATGATTACAATGCTAATGAGTGGTGTTGCAGGCTGCTATTGAGGCAGAGAGAGCGAAGAGCCAGGCTGCTTTTGAGGAGAGGGACCGGCAGTTGGCGGAGAGGGACCGACAGGCGGCAGAGAGGGACAGGGAGAATGAGGAGAGGACGGCTAGGATGTTGGAGGAGGAGAGGAACCGGAACGACTCGGCTAACCGGGCCATGTACGATCTCTTCGTGGTAAGTTTCTTCTGCATATTAGCTAAATCATGCATGCAATGTTCCTTTCATTAGTAACTAACTAGCGGAGTGACCCGCGCATTTGCTCGGCTAGAAGTGATGAATATATTTATCTATTGGTGATTTTTTCTACATATCTTCTTTCATTATTTTCAATATTTATGCAAAAGACTTGGAAGTTATGAAAGCTTTATTAAGCTTTGGTCCAAATATTTCCACCACATACATACATTGGTCCTTTTGAAGACATGGAAGACCAAGAGAATCAGCGTATGTTTGCGCCATGCAAACTATTTTAGTAGTATTGTTCCCTCTTTTGTCATTCATGCACATTTATCTTCGTACCTACTATACATTAAAGATTTTTCATTGATAAAATATAAACATTGATTACTTGTACCACTATATTGTTATATGTTTCATTATCTACCTCGTCATTGGCCAACTGCGTACGTGGCTTTATTGACATATATACATGCTTTCACGTCTTCTCTTATTAATGTATTTTCTGTACCAGTGTAGCCCATTCTGATCTTTGATTGGCGTGTAAAATGTTGAACTCTTCTCTCATTGGCCCTCTTTAGAGCATGTTACATTTGATGACGCCTATTTCCTGTGCACTTATTTGAAATTTTATGAAAAGTAAAACTATCCATTACATACTCATCATGAGTTCGTCCTTACTTATTTGATAAACATATTCACTCACTCATGCCTAATTGTGTGATAGTTTTTATTGTGTTCATCAATATCCACCCTTGTAGCAGAATGTTATATAATTTATTTTTGTCGACATGTATGCATTGATGTAGTATTTAAGTTATATGGAAATATAACAGGCAAAATGTACACCTGATCAATTATATAAATAAGACTTTGATTGGAAACCTATGTTTAATTACATTATTGTTGGCAAACACATCCGTATAATTTCATATTGTTCTTTGTATTTCTCTCTTTACTTATCACCATCAGTAATTATTTGCACTCTAAAAAAATGCTACGGGGCATGCAAAGTTCCCATTGATACAATTTATAGTAAAAAAAGTTGTTTGGAATATGCACCCTATGGAAACATGATCAAGACTTAGCAAAAATATATATTGTTGTTGAAGACACCGCCATGTGACTAATGAACTGAGGCACACAAAATTATATCACGACTAATAAAATGCAAAATTTATTCCCTGTTCTCGGATCTCAGATCTCTATTATTTTTTTTGTTGCGGTTTGTTTCATGGTAGTACAATATATTGTTTTTTTTGTCAATTTTGATGTTCATCAACTTACGTCTTAATAAGACCGGAATCAAATCAAATTATTGATTTTTATTTTCATGCTTAGATATACTGGTCAGTTTTTTTATCTATAATGATAGTCGAATGGACCTTATATAACTAAAGCTGACAATTTATTATTTATTTATTTTGAACTTCATACAAAAATCGTGGTGTATTGTTTGTACATCCAATAAGAGATGTATCAAGTACGACTTGAAATTCTTATCAGACGTGAGATGTGATTGGAGGCAAGACTTTTTAGTATATTTCCCATCGCTGATTTAGGCGTGTGCCTTTTTTCTCCCAAGGACCTGCCCACGTTTTTTCTTTTTTTTCTTTAGAGGGAAAGCCAACGTTCTTTTAAAGTGTTAGGGAGCTGATTTTCCAGTTTTTTTCTAATATAGATTGAATTACGTAGGCATATGTTTTCTGTCGTAAAGACCTGCCCACCTTTTTTTTAACGTGTATAGGTAACCTGGTTTTGTACGGGCCACATATATGCATGCCTGCCTTTTACGTGCATAATTCTTTTCCAAGAAGAGGTCTCCATTCCATGTATGTGTCCAGTCCGAGAGACAATTACTTAGGCATTTCTTCATTCTCGGAAGGGCAATCCAGTCCGAGAGACAATTACTTAGGCATGTCTTCTTTCTCGGAAGGACATGCCCATGTTTTTCTAACGTGTATAGGTAACATGGTTTTGTACGGCCCCATATTTGCACGCCTGCTTCTTTCGTGCATGTTTTGCCCGGAAAGAGTTGTACAGCCCATGTACGTGTCCATGCTGGATTTTTTTTGCCATAAGATTTGGTTATCTTTGTGCGTGCCAATATTGGCCTTTCTTTTTTAGACCAACGTGTCAACAATAGACTTGTTTGTACATGGTTCATGTTGTACGTAACTTTTTCATCTTTAATCTCAATCGTTATTATTTAGATCAATGGATCATATTTTTTTAAGCTTATGTGGATTAATGTGATGGCTTGTTTGTCTTCTATCTTAAGTATATAATAGATAGATGAACGGTCATTAGTTACTAGTCTTCACATTTGAGTTGCATCATGCTAACGATACATTGGAAATAATCTTTGGTGCAGCGTAACTCCCGACAAGCATCGACTGATCCTTCTCCGTCTGCCACTTGCGCGACCGGTCCTACACCTACACCTACACCTACACCTCCGTGATGACGGTAAGTTTCCCAAGTGTTTTGCTTAATAGAGTTTTGTTGTGATGCCATGTTGTATCTACACATATCGTGCATAATGTGTGTATGTTTGAAATGCATTGTATGTGTGGGATTCGACACCTAGTCGTGTGCCTTTGGTAGCCTTCCATACAGGAAATGCCTCCTAGTGCTTCCATCGAGCCATGGTAGTTCGCTCTTGCTCCTAACACATGGATTGACCGGCATGTGTCCTCCTTTGCTCTCGTTCTGTCCCTACGGAAATGACACGCGGTGTATCACCAAGTCCTTGTAGCTTGCTATGACTTGGTTGCACTCGCTGATGACCGACACGTGCATTGCTTTGGGTCATGTATGCCCGTCTCCTCAGACGTTTGTGCCACCTTGGTTCTATGACTAGTCATGTCGGCCCGGGTTCTCTGCCATATGGATATTAGCGACATAATCATATACTTAGCATTTTTTCCTTCAAAATGACTCAATATGCTTAGCTAGCTCAAAAATGACATAATAAGCTTAATTAGCTCCAAAATGACATATTTAACCTAGGATAGCTCTAAAATGACCTATACTTAGCATTTTTCCTTCAAAATGACTTAATATGCTTAGCTAGCTTAAAAATGTCATATTTAACCTAGGATAGCTCTAAAATGACCTATACTTAGCATCTTTTCCTCCAAAATGACTTAATATGCTTAGCTAGCTCTAAAATGATATAATATGCTTAAGAAATGACATAGTTTAGGTCCTAAATGACTTCATATGCTTAGCTAGCTCCAAAATGACATAATAACCTTACTTAGCTTCAAAATGACCTATTCAACCTAGGCTAGCTCTAAAATGACCTATACTTAGCATTTTTTCCTCCAAAATGACTTAATATGCTTAGCTAGCTAAAAAATTACATAATAAGCTTAATTAGCTCCAAAATGACCTATTTAACCTAGGATAGATCTCAAATGACCTATACTTAGCATTTTTTCCTCCAAAATGACTTAATATGCTTAGCTAGCTTCAAAATGACCTATTTAACCTAGGGTAGCTCTAAAATGACCTATACTTAGAATCTTTTCCTCCAAAATTACTTAATATGCTTAACTAGCTCTAAAATGACATAATATGCTTAAGAAATAACATAGTTTAGCTCCTAAATGACTTCACATGCTTAGCTAGCTCCAAAATGACATAATAACCTTACTTAGCTCCAAAATGACCTATTTTACAGATATAAGTTGCATCATAATAATCTTTACATTTTAGTTGCATCATAATAATCTTCTTCTTCTAGTCTTCTTCTTCTAACTTTCTTCTTTCCCATTTTACAGATTTGCTTAAGATCACGGAAGCTTGGGTTGATGGAGTGCTTGTATTTAGTTTTTGTTTTGACCTTGTGAAACTTGCTACCTATGGATGAAACGTAATATTGATGAAACTATGTATATGTACGGATGAAACTTGCTACTATTGGTAACATGTGTTGGATACATATGTGTTCATGACTATTGGTAATATGTGTTGAATATGCTATATTGGTCATATAAATATATTTGTGTTTGATTTCTGTGAAAATGAATTGATATAAGAAAAAACAAAATTAAATGGGGCAATATAGTCACTTTGCCATCTGCTGGCAGATGGCAAAGAGCTTTGCCATCAGCTGGTAGATGGCAAAGAGGCCACGTGTCATCTACATGTAAAATTTGTGCGGCCTATTTGGGCTCTTTGCCATCTCGACAAATAGATGGCAAATCTCTTTGCCATCTACTGGCAGACGGCAAAGCATGCAGCCTTTGCCATCTGCTGGCAGACGGCAAAGAGCCTGCAGCCTTTGCCATCTGCTGGCAGACGGCAAAGAGCCTGCAGCCTTTGCCATCTGCTGGCAGATGGCAAAGTATGTCGTTAGCCTTCTAACGGGGCTAACCCCGTTAAGAGGCTTTGCCATCTGCCAGCAGATGGCAAAGCCACAGGCTCTTTGCCATCAGCCAGCAAAGAAGCCTTTACCGGCAGGGTTTCAGACGAACTATTTGCCATCTGCTGGCAGATGACAAAGCCTTTGCCATCCGCCGACCATGCCTTTGCCATCTGTCATGGCAGATGGCAGAGTGCCAGATTCCAGTAGTGATGTATGTGTAATGGAAGAGTAACCCATGAGCCTAATTCATTGTGCATTTGCAGTCCAAAGCAAATCTAAAACTATGCACAAATTTAGGGGGAGCTCTTGCTTATCACATACTTCTCAAAGCGACGATGTTATTGCTTATCACATCAATTACTAAAAAGGGGGAGATTGAAAGTGCAACTATCCCTAGGTGGTTTTGGTAATTCATAACAACATATAGCTCATTGAGCTAATGCTATTCCAAGACTATTATTTTAGGAAAGCTCAATGAATGGCATGGCATGGATGATGAAAGTGGATCCCTCAAAATACTAAGGACAAAGGATTGGCTCAAGCTCAAAAGCTCAAGAATCTTCATTTTACATTTTAGTGATCCAAGATCACATTGAGTCTATAGGAAAAGCCAATACTATCAAGAAGGGATGAGGTGTTGCTTAATGAGCCTCTTGCTTCATGTGCTTAGTGATATGCTCCAAAACCCTCAACTACTTTCCCACATCCACATATGACCTAAACCTAAAGCCAAAATCGGTCACACCGATTCTTTCTATCCGCGCCACCGATTCCAAAAGTCATAGCCACTGCCACAAACCCTAAGCAAATCGGTCTTATCGATAGGGATCACGGTCTCACCGAGATCGGGTTGCAATCTCACTATTTCCCTTCGAAACGTATTGGGCTAACCGAAGTGAGCGATCGGTCCCACCGAGATTGCAATGTAACCTCTCTGTTTCCTTTTTGTAACATTTCGGTTTCACCGAAAAGAGCAAATCGGTCCCACCGAGTTTATCTGACCAACTCTCTGGAAAGCTTATTACCAAATCGGTCTCACCGAGTTTGTGTAATCGGTCTCACCGAGATTACGTTATGCCCTAACCCTAACCGAATCGGCCTCACCGAGATGCATGTCAGTCCACCGAAAATCACTAACGGTCACTAGGTTTACTGAATCGGTCCAACCGAAGTTTAACGATTCGGTCCCACCGAGTTTGGTAAATTGTGTGTAACGGTTAGATTTTGTGTGGAGGCTATATATACCCCTCCACCTCCTCTTCATTCGTGGAGAGAGCCATCAGAACGAACCTACACTTCCAACTTAGCATTTCTGAGAGAGAACCACCTACTCATGTGTTGAGACCAAGATATTCCATTCCTATCATATGAATCTTGATCTCTAGCCTTCCCAAGTTGCTTTCCACTCAAACCCTCTTTCCACCAGATCCAAATCCTATGAGAGAGAGTTGAGTGTTGGGGAGACTATCATTTGAAGCACAAGAGCAAGGAGTTCATCATCAACACACCATTTGTTACTTCTTGGAGAGTGGTGTCTCCTAGATTGGCTAGGTGTCACTTGGGAGCCTCCGACAAGTTTGTGGAGTTGAACCAAGGAGTTTGTAAGGGCAAGGAGATCGCCTACTTCGTGAAGATATACCGCTAGTGAGGCAAGTCCTTCATGGGCTGCGGCCATGGTGGGATAGACAAGGTTGCTTCTTCGTGGACCCTTCGTGGGTGGAGCCCTCCGTGGACTCGCGCAGCCGTTACCCTTCGTGGGTTGAAGTCTCCATCAACGTGGATGTACGATAGCACCACCTATCGGAACCACGCCAAAAACATCCGTGTCTCCAATTGCGTTTGAATCCTCCAAACCCTTCCCCTTACTTTCTTGCAAGTTGCATGCTTTATTTTCCGCTGCCTATACACTCTTTGCATGCTTGCTGGAATTGTGTGTTGATTGCTTGACTTGTCCTAAAATAGTTAAAATCTGCAAATCTCTAAAATTGGGAAAAGGTTAAGTTTTTATTGGTCAAGTAGTCTAATCACCCCCCCCTCTAGACATACTTCAAGGTCCTACACCATTGTTGCCAGCCTGATGCCTCCCTTTTCCGAGTTCTTCTTCTCCGTCCTCCGCCATTACAAGCTACAAGTTCTGCACCTCCACCCCAACTTCGTTCTCCTCCTGGCGATCTTCGCCTACTATTGTGAGGCTCACGTTGGGGTGCAGCCCTCGGTGGCCCTGCTGCGCCACTATTTCTCCCTCCCGACCTCTCGTGGTTCCTTCTCTGTGTGTGGGAGCTTCGTCGCATACGGTAGCTCCATCGCCATTTCGAACCCCGGGAAGAGGATTGAGGGCTTCAGGAGCAAGTGGGTTTTGGTAGATGTTGGGCGCATCCACCCTCGGCTAATCTTGCCCACGGAGCACCCCATACACTCCGACGACTGGTCTCGAGTGGAGCTCGTGGACCCTCGTGCGAGGCCGGTGTTGGAGAGGATGGACATGGATCTGAGGCCGGCCAGCATGGCGGCGGCGAAGCTGACCGGCGCGTCGCTGCTGAGGGAATTCCTGGAGCACCAGCTGGCTCCGCTTCGTCAGTACCCGCTCCCGATGTGGAGGCCCCACCCGAGCCCTGCGGTCTTGGCCGACGAGGACCTGGCTGCGGTTCTCCAATCTTTGGTTGGGGGTGACGTGGCGAGGTTGGAGGGCGCTCCTACGCCCCTGTTCCTCCGCGATGACTGGGAGCAGGTTGTGCAGTCCATGCCCGTCTTCAATGGGGACGGGCCCGTGCCCGTGGAGGCTCCCGAGGAATCGGTGGACGTGTCCTCCGGAGACTCCAGCGAGGAGAAGGGAGAAGGGGAGCGGGAAGGAGGGCCCGACTCCGAGGCGACCGACGGAGAGTCGAGGGCTCCCCTCCCTCGGCGCAAGTCCCGCGTTCTCCGCCTCTCACCGGCGGCAGCGGCAGCGAGGATGATGATGATGAGCGGGGCAGCGGAGCTTGCCCCGATCCCGAAGAAGGACAGGACCGTCTTTGGTCCCCAGCAGGTCTGCCCGACATCGAGGCGATCCAGCGCGCCACCGCCTCCCGAGCTCCTTGAGGCTGATCCTAGTAGCCGGCTCTCGGGCTTCAAGTATGGCGGAGGTTGCTCGAGCTTCATGACGATGACCGATAAGTGCTCGATTCCTGTCTCATTTCTTGTTTTGTCGCTGAGGCTTGACGTCTGTATCTCTTGGTTAGGCTAGCACCCGCGGCAAAGAAGCTGAAGGGATCTCCTGAGATTCCGTCTGGGGCAGCGCCTCCGCCCCTGAAAGAAGGTGGCCGTGATGCATGAGCCTCTCCTGCTCGGTCATCCTTGCGAGGCCTGGTGGAGCTGGCTGGGGCGAGCTCATCCCCCATGGCCCAAGCGACTCCTGAGGTGTTCCTGCCTGACGCCACCGCCACAGCTGTTGGGGCGCAACAGGTCCCGCCTCAGGACACCGTGGTCACACTGCCGTCCTCTCCTCCTACTCCACCAACTGCTGTCTCTCCGACTCCTCCTACCGTTCTGGGTCGTCTTCTTCTTAAGCCCCGGACGATTCTTGGCAGGATCTTTTGGGCGCCGACCCTCGTCTGGTGGCCGGGCGCCTGGAGCTGGCTTCCGGCTGGATTCGTTCCGACGCTTCAATCCGGGCGGCGTTGGTCCAGGCCTCGACGGCTTGCGACGAGGAGAAGCAAGTTGTCCTTGGGGCGAAAGCTGCTCGCGACGCTGCCTTGGGGGAGGTAGCCGAGGTCCGAGGTCGCTGCAAGGCGCTGGAGAGCGAGCTGCAGGGCCTTCAGGACCAGCTCGCCAAGGAGGCCCGCCTTCGCCAAGAGCAGGAGGAAGGCATGAAGGCTCGCGAGGTGGCCGTCAACGATCGGGACGCCAAGCTCAAGAAGCGCCGTGAACGCCTAGGTGTGCTGGAGCAAGAGTTGGAGGCAAGGAAGGTCGAGCTGGACGGCAAGGCACGGGTCCTTGCCGAGGATAGCGTGGCCTTCGCAGACATGGAGGTGAGGGCTCGCACCTTGCTGAGGGAGCTTTATGATAACGGCCTGGAGAGCCCGCTGGCCGGCGCAGAAGACGGCCCCGCCAAGCTGCTTCCCTTCCTGGTTCGCGCTCTTGCGGATGTCGCCCTTGGCCTTGGCCCCACTACCGAGGCCGAGGCACGTGTCTTGTCTTCGATACCGACGCCGGGTCCTCACCCACGTCTACCTTCGTGATCCCAACGTCGACCTCGACGGCTTCTTTGGAGCCGGCGGCGAGCTTGCCGCTGCCTTCTTGAGGCCGTGAAGGGTCGTCGCGGAGGCTCTGCTGGGAAGTTCCGGGCCTTGACACCAAGTCAAGCGGGCGCTGCCAACCTCAAGGCTCCACAAGGCGAACCCGCTCCGCGCAGCTCCACCGCCGACAAGTGACTCCATTGTGGCTCATGTTCTGCTTTTAATTCCTGCACATGTATCATGCCTCGGGGAGGCGTTTAAACTTGCATTTGGTGTTGTGATAACAGTTATGGACTGTAATATTTGCTTTTTTGAATTCCTTGAAATTTGCGCTTCCTACTTGCTTATGTTCTCGCCGTGAGCCGGCCCCTTGCTCTCTCACGCCCGTTAGCCCCGACCGGAAACCGGGGCAGGACCAAGGAGTGAGGGCTACATGACAAGTCAGGCTCTGAGTCGCGATGCTCAGAGTCCCCTTGGCGCACGAACAACAAGTAGGGAGGTGAGATGTGGGTGGATCTACCGTTCTACGTCTGCAGAGCCAGGCCCCGCGCATACCTCAACCGCCGTTAGTCTTTCGGAACTAAGGAGTGAGGGGCTACGTGACCAGTTAGGCTCCTGAGTCGCGATGCTCAGGAGTCCCCCTTGACGCTCAAACGGCCTTCGTACCTTGGCTCCGCTCGGGGAGGGACGCGTGAACCCGGGCCCGAGGGGCCTGGCTGGGTGGCGTGCGTCTGGGCGTGACCCAGGCGCAGCCCCCGTGCCCAGCCCCCTCGCGCGGCACTCCCGAGGGGAGGCGTTGCGATGAGGCCAGACACTAAGCTCTGGGCTCCCTGAGGTTGATGCGGCCGGGGGCCACCCTCAGTTGTTTATCACCAGCGCGGAGCATAGCGCTTCCGTATGTGTACGGGCATAGCCGCTCCTCGGCAGTGTCGTCAGCCAGCGGGGAGCATGGTGCTTCCACTGGTGGGAGGGGCTCCCCTCGGGAGGATCCCCAGGCGTGTACAGCCCCATACGACACGTGGCTGGCACGGTAGGGCCTGATGAGGTGTATCTGGGCACCCGTGAGCCAGCGCGGGACTCACGGGGCCCTACCTCAAGGCGGGTTGCGCCTGGCATTGGGCCTTATCTTGTGATGTGTTCCTGCAGATTTGGTTAGATGCCGGCGCTCTACGTCCACGGGTCCTGGCCCTCGAGCTGGTCTCATCCGTCATTTGGTATGCCGTGTCACGATGCCGTGGACAAGGCTGAGGGTGAGGGCCGGAGAGCGATGGGAGCCCTGAGTCGCGATGCTCAGGTACCCCCCCCCCCTTAACGTGCAAGCGGTCGGCATGAACGAAGGGGAGGTGCCATGGATTGGCGTCAAATAACAAGCATGAGGGGTCGAACGCATGACCCGAAATAAACGCAAGAGGGATACATGCCGCCGGGTCTGGCACGAGCGACTTGGGGATGATGCAGCCGAGGCGCCCCAACAAGGTAAGCTAGGAACATGAAGTAAAGGGATACACGCCACAGGACGGACCCACGCTGCACAGGAATAATGCAGCCACAGGCGCTCCCACCGGAAATGAAACTTGAGAGATGTCACCTGGTAGCGTTGAAGACGAAAGGGTGTTGATGCAGCAGACTCGGTGGGCTGCGGGAGCCGATCCTCACGAGCCCCAGGCCCAGGGGCTTCGGGAGGCTCCGGAGGCGCTGGTGGCTCCTCGTGGACCATCTCCATCTCCGCCAGGGCTGCGGAACGCCTGGCCTCTTGAGCTTCCAGGATGCTCCTCATGAGGCGTTGGTACGTGGCAGCCGCGTTCGGCAGGCCGTAAGGCATGCGAACGTAGCTGTGGGGTGGACCTTCGTAGCGCCCCATTCGGGAGGGCCAGAGGCGCTCCTGAGAGGCGGCTCGGTTGAGCCCTGGTATGTCGATGCAGACGTGCAGCCCACCATCCTCGCCTGGATGGGGAGCCACGGCAGGCAGGCGGCGGCTGCCACTCATGACCCTTGACTCCAGCAGCTCCTGAACGATCTTGCTGACGAACTCCTGAGGGTTTGGCCCTCCTAGCCTTGCTCCTTCTTGAGGGAAACATGCTTCGAAACACGCCTCCAGGTGGTGCCCAAGCGCCTCCCTCGTGACCTTAGCAAGGTCGGTGGCCCTCGGGAGCCCCGAGCCCCGCCTGAGGAGGGCTCCAGCGCCGCTTTCCTATGCGATAGAAGGAGGTTCCCCTGGCGGTAGCGGACCACGAGGGGCCTGCCTCCTGAGGGGCCGGGCCGGATGATGTCTTCTTCTTCTTAGGAGCGGTCTCGGGAAGCCTCCTGCTTTTGCGATCCGGGTCCTCCAGTGATGCAGCCTGATAGGCTCGCTCCAGGGAGCACACTGCGTCTTTCTCTTCGTAGGGCACCGTGATGACCCCACCACTTCCTGGCATCTTGAGGACGTTGTAGCCGTGGTGGGTTACGGCCATGAACTTGGCCAGTGCTGGGTACCCGAGGATGGCGTTGGATGGCAGGCGAATGTGGGTGACGTCAAAGTCGATGAGCTCGGTGTGGTAGTTGTCGCGTCTTGCCAAGGTGACAGGAGGCGAACCTGCCCGATCGGGACTGTGGAGCCGTCGGTGACCCCGGAAGAAAGGCTTGGTTGGCTGGAGCTGATTGTAAGGCACTTGGAGATTGTTGAACATTTCCACGGACAGGACGTTGAGCCCTGCCCCGCAATCGATGAGGGTCTTGGTGACTAGCACGTTGCTGATGATTGGGGAACAGAGCATCGGGAGGACTCCGGCACGAGGAGGGAAAGGCGCCCTTCCTCAGCCCTGGCGCACTTGGTCGCCAAGTTGAACAGCTCCAAGGAAGTGCACAAATCTTCATGCATCGCCAGCTCCTCCTTCATCTTGACGTCGCGCACACCGTCGGAGAAGGCGGAGATGATGGCCTCGTCGGTCACCTTGGGAATCTTGAGGCGGGCGTTGTTGAAGCGTTGGATGTATTTTTGCAGGGTCTCCCCTGGCTGCTACTTGATGCAGCGCATGTCGCTCACGGCGGGTGGCCGGTCGCGAGTACCTTGGAAGTTGGCGATGAAGCGGCTACGCATCTCGTCGAGAGGAGATCGTGCGGGGCCAGGTTCAGGAGCCAGGTGCGGGCCCCGTCTTTGAGCGCCATGGGAAACCAGTTCGCCATGACCTTCTCGTCTCCGTTGGCGGCTTCGATGCCCAGCTCGTAAAGCTGGAGGAACTCCGCGGGGTCGGCCATACCGTCGTAGCGAGGAGGCAGGTCCGGCTTTAACTTGTCGGGCCACGCGACGCTGCGCAGCTCGGGGGTGAAGGCACAGCAGCCTGTTGTGGCCACGGGAGGCCTTGGATGACGAAGGGCTTGGTCTTGCGGGTCCCCTTGCGCTGCAGCTGGGAGCAGCGCGGGGTCTTGACATGCCGGGGCAGGAGCGTGGTCGCGACGAGCTGGAGCAGGGAGCACTCGGGCAGCTTCTTGCGGGCAAGGGACCTCCTGGCAGCTCTGCTCTTGCAGCTGGCGCTGGACGGGCGGGTTCCGCCCTAGGGACCACGCACCTTGGGGCAGGCGCTTTCTTGAGGGGAGGCGGCCGAGGCGCCCGGAGTTTCGTCGCCAGCAGGGCGGGGTTCTGCGGCCAGGACGACGGCGGCTGGGGAGCCTGCGGCGCGGACGAGCTCAGCGACGCGGTCGAGCCGCTATTCGTAGACGTCGTCAACGGGACGGTAGCGCAGTAGCTCGTTTGCCGCGATGAGCGCAGCTCGAGCCTCCATGGGCATGCGGAACGCGCGAGACGAAGAACCAGCCAGGGCGAGCGAGGGGGTAGCAGTCCGACCGTCTTGCCTCACGGAGGGATCCTAGGACGATGCTTGCTGCTCGTTCCCCGCCCGGGCCGATGGCGGCGTTAGCAAGCGACGAAGGAACGACGAGGGCGCCCGACGGGAGCCGTCGAAGCGGCGATGGGAAGCGAGAGCGGCTCGGCCTTCAGCAGGCCCGACGAGCGTCAGACATGGATGCGGGGGTCGACGGAGAACAGGGCGGCGGAAGACGAATTCCGGCGCGCCAAATGTTGGATTTAGGGTTCCGGCAGACCCTCGAGGTTCGAACACTCGGGTGCGCGCGGAATCTCGCCCTCTACCTACCTGTACCCCGTCGCATCTCTAAGATCTAAGCTACGAAAGGAACATCACAAGAGACACAGGGTTTATACTAGTTCGGGCCACCATTGTGGTGTAATACCCTACTCTAGTTTGTGGTGTGGTGGATTGCCTCTTGGGCCGGTGGTGATGAACAATACAAGGAAGAACAGCCTCGCGAGGGTCATTCTTGGCTGGTGCGATGAACTGCTAGGGGAGTTCGATCGCTTCTCTCTGTCTCTCGTTTGTTCCCTTGCTACCTTTCTGAATGTCTCTACCCTGTGGGTGGCTAGTCCTATTTATAGGCAGAGGCCTGGGCCTCTTCCCAAATATTGAGCGGAAGGGCGCCAACAATTGGCCATTTGAAGGGGAACATCTGGTACACTTATCCTGACTAAAGTCGGTCCTCGCTTGTCAAAGGCTCTGGTGATGACGCCGGCTTGGGCTCCTAGCGACTTCCTTCCTGCCGTTGGACTGGTCTTGGTCTTGTTGCACCAAAATGGACGCCTTTGCTTGATGCTCTCGCTGCGCTTGCTCCCTTTGCACCAAAGAGGAAAGGAGGACATTTGCCGCAGATGGCGCCCGCTTTGGCGCCCTTGGTCGTCATGGCTTGCGTCATGGGCACCTTGTGAGGTACCCCGCCTTGATTTCTCCGCCTCCTCGCGAGCCAGCCTGAGGAGGCCGTGCCTGAGGAAGCTCCATGTCGTCCGCCCCGCGAGGCTTGGCCCCTCGCGAGGGTCTTGAGCTTGTGTTGATGAAGATGGGCCGTGATGGGCCCCCCTTTGAGCCACGCCGCAGGCCGCAGGCAGGCAAGTGTGGGGACCCCCGTTCCCATAACGCCGACACTTTGGTTAGTAGGTTAGTCCCAAAAATAATATAAAAGTGTATAATAAAGCCCATTAAACATCCAAAACAGATAATATAATAGCATGGAACAATCAAAAATTATAGATACGTTGGAGACGTATCAAGCATCTCCAAGCTTAATTCCTGCTCGTCCTCGAGTAGGTAAATGATAAAAACAGAATTTTTGATGTGGAATGCTACCTAGCATATTTTTCAATGTTATTTTCTTTATTGTGGCATGAATGTTCAGATCCGAAAGATCCAAGATAAAAGTTTAATGTTGACATAAAAATAATAATACTTCAAGCATACTAACTAAGCAATTATGTCTTCTCAAAATAACATGGCCAAAGAAAGTTTATCCCTACGAAATCATATATTTTGGTCATGCTCCATTTTTGTCACACAAGAATGCTCTCATCATGCACAACCCCGATGACAAGCCAAGAAGTTGTTTCATATTTTAGTGATCTCAAACTTTTTCAACCTTCACGCAATATATGAGCGTGAGACATGGATATAACACTATGGGTGGAATAGAGTATAATGATGGGGGTTATGTGGAGAAGACAAAAAAGGAGTAAGTCTCACATTGACGCGGCTAATCAACGGGCTAGGGAGATGCCCATCAAATTGATGTCAATGCAAGGAGTAGGGATTGCCATGCAACGGATGCACTAGAGCTATAAATGTATGAAAGCTCAACAAAAGAAACTAAGTGGGTGTGCATCCAACTTGCTTGCTCATGAAGACCTAGGGCATTTGAGGAAGCCCATTGTTGGAATATACAAGCCAAGTTCTATAATGAAAAATTACCACTAGTATATGAAAGTGACAAAACAAGAGACTCTCTATCATAAATATCATGGTGCTACCTTGAAGCACAAGTGTGAAAAAAAGGATAGTAGCATTTTCCCTTTTGTTCATTTTCTCTTTTTTTGGCCTTTCTCTTTTTTTTGGCCTTTCTTCTTCCTTTTTTTCCTTTTTTTTATTTGGGATAATGCTCTATTAATGATGATTGTCACACTTCTATTTATTTACAATTCAATGATTACAACTCGATACTAGAACAAAATATGACTCTATATGAATGCCACCGGTGGTGTACCGGGATGGGCAATGAATCAAGAGTGACATGTATGAAAAATTATGCATGGTGGCTTTGCCACAAATATGATGTCAACTACATGATCATGCAAGGCAATGTGATAATGACGAAGCGTGTCATAATAAATGATACGGTGGAAAGTTGCATGGCAATATATCTCGGAATGGCTATGGAAATGCCATAATAGGTAGGTATGGTGGCTGTTTTGAGGAAGATATAAGGAGGTTTATGTGTGATAGAGTGTATCATATCACGGGGTTTGGATGCACCGCCAAGTTTGCACCAACTCTCAAGGTGAGAAAGGGCAATGCAGTGCATCGAAGAGGCTAGCAATGATGGAAAGGTGAGAGTGCGTATAATCCATGGACTTAACATTAGTCATAAAGAACTCACATACTTATTGCAAAAATCTACAAGTCATCAAAAACCAAGCATTACACGCATGCTCCTAGGGTGGTAGATTGGTAGGATAATACCATCGCTCGTCCCCGACCGCCACTCATAAGGATGACAATCAAAGAACACCTCATGCTTCAAATTTGTTACACAACGTTTACCATACGTGCTTGCTACGGGACTTGCAAACTTCAACATAAGTATTTCTCAAATTCACAACTACTAAACTAGCACAACTCTAATATCACCACCTTCATATCTCAAAACAATCATCAAGTATCAATTTTCTCATAGTATTCAATGCACTCTATGTGAAAGTTTTTATTATATCCATCTTGGATGCCTATCATATTAGGACTAATTTTATAGCCAAAGCAAATTACCATGCTGTTCTAAAGGACTCCCAAAATAATATAAGTGAAGCATGAGAGATCATAATTTCTATAAAATAAAACCACCACCGTGCTCTAGAAAGATATAAGTGAAGCACTATAGAAAAATTATTTAGCTCAAAAGATATAAGTGAAGCACAAAGAGTATTCTAATAAATTCCGATTCATGTGTGTCTCTCCCAAAAGGTGTGTACAGCAAGGATTTTTGTGGTAAACTAAAAAGCAAAGACTCAAATCATACAAGACGCTCCAAGCAAAACACATATCATGTGGTGAATAAAAATATAGCATCAAGTAAAGTTACCGGTGGACGAAGACGAAAGAGGGGATCCTTCCGGGGCATCCCCAAGCTTAGGCTTTTGGTTGTCCTTGAATTTTACCTTGGGGTGCCTTGGGCATCCCCAATCTTAGGCTCTTGCCACTCCTTATTCCATAATCCATCAAATCTCCTGAGCTCCGTTAGCGAAAGAAAACAAGCCACCACTTCAAGGTACTGTAATGAACTCATTCTTTATTTATATTGGTTTTAAAACTACTGCATTCCAACTTCTATATGGTTCAAACCCCCCCCCCCCCCCCCGATACTAGCCATAGATTCATCAAAATAAGCAAACAACACACAAAAAACAGAATCTGTCAAAAACAGAACAGTCTGTAGTAATCTGTATCAAATGCAAACTCTGTGTAACTCCAAAATTCTACGAAAATAGGATGACCTAGATAAATTGTTTATTGATATACTGCAATTGGAATCAGTATTTTATTACGTTCGGGTGCTTTTTAACAATTGTTTTCGTGAGCATAAAGTTTCTGACTTTTTTAGCAAGATCAAATAACTATCATCCATGAAGATCCTATAGGTTTTATTTGGCACAAACACTAATTAAAACATGAAACCAAATCTAACCAGAGGCTAGATGAATTATACTAAAAAGCAACAAAAAGCAAGGAACAAAAATAAAATTGGGTTGCCTCCCAACAAGCACTATCGTTTAACGCCCCTAGCTAGGCATTGATAATTTCAATGATGCTCACATCAAAGATAAGAATTGAAACATAAAGAGAGCATCATGAAGAATACATGATAAACACATCTAAGTCTAACATACTTCCTATGCATAGGCATTTTATATGCAAAAAAATTATCATAGCAAGCAAAAATTAGCATATGCAAGGAAGAAGAAAGATGTAACATCCCAAATTTTCAATTTGGAATGTTATACATAGGTCATTCATGCATATCATATTTTATTGCATTTTGCTTTCCGATCCTCGAAAATTCTAAGAAACTCAAGGACCCACGGAGGGAGTTGGGGATTTCACCGTTTTCATATTTGAATTTCCTCAAATATCGAAATAAGGATCATTTTGGTTTAATTATTTTTCCCCTCCAAAAATATTTCATATTAAAATATATAAGAGGAGATAATATGGCTTCTCCAAAATAAATGAAATACTAGAGGAAAAATGTTAAAATCAAATAAATAATTTTATTTGGATTTTATTGCTATTTTATTTGAATTAGAAAAATATAAATTTTTCCAAAATTGCATTTTAGGCCAAGAAAATGTTCACTAAGTTCTAAATATTCTATTTAGACGGTGAAAATTGTTTTTTGCATTTTTAGAATGTTTTAATATTTATTAGGATTTTTCTCGGCGGAATCTGTTTTTAAAAAAATCCTGAGCATGACTGGCCGCAGCCCAGTGCTTCCGTTCAGCGTCGCCTCCCTCAAGGCGTCGTGGCCGGCAAGACGGATGCCGAGGCAGAGTCCGAGCCGGACTCCACCTCAGGTCGGCCCCCTCCCCAAGCCACGCCGCCCTCCCCCTCCTATATATAGTGCCGCCCCCCCTCCCGCCACCTCTCACCATCGCCGCCGTTGCCAATAGCAGCAGCAGCGCCCGCCAGCCGCCGCCGCTTACCGTCGCCTGCGCCGTGCCTTTTGCCGCCGATGCGCCTCGCCTGCCTCGCCCGCCCGCACTTGACGCCGGGCCGCCCGACCGCGGATCTCACTGCCCCGCCGCCGCCATTGACCTCGAGCTGCCACCGTTTTTTGGTTTTTAGCTAAAAACCCCGGCTTTCTTAAAACCCTAGATCGGTTTATTTTTTTAGTTAGATCGGTTCGGTTTTTCACCGGTTTATTTATTTAGCGGACGTTCGTCCGTTGGTTCGTTTTAACAAACGTTGTTCGCCGTTTAGGTTCAGACAGCGAACGTTCGTTCGCTAGTCTTCTCTTTTTATTTTCTTTTTCGGCCAGGGACCTATCCACGATTATTTTTATCGCAGATTAGCCCCTGATCTTCAAACCCTCGTCGTTTCAAAACCGTTTTGTCCAAATCCAGTGAAACCAACGCCAAAATCTTCGTCTCGAGCCCCTCTTTCTATTTAATCAACTTGAACATGGTTTTGACAATTTAAAATTTGGTTTCAAGCAGATTTGTTTTCGATGCTCTTTTGACCGTAGTTTCAGTTCCATTGCTCCGACTCGGTTGATTCTTTTTGCAGATCGAATCTTTTTAGTTGAGTTTTCAGATTCGATCTTCTTATTTGAGTTTTACGCTTGCATCTATGCTTGAGTGCTTATGTATGCTATTGTTTGTTTGCGATAGAGTTTCCGGAGTGCGAAGCGTGCTACTACGAGTCACTAGGTTTTGCGGATCGTCAGTAAGGCAAGTAACACATTGATCATATTCTTTTCATACCCAGTTTTTATGCATTAGTTTCAATCCTCAAACATTGCATGATTAGGATGTGATTAACATGTGGGTATTGGGAAGTAGATGATGAGGTAGAACCTATTGCCCTCTTTATTATCAAACCCTGGGAGTTACTTCTACGTTATGCTTATGTTGCTATGCTATGCTCATAGACGTGGTTTGGTTTGAGAGATCCATGACAGATGTGAGTGTTTAATTTAATGGTTCAACTTAAGGTGGCAAATTTAATACGCATCTGGGTCGTTTGTTGGTTTGGGCACCTGGAGAATCCTGTGTTGTCCTAGGATATCCCGGAGTACCTGTGTGATCATCCTATGGTTCGCCACCCAGGCTCAAAGGTATCATAAGACTATTCATGCTAGAAACTTCCGTGTGCAGCCACAAGCTATTATGGGCTCTAGCATAGTTGAGTATGTTGCGTGACCTCTTTCAGTGGTGGGCTAGCAGATGTAGGGGAAAAGTGCGCAAACCTCTGCAGAGTGTACAAACTAATCATGGTTAGTCGTGTCCCCAGTTATGGACATCTTGAGTATCTGGTTCTTGAATTATCATGGGGATCTCATCACTCTAAATTAATTTGTCGGGTTGATAATTACTTTTAGTTGGGGATTGAGTTGGAGGAACCTTCTCAATGTTGTTCAACTACCATGATAGTTAAATAAAATATATTCCTTTGTTGTAGGAAAAAATTGGCTTTTTGCAAAACATTATAACAGTAGAGCCTCCACCAGCCATATATGCATGTAGTGATAGCATTTATCTTGTTCATTGCTCTACTGTGTTATCTTGCCAGCATATTCCATGTGCTGACCCGTTTTTGGGCTGCAACATATCATGTTGCAGACTTTTCAGACGAAGAGTAAGGTGTGCTAGGTCGTTGTCGTGCACTCAGCTATGCCGTTGGAGTTGATGGACTCACTTTATCTTCCAAGCCTTCCGTTGTTATCTTATTTAGATGGCCTTAAGCCATATTTATTGTAATAAGTTCTCTTTGGAGACTATCGATGTAATAAGTGTGTGATTGCTACTGTTATAAATCCTTCTAGTACTGTGTGTCAAAGCATTACCGATCCAGGGATGACACTTATGGACAGAGACTTGATCGTCTGAGGTCGGGTCGCTACAAGATGGTATCAGAGCACACGCTGAATGTAGGACACGACCACTAAGATGAGCTGTAGGTCACTCTTCTCTACTCATTTCTGACTCCTCACCATTTTCTACCCCATAGGATGGAGGACTCAAGGAACAAGTTTGCACAACCGGATGAAGACACCCCTTTTGGAAGACACTTGAAGGAAGTCACTAGGTACCTGAACATAGGAATACCAAGCTTCACCAGGACCTACACCACCACTTTACCAGAAGAGGAGCGTTGGATGATTCGAGTTCAAGTTCCAGGAAGGACATTTGCGCCAGTCACTGAGCCATAGATTTTTTCTTTGGTGCACCAACCTGGAGTCTAGGCAAGAGCATGGCAGCCCACATTGCTATGGGACGCATCAGAGAGGTCTACAAACAGGAGCTGAAGGACACCATTTACCAGATGTGTGGGAGCCGAGATGAGCAATGGGAGATGATCAGCACCAGGAGGGATAGGTCCATTGCAGCTTTCATCCAGGAGTTAAACCAACACATTCATCGCTAGGAGAACCAGATGTGTGCAAGCATGATAGATCTGAAGAAGGTGATGACCAGGAACATGGAGCTAGAAGAGGAACTCAAGTCTACATGCGACGGATACGAGGAAGAAATCGCAATACTAGTGGAGAAGAATGACGACCTAACGAGGAAGCTCGGAGTATTCATGGGAGACCCCGCGCCAGGAGGAGATGATGATCAATCCAAGGAAATTCATTCTGAAGACTACATCATCATCAACGACACTGACTCTGACCCCGACAGCAGTGATGATGATTACAAAGACGAAGCTGGAGCAGATATCATGGAGTCTTCCACAGATCAAAATTTCTAGTAGACCACCATATGATCAGTAGTATTCCCCCATGTAAATAGTATAGTCCGAGCACTGTAACAATAGTTAGATCGATTGTATGCCCTTGCTTGATTGATTGAGTGATATGATATGATTATGTGTTTGACTAATGTGCATATGGGTAGTGCTTTCCACTTAGACCTCAATCTATTCTAATCTCTTCCCTCTAAACCTGTCAGATGCCTCCGAGACGTGACACCGGATTTGCCTTCCCACTGAAGCTCACTCAGTTGATCCAACAGCAGAATGCCTTGATGCAGTTGTTAGTTCAGAACCAAGGCAACAACAATAACAACCCACCGCCACCACCTCCAGTTGACCACTTAGCCCATTTTCTGAGGTTGCAGCCGCCGGTGTTTTCCAGTAGCACCGAGTCGATAGTTGTTGATGATTGGCTACGCATGATTGGAAGGGAGTTGACCACCGCAGGTTGCATAGATGCTGAGAAGGTGCATTTTACCGCACATCAATTGGATGGATCCGCAGCCTCATGGTGGGAGAATTACACGGCCACTTTTCCTATAGCCAATGTCACTTGGGAGCAGTTTCAGCAAGCTTTCCGCACAACCCATGTCTCAACTGGAGCTATGAGCATGAAGAAACGTGAGTTTCGGAACTTACGCCAGGGGAATCGTACTGTGGCTCAGTACGTAGATGAGTTTAGTAAGTTATCTCGCTATGCCCCTGATGATGTGGCCACAGATGCCGCAAAGCAGGAGAAGTTTATGGAAGGGCTGAATGATGAGATGAGCATGCAGATGATGGTGGCAGCATTTAACAACTACTAGGAGTTGGTAGACAAGGCTCTTATGATTGAAGGGAAGCAGCAGCAGATAGAGAGCCGCAAAAGGAAGTATGGACAAGGGAAGTACAATTCAGGAGCTCAGCAGAAGCCTCGTTTTACCCCGAACTCGGGAGGATATACCCATAACCATGGAGGCCACACTCACAATGGAGGAAGTTCCCATAACCAAAATGGCCCCAAGAATGGGAATGGGAATGGAGCTGGCAACAATCAAAACCGCTCCAATCCAGCCACATCCGCAAAGAAGGACCTAAGTCACATTACTTGTTTCAAGTGCGGGAAGACTGGACACTATGCCACTGAGTGCCCCGAAGCAGAAGAATGGAAATGTCAATGGAAGCTCTGGGAAGAAGCCCAACCCTTTCAACAGGGGACAAGTGAACCACTTTAACATGGAGGAGGTTGAAGAGCAGCCAGACGCAGTTATCGGTAAGTTTTTGGTCAAGTCATTTACCGCTCTCGTTCTTTTTGATACTGGTGCATCGCATTCATACATTTCAAGGGGATTTGTGGATAAGTATAAGTTGCCCACCAAAGTTCTTAGGACACCTCTGTTAGTAAGCTCACCCGGAGCTGAGTATATGGCAAGCAGTGGATGTTTTCAGAAGCCATTAACCATAGGTAGCCATACCTTCCCCTCAGACTTTATAATTCTAGAGTCCCAAGGATTGATTGTGATTCTAGGCATGGATTGGCTGTCGATGTATGGAGGAAACATCGATTGCGCCAGTAAGTCGATTATGCTCACCACCCCGGAGGGAAAAAGGATCAAGTATGTATCCCGGCATGCGCCAAGGAGAACCCAAGTAAATTCCCTCTCAGGAGTTGTTCAAGAGGAAGTGCCTATAATGAAGTATTACCCGGATGTGTTTCCAGAGGAACTACCAGGCATGCCACCAGATCGACACATTGAGTTTTTGATAGAGCTGTTGCCAGGCACCGGACCGATATCAAAAAGACCATACCGGATGCCCGTGAATGATCTGGAGGAGATAAAGAAACGGATTAAGGAGTTACTGGAGAAAGGTTACATTCAATGAAGTTCATCGCCGTGGGGAGCCCAAGTGCTCTTGGTTGAGAACAAGGATGGATCGTTAAGAATGATTGTTGATTATCGTGCGCTGAATGAAGCAACGATCAAGAACAAATACCCACTGCCGATGATGAATGATTTGTTTGACCAACTGCAAGGAGCTAAATTATTTTTGAAGATCGATCTACGATCAGGATACCGCCAGGTGAAGATTCAGGAAAATTATATACCTAAGACAGCTTTCACTAGGAGGTACGGGCTATACGAGTATACGGTTATGTCATTTGGATTGACTAATGCCCCTGCCTATTTCATGAGTATGATGAATAAGGTGTTCATGGAGTTCTTGGATAAGTTTGTTGTGGTGTTTATCGATGATATTTTGGTATACTCGAAGAATGAAGAGGAACACAAGGAGCATTTGCGTTTAGTTCTCGAGAAGCTCAGGGAACATCAGCTGTATGCCAAGTTCAGCAAATGTGAGTTCTGGTTGAAGGAAGTTGGATTCCTTGGACATGTTATATCAGGAGAAGGTATAGCAGTAGACCCCACCAAGGTTAAGTCAGTCACAGATTGGCTATCACCCACCACAGTTGGAGAAATCCGCAGTTTTCTTGGACTCGCGGGATATTATCGGAGATTTATCGTGAATTTCTCTAAGATTGCGAAGCCCATGACGGAGTTGTTGAAGAAGGACACTAAGTTCAAATGGACAGAGGAATGTGAGGCCAGTTTTCAGGAGTTGAAGAAACGTTTGACTACAGCCCCAGTGCTGATTCTGCTAGATATACGCAAGGATTTCCAAGTGTATTGCGACGCATCTCGCTTAGGACTTGGAGGTGTACTTATGCAAGACGGAAGAGTTGTTTCTTATGCCTCATGCCAGCTTCGACCGCATGAGTTGAATTATGCCACGCATGATTTGGAGTTAGCAGCTGTAGTGCATGCACTCAAGACCTGGAGACATTTTTGTATTGGAAACCGTTGTGATGTGTACACGGATCATAAGAGTTTGAATTCCATTTTCACTCGGAAGGAGCTGAATCTCAGGCAGAGGAGATGGTTGGAGCTCATAAAGGACTATGATATGAAGCTGCATTATCATCCTGGAAAGGCTAATGTCGTAGCAGACGCTTTGAGCCGGAAGAGTTATGTAAGTACTCTCTTAACAAGAGGGTTGCCAAAGGAGTTAGCCGAGGATCTCAGGGAACTTCGTTTGGAGATTTTTCCTAGAGGTTTTGTTGCAGTGATGGAAGTTCAATCTTCATTGTTGGGAAATATACGGGAAGCTCAAAAGGATGACAAGGAAATTGCCGAGATAAAAGAGAGAATGAGCAAAGGAAAAGCCAAAGGTTTTCGTGAGGATGAGCATGATACCTTGTGGTTTGAGGACCGCGTATATGTGCCCGATAATGCAAAGATCAGGAAGTTAATACTTCAGGAGGCTCATGACTCGCCATACTCGATTCACCCCGAAAACACTAAGATGTATTTGGATTTGAAGGAGCGTTTCTGGTGGACTGGTATGAAGAAGGATATTGCCGAGTACGTAGCCATATGTGATGTATGTCAGAGAGTGAAGGCAGAACATCAGAAGCCACTAGGATTACTGCAGCCTATGCCGATACCTGAATGGAAGTGGGACAAGCTTGGCATGGATTTTATCACCGGATTATCCAGGACCCGATCGGGATTTGACTCTATCTGGGTAGTAGTGGATTGCTTGACCAAAGTGGCTCACTTTATCCCAGTGAAAACCACCTATACGAGTGCGAAGTTGGCCAAGATATATATGACCAGAATCATATGTCTGCATGGATTTCCGAGGACCATCGTATCAGATAGAGGAACACAGTTCACTTCAAAGTTTTGGCATCAGCTGCACCAGACTTTGGGGTTTAGTACAACCTTTCATCCGCAGACATATGGACAGACCGAGAGAGTCAATCAGGTTCTGGAGGACTGTTGAGAGCTTGTGCGCTAGATTATGGATCTAGTTGGGATGAGAATATGCCTTACGCGGAGTTCTCATACAACAATAGCTACCAGGCCAGTTTGAAGATGGCACCATTAGAGGCTTTGTATGGACGAAGGTACAGGACACCGTTGATGTGGGATGAAGTTGGAGACCTTCAGTTGTTTGGACCGGATTTGATCAAAGAATCAGAAGAGAAGGTTAAGCTGATTCGAGATAGACTGAAGGTAGCTCAGTCTAGGCAGAAGAGTTATGCAGACTCAAAACGCGAGGAGGTAGTCTATGGAGTCGGAGACAGAGCATATCTTCGTGTGTCACCTTTGCGAGGAGTTAAACGTTTTGGAGTCAAGGGAAAGTTAGCGACGAGATTTGTAGGACCATACCGAGTTTTGGAACGTATGTGAGAAGTAGCCTACAAGTTGGAGTTACCCGAAGGACTGTCAGGAGTTCATGATGTGTTTCACATTTCCCAGTTGAAGAAATGTCATGTAGAGATGGCCGATATCCCTCTGAGAGATACAATGCTCCTGGAAGCAATTCAGTTGGATAGTGATCTGACCTATGAGGAGAAACCAGTCAAGATCCTCGAGTTCGCTAGCCAAGTTACACGCAACAAGGTTGTCAAGTTTTGCCAAGTTCAGTGGAACCACAATGCCGAGGATGAAGCCACCTGGGAATGAGAGGATGATCTACGGAAAGACCACCCACACCTATTTTCTAGCCAACCCGAATCTCGAGGACGAGATTCATCTTAAGGGGGTAGGTTTGTAACATCCCAAATTTTCAATTTGGAATGTTATACATAGGTCATTCATGCATATCATATTTTATTACATTTTGCTTTGCGATCCTCGAAAATTCTAAGAAACTCAAGGTCCCACGGAGAGAGTTGGAGATTTCACCGTTTTCATATTTGAATTTCCTCAAGTATCGAAACAAGGATCATTTTGGTTTTAATTATTTTTTCCCTCCAAAAATATTTCATATTAAAATATATGAGAGGAGATAATATGACTTCTCCAAAATAAATGAAATATTAGAGGAAAAATGTTAAAATCAAATAAATAATTTTATTTGGATTTTATTGCTTATTTATTTGAATTAGAAAAATATGCATTTTTCCAAAATTGCATTTTAGGCCAAGAAAATGTTCACTAAGTTCTAAATATTCTATTTAGACAGTGAAAATTGTTTTTGGAATTTTTTGAATCTTTTTAGTATTTATTAGGATTTTTCTCGGCGGAATCTATTTTAAGAAAAATCCCGGACCGCACTGGTCAGCCCAAACCCGCCTGCTTCCTCACATGCCTCCCTCGTCGCGCCGGCTGTCAGCAAGACGGACGCTGGAGGCAGAGTCCGAGCGGACTCCACCTCGGGCCCCCTCCCAAGCCATGCCGCCCCACCTATATATAGTGCCCCCCGCCTCTCACCATCGCGCCATGTAAGAAGAAGAAGGCCACCCACAGACGCCGCCAAGACTCGCCTCTGTCTCGCCCGGCCGCCAAGATGCCGCCCGCCACCGGATCTCGCTGCCCCGCCGCCGCCCTTGACCTCGAGCCGCCACCGGTTTTTTTTGTTTTTAGGTAAAAACCCCGGTTTACTTAAAAACCATAGATCGGTTTATTTTTTTTAGTTAGATCAGCTCGGTTTTTTGCCGGTTTATTTATTTAGCGGGCGTTCGTCCGTTCGTTCATTTTAACGAACGTTGTTTGCCGTTTAAGTTCAGACAGTGAACATTCGTTCGCTAGTCTTCTCTTTTTATTTTCTTTTTCGGCTAGGGACCTATCCGCGATTATTTTTATCGCAGATTAGCCCCTGATCTTCAAACCCTCGCCGTTTCAAAACCGTTTGTCCAAATCCAGTGAAACCAACGCCAAAATCTTCGTCTCAAGCCCCTCTTTCTATTTAATCAACTTGAACGTGGTTTTGACAACTTAAAATTTCGTTTCAAGCAGATTTGTTTTCGATGCTCTTTTGACCGTAGTTTCAGTTCAGTAGCTCTGATTTGATTGATTCTTTTTTCAGATCGACTCTTTTCAGTTGAGTTTTCAGATTCGATCTTCTTATTTGAGCTTTACCCTTGCATCTATGCTTGATTGCTTATGTATGCTATTGTTTGTTTGCGATAGAGTTCCCGGGGTGCGAAGCGTGCTACTACGAGTCACTAGGTTTTGCGGACCGTCAGCAAGGCAAGTAACACATTGATCATACTATTTTCATACCCAGTTTTTATGCATTAGTTTCAATCCTCAAACATTGCATGATTAGGATGTGATTAACATGTGGGTATTGGGAAGTAGATGATGAGGTAGAACCTATTGCCCTGTTTATTATCAAACCCTGGGAGTTACTTGTACGTTATGCTTATGTTGCTATGCTATGCTCGTGGACGTGGTTTGGTTTGAGAGATCCATGACAGATGTGAGTGTTTAATTTAATGGTTCAACTTAAGGTGGCAACTTTAATACGCATCTGGGTCCATTGTTGGTTTGGGCTCCTGGAGAATCCAGTGCTGTCCTAGGATATCCCGGAGTACCCGTGTATTCATCCTATGGTTCACCACCCAGGCTCAAAGGGATCATAAGATTATTCATGCTAGAAACTTCCATGTGCAGCCACAAGCTATTATGGGCTCTAGCATAGTTGAGTATGTTGCATGACCTCTTTCAGTGGTGGGCTAGCAGATGTAGGGGAAAAGTGCGCAAACCTCTGCAGAGTGTACAAACTAATCATGGTTAGTCGTGTCCCCGGTTATGGACATCTTGAGTATCTGCTTCTTGAATTATCATGTGGATCTCATCACTCTAAATTAATTTGTCGGGTTGATAATTACTTTTAGTTGGAGATTGAGTTGGAGGAACCTTCTCAATGTTGTTCAACTACCATGATAGTTAAATAAAATACATTCCTTTGTTGTAGGGAAAAATTGGCTTTTCGTAAAACATTATAACAGAGGAGCCTCCACCAGCCATATATGCATGTAGTTATCGCATTTATCTTGTTCATTGCTCTACTGTGTTATCTTGCCAGCATATTCCACGTGCTGACCCGTTTTCGGGCTGCAACATATCATGTTGCAGACTTTTCAGACAAAGAGTAAGGTGCGCTAGGTCGTTGTCATGCACTCAGCTATGCCGTTGGAGTTCATGGACCCACTTTATCTTCCAAGCCTTCTGTTGTTATCTTATTTAGATGGCGTTAAGCCATATTTATTGTAATAAGTTCTCTTTGGAGACTATCGATGTAATAAGTGTGTGATTGCTACTCTGTTATAAATCCTTCGAGTACTGTGTGTGTCGACATTACAGATCCAGGATGACACTTATGGGAGAGAGACTTGACCAAATGCAGAGGCGAATTAGTTACAAAAGAGATGATTGCAATCTCAACATGATGAGAGGTAATTTAGTAAGATAAAAATTTCTACAACCATAATTTCCTCTCTCATAATAATTACATGTAGGATCATAGGCAAATTCAACAAAATAGCTATCACATAAAGTATTTTCAACATGATCCACATGCATGCAAAGTTGACACTCTTCCAAAATAGTGGGATTAACATTAACTAAAGTCATGACCTCTCCAAACCCACTTTTATCAAAAATTCCATAAGATTGAACATTCTCCAAATATGTGGGATCTAAAGTTGTCACTCTTCCAAACCCACTTTCAATATTATTGCAAATACTATTATCATTCTCATATTCATCATGGGGTTTAAATAAATTTTCAAGATCATAAGAAGAATCACCCTAATCATGATCATTGCAACAAGCAGTAGACATAGCAAAACTAGCATCCCCAAGCTTAGGGTTTTGCATATTATTAGCACAATTGACACAAAGAGAGTTTATAGTAAAATCATTGCAATCATGCTTTTTATTAAAAGAGCTATCGTGAATCTCTTCATAAATTTCCTCTTTCAACACTTCATCACAATTTTCAGATTCACGAATTTCAAGCAAAACCTCATAAAGATAATCTAGTGCACAAAACTCACTAGCAATTGGTTCATCATAATTGGATCTCTTAAAAAGATTAGCAAGGGGATGAGGATCCATAAACTTTTAGCAAGCGAAGATGCAAGCAAAAAGAAGGCACATGGTAACACAAGATCGAACGGAAAAGAGGGCGAAGAAAAAGGCAAAGGTGAAGTGGGGGAGAGGAAAACGAGAGGCAAATGGCAAATAATGTAATGCAAGGGATAAGAGTTTGTGATGGGTACTTGGTATGTCTTGACTTGTGCGTAGACTCCCCGGCAACGGCGCGAAATCCTTCTTGCTACCTCTTGAGCCTTTGCGTTGGTTTTCCCTTGAAGAGGAAAGGGTGATGTAGCAAAGTAGCGTAAGTATTTCCCTCAGTTTTGAGAACCAAGGTATCAATCCGGTAGGAGACTACACGCAAGTCGCCTCGTACCTACACAAACAAATAAGAACCTTGCAACCAACGCGATAAAGGGGTTGTCAATCCCTTCACGGCCACTTGCAAAAGTGAGATCTGATAAAGATAGTAAGATAAATATTTTTGGTAATTTTGTAATAAAGATTGAAAGTAAAGATTGCAAAGTAAAATAGATTGTAAACTTATATGATGGAAAATAGACCCGGGGGCCATAGGTTTCACTAGTGGCTTCTCTCAAGATAGCATAAGTATTACGGTGGGTGGACAAATTATTGTCGAGCAATTGATAGAAAAGTGCGTAGTTATGAGAATATTAGGCATGATCATGTATATAGGCATCAAGTCCGCGACAAGTAGACCGAAAAGATTCTGCATTTACTACTATTACTCCACACATCGACCGCTATCCAGCATGCATCTAGAGTATTAAGTTCATAAGAACAGAGTAACGCATTAGGCAAGATGACATGATGTAGAGGGATAAACTCAAGCAATATGATATAAACCCCATCTTTTTATCCTCGATGGCAACTACACAATACGTGTCGTTTCCCTTTACATCCTTTGGGATCGAACAGCAAGATTGAACCCAAAGCTAAGCACTTCTCCCATTGCAAGAAAGATCAATCTAGTAGGCCAAACCAAGGTGATAATTCAAAGAGACTTGCAAAGATAACAAACCATACATAAAAGAATTCAGAGGAGATTCAAATATGTTCATAGATAATCTTGATCATAAACCCACAATTCATCAAATCTCGACAAACACACCGCAAAAAGAATTACATCGAATAGATCTCCAAGAAGATCGAGGAGAACTTTGTATTGAGATCCAAAGAGAGAGAAGAAGTCATCTAGCTAATAACTATGGACCTGAAGGTTTGTGGTAAACTACTCACACATCATCAGAGAGGCTATGGTGTTGATGTAGAAGCCCTCCTTGATCGATTCCCCCTCCGGCGGGGCGCCGGGAAAGGCCCCAAGATGGGATCTCACAGGTACAGAAGGTTGTGGTGGTGGAAATAGGTGAAAGAAGTCGGTCAGGGGATCCACGAGGGGCCCACGAGGAAGGGGGGCGCGCCTACCCCCCTGGGCGCGCCCTCATGCCTCGTGGTCTCCTCGTTCCTTTCTTGACGTCCATTCCAAGTCTCCTGGATTGCGTTTATTCCAAAAATCACTCTCCCGAAGGTTTCATTCCGTTTGGATTCCGTTTGATATTCCTTTTCTGCGAAACACTGAAATAGGTAAAAAAACAGCAATTTGCACTGGCCTTTGGTTAATAGGTTAGTCCCAAAAATAATATAAATGTGTATAATAAAACCCATTAAACATCCAAAACAGATAATATAATAGCATGGAACAATCAAAAATTATAGATACGTTGGAGACGTATCAGAGCCCTGTGCCAGTTTCTGTTTTTTCCTTGTTTTTGAGCTTCGCAGAAAAGGAATACCAAATGGAGTCCAAACGGAATAAAACTTCACGATGATTTTTCTTGGACCAGAAGACACCCAGGAGAATTGGAGTTCAAGTCAGAAGAGCCAGGAGGCAGCGTTAAGGGTGGAGGGCGCGCCCAGGGGGTAGGGCGCGCCTCCTACCTTCTGGGCCCCTCGTGAACCCCCTGACCTTGTTCTGCCTCCTATATATTCACATATATTCCCAAACCACCAAAAGAATCCACGAAAACACTTTTCCACCACCGGAACCTTCTGTTCCCATGAGATCCCATCTTGGGGCCTTTTCCGGCATCCTAACAGAGGGGGATTCGATCACGGAGGGCATCTATATCAACTCTATTGCTCTTCCGATGAAGCGTGAGTAGTTTACCTCAGACCTACGGGTCCATAGCTAGTAGCTAGATGGCTTTTTCTCTCTCTTTGATTCTCAATACCATGTTCTCCTCGATGTTCTTGTAGATCTATCCGATGTAATTTTCTTTTGTGGTGTGTTTGTCGAGATCCGATGAATTGTGGATTTATGATCAGCTTATCTATGAATATTATTTGAATCTTCTCTGAATTATTATATGCATGATTTGTTATCTTTGTATTTCTCTTTGAATTATCAGTTTGGTTTGGCCAACTAGATTGGTTTTTCTTGCAATGGGAGAGGTGCTTAGCTTTGGGTTCAATCTTGCATGATTTCACCCAATGACAAAGTAGGGGTAGCGAGACACGTAATATTGAATTGTTGCCATCAAGGATAAAAAGATGGGTTTACATCATATTGCATGAGTTTATTCCTCTAGATCATGTCATCTTACTTAAGGCGTTACTCCATTCTTTATGAACTTAATAATCTAGATGCATACTGGATAGCGGTCGATGTGTGGAGTAATAGTAGTAGCTGCAGGCAGGAGTCAGTCTACTTGACACAGACGTGATGCCTATATTGCATAATCATTGCCTTGGATATCTTCATAACTTTGCGCTTTTCTATCAATTGCTCGGCAATAATTTGTTCACCCACCGTATTATTTGCATTCAAGAGAGAAGCCTCTCGTGAAACCTATGTCCCCCGGGTCTATTTTCCATCATACTAGTTTCCGATCTACTATTTTGCAATCTTTTACTTTCAGATCTATAAACCAAAAACCTCTAAAATATTTTATCTTTTGTTTAGTTTTATTTATCTATCTCTATCAGACCTCACCTTTGCAAGTGACCGTGAAGGGATTGACAACCCCTTTATCGCGTTGGGTGCAAGTGTTTGATTGTTTGTGCAGGTATTGGTGATTTGTGCGTTCTTCTCCTACTGGATTGATACCTTGGTTCTTAACTGAGGGAAATACTTATCTCTACTTTGCTGCATCACCCTTTCCTCTTCAAGGAAAAAAACCAACGCAAGCTCAAGAAGTAGCAGTTTCCTAACCATAGACATGAGTTGTCATTTGATAACAGGATCACATCATTAGGAAAATGATGTGATGGATAGACCCAACCGTAAGCTTAGCAACAGACCGTATCGCTTAGTTATTTGCTATAGATTTTTTCATGTCAAGTATTTGTTCCTTAGACCATGAGATCATGAAACTGTCTGACACCGGAGGAATACTTAGTGTGTATCCAAACATCACTTCATAAAGGTGCCCTACAGGTATCTCTGAAGGTGTTTGTTGGATTGGCGTGGATCAAGACTAGGATTTGTCACTCCATATGATAGAGAGATATCTCTGGGCCCTCTGGTAATACAACATCACAAGAATCTTGCGAGCATGTGACTAATGAGTTATTCATGGGATCTTGTATTACGAAACAAGTAAAGAGACTTGCCGTAACGAGATTGAACTAGGAATGGAAATACTAACGATCGAATCTCGGGCAAGTAACAGATTGCTGGACAAAGGGAATAACATACGGGATTAACTGAATCCTTAACATCGTGGTTCAACCGATGAAGATCTTCGTGGAATATGTAGGAACTAATATGGGCATCCAGGTCCTGCTATTTGTTATTGACCGGAAAGGTGTCTCGGTCATGTCTACATGACTCTTGAACCCGCAAGGTCGCACGCTTAACGTTCGATGATGCTAGAGTAGAATTTGTTTAAAAGTTGTTCGGAGTCTCAGATGAGATCCCAGACATCATGAGGACCTCCGGAATAGTCCTTAGGTAAACATTTATATATGGAAAGTCTTTTTTTGGATTCCAAAAAAGCAGTTTTTCGGTATTGTACCGGGAAGCTTCCGAAGGATTCTGGAGGGTCCGGAAGTTCACAACTGGGTCCACCACGTCCCGAGGGCCAGCATGGGATAAGGGGAGGTGCCCTGGCCTCTTTGGACTGGGCGCACGAGCCCTAAAAACACATGCGGTCAAGGGGGAAAGAGTCCCAGCTCCGTACGTCGGAAGGGGAGAAGGACTAGGAGTACAACTCTTCCCCCTTGGTGCGCCAGCCATATGAGGTGGAGGGGCTGGACTCCTAGCCCTCCCATGCAAATAAATAAAGGGGAAGGGGTGCAACAAATCTCCCCAACAGATTGGACTTGGCTGCTGCCCCATTTCTCCCTCCCGGCATAATCCTCATCCCTAGTTTTTCGCTTAGCGAAGCGTTGCCGGAATTCCACCACCACCATCACCACCATGCCATCGTGTTGTTTGTGATCCCATCTACACCTCCGCCCTCGCTTGCTGGATCAAGGAGTCGGAGACATCACCGATCCGCACATGTGCTAAACCCAGAGGTGTCGTCCGTTTGGCACTAGATCGGTTTGGATCATGATCGGATCGCGAAGAGTATGACTACACCAACCGCGTTTTATACGCTTTCGCTTTTGGTATACAAGTGTATGTAGACACACTCTCCTCTCGTTGATAAGCATCTCCTAGATTAGATCTTGGGTGTTCATAGGATTTTTATTTCATTTTCATGCAACCTTCCCCTTCAAGAAGAGCTTTGGTGGCCATCCAAAGGATTATCCAAAATATCCTTTCGGGAGGACAGATTCTTCGCCCTATTCTTCCTCTCCTTTCGGTGAGTGGAGTTGGGCTGAGAGGAAGAACTCTGAGGATCTACCGATATCGTATCCGAGGCATCTCCCTGGAAAGGCAAGTTCTTCGTCCTTGATCTGCGTCGCGCCTGAGGTATCCTCTCAGGAAAACATACTTTTAGTCATGTTCTTCCTCTCCTTCCCTCTTACCGGACCCTCGGCTAGAAGTCTTTCAGGTATGGGAATCCTGGGATGGGGACTTCATCTTCTCGGCCCGTACGCGCCAAACCTATGTCAAGTAGAGATGCAGTCAACCACCATATAATAAAGAGAGGCGGGTTGTGAAAGAGAAACTCGATTGAGATTAACATGAAATCACCTCAGCGATAGGAAGGTGTCGGTGTATAAAAGTAGGGGCCTTCTGTACCCCTTTACTTGTGCACGGGCAGTTGTAGCCACGCCTACGGCCGGGCTTGGCGGGGTAGAGGGAGGAAAGGTACAAGGCTGACGAGGCATGACTCAAGCCAGAAGCATGAAGAGCAAAGGGGCAAGGTCGATTTCCCCGGCAAGACCCTTGCCGGGGCGGCCTACACAGCCCAGGCAAGAGCATTGCCGGGGCAACTTGCCCAACACCAGCAAGGCCGCCACCCTTGAGCCTGAGAGTCCTGACACCATCGACAAACATCAAGACCAAGGCTTGGGGGCGCCTGCGTGGTGGCATGCAGATCTTTGTGAAGACCAAAGGCCTGCAAATATAGATGGGAACCAGAAGACAAGGACACCCGACGAGATCCTTGCTGGGAGGCCCCGGCAAGATCCTTGTCGGGGACGCCCACAAGACCTCGGCAAGACCTTTCCGGACCCCGGCAAGACTATTGTCGGGGACATCTGCGGGGGCCACAACCAGACCCGCACCTGCCAAGGATTCGCTGACCCACGACCGTTCCGACGCGGCAACCAGCCTGCCAAACTAGGCACGCACCTACGTGGCAGCAAGGAACCTCTAGGCCAACCAGTCGAGCACCTGTGTGGTGGCATGCGGATCTTCGTGAAGACCCTGCCACCGCACCAGCGCAGCAGCCAGCCAGCCTGCATGGCGCTGCATGCCTCATCAGCTTGGACGCGTGTTAAAGCAAGGCGAGGCGGCGATGGACGGGACGAGCTTCATTGCCGTCCATGAAAGCAAGAGGACACGTAGGAAGCACATTAAATGCGTTTGTCCCGTGATGTCAAGCAATAAGCTTGTACGCTGTAGATGCTTTCCACCTCCTGTGTGCCCCTATGGCGACCCCTTTGACATATAAAAGGAGGCTCGAGGCGTACTGAGGGAGGATTCGGACTTTTTGAACTGGGTGTGCATTGCAGCTAGTTCAAGAGCTCAAGAACACCAAATAAACACCAAAAGCAGGACTAAGGTATTACGCGTAGTTTGCGGCCCGAACCTGGGTAAAAATCCCCGCGTTGATCTTCTAGACCCGCTCTTTACGCAGCTCCGCGCCCCGCCAACCGTAGTAGGGATTCCCTGTGATCCCATAGGTGTCGTTTCCACCGACATCCTTGGCGCGCCAGGTACGGGCGCGAGCTGTAAAAATCCGGTTTTGAAGCCCACGCATCGACTCCCTCATCGGGATGGCTCGAGAGAAGAAGGCGACGTCGATCAACCACGCTCTGGTACCATCCGCAGCCGCAACAGTCATCCGCGTGGCGACGGAAAAGCTAAGTCACGCAAAACCTTGAGCAATTTCTTTGTTCTATAAGGTTACTCTCCTCGAAAGATCTTGTTCCTTGTACGGAAAACCTGTGCGCAATGGAACCCTTCCGCTATCGGCGACGCCCTTGTTCTGTTTCGAGTCCGCTCAATAGTTCAAGCGGTCGCGCTGAGAACGGCAAGGTGGTTTGTCCAGCAGCAAGCGCCCCCTGGCAGGCTGCTAAGGATCCATCCTCAAAGTGCCATAGCATGGGTTTACGTGCCGGCAAACCTATGCAACTAGGCAGAGGGTGTGTACATACAAGGAAAGATCGAACAGGAAGATAGCATGCTTCATTTCAAAGTACTGCAGAGTTATATTACATCAACAGTTGTTGCGGTTCTAACTTAAGATAAAAATGTCTTGGTCATGAACTCGCATCGGCGATGAGAAACGGGGTGCCTAGTCCCGGCGCTGGCCCTCCACCCTCTTGACTCCATCGACACAGCTGATGATGGGCTCGATACGCTCTTCGAGTGCCATGAGGTCCGCATCCTCCGGCAAGCTCTCCAGCGCGTTGGCGAAGTCGACGTTGGGGTTCCAGAACGCCACCTTGGTGAGCACCTTGGTCAGGGCGCCCCGGTAGAGCTTCCGGGCCTCGTTGGCTAGATAAGCTGCTCGATTGGAGCGGAGCTGTTCCAAGGCGTCGAGGATGTGCTTGAAGAACAAGGTCAGCCTAGCGTTGGGGCTTACATTCACCTCCTCGGAGAACCTGACGTCTGGCATGCCCATGACGACTAGCTGGGTGGTGAGCTTCCCCGCGACGACGATGAGGCGGCCGATCCAGAGGTTTACGCTCTTCATGTAGTCCTCGTGGGCAGTGGCGTCATTGCTCCGCAGCTGCCTCTCGTCCTCTAGGGCCTTGTTCAGGGTCTCCTCGCGAGCCCTGGCCTCCAAAAGCATCCCCTCCAAGCAGTCTAGTTTCAGCTTCAGATCGTTGATGGAGTCGTTGGCCTCGGAGAGCAGCTTGGCCTTGTCAGAGATGGCGACCTGCGAATCCGCCAGGGTGCGGTTGGCTGTGTCCCTCTCCTCCGTCAGCTCCCAAGATCTCCTTTTTTAACCCATCCTCCTCCAGCTCCAGCTTCTCCACCTTGCCGGCGTGGTCCAGGGCCAGAACATCAAGTCCGTCCTTGTGCTTCCACTCCAGCTCCTGGGTCCGCTACGCGATGATCTTCTCGATTTCCTCGTCCTTTCCGCGGAGCGTGGCGGCAAGCGCCTGCTCGCGGGTAACGAGGTCTTCCTCCTGGGTGTCCAGTAGAGCCTGCTTCTGCAGCCGGGCAGCTTCGTCCTTGGCGGCCTGCTCTTTCGCCGCCTCCTGGGTCTTCTCGATATCGGCCTACTTCCGGACGAGCTCCCGCTTGCGCTCATCCAGCTCACCCTGGGCAGCCCTCGGTTCCTCCCGGGCCTCGCCAAACCAAACCTGCGTTTGAGCGACGCGCTCCTCAAAATCCGCCTTCGCCTTGTCCACCGCTGCCATCCTGGATTTCACTTTATCTTGGCGGGCACGGTGGAGTGCCTGGAGCTTCTGAAAGTTGGCTCCCATGGCTCGGAGAAGCTACTCCTCTTGGGAACCGCCGCCGCCAGTGATCGGTTCGTCAACAACTTGGAGCCCGGCGGTGGCGAGTGCCTCGTCCTCAAACACCTCCCCTTCGGCTGGCGCTTTGGTGCTCGTCGTCCCTGGGAGGTGGACGAACAGGTCGTCGCCCACCTTAGGTACTTGCCCGGGGCGGGAGCTGCAGGGGAGGGAGGTTGGTCGTTGGCCACCTCCTCCTCGATGGGCTCCTTGGTGGCCTCCCCGGCAGGCCCCTTGCCGGCCTCGCTGGTCTCCCCGGCAAGCCCCTTGTCGGCCTCCTCAACGACATACTTGGTGGCTTCCCCATCCGCGATCTTCACGGCCTCGGCTTCAGCATCCTTGGCGACCTCCTCGTTGACGATGTCGATATCTTCCTGGTCCGTCGAGGGAGGGTCTGGAAATGAGAAAGGAGAATGAAACGAGGCCAAAATAAAGGTCCAGAACAGAAAAAAAATAAAGGGACGGGAGGCAGGCCGCTTACCCGTGCCAAGTTGAGAAGAACTGGTTCCCTCCCCGCCAATGCTCGTGGCCGGGACGGAGCTGCCAGCACCCAAGCTCGCCTCCTCTTCCTCCGTGCGTGTGGGCTCGGCGGTGGATGCCCTTGCCAGGGACGCCCCTCCGAGCAGTGTGGTCAATGGGGACGGCGTGTTGGGGCGGTCCTCAGTGGCTCCTCCTGTTGCCGCTCTCCTCCTGCAAACCCGGCAAGGTCAGCACCAAGGATTCATGCCCCAACGCCAACCAATGAGGAGTAAGTAATGAACTCACGCTGGGGGCTGAAGCGGGGGCTGCGTCGAGGGCTGTTGTCCGGGCTGATCTCCACCAGCACCGACGTGCGCGGGGTGCTCGCCGGGGCTTGTCACTCGTTGAAGCCTTGGACCTCTTCGCCGCCCTCTGGGCCAGCGTCTCTGTGTCACTGCAAGGATGAGATCATGTCAGGGAAGATGGCACAGGCTAAGGGTCAGAAATGACGAAGGGCGAAGTGCTTACTCGTCCTCCTCCTCTGGCCTCCTCTTCCTCTTCAGGCTGAAGGACCCGAGGTTGAAATATGCCTCCGGGGTGTCATCCGAAGGAGGGGGAGAAGGGGATGGGGTCCTGCGCCGCTTCGACGACGAGGAGGCGGTGGCCGATGCCTTCTTCGCTGCCGCAGCCTTCGTCTGGCGCACGGGCTGCGCCTTGGCCTATTGCCGCTGCATAGTCCTGCCGGGGCGGACCGGCTCGCCAGAGCTAGCCCGCCGCAGGACGCATTTCCTCCCTGCGGCCAAGGAGTCGTCCGCCTCAGTCTCCTCTTCGGCCGACTCCTCGACCGCTTCCTCGACAAGGGGGGGGGGCCCGGCGCCGGCGCCGCTGGCTTCCCCGGTAGACCCCTCCCACTCGGCGAGCTCTTTCTCTTCTGCGGCCGTGTCGGCCTCATCCTCCATGGTGCCAACGCTGCCGGCCTCCTTGGCAAGTGCCGCCTCCTCCGCCCTGGTGGCAATGTACGCCAGCTCTTCCTTAGTGGTGTCGCGGACGAGCAGTGGCTCGTCACGAATATACCTCTCCGACAAGTTGTCGAAGAATGCCTGCACCCACTCCGCTTCCGGCTCGCTCCAGGTCGGATCAAGGCCGTGCGCGTCGAAGTCCGGCATTATGGTGATGATGGCGGTCTGCCAAGAGTTGTTGCTCAACGGGACCACTCCCGCCGGTAACCCAAACAGAGACCCGCCAGCCTTTGACGGCCTTGCCGGCCTTCTCAACCTTGTCGTTCCTCTCGACCCTGCCGGCCTCGTCAACCTTGAGCTGAAAGAGCCTCTAGCAAGTATGAGCATGCTGCAGCACCGTGATATTGTGCTTCAGGCTAGGGCGGAGCCTCATGATGTCGGCCGCATTCCTGAAATCCTAGGCCGGCCTCCCCTTGTTGTGCAGTGGGGCGATCCGGCGGCGGATGAAGTCAGTCCCAATCATCTCGAGGGTGAGCCCGGCCAAAGTGAGGCGATGGATCCTGGTGGTGGCGACCGTGAGCTTCTTGTCATCAGCGTCGAGATTGCTCCAGTGCTTGCCGCGGACCGGCGGCCTCCGACGGACCCGGCAGAACTCCTGCGGATGTGCCTCCTTGATCCAGCACCACCGGCCCCGCCACTCGTCCCATCTCTCCTTCTGGGCACCCTCCGGGTACGTGCCCCTGCTCTGGGTCCTCAGGATCCAGGTGATGCAACCAGAGATGGCACCCCTGGCTGGATGTGAGGGGTGAAGTAATGGCGGAAGAGCGTCGTGCTGGGCAGCACTCCAGCGAAGCCCTGGCAAAGATGGCAAAGAAAGCCATGAATGCCACGGCATTCGGCGTGAAATCCAGGAGGTGGAAGCCGTAGGTATGCATGATGTCATTGAAGAAATCTGAGAAAGGGGGGCAGAGCCCGCAGGAGAAATAATCGACAAAGAAGGAATACCGATCTTGACCGGCCTCAGTGAAAGTGGCAGGGATGATGCGCGTGGCAGGATGCCCCGACATCTCCCTTTCCCACAGGGGCCTGAACATGTCCCTGAGGGTAAGAGCGTCGACCGTCGAGGTAAAGAGGGTGAGGGAGTCCTGGATTAGGGGGTCCTCAGACAGCCGGACTATATACTTCTGCCTGACTTTTGGACTATGAAGATACAAGACTCAAGACTTCGTCCTGTGTCCGGATGGGACTCTCCTTGGCGTGGAAGGCAAGCTTGGCAATACGGATATGTAGATCTCCTCCCTTGTAACCGACTACATGTAACCCTTGCCCCATCCAGTTTCTATATATACCGGAGGGTTTAGTCCGTAGGACAACAACAATCATACCATAGGCTAGCTTCTAGGGTTTAGCCTCTACGATCTTGTGGTAGATCAACTCTTGTAATACTCATATCATCAAGATCAATCAAGTAGGAAGTAGGGTATTATCTCCATCTGGAGGGCCCGAACCTGGGTAAACATCGTGTCCCCCGCCTCTTGTTACCATCCGCCTTAGACGCACAGTTCGGGACCCCCTACCCGAGATCTGCCGGTTTTGACACCGATTGGTGCTTTCATTGAGAGTTCCACTGTGCCGTCACCATAAGTCTTGATGCCTCCTTAGATCATCGGCAACGATGTGATCCAGGGTGAGGTTTTCCTCCCCGGACAGATCTTCGTATTCAATGACTTCGTCTTTGCGGGCCAACTTCGCAGCCATCTGGAGCGAATCGAGAGCTATGCTCACAGCCATCGTGTCAGATTTGGAAACTTGAACTATCTGCCGACATCCGTGGAGACTTGATCTTGACGGATCCGAGCCCATGTCGGTCGCCGCGCACAATCACGACGAGCATGACTTAGCTCTGCCGTCGGACAGTGTTCGAGAGATCACACCTGCAACTACTCCGGCCCTCAATCCGGAACAAATTGCGCCATCTGAGGACGGGTGGATGGAGCCCGCCACGGAGGCCGCACAATCAGTGGCGATAGAACCGAATACTGACTTCACCTCCTATGAGACCCGTGTTGCCGAACCCTTGGGTTCGTCCCCGGCCATGGGCTCCGAGCCGCCTGCGTCCGTACCTATCGAATCCGATGGGGCACCGATCATGGAGTTTACCTCCGCGGATATCTTTCAGCACTCGCCCTTTGGCGACGTACTAAACTCGTTGAGGTCTCTCTCCCTGTCAGGAGACCCTTGGCCGAACTATGTCCGGCTAGAATGGGATGCGGACGACGAAGAAATTCGCTCCCCACCCACCACCCACTTAGTAGCCACTGTCGACAATTTAATTGACATGCTCGACTTCGGCTCCGAAGACATCAACGGTATGGACGATGATGCAGGAGACGAACAAGAACCACCGCCCACAGGGCGCTGGACCGCCACCTCATCGTATGGCATATACATGGTGGACACCCCCAAATAAGGGGATGGCGATAAGATAACGGAGGATAATCCCTCCAAGAAGCAATCCAAGCACCGACGTCAGCGGCGCCGCTCTAAGTCCCTCCATAGCAAAAGCAGCGATACCGGCACAAGAGACAATAACGCTCCAGATAGTGCCGAAGACGATGACAATCCCCTCCAGCCAGACCTCGAGCGGGAGGATGAACAAGCTAGCCTTCCGGAACAGGCAGTAAACGGAGAATCAGAGGATGACAATTACATGCCTCTCTCCGAAGATGAAGTGAGCCTCGGCGACGATGAATTTATCGTGCCTGAGGATCTCGCCGAGCAGGAGTGCTTCAAGCACCGGCTTATAGCCACAGCAAACAGCCTGAAGAAAAAGCAACAATAGCTTCGAGCTGATCAAGATCTGCTAGCGGATAGATGGACTGAAGTCCTGGCAGCCGAGGAATAAGAACTCGAGCGCCCAACCAAGAGTTACCCAAAGCGCAGGTTGCTACCCCAACTCGAGGAGGAAGCATTGAAACCTACATCACCAGCGTATGATGCGGCTGATCAGCCACCTCGTGGCCGAGACAGAGAGGCATATCAGCCCGAAGCCCAGCCTGCACACCGCCGCCAATCAAACAAAAATACCAAGGCGCGGGGCAACATGCGGGACCTCCGAGACGTATTGGAAAACAAAGCAAAACATGCAAGATCGATCTACGGATCACGGGGTGTGCCCCAACGTGGGACGATGACCGTCACGCCGGATACACTAAAAGCAAATTTGGCCGGGCCGAACACAGTAGACAAGACTCATATGAACTGCGTCGCGATATAGCCCGGCACAGAGGCACCGCACACCCCCTATGCTTCACCGATGAAGTAATGGATCACGAATTCCCAGAGGGTTTTAAACCCGTAAATATTGAATTATATGATGGTACAACAGACCCCGCAGTATGGATCGAGGATTTCCTCCTCCACATCCACATGGCTCGCTGTGATGATCTACATGATATCCAGTACCTCCCACTAAAACTCAAAGGACCGGCTTGGCATTGGCTGAATAGCTTGCCAGCAGACTCCATCGACAGTTGGGAGGATTTGGAAGATGCATTCCTTGACAACTTCCAGGGCACTTATGTGCGACCACCGGATGCTGATGACTTGAGCCATATAACTCAGTAGCCAGGGGAACCAGCCAGGAAATTCTGGACCCGGTTCCTAACTAAGAAAAACCAAATTGTCGGCTGTCCGGATGCAGAGGCCTTAGTGGCATTTAAGCATAACATCCGTGATGAGTGGCTTGCCCGGCACCTCGGCCAGGAGAAGCAGAAGTCTATGGCAGCCCTTACGACACTCATGACCCGCTTTTGCGCGGGCGAGGACAGCTGGCTGGCTCGCAGCAACAACACATCAAGAAGCCATGGCAATTCAGATGCCAAAGATAGTAACGGCAGACCACGTCGCAACAGACACAAGCGCCGCAACAACGGTGACAATGCCGAAGACATGGCAGTTAATGCCGGATTCAGTGGCTCCAAATCCGGTCAGTGGAAGAAGCCATTCAAAAGAAGCAATCCGGGCCCGTCCAGTTTGGACCACATACTCGATCGCTCATGTCAAATTCATGGCACCCCCGATAAGCTAGCCAATCACACCAACAGAGAATGTTGGGTGTTTAAGCAGGCTGGCAAGTTGAATACCGAAAACAAGGAAAAGGGGATGCATAGCGACGATGAGGATGAGTACCGGCCGCCGAACACAGGAGGACAGAACAAATTTCCTCCCCAAGTGAAAACGGTAAACATGATATACGCAACCCATGTTCCCAAGAGGGAACGGAAACATGCACTAAGGGACGTCTACACGATGGAGCCAGTCGCCCCAAAGTTCAACCCATGGTCTTCCTGTCCGATCACTTTCGATCGTAGGGACCACCCCACTAGTATCCGTCATGGCGGTTCTGCCGCATTGGTCCCTGATCCCATCATTGACGGATTTCACCTCACCTGAGTCCTTATGGACGGCGGCAGCAGCTTGAACCTGCTTTATCAGGATACAGTGTGCAAAATGGGTATAGATCCCTCGAGGATCAAACCCACTAAAACAACCTTTAAAGGTGTCATCCCAGGTGTAGAGGCCCATTGCACGGGCTCAATCACACTGGAAGTGGTCTTCGGATCTCCGGACAACTTCCGAAGCGAGGAGTTAATCTTTGATATAGTCCCGTTCCGCAGTGGCTATCACGCACTGCTCGGGCGAACCGCATTTGCTAGATTCAATGCGGTACCACATTATGCATACCTCAAGCTCAAAATGCCAGGACCATGTGGGGTTATAACAGTCAATGGAAATACTAAACGCTCGCTCCGCACGGAGGAGCACACAGCGGCCCTCGCAGCAGAGGCACAAAGCAGCCTTTTAAGGCAAACCGCCAATTTGGCGATAAAGCCCCCGGATACCTTCAAGCGAGTTCGGAGTAACCTGCAACAGGACCGCCTGGCATGTTCAGAGCTCGCCTAGCAATTCGGCCTCCGTCCTAGTCCCGATCAAGCGACAAAATATGTATCGCGCGTACATAATTACGCACTAAAAATACCATGGGCATAGGCGGGGACAGGGCCAGGACACACCCCACAATGCGGCTCAACCGCCCCAGGGGCTGTATACCTTTACCATTTTCTCTCTTTCAGGACCTTACTCTCCGGAAGCCCTTTTCGGCAGTCTGATTGTTGGACACATTACGGGAAGGAAATACCAAGGAGGCAAGAAGCTAAGACGTACAAAGGAATCCCCAGGTGGTCTCTAATACGCAGCTTGCCCTTGGATAGGACATGTCAAATAGTCCTATTTTTTGCTTATTGCCCTACTTGTACCCATAAGCTTCGACGTATTATTTAATAACAATGCTTAGAGTTAGTCTATTATTGCATTACCCTTGTTTCCTTGTCTTCTTATTTATGACAAATTGCACCCGTACATTCTGGTACGACTAGTGCGCCAGGGGCTTCAGTATACCCCATAATACGGCGTGAGAAGTCCGAACACTTTCGACAGTGCGGCACCCCAAACTTATAACATTATATGCATCAGCTCCGATTCATGTCTTGGGTCAATAGTTGGGTTTGCCCGGCTCCCATGTTTTGGTACCTTAGTTCCGCAATATCGGCTAAGGTAGCGCTGGGAGAACTACTGCAATTGTGTCCCGGTTCTTCCGGACGAGCACCTCAGTAGAGAAAGCCGAAAATTGACTGTCATGATAAAGCGAGAGTTGGTCGTTGTTCGAGAGGTCTCAAGTCCTTAAAGACTTTTTCCTCTTCGGGTGAGGAGTCGGCCTTGCCCGACTTAGGTGTATATAGCGCCCCAAATTCGGCCTTCCGAATACTAGGGGCTTCGCCAAAATTTAAAATTGTAGACTTCTATGGCTAAGTGAGAGTGATAAAGCTTTATAGTCCGATTGCACGGTTCATTTGTCTTTGAACACCTCCTTCGAAGGACCCAAAATTGGGATAAAGAGTGCTTAGGTTTATCCCGAATACAGCAGTACTAGTTACATGGGGGCAGAAGCCGACGACTGGCCAACTCTCAGATTTCATGAACGGCCGCACATAAGGTAATATTTTAAATTAACAAGCCTTGCATAGCGCACATGAACTCGTTTCATATTACAGGATCACATGAGTACATTCATTCGAATATTACATCCTTAGCACATTCCTCATACAAAGGCGAGAAACCTTCAGGACACTGTTATAATACATTTCGGGTGGCGATGCTCCTTGCCTTCCGGCCCCTCCTTCACCAACTTTTGGCGTCGGCTTCGCCCAATGCACCTTCGCCGGGCAAAAGCCTGCCGCGCACCCTCGATCTTGACGGACGCTTTATGACTCCAAGCTGTGGGCAGGCATTCACAAGCCGCCTCACTAGACCAAAGTAGCTATCAGGCAGGGGATCACCAGGCCACATCCGGACTATAAGACCCTTCATGGCCTGTTTGGCCGCCTTGTGGAGCTCGACCAGTTGCTTCAGCTGGTCGCTCAAGGGCATGGGGTGTTCGGTCCCAGTATACTGAGACCAGAACAACTTCTCTGTCGAGCTCCCCTCCTCGGCCCAGTAGAACTCCGCGGCATCTGACACACTGCGGGGTAGATCTGCGAATGCTCCTAGAGAGCTCCGAACTCGGGTAAGTAAAAAGAAAGTTTCCTTCACATGCTTGCTTTGCATATGAATGCCTTACCCGTCGCTATCTTCTTAACCGCCTCAATCTCCTGGAGGGCCTTTTGGGCTTCGGCCTTGGCATGTTGTGTGCTTTCGAGGGCCTTCGCAAGCTCGGACCCTTGTGTCTTAGAGTCAAGCTCCAAGGACTCGCGTTTTTTGGCGAGAGCCTGGAGCTCTTGCTGCTCGGGCTTCTTGCTTTTCTCGCTCGATGCGCTCCTTGGCCGCTTTGTCTTCGGCCTCGAATAGCGCTTTCTGCAGGGATGCCACTTCGGTCGTGGCCCCTAGAAAAATTCATGACGATCCTATTATTCTAAAACCAAATTTTTTATAATATACAGACTGGGTATCACTTACCTTTGTTCTCTTCGAGCTGCCTCTTGGCAAGGCCGAGCTCTTCCTTGGACCGCTCAAGGTCCCGCTTGATCTTGGCGACCTCCATGATATGTCTTGGCGGCTGACTAGCGATGAAGCCTGCATATGCACATAGACATATTCTGATTAGACTCCTGCGGTTATTATTTGATCATCTATTCGGCCTTTCTTCGTGAACGCCAAACAGAGCATCAGGGGCTCTTGTCTATGCGGTAACATTCTCTTATAATCTGGTTACTTACCTCAAAGCCTGTTAGGAGGCTGGCACAGGCTTCAGTCAGTCCGCTCTTGGCGGACTGAACCTTCTTGACCACCGCACTCATAACGGTGCGGTGCTCTTCATCGATGGAAGCGCTGCGAAGCGCTTCCAGCAAGTTGTCCGATGCCTTCGGATGAACAGAGGCCATCGGCACAGACGGCTTGCCCCCCTTAGTGAGGGGTCGCCTGGCAGAGTCAAGAACCAGTGGAGGTTTCGGTACAGTATTTGGCCGGGGGCTAAACTTGCTGCCCCCGCCATTGGAGCCCTTGGGAGTTTTGCTCCCCTTGTGCCCAGCGTCCGGAATGTCGCCTTGAGGCGCCTCCAGGACTACCTCCCCTTGGTTCGGTGCCCTTTGAGACAACACCTCGACGTCGTCCGTAGGGCGGGGGGAGGAGGCGGGCGGGGGTGAATCACTGTTCATCTCTGATTGGCCCAAAGACTCCTCCTAAGAGGATACGTCGATGCGGGCTCGGGATGGACTGCATGATCATGTTCGGCATGATGAGAAACAACAAAATGAAACATACCAGATTTACTATGGTATCCGGATACTTACAACTTCACCAGGGGCTTATCCCTGGGCAGCCACTCGTCGTCGCTGTATGTGGCAGTTGTGGAGTTGTCCGAAAGGAGGGTCCTTCCCTTCTTGGACCCTTCGGCCGCCCCAGCCGGGGCGGCCTTCCTTTTTTGTCTCCCTTGGCTGGGGGGGAGTACTTTCCTCTTCTTCCTCCTCGTTTTCGTGGGAGGAGTGCGCCTTGGTGCTTTCGGACGATGAGTCCGATATAACCTTGCGCCGGAGACCCTTCCTGGTCCCTGTGACCTTCTTCTTGGCCTTCTTCTCCGGCACCTCATAAGGTGCCGGAACCAGCATCTCCGTTAGTAGAGCATCTGTTGGATCTTCGGGCAGGGGAGCCGGACAATCGATCTGCTCCGCTGTCGCTACCCAGTCCTGTTAAATGGCATGGAGGCTTATATCACACGCGTGGTTATACTGGGGAAAAGAGCATCTTATGAGATGTAAAAGATTTACAGGATTGGCAGGACGCTTTGCGCTAAGTCCACGGTCCTCGGTGAGGGGAGGAGGTACCTCGACGCCCTTGAACAGCACCTTCTAGACATCCTTGTGCGTCGTGTCGAAGAGCTCTCGCAGTGTCTGGTGCTCGGTCGGGTCGAACTCCCACAAATTGAATGCCCGTCTTTGACACGGGAGGATCCGGCGAAAGAGCATGACTTGGACCACGTTGACGAGCTTGATTTTCTTGCTCATCATGTTTTTGATGCATGTTTGAAGTCCGGTCAGCTCTACCGGGGAACCCCAGGACAGGCCCTTCTCTTTCTAGGAGGTGAGCCGCATGGGGATTCCGGATCAAAATTCAGGGGCCGCCACCCAGTTGGTGTCGGGCGGCTCGGTGATGTAGAACCACCCCGATTGCCACCCCTTTATGGTCTCCACATAGGAGCCTTGAGCGAGTGACGTTGGGCATTTTGCCCACCATGGCGTCTCCGCACTCCGCTTGCTGGCCGACCACCACCTTCGGTTTAACATTGAAGGTCTTCAGCCACAGGCCAAAGTGGGGCTTGATGCGGAGGAAGGCCTCGCACACGACGATAAACGCCGAGATGTTGAGGATGAAATTGGGGGCCAGATCGTGCAAGTCCAGCCCGTAGTAAAACATGAGCCCGCGGACAAACGGGTGAAGTGGAAATCCCGATCCATGGACCGAAGTGGGTAAGGAAAACCACCCTCTCATGGGGTTTTGGAGTAGGGATGATCTACCCCGCATCTGGCAGCCGGTGCGCGATATCCGCGGCCAGATATCCGGCTCCCTGCAGCTTTGTGATGTTCTCCTCCGTAACGGAGGAGACCATCCACTTGCCTCCCGCTCTGGACATGCTTGGAGTGGTTTGAGGAGAAAAATGCAAACTTGGGCGCTGGAGCTCGAGTGCGCAAGAATGGATGAGCAAGGAGGAAGAAGGCGTGGGTGAAAAGGGTGAATCCTTGTCCCTTTATAAGGGCGGAAGAAGCTATGTGGCTCCCCACCTACCTGGTAAACTCGCTTATTCCCCAAGCGCCGTAATTGATGGCGCGGTTGGGTTACCCACACCCGTATTGATGATAATCCCGTGATAAGGGGACACAATCTCTGCTTCGACAAGACGTGCCAAGGAAACCGCCTCGTGATGTGTGCCATGGCTGGTTGTGAAAAATGGTTCAAATAATGACCGGGCCGTGGTGTGATGTCATGCTGCAAAATGCGTCAGCAGATTATATTTGTGGAAATATTATTCTCTCTACGGTGGTACGTGGAATTTGTTTTGCATAGCCGGACACTATCATTGTGTTCAAAATCTTCTATGGAGTATTCAGAGGAGGAACCCGCCTTGCAATACCGAAGACAATCTGCGCGCCAGACTCATCGTCATTGAAGCCTAGTTCAGGGGCTACTGAGGGAGTCCTGGATTAGGGGGTCCTCGGACAGCCGAACTATATACTTCTGCCGGACTATTGGACTATGAAGATACAAGACAAGACTTCGTCCCGTGTCCGGATGGGACTCTCCTTGGCGTGGAAGGCAAGCTTGGCACTACCGATATGTAGATTTCCTCCCTTGTAACCGACTCTGTGTAACCCTAGCCACCTCCGGAGTCTATATAAACCGAAGGGTTTAGTCCGTAGGACAACGACAATCATACCATAGGCTAGCTTCTAGGGTTTAGCCTCTACGATCTCGTGGTAGATCAACTCTTGTACTCATATCATCAAGATCAATCAAGCAGGAAGTAGGGTATTATCTCCATCGAGAGGGCCCGAACCTGGGTAAACATCGTGTCCCCCGCCTCCTGTTATCATCCACCTTAGACGCACAGTTCGGGACCCCCTACCCGAGATCCGCCGGTTTTGACACCGACAGAGGGCGCACTGCGTCCGAAGCTCCACCAACTCGCTCTCCGGCGCCTCCTTCCCTCCGTTGTCTTTGGCCGCTCCCTTGCCTTTGCTTGTCTTGGGCGCCATGGCGACTGGGAGGGGATGAAGGATCGAGGGCAATGGGGGCGCGGCGGCGGCAATGCAGAGGCGAGAGCTTCGATTTTTACCCGAGGAAGAAGAAGGGGACAGCGGTTCCAAGATTGGAAAGGGCGCATGGGGTTAATGAGCAGCGCCCCCGCGGTTTCCTCTTTTTTTATGGGGAAGGCGCGGGCCGCCTCTTTACTATTCACCGCAATGTGACGTAAGCATGTTGTGGCCACTCCACGCACGACCCCCATGTCACGCACTCAATGCAGGTCATGGGGAAGCGCAACTGGCGAAGGGATTACTACAGTTATAAACTCTGCCACGCATGCCCGCGCACCGTTCTGGGCCTGGCCCAACAACGCTCTGCGCTTGTGAAGGAAATATGCCCTAGAGGCAATAATAAAGTTGTTATTTATATTTCCTTATATCATGATAAATGTTTATTATTCATGCTAGAATTGTATTAACCGGAAACTTAGTACATGTGTGAATACATAGACAAACAGAGCGTCACTAGTCTGCCTCTACTTGACTAGCTCGTTGAATCAAAGATGGTTAAGTTTCCTAGCCATAGACATGAGTTGTCATTTGATTAACAGGATCACATCATTAGAGAATGATCTGATTGACTTGACCCATTTCGTTAGCTTAGCACTTAATCGTTTAGTATATTGCTATTGCTTTCTTCATGACTTATACATGTTCCTATGACTATGAGATTATGCAACTCCAGAATACCGGAGGAACACTTTGAGTGTGACCAAACATCACAACGTAACTGGGAGATTATAAAGGTGCTCTACAAGTGTATCCGATGGTACTTGTTGAGTTGGCATATATCGAGATTAAGATTTGTCACTCTGATTGTCAGAGAGGTATCTCTGGGCCCTCTCGGTAATGCACATCACTATAAGCCTTGCAAGCAATGTGACTAATGAGTTAGTTGCGGGATGATGCATTACGGAACGAGTAAAGAGACTTGTCGGTAACGAGATTGAACTAGGTATTGAGATACCGACGATCGAATCGCTGGCAAGTAACATACCGATGACAAAGGGAACAATGTATGTTGTTATGCGGTTTGACCGATAAAGATCTTCGTAGAATATGTAGGAACCAATATGAGCATCCAGGTTCCGCTATTGGTTATTGATCGGAGATGAGTCTCGGTCATGTCTACATAGTTCTCGAACCCGTAGGGTCCGCACGCTTAACATTTGGTGACGATCGGTATTATGAGTTTATGTATTTTGATGTACTGAAGGTAGTTCGGAGTCCCGATATGATCACGGACAGGAGGAGGAGTCTCGAAATTTCGAGACGTAAAGATCGATATATTGGAAGCCTATGTTTGTACATCAGAATGGTTTCGGAAGAGTTCGGGCATTTACCGGAGTACCGGGAGGTTACCGGAACCCCCCGGGGAGTATATGGACCTTATTGGGCCTTAGAGGAATAGAGGAGAGGAAGGGCAAAGGTGGAGGGCGCGCCCCCCTAGCCCAATCCGAATTGAGTGGGGCCCCCTTCCTTCCCTCTCTCCTCCCCTTCCTTCTCTCCTACTCCTACTACTTGGAAGGGGGGAATCCTATTCCCGGTGGGAGTAGGACTCCCCAGGGCGCGCCATATTAGAGGGCCGGCCCTCCCCCTCCTCCACTCCTTTATATACGGCAGAGGGGAGCACCCCATAGATATATAAGTTGATCATTGATCTTTTAGCCGTGTGCGGTGCCACCCTCCACCATATTCCACCTCGGTCATATCATTGCAGTGCTTAGGCCAAGCCCTGCGCCGGTAGCTTCATCATCACTGTCATCACACCGTCGTGCTGACGAAGCTCTCCCTCGACACTCTGCAGGATTGTGAGTTTGTGGGATGTCACCGAGCCGAATGTGTGCAGATCGCGGAGGTGTCGTACTTTCGGTACTAGGATCGGTCGATCGTGAAGACGTACGACTACATCAACCGCGTTGTCATAACGCTTCATCTTACGGTCTACGAGGGTACGTAGACAACACTCTCCCCTCTCGTTGCTATGCATCACCATGATCTTGTGTGTCCGTAGGAATTTTTTTGAAATTACTACATTCCCCAACAGTGGCATCCGAGCCAGGTATGCGTAGATGTTATATGCACGAGTAGAACACACGTGAGTTGTGGGCGATAATAGTCATACTACTTACCAGCATGTCATACTTTCATTCGGCTGTATTGTTGAATGAAGCGGCCCGGACTGACATTACGTGTACGCTTACGCGAGACTGGTTCTACCGACGTGCTTCGCACATAGGTGGCTGGTGGGTGTTAGTTTCTCCAACTTTAATTGAATCGAGTGTGGCTGATGACGGGAAAAATGGCGGGTGTGAAAATATGCGTCCACGTCATTGATACAAAATGAATAAATTTAAGTGCGTAGATGTATAAATAAAATAGAGATCAAACATTGCAGGTGCATTATTTCCAGAGCCCTTGCATTTACATAAAAGATCTGCTAATTACATCTCCGAAGAGAAAACCCCTGATTAAGAATTCCAATATTTCTACTACATGGGATTACAACATACGACCATTACAAAATGATAAAAGAAAAATCTTCCTCCTCGCTGTTGTCGACGCTGGCATGCTCGGGGGAGCCTTGGACTTTGTTGATGTTATTGTATGCGATGACTTTTATATTTCGCTTTTACTCGTACTGATATTGGCGATGCGTGTGTGCATGCTTGAATGACTTCACTTACTTTTCCTTGTTGATTAACCAATATATAGACTTTGATTTATTTTATTTACTTTGTATGAGAAAGTCATCTTAATGGTTTAACCAATCTGTTAAATGAGTCTTCAAACATCACGATGCACGCGTATGGGGAATAAAATCATGCATGCACGTGTTCTATGTATGCACAATACATTAGTACTAACAGTTGTAGTACTCTTTGTTTTATGAGTAAATGACATCTATGTTTTCTTAATATTTTGAGTGCAATCAGACTCAGATTATGATTCTGGTCATCTTTTTATATAATGTATGTCCATATGAAGGGACCATACAATTTATTTTAGTTGGGTGGATGTACACCAATTAACCTAGAATTAACTAGGTACGACATGTCCATTTTACTTTGCATGCGCATACACTAGATTTGGCAATATCTAGTTATTTGTCGATGATGCCGGCTAGCATTATTTGGGGCCGATGCATTTTTATATAGTGCACTCATTTAGTCTATTTTAGAGACATTTCGTTAATATAATACCATTATGATTTGGGCGGCATTTTGTTTATGCATCATGAAGTGGGAATATTAGTTTCTTTATACCCAGGTATGAACAAGGTTAATTTGTGTTACATGACTCAATTTTAGCATATCATGCACGCATGTGATCATAGAACATGCGACTAAGTATGGTGTCTTTTGACGAGCACCTATTGTTTTGCAATATTTTTTTATATGCAGTTTATTTGTTCATCATTTTTTATGTTGATTTTCCCCGAGTCATACATTTGTCGTGATTCCGTTTAGAACAAAGTCTTCACTCTACATAAGGGAATAAATACCTTGATTTGTGTCAATATGACCAAACCAGAGGCAATTTTCATGCAATTTATACTTCTTGACATGTATCAACATGACCATGGCAAGAACACAATGTCGAATTTGTGATAAAACCTCTTGACACGTGTCAATATGACCGTGCCAAGAGTAAGATATTAAGCTTGTGAGAATACTACTTGACATGTGTCAACATGACCATGCCAAGAGCGAGATCAGAAATATGGTGAAAACACTACTTGACATGTGCAAATATGACCATGCCAAGAGTAGAATGCCAAATTTGTGGAGGATGAAGGCTACTTGGGATGTGTCAATATGACCAAGCCAAGAGCAAGAATCATGTCACTCGGAGAAAAATTCAAGATCTGTGTCAATATGACCAAATCAAGAACCATCATATGGAGGAAAAAAAGCAAGGATCATGCTACTTGAAGAAAAGTTCTAGATTTGTGTCAATATGACCAAATCAAGAACCATCATATCAAGCAAAAAGCTGCTTGACTCATGTCAATATGACCAAGCCGAGAGCAAAAATTGGGTAACATGGGGATGAATTCATGAATTGTGTCCATATGACCAGATCATGAACCATGATATGAGAAAACACTATTCTTATTGAATCTCGATAGTAGTGACACACATATTCATAATATTGAAGCCAAAATATGCAGAGTTGATAATGATAGTGCAACATATTTGTGGCACTGCCATTTAGGTCATATTGGTGTAAAGCACATGAAGAAACTCCATTCTGATGGACTTTTGAAATCACTTGATTATGAATCACTTGGTACTTGCGAACTATGCCTTATGGGCAAGATGACTAAAGCTCCATTCTCCGGAACAATGGAGCGAGCAACAGATTTGTTGGAAATCATACATACTGATGTATGTGGTCCGGTGAATGTTGAGGCTCACGACGGGTATCATTATTTTCTCACCTTCACAGATGATTTGAGCAGATATGGGTATATCTACTTGATGAAACATAAGTCTGAAATATTTCAAAAGTTCAAAGAATTTCAGAGTGAAGTGGAAAATCATCGTAACAAGAAAATAAAGTTTCTACAATTTTATCATGGAGGAGAATATTTGAGTTACAAGTTTGGTCTTCATTTGAAACAATGCAGAATAGTTTCGCAACCCACGCCACCCGGAATACCACAGCGTAATGGTGTGTCGGAACGTCATAATCGTGCTTTACTAGATATGGTGCGATCTATGATGTCTCTTACTGATTTACCGCTATCATTTTGGGGTTATGCTTTAGAGACAACTGCGTTCATGTTAACTAGGGCACCATCTAAATCCGTTGAGACGACACCTTATGAACTGTGGTTTGGCAAGAAACCCAAGTTGTCGTTTCTTAAAGTTTGGGGCTGCGATGCTTATGTGAAAAAGCTTCAACCTGATAAGCTCAAACACAAATCAGAGAAATGTGTCTTCATAGGATACCCAATGGAGATTGTTGCGTACACCTTCTATCACAGATCGAAGGCAAGACATTCGTTGCTAAGAATGGATCCTTTCTAGAGAAGGAGTTTCTCTCGAAAGAAGTGAGTGGGATGAAAGTAGAACTTGATGAGGTAACTGTACCTGCTCCTATATTGGGAAGTAGTTCATCACAGAAATATGTTCTTGTGACTCCTACACCAATTAGTGAGGAAGCTAATGATGATGATCATATAACTTCAGATCAAGTTACTACCGAACCTCGTAGGTCAACCAGAATAAGATCCGCACCAGAGTGGTATGGTAATCCTGTTCTGGAGGTCATTTTACTTGACCATGACGAACCTACGAACTATGAGGAAGCGATGATGAGCCCAGATTCTACGAAATGTCTTGAGGCCATGAAATCTGAGATGGGATCCATGTATGAGAACAAAGTGTGGACTTTGGTTGACTTGCCCAATGATCTGCAAGCCATCAAGAATAAATGAATTTTCAAGAAGAAGACTGATGTTGACGGTAATGTTACTGTCTACAAAGCTCGACTTGTTGCGAAAGTTTTTCGACAAGTTCAAGGAGTTGACTACGATGAGACCTTCTCACCCGTAGCGATGCTTAAGTCCGTCTGAATCATGTTAGCAATTGCTGCATTTTATGACTATGAAATTTGGCAAATGCATGTAAAGACTGCGTTCCTAAATGGATTTCTAGAAGAAGAGTTGTATATGATGCAACCTGAAGGTTTTATCGATCCAAAGGATACTAATAAAGTGTGCAAGCTCTAGCGATCCATTTATAGACTGGTGCAAGCATCTCGGAGTTGGAACAAACGTTTTGATAGTGTGATCAAAGCATATGGTTTTATACAGACTTTTGGAGAAGCCTGTATTTACAAGAAAGTGAGTGGGAGCTCTGTAGCATTTCTAATATTATATGTGGATGACATATTGTTGATTGGAAATGACATAGAATTTCTAGATAGCATAAATGGATACTTGAACAAGAGTTTTTGAATGAAAGACCTTGGTGAAGCTGCTTATATATTGGGCATCAAGATCTATAGAGATAGATCAAGACGCTTAATTGGACTTTCACAAAGCACATACCTTGATAAAGTTCTGAAGAAGTTCAAAATGGATCAAGCAAAGAAAGGGTTCTTGCCTGTGTTATAAGGTGTGAAGTTGAGTCAGACTCAATGCCCGACCATTGCAGAAGATAGAGAGAAAATGAAAGGTATTCCCTATTCTTCAGCCATAGGGTCTATCATGTATGCGATGTTGTGTACCAGACCTGATGTGTGCCTTGTTATTAGTTTAGCAGGGAGGTACCAAAGTAATCCAAGAGTGGATCACTGGACAGCGGTCAAGAACATCCTGAAATACCTGAAAAGGACTAAGGATATTGTCGGTGTCAAAACCGGCAGATCTTGGGTAGGGGGTCCCGAACTGTGTGTCTAGGCGGATGGTAACAGGAGACAAGGGACACGATGTTTTTACCCAGGTTCGGGCCCTCTCGATGGAGGTAATACCCTACTCGATTAATATTGATGATATGGGTAGTACAAGAGTAGATCTACCACGAGATCAAGGAGGCTAAACCCTAGAAGCTAGCCTATGGTATGATTGTTGTTAGATCCTCTGGACTAAAACCCTCCGGTTTATATAGACACCGGATAGGGTTAGGGTTACACAGAGTCGGTTACAATGGTAGGAGATCTACATATCAGCATCGCCAAGCTTGCCTTCCACGCCAAGGAAAGTCCCATCCGGACACGGGACAAAGTCTTCAATCTTGTATCTTCATAGTCTAGAAGTCCGGCCAACGGTGATAGTTCGGCTATCCGGACACCCCCTAATCCAGACTCCTCGGTAGCCCCGAACCGGGCTTCAAATGGCGATGAGTCCGTAGCGTGGGTGTCTTGACATTGCAAGGCGGATTCTTCTCCAAATTCCATATACTTGTTGAATAGTGTCCGGCTTCTGATAAATGCTGCGCCCCTTGGCTTCTACGCCAAATAATGGCCATCTTCCACGTGTTTGAATGAATGCGAAAAGCCAGGGTATTTTTACACTTACCCCCCTAGCTGCGCAAATGAGCCGCCTATAAAAGGGACGAGGATCTAGATCTGAGTCACACCATCCCCTCATGAAGCTTTCATCGGGCGCCTCGACAAAGACCCATTCCATCATGGACAATGACGCGGCTCCTCCTCTCGTGCTCCCAGCCCTCAGCCTGAAATTGGGAGAGATGCTCAGTCCGCATAGCGAGCTAGTTATACTCCAAACCAAGGGATTTCTTCCCCGGCCTTCATGGTTCCGGTTCGAGCGGACTTGCCACCTACAAGGCGGAAAGCAAGCGGAGAGTGTCCCGATCCCTCTAAAGGAGAGCGGGTATGCTTTTCTCTTATCTAGTAAGAGGACTCGGATTTCCAATCCATCCGTTTCTCCGGGGCTCTTGGAGTTATCTGGCCTCCGGTTGCACCACCTTACGCCTGCCTCCATTTTGCACATCGCGGGCTTCGTGGCCTGTCTTGAACTGTTCTTGGGCATCGAGGCTCATTTTGCGCTGTGGAAGAGATTATTCTGCCTAGTACCCCGTTCTCATGAGGGGTCAATATATCAAGTGGGCGGAGCGAACTATGGCGCACCGCCGGGACGGATATCTATCCGGAACCCAAGAAGGCGTCAAGACCGCCTTCTAATGGTTTCACATGGAGGACGTCCCGCTGTCGGGTCCTGTTCGGATCGGCCTTCCGGAGTTTAGCAACGCTCCTCTGAATAAGCGCCTAAGCTGGCGCCCGCAGAGCCCCTAGAGGGAAAATGACCGGGACGTCCTTTACTTGATGAGCCGAATAAGATTACTGGCTCATGCCGGATTGACCATGATTGGAGTCATGGCAATCTGCATTATGAGGAGTGCAGCCGCTCAATATAGGGGCCACCCCATGTGGGATTTCAACGGGGAGGACGATGCCACTCGCCATGGCCGCAAAGGGCCGGGATCGGTCACCGAACTGGTGAAGACCTTGTCTGCCATGTACAAAGGAGAAGAGGAGGATTTTCTCCGCGTCAATCCACTGAGTGGGTTTTCTTTGAATAGTCCTAGAAGTTGGGTAAGCAAATATCTTTGTGGCCTGTCCGATCCATGTTCCCGTGGTTAAACATCTCATTTCATGGTTTCTCTGCAGAGGCTGCCGGGCCCTGGAGAAGATACACAGCCCGCCCCCACAACCCGAGGATCCGGAACGGTCCCTCGATCCAGCCTCCGAAGAGGATCCGGATATAAAGGTGGAGTTGATCGACGGGGTGTTCCACCAACTTAGCATCGACAATGCTTTGGTTGCCATTACGGCCGATTACCGGAATACTTCCGACCTCACAGTGGCGAGACCGAGGTCCCAATACTCGATAATGACCCATCCGTGCTTATTTTTGATCACCGTATACCAATGGTGTTTAGCGGGGTGCCTTGAGGCAGGAGGCCGAGCCAGCTGACTAGCCAACAAGGCGTCTGGCCCGCAGGCTAAAAAGAAGTGCGGTCCGCATCGAAACTCCGCCACAACGGTATGGCGTGTCACCATATTCCCAGGATTGATTCCTGGAAGGCGTACTAACGCTGGTGCTCTTTTCAGGAAAAAGAGCGCTCGCCGGACTGAGTCCGGAGAGGTTGCCAATCGAACCTCCGCCAGCCAGGCTCCAAAGCCGGGTCCGGAAGCGGAGGCGAGCATGAGGTGTGCGTCGGATGCTCCTGCGATAGAGGATGCCGACAGATTGTCCGCCACCAACTCTGAGGTGGAGAGCGCCATGAATCACAGGCGCCGCCGGACAGTTCTTCTTGACGCATGTTTCTCCCAAGAGGCCTTGAATGCCTTCAATTCGGGAGATACGCACCTCCGTGCCGCTCAAGATGGTCTAGCCAGAGCCACGGAGCAGTATGTAAAGGACATACGGGTGAGGAAATTTTGCAGTTATATATGCCAGTAGCCTCCGAGACTTCAAATAGTTAGAATAACTGATTTAAGGATCATTTGTTATGTAGGATCTTACAAAAAAGAATGCCCGACTGTCCCAGGAGCTTGAAGAGTGCAAGGCCCAACTTGAGGCCGCACTGGCTGCTACAGGGGGAGCCACAGAGACCCCCTCTGGTAATATATGCTTCAAAAGATAAATAGTTTATGAAGTGCAGCGGGTGTGTAAATCTGACAATAATATTGCAGATGGCGCGGACTAGATCCGGACAAGCAGCAGCTCCTGCGCCAGCTAAAGGCTGGCGAGGCGTGCCAGTGCGGCGGGGAGAAAAATAACCTCCAAGATGCCAACACCCAACTGGGTGAGGAACTAAAGGATGTTCGTGCCCGGTTGTCCGACTCCGTAAAGGAGAATCGACGGCTTCGTCGCGGCATTTTCGATAAGTGCTTGAACGAACTTTGAAAGAGTTCGGCGAGGAAGGCGACTAACATAAACATGTATGTAGGTTTGCTCACAGGTCGTCCTGAGGAGGAGATGCCCAGTTCTTCGGGTGATCTTCTTCCCGAACTGCGTCAACTGCACTAACGAGTTCGGCAGGTGATGAAAGGGGTCGGTCAGGCCTTGTGGCCATCTATCTCCCTGCCCGAAGGCATTGGGGAGCTGGCAGAGCGGCTTCAAGGAGCACGGCGGCGCTTCCGACTATGGAAGATATCGGCCTGCCGTCAAGGCGCCAGGGAGGCATGGGCCATGGTAAAGACGCGGTACACGAAGGCTGACCCAAACCACATGGCCGAGGTCGGACCTGTGGGGCCTGATGGGAAGGAGATCCTCAGAAAGCTTAGTGTACGGCCAAGTAGAATTGGCCGCCAAGTATACCCAAAGCAAGATTGTAAATTAGATAGCCTATTAGATGGCATTGAGGAGGAATACAATGAGTCGAGTTGACTATGTAATTGAATATGACATGAAAAATGTCTTCTAGCCGGATTGTAGATCGTTTGTCATAGCGGACCTTTTAAGCCGACCTCGGGACCCAATAGTCCGGAGTGTGTCCGAATACCCTCGCGGTTATATAAGAACCGGGGCATGCATGGAGACAAAGGCGTAGGGGTCATTATTGCTTTATGTCGAGACAAGTGCCCAACTAGTTATGTTATATTACATGGATAGTAAGAAACATCTTCCAGGAGAATAGTTCCATTAAGGGTTCCTTTATTTGGGAGGCATGCCCTAAAGTGCATGTCCAAACTGCTAAGAAAGCGTAAAATCATCTGGGGCAGATGGATAAATAGTTAAAAATCATCTTTCAGTTCACCGACCGAATATTCCCTTAAGAACGCTAGCTTTCGGCTTCACCGATCTGAGGTACACATCCGGTGACCGGCGGTAACAATCGCAGAGTTGCTCCCTTTACCACCTAGCCGAACAATCGGGAACGTAGGGGTAAGCACAGAGCCAGCAACCCAGCTTGGCCAAAACTTAAGTCATATCGATGCATATAATGGTGAGTAAAAGGTACATGCGGAAGTTTGACACATGTGTTGGGCATGAAGCCCGTATAAATAAGCTTCTGTTAAAGAAGCCCCCATGTATAATGAGCGCGGATAGCGCGTCAAGTATGTGCGAACAAAGCGCAAACGAGCCTCTAAAGGCTTCAAGAAGAAGGAGGAGGAAGGAGGGAAATAAAAGACAGCAAAAATAGAAAATGTGGACGGAGGAAGGAGACGAACTTGGAGTCCGGCGCTTAGGCGTAGAATCTTCATAGACGGGCTGCGTTCCATGGGTTCGGCTCGAGTCGGTTATCCGATCGTTCCGCAGACGGTATGCTCCGCTGGTCAGGACCTGGTCGATGATGAAGGTACCTTCCCATTTGGGCTTGAGTTTGTCCTTTTTCTTGTCCGGCAGGCGTAGAACTAGTTTGCCAACGTTGTAAGCTTTGGCCCGTACTTCCCTGCTTTGATATCTTCGAGCCTGCTGTTGATAAAATGCGGAACGAGCTTTTGCCACGTCGCGCTCCTCCTCCAATGCATCCAAATTGTCCTGCCGATCGAGCTCGGCTTCTCTTTCTTCATACATGCGCACGCGAGGTGAGTCATGAATTATGTCGCAGGGCAAGACTGCCTCTGCGCCGTACACCACAAAAAATGGTGTGAATCTGGTAGTAAGATTCGGCATGGTCCGCAGCCCCCAGAGTACGGATTCGAGCTCCTCAACCCAGTGCGTGTTAGATTCCTTGAGGGACCGCACTAGTCTGGGTTTAATGCCACTCATGATTAGACCGTTTGCTCGCTCGACTTGGCCGTTGGTTTGAGGGTGATAGACTGAGGCGCAATCGAGCTTGATGCCCATGTTTTTGCACCATAATTTGACCTCATCGGCCATGAAGTTGGTGCCGTTATCAGTGATGATACTGTGGGGGACACCATAACGGTGCACTACCCCTGATATGAAGTCTATCACCGGTCCGGATTCGGCCGTTTTAACAGGCTTGGCCTCTATCCATTTGGTGAATTTATCCACCATGACCAATAGGTATTTTTGCTTGTGGGTTCCTCCCTTAAGGGGTCCAACCATGTCAAGCCCCGGACCGCGAATGGCCGGTGATGGGTATAGTTTTGAGGCGGTGGGTGGCATGTGGCTTTGGTTAGCAAAAAGCTGGCAACCGACGCATCGTTGGACTAAATCCTGCGCATCTGCCCGGGCCGTCGGCTAATAAAATCCTGTATGGAAGGCCTTGCCTACGAGGGCCCGGCTGCGGCGTGGTGCCCACCCAGTCCGGCGTGAATTTCAGCCAGGAGGTTTCGCCCTTCCTCTTCGGAGATACACCTTTGAAGGACTCCTGTTGTGCTTTTCTTATAAAGCTCTCCCTCATGAACTTTATAGGCTTTAGATCGCCGTACTATGCAGCGAGCCTCATTTTGGTCTTCGGGGAGTTCCTGCCTAGTTAGGTAGGCTAGGAATGGTTCCGTCCACGAGGCGATAACCCCCATTATTTCATGGGTGGAGGGTGTTATCTCGGTGGCAGAGCCTCTGATTGTGTCAGAGTGTTCGGCGTCAGGCAGTGCGGTTGGGTCCGGATTGTTATTTCCGGACTCCCCTTCCCGTAGTACGGATGGCTTGAACAGACGTTCCAGGAAGATGTTGGGCGGGACGGCATCGCGTTTTGCACCGATGCGTGAATATGTCCGCCGCCTGGTTGTTATCCCGGGCTATATGATGAAATTCGAGCCCTTCGAACCGTGCTGACATTTTTAGGATCGCATTGCGGTACGCTGCCATTTTCGGATCTTTGGCATCGAAGTCTCTGTTTATTTGGGATATCGCGAGGTTCGAGTCCCCGCGCACCTCTAGGCGTTTAATGCCCATGGAGACTGCCATCCGGAGGCCGTGCAGAAGGGCCTCGTATTCGGCTACGTTGTTGGAGTCCGTATACATTATCTGAAGGACGTATTGGGCTGTGTCCCGGTGGGGCGTCGGACGACGCCAGCCCCCAGGCCGGCCAACATTTTGGAGCCGTCAAAGTGCATGATCCAATTGGAGTATGCGTCGTACTCTTTAGGGAGTTCGGCTTCGGTCCATTCGGCCACGAAGTCGGCCAAAATCTGCGACTTAATAGCTCGTCGTGGCTTATAAGTTATGTCAAATGGAAGGAGCTCTATGGCCCATTTAGCAATCCAGCCCGTCGCGTCGCGGTTGTTTATAATGTCGTTAAGAGGTACTTCGGAGGCTACCGTTATCGAACACTCTTGAAAGTAGTGTCACAGCTTCCGGGATGCCATGAACACCACGTATGCTATCTTTTGATAATGTGGGTACCAGGACTTGCATGGAGTTAGGACAGTGGACACATAGTAGATCGGTTTTTGAAGAGGGAACCGGTGTCCGTCCGTTTCTCGTTCGACGACGAGCACCGTGCTGACAACTTGATGTGTTGCGGCGATATATAATAGCATTGGTTCGCCCATGTTGGGCGCGGCCAGGACCGGATTTGTTGCCAATATGGCTTTTATTTCTTCGAGTCCGGACGTGGCGGCATCCGTCCACTCGAAGTGTTACGTCTTATTTGGAGGAGGCGGTAAAGGGGTAACGCCTTTTCTCCCAAATGGGAAATAAAGCGGCTTAGAGCCGCTACACATCCAGTCAATTTTTTTATTTGTTTGAGGTCTTTTGGAATATCCAATTGTGACAGAGCTCGGATCTTGGCTGGGTTTGCTTCAATTCCTCTACCGGACACAATGAAGCCCAAGAGCTTTCCTTTGGAACACCGAAGACGCATTTTTCCGGATTGAGCTTAATGTCATATTTTCGGAGATTGTCGAATGTGAGCCTCAAGTCGTCTACTAGAGTTTCGACATACTTGGATTTGACGACCACGTCATCTACATATGCTTCCACTATTTTCCTGATCTGGTTTGCCAGACATGTCTGAATCATGCGCTGATAAGTTGCACCGGCGTTTTTGAGCCCGAAGGGCATTGTGTTGAAGCAGAATGGGCCGTATGGAGTGATGAATGTTGTTGCAGCTTGGTCTGGCTCCGCCATCTTGATTTGGTGGTAGTCGGATGCAGCGTCGAGGAAGCACAATGAGTCGTGTCCTGCTGTGGCGTCGATAATTTGATCAATGCGGGGAGGAAGGGATCCTTTGGGCAGGCCTTATTAAGGTCTTTGAAATCAACACATAGGCGCCGAGATTTGTCCTTCTTTGGTACCATCACCAGATTTGCTAGCCGGTCTGGATGTTTTATATCTCTGATGAATCCGGCTTCCGGAAGTTTGGCTAGCTCTTCTCCCATGGCACATCTCTTGGGTTCAGAAAAGCGCCGAAGAGCCTGTTTGACTGGCTTGAATCCTTTTAGGATATTTAGGCTATGCTCGGCCAGCCGGCGTGGGATTCCAGGCATGTCTAAAGGGTGCCAGGCAAAAATGTCCCAGTTTTCTCATAGAAATTCTCGTAGTGCGGCGTCTACACCAGGGTTTAATTGTGCCCCAATGGAGGCCGTCTTTGCAGGGTCCGGTGGGTGGACTTGGAATTTGACTATTTCATCCGCTGGTTTAAAAGAGGTGGACTTGGATCTTTTATCAAGTATCACATCGTCCCTGTTCACCGTGGAGCGCATCGCAGTGAGTTCCTCGGCCGCTAGGGCTTCATATAGTGCCTCGAGGGCTAGTGCGGCTGTCTTGTTTTCGGCGCGGAGTGCTATGTTCGGATCACTAGCGAGATTGATGAATCCGTTAGGTCCGGGCATTTTAAACTTCATGTACCCATAGTGGGGTATAGCTTGAAAAATTGTGAATGCCTCTCACCCTAATAAAGCGTGATATCCACTGCTGAACGGGGCCACTTGAAATGTGACCTCCTCGGACCTGTAATTGTCCGTGAGCGAACACTACGTCTAGTGTGATTTTTCTGTGCAGCATGCTTCCCGGCTAGGGATTATTCCTCTAAAGGTTGTGCTGCTTCGCTCAATGCGGTTCCAGTCTACCTCCATTTTTTGGAGGGTTTCCTCATAGATGAGGTTTAGTCCATGCCGCCATCCATGAGTACCTTAGTAAAGGCGAAAGTCGTCCACTATTGGACCGAGGACCAATGCGGTGGTGCTCGGGCTGTTCGAATTTGGGTTAAATCACGGCATTAAAGGTAATAGCCGTGTCACTCCATGGATTTATTGTTGCTACTTGGTAGACTTCGGCAAGGTTGCGGAGTGTTTGTTTCCGCATGTTATTTGATGCGAAAGTCTCGAGGACTGTTAACACCGTACTTGTATTGTTGGGCTGGGATTCTGAAGCTAAAAGCTCTTCGCCACTTTTGGCCACCTGCCGTAGTATCCAACATGCTCAAAGGCTATGAGTTGGAGTGGCGCCCTCTGTGCTATGAATTTTGCAGGGTCCGTTTAGCCAACCCTCCGATGCAGTTCCATTACCCTTTAGGGGTTTTGTTTTTGATGTTTAATCCGGTGCTTGGTGATGAGGCACCCTTTTATTTCGGACTAGGGATGTATTCGGGGCCGGATTATCCCAAAATTTACTTTCGCTTTTCCAAGCACTCTCCATCGCACAGTACTTTTGTACTATGGTCACCAAGTCATCAAAGCGTGTAATTTCGCGACGACTTATAGCGTTCAGGATTCCTTTGTCCGTGCAATTATTGCAGAAAAGTGAGATTGCGTCCTCCTCTCGGCAGTCCTTTATCCTGTCCATAACCAGGAGGAATCTGGCCCAGTAATGATGTACTATTTCAGCGGGCTCTTGCCGATTTCGGGATAGATCGCTAATGCTTGGGTGGGCGGGTGGAACTAGATCCGGAACCCCGTCCAATTTAGGACTCAGGGGCCGAGAAGTTTCCGAACTCGGAAGTTTGGATTTTTGAATACTATCCAATGAATCCAACCTGCCGCTTGACTTTAAGTTCAGGGCTTGATCGTTATCCGTCCCTCTGCGGGAATCCGGCATGGAGGGATCGGGAATCTGGACGTAGCTAGTCCTTAAGATAGAAGAATAATCGCCGTATTGCTCCTCTATCACAGCAACATGATGGGTAGCCTGGGGAGAGTTGATCTCTCTCAGATCGGTTTTAGGCCCGATCTGGTCGTAGTCTGTGGCGACTCCCAGGGCGGCGATGCAATCCAAGAGCTCGTTTAGGGAGGAGAGCTCGATCGGATCTAACTGTTCGGCAAGTTCCGAATTAACGTGAAGATTGGTTTCGACGACTCGAGAAGTCATCGTCGGCGCGGCAGCCGAACTGGCGGTCATAAGAAAACCACCTAGCCGAAGAGTCTGGCCAGTGGCCAAAGCTCCATTGGCAATAGTATCGTATTTAAAGACGGGATGACGCATCCTTCCTGACGGCGACGGCACAGAGGAACTCTCAATGAAAGCACCAATGTCGGTGTCAAAACCGGCGGATCTCGGGTAGGGGGTCCCGAACTGTGCGTCTAGGCGGATGGTAACAGGAGAGAAGGGACACGATGTTTTTACCCAGGTTCGGGCCCTCTCGATGGAGGTAATACCCTACTCTTTCTTGATTAATATTGATGATATGGGTAGTACAAGAGTAGATCTACCACGAGATCAGAGAGGCTAAACCCTAGCAGCTAGCCTATGGTATGATTGTTGTTAGATCCTCGGACTAAAACCCTCCGGTTTATATAGACACCGGATAGGGTTAGGGTTACCTGAGTCGGTTACAATGGTAGGAGATCTACATATCCGCATTGCCAAGCTTGCCTTCCACGCCAAGGAAAGTCCCATCCGGACACGGGACGAAGTCTTCAATCTTGTATCTTCATAGTCTAGGAGTCCGGCCAATGGTGATAGTTCGGCTATCCGGACACCCCCTAATCCAGGACTCCCTTAGATATGTTTCTCGTTTATGGAGGTGATAAAGAGCTCATTGTAAATGGTTACGTCGACGCAAGCTTTGACACTGATCCGGATGACTCTAAGTCACAAAACATATATGTATTTATATTGAACGGTGGAGCTGTCAGTTGGTGCAGTTCTAAACAAAGCGTCGTGGCGGGATCTACGTGTGAAGCGTAGTATATAGCTGCTTCGGAAGCATCAAATGAAGGAGTTCATATCCGATCTAGGTGTCATACCTAGTGCATCGGGTCCAATGAAAATCTTTTGTGACAATACTGGTGCAATTGCCTTGGCAAAGGAATCTAGATTTCACAAGAGAACCAAGCACATCAAGAGATGCTTCAATTCCATCCGCGATCTAGTCAAGGAGGGAGACATAGAGATTTGCAAGATACATACGGATCTAAATGTTGCAGACCCGTTGACTAAGCCTCTCTGATGGGCAAAACATGATCAGCACCAAGACTCCATGGGTGTTAGAATCATTATTGTGTAATCTAGATTATTGACTCTAGGGCAAGTGGGAGACTGAAGGAAATATGCCCAACAACCAATAATAAAGTTGTTATTTATATTTCCTTATATCATGATAAATGTTTATTATTCATGCTAGAATTGTATTAACGGAAACTTAGTACATGTGTGAATACATAGACAAGCGAGTGTCACTAGTATGCCTCTACTTGACTAGCTCGTTGAATCAAAGATGGTTAAGTTTCCTAGCCATAGACATGAGTTGTCATTTGATTAACGGGATCACATCATTAGACAATGATGTGATTGACTTGATCCATTCCGTTAGCCTAGCACTTGATCGTTTACTATATTACTATTTCTTTCTTCATGACTTATACATGTTCCTATGACTATGAGATTATGCAACTCCTGCATACCGGAGGAACACTTTGTGTGCTACCAAACGTCACAACGTAAATGGGTGATTATAAAGGTGCTCTATAGGTGTCTCCGATGGTACTTGTTGAGTTGGCATAGATCGAGATTAGGATTTGTCACTCCGATTGTCGGAGAGGTATCTCTGGGCCCTCTCGGTAATGCACATCACTATAAGCTTTGCAAGCAATGTGACTAATGATTTAGTTGTGGGATGATGCATTACGGAATGAGTAAAGAGACTTGTCGGTAACGAGATTGAACTAGGTATTGAGATACCGACGATTGAATCTCGGGCAAGTAACATACCGATGACAAAGGGAACAACGTATGTTGTTATGCGGTTTGATCGATAAAGATCTTCGTAGAATATGTAGGAACCAATATGAGCATCCAGGTTCCGCTATTGGTTATTCACCGGAGATGAGTCTCGGTCATGTCTACATAGTTCTTGAACCCGTAGGGTCCGCACGCTTAACGTTTGGTGATGATCGGTATTATGAGTTTATATGTTTTGATGTACCGAAGGTAGTTCGGAGTCCCGGATATGATCGCGGACATGACGAGGAGTATCGAAATGGTCGATATGTAAAGATCGATATATTGGAAGCCTATGTTTGGACATCGGAATGGTTCCGGAAGAGTTCGGGCATTTAGAATGCAAGGGAGGTTACCGAACCCCGGGGAGTATATGGGCCTTATTGGGCCTTAGTGGAATATAGGAGAGGGAGGGAAAAGGTGGAGGGCGCGCCCCCCTAGCCCAATCCGAATTGGGTGCCCCCCCCCCCTTCCTTCCCTCTCTCCTCCCCTTCCTTCTCTCCTACTCCTACTACTTGGAAGGGGGGAATCCTACTCCAGATGGGAGTAGGACTCCCCAGGGCGTGCCATAGTAGAGGGCCGGCCCTCCCCCTCCTCCACTCCTTTATATACAGGGGAGGGGGCACCCCATAGATACACAAGTTGATCATTGATCTTTTAGCCGTGTGCGGTGCCCCCCTCCACCATAATCCACCTCAGTCATATCGTTGCAGTGCTTAGGCAAAGCCCTGCGCCGGTAGCTTCATCATCACTGTCATCACGCCCTAGTGCTGACGAAGCTCTCCCTCGACACTCTGCTGGATCGTGAGTTCGTAGGACGTCACCGAGCCGAACGTGTGCTAATCGTGGAGGTCCCGTACTTTCGGTACTAGGATCGGTCGATTGTGAAGACGTACGACTACATCAACTGCGTTGTCATAACGCTTCCGCTTACAGTCTATGAGGGTACATAGACAACACTCTCCCCTCTCGTTGCTATGCATCACCATGATCTTGCGTTTGCGTAGGAATTTTTTTGAAATTACTACGTTTTCCCCAACACCAGGACCGGGGGCTCCTGTCGGTGTACAAAAGTAGGGGCTTATGTACCCCTTTACTTGTGCATGGGCAGTTGTAGCCACGCCTGCGGTCAGGCTTGGCAGGGCAGAGGGAAGAAAGGTACAAGGCTGCCGAGGCAGCACTCAAGCCAGAAGCATGAAGAGCAAAGGGGCAAGGTGGATTCCCTCGGCAAGACCCTTGCCGGGGCGGCCTACACAGCCCCGGCAAGACCCTTGCCGGGGCAACTTGCCCAACACCAGCAAGGCCGCGACCCTTGAGCCTGAGAGTCCTGACACCATCGACAAACATCAAGACCAAGGCTCGGGGGCGCCTGCATGGTGGCATGCAGATCTTTGTGAAGACCAAAGGCCTACAAATCTAGATGGGAAACAGAAGACAAGGACCCCCGGAGAGATCCTTGCCGGGGACAGACAAAGGCCCCCGGCAAGATCCTTGTCGGGGACGCCCACAAGACCCCGGCAAGACCTTTGCCGACCCCTAAAAGACTTGCCGGGGACATCTGCGGGGACACAACCAGGCCTGCACCTATGAAGGTTTCGCTTACCCACGGCCGTTCTAACGCGGCAACCAGCCTGCCAAACTAGGCACGCACCTACGTGGCAGCAAGCAACCTCTAGGCAAACCAGTCGAGCACCTGTGTGGTGGCATGTGGATCTTCGTGAAGACCATGCCACCGCACCAGCGCAGTAGCCAGCCAGCCTGCATGGCATTGCATGCCTCGTCAGCTTGGACGTGCTTCGAAGCAAGGCGAGGCGGCGATGGACGGGACGAGCTTCATTGTCGTCCCCGATAAAGCAAGAGGACACGTAGGAAGCGCATTAAATGCATTTGTCCCACTATGTCAGGCGATAATCTTGTACACTGTAGATGCTTTCCACCTCCTGTGTGCCATGTGGCGACCCCTTTGACATATAAAAGGAGGCCCGAGGCGTACTGAGGGAGGATTCAGACTTTTTGAACTGAGCATGCATTGCAGCTAGTTCAAGAGCTCAAGAACACCAAATATACACCAAAAGCAGGACTAGGGTATTACGCGTAGTTTGCGGCCCGAACCTGGGTAAAAATCCCCGCGTTGATCTTCTAGACCCGCTCTTTGCGCAGCTCCGCCCCCCGCCAACCGTAGTAGGGATTCCGTGTGATCCCATAGGTGTCGTTTCCCCCGGCAGAAGGGCTCAGTAGAAGCTGATATCCTCGTCCCGGGAAGGGAAGAAGTTCTTCTTGGGTTTGAACAAGAGATCCCACATCCCACCGAGGTCCTCTCCATGGAAGAAATCCTTTACAACTATACCATCCTCGGGCCTGAACACCCACATCGGGAGTGCTCGGACTTGAAGCAGGAGGACCCAATGATAGAGCATCACATGGACCATGTCCACTAGACTAATGCCCTCACCGACCACAGGCTTGAGCTTGCGTTGCAGCACTTTAACCCCCGTTCCGCCCCCCCCCCCCCCCCAATCGAGGTTCTCGGCCATCCAAGAAGCTAGCCTCCTTGGTGGGTTTGCAGAAAAGAGGAGGGACCCTTCGTGGCCCCTAGTAGAGGGATTTGTTGCATAAAACCACTACTCAATTTTTGATTGTTCCATGCTGTTGTATTATCATTCTTGGATGTTTTACAATCATTTTATAACAATTTTATATCATTTTTTGGGACTAACCTATTGACATATTGCCCAGTGCCAGTTGCTGTTGTTTGCTTGTTTTTTACTTCGCGGAAAATCAATACCAAACGGAGTCCAAACACCGTGAAACTTTTTGGAGATTTTTTGGGACCAGAAGACATCTAGTGGGCCAAAGAAGTACTAGAGGGGTGCCCTGAGGGGTGCACAACCCACCTAGGCGCGCCCTGATGGGTTGTGCCCACCTCGGTGGCCTCCTACACTACCTCTTTGCCCTATAAATTCCCAAATATTCCAAAAACCCCAAGAATAACCCTAGATCAGAAGTTCCACCGCCGCAAGCCTCTATAGCCATGAAAAACCAATCTAGACCCCATTCTGGCACCCTGCCGGATGGGGAAATCATCACCGGAGGCCATCTTCATCATCCCTATTGCCACCATATGATGAGGAGGGAGTAGTCCACCCTCGGGGCTGAGGGTTTGTACCAGTAGCTATGTGTTTAATCTCCCTCTCTCGTGTTTTTGAGATGGCACAATCTTGATGCATCGCGAGCTTTGTTAATATAGTTCGATCATATGGTGTTTTCCCCTCTCTATCTTGGTTGTGATGAATTGAGTTTTCCCTTTGAGATTTTGTTTTTATCGGATTGAATACTTTTATAGATTTGAGAGCAATTGATATATCTCTTGCCTATGAATACCCCAGGTGACAATGGAGTATTATATTGATTCACTTGATTTATGTTTTGGCTCTCAAATCGTGGATTCCCGAGGTGACATTGGGGTAATCTATCCATAGGGGTTGATGCACATTTTAGTCCTTGTTTCTTCGGTAGAAATCTTGGGGCACTCTTTGAGGTTCTTTGTGTTCGATCGAGTATTATGAATCTGAATTGTTTGATGCGTATCATATAATTAACTCATGTATACTTGTGGTGACATTGGAGTATCTAGGTAACTCTAGAGTTGGTTGATGCGTACCATATGGTGTTATTTTAGTACGAACTCTTGGATAGATCGAACAGAAAGAATTACTTTGTGTTATTTTAGTATGAACTCTTGAGTAGATTGAACGGAAAGAATGGCTTTAAGGTGGTTTCGTACACTACAAATAATTTCTTCTTATGTTCTCCGCTAGATAAGAACTTTGGAGTGATTCTTCATCACACGTTGAGGGATGGTTATATGATCCAATTATATTAGCATTGTTGAGAGATTGCACTAGTGAAAGTACGGACCCTAGGCCTCATTTTCAAGCATTGCAATAACGTTTGTGCTCACTTTTGTTACTTGCCACCTTGATGTTTGATACGTCTCCATCGTATCTACTTTTCCAAACACTTTTTGCCCTTGTTTTGGACTCTAACTTGCATGATTTGAATGGAACTAACCCGGACTGATGTTGTTTTTAGCAGAATTGCCATGGTGTTATTTTTGTGCAGAAATAAAAGTTCTCGGAATGACCTGAAACTTCATGGAGAATATTTTTGGAATTAATAAAAAATATTGGCGAAAGAATCAAGGCCAGGGGGCCCACACCCTGTCCACGAGGGTGGGGGCGTGCCTACCCCCCTGGGCGTGCCCCCACCTCGTGGGCCCCACGGTGCTCCACCGACCTCAACTCCAACTCTATATATTCATGTTCAGGGAGAAAAAACAGAGAGAAGGATGCATCGCGTTTTACGATACGGAGCCGCCGCCAAGCCCTAATCTCTCTCGGGAGGGCTGATCTGGAGTCCGTTCGGGGCTCTGGAGAGGGGAATTTGTCGCCATCGTCATCATCAACCTTCCCCCATCACCAATTTCATGATGCTCACCTCCGTGCGTGAGTAATTCCATCGTAGGCTTGCTGGACGGTGATGGGTTGGATGAGATTTACCATGTAATCGAGTTAGTTTTGTAAGGGTTTGATCCCTAGTATCCACTATGTTCTGAGATTGATGTTGCTATGACTTTGCTATGCTTAATGCTTGTCACTAGGGCCCGAGTGCCATGATTTCAGATCTGAACCTATTATGTTTTCATGAATATATGTGAGTTCTTGATCCTATCTTGCAAGTCTATAGTCACCTATTATGTGTTATGATCCGTTAACCCCGAAGTGACAATAATCGGGATACTTACCGGTGATGACCGTAGTTTGAGGAGTTCATGTATTCACTAAGTGTTAATGCTTTGGTCCGGTACTCTATTAAAAGGAGACCTTAATATCCCTTAGTTTCCAATAGGACCCCGCTGCCACGGGAGGGTAGGACAAAAGATGTCATGCAAGTTCTTTTCCATAAGCACGTATGACTATATTCGGAATACATGCCTACATTACATTGATGAACTGGAGCTAGTTCTGTGTCACCCCATGTTATAACTATTGCATGAGGAATCGCATCGGGCATAATTCTCCATCACCGATCCAATGCCTATGAGCTTTTCACATATTGCTCTTTGCTTAGTTACTTTACCGCTGCCACTATTACAATTACTACAAAACTGCTACTGTTACTTTTGCTATCGTTACCGTTACTTCCATACTACTTTGCTACTAAATACTTTGCTGCAGATACTAAGTTATCAAGGTGTGGTTGAATTGACAACTCAACTGCTAATACTTGAGAATATTCTTTGGCTCCCCTTGTGTCGAATCAATAAATTTGGGTTGAATACTCTACCCTCGAAAATTGTTGCGGTCCCCTATACTTGTGGGTTATCAAGACTATTTTACGGCGCCGTTCTTGGGGAGCATAGCTCTATTCTTTGAGTCACTTGGGATTTATATCTGTTGATCACTATGAGGAACTTGAAAGACGAAAACCAAAATTTATCCCTCAACTACGAGGGAGGTAAGGAACCGCCATCTAGCTCTGCACTTGATTCACCTTCTGCTTTTGAGTAAGCTTGTGACACCTAAACCCGCTTACGCTATTAATTACGATATGTCGCATGTTATTGATTATGCCACTTACGCTATGCATGATACTTATGATGAAACTACTTCTATACTTGATACTACTGTGCCATTAAGTGAATTTCTTGATGAACAACTTGCTAGGGCTAGAGAGAATGAAATTATTGAAACTAAAAATATTGCTGAAAGTGATGATAAAGATTCTCCCCCTAAATATGAATTGCCTGTTGTGCCTGCGGGTTATGTTATGGATGATGAAACTTCTAGAGACTTTCTTGCTTGCAATGATAGAAATGATCTTGATAAATTATTAGCTAAGCTTAAAGAAAAATCTTTGAATGTTAGAATGAAATATGACCCTGCTTTTGCTACTTCACCTATCTGTGTTACTGATAAGGATTATGATTTCTCTATTGATCCAGACATAATTACTTTCGTTGAATCTGATCCTTTTTATGGCTATGAATCTGAAACTGTTGTTGCACTCCTTACTAAATTAAATGATACAACCACCCTATTCACTAATGATGAGAAAACTCGCTATTACTATATCCTTAAATTATTCCCGTTCTCATTAAAGGGTGAGGCTAAAACATGGTTTAATTCTCTTGATCCTGGTTGTGTGCGTAGTCCCCAGGATATGATTTATTACTTCTTAGCTAAATATTTCTCCGCTCATAAGAAACAAGCTGCTTTAAGGGAAATATTTAACTTTGTGCAAATTGAAGAAGAGAGTCTCCCACAAGCTTGGGGGAGGCTTCTCCAATTACTTAATGCTTTGCCTGATCATCCTCTCATGGAAAATGAAATACTTGATATCTTTTATAGTGGACTAACCGATGCTTCCAGAGACCACCTGGACAGTTGTGTTGGTTATGTTTTCAGGGAAAGAACAGTTGATCAAGCTGAATTGCTATTGAATAATATGTTGACTAATGAACATAATTGGACACTTCCTGAACCAACTCCTAAACCAACTCTGAAGAAAAGGGGTATTCTATTTCTCAGTCCTGAAGATATGCAAGAGGAAAATAAATCTGTGAAAGAAAAAGGTATTAAAGCTGAAGATGTTAAGAATTTACCTCCTATTGACGAAATACATGGTCTTGATAACCCGACACAGGTAGTAAAGGTAAATTCTCTCTATAGATTTGATGAAGGTGATATTCCTTGTTATAAGTCTGCTAGCCAATGCTTAGATGAGTTTGATAATTTTATTGTCAAACAAGAAAAGTTCAATGCATATGTTGGTAGACAGTTGAAACGAAATGCTTATATGATTGAACACTTGAGTGATTATATGTCTAGAGTTAAAGGTGAACTTAAACTCATTAGTAAACATGCTTCTATGGTTACCACCCAAGTAGAACAAGTACTTAAAGCTCAAAATGATTTGCTCAATGAAATAAATAATAAGAAGAATGATAATGTTGTTAGAGTTATGACTAGAGGGGGTAAAATGACTCAGGAACCTTTATATCCTGAGGGCCACCCTAAGAGAATTGAGCAGGATTCTCAGAGGACTAATGTTGATGCACCTAGTCCTTTTAAAAAGAAGTGAGGGAGTCCTGGATTAGGGGGTGTCCGAATGGCCGGACTTTGACCTTTGGCCGGACTCCTGGACTATGAAGATACAAGATTGAAGACTTCGTCCCGTGTCCGGATGGGACTTTCCTTGGCGTGGAAGGCAAGCTGGGCGATACGAATATGTGGATCTCCTCCCATTGTAATCGACACTATGTAACCCTAACCCTCTCCGGTGTCTATATAAACCGGAGGGTTTTAGTCCGTAGGACGAACAACAATCATACCATAGGCTAGCTTTTAGGGTTTAGCCTCTGGTAGATCTACTCTTGTACTACCCATATCATCAATATTAATCAAGCAGGAGTAGGGTTTTACCTCCATCGAGAGGGCCCGAACCTGGGTAAAAACATCGTGTCCCTTGTCTCCAGTTACCATCCGCCTAGACGCATAGTTCGGGACCCCCTACCCGAGATCCGCTGGTTTTGACACCGACATTGGTGCTTTCATTGAGAGTTCCTCTGTGTCGTAATCTTTAGGCCTGATGGCTCCTCCGATCGTCACCAACGATGCGGTCCAGGGCGAGACTTTTCTCCCCGGACAGATCTTCGTATTCGGCGGCTTTGCACTGCGGGCCAATTAAGCAGCCATCCGGAGCAGATCGAAGCTCGCCCACAGCCATCGTGTCAGATTTGGAAGTTTGAACTACGGCCGGCGTTCGCGGAGACTTGATCTTCGACGGGTTCGAGCCACAGCTAAGCGCGCCGCCTTTATCACGACGGGCATGATCTAGCTACGCCGAAGGTGCTCGAGGTCAAGCACCGATGTATGCTCCGACCCTTAGCTCGGAGCCAATCGCGCCAATCGAGGGCGGGTGGTCGGACACCGCCTCGAGGGGCATAATCTCTATGGTGATCGAGCGAACACTATACCTGTCCTTTGCGGCTTCGTGACTCCAAGGTGCAGGACTCCCCTCCGGACTCCGAACCTTCCGCGCCCCTGCCAATCGAATCCGATTGGGTGCCGATCATGGAGTTCACCGCCGCGGACATCTTTATGGACTCACCCTTCGGCGACATTCTGAATTCACTAAAGTCTCTCTCTTTATCGGGAGAGCCACTGGTGGGACTATGGTCGACAAGGTTGGGATGCGGACGACGAAGAAATTCAAAGCCCACCCACCACCCACTTTGTAGCCAGCCGATGATTTAACCGACATGCTCGACTTCGACTACGATGACATCGACGGTATGGGCGCCGATGCAGGAGGCGACCAAGAACCAGCACCTCTGAGGGCAATGGAAGGCCACCTCGTCAGATGACATATACATGGTGGACACCCCAAAAGAAGGGAACGGCGATGGAACAACGGAGGATGACCCCTCCAAGAAGAAGCCTAAGCGCCGGCGTCAGCGGCGCCGCTCTAAATCCTGCCAAAGCAAAAACACCGATTCCGGCACGGGAAACAATAATACCCCGGACAGTGTCGAAGACAACCCCCTCCAGCAGGATTCAGCACAGGAGGATGGAGAAGCCAGCCCTCATGAGAGAGCGGCAGACAGAGAGGTAGAGGACGATAATTACATGCCCCCCTCCGAAGACGAGGCAAGCCTCGGCGGCAGCAATTTGTCGTGCCTGAGGATCCCGTCGAACAAGAGCGTTTCAAACGCAGGCATATGGCCACGGCGAGCAGCCTCAAGAAAAAACAGCAATAGCTTAGAGCTGACCAAGACTTGCTAGCCGACAGATGGACTGATGTCCTTGCAGCTGAAGAGTACGAACTCGAACGCCCCTCCAAGAGCTACCCAAAACGCAGGTTGCTATCCTGATTAGGGGAGGAAGCACCTAGACCTACATCACCAGCGCATGATGCGGCCGACCGGCCACCTCGTGGTCATGACGGAAGAGGCCTCTCGGCCCTCCACTCAAGCCGCACCCAGCGTCGCTCAAAGAATACCAAGGCACGGGAAATCGCCCGGACACATGAGATATATTGGAGGACGGGGCAAGGCAAACAAGATCGATCTATGGATCGCGTGGGCGCCACGACACGTGGCGATAACCGTCATGCGGATATGGTAAATCCGGCCGGGCGAACATAGTAGACAAAGCTCATTTGAGCTACGCCGTGATATAGCCCAATACTGAGGCGCCAGACACCCATTATGCTTCACAGATGAAGTAATGGATCATCAAATCCCCGAGGGTTTCAAACCCGTAAACATCGACTCATATGATGGCACGACAGATCCGGCGGTATGGATCGAGGATTATCTCCTTCATATCCACATGGCCCGCGGCGATGATCTACACGCCATCAAATACCTCCCACTCAAGCTTAAAGGACCAGCTCGGCATTGGCTTAACAGCTTGCCAGCAGAATCAATTGGTTGTTGGGAGGACACGGAAGCCGCATTCCTCGACAACTTCCGGGGAACCTATGTGCGACCACCGGGCGCCCGATGACCTAAGCCACATAATTCAGCGGCCGGAGGAATCGGCCAGTTAAGACACGGTTCCTAACCAAGAAAAATCAAATAGTCGACTGTCCAGGACCACGAGGCCCTTGCAGCCTTCAAGCATAACATCCGTGACGAGTGGCTTGCCCGGCACCTAGGACAGTAAAAGCCGAAATCCATGGCAGCCCTCACAACACTCATGACCCGCTTTTGCGCGGGAGAAGACAGCTGGCTAGCTCGTAGTAGTAACATGACCAAGAGCCCGGGTAATTCGGATACCAAGGACAGCATTGGCAGGTCGCGTCGCAACAAGCAAAAGCACCGCATTAACAGCGACAATGCTGAGGATACGGCAATTAATGCCGGATTCAGAGGCTCTAAACCCGGTTAGCGGAAAAAGCCATTCAAAAGAAATACTCCGGGCCCGTCCAATTTGGACCGAATACTCGATTGCTCGTGCCAGATACACGGCACCCCCGAAAAACCAGCCAACCACACCAACAGGGATTGTTGGGTGTTCAAGCAGGCAGGCAAGTTAAACGCTGAAAACAATGACAAGGGGCTGCATAGCGATGACAAGGAGGAGCCCTGGCCGCCGAACAATAGGGGACAGAAGGGCTTCCCCCCACAAGTGCGGATGGTGAACATGATATACGCAACCCACATACCCAAAAGGGAGCGGAAGCGTGCACTCAGGGGCGTATATGCGTTGGAGCCAGTCGCCCCAAAGATCAACCCATGGTCCTCCTGCCCGATCACTTTTGATCGAAGGGACCACCCCACTAGCATCTGCCATGGCGGGTTCGCCGCATTGGTTCTAGACCCAATCATTGACGGATTTCACCTCACTAGAGTCCTTATGGACGGCGGCAATGAACTCGCTTTATCAGGATACAATGCGAAAAATGGGCATAGATCCCTCAAGGATTAAACCCACAAAGACGACCTTTAAAGGCGTCATACCAGGTGTAGAGGCCAACTGTACAGGCTCAGTTACACTTGAGGTGGTCTTCGGATCCTCGGATAATTTCCGAAGCAAGGAGTTAATCTTCGACATAGTCCCATTCCGCAGTGGCTATCACGCACTGCTCGGATGAACCGCATTTGCAAAGTTCAATGCGGTGCTGCACTACACATACCTCAAGCTCAAGATTCCAGGCCCTCGAGGAGTCATTACGGTCAATGGAAACACCGAACGCTCTCTCCAAACGGAGGAGCATACGGCGGCCCTCGTGGCGGAAGTACAAAGCAGCCTCTCAAGGCAATTCTCCAGTCCGGCCATTAAACGTCCGGACACCGTCAAGCGCGCCCGGAGTAACCTACAACAAGACCGCCTGGCACGTTCCGAGCACGCGTAGCAGTGCGGCCCCAACCCCAGCCCTCGCGAAACTGCGAAACCAGTACTACGCGTACATAACTACGCTCTGGAAATACCATGGGCATAGGGGGAGGGGCACGACCACGGCATGCCCAAAATGCGGCTCAACCGCACTAGGGGCTCCCGATTTTGTCATTCTTTTTCTTACTTTCAGGACTCTACTTCACGGAAGGCCTGTCCGGCAAGACAATCGCCGAACACACGATGCAACAGCCAGGAGGCGTAAAGCTACGCCGAGTGTCCAGTGGTCTCTATAACGCGGTATACTTGTTTCACATATCATCCCATAACTCGCCTCGGAGAGGACATGTTAAAAGTCCCACCTCTTGCTTATCGCACTATTTGTATCGTTACGCTTTTACCACAGACTTTTGAATAAACAATACATAGCTTTTGTCTATTATTGTATTCCTTTTTATAAAAATATGTTCGATAATGACATTATGCAACTGTACACTTTAGTGCGGCCAATACACGAGGGCTTACGTACCCCAGAATATGGTGTGAGAAGTCCGAACACTCTCATGAGTGCGGCACCCGAACTTATAGCATTATATGCATCGGCTCGAATCATGTCTTGGGTCAATAGTTGGGTTTTCCGGCTCCCATGTTTTGGTACCTTACGTTCCGTTATATATCGGCTAAGGTAGCCTTTGGGAGAACCACTGCGATTGTGCCCCGGTTGAGCTGGGCTAAGCACCTCGGTGGAGAAAGCTAAAACTAACCCGTCATGATAGAGGCGAGAGCTGGTGCGTTGTTCGAGAGGTTTTCGAGTCCCTAAAGACTTATGCCTCTTAGAGCGAGGAGTCGGCTTTGTCCGGCCTAGGCGTGGATAAGCGCCCCAAACTCGGTCTTCGAATACCAGGGCTTCACGAAATTTAAAATTATTGAATTATATGGCTAAGTGAGAGTGTTCAAGCATTATAGTCCGATTGCCTTGTTCGTTGTGTTGGCGCCTCCCTCGAAGGACCCAATAATGGGAAAAAAGCGCTCAAGTTTATCCCGAACACCCCAAAGCACTCGTGGCATGGGGGCGAGAAGCTTTACGACTCGCCATCTCTCAAATATAATAAACGGCCGCCTGAGAAGGTAATATTTTAAATTTAAAAGAGTTGCTTAAGCGCATATGAACAAGTTTTCAGCGTCTGAGGATCACAAATGCGAAGTTTACTCAAAAATTACATCTTTGGAGCACTCATCCGCTATACGGCGGGCACCTTTCTGTACGCCCTCATAATACATCTCAGGCTTGCGATGCTCCTTGCCCGGCGGTGGTCCGTCCGTCACAAGCTTCTCAGCGTCCATCTTGCCCTAGTGTACTTTAGCACGGGCACCTTCGATGCATACGGAGCGCTTGATGACTTCAAGCCTTGGACAGGCATCCACCAGCCGCCTTACCAGCCCGAAGTAGCTCCCAGGCATGGCTTCCCCAGGCCACAGCCGGACTACGAGACCCTTCATGGCCTGTTCGACCACTTTATGGAGCTCGACCAGCTGCTTCATTTGGTCGCTCAAAGCACTGGTGTCCGGTCTCAGCATACTGAGACCAGAACACCATCTCTGTCGAGCTCCCCTCCTCGGCTCGGTAGAATGCTGCAGCATCGGACACACTGCGGGGAAGATCTGCGAATGCTCCTGGAGAGCTCCGGACTCGGGTAAGTAACAAGTAATTCACTTTAACGTTCTTGCTTTGCATAAAGAATGCCTTACCCGCCACTATCTTCTTCATCGCCTCAATTTCCTGGAGGGCTTTTTGGGCTTCGGTCTTAGCAGATTTGGCGCTCTCAAGGGCCGAGGCAAGCTCGGACTCTCGAGTCTTTGAGTCAAGCTCCAACCTCTCGTGCTTTTCCACGAGAGCCCGGAGCTCTTGCTGCACCTCTGCCACTCGCGCCTCCTGCTTCTCTTGCTCGGTGCGCTCCACGGCCACATTGTTTCCGGCCTTGGACAGCGCTTCATTCAGGGTCACCACCTCATTCGTGGCCCCTGCAATACCCACGTTGGTCCTATCATTTTTTGTAACCACATATTTTTTATATACTTACATAAGGTATTACTTACCTTCCTTGTCCTCGAGCTGCTTCTTGGCAAGGCCGAGCTCGTTCTCGGACCGCTCGAGGCTCTGCTTCAACGCATCGACCTCCGGCAGTCAGTGCGGCAGAGGTCAGCAGCGCAGCCTGCATTCCCATATTGACATACTTATGTTAGACTCCTGCGTATATCTTTTTGATCCTCGGTTCGGCTTTTCTTTCCGAACACCAAACTGAGCATCATGGGCTACTATCTATGTGGTAATATTTTACATATCTTAAATACATACCTCAAAGCCTGTTAGAAGGCTGGCACGAACTTGATCAGCCCGCTCTTGGCGGACTGAACCTTCTGGATCACAACACTCATAATAGTGCGGTGCTCCTCGTTGATGGAGGCGCCGTTAAGCACCTCCAGCAAATTATCCGGTGCCTCCGGTTGGATGGAGGTCACTGGCATCGTAGGCTTGCCCTTCTTACATGGGGGCCGCCTGCCGGGCTCCGGAACCACTGAAGGTTCCGGTGCGGAGTCCGACCCAGGGCCGGACTTAGAGCCCTTTGGGGTTTTATCCCCTTTGCGCCTGGAGTCCGGGAGGTTGCCTTGCGGCGCCTCCAGGACCACCTCCTCCTGGCTTGGACCCTTTTGGGACTCCACCTCGGCATCATCCGCAGCGCGAGGAGAGGAGGCGGCCGGAAGTGAAGTGCTATTTACATCCGACGAACCAGGGAGCCGCTCGTTGAAGCGTCGAGCCCGGCCTTGGGCGGACTGCATGATTACATTCGGCGTCAGAAGGTACTGTGCAACGAAGGAGCGCCATGAGTTATTCTGGTATCCGGATACTTACGATTTGGCCAGGGGCTTGGCCCTGGATGGCCACTCCTCTTCGCCGTCATTGGCGTTGGTGGAGTAGTCCGGAGGAAGGGTCCTTCCCTTCTTGGACCCTCCGCCCCCAGCTTGGGGCGGCCTTCCTTTTCATTCCTCCCCGCCGGAGGGGAGAGGCTTCTTCTTCTTCCTCCTCGTCTTGATGAGGAGTGCGCCTCGGAGTCATCGGACGATGAATCCGGCACCACTGGGTGCCGGGAACTCTTTCGATTTCCCGTGGCCTTCTTCTTGGCCTTCTTCTCCGGCACCACGTAAGGTGTCGGGACCAGCAGCCCCGTCAAGCAGGCGTCCGCTGGGTCTTCGGGCAAGGGAGCCGGACAGTCAATCTGTCCGGACGTCTTGTGCCAATCCTGTCAAAGGTAAGGATTTTAGATCCCACATAGAATCAAACTATGGAAAACAAGTAACCCGTAAAGGGTAAAATAGCTTACTGTGTTGGCTTGATGTTGCGCGCTGAATCCGCGATCCTCGGTAACGGATGCGGGGGCCTCGGCGCCCTTGAACAGCACCTTCCAGGCGTCTTCGTACGTAGTGTCGAAGAGCCTATTCAGGGTTCGGTGTTGTGCCGGATCGAACTCCCACAAACTGAAAGCCCGTTGTTGGCACGGGAGGATCCGGCGGATGAGCAGGACCTGGACTACGTTGACAAGTTTGAGCTTCTTGCTCACCAGGTTTTGGACGCAGGTTTGGAGTCCGGTCAGCTCCTCCAAATTACCCCATGACAAGCCCATCTCTTTCCAGGAGGTGAGCCGTGTAGGGAAGCCAGATCGGAATTCGGGGGCCGCTGCCCATTCAGGGTCACGCGGCTCGGTGATGTAGAACCACCCCGATTGCCACCCCTTTATGGTCTCCATGAAGGAACCCTCGAGCCATGTAACATTGGGCATCTTGCCCACCATGGCGCCTCCGCACTCCGCTTGGCGGCCGCCCACTACCTTCGGTTTGACATTGAAGGTCTTCAGCCATAAGCCGAAGTGGGGCTGGATGCAGAGGAAGGCCCCGCACACGACGATGAACGTCGAGATATTGAGGATGAAGTTCGGGGCCAGATCGTGGAAATCCAGGCCATAGTAGAACATGAGTCCCCGGACAAATGGGCGATGTCATTGGACAAGTATCCGGCCTTCCTCAGCTTTTTGATGTGCCCCTCCGTGACGGAGGAGGCCATCCACTTGCCTCCCGCTCCGGACATGACTGGAGAAGGTTGAGGCGGGATGTGCGGACTTCTTGGCTACCGGAGCTCGAAAAGCGAAAATGGATAAGTAAAGGAGGAAGAAGGCGTAGATGGAAGAGGTGGATCCTTATCCCCTTATATGGGCGGACGAAACTATGTGCCCCCACCAGCCTGGTAAAACTCGCTTATCTCCCAAGCGCCATAAATTAATGGCACGGTTGGGTTACCCACGCCCGTATTGATGAGAATCCTGGAATAAGGGGACACCATCTCTGCTTCAACAAGACGTGCCAAGGAAACCGCTTCGCTAAGTGCGTTGAGGTGGGACAGTAAAAACGATTCGAATAAAGGCTTGGCCGTGGTGTGTTGTCACGCTGCGGAATACGTCAGCAGGTTGAATTTGTGTAAATATTATTCTCTCTACGGTGGTATGTGGAAATTATTTTGCAAAGCCGTACACTATCCTTGTGTTCAAAATCTTCTATGAAGTATTCAGAGGAGGAACCCGCCTTGCAATGACGAAGACAATCTGCGTGACGGACTCGTCGTCATTGAAGCCTTGTTCAGGGGCTACTGAGGGAGTCCTGGATTAGGGGGTGTCCGGATGGCCGGACTATGACCTTTGGCCGGACTCCTGGACTATGAAGATACAAGATTGAAGACTTCGTCCGTGTCCAGGATGGGACTTTCCTTGGCGTGGAAGGCAAGCTTGGCGATATGGATATGTGGATCTCCTCCCATTGTAACTGACTCTATGTAACCCTAACCCTCTCCGGTGTCTATATAAACGGGAGGGTTTTAGTCCGTGGGGACGAACAACAATCATACCATAGGCTAGCTTTTAGGGTTTAGCCTCTCGATCTCGTGGTAGATCTACTCTTGTACTACCCATATCATCACTATTAATGAAGCCGGAGTAGGGTTTTACCTCCATCGAGAGGGCCCGAACCTGGGTAAAAACATCGTGTCCCTTGTCTCCTGTTACCATCCGCCTAGACACACAGTTCGGGACCCCCTACCCGAGATCCGCCGGTTTTGACACCGACAAGAAGAAAAAGAAAAATGATAGGACTTTGCATGCTTCTAGTGAACCTGTTGTTGACACACCTGAGAATCCCAATGATATTTGTATTTCTGATGCTGAAACACAATCTGGTGATGAACATGAACCTAGTGATAATGTTAATGATGATGTTCATGTTGATGCTCAACCTAGCGATAAAATGTTGTAGAGACTGAACCTGATGTTGATCTTGATAACCCACAATCAAAGAAACAACGTTATGATAAGAGAGACTTTGTTGCTAGGAAGCACGGTAAAGAAAGAGAACCATGGGTTCAGAAACCCATGACTTTCCCTCCTAAACCATCCAAGAAAAAGGATGATGAGGATTTTGAGCGCTTTGCTGAAATGATTAGACCTATCTTTTTGCGTATGCGTTTCTTGATATGCTTAAAATGAATCCTTATGCTAAGTATATGAAGGATATTGTTACAAATAAGAGAAAGATACCGGAAGCTGAAATTTCCACCATGCTTGCTAATTATACTTTTAAAGGTGGAATACCAAAGAAACTTGGAGATCCAGGAGTACCAACTATACCATGCTCCATTAAAAGAAACTATGTTAAAACTACTTTTATGTGATCTTGGAGCCGGTGTTAGTGTTATGCCTCTTTCTTTATATCATAGACTTGATTTGAATAAGTTGACACCTACTGAAATATCTTTGCAAATGGCCGATAAATCAACTGCTATACCTGTCGGTATTTGTGAGGATGTGCCTGTCGTGGTTGCAAACGTTACTATTTTAATGGACTTTGTTATTCTTGATATTCGAGGGCGATAGTATGTCGATTATCCTTGGTAGACCCTTTCTGAATACTGCAGGGGCTGTTATTGATTGCAACAAAGGCAATGTCACTTTTCATGTTAATGGTAATGAGCATATGGTACGCTTTCCGAGGAAACAACCTCAAGTCCACAGTATCAATTCTATTGGAAAAGTTTCAATGATTACTATTGGAGGTTCTGAATTTCCTCTTCCTACTGTCAAGAAGAAATATGATACTCTTATTATTGGGGATGTGCATATCCCCGTTGAGGTAACCTAGTGTTATTCCAAAATTCTCTGGTTTCATGTTATTCGGAAAGAGTTTGTTAACAAGACCTGATCAACCTTGTTAGTGGATTCCTTTTGATGAGCATGAGATGGATGAAGCTAGAAAGCACAACCTTCTGTACCCTCCTTTTACTTTCTGTTATCTAGATTAGATAAAGCAAAAATAATATTTTCTGTCTATTTTCTGAATTATCCATGCAATAAAAAATACCCGAAAATAAAAGTTCTCCAAATGCCCTGAAAATGAAATATGATTTTTTCTAGAATATTTGAGAATATCTGGCATTGAGAACACATCAGGGGGAGCAAGCACCTGGCCACGAGGGTCTAGGGCGCGCCCCCTGCCTCGTGGGCCCCTGGTGGCCCCCTCCACTTATTCCAGCCACCACACACTCCTTCTTCCTCCCAAAAAAATCACCAACCAGCTCAAGCACGAGTTCTAGCTCATCTTGCTGCCCTTTTCGATCTCCTTGCTCAAAGCTCCACTTACAAAACTGCTTTGGGGGATTGTTCTTCGGTATGTGACTCCTCCAATGGTCCAATTAGTTTTGTTCTAGTGCTCTATTCATTGCAAATTTTTGCTGCTTAGGTGACCCTGTTCTTGAGCTTGCATGTCAAATTTATATGTTCCCAAGTAGTTCTAATGCATGATATAGTCTCTAGGCACTTGTAGGAGTAGTTGCTATCAATTTTGTTGAGTTTGGTCCACTTTTATTTTAAGTTACTAAAAATTACAGAAATTTTCAGAAATTAATGAAGAGATTTTTGAGGGGCTCTTCGAGCCGAAGCTCGAAGGATAAGCAAAGTGAAGAGGACAAAAGGCCCAAATATAATCTCCCTCACACCGCGGAGGTTCGGCCTTGTGAATGGCCTTGTGATGAGTTCTTGAGAGCAGTCGGGATACATGATGATTTTTATTATTTGGCTGAGAATGCAAGCCTCACCGACTTCCTCCACGACCAGCGCGAGCAGTATCTCTTACTCACTAATATTTCTGTGCAAAATTTTCATTTCCATGCTAGGAGGTCACCACCTTCGGTGGATTTTTATTTATATGATGAGTTTAAGGAGATGTCACTATTTGATTTTTGCCGGGTCTGTAAGATACCCTTTACGGGCAGCATAGAGGAACCACATCGTAATGATGTGGAAGGGTTTATTGATATGATTGTTGTAGGGGAAACGAGGAAAGTTTTCGATGCAAGAATCACTACCATACACTTTCCTGTTCTGCGTTACTTTGCAATATTTGCTAGTAGATGTTTAATTGTCGCGGAAAATGTGGAAACCTTAGTGCCCTGATATTGTTATTTTGGGCCATGCCTTGTTTCGTGATCACACTTTTAGTCTAGGCGCTATTGTTGCCAAGCGGTTAAATCTGAACCGTACAAAGGGTCCCATATTGGGAGGTATCTTCGCCTCGCGCCTCGCTGCACACTTTAACATACCTATTGGGCATTATGAGAAAGAAGAAAAGTTGCTGCCTCCTGTTTTTCTAGACTATAAGAGTATGGTAGCACATGATTTCATTGTTAAAAATAAGAAAAAGATGCTTAACTATAGACTGATATTTGATAAACATTACTTTGAGACTATTACTTTGCCTGCTCCTTCTTTGTTTAACTTATCTTCAGGCAAGTATCTTGTTCTGCCGGAGGCATTTCATGCCTACCAGAGCCTCACACCAGCTCCAGAGCCAGAGCCGGAGCCACAACTTGATCCTCCACGTCAGTCTGTTTACCAGTGGGACCCGGAGGAGATCGCCAATCAGTGGTACCCCAAGGCTCCATCTCAGTACGACCCCAGCTACAACTTTGGATATCTGCCAGGCCAGCCGTGGCCATAGACCAACTTAGGCCAAAAAGCCTAAGCTTGGGGGGGTACGTATTTCTCACTGACATTACATTCATGTTCACACACTCATGCTAGTTGTCGGTGCTCATACTTTTCCATTGTAATATACATGCTAGTTTATTTTCCTTTTTCTCACTTTCTTGTGTGTTTGAATAACCTTAAGAAAAACAAAAAAATTAGTTGTAGCTTTTAGCTAGTTTACTTTCAATGCTTGTAGTAGTAATAATTAAAAGAAAACCCAAAAAGATTTCTTGTTCTTCTTTTGCTTGTTGGGAGCTTTCCCGTGTAAATAGTTCTATTTCTTTTCTTGTTCTTTGGAGGTCGAGAGGAGAAGACCATAATGAAAATGTTGAAGTGGCTCTTATATGCATTATTGTTGATTTAACAAAGAGCCCATATTATCTTGTCTTCTCCTGTGTGTCAGATGCTTGCAGATTCCAGCTTAGTCCAATGCACGTGCACTATTATTATTATCCACACCGTTCGGTCATGCAAGTGAAAGGCAATAATGATGATACATGATGGACTGATTGAGATGAGAAAAGCTGGTATGAACTTGACCTCTCTTGTTTTTGTAAATATGATTAGTTCATCGTTCCTAATTCAGCCTATTATGAATGAAACATGTTTGCAATGACAATTAGAGATTATAGTTGCTTATGCCATGCTTAATTTTCTAGGAGTTTATAATGGTTTACCTTGCGTGCCAACATGCTATTAAAATGGTTGTGATGTGGTATGATAGGGTGGTATCCTCCTTTGAACGATTCGAGTGACTTGACTTGGCACATGTTCACGCATGTAGTTGAAACAAAATCAACATAGCCTCCACGATATTTATGTTCATGGTGGATTATATCCTACTCATGCTTGCACTCAGTGTTTATTAATTTTAATGCATGTTCATGACTGTTGCGCTCTCTAGTTGGTCACTTCCCAATCTTTTTCCAGCCTTCACTTGTACTAAGCGGGAATACTACTTGTGCATCCACTTCCATAAACCCCAAAGTTATTCCATATGAGTCCACCATACCTTCCTATATGCAGTTTCTACCTGCCATTCCAAGTAAATTTGTATGTGCCAAAATCTAAACCTTCAAATGAAATTCTGTTTTGCATGCTCGAATAGCTCATGTATCAACTAGGGTTGTCTGTACTTCCATGCTAGGCGGGTTATTCTCAAGAGGAGTGGACTCCGCTCCTCACTCACGAGAAAATGGCTGGTCACCGGGATGCCCAGTCCCATGCTCTAAGAAACTCAAATCGAAATAATTGCAAACAAAACTCCCCCAGGGTTGTTGCTAGTTGGAGGCACTCGTTGTTTCGAGCGAGCCATGGATTGATGCTTGTTGGTGGTGGGGGAGTATAAATTTTATCTGCTTGGGAACCGCCTATAATGTGTGTAGCATGGAAGATATCGAGATCTCTCAATTGTTATGTTGACAATGAAAGTATGCCACTCAAAATATTATTTATCTCTATTTCAAAAATCGAGCTTTGGCACCTCTATAAATCATTGCTTCCCTCTGCGAAGGGCCTATGTATTTACTTTTATGTTGAGTCATCATCCTCTTATTAAAAAACAATAGTTGGAGAGCATCGCTGTCATTTGCATCCATTATTATTAATTTATATTGAGTATGACTATGACTGGATCTCTTTTACCATGAATTACAATGTTTAGTCAGTCCTTGATCTTCAGATGTGCTCTGCATTTATGTTTTGCGCTCTCAGAAAGGGCTAGCGAGATAGCATCTTGTTATATCATATTATGATTGTTTTGAGAAAGTGTTGTCATCCGAGATTTATTATTATTGCTCGCTACTTGATTATGCCATTGATATGAGTAAACATGAGACCTAAGTGTTATTGTGAATATGGTTAGTTCATAATATTTGCTGAAAACTTGAATGTTGGCTTTACATATTTGCAACAACAAGAGCAAACAGAGTTTGTAATAGTTTTTCTTTATCACTTTCAGTTTGTCAACTGAATTGCTTGAGGACAAGCAAAGGTTTAAGCTTGGGGGAGTTGATATGTCTCCATCGTATCTACTTTTCCAAACACTTTTGACCAAGTTTTGGACTCTAACTTGCATGAGTTGAATGGAACTAACCCAGACTGACGCTGTTTTCAGCAGAATTGCCATGGTGTTATTTTTGTGCAGAAATAAAAGTTCTTGGAATGACCTGAAACTTCACGGAGAATATTTTTGGAATTAATAAAAAAACAGGCAAAATAATCAAGGCCAGGGGGCCCACACCCTATCCATGAGGGTGGGGGGCACGCCTACCCCCCTGGGCGCGCCCCCTACCTCGTGGGTGTAACATCCCAAATTTTCAATTTGGAATGTTATACATAGGTCATTCATGCATATCATATTTTATTGCACCTTCGTTCAGCAATCCTCGAAATCCTAAGCAACTCAAGGACCCTCGGAGAGAGTTGGGGATTTTCCGGTTTTCATATTTGATTTTTATCAAATAGCGAAAACGAGGATTTTTTATTTTAATTATTTTTCTCTCCGAAAAAAAAATTCATAATAAAATAAATGAGGGGAGATAATATGACTTCTCCAAAATAATTGAAATATTGGAGGAAAAATGTTAAAATCATTAGTTCGATTTTATTTGATTTTTATTTGAATTTTATTTGCGTTAGAAAAATTGCAAGTTTTCAAAAATTGCATTTTAGGGCCAAGAAAATGTTCTAAATATTTCATTTAGACGGTGAAAATTTGTTTTGGCATTTTTAGATTTTTATTTTATTTTATAGGAGTTTTTCTGTCGGCGGAATATTTAAAAAAAATCCCCGCGCCCGACCGGGCCTAGGGCCCAGCCGAGCAGGCCGGCCCAGCCGCCGCCGCCGACGACACGGACACCGGAGTCCGAGCCGGACTCCGCCTCCGCCCGCCTTGCCCCCTCCTTCAAGTCGCCCCCCGCCGCCACCACCACCACCACCACTGCCGCCTGAGCGGCCCCGAGCCGCCGACGCCGCCGCCGCCTCCCGCGCCACCCCACACCCCGCCGGAGGTATCCGCCGGATCCGATACCGTCGGGTTTTTTTAAAAACCGTTCGGTTTATTTTTTCGAAACCCTAGATTTTGTTTTTTTTAAATAGATCGGTTTTTCTCCGGTTTATTTATTTAGCGAGCGTTCGCTCGTTCGTTCGTTTTAACGAATGCGTTCTTCGTTTAGGTTCAGTTAACGAACGTTTGTTCGTTAGTCTGTTCGTCGTTTTTCTTTTTCTCGGATTTATTCCGTGATTTTTGCGATCGCGATTTCTGATCAGATTTTCGATCTAGTATATCTTTTCGCTCGTTTATCGGAATCAGGCGATTCAAGCGCCTAGAGTTTCGTCTCGAAACCCTCTTTCCGAATAATCAACTCAAACAAGTTTTTGCCTCTGTAAAATTTGACCCTAGTTCAGATTAGTAAACGGATCTTGTTTCTTACGCCGTTTGAATTTCGTTGCTCCGTTTGGTTTGATTCTTTTTGCGAACCGGAGTTCTTAAGTTGAACTCTCCGGTCAACCTCTTTTATTTGAGTTTCGCTTGTGCATCTTTGCTTGTTGCTTATGTGTGTTATTGTTTGATTGCGATAGAATTCCCGGAGTGCGAAGCGTGTTACTACGAGTCTCCCGGATTCGCGAATCGTTAGCAAGGTAAGTAACACTTTGATCATACTCTTTTCATACCCAGTTTTTATGCATTAGTTCCAATCCTCAAACATTGCATGATTAGGATGTCATTAACCTGTGGGTTGGGAAGTAGTAGATGAGGTAGAACCTATTGCCATGTTACTATCAAACCCTTGGGAGTTACTTCTATGTGTTGCTTATATTGCTATGTTATGCTCGTAGACGTGGTTGGGTTTGAGTGAATCCATGATAGATGTGAGATTGTTAATTAATGGTTTAATTTAAGGTGGCAACTTTAATACACATCTGGGTGGATTGAGGCACCTGGGGAACCCAGTGTTGTCTGTTTTATTTTTTGGAAATCCCGGGGTACCCGTGTGATCTTCCTATGGACCGCCACCCAGGCTCAAAGGGAACTGAGATTATTCATGCTAGAAACTTCCGTGTGCAGCCACAAGGTACTATGGGCTCTAGCATAGTTGAGTAAGTTACGTGAAGCTCTTGAAGAGGTAGATCAGCAGGTAGTGGGTTTTGTAGGTTTGGTATGGTCTACCCGGAGTAGAGAGTTAATGTTACTGAAAGACTATGTCTCGGTCATACGTTTCTCAAACACCATGTAGTGCGAGAAATCAACAGAGGCGATCTAGTCTTGTGGGGAAAAGTGCGCAAACCTCTGCAGAGTGTACAATCTAATCATGGTTAGCTGTGTCCCCGGTTATGGACAATTTTGAGTATCTAGTACTTGAGTTATCACATGTATCTCATCACTCTTAATTAATATTGTTGGGTTGTTAACTACTCTAATTGGGATTGAGTTGGGGTTATACCTTCTCAATGTTTCAACCACCATGATAGTTAAATTAAAATATATTCCTTTGTTGTAGGTAAAAATTGGCTTTTCGCAAAACTATAACCATAGAGCTTTCCACCAGCCAAATATGCATGTAGTGATAGCATTATTTCTGTTCCTGCTCTATTGTGTTATATTGCCAGCATATTCCATGTGCTGACCCGTTCTCGGGCTGCAACGTATTATGTTGCAGACTTTTTAGACGAGGAGTAAGGTTCGTTAGGTCGTTGCCGTGCAGCTCAGCTATGCCGTTGGAGTTGATGGACTCACTTTATCTTCCAAGCCTTCCGCTGTTATCGCATTAGATGGTCTTAAGCCATATTATTGTAATAAGTTCTCTTGTGAGACATTCGATGTAATAAGTGTGTGATTGCTACTCTGTTATAAATCCTTCGAGTATTGTGTGTGTCAGCATTACTAATCCAGAGATGACACTGAAACACAGAGACTTGACCATCTGAGGTCCGGTCGCTACAAGATGGTATCAGAGCCAGGGTGAGTGTAGGACACAACCATTAAGATAAACCATAGGTCAGTCTTCTCTACTCATTTCTGACTCCTCTCCATTTTTCCACTCTTTAGGATGGCGGAGATGAAGAACAAGTTTGCACAACCAGATGAAGACACCCCTTTTGGACGCCACTTGAAGGAAGTCACTAGGTACTTGAATATTGGAATACCAAGCTTCACCGGGACGTACAACGCCACTTTACCGTAAGAGGAGTCTTTGGATGATTCAAGTACAAGTTCCAGGAAGGACGTTCTCGCCAACTTCTAAACCCATAGAATTTTCTTTTGAATCACCCACCTGGAGTCTAGGCAAGAGCATGGCAGCCCACATCACCATGGGACGCATTGGATAAGTCTACAGCAGGGAACTTAAGGACACCATCTATCAAATATGTGGGCGCCGAGACGAGCAATGGGAAGTAATCAGCACCAAGAAGGATAGATCCATTGCAGCTTTCATCCAGGAGCTAAACCAGCACATTCGACATCAGGAGAACCAGATGTCTTGTGAGACATGATGGAGTTGAAGAAGGCGAAGACCAGGATCATCGAGCTGGAGGAAGAACTCAAGTTTACACGCGACGGATATGAGGAGGAAATCAAGACACTACTGGAGAAGAACGACGGCCTAGTTAAGAAGATCGGAGTATTCATGGGAGGATCAGCACTGGAAGAAGAGGAGGAAGACCCCACTTGCCCGGACAACTACATCATCATCGACGACACCGATTCTGATCCAAGTGATGATGACCACGAAGACGAAGCTGGAGCAGACATCATGGAGTCTTCCACCGATCAAAATTTCTAGATGACCACCATATATTAGTAGTATTTTCCCCATGTATCTAATAGTAGTTGAGCACTTTTGCGATAGTCCTAGACCGTTTGTATGCCCTTGCTTGATTGAGTGAGTGAATTGATTGTGTTTGCCTCATGTGCATATGGGTAGTGTTTTCTCATTAGACCTTTTTTCTATTCTAATCTCTTCCCTCTAAACCCATCAGATGCCTCTGAGACGTGACACCGGTTTTGTTTTCCCACCGGAGCTCACCCAGTTGCTCCAGCAGCAAAATGCCTTGATGCAATTGCTAGTTCAGAATCAGGGCAACAACGACAACAACAATAACCCGCCGCCAGTGGCCAACTTAGCCCGTTTCCTAAGGTTACAACCGCCGGTGTTTTCCAGTAGCATCGAGCCAATAGTTGCTGATGATTGGCTACGCCGTATTGGAAGGGATTTAACCACCGCAGGATGCACAGATGCTGAGAAGGTGCGCTTTGCCGCACATCAATTGGATGGACCAACAACCGCATGGTGGGAGAATTACACGGCTACTTTTCCTATAGCCAATGTCACTTGGGACCAGTTGACAAGCTTTTACCGGCCCATGTCTCAACTGGAGCCATGCAGATGAAGAAGCGCGAATTTCGCAACTTACGCCAGGGGAACCGTACTATGGCTCAGTATGTGGATGATTTTAGAAAGTTATCACGCTATGCCCCTGATGATGTGGCCACAGATGCCACGAAACAGGAGAAGTTTATGGAAGGGCTGAATGATGAGATGAGCATGCAGTTGATGGTGGCAACTTTCAACAACTACCAGGAGTTGGTAGACAAGGCACTTATGATTGAAGGAAAGCGGCAGCAAATTGAGAGCCGTAAGAGGAAGTATGGACAATGGAAGTATAATTCAAGAGCTCAACAGAAGCCCCGCTTAACCCCGAACTCGGGAGGACTTGTTCATAACCATGGAGGTCACAACCACACTGGAGGAGGATCGCATAACCACAATGGTGCCAAGAACGGAAATGGGAACGGAGTTAATAACTACCAGAACCGCTCCAACCCATCTACACCCGCCAAAAGAGACCTAAGTCAAGTTACTTGCTTTAAGTGCGGGAAGACAGGGCATTATGCCAATGACTGCCCTAAAGGAAGGAATGGGAACGGAAATGGGAGCGCTGGGAAGAAGCCCAATCCATTCAACAAAGGACAAGTGAACAACGTTAACGTGGAGGAGTTTGAAGAGCAGCCGGACGTGGTAATAGGTAAGTTTTTGGTTAAGTCATTTACCGCTCTTGTTCTTTTCGATACTGGTGCATCGCATTCATACATATCAAGGGGATTTGTGGATAAGTTTAAGCTACCAACCCAAACCCTTAGGACCCCTCTCTTAGTGAGCTTGCCTGGAGCAGAGTACTTGGCTAGCCGATGGTGCGCACAGGTACCCCTAGCCATTGGCACACATGTTTTTCCGTCCGACCTAATTATCTTGGAGTCACAAGGATTGGATGTGATATTAGGTATGAACTGGATGCCAAAGTATGGAGGAAGTATTGACTGTGCAAGTAAGTCGATTTATCTCACCACTCCGGAGGGAAAAAGGATTAAGTATGTATCTAGGCATGTGCCTAGGAGGAGCCAAGTGAATGCCCTCACGGGAGTTGTTCAGGAGGAAGTACCGGTAGTAAAGGATTTTCCGGATGTTTTTCCAGAGGAGTTACCAGGCATGCCGCCGGATAGAGGCATCGAGTTCCTGATAGAACTATTGGCAGGTACAGGGCCAATATCCAAGAGACCCTATCGGATGCCCACAAATGATCTGGAGGAAATTAAGAAACAGATCAAGGAGTTGTTGGAGAAAGGATACATTCGAAGGAGTTCATCGCCTTGGGGAGCGCCAGTACTGTTGGTCGAGAAGAAGGATAAATCCCTGAGAATGGTTGTTGATTACCGAGCCTTGAATGAAGTAACGATAAAGAACAAGTATCCACTACCGATGATCAATGATCTGTTTGATCAGTTGCAAGGAGCTAGGTGTTTTCGAAGATTGATCTACGATCGGGATACCATCAGTTGAAGATCCGAGAGAAGGATATACCAAAGACAGCGTTCACCACGCGGTATGGATCATATGAGTATACGGTCATGTCGTTTGGACTGACTAACGCCCCTGCATATTTCATGAGTATGATGAACAAGGTGTTCATGGAATATTTGGACAAGTTTGTTGTGGTGTTTATTGATGATATTATGGTATACTCGAAGAACGAAGAGGAGCACAAGGAGCATTTATGCGTTTAGTTCTCGAAACTCAGTGGAACACCAGTTATACGCCAAATTCAGCAAGTGCGAGTTTTGGTTAAAGGAAGTTGGATTTCTTGGGCATGTTATATCGGAGAAGGTATAGCAAGAGATCCCAAAGAGTTCGGGCCAACATCGAATGGTTGGCACCCACTTGATTAGCGAGATCCGCAGCTTTCCTTGGACTCGCAGGATATTATCGGAGATTCATTGAGAATTTTTCCAAGATTGCTAAGCCAATGACTGAATTGCTGAAGAAAGATACTAAGTTTAAGTGGACAGAGGATTGCGAGGCAAGTTTTCAGGAGCTGAAGAAACGTTTGACTACAGCCCCAGTGCTAACATTGCCAGATATACATAAGGAGTTTCAAGTGTATTGTGACGCCTCACGCTTGGGACTTGGATGTGTGCTTATGCAGGACAGAAAGGTTGTTTCGTATGCCTCACGACAACTGAAGCCCCATGAATTGAACTATGCAACGCATGATTTGGAGCTAGCAGCGGTAGTGCATGCATTGAAGACTTGGAGACATTATCTTATTGGAAACCGTTGTGATGTGTACACGGATCATAAGAGTTTGAAGTACATTTTCACGCAGAAAGAGTTGAACCTTAGACAAAGGATATGGTTGGAACTTATAAAGGATTATGACATGAAGCTACACTATCATCCAGGAAAGGCCAATGTCATAGCAGACGCTTTGAGCCGGAAGAGTTATGCTAATATCCTTGAAAGTAAGGGATTGCCAAAGGAGTTAGCTGAAGATATCATGGAACTTCGGTTGGAGATTGTTCCAAGAGGTTTCATTGCAACAATGGAAGTTCAGTCTACATTGTTGGACAAGATTCGAGAAGCTCAGAAGGAAGACAAAGAGATTGCTGAGATAAAGGAGAAGATGAGCAAAGGAAATGCCAAAGGTTTTCGCGAGGATGAGCACGATACCTTATGGTTTGAGGATCGAGTTTATGTGCCTAATAACCCAGAGATCGGGAAGTTAATACTTCAGGAGGCTCATGACTCACCATACTCGATACACCCAGGAAACACTGAGATGTATTTGGATTTGAAAGAATGTTTCTGGTGGACTGGTATGAAGAAGGATATTGTCGAGTATGTAGCTGTATGTGATGTATGTCAAAGAGTGAAGGCAGAGCATCAGAAGCCAGCAGGATCACATTATACCTATGCCGATTCCCGAATGGAAGTGGGATAAACTTGGCATGGACTTTATCACCAGATTTCCCAGGACCAAAGCAGGATATGACTCAATATGGGTAGTAGTGGATCGCTTGACCAAAGTGGCTCACTTCATCCCAGTGAAAACAACTTATACAAGTGCAAAGTTGGCCAAGATATATATGTCTAGGATCGTATGTTTGCATGGAGTTCCGAGGACCATCGTGTCGAGATAGAGGAACACAGTTTACTTCAAAGTTTTGGCATCAGTTACACCAGACCCTGGGTACGAGATTGGAGTTCAGTACAGCATTTCACCCACAGACAAATGGACAGACAGAGAGAGTCAACCAGATTATAGAGGACATGTTGAGAGCATGTGCGCTAGATTATGGATCTAGTTGGGATGAAAATTTGCCTTACGCAGAGTTCTCCTACAATAATAGCTACCAGGCTAGTTTGAAGATGGCACCGTTCGAAGCTCTGTATGGACGCAGATGTAGAACACCCCTGATGTGGGATGAGGTAGGAGACCGTCAGTTGTTTGGACCAGATTTGATCAAGGAGTCTGAGGAGAAGGTTAAACTGATCCGTGACAAATTGAAGATTGCTCAGTCCAGGAAGAAGAGTTATGCAGACACAAAACGCAAGGAGGTAACATATGAAATTGGAGATAGAGCGTATCTGCGAGTATCACCCTTGCGAAGGGTGAAACATTTTGGAGTTAAGGGAAAGTTAGCTCCAAGATTCGTAGGACCGTACCGTGTTTTGGAACGGATGGGAGAAGTTGCCTACAAGTTGGAGTTACCTGAGGGATTGTCAGGAGTTCACGATGTGTTCCACGTCTCACAGTTGAAGAAGTGTCATGCTGAGATGGCCGATATACCATTAAGAGATACAGTGCCCCTGGAGGCGATTCAGTTGGACAGTAATTTGACTTATGAGGAGAAGCCAGCAAAGATTCTTGACTTTGCCAGCCGAGTCACTCGCAGCAAGGTTATCAAGTTTTGCAAAGTTCAGCGGAGCCACCATACTGAGGAGGAAGCCACCTAGGAACGAGAGGATGACATTCGCAAGGACCACCCGCACCTATTTTCTAGCCAACCTGAATCTCGGGGATGAGATTCATCTTAAGGGGGGTAGGTTTGTAACATCCCAAATTTTCAATTTGGAATGTTATACATAGGTCATTCGTGCATATCATATTTGATTGCACCTTCGTTCCGCAATCCTCGAAATCCTAAGCAAATCAAGGACCCTCGGAGAGAGTTGGGGATTTTCCGGTTTTCATATTTGATTTTTATCAAATAGCGAAAACGAGGATTTTTTATTTTAATTATTTTTCTCTCCGGAAAAATATTTCATAATAAAATAAATGAGGGGAGATAATATGACTTCTCCAAAACAATTGAAATATTGGAGGAAAAATGTTAAAATCATTAATTTGATTTTATTTGATTTTTATTTGAATTTTATTTGCATTAGAAAAATTGCACGTTTTCAAAAATTGCATTTTAGGGCCAAGAAAATGTTCATCTCGTTCTAAATATTTCATTTAGACGGTAAAAATTTGTTTTGGCATTTTTAGATTTTTATTTTATTTTATAGGAGTTTTTCGTGGAATATTTAAAAAATCCCGTGCTGACCGGGCCTAGGGCCCAGAAAGCCGGCCCGGCCCGCCGCCTCCCACACGCCTTGGCCACCGTCGTCACGACCTGACACCGGAGTCCGAGCCGGACTCCGCCTCCTCCGCCTTGCCCCCTCCTCCAAGTGCCCCCTCTTATAAGCCACCCCGCCACCACCCACCACCACCACCGCCTTCAGCCCGAGCCGCCAGCCGCCGACGCCCGCCTCGCGCCACCCACGCCCACCGGAGCCCCGCCTCGCTGGACCCCTCGCCGGAGGTATCCGCCGGATCCAAGACCGCCAGTTTTTTTTAAAACCCGTTCGGTTTATTTTTTCGAAACCCTAGATTTCGTTTTTTTAAATAGATCGGTTTTTCTCCGGTTTATTTATTTAGCGAGCGTTCGCTCGTTCGTTCGTTTTAACGAACGCGTTCTTTGTTAGGTCCAGTTAATGAACGTTTGTTCGTTAGTCTATTCGTCGTTTTTCTTTTTCTTGGATTTATTGCATGATTTTTCTGATCGAGATTTTTGATCAGATTTTCAATCTAGTATATCTTTTCGCTCGTTTATCGGAATCAGGCGATTCAAGCGCCTCGAGTTTCGTCTCGAAACCCTCTTTCCGAATAATCAACTCAAACAAGTTTTTGCCTCTGTAAAAGTTGACCCTAGTTCAGATTAGTAAACGGATCTTGTTTCTTACGCCGTTTGAGTTTCGTTGCTCCGTTTGGTTTGATTCTTTTTGCGAACCGAAGTTCTTAAGTTGAACTCTCCGGTCAACCTATTTTATTTGAGTTTCGCTTGTGCATCTTTGCTTGTTGCTTATGTGTGTTATTGTTTGATTGCGATAGAATTCCGGAGTGTGTAGCGTGTTACTACGAGTCTCTAGGATTCGCGGATCGTCAGCAAGGTAAGTAACACTTTGATCATACTCTTTTCATACCCAGTTTTTATGCATTAGTTCCAATCCTCAAACATTGCATGATTAGGATGTCATTAACCTGTGGGTTGGGAAGTAGTAGATGAGGTAGAACCTATTGCCATGTTACTATCAAACCCTTGGGAGTTACTTCTACGTGTTGCTTATATTGCTATGCTATGCTCGTAGACGTGGTTGGGTTTGAGTGAATTCATGACAGATGTGAGATTGTTAATTAATGGTTTAATTTAAGGTGGCAACTTTAATACACATCTGGGTGGATTTAGGCACCTGGGGAACCCAGTGTTGTCTGTTTTATTTTTTGGAAATCCCGGTGCAGTGTGATCTTCCTATGGACCGCCACCCAGGCTCAAAGGGAACTGAGATTATTCATGCTAGAAACTTCCGTGTGCAGCCACAAGCTACTATGGGCTCTAGCATAGTTGAGTAAGTTACGTGAAGCTCTTGAAGAGGTAGATCAGCAGGTAGTTGGTTTTGTAGGTTTGGTATGGTCTACCCGGAGTAGAGAGTTAATGTTACTGAAAGACTATGTCTCGGTCATCCGTTTCTCAAACACCATGTAGTGCGAGAAATCAACGGAGGTGACTGAGATTTGTGGTAAAAGTCATAAACCTACGCACAAAGGTACAATCTAATCATGGTTAGCCGTGTCCCGGTTATGGACAATTTTGAGTATCTAGTACTTGAGTTATCACATGTATCTCATCACTCTTAATTAATATTGTTGGGTTGTTAACTACTCTAATTGGGATTGAGTTGAGGTTATACCTTCTCAATGTTTCAACCACCATGATAGTTAAATTAAAAGCTATTTCTTTGTTGTAGGGAAAAATTGGCTTTTCGCAAAACTATAACCATAGAGCTTTCCACCAGCCAAATATGCATGTAGTGATAGCATTATTTCTGTTCCTGCTCTATTGTGTTATATTGCCAGCATATTCCATGTGCTCACCTGTTCTCGGGCTGCAACGTATTATGTTGCAGACTTTTCAGACGAGGAGTAAGGTTCGTTAGGTCGTTGCCGTGCAGCTCAGCTATGCCGTTGGAGTTGATAGACTCACTTTATCTTCCAAGCCTTCCGCTGTTTTCGCATTAGATGGCCTTAAGCCATATTATTGTAATAATTTCTCTTGTGAGACATTCGAGGTAATAAGTGTGTGATTGATACTCTGTTATAAATTCTTCAAGTACTGTGTGTGTCAGCATTACTGATCCAGGGATGACATTGAAACACAGAGACTTGACCATCTGAGGTCGGGTCGCTATAGTGGGCCCCCTGGTGCTCCACCGACCTCAACTCCAACTCTATATATTCACGTTCGGGGAGAAAAAATTAGAGAGAAGGATTCATCGTGTTTTACGATACGGAACCACCGCCAAGCCCTAATCTCTCTCGGGAGGGCTGATTTGGAGTTCGTTCGGGACTTCGGAGAGGGGAATCCATCGCCATCGTCATCATCAACCTTCCTCCATCACCAATTTCATGATGCTCACCGCCGTGCGTGAGTAATTCCATCGTAGGCTTGCTGGACGGTGATGGGTTGGATAAGATTTACGAGTTAAAAGCACTAGAGGTCCTAAAAGTTATGTCGGGGTGTTACTTTAGTCCTAATTCTTTTAAAATGCACCTTTAGGTCCTAATTCTTTAGTAAGTGGTTCACCCGAGGTCCTTTTTTCACGAGTGCTCATTGACCTGCCTGCGTGGTGTGTTGACCCATGCCACATCAACACATGGCCCATCCGCCAGGCGAGAAACGTCCTAAAAGTTTCAGGGTAGTGTCACCTTAGTCCTACTTCTTTCAAAATACATGTTTAGGTCCTAATTCTATAGTAAGTGGTTCACCCGAGGTCCTTTTTTGCACGAGCGGTTGCTGACCTACTCGTGTGACGCATTGAGCCACAGCATGTCAACTTAGAGGCTGCTGTGGTTGCTCTTTTTTATAGAAAGCCTCTTGTGAACCCCCTCTTGACATTTCCCAGCCTCTCTCTATGTCTCTCTCTCTCTCTCTCTCTCTCTCTCTCTCTCTCTCTCTCTCTCTCTCTCTCTCGTGCCCACACCATTGCCATGGCTAGGACAACAAGCTCCTCGACAGGAAAGCGGGTGACGGAAGGGGAGCATTGCAGCAGCACGCCGCCTCCTCCACAAGCTCCTATCACCCAACCTCAAATCAGAGCAAGTGGTTTGAGAAACTTAATGAAACAATGCAAATCGAACTAAATCAGTGCCTACAGCTAGTGATTGAAAAAACAGGTTTTGTGTTGTTGCAATGTTCGTCATCTGCTAGTGACCCTAAGTCAACGTGGCATGGGTCAATGCACAACCAAATAGGTCAGTGAGCGGTCGTGCAGAGAAGGACCTCGGGTGAACCACTTACTATAGAATTGGGATCTAAACGTGCATTTTGAAAAAAGTAGGACTAAGGTGATACTGCATAGAAACTTTCAGGACCTCCAGTGTATTTCTCTCGCCTGGCGATTGGGCCCACTGTTGACGTGGGCGTGGGTCCAATGCGCCACTTGAAGCAGGTCAGCGCTCGTGAAAAAAGGACCTCGGGTGAACCACTTACTAAAGAATTAGGACCTAAAGGTGCATTTGGGAAGAATTAGGACTAAAGTGACACCCCGGCGAAACTTTTAGGACCTCCAGTGCATTTAACTCAAGATTTACCATGTAATCGAGTTAGTTTTGTTAGGGTTTGATCCCTAGTATCCACTATTTCTGAGATTGATGTTGCTATGACTTTGCTATCCTTAATGCTTGTCACTAGGGCCCGAGTGCCATAATTTCAGATCTGAACCTATTATGTTTTCATGAATATATGTGAGTTCTTGATCTATCTTGCAAGTCTATAGTCACCTATTATGTATTATGATCCGTTAACCCCCAAGTGACAATAATCGGGATACTTACCGGTGATGACCGTAGTTTGAGGAGTTCATGTATTCACTAAGTGTTAATGCTTTGGTCTGGTACTCTATTAAAAGGAGGCCTTAATATCCCTTAGTTTCCAACAGGACCCCGCTGCCACGGGAGGGTAGGACAAAAGATGTCATGCAAGTTATTTTCCATAAGCATGTATGACTATATTCGGAATACATGCCTACATTACATTGATGAACTGGAGCTAGTTCTATGTCACCCTATGTTATAACTATTGCATGAGGAGTCACATCCGGCATAATTCTCCATCACCGATCCAATGCCTACGAGCTTTTCACATATTTCTCTTTGCTTAGTTACTTTACCGCTTCCACTGTTACAATTACTAAAAAAACTGCTACTGTTACTTTTGCTATCACTACCCTTACTTCCATACTACTTTGCTACTAAATACTTTGCTGCAGATACTAAGTTATCCAGGTGTGGTTGAATTGACAACTCAACTGCACTTGAGAATATTCTTTGGCTCCCCTTGTGTCGAATCAATAAATTTGGGTTGAATACTCTACCCTCAAAAACTATTGCGATCCCTATACTTGTGGGTTATCACTGTTTTTTTGTTCCTATTACAAAAATCAATATCTACTATCATTACTACACCTGTATCACCATTTCTTCGCCGAACTAGTGCACCTATACAAATTACCATTGTATTTGATGTGTTGGGTACACAAGAGACTTTTATTATTTGGTTGCAGGGTTGTTTGAGAGAGACCATCTTCATCCTACGCCTCCCACAGATTGATAAACCTTAGGTCATCCACTTGAGCTAATTTTGCTACTGTCCTACAAAACTCTGCGCTTGGAGGCCCAACACGAGTCTACAAGAACAAGTTGTGTAGTAGACATCAAGTTCTTTTCCGGCGTCGTTGTCGGGGAGGTGAGTTCTTGAAGGTATATCTTTAGATCTTGCAATTGAATCTTTTAGTTTCTTGTTTTTATCACTAGTTTGTTTTATAAAAAGAAAAGTAAAAAATGGAATTGAGGTGGCATCATATTATTCATCTTTATAATGTCTTTCTTGAAAATGATGGAAAGGAAAATTGTGCTCAATTTATAGAAGAAGAATTCAATAAAATGTTTGGCATGAATGATGAGCATGATTTCAATGTTGTTAGTATGAATTCTATAAATATCCAAAATGCTAATGATGATTGCACTAGTCATGAAAAAAATGTTTCTTATAAGCATGTCAATTTTTGTGGAGTAGAAAGACCTTGTGAAGACATGCCTTATAGGGATGATAGATTTTGTAAGAAGCATAAACATGATAGAACCAATTTTTTGCTCAAGGTGATAGATAAATTTGCTACAAAATTATGCTCTCTTTATCCTATTACTTGTGAACTTTGCAATAAAGTTTGTCACCTTAATTTCCAATGCATGCTCTTTCATGATCAAATCGTGTCCAAATATTGCAACAACTTGATCACCCTTGAACTTTATAATGAATTTGTTTATTTTTGGGGTGTGAAGAACTTTCACATGAAAATGGTTGGTTTGAAGCATTCATATTCATGGGCCATGCTGAAACTAATTTGAAAGAAATCCATATGTTTTGCATGGTAAATTGCAATGACAATGCTTATATTGCCAACTATAAAAAGATGGGAAAACCAATAGAATATAAAAGGAATACTAATGAAAGGGTAAAGATTTCCACTTTCCCCCCTATTGTCTCTCATGATGAAATAGGTGACGAGGAGGAGCTCCCTATTCAATCAATCGCATCAATAAGAAGCTCGAAAAAATTAATTAAACCCACACATGATGTGGTGAAGAAGAAGAAAAGAAGAAAGAATAGAGGTAAAAAGGTATCTCTCCCAAATAATGTTGCTCCTATTGTTGTTGTGCCTCATGAAAATGAATCAAAAATAATTGTGGAAGATGATGCACTTGATGATGATATTGCTGATACGTCTCCAACGTATCTATAATTTTTGATTGCTCCATGCTATATTATCTACTGTTTTGGACAATATTGGGCTTAATTTTCCACTTCTATATTATTTTTGGGACTAACCTATTAACCGGAGGCCCAGCCCAGAATTGTTGTTTTTTGCCTATTTCAGAGTTTCGAAGAAAAGGAATATCAAACGGAGTCCAAACGGAATGGAAAACCTTCGGGAACGTGATTTTCTCACCGAACATGATCCAGGAGACTTGGACCCTAAGTCAAGGAAGCTTCAAGGAGGGCACGAGGTAGGGGGGCGCGCCCACCCCCCAGGGCGCGCCCTCCACCCTCGTGGGCCCCACGTTGGTCCACCGATGTACTTCTTCCTCCTATATATATCCACGTACACCCAAACGATCAGAACAGGAGCCAAAAACCTAATTCCACCGCCGCAACCTTCTGTACCCACGAGATCCCATCTTGGGTCCTGTTTCGGAGCTCCGCCAGAGGGGCCATCCACCACGGAGGGCTTCTACATCAACACCATAGCTCATCTGATGAAGTGTGAGTAGTTTACCTCAGACCTTCGGGTCCATAGTTAGTAGCTAGATGGCTTCTTCTCTCTTTTTGGATCTCAATACAATGTTCTCCCCCTCTCTCGTGGAGATCTATTCGATGTAATCTTCTTTTTGCGGTGTGTTTGTTGAGACCGATGAATTGTGGGTTTATGATCAAGATTATCTATGAACAATATAAATCTTCTCTGAATTCTTTTATGTATGATTGGTTATCTTTGCAAGTCTCTTCGAATTATCAGTTTGGTTTGGCCTACTAGATTGGTTTTTCTTGCAATGGGAGAAGTGCTTAGCTTTGGGTTCAATCTTGTGGTGTCCTTTCCCAAAGTGATGAGGGGAAGCAAGGCACGTATTGTATTGTTGCCATCGAGGATAACAAGATGGGTTTTTATCATATTGCATGAATTTATCCCTCTACATCATGTCATCTTGCTTAAGGCATTACTCTGTTTTCATGAACTTAATACTCTAGATGCATGCTTTGGATAGCGGTCGATGAGTGGAGTAATAGTAGTAGATGCAAAGGGAGTCGGTCTACTTGTCTCGGACGTGATGCCTATATACATGATCATACCTAGATATTCTCATAACTATGCTCAATTACATCAATTGCTCAACAGTAATTCGTTCACCCACCATAAAATACTTATGCTCTTGAGAGAAGCCACTAGTGAAACCTATGGCCCCCGGGTCTATCTTTATCATATTAATCTTCCAACACTTTGCTATAACCTTTGCTTTTTACTTCGCTTTAATTTTACTTTGCATCTTTATCACAAACATACCAAAAATATTATCTATCATCTCTATCAGATCTCACTCTCGTAAGTGACCGTGAAGGGATTGACAACCCCTTATCGCGTTGGTTGCGAGGAGTTATTTGCTTTGTGTAGGCACGAGGGACTGTAGCGTAGCCTCCTCTTGGATTGATACCTTGGTTCTCAAAAACTGAGGGAAATACTTACGCTACTTTGCTGCATCATCCTTTCCTCTTCAAGGAAATCCAACGTAGTACTCAAGAGGTAGCAAGAAGAATTTATGGCGCCGTTGCCGGGGAGTCTACGCAAAAGTCAACATACCAAGTACCCATCACAATCCCTTATCTCCTGCATTACATTATTTGCCATTTGCCTCTCGTTTTCCTCTCCCCCACTTCACCCTTGCCGTTTTATTCGCCCTCTCTTTTCCGTTCGTCTTTTCGTTTGCCTTGATGTCTTCCTTGGCTCATTTGTACATTTGGTTGAAATAGTTGAGTATTTATTCCTAAACAGAGAAACTAATATCTATGGATCCTCATCCACTTGCCAATCTTTTTAAGAGATCCAATTATGTTGAACCAATTCCTAGTGATTTGGATGCACTAGATTATCTTTATAAGGTTTTGCTTGAAATCCGTGAATCTGAAAATTGTGATGAAGTGCTTTATGAAGTGATTCACGATAGATCTTTGAATAAAAAGCATGATTGCAATGATTTTATTATAAACTCTATGGATGTAAATTATGCTAGTAATATGCAAAACCCTAAGCTTGGGGATGCTAGTTTTGCTATGTCCACTACCTGTTGCAATAATCATGATTGGGGAGATTCTTCTTATGATCTTGAAATTTTATTTAAGCCTCATGATGAATATAATATTTATAATAGTGTTTGCAATAATATTTAAAGTGGGTTTGGAAGGATTTCAACTTTAGATCCCACATATTTGGATAATATTCAATCTTATGAAATTTTTGATAAAAGTGGGCTTGGAGAAATCATGACTTTAGTTAATGATGATCCCACTATTTTGGAAGAGTGTCAACTTCGCATGCATGTGGATCGTATTGATAATATGTTATGTGATAACTATATTGTTAAATTTTCTTATGATCCTACATGTAATTATTATGAGAAAGTAAAATATGGTTATAGAAATTTTCATGTTACTAAATTACCTCTCGTTATGTTGAGATTGCTATTGTTCCTTTCCGCTTCCTTGCATATGCTAGTTTTTGCTTGCTACGATAATTTGTTTGCCTATAATATGCCTATGCATAGGAAGTATGTTAGACTTAAGTGTGTTTGTCACATGTTGTATGATGCTCTCTTTATGCTTCAATTCTTGTCTTTCACGTGGGCATCATGGAAATCTTAATGCCTAGCTAAAAAGGCTTTAAAGAAAAGCGCTTGTTGGGAGACAACCCAATATTCTTACTTGCTTATTAGTAACAAATCTTTGTTCTAGCCTCTGGTTAGATGTGTTTTTATGTTTTAATTAGTGTTTGTGCCAAGTTAAACCTAAAGGATCTTCTTGGATGATAGTTATTTGATCTTGCTGTAATTTCCAGAAACTTTCCGTTCACGAAAACAATTGTTAAAAATCACCAGGAGGTGATAAAATAGTAATTCCAATTTCTCCTGATCAATAAAAAATTTGCCTAGGTCTTCCTATTTTGTATGATTTTTTGGAGTTCCAGAAGTTTGCGTTAGTTACAGATTACTACAGACTGTTCTGTTTTTGACAGATTCTGTTTTTCGTGTGTTGTTTGCTTATTTTGATGAATCTATGGCTAGTAAAATAGTTTATAAACCATAGATAAGTTGGAATACAGTAGTTTTAACACCAATATAAATAAATAATGAGTTCATTACAGTACCTTGAAGTGGTCTTTTGTTTTCTTTCGCTAACGGAGCTCACGAGATTTCTGTTAAGTTTTGTGTTGTGAAGTTTTCAAGTTTTGGGTGAAATCTTTTGATGGATTATGGAACAAGGAGTGGCAAGAGCCTAAGCTTGGGGATGCCCATTGCACCCCCAAGATAATCTAAGGACACCAAAAATTCAAAGCTTGGGGATGCCCCGGAAGGCATCCCCTCTTTCGTCTACTTCCATCGGTAACTTTACTTGGAGCTATATTTTTATTCATCACATGATATGTGTTTTGCTTGGAGCGTCTTGTATGATTTGAGTCTTTGATTTTTAGTTTACCACAATCATACTTGCTGTAAACACATTTTGAGAGAGCCATACATGATTTGGAATTTGTTAGAATACTCTATGTGCTTCGCTTATATCTTTTGAGTTATATAGTTTTGCTCTAGTGCTTCACTTATATCTTTTAGAGCACGGTGGTGGATTTGTTTTATAGAAACTATTGATCTCTCATGCTTCACTTATATTATTTTGAGAGTCTTAAATAGCATGGTAATTTGCTTAAACAATCCTAATATGCTTGATATTCAAGATTTGTAAAACTTTCTTTTGAGTGCGTTGAATACTATGAGAAGTTTGATGCTTGATAATTGTTTTGACATATGAAGATGGTGATATTAGAGTCATGCTAGTTGAGTAGTTGTGAATTTGAGAAATACTTGTGTTAAAGTTTGTGATTCCCGTAGCATGCATGTATGGTGAACCGTTATGTGATGAAGTCGGAGCATGATTTATTTATTGATTGTCTTCCTTATGAGTGGCGGTCGGGACGAGCGATGGTCTTTTCCTACCAATCTATCCCCTAGGAGCATGCGCGTAATACTTTGCTTTGATAACTTGTAGATTTTTGCAATAAGTATATGAGTTCTTTATGACTAATGTTGAGTCCATGGATTATACGCACTTTTCTCATCCTTCCACCATTGCTAGCCTCTCTAATACCGCGCACTTTTCGCCGGTATCATACACCCACCATATACCTTCCTCAAAACAGCCACCATACCTACCTATCATGGCATTTCCATAGCCATTCCGAGACATATTTCCATGCAACTTTCCACCATTTCGTTTATTATGACACACTCCATCATTGTCATATTGCTTAGCATGATCATGTAGTTGACATTGTATTTGTGGCAAAGTCACCGTTCATAATTCTTTCATACATGTCACTCTTGAATCATTGCATATCCCGGTACACCGCCGGAGGCATTCATATAGAGTCATATCTTGTTCTAAGTATCGAGTTGTAATTGTTGAGTTGTAAGAAAATAAAAGTGTGATGATTATCATTTTCAGAGCATTGTCCCAAGTGAGGAAAAGGATGATGGAGACTATGATTCCCCCACAAGTCGGGATGAGACTCCAGACGAAAAATAAAAAGAAGGAAAGAAAAAAAGAGGCCATAAAAAAGAATAGAAAAGGCACAAATAAAAAAATGAGAGAAAAACAGAGAAGGGACAATGTTACTATCCTTTTACCACACTTGTGCTTCAAAGTAGCACCATGATCTTCATGATAGAGAGTCTCTCATTTTGTCACTTTCATATACTAGTGAGAATTTTTCGTTATAGAACTTGGCTTGTATATTACAATGATGGGCTTCCCCAAAATGCCCTAGGTATTCGTGAGCAAGCGAGTTGGATGCACACCCACTTAGTTTCTTTTGTTGAGCTTTCATATACTTATATCTCTAGTGCATCCATTGCATGGCAATCCCTACTCACTCACATTGATATCTATTGATGGGCATCTCCATAGCCCGTTGATACGCCTGGTTGATGTGAGGCTATCTTCCCCTTTTTTGTCTTCTCCACAACCACCATTCTATTCCACATATAGTGTTATATCCATGGCTCACGCTCATGTATTGCGTGAAGATTGAATAAGTTTTGAAAATGTCAAAAATATGAAACAATTGCTTGGCTTGTCATCGGGGTTGTGCATGATTTAAATACTTTGTGTGGTGAAGATAGAGCATAGCCAGACTATATGATTTTGTAGGGATAACTTTCTTTGGCCATGTTATTTTGAGAAGACATGATTGCCTAGTTAGTATGCTTGAAGTATTATTATTTTTATGTCAATATTAAACTTTTGTCTTGAATCTTTCGGATCTGAATATTCATACCACAATTAAGAAGAATTATATTGAAATTATGCCAAGTAGCACTCCGCATCAAAAATTTGGTTTTTATCATTTACCTACTCGAGGACGAAAGGTGAATTAAGCTTAGATGCCTCGATACGTCTCCAACGTATCTATAATTTTGATTGCTCCATTCTATATTATCTATTGTTTTGGACAATATTGGGCTTTATTTTCCACTTCTATATTATTTTTGGGACTAACCTATTAACCGGAGGCCCACCTAGAATTGTTGTTTTTGCCTATTTGAGTTTCAAGAAAAGGAATATCAAACGGAGTCCAAATGGAATGAAACCTTCGAACGTGATTTTCTCACCAAACATGATCCAGAGACTTGGACCCTAATTCAAGGAAGCTTCGAGGAGGGCACGAGGTAGGGGGGCGCCCCCCCCTCCCAAGGCGCGCCCTCCACCCTCGTGGGCCCCATGTTGCTCCACCGACGTACTTCTTCGTCCTATATATATCCACGTACCCCCAAACGATCAGAACAGGAGCCAAAAACCTAATTCCACCGCCGCAACCTTCTGTACCCACGAGATCCCATCTTGGGGCCTATTTCAGAGCTCCGCCGGAGGGGGCATCCACCACGAAGGGCTTCTACATCAACACCATAGCTCCTCCGATGAAGTGTGAGTAGTTTACCTCAGACCTTCGGGTCCATAGTTAGTAGCTAGATGGCTTCTTCTCTCTTTTTGGATCTCAATACAATGTTCTCCCCTCTCTCGTGGAGATCTATTCGATGTAATCTTCTTTTTTGCGTGTGTTTGTTGAGACCGATGAATTGTGGGTTTACGGTCAAGATTATCTATGAACAATATTTGAATCTTCTCTGAATTCTTTTATGTATGATTGGTTATCTTTGCAAGTCTCTTGAATTATCAGTTTGGTTTGGCCTACTAGATTGGTTTTTCTTGCAATGGGAGAAGTGCTTAGCTTTGGGTTCAATCTTGCGGTGTCCTTTCCTAGTGATGAGGGGCAGCAAGGCACGTATTGTATTGTTGCCATCGAGGATAACAAGATGGGGTATTTATCATATTGCATGAATTTATTCCTCTACATCATGTCATCTTGCTTAAGGTGTTACTCTGTTTTCTTGAACTTAATACTCTAGATGCATGCTTTGGATAGCGGTCGATGAGTGGAGTAATAGTAGTAGATGCAAAAGTGTGAGTCGGTCTACTTGTCTCGGACGTGATGCCTATATACATGATCATACCTAGATATTCTCATAACTATGCTCAATTCTGTCAATTGCTCAACAGTAATTCGTTCACCCACCGTAAAATACTTATGCTCTTGAGAGAAGCCACTAGTGAAACCTATGGCCCCCGGGTCTATCTTTATCATATTAATCTTCTAACACTTTGCTATTACCTTTGCTTTTTTACTTTGCTTTTATTTTACTTTGCATCTTTATCACAAAAATACCAAAAATATTATCTATCATCTCTATCAGATATCACTCTCGTAAGTGATCGTGAAGGGATTGACAACCCCTTATCGTGTTGGTTGCGAGGAGTTATTTGCTTTGTGTAGGTACGAGGGACTCGTGCTTAGCCTCCTACTGGATTGATACCTTGGTTCTCAAAAACTGAGGGAAATACTTACGCTACTTTGCTACATCATCCTTTCCTCTTCAAGGAAATCCAACGCAGTGCTCAAGAGGTAGCAATTGCTTCTTTATCTTATGGCACAATGTCCGAGAGCACTGTTGATGATGAATTGGTTATGCCTATTGCTTGTTGTGATGATTATGATTGGGAACATAATGATACTTCTTACAATCTTGAAAATCTCTTTGGCACCAACTTGGGAAATAATGATAATAATTGTTATACTATTGGTGCTATTCATACTATTAATAATGAGAGTGATTATGCTTATGATATGCCAAGCCACAAGCTTGGGGATGCTATGTTTGATGAGAATAACATATTTGAGAATTTATTTGCTGCAATTAATGTTCATCCCAAGCTTGGGGATGCTATGCTTAATGAAGATGATCTTTTTAGCCCCCCTACTTTGAATGATCAAATTTGCTATGATGTTTGCATGCCTCCTATCTATGATGAGAACAAAGTTGCTACTTATGATGGTTATTGTGATTATACTTATGTTATAAAACATAGTGATAATTATTGCCATAATTTTAATTATCCTTCTACTGAACATTACTCTTTTAATGTGGAAACAATTTTTAGTATTCGGGTTTCTTATGATACTCCCACTATTGTGAATCAGAATAAAATTGCTTATATGGAGAGTAATAAATTTTCTATGCTTTTGGATCATGAAAAGAATTCTTTATGTGATGGTTATATTAATGAATCTATTCATGATGCTACTGAAAACTAATATGAGAGAGAAACTTGTGATTCATGATGCTCTCTTTATGTTTCAATTCTTCACTTTTATGTGTGCATCATTGAAATCACCATGCCTACATAAAAGGCATTAAAGAAAAGCGCTTGTTGGGAGGCAACCCAAAATTTACCCCTACTATTTTTGTGTGTTCAAATGATTACGCTACTGTAGCAATCATGTTTTATTGCTTTTGTTTCAATAAAGTGCCAAGTAAAGCCTTTGGGACAGTGTGGATGATAGTTGACTTGATTCTGCAAAAAAATGTAAACTTTTGCTCCAAAGTGATGTAATTGTTTAAATTCACTAGAACGTGTTAAAATTATGATTTTTTTACAGATGATTGATATACAAATTTTCTATGTTGTCCTAACTTTTCAGAATTTTTCGAGTAGTTGAAGTATGGTAGTTATCCAGATCATTACAGACTATTCTGTTTTTGACAGATTTTGTTTTTGATGCATAGTTTGCTTGTTTTCTAGTTTCTATGGCTTATATTGCTCAATATTAATTGTGGAAATGATATGTTAAAGTAGGCATTGTGTGAGAACAACTATGAATCTTGTCTTTGACAGTACCAAAAGTTAATGGTTTGCTCTTTATCGTACTAACCTATCTCACGAAGTTCTGTTAAGTTTTGTGTTATTGAAGTTATCAAGTTTTGGGTGAGATATCGATATGAGGAGAATAAGGAGTGTTAAGACCCTAAGCTTGTGGATGCCCAAGGCACCCCAAGGTAATATTCAAGGAAGTTACAAGCAACTAAGCTTGGGGCTGCCCCGGAGGGCATCCCCTCTTTCGTCCCCAACTATATCGGTAATCTTACTTGAAGCTATCTTTTTATTCGTCACATGATATGAGTTTTGCTTGGAGCATCATTTTATTTTGTTTTGATTTTCTTTCTCTTATTTAGGATAATGTTTTGCATCTTTTATTTCAATAAAAGTGGCAAGGATAGCCTATACCATGCTTATCTTGCAAGTATATGAGTTGTTGTTTCAAAACAGAAAGTTTATCGTTGTTGCAAAAATTCTTCAGAAAATTCAGAATATGATAATATGTTGAATATTTTTTGCACAATAAGATATGAAATTTTTTCTACAATGTGGGAAAATTTCAGAATTTTTTGAGTTATAGAAGTATTGATACTCTTGCATTCTTTACAGACTGTACTGTTTTCACAGATTGCTGTTATGTTTGCATTGTTTGCATATGTTTGCTTGTTTAATGATTCTATTTGAGGATAGGACTATTAAATATGCAGAGGCATTTAGTATGCAGTGTTAAATAATAATTTTAGTGATTTGCTACAGTAGAGAACGATAAGTTTATTGCATTGATTTATACTAACTTATCTCACGATTTCTTGTTGAGTTTTGTGTGCATGAAGTTTTTAAGATTTAGGAAATCGTGATATAGAAGGAATTAAGGAGGCACAAAAGCTCAAGCTTGGGGATTCCCAAGGCATCCCAAGTTAATATTCCAAGAAGTCTCAATCATCTAAGCTTGGGGATGCCCCGGTAGGCATCCCACCTTTCTTCATCAACAATTATCGGTTAGCTTCGGTTGAGCCTAGGTTTTTGCTTCTTCACATGATGTGTGTTATTCTTGGAATGTCCTTTTATTTTGTTTTGCTTGCTGTTTTAATAAAATACTTAGATCTAAAAGTTTTTAATAAGAGAGAGTCCTCACATAGCTACCTATTTACTTAACTACTCACTTGATCTTCACTTATATCTTTTTGGAGTAGTTTGTCTTTTGCTCTAGTGCTTCACTTATATCTTTTTGAGAATGGTGTGCTTTAATATATTTTGAAGAAATTCTCCCATGCTTCACTTATATTATTTTGAGAGAAGAAAATTGTATGCTCATGTTCTTCACTTCAATTTATTTGAGCTTGTCAAAAGCAATTGCAATATATGAAACTAGTCCCAAGTGATAGATATTCAAGAGGGATATAATAAAAACTTTCATGAAGATCATTGGACAAAATAAACTTGATTCTTTGTAATAGTTTTGAGATATGATGATAGTGATATGTGAGTCATGTTGGTGAGTAATTATGCTTTAGTAAGAATATTGATGTTAAGGTTTGTGATTCCCTATATGCAAGCACGAAATTCAATAGTTATGCAATGAAATTACATCCTACTTGTGGTGCATTATTCAGTGTTAGTTATGCTTAATGCTCGCTTATGTGCTTTTTCATTTCTTGGTTGGTTGCTTCTCAATCTTTTTGCTAGCCTTCACTTGTACTAAGTAGAAATACTAATTGTGCATCCAAAAACCTTAAACCTAGTTTTGCCATATGAGTCCACCATACCTAGCTATATGCGGTATTTCAGTGCCATTCTAAGCAAATTTGTATGTGCCATCTCTAATTTTCAAAATAAATTTCCTTTTTGTGTGTTTGTACCGCTCATGAAACGGTAGGGGGTGGCTGATATTTTTCCATGCTAGATGTGTTATTCTCAAGATGAGTGTTTATTCACTTGTCATTGCACGAGAGTACATCAAAGGTATTAGGGATGCCCAGTCCCGAAATTAAAAATGAATTACTTTATGTTGTCAAATAATAAATTCCTTGGAAAGTGTTGGTTTGGACGGCACCCGTGGATACGGTTAGCCGTGGAATGTGAAAGTATGGTTGAAAAAGGAATAAACTTTATTTTCTGTTTGGGAACCGCCTATGATATATCTAGAATGGAAAGTATTGGGAACTAATCGATCGTTTTCGTTGAAAGGAAAAGCATGCCACCCAAAATGTTTTATCTCTATCTTTTTTCGCTGTGAGCTCTGGCACCTCTACAAATCCCTACTTCCCTTTGCGAAGGGCCTTTCTTTTTTACTTTATGCACTTTTTATTTGAGTCTCCATATTCTCTTATAAAGCACCAACTAAGGGGCACTATGATTGTACTTGAGCATTGGGTGTAGCTTATGCGAGTGTGTTGCATGAATGGATCAATGATTGAGCATAATGGGCTAGGGATAACTTGCTTTAGTGTTGATATTTTGAAAAGACATGGTTGCTTGTTGATAAGCTTGAGTATTGAAATCTTCATGTCAAAACTAGACTATTGCTTTGAACCATATAAAAGTTCGAATGTCCATGCTACAAAAGAAAAGAATCTTTGATGAACCTGTTAGGCAGCATTCCACATAAAAATTCTGTTTTTATCATTTACCTACTCGAGGACGAGCATGAATTAAGCTTGGGGATGCTGATACGTCTCCAACGTATCTATAATTTTTTATTGTTCCATGTTGTTATATTATCATTCTTGGATGTTTTACAATCATTTTATAGCAACTTTATATCATTTTTTGGGACTAACCTATTGACATAGTGCCCGGTGCCAGTTGCTATTTTTTGCTTGTTTTTTACTTCACAGAAAATCAATACAAAACGGACTCCAAACGCAGCAAAACTTTTTGGAGATTTCTTTGGGACCAGAAGACATCCAGTGGGCAAAAGAAGTACCAGAGGGGTGCCCCGAGGGGGCACAACCCACCTGGGCGCACTTGGGGGCCCAGGCGCGCCTTGGTGGGTTGTTCCCACCTTGGTGGCCTCCCGCACCGCCTCTTCACCCTCTAAATTCCCCAATATTCCAAAGTCCCCCAAGAATAACCCTAGATCAGAAGTTTCGTCGCCGCAAGCCTCTGTAGCCACAAAAAACAAATCTAGACCCCGTTCCAGCACCTTGCCGGAGGGGGAAATCATCACCAGAGGCCATCTTCATCATCCCTATGGCCACCATGATGAGGAGGGAGTAGTCCAACCTCAGGGTTGAGGGTTTGTACTAGTAGCTATGTATTTAATCTCTCTCTCTCTCTCTCTCTCTCTCTCTCTCTCTCTCTCTCTCTCTCTCTCTCGTGTTCTTGAGATGGCACGATCTTGATGTATCACGGACTTTGTTAACATAGTTGGATCATATGATGTTTTCCCCTCTCTATCTTGTTGTGATGAATTGAGTTTTCCCTTTGAGATTTCGTTTTTATCAGATTGAATATTGTTATGGATTTGAGAGGACTTGATATATCTCTTGCATATGAATACCCGTGGTGACAATGGGGTATTATATTGATTCACTTGATTTATGTTTTGGCACTCAACTCGCGGATTCCCGAGGTGACATTGGGTAATCTATGCATAGGCGTTGATGCACGTTTTCGTCCTTGTTTCTCCGGTAGAAATCTTGGGGCACTCTTTGAGGTTCTTTGTGTTGGATTGAGTATCATGAATCTGAAATTGTTTGATGCGTATCGTATAATTAACTCACGGATACTTGTGGTGACATTGGAGTACCTAGATGACATTAGAGTTGGTTGATGCGTACCATATGGTGTTATTTTAGTATGAGCTCTTAGATAAATCGAACGGAAAGAATAACTTTGCGTTATTTTAGTACGAACTCGTGAATATATCAAACGGAAAGAATAGCTTTAAGGTGGTTTCATACTCTACAAACAATTTCTTCTTATGTTCTCCGCTAGATAAGAACTTCAGAGTGATTCTTCATCAGACGTTGAAGGATGGTTATAGTGTCCAATTATATTAGCATTATTGAGAGATTACACTAGCGAAAGTACGAACCCTAGGCCTCATTTTCAAGCATTGCAATAACGTTTGTGCTCACTTTTGTTACTTGCCACCTTGCTATTTTTATTGTTCCTATTACAAAAATCAATATCTACTATCATTACTACACCTATATCACCATCTCTTCGCTGAACTAGTGCACCTACACAAATTACCATTGTATTTATGTGTTGGGGACACAAGAGATTTTTTATTATTTGGTTGCAGGGTTGTTTGAGAGAGCCCATCTTCATCCTACGCCTCCCACGGATTGATAAATTTTAGGTCATCCGCTTGAGGGAAATTTGCTACTGTCCTACAAAACTCTGCGCTTGGAGGCCGAACACGAGTCTACAATAATAAGTTGTGTAGTAGAAATCATATAACTACGCTTCAAATCAACGTACCATCATACAGTAGCCATCTATCCGGTAGAAATCGGTTCTGCTAGAATTTCTTTTCCGCCCTTGCCGTCCAACCGAGACGATGAATGTCGTATCAAGAAGAGTGAATTCCATATTTAACCCCCCTACATTGATATCTTTTCAGGATTGCTATTTCACATCTACCTCACATCTAACTCCTAAGTCATTTGATCAAAAACTTTAAGATCCGTGTCATTTTAAAACGTGCGCTCGTGCAGTGATTTGTTTCTTTCGTTTGTTTCTTTCCGTGCGTCTGGTTGTTCTGTTTCGTACGCTAAGATAGGTTTTTTTTACAAACTACGCTACGCTAGGTTTTTTAAGAAGTACGCTACATTAGGTAGCTACCCCTCGTATAGGTTCTTTTTATATGGGCTGGTGCATTTTTTTTTCTTTTTCCTTTTTCTTTTTCTTGTTTATTATCTGTTTTAAATTATGAACTATTTTAGTTTTATGTTTTTTCTTTTATTTCTATTTTCTATTTTTCTTCTTTACCGCTTATTTTTATTTTCTTTTTCTATTTTTTATTCTTTTGTTTATTTTTAGAAATTCATGAAAAAAATCACATTGTCATCTATTTGATTTAAATTCCTGCAAATCTTGATCGCGGACTATTTTATTGTTGCGTCTCGTGTCGCTCGTGCATTTAGTGTTTACTTGTCGACCTACTCGTGCGTGCATCTTTTGGTGGGCCATTTTTACGGCATGATCTAGGGGTCCCGTTTGGATTGGTTTTGCTAATTCTCATCTACATGAGAGTTAACAGTGTCTCATCTGACTCATATATCGTTAGATATATGTGCTTATGATTCATACTTATTGTTGTTGCGTTGTGTTTTCTATTCATACCTCGTGAAGCAGTGAGGTTCGATATGACTTTTTTAGTGGGCCAGTTTTATGTTCAGTGTATTGTCTTTTTGTGGGTTGTAGGTTTATTTTGGTTCGACTATGTAGTAGAGGAGAGCGTAACTATATCTTTTCGGATTTGCTAAATCTCATCTAAATGAGATTTAGTGATGTCTCATCTAAGTCTATAATCATCCGATTTGTTTAATGTTCGCACAAAGTCAATCATGTGCGCCCGTGTCAGCTCGTTCTTTTTGTCACGTGTCCTCTTGTTCCATTTTGTTTTGTGTCGGCCTGTTCTCGTGTTTCTTTTCACATGGGCACATACATGTCGCTGTATGGGAGGCGTGGCCCGTTTCTCTTTTGTTCGTTTTCGCAGTGTGTTTTTGTGGCCTCATGGAGAATTTTTAGAGTCCACCCTCGACTCGCAAATGGATTCGTAGTTGTCCCAGTTGCAAGTTCACCCTCCACTCATAACTTGGCATGTGTTTTGTTTTTCATCCTAGTTGCAAATCCACACTCGACTTGTAACTGGGCTCATAGTTTGTTATTGTCCTAGATGCAATTCCACCCTCGACTTGCAAAATATATCACAGTTTTGTGTAGTTGTCCCAGTTGCAAGTCTGCCCTTGACTTGCAGCTAGGCTTGTAATTTTTTTCATTCCGGTTGTAAGTTCACCCTTGACTCGCAACTGGGTTCATAGTTTTCTCGTTGTCCCAGTTGCAAATTCGCCCTCGACTCGCAACAGGGCCCATATGTTGTTGTCCCAGCTGGAAGCCCACATTGGACTCACAACTCGTATTGTACTTTTATTTAGTTTTCCGAGTTGCAAGTCCACCCTCAACTCGCAACTCATATCATAATTTTGTGTAGTTGTTCTAGTTGGAAGTCCACCATTGACTCGCAACTATGTTTTTTTGTAGTTGCCCCAGTTGCAAGTCAACATCAACTCGCAACCGTGCCCCAATTGCAAGTCAACCATCGACTCGCAACCATGCCCCGATTGCAATCGACTCGCAGCTTGCAAGTCAACCTTCGACTTGTAGTCAGGCATTTTTCGCACGTACTTCATTTGCATGTCCACCATCGTGTCGCGACTAGGGTCTTGTCGTAGTTTGTAGCTAGCTAGTTGCCAGTCAACCATCGACTTGCAACTAGGGCGTGTTTTCATAGTTTTGTAGGTGCCCTAGTTGCAAGTCAACCATTGACTCGCAACTAGATATTTTTTGGTATTTGTAGTTGCCCTAATTGCAATTCAACCATCGACTCACAACCGTTTCCAGTTGCAAGTTAACCACTGACTCGCAACTGTTCCCTAGTTGCAGATCAACCCACGACTCGCAGCTGGGGCATTTTTCACAAGTACTCCATTTACAAGTCAACCATCGACTCGCAACTAGGAGCTGACTTTTTTGACCTAATTTCCAGTCAACCATCGACTTGCAAGTATGTTCGCCTATTTTTTAATCCCAGTTGCGGGTGAAACATCGATTAACAACTGGGCTCCTTCATTGACATGCAAATGGGTCGTTGAACTCTTTTGCGGCATGTCCACCCTTCACTCGCAACTCATGCGGCATTTTTTGTCTCCGGTTGCAGGTACACCCCTTGACTCGTAACTGAGCTTGATGTTTTTTTTGTTTTGCAACTGGGCCCGAATCTTTTTTCCACCTCCCACCATGGTGGACTTGCAACTAGGGGCTGGCTTTTTTTTCCTAGTTTCAGGTCAATCACCGACTCATAACTATGCTCACCCCTTTTTATCCCTGTTGCAAAAGAACTATTGACTCATAACTGGGCTCTCGATCTTTTTCCCGCAGTTACTAATCAACCAACGACTCGAAAGTAGGTCTGGCCCATTTTTTTGAGTTGCAAGTCTGATGTCTGCTAGGACTACGTCGGTATTTCCTCAAAGAGGAAGGGATGATGCAGCACAGCGACGGTAGGTATTTCCCTCGGTGAAGAAACCAAGATTATCGAACCAGTAGGAGAACCAAGCAACACAACGTAAACAGCCCCTGCACACAAATAACAACCACTCGCAACCCGACGTGTTAAAGGGGTTGTCAATCCCTTTCGAGTAACGGCGCCACAGATGGTGCGCGGACGGGAATAAGTTGTATAGATTGAATAAATAGATCGCAAATAAAATAAAATGCAACAAGGTATTTTCGTATTTTTAGTTTAATAGATTTGAAAATAAATGCAAAGGAAAAGTAGATCACAAAGGCAAATATATGAGAAAGAGACCCGGGGGCTATATGTTTCACTAGTGGCTTCTCTTGAGAAAAAGAGCAAACGGTGGGTGAACAAATTACTGTTGGGCAATTGATAGAACTTCAAATAATCATAACGATATCCAGACAATGATCATTATATATGCATCACGTCCAAGATTAGTAGACCGACTCCTGCCTGCATCTACTACTATTACTCCACACATCGACCGCTATCCAACATGCATCTAGTGTATTAAGTTCATGGAGAAACGGAGTAATGCAATAAGAACGATGACATGATGTAGACAAGATCTATCTATTTAGAGATAGACCCCATCGTTTTATCCATAGTAGCAACGATACATACGTGTCGGTTCCCCTTCTCTCACTGGGGTCAAGCACCGTAAGATCGAACCCACTACAAAGCACCTCTTCTCATTGCAAGATAAATAGATCAAGTTGGCCAAAGAAAACCCAAATATCGGAGAAGAAATATGATGCTATAAGAGATCATGCATAAAAGAGATCAAAGAAACTCAAATATTTTCATGGATATAAAAAGATATAACTGATCATAAACTCAAAGTTCATCAGATCCCAACAAACACACCGCAAAAAGAGTTACATCATATGTATCTCCAAGAGACCATTGTATTGAGAATTCAGCGAGAGAGAGGAAGCCATCTAGCTACTAACTACGGACCCGAAGGTCTACAAAGAACTACTCACGCATCATCGGAGAGGCACCAATGGAGGTGGCGAACCCCATCCGTGATAGTGTCTAGATTGGATCTGATGGTTCTGGACTCTGCGGCGGCTGGAATTGATTTCCATCGACTCCCCTAGGGTTTTGGGAATATTGGGGTATTTATAGAGCAAAGAGGCGGTCCGGGGGCACCCGAGGTGGGCACAACCCACCAAGGCGCGCCTGGGCCTCCTGGCGCGCCCTGGTGGGTTGTGCTCTCCTCGGAGCACCCCCCCAGGCGCGCAGCCCAGGGCCCATTATGTGTCTTCTAGTCCAAAAAAATCTCCATGAAGTTTCGCTGCATTTGGACTCCGTCTGATATTGATTTCCTGCGATGTATAAAACATGCAGAAAACAGCAACTCGCACTTGGCACTATGTCAATAGGTTAGTACCAAAAAATGATATAAAATGACTATAACATGATTATAAAATATCCAAGATTGATAATATAACAGTATGGAACAATCAAAAATTATAGATACGTTGGAGACGTATCAAAGTCCACCATTGACATGCAATTGGGCCCTTTATCTTATTTGTCCCCACTTGAGGCGTTTTTTCTCCAGTTGCAAGTCCATCCCTCGACTCCCAACTGGGCTCGATGTTTCTTTTGTTTTACAATTGGGCCTGAGTCATTTTTGGCATTAGTTGCAAGTCCATCCTTAACTTGCAACTGGGTCTGGATTTTTTTTCCACCTCAGTTGCAAGTCCAGCATCGACTCGCAACTAGGTTTTGACTTTTGTTGACCCAGTTGCAAGTTAACCATCGACTCGCAACTAGGTCCGCCCTTTATTTATCCCAGTTGCAAGATAACTATCGACGCACAACTGGGCTCTTAATCCTTTTATTTGCCACAGTTGCAGCTCAATCAGCGACTTGCAACTTAGCCTAATTTTTTCCGTCCTAATTGCAGGTCCTCCATTGACAAGAAACCGGGCCTTTGATCCTTATAGTTTCCCTAGCTACAAGTCCACGCTCCACTTGTAATTTTAACCGACATTAATTTTACCCAATTGCAATTCCAACATCGACTCGCAAATAGGGCTGATTTCTTTTTTGCCTCTTACGTGACTATGGCGCGCACTTCATTTTTTGAATGTGGGAGTTCTTTGTTATGCGTAGGATACACAGGAAAGGAAGCATGTCATCACACCAGTACGTGCATTGGTTGATCCTTCGATGAACTTTGCATGTGCATAGAGGTATGTACTAGTACATGCATATATCAAAGGTCAAGATGTAAAAGGCATGCATGATGACCAACGCATACAAATGCGCACTAAAAAACTAAAAGAGTTCACCGTACACTAAAAAAGTTCAGTTCGTTAAAGGAAATGTTCATCGTATATTAAAAATAGGTCATCCTGCACTAAAAAAGTTCAGTTTGTATATAAGAAATGTTTCGAATGTTCAAAAGATGTTCCGATTTTTCAAAAATTGTTCACAAACTCAAAAAATTGTTCGTATTTTGATTAAAAAAAACAGGTATTCAAAATAAGTGTGGGGAATTTCAAATTTTGTTTGTGTTTCAGAAAATGTTCAGAATTTTCATAAATTATTCCTATTTTAAAAACCATTAAGTTTTTCAGAAATTGTTAACGTCAAAATTTGTTTCTCTCTTGAAAAAATGTTCAGAATTACAAATATTTGTTCACCCTTTTCTAAAAAAATTTGGAGTTCCAAAATTTCTCTGCGTTTTCCTAAAAAGATTAGGCATTTTGAAAAAAAATCACTATTTTTTAATAAATATTGAAAAAGGTTTCTTATCTGACGCTTCATTGAGTTGTTAAATATTTGCGTTGATTATTTGTCACCAACAACCATTTGTTTTAGTGGCTATAAATACAGGTTTAGCAGTCATAGGTTTTGAAGTTCGATTATTGATAAGAGCAACATTTTTTTTATGCCTTGGTCCCAGAAACTGGGTTGGGCGATACAAAAATAAAGAACAAACAACAATAAAACAACGGCTGGGCTAGACAATAAAAAAGAGAAATAGTGGGAGTATGTTTTCAACAAGAGAAAAAAAAAAGAAACAGTGGGAGGGAGTTTTCAACAAGAGGGCCACAAATAGAGGTGACATCATCTTAATGTGACATAATATGTCACATCTAGATAAGATATAGTTGCACCCCTATCTTTTATGCTAGTTACCCTATTTAACAGTTTTCATCTGAATTACTCCATTTAGCAAAAGTTATATCAACATTTAGCCTCCTTTAAAGTATTTTAGGTGCGTATAGTATCTCGAGTGGTTCTTTTACTGGACAAAGTGCCGATGAAAGTTATGTCCAGTACACTACAGCACCCGAAAAAAGGCAAATGCGGTGAAGAAGAATAAGGTGGAAGCAATGAACAAGGACCCGCATATCTCAAAGAAAAAACTCATCATCAAAGTAAATCAGTGTGTACATACACTATGAGGAAAAAAAGTCCCGCCAGGTCAATGTCTAGCCCGGCGTGGGGAAAAATGTCATGAGAAAAATTGGGTCGCCGCGTACACCGGATGGTACAATTGATATACTGGTAATCTCTTTGTTCTCCACCATCTTTCCGTCCAATTTTTCATGTTATGATATTCAGACCCTGTTTGGTTCATAAGTCTTAGGACTTTTTCTAGTCCCAACTAAAAAGTCTTTAGTCCCTAAAAAATTCCTCTTTGTTTGTTTTCAGAGACTAAAAAGTCCTAGTCCCTTCCTAGAGGTTATTAAATGACTATGTTACACTTAGCATACAGAAAAATAACAACCAAACAACACCATGGGGCAGCGGGACAATAAGTGCAGGGAGGGGCATTGTTAGAAAAGTCCCAAAAAGTCCCAAAAAAGACTCTCCTTGAGAGTCTTCTTCATTTAGTTCCAAAAAGCAACTTTTAGTCCCCAGTAGTCCCTCCTGTTTGGTTAAGAAGTCTCTAAGAGGGACTTTTTCTAGTTTCTACACCAAAAAGTCCCTGGAAACAAACACCCCCTCAATCACCTTAATTTACTTACCTTCTAAATCAATTTCACTTTAATTTACTTACCAAACTTTTAATCAAAATATAAGATAATTCATGATCAAAAATTGATGAACACTTATTTACACAATTACATTATTATTGACAGGTAAATCACAAGCTAAGAGCATCTCCAATAGATGATGTATATTTGGGCGGTTCAAACCGGTGATGGTCCAAATTTAGAGCATCAAAAAGTGCTTTTTACATCTTCGAAAAAGGCTCAACTCCAACAGATGGTCCAAAACAGAGATGTAAATAAAAGAGCAACTCCAGCAAATGGTCCGAAACGAAGATTAAAACGACCAACTACTACTTCATCTCAACATAGCTCAAACATGAAATTCAACATAGTTTCATACACAAATTCAACTACTACTTATTGGAAGTACTAGATGAAACTACTCCTCATCGTTGGAGCTGTGGAACTGCTCCCAGAACTCGTCCTTGGTTGGGTCATCGCACGCCTCGTCCTTCTCCTCGGAGTCACCCGGTCCTCATCCAACGACTCGATAGGGATCACAGTCGAGGGGCCGGCCTCGTCCTCCTTCTTCACCCCCTTTTTTTCACCTCGACGTCGCGCTTCCAGTAGTGCTCCAGCTCGGCCCGAACATACTGCGGATGCTCTCGCGCAAACCGAGCCATTGCCGCCTCGTCGCTCTTGTCGGGAGCGATGACAACCGCCGGTCTCTTCTTCGCCTTCTTCGCCAGCATGTCCTCCATCCGGATGCCCTACGACACGAGCCACTCCGCCACTTCTTGGGACTCGACCTTCGGGAAGTTGAGGTCCGTCTTCGGCCATCCGGCACGCCACACCGCCACGTCGTAGGCACGCGTGGCCTCATCAGCGGTGGGATACGTGCCGAGCCACCAACGCCGCCCGGCGTCGGAGAACTCCACTCCGAAGTTCCCAAGCCCTCACGCCGAAGAAACAGGACTTGCCCTTCAGCGTCTTCTTCGGCACCATCGGAGAGCGGGCGGCGGCCGAGCAGGGAGCTGCGGCGGGGCGGCAGCGGGCGGTCACGAGACGGAAGGGGAATGAAGTGGCGGTTGGTCGTTTGGCGGGCGGCCGCGGTTTTACATCAGTTGTATCTCGTGATGTAAATTTGCATCACGAAGTTTTCAATTTTACATCTTCAGGAGGCGATGGTCCAACTTTTTTTAATATATGGACCGTCTCTTGAAGCAATGTTTTTTGCTCTCAAAACTTCCAAAGTTAGTTATTTTTACATATGAACCGTCTATTGGAGATGCTCTAACATGCTAGATAATAGAATATTTATATCCCGTTGCAACGCACGGACATTGTTCTAGTCGTGGTAAAAACTCGTAAAACTTTCGCTAAATGTGATAAAAATCTCTTTTCTCTACTACTTAAAAAGAACGTAAGGTTCTCATTTCACTTTTCTTTCCACCACCTCTTCGTCCAACCTTTAATGTATATGATAATCAATCACCTTAATTTACTTATCTTCTAAACCAATTTCACTTTAATTTAGTTTACCAAACTTCTAATCAAAATATAAGGTAATTCACGGCAAGAATCTGATGAACATTTATTTACACAATCGCATATTATTAACAGGTAAATTATAAGCTAACATACTACAATATTTATATCCCGTTGCAATGCACGGGCATTGGTCTAGTTGCGGTAAAAACTTGTAAAACTTTCGCTAAATGTGATAAGAACGAGTAAATATTTTGCTAAATGTGTAATTCAAATGAAAATATATTAAATTGAATAATTTACGTAAAACTACAATTCACTATTTAAAGAATGGGTAACATTTAAATGCTGACAATTCTGTAAACACTGCACGAATGCACAGTCTAACATTGCCTGCATATCTACGAGGTCCATATACAGTATACTACTGGAATCTGCATATTCTATATCATGAAGTCTACCAACACATCCACTCTGTCGCATCAGCTCGACCAGCGCCCATGTCACGTGCTGCCGGCGGCGCTGATCTTCACGTCCGGGTTCCGCACCGTCTTGAGCCACATCCCGGCGAGCACCCTCGACGACAGGCTCCAGACGACGTCTGGCCGCTGCTGCTGCTGCCTCACCCTCGCTGCCCGCGACGATGGCGGCGTCTGCACCCTCTTGGCGGCGCGGCCCGGCCCGTGGGCGAGCGTCCACTGCATCGCCGTCAACTTCTGCCGCTCGGCGCGCCAGCTCGCGCTTCCGCCGACTCCCGACAAGCACCTCGTCTGCACTCCGCCCACGTGCAGGCTCCTCACCTTGAACCTCCCCCCGCTGAGCCCCGCCGCGCCCAGCATCCGCGCCGACTGGACGACGGCGATCATCGGCGCCCCCACCGCCTCGTAGCGCCGGGACGGGTCACGCAGCTGGATGGCCGCCACCAGCGTGACGCGGCCGTCCGAGCCGCCACGGGACTCGGACCACTCGTCAGACGGCACCAGCGCGTCGAACACGTTCGTTTCCCCCGCAGCCGGCGCTACCTCGAACGGCGGCTCCTCGTCAGCCATCTCGGCCTGGATCATGAGCGCGTCCACGGCCATGGCCTCGAGCTTCTGTAACGAGAATGCGAGTACCTCATCCAACGTCTCCGGATCGTTTCCCGCGCTCCAGATGCCGGTGGCGACGCGCTCCATCCGGCCCTCGGACAAGGCGGTGGCGAGCTTCCGGACGAGCCTGACCGACCGCGCCGCGCTTGAGCTCGCGCCGCCCTCGGTCCGCCTACCGCCGATGACCGCCTCCGCGATGCCCTCGAAACCCACTTGCTCGGGCGTCTTTCCGGTAAGGCTTTCCATGCGCCCTAGCGACGCCACCTTGTCCCGAACCTCGTCGGGTCCGCCCGCGGCCGCCATCTTCTGGAGCACATCGAATCCAGTCGCGGCCATGGCACTTGGCAGCACGAACGGCCTCGACACCTGCATGGCGAGCACCGGGGGTACGTCTCTGCTTGCAAGCGGCACGTTGTACGGGTTCATCGACACCAAGAACCCACCGTCACGCGTTTGCACCGCCGGGCCAAGGCTTTGTCCCAAGTCCGGCACCACGGGCGCCTTCTTCTGCGACTCGCTTGATCTTGGTGTCATGGGCTGCTTCAGCTTCCTGAACTTGTCGTCGTCCACTGCCTCGAGCTTCCTAAGAAACTCAACTGTCACCATCTCTTCATCCGCATCGAGCCGCGGCTGCTGACCGGCTCCCGTCGGCGACTTCTTGCCGCCGCTCGCCATCAGCGCCTCGATGGCTTCGATCTGCTCGCCAATGGAGTCGAGCTCGCGTAGCACGTCGCGCTGGTCCTGGAAGTGGACGACCTCTTTGACCGTCTCGACGCCCTTGTCGACCACCTCGTACTCCGGGATGACATAGTCGACGTCGCCAGCGCCACTTGCGGTGGAGAGCTCGTCGTCTTCGGGACGCTTGTCGATGTTGAGCCTGTCTACCAGCTGCCTGTAAGCTCTCATGGAAGGCGAGATGGCTCCGTCGGACGTTGATAGCTTGGGCGTCGTACTGGCGACGCTGAACGAGTTCTTGTTGTGAACCCTCGCACGGGAGGGGGACACGGACACGTCCCTCGACGATCTCCCCGCGGCTTGCGTGTAGAGACGGAGCCCCGCGTCCTCCATGAGCTGGAACCCCAGCTTGAGCAGGAGCTCGCCACCGGTGGCCTTGCCGGCGAGTCCGAACGCCCTGTCGTACCACCGGACGCGGCGTCCTCGGAGCTCTTCTGGAGGGAGTCCAACACGAGCGAGCTCACGTCGACGGTGTACGTCCCCAGACGGATGTCCGGCACCTCGACGGGGACGACGGACAGAACGAACCGGCGAGGCTCGAGCTTGAGGGGCTTCCCGGTGCCCGGGCCGCCGGTGAAGTAGAGGTTGCATTTGACGAAGAGCGTCTCGTCGAACTCCGCGGTGCCATCGTGCGACACCCGGGCCGGCATGGTCTGCATCGAACCGTCCTTGGTCTCGGCCTTGCGGACGGAGACGGCGAGGCGGAGGCCGTCCATGGAGGCCGGCACGCCGCGCACGGCGGCCACCTCGATGGAGAAGAGGCACCCGGCGCGGCGCTTCCCGATGCGAGAGAGCGCGCGCACGGGCTTCCAGCTGCTCCACAACGACGGCTTCCCCTTGGCGCTGCCACTCCCCTCGAATTCTCGGCTTCTCGAGTCCACGGACGTGGTGTCGTCGGCCGGCAGAGGCCTGGAGCGCGGCCCGAGCCACGACGACAGCGAGAGACGGCGCGAGGAGCGCGCCCTCCGACCCTCCCGCCCAACCCCATCCATGATGCGCGGTCCATCGTCGCCGGACCGCGCGATGGCGAGCGACGCGGTGCGGCGGTGGATGGCGTTGGGCCGGTCGAGGTAGTCGCTGAGCCCGCCGCCTCCTCCCAGTCCGGCCATGTGAGCGCACGCTGCACGTACCCGCTCTCCTCCTCGACCAGCCTATCCACAATTCCGCGCACACCTTGCCAAGCTTTTCTCGAGCTGGACCATGATCCCGTGGCTGTTGAACCGCGGACCGCGATAGATATAGCTTTCGACGACCCCTCCGCGCTGCCGTCGTGTACCGCGTTGGCGCCAAGGAAGTTGAAGTTGAGCGAATAACCCGGGAAGCCAACCAACCAGCCAATCAAACCGCCGCCCTAATCGTGTACCGTCGCCCCATCTGACGGCCACGGTCCGGCACGTCCGCATGTCGTTGGTTCGATCCACGGCTCAGGAAGCTCCCGCCCTGCCAGGACTTGTCAGCGCTCAACAGGACGGACGAAGCGGCGGAATCGTGGCCACGGGATTTGGTTATGGATCTCGTTCGATCGGGGGTCAGGGGCAAAGTTGATGTGATCCGGCGTTAATGCGGCGGGGAAAACGCGCCCTCCCGCGGACGTGTAGGCGGGCTCAGCCGCGGCCCGGGCGACTGGGCCGGGATGGGCGAGCGTGTCGCCTTGCCCGCGAGCCGTCGCCGTCTCGCGGTCCCGGGGAAGCTGGGGGAGCGTTCCGATTCGCGCGGGTTGCTTCGCCTGGATTACGTACGTGACGTCGGTGTGGTGCACGTTGGGGCGTCTGTGGATGGATAGGACGGCGATTCGTTTCGCGGGTCCTTTCGGGGAGCAGTGTGTGGTGGGTGCCGGGTCTGATTGGGTTGCGAACTTTGGTCAGGGCTACTGGTTGGTTAGTTTGATTGATTGATTAGACCGTGTGCAGTGCGTGTCGACTCGTGTGCACGCAACGAGATCGGGGATCTTTTTCAGGAAGTCGTCGACGTTCCTCCGTCTTCGGCGTTCGTCACGGTGGCGGAGGCAGGAGATTTGAGCCAGAAAAAGAACGGGTCCACGGCAAATCTCTACACGTGTGCTATTGCTAATCACTTCAAAGAGCATGCATACCCTGTTTCAAGTGTTTTGTCAAAGCTCTACTCTCTTTTTTAGCACGACAAATTCTACTGTCTTGCCTGCTAAGCAAGTATTTTCCAAAAAAGTAAGTGCTGGCAGTCAGCCCCTTCGCGAGGGAAAAAGTCAGACCATTTGGTTCCCACAGTTTGGACGTTGGGGCGAGACGGCAGGTCTATATCTACTAAAAAATTGGCAGAAGATTTTGGCTGGTTTGCAGTTGAACGTGGGAGGGTCCAGGTGGTTTGAGCTGTTGATGCAGATGTGCAGTACGCACGTTCGTACAGGGGCGTACGGAGAAGGTCGTTGCAAGGTCGTTTCCATGTGCCGTGGTGGCCAATCGCTCGAATGGTGAAATGTTATGTAGCGTGTGCGCGCAAAAAGGATGGATATTTTAGACGGCGGGCTCTTCTTGTCCGGAGACGTGACGGCCTACCAGTTCACCACCTTGATCAGGGAAAAAGTCCACGATTCGTCTCTGATCTTGTATAGCCACTTCAAAGAGCAAAGAAGAGACCGCCGCAAAGATGAGAGAGAGAGAAACGACGGCATTTGCTAGTGCTACGCAGTGGCCTATAGCGGGAACCGTTTTGCTCCACGAGAAAAGCGATCGTGGAGGCGATCGCATCTGAGGCCAACTCCACCGGCCGCCGCCGGTCCCTGCCTCTTCCGTTTGGCCACTCCAGCCACGCGAGGAGGTGGGGACCACGGCGCTTCGACGCCGGCTTTGTAGTTAGGGTTTGTCTAGTGTCTTCTTAGGACGCCGCTATGTGGTGGGAGCGACGCCGCGAATAAATTTACCTCAACTCCACTCCCACACCGTGGCGATCTTCACGGCGGCGTCTCGGAGTTGATGGCAACGTATGTTGTTCGGTCATGTAGATTGGCGGCTTGGTCTTCGTCGTTCTTCGATCTGGCGATGAATAAAAGTATTTCAGTTTCTTCTCCGATGCGGTGTTCTACACTGTGGTCGGTGAGGGATCTGGACGGAAGTGTGTCCAAGCGGGGATGGTGTGGCGGCGGTATCTTCCCCGTGATGGACTTGTGTTCTGGGGCTTCGTCGTCGCGACGACGCTTTTCTCCAACGCCGGAGTGGAGCCCGGAGGTCGTCCCAGAGTACGCGCAGATCGCTGCTTATGCATGTCACACCGGAAGATGGTGTATCCTGTGTTGGTTTTGTGGTTGGAGGTGACAGCTTCGTTTCTTCCTCCGACGTTGTAGTCGTCTTGAGGATGTCGATTACGGAGCTTGATGGCGTGTCCGGGACATGTTGCCCGATGCTGATTCGTTCAACGACAATGGTTTTGCTTCGGCAAACGACTTTGGAGGTCCGTAAAAGTCATTGATCGGCGATGGAGCAGCGTCGAGCTTCGGGCGTAGAGGTGATCTGCCTTCCGTCCCTTTGGTGGTCGCCGGTGGTGTCGAAGGAGGGAGATAGGCGCTGGTTTTTTGCATAGGTTTATCCTATCTTTTCAGGTCTGTAAGGTCGGTGTGTACGTGCCTTGTAACTTGATTTCATCTTATAAATGAGACACGTATTACCATGCAAAAAAAAAGATGAGAGAAAGAGGGAGAGAGAAAGCGTGCACAATGAGTCATTAGCAGATTCGGGGAGATCCTCCCCCCTCTCTCGGGCGACACGTGAGCGCCCCCAAACCCTAGCCGCCGCCACCTCTCCTCCCTCCTCTCCCCTCCCCGCCCCTAACCGAGGAGCCCGTCGGCTGCCGCGCATCTACCGGTGAAGGTGGCAGCGAGGATTTGCTGCCTCCCGTCGGCGTGAGGGGCTTTGGAAACCAGGGCGGCGGCCCTCGGTGGAGATGGCGGCGTCGATCTCTCCGGTGGATGGCACGAACGGGTGCTGGTCGCCCCTCCCGGCCGCATGGGTGGCGTGAGGGCGACGAGGTCTTGCCGCAGCGGCGGGCGGCTCTTCTTCCTCCCGGCCCCTTTCCCTTGCGATAGTCTCCTCTCGCCGTTCTGGTGGCTGGCCCGTCAGATCTGGACTTCGAGGATGGGGTGGCAGAGTCTTGGAACGGGGGAATCCCCTGGTCGATTCCGCGTCGACCTCGACGCCGGCGACGCTCCGGTGTCTTTCTCCCTCTTGAGGGCGGGTCGAGCTTCCAGATCTGTCGGGGGATTGTCACGGCAGATGTCCTCTTGCAACGACTTAGTCGTGGAGCCATCGCAACTAGGAAGCTTAAAGGGGTTAATCGGGACAAAGGACACGAGAGATTTATACTAGTTCGGCCCCTTACGGTGAAGGTAAGGCCTACGTCTAGTTGGGTTGGTATTGGTTGATGTTTCGATGACCAGGGAGCGAGATACGCTATGCCCGGTTCTTGATGAGTTGTTTCTTGTCCCTAAGCCGCCGGCGGGTCGTCCCCTTATATACACGGGTTGACGCCCTGCGACCTCACAGAGTCCCCGCCGCTCATAGATGCGGTCCGGCTCGGTGACTAGTTAATTCTACCTTATGTTACAAGTCATGTCATCATGGCGGTTTATCACTATGGGCCTTAAGCCACCTGTGGGCCTTAGACCCTTTATTGAACCGCCATCTTCGTGCTTGGTCTTGTGCTTCTTTCTGATGAGTCTTATTTGCGTAACCCGGCCCCTCTTGGGCGGCTTACACAAATAGTTATATCCCCAACATTAGGCCCCAGATTGATTTGAAACGGTTCATGTCAATCTTAAAATACCTTAAGAAATAAACCTTCAGCCTTCTGCATGTGCAAAGGTTTTTAACCCGCCATGACGTCATCTTCTGGATCCGGTTTAACCCGTCGTGACGTCATCTTTACTTAAATTCATATTTTACTCCGCCATATCCTCCAACGGATCTTTGCTTTTACTGACCGTTCCGAAAACCGAGGCGTCGGGGCCGCTGGATAATGATGTTTGGTCTCCTCGTTTCTCGCGCCGTCTCAGTCGGTCTTCCCTTATAAATAGGCACGACCTAGGTCTTCCATTCTCCCCCCTTTCGGTCATCCTCTTCCTCTCGCTGTGTCTCTGCCTTGAGCTCCGCCGCCGCCGCCGTCGAGCTCCTCGTCTTCACTGACTCAGGCCGCTGCATCAACCCGAATCTGACCAGAAATCAAGGGCGAACTTCCGCAGCCCGTCCACATCCGTAAGTTCTCTTCTTTCCCTTTCTTAGATCTACATTGGAGCTTCTTCGAGTTCGTCGGTGTTCATCGCCGCCCGCGGCGAACCCTTATGTTCTTCACCTTCGTTGCCCTGTTCAGATCGTTCAATAATATAAAACTGCTGCAGTGACTGTTTTACATTTATCTCGAACATAGACAGATCTCTTTCTCTTTTGCTCAGAGGCTTCCTTCGAGTGGATGAACTTACCTGTACCGATTTTAGGTCTAGAATTTTTTTTCTTTTTAGAACGACCGTTCGATCCAAAACAATAACTGCAACTTGTGAAATCTGTTTGTTCCACACTTAGTCAAAAACTGCCTCTGCTGAATTTGTTTAACCATGGTAATCTATGTAGCCGGTTTATGACAACACCGATTGTCAGCCTTGCTTGCTTCCGGTGACTTTAAGAAGATTTAACTGCCCTTGATACCTATAGCGGCTTAAATATCATTGCGTATTTACCTATATGTCATTAGGCCCCATCTTAAGCCGCCATTTGAATAGACTTAAAAAATACTTTCCTTCCGGGTTAAAATTGAACCGGAGCTTCTTATTTTGTCATAGGCTTCCACTTACGCCATGGCACCTAAGGCTCCCAAGGCTCCTGTGACCTGTAATTGGGTCCAATCCATTGTCACAGAAAGCAAATTGTCTGAATTTGTGAAATCTGGTCACCTGCCCAAGAAGGAGGTCATGTTTTATCGTGCTCCCGACCCGTCCGAGGAGAAACCTCAGCCCAAAGAAGGGGAGGTGATAGTTTTTACGGATCATATGAGCCGAGGATTTGCTCCACCCGGTTCAAAATTCTTCAGGGATGTTTTGCATTTCTTCGACCTCAGACCCCAAGACATTGGACCCAACTCCGTGTCAAATATCTGTAATTTCCAAGTTTTCTGCGAAGTGTACCTGGGAGAAGAGCCCAATCTACTTTTGTTCAGAGAGCTATTCTATTTAAATCGGCAGAATGAACGTGCCAACAGGCCCAGTCTCGAACTCGGCGGCATCTCAATTCAGCGGCGAAGAACTACCTCTTTCCTTATGTCGAACTGCCCAGCCACCCAAAGGACTGGAACTAGACGTGGTTTTATTGTCAGGACACTTCTCCGGCTGACGAGAACCCTTTGCCCGGCTTCCGCGCTCTGCGCCTTGAATCAAATCACCCGCTGCCAGATAAACTAACCGTTGTTGAACGTCTATCACTTGCCCCTACCATCAAGAAGATCAAAGCCCTCTTAGGCAATGGCTTGAGCGGTATTGATTTGGTGCGAGTCTGGATCTCCTGGCGGGTGATCCTGCTAAGCCGCCGCCCGCTTAATGTGCTCTTACTGGCGAGAAAGATGACCCGCCATTGCGCCTCGATGACTTACCAGATGATATGGTTGAAGTTACGACCCAGACTTTGTTGAAAGAAGGCAAGGTGACTAGTAATGCCTTTGGCTTACTTCCCTTCTACAAGAAGAACCCGGCCCCCGCAATGAGTCATCAACCTCAATGAATACTCTTTACTATATTACACCTTGCTTTTACTCATAACCCCTTATCATTTTTCACAGGCCGATGATAACTTCTGGAAGGTCAAGTATAACCATGAGGCGGCCAAACAAGCCAGAGCGGCAAAAAGAGCCGAAAGGAAAGCCGCCAAGACTAGAATTTTGAAGAAGAGGAAGCCAAGTGAGGGAGTCCTGGATTAGGGGGTGTCCAGATGGCCGGACTATAACCTTTGGCCGGACTCCTGGACTATGAAGATACAAGATTGAAGACTTCGTCCCGTGTCCGGATGGGACTTTCCTTGGCGTGGAAGGCAAGCTTGGCGATACAGATATGTAGATCTCCTACCATTGTAACCGACTACAGGTAACCCTAACCCTCTTGGTGCCTATATAAACCGGAGGGTTTTAGTCCGTGGGACGAACAACAATCATACCATAGGCTAGCTTCTAGGGTTTAGCCTCTACGATCTCGTGGTAGATCTACTCTTGTACTACCCATATCATCAATATTAATCAAGAAGGAGTAGGGTTTTACCTCCATCGAGAGGGCCCGAACACAGGTAAAAACACCGTGTCCCTTGTCTCATGTTACCACCCGCCTAGACGCACGATTCGGGACCCCCTACCCGAGATCCGCCGGTTTTGACACCGACATTGGTGCTTTCATTGAGAGTTCCTCCGTGTCGTCATCTTTAGGCCCGATGGCTCCTTCCGATCATCAACAACGATGCGCTCCAGGTGAGACTTTTCTCCCGGACAGATCTTCGTATTCGCGGCTTTTGCATGGCAATTAAGCAGCCATCTGGAGCAGATTGAAAGCTACACACCGCCACCAGTCAGATTTGGAAGTTTGAACTACACGGCTGACATCCACGGAGACTTGATCTTCGACGGGTTCGAGCCACAGCCAAGCGCGCCGCACTGTCACGAGGGGCATGATTTAGCTCTGCCGCCGAACAGTGTCCTGGAGGCCGCACCAATGTCCGCTCTGACCCTTAGCTCGGAGCCGACTGCGCCGATCGAGGACCGGTGGCTGGACACCGCCTCGGAGGCTGCGATCTCTACGGCGGTTGAGCCGTACACCTACCCTGTCCTTTGCGAAGCTCGTGACTCCAAGGTGCCGGACTCCTCTCCAGACTCCGAGCCTTCATACTTCGCCTAATCGAATCCGATTGGGCGCCGATCATGGAATTCACTACCGCGGACATCATTCAGCACTCGCCCTTTGGTGACATCCCGAATTCACTAAAGTCTCTCTCTTTACCAGGAGAGCCCTGGCCGGACTACGGTCAGCAAGGTTGGGACACGGACGACGAAGAAATTCAATGCCCACCCACCACCCACTTCGTAGCCACTGTCGATGATTTAACCGACATGCTCGACTTCGACTCCGAAGACACCGACGGTATGAACGACGATGTAGGGGAGGAACATGAACCAGCACCTATAGGGCACTGGAGAACCACCTCATCTCACGATGTATACATGGTGGACACACCTAAAGGAAGCGACGACAAGGAACAACGAGACGCTATGAAGGATCATTCCCTTGAAAAGCAGTCCGAACGGCGACGTAAGCGCCGCTCAAAGTCCCGCCTCGACAAAGACAACAGCCATACAGACCCAGCCATAGAGCAGGGCAAACCGGTGGACGACGAACATGCTATCGAGCAACCGTCCGAACAGGACAACCTGGATAAACAACCCGTCCCTGGCGAAGATAACAGTCCGGACGATCTCACGCCGGACAAGTTGTCGGAAGCGAAGAACCTCCACAAAAGGCTCGTCGCCATCGCACGTAGCCTAAAAAAGGTATGAAGCTCAAAACAGCGGAAGATGCACTCGTAATCGATGGAGCAAAGTACTCAACACCTTGAGACAAATACGGCGGCGATCGCCGAACAAAGAGCTACCCAAAGCGAAAACTATCGCCCAAATTTGATGAGGAGGCCGTAGAGCCCCGCAATCAAAGAACAAGGAGGCCCGTTGGATAGACGACCCCATGGCAAACATAGAGCGGCAAACGGCGCGCACACAGCCGACCCGCGATCCGCACAGGGATTCGCATAAAAAGATGGCCCAGTTAGATCTATCTACGGGCCAAGAAAGCAAGCTCTAGTAAGCAATGCAACACATCAAGTATCCGAACATCATGGTACACCTAAATATAGGGGTGCCGCACACCCCCTATGTTTCACCGATGAGGTGCTGGATCATGAATTTCAAAGGATTCAAGCCCGTAAACATAGAGGCATATGACGGAACAACAGACTCTGGAGTCTGGATTGAGGATTACATCCTCCACATACACATGGCTAGAGGAGATGATCTCCACGCCATAAAATACTTACCCCTCAAGCTCAAAAGGCAAGCTCGGCATTGGCTTAAAAGCCTTCCCGAAAACACCATTGGAAGTTGGGAGGAGCTCGAGGATGCTTTTCGGGCAAATTTTCAAGGGACCTATGTCCGACCTCCGGATGCCGACGATTTAAGTCACATAACTCAACAACCCGGAGAGTTAGCCCGAAATTTTGGAACAGATTCCTTACTAAAAGAACCAAATAGTCGATTGTCTGCACGCTGAAGCCTTAGCAGCTTTCAAACACAACGTTCGAGATTTAATGGCTCGCCAGAAACCTCGCCAAGAAAAGCCAAGAACAATGGCCGCATTAACAAGCCTCATGACCCGATTTTATGCAGGAGAGGATAGCTGGCTGGCAAGATGCGATCAGCGACCCAAGTACATCCGAAGTCGGGGATGGAACGGAAACCACGACGCAGCAAGGACCAGCGTCGGACCAAGGGAGACAGCCAAGAGCACGGGCGGTCAACGCCGGATTCAAAAGCTCTCGGCAGAATCATAAAAAGCTGCCCCTTAAGGATAACAGGACGAGCTATCTAACTTAAACAAAATCTTGGACAAGATATGCCAAATCCACAAGATTCCGGAAGCCCGCAAACCGGACTCCACAGAGATTGTTGGGTCTTCAAGCGATCCGACAAACTCAACGCCCGAACACAAGGGCTCGACACACCAAGCGAGGACGATGATGAACCCCACAAGCAGTAGCACCGAAAACAAAAGAATTTCCCACAAGAAATCAAAACAGTAAACTCACTTCACGTGACAAAAGGGAAAATTAGAGCGGCGCCCATAGAGGTACGCCGCCATACGGCCTATCCCGAGGAGTCCCGCCATCGGGTTGTTAAAACCAATCACCTTCGACCATCGTGATTACTCTAGAAGTATACGGAATGTAGGCTGGACTGCCTTGATATTAGATCCAATAATTGGCGGACTCCAATTTACACAAGTCCTAATGGGACGGCGGCGATGATCTAAACCTGCTATATCGTGACACAATCCGCAAAATGGGGATAGACCCAACCAAATTTCGCCACAAAGAACACTTCCTTTCAAGGGGTAATGCCAGTCCATATGCCCATTGTGCGGGCTCTACAGCTAGAAGTTGTGTTCGCTCACCCGACAACTTCCGCCGAAAAAGTTAACCTTCCACCTCGCCCCATTTACAAGTAGCTATCAAGCACTATTGGGACGCGAAGCTTTCACCCGCTTTAACGCAATACCGCATTATGCATCTCTTACACTTAAAATGCCTGGTCCACGCGGCATCATCTCGTTAAAGGGAAACATCGAGGGTTCCTCGAGTCCGGAAAATTGTGCGGTTGCCTTGACAGCCACAAAATAAACTTGTTTCACCAATACAATCACTTAGACAGGTCGTCCAGACCCCGGACACGGCTAGACGAGTCCGGCGTAAACATACAAGGGCTTACTAGACGCATACCCCCATACAAGGGGCTCCGCGCATGCACAACAAGAGACAACAAAGCTCATTTTTATTCATTTCTTGAATTGTACTTCATTTATTTAATATAACGTACATTTTCGCACGATCTTTTTCAACTAAGTTCCTCTCTTTTACAGATGAACACCGTGCTACACCCGTCCAGGATACGGCACAACGGAGACACAGGCGCAGACGTGCAGTAGGGACCCGTTGCAAGGATTCTTTTCAGATTAAGACCCTGCGTAAACCTTTTTACTGTCTCTTGTTGATACACATCTCCGGTTTCTTGCTATAACCGAGGTGGAGGTGGCGTTTTGGAATAGGCCACGCCGAATTTTGTGCGCATTCGACACCAGGGCTTATTACCAAGGGCGTTGTTCGCCCGTTTTCATAAAGACCGAATACCTTAGGGAGTGTCCGGCGTCTCGAGTTAGGGCCTTATATGCATCGGCTCCGAATCATGTCTTTGGTCAAATGTTGGGTTTGCGGCTCACCGTTTTGCTGCCTTACGGTCCGCTCTATCGGCTAATGCGGCACCAGAGAACTATCGCGATTGTGCCCGGTTCAGCCAAAGTAGCACCTCAAAGAGAGAAAGCCGAAAACTGACTATCATGATATAGCGTGAGACTGGTCAACCACTCGATGACCCGCTAGAATCTTTAGAATTCCTCCGCATTGACGAAGGGCCGTTTCCCGGTCAGGCACATACGCGCCCCGAATTCGGGTGAGCGTGGTGCCCTTAGGGGCTATATAGTAGCCCCACTGTCGAACTCCTATGGCTAAGTGAAAGTGATAAAGCATTATAGTCCGGTTGCCTAGTTTGCTGCGCTATCACCTCCTTTGTAGGACCAAGACGTTGGATCAAGTGTGAAAAGGCACTTTTCAGAAACACCCCGCATTATATGCGTGAAATGAAAGCCAAAGACTGCCATCTTTCAGGTTATATACACATATACATTAACGGCCGCACAGGAGATATTTTAATTCTTGAAGGAACAAGTATAAAAAGCTTTTATATTCCATCGAAACATCGTTTCACAATAACACATGTTATTCGAACATAATATCCTTCGAGCACTCCATCTCTATTAAACGAGCGCCCTACAGAACTTCCTGAAAATAGTGCTCGACAGGTACTCGGCTTTCGTCCTAATCTTGGGATGCAACATCGGTGGCCTTCATATCCGCCCAGTATGTCTTGACACGGGCAAGAGCCATCCGCGCACCCTCTATGCATGCTGACCGCCTCATTGCTTTGATACGCGGCACCGCACCAAGGAACTGCTGCACCAAGCCAAAATAACTCTTCGGCTCGGGCCTTTTCGGCCACAAATGAGTCACGACACCCTTCATGGCAAGTCCGGACAATCTATTCAGCTCCGCCCATTCGGCCAAACGATCGGTTAATGGAAGTGGACGCTCTGGATTACGGAACTGCGACCAAAACAACTCTTCCATCTCGTGATCCTTTTGATCTCCGAAGTGTTGACGCGTCATGACACTCGCCGCCAAGTCCGGATAAGCATCCTCCGCACTCCACAGCCCGGTCCAACTGAGCATATTTAGGATCCGTGAACTTCCTCCGCGGTAGAAAGGGCTTTCCGGCCCGCGATATCTCGACCGACGTAGCTCCTCCTTCATAGCTCTCATCGCAGAGCGAGCATCCTTGGCCTCGGTGGTGGCCTTCTTCAGGTCCTCTTGCTCCGCTCGACCTTCTTTTTCAAGAAGCTCGCAGCGGTCGGTAGCATTCTTCAACTTCACGACCATCTCGGCCATTTCCTTCTTGCTTCGGCAGTGAGCAGCCTGTTCGGCTTTTAGCTCTTCGGCCGCCTTTAAGGCAGCCGCATCACTTTTTCTGGCCTGCTCCTTGGCTCGGGCAAGCTCCGCCCGAAGGTTCTCCATGGCAGCAGCACCATCTGCATCAAGCATACATGTTGTAAGGCACGGGCATCAAGCTCCCTTACCAGGTGTCCGCGGAGAAACTGCATACCTTGTGACTCGTCAAGCCGCTTATTGACAAGCGCGATGTCGGCATCCGCCACGTCAAGTTGCCGCTTTAGTTCGGCGAATTCATCAGTCCGGCTAGCCACCGGACGCTCCGCCACCTACATAGGAAGGGCGACATATTATAGTTGGATTACGATCCTCGCACGCCGTCATTTTGACAACGCATCGAGTCTCGGGGCTACTATCTACACAGGCGCATCTTATATATGCGGAACCGTCAAAAGGTACATCATTGCACGTACCTCAAAACTGTCGATAAACTCTGGCGGCCTCGTACAGCCCGCTTTCCGCGGACGAATTTTTTTCAATCACCGTACCCATCAATGCACGGTGATCCTCTGTGATAGACGCTCGCCCGAGCAGATCCTTCAACTCCTCCGACCATGCACCAGGAGGTGCCAGACTTGTCTGATGGCCTTTTTCAAAGGCCGGACATGGAGGGCTTTGGGGGGCCCTACAACCGCCCTACGCCCTTACCGGATTCGGAGAAACCCTCCGCGACGACACCTCAGGATCGTCCGCCTCGCTAGGCGGTACGGCAGGGGGAGGCATTCCGCTCTCCATCATCTCCGGACGAAGATCCCCTGAAGACGAGCTCACGAGAAGGGCTGAGATCCGAACTGCAAGGTAAAATTTCGGTCATCTTCGTAAATAAAACAGGGATGTCTCTTATTTTAAAACTCCCTCTCTACTTACGGCTCATTTGGAGGGCTGATCTCCTTGGGGAAATAGTGCGGCCGGGCATCTCCCTGAGGACCCTCTCGGGCGAAGATTTCTTCCCCGCTTTGAGGCCTTGGTCTCCTGGATCTTGAGGCAGTCCTCTTCTCCCCTTGGATGGAGGGATTCTCGATCCCTCCTTTCTTGATAACCTCCTTCGCCGAGGCAGTAGCTTCCTTGTTCCCCCCTTCGCCTTCTTCCCAAGGCGCAGCCTCCAGCATCTTGGTTAACACGGGATCCGGCGTGGTCTCAGGGAGGGGGGTCGGACACCTGATCAGTTTTGCTTTCGCTATCCACTCCTGTTTAAGGGACAACTCTTTTAAGGGCAAGTTTATGATAAATATCTGAGATGGCGTGTCCGATGCAGGACTACTTACTTGAGTATCCGGGCGATTGCAGCTCAGACCTGCGTCCTCGGTCAAGTCCGGACACATTGCTTGTGATCCAAAGAACAATTTGTACATCTCCACGGGCGTCACGCCCATAAAATGTTGGAGAGCTCGTGGTCCCTCCGGATTGAACTCCCACATGCGGAGGGGGCGACGTTTGCAGGGCAGGATGCGATGAATCAGCATGACCTGCACTACTACGACCAGATTGATCTCTCTCTCTAGGAGGTCTCGAATACGGCCCTGCAACAAGGGCACGTCCTTGGACGGCCCCCAGTCAAGCCCTTTATTGACCCATGACGCCAGCCGCGGTGGAGGACCCGAGCGAAGGGCGGGTGGCGCCACCCGTGTGGTGCCCCACAGGAGCTGTGATATAAAACCACTCTTGTTGCCATAGACTGAGCTCCTCTTGAAAAGAGCCCTCGGGCCATGAAGCGTCGAGATTCTTGCTTACAACAGCCTCCGCACTCTCACTGTTGCCCCTTGATCATCTTCGGCTCCACCTTGAAGGTCTTGAGCCACAATCCGAAGTGAGGGGTAATGCAGAGGTAGGCTTCGCATACGACGATGAACGATGAGATATGGAGGATGGACTACGGATCCAAGTCGTGAAATTCCAGCCCGTAATAAAACATGAGCCCCCTCACGAAGGGGTCCGTCGGGAAGCCTAGCCCCCGAAGTAAGTGAGACGCGAACACCATGCTTTCACCGGGCTTGGGAGTGGGAATAACCTGCCCTTGGGTAGGCACCCTATGCGAGATTTCACCGGTTAGATACCTGGCATCTCTTAGCTTTAGGACGTCTTCTTCCGTGACGGAGGAAGGCATCCACCGGCCTTGAAGGTCGGAGCCGGACATTATCGAAGTTCCGAAGCACCTGAATCTGGAGCTTTGGGTGTTGGAACTCGAGGCGAGGGGCGGATTCGATTGAGATTGAGAAAAGGCGGGGCCTTGGTCTCTTTATAAAGAGGTTGAATACCAGAGCCCTCCCGTGACCGCTCGGAACTTGCCTTTGATAGAGGAGGCGTGCCAACGGGCACGATTGGGTTACCCACCGTATTAATGAGAATCCGGAATAAGGGGACACGATCTACTGCTTTGATAAGACGTGCAAGGACCGCCTCGCTAAACGCACCGAGGTGGGACAAGAATAAAGGCTTGGCCGTGGTGTGATATCACTCTGCGGAATACTTCATCCAATTGAACTTGTGTAAATATTATTCTCTCTACAGTTGTATGTTGAACTTATTTTGCAGAGCCGGACACTATCCTTGTATTCAAAATCTTCTATGAATTATTCGAGGAGGAACCCGCCTTGCAATGCCGAAGACAATATGCTGCGCCCGGACTAAATGCGTCATTGAAGCCTGGTTCGGGGCTACCGAGGAGTCCTGGATTAGGGGTGTCCGGATGGCGAACTATAACCTTTGGCGGACTCTGGACTATGAAGATACAAGATTGAAGACTTCGTCCCGTGTCCGGATGGGACTTTCCTTGGCGTGGAAGGCAAGCTTGGCGATACGGATATGTAGATCTCCTACCATTGTAACCGACTCAGGTAACCCTAGCCCTATTTGGTGCCTATATAAACCGGAGGGTTTTAGTCCGTTGGACGAACAACAATCATACCATAGGCTAGCTTCTAGGGTTTAGCCTCTCTAATCTCGTGGTAGATCTACTCTTGTACTACCCATATCATCAATATTAATCAAGCAGGAGTAGGGTTTTACCTCCATCGAGAGGGCCCGAACCTGGGTAAAAACACCGTGTCCCTTGTCTCCTGTTACCATCCGCCTAGACGCACACTTCGGGACCCCCTACCCGAGATCCGCCGGTTTTTACACCGACACCAAGCGCTTCAGATATGTTTAAACTTGATGATACTGATGATGATGAAGAAGAGGTAACTTTTAACTCCCTTGACTCTTTATCATCACCTTGCTGACATTAAATATTTTCAGGAAGATACGGGGAACAGCCAAGCCGTCAAGGAAGAGGTAACTATAATCTCCTCAGACTCCGAGCCCCTGCCGTGTCAGAAAATTCGAAGAGTAATCCGGAAAGTAAGATTTTCACATCCTTTGGCTTACCAAGATCCTCAATTTCTTTCGAAGCAACAGTAATTTGAAAGCCGGAGGCAGACCCAGACCAGCAAGGATGTAGAGCTCTCCTCCGGCTTACCTGACGTAACCAAGAAGCGTTGGACTGAGGTTATCTCTGATTTACGTTCTGTTTTTCCTTTGGCAGGTTTAATTCGTCAACCTCTCAATTCATCTGACTCCAATTATCAGGATACCTCTCCTTCCTCTGGCGAGTCTATGCAATCTAACATGCCGGCCTTCAAAACTGCCCCTGAGTAATGTAATTTTGTTTATCTTATGCCTTACCTTACTCATGCTTTTGTACTCATCCTTCTGCCTTTATCCACAGCGTGCAAGTGAAACCCAGTAAGAGGGCAAAAAAAGTAAGTCGTCCCAAGACCCGGTCGCGGCCCGAACGAGCTTGGCACGGCTGCTCGACAGTTCTACCCATCACCGCCATGAACCAGCCTATGATATTCCAGCACCATCCTCTGATCCACCCGCCGAAGATACTCTCAACAGCTCTGATAACCCGAAAGCTCCTAGCCCGGCTAAAACAATTGATCCGGAAGTTGAGATTCTGAAGACTCAGTTTGTTGAGCCGGGATAGCCCACTGTCCTTGCCAAGTGCTCTGCCAAGGAGGAGTTTCTGGAACGCCGAAAGGCCAAGCTAGACATTGCTGACTATACTCATTTGAACATTGGAGAGATAGTCTCTGGCTATATCAATCAAGTACATAGCAGCCGTGACCTGGAAATTGACATGGTGAAGCAAATACAGCAAAAATCTGAGGTATAACTTATGCTACTTTTCTTAATCATACTTTTATGTATCAGCCCCCAAGTCTATTGCTTATGAATAAATATGATGTAGACTTAGAAACTTTCTTAGCACTGCTTTGTCCGGTTTAGAAAGAAGATATTTAACCCGGTTGTAACATGATACCTTGAACTTGCGATACACATTAGCCCCCAAGTGTCAAGTACCTTTGCTTGCAAAGTGCTTGGGACTTAATTTCCATGAACCGGCATTGTAAGTTTAAAATTCTTCAGCATACATTAGCCCCCAAGTGTCAAGTATCTTTGCTTCCAAATACTTGGGACTTAACGTTATCTTACCATGATTCTGACTATAACCTGGCACCAATGCAGGCCACTATAAGTCAATTTGAGTCGGAGATTGCTGACCTGAAGAGCCGCCTGGCAGCTCAAGAACTTGAAATTCAAAAATCCAACTCCAAATTTGAATTCAGCATCTCTGAACAAGAGAGGTTGAAGAAGAATTTTGAGGCGGAGAAGAAAATCTGGGCTGATGAGAAGGCCTCACTAGTGACCCGGGTCGAGACAAGAAACATCACTTGCGTATAACAAATGAAATGTCCGGCTTAAAGCGCCAGATATCTCAAATGGTCTCAGCAATCTTCAGTAAGTTACTATATATAACCTCAGATATTGCAATCCTTCCTTTGACGACTATTTTAATTGTTATCTCAGGCTCACCTTATGTTTATGAACGCATGCCCCAGGAGCACAAACCTCAAGCAGAATATGTTGATCAAATTGAAAGCGGTTTACACTCTAGTGGAGCAATCAGACACGGGTCACAACGCGTGCTTTGGCCGTTGTGGCTTTATCAAATGACGTTCCCCATCTCACGCAAGATGTGCTAAAGCGGCTTGCCGTGCTACCCAATGAGTTCAAGAGCTAAGATGTATTCCGCGAGCCGGGCTATAGCCGCATTGAGCCGGGCCAAGGCGTGGCTTCCAGAGTTAGACCCGGCAGACATTGCTCTTGGGTATCCCAGCTTGAAGGAAGACGACTCTTTATTCAACGAGGCAGACTTCACCGCCTGTGTGAAAATCATACGTCCTGTGGCTACTCTTATTGGGAACGATACTGACCTTACCAAATATCAGCCGGGCTATGACAGTGAGAACCGGAGAATCCCAACACCTCACTATAATGAAGTCAACCTGATCCCTCCAACTCGTAAGCATACCTTTGCCCCAGAAGTCGACCCAGCCGGTTTAATAGATGACGAAGCTGAGTTTGAAGCCTTGAGTGGCATTGACTGGGCCTCGTCAACCTTCCAGGATAGGGCAGCCGCCGGAGAGGCGGAGAAGGATAACCCGGAATCTTCAAGCCAACCAAAGGAGTGAACCGCCATGCGTTTATGACTTTGCGAAAATAATGCTTCATTATTCAGACTCGGGGAGTCTTGTAATAGTCATGCCTTCGCGCATGTTTATGGCGCTTAATACTTTCGTAAGCCGCCATCGCTATATACTTTCAGCTTATGTTGATCCTTTCTTTCCTTGATGTTAAAAAAAATTTGCTTGCCTTATCCTGCATATAAAACAAGCAGAATTCCCTTGGCGACTTATCGCATCAGGGGTCGCATAAGGTATTGATAACCCGGAGTGCGAACCAAAACATCATATAAAGGCCGGTTTATGACTATATTCGTTAAACATAATCACAATAGCATACCTGCGATCCTTTTGGTAATCTCGCCGGTTTATGTGACCTAAATGATGAGGGTAAGTTTAACTCCTGAAAGTTGGCACATATGATGTTCACCTGGCCCTTAACAACTGAAGTGACCAATATTAACCCGGTGGAACAAGAACCCCATGGTACTTTCGAGAAGGCCTCACGATACTCAAACATTTACACTTATAAATGTATGATGAATAATAAAATTTAAAGGCCTCTGATTCGAATACGACCAGTGAACCGTTCCAAAGGGGTTAAGCTAAGATTCAGATACGATCATATAGCCCCCAGTGGCTTTGGCGATGCTGATCAAGTGGGTATCGACAACTATGTTCTCTTTGGTTCGAATACGACCTATGTTTGAACAGGAAGCCCCCAAGTGACCATAAGAGTTGTTTAATGACGCCGATTGAATACGATCCACGTCGGACCCAAAGGGTTAAGCTATGATTCAAATATGATCAAGAAGCCCCCAAGTGGGTTTGGCAAAGATGCCGATCAAGTGGGTATCGACAGCTATGTTCTCTTTGGTTCGAATACAACCTATGTTTGAACAGGAAGCCCCCAAGTGATCATGGCTAGATTCAGATATGATCATAAGCCAGACCAAAGGGGTTAGTCGGATTCAGACATGATCCGCTCCCTGTTGGTTGTTTCCACCACCTGATAAAGAAGACATGTAAACCTTTGAGAGTGAAAAGAACAGAGGTCCTGCTTTATTGCTTCAAATAACATATACATCGTCAAAATATATACATCTTGAGAGCCGGTGGCTCAAGTATAGTAAGTCCGAAGATGGGCGATATTACATGGCGGCGGAGTCTCCTCCTCCGACTTCTGTGAGTCTTTGTACTCTCAAACATCGATAAGGTAGTATGACCCGTTGTTCGATTCTTCCCGACCACAAAGGGTCCTTCCCAAGGAGGATAGCTTGTGCATATCGATCGATCCTGGATGAGCCGGAGCTCTAAGTCGCCTTCTGAAAGGTTACGCTTCTAACTTGGCCAATTTGTGATAGCGATGCAGGTCTTCTTTGGTAAATCGCCGAGCAGGCTATTGCCAAGTCTCGCTCCTCATCCAACAAGTCAAGTGCATCCCGACGAGCTTTTTGTTATCAGCCTCAACGTAAGCCGCCACACGGGTGAGTCGTCTTTGGATGTCACTTGGCAGGACTGCCTCTGCTCCGTACACCATGAAGAAAGGTGTGTAACCTGTAGACCTGTTAGGCGTAGTGTTGATGCTCCACAGTATAGAGGGTAGCTCCTCCACCCAACAACCCGGGTGGATGTCTCTTTAAATCTTCAAAGGCACTATTAGCAGCATCACTCCAGACAAAAGTGTCCGTTTTCTTCATCATCTGATACAGCGGTAGGGCCTTCTCACCTAACCGGCTTATGAACCGGCTTAAAGCAACAACACGACCCGCCAGTCGCTGGACATCATTGATGCACGTCGGTTTAGCCAAAGAAGTAACTGCCTTGATCTTCTTCAGGTTAGCTTCAATGCCTCTGTTTGAGACCAGAAAATCCAAAAGCTTACCTGCTGGTACACCAAATACACACTTGGCCGGGTTAAGCATCATCTTATAAACCCGGAGATTATCAAAGGTCTCTTTCAAATCAGATATCAAGGTTTCCTTCTCTCTGTACTTCACCATGATGTCATCCACATAAGCGTGAACATTGCGCCCAATTTGATCGTGGAGACAGTTCTGTACACATCGCTGATAAGTCGCCTGAGCACTCTTGAGCCCAAATGGCATAGATACATAGCAGAAGGCTCCAAACGGAGTGATGAAAGCCGTCTTCTCCTGGTCTTTAACTGCCATTTTGATCTGATGATAACCAGAGTAAGCATCCAAAAAACTCAAACGCTCGCAACCCGCCGTAGCATCAATGATTTGATCAATACGGGGGAGAGCAAAGGGATCAGCCGGACAAGCCTTATTTAAGTCCGTGTAATCCACACACATTCGCCAGGTGCCGTTCTTCTTGAGCACAAGCACCGGGTTAGCCAACCACTCCGGGTGAAAAACTTCAACAATAAACCCAGCCGCTAAAAGCCGGACGACTTCCTCTCCAATAGCCTTCCGTATCTCTTCATTGAACCGTCGAAGAAACTGCCTGACTGGCTTATACTTCGGATCAATATTGAGAGTGTGCTCAGCGAGTTCTCTCGGTACACCCGGCATGTCAGAAGATTTCCATGCGAAGATGTCCCGGTTCTCACGGATGAACTCGATGAGCGCACTTTCCTATTTAGGATCCAAATTGGCACTGATACAGAACTGTTTAGACGAATCGCCTGGAGTGAAATCAACAAGCTTGGTTTCAGCGGCCGACTTAAACTTCATCGCCGGGTCATGCTCGGTGGTTGGCTTCTTTAGAGAGGTCATATCCGCCGGGTCAACATTGTCTTGATAAAACTTCAGCTCCTCTGCTGCACAAACAGACTCAGCATAAGCCGCGTCGCCCTCCTCACATTCCAGGGCTACCTTTCGACTTCCATGCATGGTGATGGTGCCCTTGTGACCCGGCATCTTAAGCTGCAGATAAACATAACATGGCCGTGCCATGAACTTGGCATAAGCCGGCCGACCAAACAGAGCATGATATGGACCCTTGATTTTGACCACCTCAAAGGTTAATTTCTCAGCTCTAGAATTATACTCATCTCCAAAGGCCACTTCCAGTTCAATCTTGCCAACTAGGTAAGCCGACTTACTGTGCACCACTCCATGAAAAACAGTGTTGGGCGTCTTCAAATCCTTATCACCAATCCCATGCGTCGAAAGGTCTCATAATAGAGGATATTGATGCTGCTACCTCCGTCCATGAGTACCTTAGTGAATTTATATCCACCAACCCGAGGTGCTACCACCAAGGCTAATCGACCCGGATTATCAACCCGAGGATGATCTTCCTGCTCCATACAATGGGCTGTTACGACCACCTCAAATAACGGGCACCGCCGGCTCAACAGAATTCACGACCCTCTTATGAACCTTCTGGTCACGTTTGCACAAGTTAGTGGTGAACACGTGATACTGCCCACTATTCAGCTGCTTCGGGTGGCTTTGATAACCCGACTGCTGCTGCTGTTGTCCCCCTTGACCAGACTGCTGTTGATTATAACTGCCTTGATGTCCCTAAAAGCCGGAACTTGAACCGCCGCCCGGGCCATAAAAGCCGTCGGCTCCTGAGCCGCCACCCGACCCATGATTGCCATCAAACGTGTTGGAATTCTTAAAAGCCTTCATGATCGCGCAATCTTTCCATAAGTGGGTGGCGGGTCGTTCCCGGGTGTCGTGTCTCGGGCAAGGCTCATTGAGTAGCTGCTCAAGAGATGGGCCTGACCTGCCAGATCGAGGGGGCGGTTTGCCCTTACGTCTCTGATTGTTAGCTTTGTGCATTGGCATTGGCTACAAACTCCGGTTACCCTCACCTTACGCTTATTGCCTCCTTGATTCATCGGGTTATCTTCAACCCTTTCCATTGCCGTTCTTCTTTCCTTCCCTGTCTTTTCCTCATCGACGCTGGATCCTTGGTACTATCAGAGTCGGCGTATTTGACTAAAGCTGCCATCAGCGTACCCATATCATTGCAATCATGCTTAAGGCGCCCCAGTTTCTGTCTCAGCGGCTCAAAGCGGCAGTTCTTCTCCAACATGAGGACTGCAGAGCCGACATCCATCTTGTCAGACGAATGTATAATCTCCTTGACCCGGCGTACCCAATGAGTCGTGGATTCACCCGCCTCCTGCCTACAATTTGTCAAGTCCACAATCGACATAGATTGCTTGCAAGTGTCTTTGAAGTTCTGGATGAAATGGGCTTTTAGCTCTGCCCATGAACTAATGGAATTGGGTGGCAAACCCTTTAACCAAGACCGGGCCGTTCCATCTAACATCATGGTGAAATACTTAGCCATTGCTGCATCGCTGACCTCCAACAGCTCCATGGCCATCTCATAACTTTCGATCCACGCTCCGGGCTGTAAGTCGGCCGTGTAATTCGGCACCTTCCGAGGTCCCTTGAAGTCCTTGGGTAAGCATACGTTACGTAGAGCCGGCACTAAACAAGGAACACCGCCCGGTTACGGTAGCCACTCCGCCTCAACGGAAGTCGCCGATAATCTGGAAAGTCCTGATGAGCCATTTGTTGAGCCGCTAAGCTGAGCCGCCGCCGTCCTCCTAACGTATTCGGTCCTGCCTTTGGATTATAACCACCGGGCGGAATTCTGGCTGGGCGTTGCTTGACAAAGCTTCGACTCCATGTGCTCTGCTGTAACTCGGACTCGGTTTGACGAGCCGGAGCTAACCAAGGCGGAGGAGTTGAATGAATCCTGTCCCGGCTGTAGGAATAAGTCTCTTGCGCCAGGGCTGTCTGGACGAGGTCTCTGATCCTTCGGGTTTCCACTGCTATTGGATCGTCACCGTCCACCGGGAGAGCTGCCAAACATGCTGATGCTGCGATCAAGTTCTCCATGGGGTTGGAAAAGTGACCCGGCTGTATCGGTATGTAACGGGGCGGTGCCATGTTCCCATGAAGAGGTGCCATCTCCCGAGGCTGAGCCGGCCCTCGTGTTCCGGCTGTTATTTGGGTTACTTGGGCCGGCTCCGGGTGTAGCGAAAAGATTCCGAGGATCATAAACCGGAGGTAAACAGGATTGGGTTTTCTGATGCCTCCTCCTCATCACCTCGTTAGATGCGTTCAGGCTCATCGTAAGCTGGAAGGCTTCTGACTGTAGCTGTTGTGCCCGTGCATCCAAAGCCGCCGTTACGTGGCTAACTTTGGTGTCCTCATTTGCCAAGGCCTCCTTAGCCCGAGCTATCTCCTCACGCACCGTGCCACCTCCGTGTTATGCTCATCTTGATTCGCGAGGATGACGGTGGTGGTTAACAGGCCGTCACCTTATCCATGAGATCCATCAAGACTGGCCGGCGGGCGCAGGCCTCCGCCCGACGCTCTGACCCGGACGTTATTGCTGTTGCAGCCGTTGAGTTTTGACCGGGTTGAGTACCAGCCATGAAGACTCCTGCCCAGCTTGGCGGCTTATAGGAGTCCGGAATACTAGAACCGTCGGAAGAGCCCCTAAGCCCGCCATCCTGTAACAAATACGACGAATCTGTTGAACCGGCGGACGAATCACCATCGGAGCGGACGGCCGTCTCACCACCATCTATAGATACTTCAGAAAGTTCTCCTCCGTGGATGCAACCCACGAAGGCACGCTTCACGATGGGTTGAGCTCGGGCGGGTCTCGCACGCTGAGCCATTTCGACGAGGTCAGTGCAGCAGTCCTGCTCAAGGCCCGGCTCACCAATCCGGCCGATGAAGATGTGGATTCCGCCAAAGGGGACCCGGTACCCGTACTTAATTGAGCCAGCGTCGGGGCCCCAGCCTTCGTCGTCGATGTAGATCTTGCCGCGACGACTCTTGGTCATCCGGCCCACTGCGTATCCCTTGAGCCCTTCGAAGTTGCCCTTCAAGAACTCAAATCCACCGTCTGCGGCCCCACGGTGGGCGCCAACTGTCGTGGGATTGTCACGGCAGATGTCCTCTTGCAAGGACTTAGTCATGGAGCCATCACAACTAGGAAGCTTAAAGGGGTTAATCGGGACAAAGGACACGAGAGATTTATACTAGTTCGTCCCCTTACGGTGAAGGTAAGGCCTACGTCTAGTTGGGTTGGTATTGCTTGATGTTTCGATGACCAGGGAGCGAGATACTATAGGACCTTGAAGTATGTCTAGAGGGGGGGGGGGTGATTAGACTACTTGACCAATTAAAAACTTAACCTTTTCCCAATTTTAGACTTTGGTAGATTTTAGCTATCTTTGCACAAGTCAAGCAATCTTCACACAATTCAAGCATGCATGCAAAGAGTATATGAGCAGCGGAATTTAAAGCATGCAACTTGCAAGAATGTAAAGGGAAGGGTTTGGAGGATTCAAACACAATTGGAGACACATATGTAGGTGGTGCTATCATACATCCATGTCGATGGAGACTTCAACCCACGAAGGGTAACGGTTGCACGAGTCCACGGAGGGCTCCACCCACGAAGGGTCCACGAAGAAACAACCTTGTCTATCCCACCATGGCCGTCGCCCACGAAGGACTTGCCTCACTAGCGGTAGATCTTCACGAAGTAGGCGATCTCCTTGCCCTTACAAACTCCTTGGTTCAACTCCACAATCTTGTCGGAGGCTCCCAAGTGACACCTAGCCAATCTAGGAGACACCACTCTCCAAGAAGTAACAAATGGTGTGTTGATGATGAATTCCTTGCTCTTGTGCTTCAAATGATAGTCTCCCCAACACTCAACTCTCTCTCACAGGATTTGGATTTGGTGGAAAGAAGATTTGAGTGGAAAGCAACTTGGGGAAGGCTAGAGATCAAGATTCATATGCTAGGAATGGAATGTCTTGGTCTCAACACATGAGTAGGTGGTTCTCTCTCGAGGCGGAAAGTTGGAAGTGTAGGTTTGTTCTGATGGATCTCTCCACGAATGAAGAGGAGGTGGATTGGTATATATAGCCTCCACACAAAATCTAACCGTTACACACAATTTACCAAACTCGGTGGGACCGAATCAACAAACTCGGTCAGACCGATTCAGTAAACCTAGTGACCGTTAGGGTTTTCGGTGGGACCGACATGCAACTTGGTAGGACCGATATGGTTAGGGTTAGGGCATAACGTAATCTCGGTGAGACCGATTACACAAACTCGGTGAGACCGGTTTTGGTAATTAGCTAACCAGAGAGTTGGTCAGGTAAACTCGGTGGGACCGATTCACTCTTTTCCATGAGACCGAAGTGTTACGAAAGGGAAACAGAGAGTTTACATTGCAATCTCGGTGGGACCGATCGCTCACTTCGGTTAGACCGAAACGTTACGAAGGGAAATAGAGAGATTACAATCCCATCTCGGTGAGATCGAGATCCCTATCGGTGAAACCTATTTGCCTAGGGTTTGTGGCAGTGGCTATGACATTTGAACTCGATGGCGCCGGATAGAAAGAATCGGTAGGACCGATTTTGACTTTAGGTTTATGTCATATGTGGATGTGAGAAAGTAGTTGAGGGTTTTTGGAGCATATCACTAAGCATCATGGAGCAAGAGGCTCATTAAGCAACACCTCATCCCTCCTTGATAGTATTGGCTTTTCCTATAGACTCAATGTGATCTTGGATCACTAAAATGTAAAATGTAGAGTCTTGAGCTTTTGAGCTTGAGCCAATCCTTGTCCTTAATATTTTGAGGATCCACTTTCATCATCCATGCCATGCCATTCATTGTGCTTTCCTGAAATATTTGTCTTGGAATAGCATTAGCTCAATGAGCTATATGTTGTTATGAATTACCAAAACCACCTAGGGATAGTTGCACTTTCAATCTCCCCCTTTTTGGTAATTGATGACAACATATAGATCAAAGCTTCGGCAAATGATAATAAGATTGAAAACATCGTCGCTTTGAGAAGTATGTGATAAGAAAGAGCTCCCCTTAAATTTGTGCATATTTTAAGATTTGCTTTGGACTGCAAATGCACAAGGAATTAGGCTCATGGGTTACTCTTCCATGTCACATACATCTTGGTGGAGCGCTCAAAATAATAAAGATTGAATACATGCACTCATCACCAAGCAAAGTGAATGATCATATAAGGATAAGTAAGATAATATCATCTAACAAGCATAAGTGTAGCTTATGATCAAACACATGATCATCAATGTCTCACAGATAATAGCATAGTATCTTAAGCAATCAAAAGCAAAAAAAGTTCAACCAAGAAGACAAGAGAGAAAAAAAGCAAACTCTCTCTCTCTCGAAGCCTATGATCTATACATTTTTCTCCCCCTTTGGCAACAAGTTACCAAAAAGTTCCTAGAAAATGCATAGTAATATATCGTCTCTCGTGCTTGGTCTTGATTGGTGGCGTAGAGATGGCTCCTTGGACGAAGACTTCAGTTGATGTGGAAGGAGCTGAAGGAGTTGGTGCCGGAGCTGGTTGCGCTGGAGCTGTAGCTGGAGTAGATGAAGTGACTCTAGTGTCTGTTACTGGCTCTGCAGCTGATCTGAGCTCGAGGCACTCTGGCAAATGCATCAGTAGTTGTCCTACCGTTCCTCTCCTGCATGTCATCCTGTAGCTGCTCCACAACCCGATCAATCTCGATTACTTTGACATGAAGATCATAGAATTTTTGTTCCATGATTCTTTCTAGGCTCTCCTGGTTTTGAGTTAGGGTGGCCAACCCTTTCTCAATCCTCAGAGTTGATGCTATCAAGTAACTAAGCTTGTCCTGCTTGCTCTTCAAAAAGTACTCAGATGCCTCCTCTTGTGTTGGCATCTTGGCAGCCTTCTCTTTCTTTGCTTTCTCCTTCTTCTCTTGAGCTTGTCTTGATGATGGTTCATTCTCATTCATCACAACTTGATTGTCCTCAAAGTCAAGATAGAGAACAAAGTGTTCCTTATCCAATGTGATACTTTCTTGTGCCCATCTTTGAGTTAATCAACTCCTGAATTTGTGGGGCATATCCACAACTTCTCTTTTGGTCTGCTGCTGTCCTCTTGATAGTCTCAACCATGAGGCTCAGGACCTTGAATTTCTGTGGCATATCAAATATGTGTAGCAAATTAATTGCATGCCCTCTGACCATGTTGTGGTCACCTGATTTGGGTAAAAGAGTGTGCCTTAGGATCCAGTTGATCGTTGGCAGCCCTGACAAAACAAAATGGACTGACACAAGCTTGAAAGTCTCAAGAGCTTTGTCTGGGATCTCCTTGTACATCTGTGACATAGAGTTGTGATCCATCTTTTTCTTGGCATAAACGTCCAAGTCATCTTCACTTTCCTTTCGGGCATTGATCAGACTTGCCCATTCCTCAATAGTTGATTGGTATCTCGTTCCTTCAGACATCCAAACTATCCTGCCATCTGGATAGAAATGTCTTTGTGGAGTAGAATTGCATAATGAGCTCATCATTCCGGTTTGTGAGCTTCGCCCAACAAAGTCTGCAACTCCACACGCCTTTGAAGTCATCATACACTCCAGGATAATGTTCTTCATTCTCCTTTATGTAGGTCCAACGACCCACCTCATATCACACACTATGGGCTTCTTGTCCAACAAGATTGTCTCATAGAAATCCTGCTGTTCCTTTGTGTGGAACCTGTAATCAACAAGATTACTTCTCCTGGTGGCATATGGATCGACTCTCTCCATAGCCTCAACCCTAAGTCTCTCCCGATCTTCATGTTCTCAGCCACAGGATGAGCATCATTGTGGTCTGGAATCTTGGGTTTGAGCTTCCTTAGGACTTGTCCTTCATCATCTTCCTCATGACAACATCGTGCACCTTTGGGGCCTTGTTCTTTTCAAATTGGTATACTCCTGGTATTCCTCTTAGGTGCACTCTTGGGCTTGGAGGCAGCTTTGGGTGGTACTTTGGACTTTGATGTTGCAGCCCCTGACTTTATAGCATCACCCATCAGCTTTTGTACCTTGGGTGCTGGTGCAGCAGCCTCTTCTTCTTCTTCTTCTTCTTCCATCATGGAAGGCTTTCCAATCACTCTGGCCATGGTCTTCTTGACCCTTTCCTTCCTTTTCTTTCCTTCTGCAGTAGGCTCTTTGGGTTGGGATTCCAACGATGCTTGAGTGGAGACTCTGGCTTTAGACATTGGTTGTCTTCCTGCAGGCCTTTTGATCTTCATCCCTGGCTTTACTGCAGTTGAGCTATACTCCTTCTTGAGCACTTTCTTTGAAATGGCCTCATCTTCTATTGCCACATATTCCTCATCCTCAGATTCTGGGTTTCTCTTCTTCCTTGTCCTGGTGGAAGCTTTGGGAAAATTGCTGGGAGTGCTTCTGCTTCCATCATCTGAGCTGCTAGAGGGACTAGTGCCCTCACTCATCTCAGATTCTGCTCCTCGACTTGTTACGGCTGTCACTTTGGTGCGGCATGCTGCACACCGATCTTGACCACCTGTGAATAGTTGTAGATGAGATAGAGTGGATGAGCATCACAAAATGTAGAGATTTTGCAAAAGAATGATTCAAAAAATTTAGTTTTAGTTTTCCACAGAAAGCATTTCGGATCAACCGATTTTTCAAACTCGGTGATACCGAAGCAGTTTTGGAACCTAAACTAGTGAACTCGGTCAGACCGAGTCACAGTTCGGTGGCACCGAGACTGCTAGGGTTTCACAAAGTTCTAAAATCGGTCACACCGATTAGAAATTCTTGGTCAGACCGAGAGTTACTAGTGCAATGTCATTAGCCGAATCGGTGGGACCGAGTTTTTCAACTCGGTGGGTCCGAGAAGGTTTCGGCGGAAACCTAACCCTAAATTTTCGAATCGCATCTATTCTAAGGATTGTTTTGACTGGATAGAGGTGTTTCAATCGTGGCAAGAATCATAATGAACACAATGTCTTTGAGAATCAAAGCGAGGATAGACTGTGATCGAGTTCATACCCTAGTTCGGTGATGAACTTCGCTACGGCGGCAACGGGCGGAGATGAAATCCGTTGGCGGCAGCGGAGACCAGCGACGAGGCGGTGGCGGCAAGTCGACGATTCGGAGACCTAGAAGGCGAAGCGATCTATATGCAGGCGAAGAGGTTTGGAGAAAGTTTTCCAAAATTTTCCCGTGTGAATATATAGCCCGACCTTTCGGTGTGACCAAGTGGAACAACTTCGGTGGCACCGAGATGCATAATCTGTGATTACACCAACTCGGTGTGACCGAAAAATTCAAATCGGTTGCACCGAGATGAAAACCTAGATCGACTTAGTGATCTCGGTATGACCGAAATGGAGGAATCGGTCAGACCCAAAAGCACAAAGAAGTTTTGGAAGTTTAAGTCTATGACAAATCAGGGACTCCGAGTGCTCCTCACACAGAGTGGTTCGAATCTAACTTGATCAAATTTTGTGATGTAGCATGAATAGAGTTTGAGACGAGTAAAGCATAGATAGCTAGAGAAGGTTCTTAGGCATTCTTGTCCATCCACTTGGCCAAAGAAAAGAATCAAATCAATCAAAACAACAAGTGGATGTCCTCGAATGAGTAAGATATGCTACGAACATGCTCACACAATAAAATGACAAATGAAATATGTGACAAAGCATGCACAAACAATTCTAGCATCTATCAAACAATTGGCGATGACTAGGTCATCTATATATGTATATTGACTTAGGAGTCAAATGAGAACATTTGATCATAGGTCATACTCATCATTTAAGCTCAAGCGGGGTTACCACTTTTACATAAAGCATTTATGTGTTCACATCATTAGAGTTGCTTTGACTCAATTCTTAGAGTTAATCTCCCCCTAGATGTGAGATCCCCCCTTAGAGGGATGAACTAACCTTGGGTTTTGTCGATGATGACTTCATGTAGGTGGTGAAGATGTGGATGCTCAATGTTGATGTAGATGTTTTGGAGCAATCCTTTGGAGTGAGTTGCACTTTCAATACCTACATGGGTTAGTCCCACAAGGAACAAACAAGAATATCCATAGACATAGAGTGATGCACACACAAGATGATGTCCATGAAAACATTAGGTTACCTTGTCCCTTGCCTTACCAACATGAGGGTTTGTGACTCCTTGAACTAGTGCAAGATATGGAAGATGATTGCACTTGTCCTTGCCATAATGATATGAGTGAAGAATGTTGGCGGAGTCACCCTCAAGAACACTCTAGTTCTTCTTCTTGGGATCCACATCATCTTGATGGGAATCCTTGGTGTTATAGTTGTACTTGATGAAGTAGAACTTGACGTAGTCTTGGGAACCCACTTGACCAAGGCCTTAGGTGCTTCTTCAAATGCATCAATCTCCTCTTGAAGCTTGTCCTTGCCTTTGTTCTTGTGGTCTTATGGTGGAAGATCGTCGTGTGCTTGTGTTCCCTTGAAGGAAGTAGGATCATACTTATCTTGTTGTGGAACAAACTTCTTCTTGGGGTATTGATCTTCTTCCCACTCAACTACATTGGCATTGAACTTTCGTTCAAAACCAACACCTTGATTCTTCCGGTGCCTTCCTTGCTTGCATACAATTTCCTCGAATTGCTTACTCCCGGCAAGGCTCTTGTATACACCTTTCTCTATAATTCCCTTAAATAAGCTGTTTTCTTGCTCAAGTGTAACTTGGCTAAGAGAATCATTAGTGGAATCAAGAGAACTACAAGAAGCAACAATATTGGATTTAGCATTGTTATTGTTACTACTAGAGGAAGAATCTTTCTTGTTCTTGTTACTAGACTTGACTTGAGGCATGTAAGTAGATAAGAGTAAACACTTGGCAATGTAAGAAGAACTTTTCTTTCGGAGATCATCATTGATTGCCTTTAGGAACTCATGCTCTTGCTCAAGATTGAGCTTTTCAAAGCGTAACTTCTCATGATCCCTTAAAAGTTCTCGATGATCTTCGAAGATAGTTTCATGAGCTAACTTAAGAGTGTTTAGTTCTTTAGTTAGAAGCTCAATCTTCTCCTTATCATTGTCATTCGTTTCATCTTGATTAGCATGATTAATTGACGTTTCATCATAGTATTCATCACTAGAGTTGTCAACAAGTAAATCATCATCACCTAACAAGTCATCTTCGTCACTATTGAAATCAACATACTCGGGGTGTGTTACTGAAAGCACAAGTGCTCCCTAGGTGGTTTTGGTAATTAATGCCAACATATCTCTTGTTGGACTAACACCTTTATCTAGTATGTTTCAGATAAGTTCAACAATGGAGTGGCATGGACTAAATGATGTGGGAACCCCTTCAAGATGCTAAGGACAAAGGATTGGCTCAAGCTCAAAAGCTCAAGAGTCTTCATTTTACATTTTAGTGATCCAAGATCACATTGAGTCTATAGGAAAAGCCAATACTATCAAGGAGGGACGAGGTGTTGCTTAATGAGCCTTTTGCTTCATGTGCTTAGTGATATGCTCCAAAACCCTCCACTACTTTCTCACATCCACATATGACCTAAACCTAAAGTCAAACTTGGGCCTACCGATTCTTTCTATCCGGCGCCACCAAGTTCAGATGTCATAGCCACTGCCACAAACCCTAGGCAAATCGGTTTCACCGATAGGGATCTCGATCTCACCGAGATGGGATTGTAATCTCTCTGTGTATGTGCATTACCAAAATCGGTCTCGCCAATTTTGTGTAATTGGTACTACCGAGATTACAATGCAAACTTTCTGGTTAACTTATTACCAAAATCGGTCCCACCGAGTTTGAGTAATCGGTCCTACCGAGTTTGCCTGACCAACTCTCTGGTTAGCTAATTACCAAAATCGGTCTCACCGAGTTTGTGTAATCGGTCTCACCGAGATTACGTTATGCCCTAACTCTAACCATATCGGTCCTACCGAGTTGCATATCAGTCCCACCTAAAACCCTAACGATCACTAGGTTTACTAAATCGGTCTGACCGAGTTTTATGATTCAGTCCCACCGAGTTTGGTAAATTGTGTGTAACGGTTAGATTTTGTGTGGAGGCTATATATACCCCTCCACCTCCTCTTCATTCGTGGAGAGAGCCATCAGAACATACCTACACTTCCCAACCTACTAGTTCTGAGAGAGAACCACCTACTCATGTGTTGAGGCCAAGATATTCCATTCCAACCATATGAATCTTGATCTCTAGCCTTCCGAAGTTGCTTTCCACTCAAATCTTCTTTCCACCAGATCCAAATCCTATGAGAGAGAGTTGAGTGTTGGGGAGACTATCATTTGAAGCACAAGAGCAAGGAGTTCATCATCAACACACCATTTGTTACTTCTTGGAGAGTGGTGTCTCCTAGATTGGCTAGCTGTCACTTGGGAGCCTCCGACAAGATTGTGGAGTTTAACTAAGGAGTTTGTAAGGGCAAGGAGATCGCCTACTTCATGAAGATCTACCGCTAGTGAGGCAAGTCCTTCGTGGGCGACGACCATGGTGGGATAGACAAGGTTGCTTCTTCGTGGACCCTTCGTGGGTGGAGCCCTCCGTGGACTCGCGCAATCGTTACCCTTCGCGGGTTGAAGTCTCCATCAACGTGGATGTACGATAGCACCACCTATCGGAACCACGACAAAAACATCCGTGTCTCCAATTGCGTTTGATTTCTCCAAACCCTTCCCTTTACATTGTTGCAAGTTGCATGCTTTATTTTCCGCTGCCTATATACTCTTTGCATGCTTGCTTGTTATGTATTGAGAATGTTAAACTTGTGCCTAAACTCCACTTAAACCTAAAGGAAGTTAAAAACTGCAACTTTGGTACTTAGTGTCTAATCACCCCCCCCCCTCTAGACACCTCTTCTCAAGATCCTACAGTTACCTTAGGACCTTTGGCCATGAAGCATCTTCCAATTCCTTCATTTGGTGAATCAAATATGTCATAGGAGTTGGTTGACACAAGTGCTAGACCGGCAACACCTTCATCTTGAGTATATTCGGAGTCGGAGTGATAGCTTCTCTCGGAGTGATTGTCGGAGTCGGAGCCGGATACCCATTCACCAACATGGGCTTGATGTCTTCGTTTTGTGTAGCTCCTTGATGACTTGTCCTTCCTTTCTGAATCCTTGCTTCTCCGTGAGGGTTTTCTTTCATAACGATCATCTCTACTCCTTCTCTCTCTTGGTGGTGATTCTTCTCTTCTACTTCTTCTTTTTGGAGAATCTTCTCTTCTTTTGTAGGGTGCCGTAAACTCATTGGAATAGTGTCCGGGTCTCCCACAATTGTAGCAATTGCGCTCTCGACTAGAAGATCTTTTGTCATTGTAGGACCTTGACTTAGAGCTTCTTTCTTTGCTTCTACTCTTGTAGAATTTGTTGAAGTTCTTCACCATTAAGCTCAATTCTTCATTGAAAGTTTGTTTCTCACTTGATGATGTGGGGGCTTCACATGAGGCTTTGTAAGCACCACTTGACTTGTTGTGAAGTTCCTCCTTATCCTTGAGTGACATCTCATGAGCAACAATTCTTCCAATGACTTCCGTTGGCTTGAGATCTTTGTAATTTGGCATCATTTGGATCAATGTGCACACGGTATCATATTTTCCATCCAATGCTCTTAGGATTTTATCTGTCGGTCATCTCTTCACTTCCTAAGCCGGCAATCTCTTTTGTGATAAGAGCAAGCCTAGAGTACATTTCAGTGACACCTTCACCATCCTTCATTTTGAACTTGTCAAGCTGACTTTGGAGCACATCCAACTTGGATTCCTTGACGGAGTCGGTACCTTCATGCATAACAATCAAAGTATCCCAAATTTCCTTTGCATTCTCAAGACGGCTGATTGTGTTGAATTCTTCAAGGCACAATCCGTTGAAGAGGATATCACAAGCTTGAGCGTTGTATTGCAGCATCTTCAATTCCTCCACACTAGCTTCACGGTTCAGTTCTCTCCCATCAAAGAATTCACCTTGCAAGCCAATACACACAATAGCCCAAACGGCGGGGTTATGTCCGAGAATATGCATTTTCATCTTACGCTTCCAACTAGCAAAATTAGTGCCATCAAAGTAAGGACCTCTACGGTGATAATTTCCCTCCCTAGACGCCATACTCTCCTAGGTTGTGAAACCAAGGCTATGACCACCAAAAGCTATGGAAATCAAAGCAAATGGAGACCAAAGCTCTGATACCACTTGTAGGACCTTGAAGTATGTTTAAAGTGGGGGGTGATTAGACTACTTGACCAATTAAAAACTTAACCTTTTCCCAATTTTAGACTTTGGCAGATTTTAGCTATCTTTGCACAAGTCAAGCAATGTTCCCACAATTCAAGCAAGCATGCAAAGAGTATATGAGCAGCGGAATTTAAAGCATGCAACTTCCAAGAATGTAAAGGGAAGGGTTTGGAGGATTCAAACGCAATTGGAGACACAGATGTTTTTGTCGTGGTTCCGATAGGTGGTGCTATCGTACATCCACGTTGTTGGAGACTTCAACCCACGAAGGGTAATGGTTGCGTGAGTCCACGGAGGGCTCCACTCACGAAGGGTCCACGAAGAAGCAACCTTGTATATCCCACCATGGCCGTCGCCCACGAAGGACTTGCCTCACTAGCGGTAGATCTTCACGAAGTAGGCGATCTCCTTGCCCTTACAAACTCCTTGGTTCAACTCCACAATCTTGTCGGAGGCTCCCAAGTGACACCTAGCCAATCTAGGAGACACCACTCTCCAAGAAGTAACAAATGGTGTGTTGATGATGAACTCCTTGCTCTTGTGCTTCAAATGATAGTCTCCCCAACACTCAACTCTCTCTCACAGGATTTGGATTTGGTGGAAAGAAGATTTGAGTGGAAAGCAACTTGGGGAAGGCTAGAGATCAAGATTCATATGGTAGGAAAGGAATATCTTGGTCTCAACACATGAGTAGGTGGTTCTCTCTCGAGGCCAGCAAGTTGGAAGTGTAGGTTTGTTCGATGGCTCTCTCCATGAATGAAAAGGAGGTGGAGGGGTATATATAGCCTCCACACAAAATCTAACCGTTACACACAATTTACCAAACTCGGTGGGACCGAATCAACAAACTCGGTCGGACCGATTCGATAAACCTAGTGACCATTAGGGTTTTGATTGGGACCGACATGCAACTCGGTAGGACCGATATGGTTAGGGTTAGGGCATAAAGTAATCTTGATGAGACCGATTACACAAACTCGGTGAGACCGATTTTGGTAATTAGCTAACCAGAGAGTTGGTCAGGTAAACTCGGTGGGACCGATTCGCTCTTTTCGGTGAGACCGAAATGTTACGAAAGGGAAATAGAGAGTTTACATTGCAATCTCGGTGGGACCGATCGCTCACTTTGGTTAGACCGAAACGTTACGAAGGGAAACAGAGAGATTACAATCCCATCTCGGTGAGACCGAGATCCCTATCGGTGAAACCGATTTGCCTAGGGTTTGGGGCGATGGCCATGACATTTGAACTCGGTGGCGCGGATAGAAAGAATCGGCAGGACCGATTTTGACTTTAGGTTTAGGTCATATGTGGATGTGAGAAAGTAGTTGAGGGTTTTTGGAGCATATCACTAAGCATCATGGAGCAAGAGGCTCATTAAGCAACACCTCATCCCTCCTTGATAGTATTGGCTTTTCCTATAGACTCAATGTGATCTTGGATCACTAAAATGTAAAATGAAGAGTCTTGAGCTTTTGAGCTTGAGCCAATCCTTTGTCCTTAATATTTTGAGGATCCACTTTCATCATCCATGCCATGCCATTCATTGAGCTTTCCTGAAATATTTGTCTTGGAATAACATTAGCTCAATGAGCTATATGTTGTTATGAATTACCAAAACCACCTAGGGATAGTTGCACTTTCAGATACGCTTTGCCCGGTTCTCAACGAGTTGTTTCTTGTCCCTAAGCCGCCGGCGGGTCGTCCCCTTATATACACGGGTTGGCGCCTGCGACCTCTGAGTCCCCGCCGCTCATAGGCGATTGTCGAGCTCGGTGACTAGTTAATTCTACATTATGTTACAAGTCATGTCATCATGGCAGTTTATCACTATGGGCCTTAAGCCACCCGTGGGCCTTAGACCCTTTATTGAACCGCCATCTTCGTGCTTGGTCTTGGGCTTCTTTCTGATGAGTCTTATTTGCGTAACCCGGCCCCTCCTGGGCGGCTTACACAAATAGTTATATCCCCCTCCTCCCCCTTCGTACCTCGGGCAAAAACCTTGCCCCTTTGGCCAGACGGTGGAGGCGTTCGGGCGTCTCGGTCCTCCCTGGAGGCATCGTTCAAGGGGTGGTTGGGGGTTGTGGGCCTGGTGCGTGGTGGTGGGTTGCGGCGGCGGTGCTCGGCTCCCCTGGTTGCCGGCATTGGTGTTGGCGTGTGGGTCCTTCCTGTCGGATGTGGGGTTCCGGCAAACCCTTAAGGTTCGAACACTGGGTTTGCGCGAAGTATTTCCCTCCTACCGATCTACGCTCTAGCTCGCTAAGATTTCGCGGACGAACTCGACGAACTCGCAACATAGAAAGACACGAGGTTTATACTGGTTCAGGCCACCATTGTGGTGTAATACCCTACTCCAGTGTGGTGGTGGTGGGTTGCCTCTTGGGCTGATGATGAACAGTACAAGGGAAGAACAACCTCCTGAGGTTGAGGAGTTCTTGTGGCTAGGCTCTCGATCGGGTTGGATCAAGCTCAGATGAGATGATCCCACTATGGTGGCTAGCTCTACTTATATAGGCCCTGGTCCTCTTCCCAAATATCGAGCGGGAAGGGAGCCAACAACGGCGGGCACATTTGAAGGGGGGAAAGCTAGTACAAGCTATCCTGACGAAAGCGGTCTTCGCCTGCGAAAAGCTCTGGTGGTGACGCTGCCTTGGGCTCCACGATGACCTCCGTCTTGCCGTCCTCCTGGTCTTGGTCTCGTTGCACCAATATAGCAAACTTTGCCTGATGCCTCGGTACTCTTCGCCTGCGCTGGCCTCCTTAGCACCAAAGAGGAAATTAGGACGCTGTGCGCGCTGGCGCCCGCCGGGCGCCCGCCTGGTGCCGTTCATCATGGCTCACGTCACGAGGGCCTCGTGAGGTTTGCCCTGCCTTGATATCTCCGTTCCTCGTGAGCCTGCCCGGCTAGGCCACTCCCGAGGAGGTCTTGCGTCGTCCGCCTCGCGAAGCTCGGACCCCCGCGAGTGTCTTGGATGCCTTGTTGATGAAGGTGGGCCATACGGCCTCTTTGGCTTAACCTGTGGGCCACAGGCGAGCAAGTATGGGGACCCCGTTCCCGAGCAGCCGACAAGTAGCCCCGGGCCCAAGGTGCGCTCGGGCTTGGCTTCACAGCGAAGCCAATGGTCAAGTTCGGAGCACTGCGGGCCCCAAAAGCCTGCGGCCTCGGTTGACGCGTGGCGGTTGATTGGACGTGGGCGTCTCCGCTTCCTCATGCTGCCTCGGCAACTGCATGACTTGACAAGTCCCTGCGACATGCAAGGAAAACCATCATTACCTGCGATCGTGGGGGACGCCGGTTGGCCTTCTCTTGCTATAAATGGGGAGGGGGCGGAGCCCCCGTCGCCCATCTCTTCCTCGCTTGCTTGCTTCTTCCTCCCTGCTCCACTGCTTGCAGTGCCACCGATGGCGCCACGAAGGAAGTTCTCTGCCGCCGAGAAGGGGAAGGCCCCTCGCGAGGGCCCCGGTTCCCCGGCGCCCAAGCGCGGTCGCGGCCGTCCGCGCAAACACGCCGCGACCCCTGCCGTGGCCCGCCGTCGGGGCGGCGCTGCAGCACGCGGAGGGGATCGTCCCAGCCATGGCGGTCCAACTGACGAGGGGAGGCGCGCAATGGTGACGCGGCCTCCCCGCCCGCGCTTCCATTCAACGCAGGTGTCGCCGGAGTTCATCGTTTGGTCGGAGAACCCGGCCGGCAACTGGCTCCAGCTTCCGCGCTCCTTTGTCAGTGAACTGCTGGCCCCTGGTCTAGGCGGGCTCTGGTTGCAAGCGGATGGTTGCTGCAGCAAGGCCTCTTGGGTCGCGGTCGAAACTTTCGCCGTGGGCAACATAGCCCTGGCCCGTGGCTGGCAGACGTTCGCCCGCGCGCGCGGCCTGTGCAGGCGGTGCACGCTCCACTTCAAGTATGACGGTGGATCGACCCTCTATGTGAGGGTGTTTGGGGAAGATGGTCGCCATGCCGGGTCCTGCCCCAAGAGGAACGACGGTGAGGAGGTGCTCGGCCTTGGTGAGGGTCGCGACGAGGATGAGGGCGAGCCTGCCCTTGACGGCGACAGTGTCTCTTCCAGCTACGGTGGTTCTTCCTCCGGCGACAGCTCCAGCAGCGGTGGCTACGACCAGCTGCCGCGCCACCACGCCCGCTTCGAAGGAGGCAGCGGGTCATCTCGCCGCCGCGCCTCCGTGAAGCGCAAGGAGGGGTCTGGCTAGGCTTGGGGCGTTGCTAAGGGCCTGCCCGCGGATTGCTGCAACGCCGCTTTGTTTAGCTCTTTTTTCCTGCATGAAGAAACGGAACCAGTATGGGCCCAGAGGGGCGTGTATCGAACTGTGGTTCTCTGGTTATTGCACTGTGGGTGTTATTCCCATACCGTGTTGTCATTTTGCGCAAAGATAACTTAACCTGGTGCATTTGGGATGCCCTTTCCCTCGCGAGGTGTCTGTGTTTGCTCAGAAACTGCAAAAGAAATTCGTTAGGGGGGCATTAAAGGATTTGCCGTCCACCCAAGCCTTGACTTGGCGCTTTGTATCACGGTACCCGAGGGGCACGGATTAGGAGAGACGCGCCAGCTTCCAGGCTCGAACGAGGGTGGCTCGCGAGAAGGCAGAGAGAAGAAAAATGATCACGAGGGCACGTGCCTAGCCCCCTCGCGAGGTATGCGAGAGAGAGAACACGAGCAAACCAGAGCCGAAAAATGCGGTAAAAGGCTAGGGAATCAAATCAGCAATGGACACCAAGAGCAACTTCGATTAAGGAAAAGTGAGCCAACTACGGAAAGCAAATGAAAAGCCGCGTCCGGCACCTAATCTAGTCTTCAAGTCTTCTCACCAGCACGGAGCTAAGTGCTACCACTAGGCATGGGCGGGAGCCCCAGGGCCTGAGGCCGGCGCTCCTGAGACTCCGAGGCGTGTACAGCCCCAACTCATTATTACGTGAGAGTGTCACGGGTGGCGATTCTTCACTGGCACCGGGCCTTCTTCACAGGCTCTGGGCCTTTCTTCACATGCTCTGGGCCTTGCTTCATGGGTAGAACTTCCGGAGGTGTTGGATGTTCCAGGCGTTTTGGATAGGTGTCCCTTCTTGCGTCTCCAGGCGCACGGTGCTAGGCCTGGAGATGTGGACAACCCTGAACGGGCCCTCCCACATGGGTGAAAGCTTGTGCAACCCTTCCTTGGAGAGGACCCGCCTCAGGACCAGGTCACCCGTCTCGAGCGTCCTGGAGCGAATGTTGCGACAATGGTAACACCGCAGCGCTTGCTGGTAGCTTGCCGCCCTTAATTCAGCTTCGCGACGACGTTCCTCCCCCAACACGAGATCCATCCCCCGCATGGCGTCCTGCTGCGTTTCCTCAAACGCAAGGACCCGCGCGGAGCGATGCTTGACCTCGTGAGGGAGGACTGCTTCGGCTCCATAGACGAGGAAGAACAGAGTCTTGCCCGTTGGCTTGGTAGCGGTGGTGCGGATGAACCATAGCACAGACTGAAGCTCGTCGTGCCAGCCCCTGCCGCAGGCCTCCAGCTTCTTCTTGAAGGTCCTGGTCTTGAGGCCCCTCAGGACCTCTGTGTTGGCGCGCTCAGCCTGATCATTGCTCCTGGGGTGGGCCACCAAAGCGTAGCAAATCTGCGTTCCAAGGTTAGCACATTAGGTTTTGAAGAGGTTACTAGTAAACTGCGAGCCGTTATCTGTGATGATGCGGTTGGGGACCCCGAAGCGGCTCACGAGGCCCTTGATGAACTTGACGGCAGAGCCGACCGGGATGGTACGGACGACTTCCACTTCCGTCCACTTGGTGAACTTGTCGATGGCGACGTAGAGATAGCGATAGCCCCCTGGCGCCCGTGGGAATGGGCCTAAGATGTCCAGCCCCCAGACTGCGAACGGCCATGTGAGAGGGATGGTTTGGAGGCCTTGAGCAGGCTGATGGATTTGCATGGCATGGAATTGGCAAGCTTCGCAGGACTTCACCAGCTCGGCTGCGTCATTGAGTGCTGTAGGCCAATAGAACCCACTGCGGAACACCTTGCCGACGAGGGTCCGTGACGACGAGTGATGCCCGCAGTCCCCGCTGTGTATGTCAATCAGCAGCTCCCTTCCTTGATCGTTGGAGATGCAGCGCAACGTGACATCGTTCGGCCGTTTCCTGTACAACTTGCCGTCTTGAATGCAGTATGCCGTGGCTTGCCGGGCCACGCGCTCCACGTCCTCTTCCTTCTCCGGTAGCGCCCCGCGTGTGAGGTACTCCTTGAATTCCTTGGTCCAGCATTCCTCCTGGGGCTCGAGCGCCAAGAGCAGCCGAGCTCCTGAGGTCGGGCCACAGGACGGGGCTCCCGTGACCGGAGGTTGTGGGAGCTCCTCCCGAGGCTGAGTAGTGCTTGAAAGGGGTGGCGTAGCTGATGGCTTGAAGAGCCGCTCCTCAAAGACACCAGGTTCTTGTGGTAGCTACTTGGATCCTCTCCTGGCGATGTCATCGGCCTCTTTGTTGGTGCCCCGGGGCACGTGCTGCAGCTCGAGGCCTGAGAACCGCTTTTCCATCTTGCGTGCCTCCGCGAGGTAGGCCTCCATGTGCTTGTCCTTTGGCTCGTACACCTTGTTGGAGTAGTTGATGAGGAGTTGCGAGTCGCCTCTGACGGTAAGGCGCTTCACCCCCAGAGCTGCCGCGGCCTTCAGGCCAGTTATGAGGCCTTCGTATTCGGCGATATTGTTGGAGACCTTCTCGCCATCTTTGGAAGCGAGTTGCACGCGTAGTAGAGCTTGTCACTGGGTGGGCGAGATGAGCACCGCTCGGCTCAGCATACTGCGCGAAAGCGCCATCAAAATACATGACCCAGCCGTCCGGAGCCTCACTCCCTGGGGAGGTGGACCGGTCTTCCCCTTCCTCAAGTGCCGGGGCATCCGTCCATTCAGCCACAAAGTCAGCGAGCGCAGCCCCCTTGATGAACCTGGTAGTGCTGAACTCTAACTGGAATGCTTGCAGCTCGATATTCCACTTAGCGACCCTTCTAGCCGAATTCGGGTTCCTGAGTACCCTCTCCAATGGGTAAGCTGAGATGACCTTGATCGGGTGCCCCTGGAAGTAGTGTTGCAGCTTGCGTGTGGCCACCAAGAGTGCGAGCAGGAGCTTCTGAGGCATGGGGTAGCGTGCCCTTGCATCTCTCAGCACGGTGCTGACGAAGTACACCGGGTGTTCGGCAAGGGCTGACGCACTATCGAGGCTGGGGTCCTGGGTCCTGCGGAGATTGGTGCATCTCCTGAGGTGGAGGGTTTCCTGAGACTTGGCTATCCTCAGGAGCCTCCGCGATGTTGTCCTGCCGAGCTTGGTCCTCCCCGGCTGATGCCTATGCGGCATCCTCTTGACCCTGCGCCACTTCTGCTCCGGCTTGGCGCGGCGCTCTCTTGGCTTGGCGTTCCTCCCTGACCGCCACCAGCGCTACGCTAGCGGAATACGGGGTGGCGGCAAGGTAGAGTACTGATACGTCTCCAACGTATCTATAATTTTTGATTGCTCCATGCTATATTATCTACTGTTTTGGACATTAATGGGCTTTATTATTCACTTCTATATTATTTTTGGGACTAACCTATTAACCGGAGGCCCAACCCAAAATTGCTGCTTTTTGCCTATTTCAGAGTTTCACAAAGAAGGAATATCAAACGGAGTCCAAACGGAATGAAACCTTCGGGAACGTGATTTTCTCACCGAACATGATCCAGGAGACTTGTACCCTACGTCAAGGAAGCTTCCAGGAGACCACGAGGTAGGGGAGGGGGGCGCCCTCCCCCCAGGCGCGCCCTCCACCCTCGTGGGCCCCCTGTTGCTCCACCGACGTACTCCTTCCTCCTATATATACCTACATACCCCCAAACGATCAGAGACGGAGCCAAAAACCTAATTCCACCGCCGCAACCTTCTATACCCACGAGATCCCATCTTGGGGCCCGTTTCAGAGCTCCGCCGGAGGGGGCATCCATCACGGAGGGCTTCTACATCAACACCATAGCCTCTCCGATGAAGTGTGAGTAGTTTACTTCAGACCTTCGGGTCCATAGTTAGTAGCTAGATGGCTTCTTCTCTTTTTGGATCTCAATACAATGTTCTCTCCCTCTCTCATGGAGATCTATTCGATGTAATCTTCTTTTTTGCGGTGTGTTTGTTGAGACCGATGAATTGTGGGTTTATGATCAAGATTATCTATGAACAATATTTGAATCTTCTCTGAATTCTTTTATGTATGATTGGTTATCTTTGCAAGTCTCTTGAATTATCAGTTTGGTTTGGCCTACTAGATTGATCTTTCTTGCAATGGGAGAAGTGCTTAGCTTTGGGTTCAATCTTGCGGTGTCCTTTCCGGTGATGAGGGGCAGCAAGGCACGTACTGTATTGTTGCCATCGAGGATAACAAGATGGGGGTTTTATCATATTGCATGAATTTATCCCTCTACATCATGTCATCTTGCTTAAGGTGTTACCCTGTTTTCATGAACTTAATACTCTAGATGCATGCTGGATAGCGGTCGATGAGTGGAGTAATAGTAGTAGATGCAGACAGGAGTCGGTCTACTTGTCTCAGACGTGATGCCTATATACATGATCATACCTAGATATTCTCATAACTATGCTCAATTATGTCAATTGCTCAACAGTAATTGCTCACCCACCGCAAAATACTTATGCTCTTGAGAGAAGCCACTAGTGAAATCTATGGCCCCCGGGTCTATCTTCATCATATTAATCTTCCAACACTTAGTTATTTCCTTTGCTTTTATTTTACTTTGCATCTTTATCACAAAAAATACCAAAAATATTATCCTATCATATCTATCAGATCTCACTCTCGTAAGTGACACAAGGGATTGACTACCCCGTATCGAGTTGGTTGCGAGGTGTTATTTGTTTTGTGTAGGTACGAGGGACTCGCGCGTAGCCTCCTACTGGATTGATACCTTGGTTCTCAAAAATTGAGGGAAATACTTACGCTACTTTGCCGCATCACCCTTTCCTCTTCAAGGAAATCCAACGCAGTGCTCAAGAGGTAGCAGAGAAGATTTCTGGCATCGTTGCCGGGGAGTCTACGCAAAAGTCAACATACCAAGTACCCATCACAATCCCTTATCTCCCGCATTACATTATTTTCCATTTGCCTCTCGTTTTTCTCTCCCCCACTTCACCCTTGCCTTTTTTTCGCCCTCTCTTTTCCATTTGCTTGCCTTGCCGTCATGGCTAGTCCTTTATCTTCTCCGTTATCTCCCGAGAATCAAGTTCTTAATTTTAAGCAAAGGGAGGGAGAAAATTTAAAAGACGCTTGGTATAGAATTTGCAATGCTCAAAATAGATCTACCAGGAAGCAATCTACTTCCGTTCTTCTCCGCAATTTTTATGTAGGAGCTAATCCTTGCTATAGATATATCCTTGATACCATTACTGGAGGGAATTTCTTGGGTAGCCATACTTTTGATTCTTATAATGCTATGATAGATTTGTTTGGCTCACCCCCCCTCTTTTGGTTAATGGAACTATGTTAACTTTGGAACATGTAATGCAAAGACTTGAAATTATTGAAAATTAAGTTGCTACTGTAGAGTTAATTGAAAATCTGGATAAAAAGATCCACAACCAAATTACACAATATGGATCTAAGGTAGGAGTAACTTTGAAAAATATTAAGGAGAAGGAACCCATAGTTAATGAGAGAATTAATCAAGATTCCACTAGAATCGATAAACTTGAGGGCATCATTACCAACTTGGGAACAACTTTTTCTTCTGTAAAGAATACTCCAAGTCCTCCTACTAAAATTGCCAAGCTTATGTATGTTCCTAAAAATAAGAGTGAATCCTCTAGTAAGGAAACTGCGGATCTTAAATCTATAAGTATTCATCCCAATCTTTTTGCTATCATTAAGGAACCATTTGCTACGAATGAATTTTTCGATCTTGTGCCTAAAAGTTTGATAATTACTAAAAAGAAAGTAATTCCTAAGGATGATAATTGTCTCATTGAATAATTGCCTACCAAAGATGGCAATACCTAGATCTACCCTTGCTTTTATGCCTAGCTAGGTGCGTTAAACGATAGCGCTTGTTGGGAGGCAACCCAATTTTATTTTAGTTTTTTTTGCTTTTGCTTCTGTTTAGGAATAAATATTTGTTCTAGCCTCTGTTAGATGTGTTTTTATGTTTTAATTAGTGTTTGTGCCAAGTTAAACCTATAGGATCTTCTTGGATGATAGTTATTTGATCTTGCAGAAATTTCCAGAAACTTTCTGTTCACGAAAACAATTGTTAAAAATCACCAGAACGTGATAAAATAGTGATTAAAATTGCTGCTGATCAATAAACAAATTGTCTAGGTCTTCCTATTTTGGCTGATTTTTTGGAGTTCCATAAGTTTGCGTTAGTTACAGATTACTACAGACTGTCCTGTTTTTGACAGATTCTGTTTTTCGTGTGTTGTTTGCTTATTTTGATGAATCTATGGCTAGTAAAAGAGTTCATAAACCATAGAGAAGTTGGAATACATTAGGTTTAACACAAATATAAATAAAGAATGAGTTCATTACAGTACCTTGAAGTGGTCTTTTGTTTTCTTTCGCTAACGGAGCTCATGAGATTTCTGTTGAGTTTTGTGTTGTGAAGTTTTCAAGTTTTGGGTGAAAGATTTTGATGGATTATGGAACAAGGAGTGGCAAGAGCCTAATCTTGGGGATGCCCATGGCACCCCCAATATAATCTAAGGACACCAAAAAGCCAAAGCTTGGGGATGCCCCGGAAGGCATCCCCTCTTTCGTCTACTTCCATCGGTAGCTTTACTTGGAGCTATATTTTTATTCACCACATGATATGTGTTTTGCTTGGAGCGTCTTGTATGATTTGAGTCTTTGTTTTTAATTTACCACAATCATCTTTGCTGCACACACCTTTTGAGAGAGCCATACATGATTTTTAATTTGTTAGAATACTCTATGTGCTTCGCTTATATCTTTTGAGTTATGTAGTTTTGCTCTAGTGCTTCACTTATATCTTTTAGAGCACGGTGGTGGATTTGTTTTATAGAAACTATTGACCTCTCATGCTTCACTTAGTTTATTTTGAGAGTCTTAAGTAGCATGGTGATTTGCTTAAATAATGCTAATATGCTTGGTATTCAAGAATAGTAAAAAATTCTTATGTGTGTGTTGAATACTATGAGAAGTTTGATGCTTGATAATTGTTTTGAGATATGAAGATGGTGATATTAGAGTCATGCTAGTTGAGTAGTTGTGAATTTGAGAAATACTTGTGTTAAAGTTTGTGATTCCGTAGCATGCACGTATGGTGAACCGTTATGTGATGAAGTCGGATCATGATTTATTTATTGATTGTCTTCCTTATGAGTGGCGGTCGGGACGAGCGATGGTCTTTTCCTACCAATCTATCCCCCTAGGAGCATGCGCGTAATACTTTGCTTTGATAACCTGTAGATTTTTGCAATAAGTATATGAGTTCTTTATGACTAATGTTGAGTCCATGGATTATACGCACTTTTCTTCCTTCCACCATTGCTAGCCTCTCTAATACCGCGCACTTTTCGCCGGTATCATACACCCACCATATACCTTCCTCGAAACAGCCACCATACCTACCTATCATGGCATTTCCATAGCCATTCCGAGATATGTTGCCATGCAACTTTCCACCGTTCCGTTTATTATGACACGCTCCATCATTGTCATATTGCTTAGCATGATCATGTAGTTGACATCGTATTTGTGGCAAAGCTACCATTCATAATTCTTTCATACATGTCACTCTTGATTCGTTGCATATCCCGTACATCACGGAGGCATTCATATAGAGTCATATTTTGTTCTAAGTATCGAGTTGTAATTGTTGAGTTGTAAGAAAATAAAAGTGTGATGATCTTCATTTTTAGAGTATTGTCCCAAGTGAGGAAAAGGATGATGGATACTATGATTACCCCACAAGTCGGGATGAGACTTCAAACGAAAAAAAAGAGGCCATAAAAAAGGAGAAAAGGACCAAACAAAAAAATGAGAGAAAAAGAGAGAAGGGACAATGTTACTATCCTTTTACCACACTTGTGCTTCAAAGTAGCGCCATGATCTTCATGATAGAGAGTCTATCATTTTTTCACTTTAATATACTAGTGGGAATTTTTCATTATAGAACTTGGCTTGTATGTTCCAATGATGGGCTTCCTCAAATGCCCTAGGTCTTCGTGAGCAAGCGAGTTGGATGCACACCCACTTAGTTTCTTTTGTTGAGCTTTCATATACTTATAGCTCTAGTGCATCCATTGCATGGCAATCCCTACTCACTCACATTGATATCTATTGATGGGCATGTCCATAGCCCATTGATACGCCTAGTTGATGTGAGACTATCTTCTCCCTTTTGTCTTCTCCACAACCACCATTCTATTCCACATATAGTGCTATATCCATGGCTCACGCTCATGTATTGCGTGAAGATTGAAAAAGTTTGAAAATGTCAAAAGTATGAAACAATTGCTTGGCTTGTAATCGGGGTTGTGCATGACTTAAATACTTTGTGTGGTGAAGATAGAGCATAGCCAGATTATATGATTTTGTAGGGATAACTTTCTTTGGCCATGTTATTTTTAGAAGACATGATTGCTTTGTTAGTATGCTTGAAGTATTATTATTTTTATGTCAATATTAAACTTTTGTCTTGAATCTTTCAGATCTGAATATTCATACTGTCGTGGTTCTAAGTCTGACAGTAGAATGGGGGGTAGGTATGGAGAGGCAAGATCCTAGCTATGGAGTAGTTGTATACGCAAGGGATTTACGAGTTCAGACCCTTCTCGGAGGAAGTAATAGCCCTACGTCTCTCGAGCCCGGAGGCGGTCGACTGGATTATATGCGTATGTGTTCTGAAGTGCGAGCCCCTCTACGTGGAGGGTGGCTTATATAGAGTGCTTGCCAGACCCCAGCCAGCCCATTACGTAGTAGAGGGTTTAAGGTGCGTTAAAGCTAGGCGTTACTTGTAACGCCTTACATAAAGTGTCATTAAGGTCATAAAGACTATTTAACTACAGACCGTTTGGGCACCGAGTGGATCTTGGACTCTGGTGGTCGAAAGTGGGTCTTCATGGTCGAAAGTGTCTTTGAATCATCGAGTGGAAACCTACCAGTCGGTCGAAGACTACTTCTCTTGCGAGTGTCCTTGTGGAGGGTACCTTTGGGCAGGTCTATGACCCTACCCCAGGTACATGACTTCATCATTAGCCCCCGAATGGATCGAGGTTTGAGTGAGGAAGGAGTTGATAATCTTTCCGACCCGTTCTTCGTGTTGTGAGTGCGTCTTACTCTGGATCAACGACCTTTTAGTGATGGCATCAACTTCTCTTTCAGTCGCCTTGATCCATTCTTCACGTTTGTCGAGTGAACTCCGTGAACCTGAGGATTTCCGAGCTCCGTATCGGAGGAAATCTGTTATCTGACGAGTTGCTCTGCGGTTAGCGGATTTCGTGGGATCCAAATTTTGGGAAGCGCGCGAAGCGGAGAAAACCGCGACACTCGGATGGGATAAGACGATGACGCCTCGAGCTCCGCGCCGCCTTTTTCGCCACGTATCGTGCGCGCGCCTGTTGCGGGATTGTGACGGGATTGCCTGGGCCTACCGGTTAGCCACTCGGAAGCGGCCCCATATAAAGCGGACATGGCATTTTGAACAGTGCGACCTCAGACTTCTCCTCTCTCCGCCTCCAAACCTTCTCGCTGCGCTCTTAAATGCATCCGGCCAGCTTCGGTACTTGCCTCGCCCGGCGACCATGGTGAAGGAGAAGATCACAGCCAGAACGGGTGAAGAAGGCGGGCGAAGGCCAAGGGAGAGCGCCCGGTCAGGCGGCTCCTCTTCAGCGGTCCAAGCTGCCGCAGGCTGGGTCCAAGGAGACCGGATCCGCTCGACCATCACCGAAAAGGATCTCGCCGATCCGCCAATGAAGGACTGATCCCCATGGGTCGGCGAGGCTTCCGCACGGAGTGGCAACCGCAACTGAAGAGGGTGAGTGTGTCGTCCCGCCACCCACGTAGATCGGGGGTTTTCTCTGCCGCCAAATCCTTTTTTCCGGGGGTTTTTGAACTTTTTTGGAGCGCAACTCCATCATTTCACTCCAAACTCCATTGTCTATCTTGTTGCTTTCATTTCGCTATGCGAGAATTTCTTGGGTTGTCGACCGCACTGGGGTCTCTTCAAGCACATATTCACCTGTCGCTCTTAGACGGTGAACAAAACGAACCCGAATGACGAGAGGACCCAAGTAATCCAGATGTGTGGGGGACTCGGGGTCCAGATGAGGGGGAAGAGCGCCTTTCCAGCTATGACTCTCCCGACTCGGTTAGAGGGTGGCGATCGACCTGGTTTTATTGCCAAGACCAGCCGGCCTTGGGCGATCATTGGGCTCCCTCCTTTCTCCATGAGTCGAGTGAACAAGCCGTCTTCCACGAAGGTGTTACCAGAGGAGAAGGCCCAAGTGAAGTTGCTGATGGAGCGTGTAGTTCAGCTTATTCGCGACGGGGTGACCGGCATGGATCTCCTGGAGGTTTTCCTCCGACGGCGTATTCAGCCACTCCAATACCGAGGTCATCCGATGTGGATGTACTCTGGTACGGATGATACCACTCGGGTCCATCCAGAGGAGGTCGATGACGCCACGCTGGATAAGTGGATGACCGCCATCACAAGAAACAAAGACAACCCTCGTGGAGCTAGGAGGATTCCACCACTCGACCAGAGTTACGAACCAGACAAGGTATAACCACTTATCTCCGACTGTGATTCTGCTGCATTCATTCTGTTTTGATGCCAATTCGTCGTGACTTTTTGCCTTGTTTTGTTGTCTTCTAGGTCACCACCGAGATGTACTCGATGCCCAACGGGCCTGTGGAAGCAATCGAAGAAGAAGGAAGTGGAGGTGAAAGTCCGGAGGAATGGGAGTCCAACGGCGAGGAGGATGAGGGGGATGATAGCTCTGGTGAAGAGGAGGAGGAGGAGGAAGAGGAGGAAGACATCGATCCTCCTCGCTCGGAGGGAAGGTCCAAGTTGACGCATGACCCGGCGGCCGGGCGCGGTAAAGCTGTTGTGCCCACTGGGCAGTCGATGAAGCGGCCTAGGACAACTTCCCCTGCGCCGACTGAGAAACCGCCGAAGCAACCTCGAGCAACGTCGTCAAAGCCGGCGAAGGCCCTGCCCAAGATGCGAATGGTCATCCCCACCATCTCCGGGTAACTAATGTAACCTGGTATTTCCTTATGCAACATGAGTGAACTTTTGGTCGACTTGATGACTGATCAGCCGATTCTTGAAATCTACAGCGCCGCTACCTCCGAGACTTCAGCCAAGCACGAAGATCGGGAAATGGAGGATGCTGCCACCTCTAACCTTGGTAAGATTTCTGAGGTTTCACTTTTAGTCGACTGGACTTCCATGTTTACATCTAAATCTTTCTTGTAGTTCCGCCTCACGTCATTGATCTCCTCGATGATGACGAGGAAGCGCCATTGAGGAAGAGGAAGAACAAGAAGGTGCCTGCTGGCGAGGCTGCTCCAGTCGCGGCGATTCATGAGACGCTGATTTTCGAGGGAGGCAACCCCACTCGGGCTTATGTGTCTTCCGCTGTACCGCTGACAAGTGCCCGACCCACTTCGTCGACTGCTGATCCACCATCTGTCTTTGCTACACACCACGTCCCGGAAGACCAAGTAAGTGCTGCTAAGGAGGCCATACGCCAGGCAGGGATCATGATGGAGCAGGTGAAAGCGGTCCGAGAGGCTAGTCAGCGGCCTATGATGCTAGTTCAGCTCTCGAGCAATGTCCAAGTAAGTCGATCGTTGCTTGCTTTGTTAGGATATGCTACCAAATCGCTTCCTTCCGGAGATTTCCATATCTGTACACCCACCGGGTGTGTGCGTCGATTGAACTTTTGTGGGGGCACGCTTGAGTGCACCCACTGGGTGTAGTCCCGAGACTATGGTCGATTGCGTGCGATCGGCTATAGTCTTTATGTTGTGATCTTCTTCACTCGACCTGGCCGGACCTAGTCGAATGTAACCGTCAAACCGGTGGGGGCACGCTAAGTGCACCCACTGGGTGTAGTCCCCGAGACTATGGTCGACTGCGTGCAGTCGACTATAGTCTAAATAGCTATATATATATTTCTTACTGCGGCTGACCGCTGACAATTAGCCATGGTTTTAGAATCATAACCTTTTTGCCTCTTTTTGGTCGTTGGTCGAACCAAATTGGTAAACCAGTGAGAACATTGAGTGCACCCGCTGGTGTAGTCCCGAGACTCTTGTCGAATGTTTTGATTCGACCGTAGTCTTAGAAATGCTACTATTTTTCCTTAATCACTTTCGGAAGTGATCTGTCTTTGATGTATTTCGTTGGTTACCTCTTTGTAGAAATCTTGCGAGCTTGTGGCTCGCTATATCGAAGTTAGAGAACAAGCAGATCCAGCTCAACCTCGATTTGAAGCTTGCTCGGGAGAATTTGCGAAGGCAAAGGATGAAGCAAAAGGTATGGCTGGTGAGAATTTTTGACGACGCCTTTGTTTTTCTGTTCATTCTCAACTCTGTTCTCATTGTTGCTTTGCGAGATAAAGCTGGAAGAGACTTTGAAGAAGAAGGACCTTGACCTTGCAGAGGTACGTATAGGCGGCTTTGGAGAAAACAAAGCTCGCTGAAGAGAAGCTTGCCTCAGTCGACAAACTCGAAGATGAAAATGCCAAGCTGAAAGCCGCTCTTGACACGGCTAACAAGGAAGTTAGTCGACTGAAGAACGACAAGATTGTCCTGTCTGACAAGGCTGGCTAATCAAGCGGGGAAGCGAAACGACACAGAGATTTATCTTGGAGGGCTCGCCAAGAAGCATTTCTCATGCTTGAAGGTAATCTCTTTTACCCGATTGTCTTGCTCTCACCGACTCATCACATGATCGTTATTTTGAGTCTGAGCTGTGTTTTGAATTCTGCCAAAACTTTGAAGAAGAAACCCGGTCAGTGGAAACCAGCTTGGACCCCATCAACTCTCCTGTGAAGGACGGTTGCTATGAATGTGCTCCGACCGAGTCTCGCGTTGCTAAGCGTGGTGGATTATCTTGCTTTCGATTGAAAGTTGCGATGTCGCGGATCGACTCGACTCTCGCCAAAACAGACTCTTCAATGACCTTGAATCACGATGACTCGACTGAATGAGATTCCAAGTCGAGTGCAAGAATGGAAAAAGTCTTCTGCCAGGTGTGGTGCTGATGTTGCTCTATCTCTGGTTCGTGTCCACTGCAAAGAAGCATAAGAGGACAAGCTGGTGTCTCTCAAGGTTGCTAATACCAGGAAGCACGACTTCAGATCTTTCATGGAGACTTTCATCGCTGCTGCTACCCGTATTGCCGACAGAATCGACCTCGACTAGTTTGTTGCACCCTCCAGTCCTCCGCCGGAGGAGTAAAAAACTTCTAAGTCCCACTTTAAATTTGCCTCAGAATGCCGAGTGGTTTTTGTAACCAATAAACTTTAATGTGCTTAACGCTGAGCACCTTTGGATCCGTGGGACGTTTATCCGAACTTGATTTATCCTTTAACATGCTTTGTTTGCCTTCGAGAGAACTTTATTCCTCATTCGAAGATATTCCGTTGAAATTCCAATCGACTTGTGCTTCATCTATCCTGCGGTAGAGATGGAACCTGATCGCGACTGACCTTGTCGTCCTTGCGGATTGGGATGAACCGCACGTTGTACTTGTGGCGAAGCTCCGAAGGAGGAGGTAGCAGTCGACCTGCACCTCGTCGTCCTTGCGGATTGGGATGGACCGCACGTTGTACTTGTGGCGAAGCTCCGAAGGAGAAGGTAACAGTCGACCTGCACCTCGTCGTCCTTGCGGATTGGGATGAATTCTTCACTTAGGCGAGCACTGGGCTGCAGCTAAGCCTCCGAGTGGGAGGTTTGCTCTCCACTCGGTAGGATTTTTATTACTTAGGCGAGCATTGGGCTGCAGCTAAGCCTCCGAGTGGGAGGTTTGCTCTCCACTCGGTAGGATTTCTATTACTTAGGCGAGCGCTGGGCTGCAGCTAAGCCCCGCGTGGGAGGTTTGCTCACTACTCGGTAGGATTTCTATTACTTAGGCGAGCTCTGGTTTGCAGCTAAGCCCCCGAGTGGGAGGTTTGCTCACCACTCGGTAGGATTTCTATTACTTAGGCGAGCACTGGGCTGCAGCTAAGTCCCCGAGTGGGAGGTTTGCTCTCCACTCGGTAGGATTTTTATTACTTTGGATGTTAAGGCGAAAACTTGGGCTGTTGTAAGCCCCCGAGTGGGAGGCTGGCTCACCACTCGGTAGGATTTGAATACTTAGGCGAGTACTTGGACTGCAGCTAAGCCTCCGAGTGGGCGGCTGGCCCCCACCCGGTTGTATTTGAATACTTAGGCGAGTACTTGGACTGCAGCTAAGCCTCCGAGTGGGAGGCTGGCTCGCCACTCGGTAGGATTTTGAATACTTAGGCGAGTACTTGGACTGCAGCTAAGCCTTCGAGTGGGAGGCTGGCTCGCCACTCGGTAGGATTTTGAATACTTAGGCGAGTACTTGGACTGCAGCTAAGCCTCCGAGTGGGAGGCTGGCTCGCCACACGGTAGGATTTTGAATACTTAGGTGAAGCGGATTCAAGCTAAGCCCCGAGTGAGAGACCTGCTCGCACTGAAAGGATTTTTTTTACAAACTTAGGCGAATCGGATTCTAACTAAGCCACCCACCGGGGAAATTTCAACAAAAAGCAATAACAATCAGTGGGAAAATTATGACATTCTTGTCTTAGATAAACAAACTACAAAAGTACTTTTATTACATCTCAACCGAGTGAGTTTTAAGTGTAAAAGGGGCGGAGCAGCTCCGCGTTCCAAGCTCGAGGCTCGTCGATCTGGCGATCAACGTTGTAGAGATGATATGATCCGTTGTGGAGGACTCTTGTGACGATGAAGGACCTTCCCAAGTGGGGCGAGCTTGTGTGGTTTCATTGATCCACTCGGAGGACTAAATCTCCCTCTTGGAAGGCTCGACTCTTCACATTTACGGCATGGAACCGGCGCAAGTCTTGCTGATAGATAGTCGAGCGGATCAGGGCCATTTCTCTCCCCTCTTCCAAGAGGTCGATTGCATCTTGCCGGGCTTGTTCCGCTTCTTCTTCGTGAGTATAGCTCGACTCGAGGCGCATTGTGAAGCGAGTCACTCGGCGGAACTGCTTGACTCCATAGACCGGGAAGAATGGAGTTCTCCCGGTCGACCGATTAGGAGTGGTCCTCAATCCCGGAGAATTGATGGAAGTTCGTCGACCCAAGCTCTGCTGCGTGCTTGAGATCACGCATCGCCCATGGTTTCAGCCCTTTGAGAATGAGGCGGTTTGCTCGTTACGCTTGTCCATTCGACCGAGGATGAGCCATGAAGCATAGTCGACCAGCGTGCCTTGAGAAGGCGCAGAAGGCTTTGAACTTGTCATTATCGAAGTTTGACCCATTGTCGGTGATGATGCTATGCGTAACTCCATATCTGAATATCAACTCTCCGATGAAACCGATAGCGATTGCATGCATCGAGGTTCTTGATGGGCTTGGCTTCGATCCACTTGGTGAACTTGTCGATTGCTACTAGCAAATGAGTGAAGCCGCTTACGCCAGTTCTCAACGGTCCAATCATGTCCAATCCCCAAACAGCGAAGGGCCGACGGCGGAATGGTCTTCAAGGCTGAAGGCGGGCTTGTGCGACATGTTGTAATAGAACCGACATCCTTCACACTTGTCAACTATTTCTTTTGCCATTTCATTTGCTTTGGCCAAGAAAATCCCGCTCGGTATGCTTTAGCCACAATGGTCCGAGAGGACGCATGATGGCCACATGTCCCCGAGTGGATATCCTCAAGAATTATCTGACCTTCTTCTGGCATGATGCACGTCCGGCCGACTCCAGTCACGCTTTCTCTGAACAACTGTCCCTTGATCACTTTAAGGCCTTGGATCATCGGACGATCTGTCGAGCCTCTTCTTCATTCTGGGAGCTCTTTCCTTAGGATATATGCGATGTACGGCACCGTCGATCGGGAGTGATGACCACCACTTCCATAATTAGGTGGACCACGGTGGGACCTCAATTTCAGTCGGATCATTGGCACTCTTTTGCTGCGGGGCTTCTTCCGTGAAAGGATCCTCTTGCACTGAAGGTGCATGAATGTGCTCCAAAAATACATTACTGGGAATGGCTTCCCTTTTGGATCCTATCTTCACCAAATCATCCGCCGCTTGATTTTTCAGTCAGGGTATATGATGAAGCTCTAACCCCTCGAATTTCTTCTCCACTTTCTCAACACATTGCAATAACTTTGTCATAGTCGGGCTTCGACATCCCACTCCTTCATCACTTGATTAACAACCAGATCCGAGTCGCCTTAGACATTAAGGCGACGGACGCCGAGTGAAATGGCCATGCGCAACCCATACAGGAGTGCCTCATATTCTGCTTCGTTGTTGGAAGAATCAAAGTGAATCTGGAGAACATATTTGAGCCTATCTCCTCGGGGGGAAACCAATACAACCCCTGCACCAGAACCGTTCAACATCTTGGAACTGTCGAAAAACATAGTCCAGTGTTCCGAGTGAACTTGAGTCGGAAGTTGCTGTTCATTCCACTCGGCGAGGAAATCTTCTATTGCTTGGGACTTGATGGCTTTCTTTGCCTCGAATTTGATATCAAGGGGAAGGAGTTCAATTGCCCATTTTGCCACTCGACCAGTTGCATCTCTGTTATGAAGAATTTCCGACAAAGGCGTCACCGAGGACTGTAATGGAATGATCGGAGAAATAATGAGCAACCTTCTTCGTGGTCATATAGATCCCATAAACAAGCTTCCGATAGTGAGGGTATCTTTGCTTTGATGGGGTCAAGACTTGAAAGATAATAAACTGGGCGTTGAACTTTGAAGGCTTTTCCTTCTTCTTCCCGCTCGACCGTAAGTACGGTACTGACGACTTGTCTAGTGGCTGCAATGTAAAGCAGCAAAGGCTCTTTGCTGATTGGAGCAGCAAGCACCGGCTGGGTGGAGAGCAGAGCTTTGAGCTCTGCAAACGCTGCATCGACTTCTAGAGTCCACTCGAACTTGTCGACTTCTTCATCGATCGGTAAAGAGGCAATGCCTTTTCACCGAGGCGAGAGATGAATCGACTTAAAGCGGCCAAGCATCCAAGAAGTTTCGGACATCATGCACACGCCACAGGCGCTTCATTCGGATTATGGTGCCAACCTTTTACGGGTTAGCATCGATTCCTCGCTCGTAAGCGAAAACCGAGTAAATTTCCACCAGGAACTCCAAATGTATAGTTTGATGGGTTAAGCTTGATATCATACCTCCTGAGATTGGCAAATGTTTCAGCAAGGTCAGTCAACAGGTCGGAACCTCTTCGTGACTTGACCACTATATCGTCCATGTACGCTTCCACATTCCGACTGATTTGAGTGAGCAAACACTTCCGAATCATCCTCATGAATGTGGCTCCGGCATTCTTGAGACCGAATGGCATGGTGACATAACAGAAGCACCCGAATGGAGTGATGAACGCTGTTTTAATCTCATCGGGTCCATACTGAGATCTGATGGTACCGGAATAGGCGTCTAAAAGGCAACCTCCCGCATCCCGCAGCTTGAGTCGACTATTTGGTCGATGCGAGGAAGAGGAAATGATCTTTCGGGCAGGCCCGATTGATATGCTTGAAATTGATGCACATGCGCAACGACTTGTCCTTCTTGGGGACCATGACAACGTTGGCGAGCCACTCGGAGTGGTAGATCTCTCGGATGAACTCTGCTGCTAAGAGCCGAGCCACCTCCTCGCTAATGGCCTTTCTCTTCTGGACGGCGGACCGCCGAAGATACTCTTTAACCGGTTTGAATTTTGGGTCGACTCGTAGGCGATGCCCAGCCAGCCCCCTGGGTGTTGGGGAACGTAGTAATTTCAAAAATTTTCCTACGATCACGCAAGACCATGGTGATGGCATAGCAACGAGAGGGGAGAGTGTCCGTCCACGTACCCTCGTAGACCGAAAGCGGAAGCGTTATAACAACGCGGTTGATGTAGTCGTGCGTCTTCACGATCCGACCGATCCAAGCACCGAACGTCACGGCACCTCCGAGTTACGCACACGCTCAGCTCGATGACGATCCCGGACTCGATCCAAAGCAAAGTGTCGGGGATGAGTTCCGTCGACCTGACGGCGTGGTGGCGATGTTGATGCTCCACCGGCGCAGGCTTCGCCTAAGCTCCGCGACGATATGACTTCTCCGCGCGGGGCTTCGCCTAAGCTCCGCGACGATATGACGAAGTGGAATATGGTGGAAGGGGCACCGCACACGGCTAAGGAAAGATCCGTAGATCAACTTGTGTATCATGGGGTGCCCCCTGCCTCAGATATAAAGGAGCCAAAGGGTGCGGCCAGCCTTGGGGAGGCGCGCTGGAGGAGTCCTACTCCCACCGGGAGTAGGACTCCCCTGTCCTAGTTGGAGTAGGATTGGGAGGGGAAAGAGGGAAGGCGCCGCCTCTCCTTGTCCTATTCGGACTAGAGGGGAGGGGGCGCGCAGCCCACCTGGCCGGCCCTTCCTCTTCTCCCTTGTGGCCCATGAAGGTCCATATACCCCGGGGTTCCGTAACCCCGGTGTTCGGTAACTTCCTGTTTTCACTCGGAACCCTTCCAAGTCCAAACATAGGCTTCCAATATATCAATCTTTATGTCTCGACCATTTCGAGACTCCTCGTCATGTCCGTGATCACATCCGGACTCGAACAAACTTCGGTGCATCAATACTTATAAACTCATAATGAGCATCGCCGAAGCGTTAAGCGTCACGGACCCTACGGGTTCGAGAACTATGTAGACATGACCTAGAACCATTCTCGGTCAATAACCAATAGCGGAACCTGGATGCCCATATTGGTTCCTACATATTCTACGAAGATCTTTATCGGTCAAACCGCATAACGACATCGTTGTTCCCTTTGTCATCGGTATGTTACTTACCCGAGATTCGATCGTCGGTATCCAATACCTAGTTCAATCTCGTTACGGTAAGTCTCTTTACTCGTTCCGTAATACATCATCTCACAACTAACTCATTAGTTGTAATGCTTGCAAGGCTTAAGTGATGTGCATTACCGAGAAGGCACAGAGATACCTCTCCGACAATCGGAGTGACAAAACCTATTCTCGAAATACGCCAACCCAACAAGTACCTTTGGAGACACCTGTAGTACTCCTTTATAATCACCCGATTACGTTGTGACGTTTGGTAGTACCAAAGTGTTCCTCCGTAAACGGAGTTGCATAATCTCATAGTTACAGGAACATGTATGGGTCATGAAGAAAGCATTAACATACTAAACGATCAAGTGTTAAGCTAACGGAATGGGTCATGTCAATCAGATCATTCTACTAATGATGTGACCTTGTTAATCAAATAACAACTCCTTGTTCATGGTTAGGAAACATAACCATCTTTGATTAACAAGCTAGTCAAGTAGAGGCATACTAGTGACATACTGTTTGTCTATATATTCACACATGTATTATGTTTCCGGTTAATACAATTCTAGCATGAATAATAAACATTTATCATGATATAAGGAAATAAATAATAACTTTATTATTGCCTCTAGGGCATATTTCCTTCAGTCTCCCACTTGCACTAGAGTCAATAATCTAGATTACAAAGTAATGATCCTAACACCCATGGAGTCTTGGTGCCGATCATGTTTTGCTCGTGGAAGAGGCTTAGTTAGCAGTGCGCAACATTCAGATCCGTATGTATTTTGCAAATCTCTATGTCTCCCACTTGGACTTGGTCCGAATGGAATTGAAGCGTCTCTTGATGTGCTTGGTCCTCTTGTGAAATCTGGATTCCTTTGCTAAGGCAATTGCACCAGTATTGTCACGGAAGATCTTCATCGGTCCCGATGCACTAGGTATAACACCTAGATCGGAAATGAACTCTTTCATCCGGACTCCTTCATTTGCTGCTTCGAAGCAGCTATGTACTCCGCTTCACATGTAGATCCCGCCACGGCGCTTTGTTTAGAACTGCACCAACCCATAGCTCCACCGTTTAATAAAAACACGTATCCGGTTTGCGATTTAGAATCGTCCGGATCGTTGTCAAAGCTTCGTCGACGTAACCATTTACGACTAGCTCTTTGTCACCTCCATATCGAGAAACATATCCTTAGTCCTTTTCGTATTTCAGATGTTCTTGACCGCTGTCCGATGATCCATTCCTGGATTACTTTGGTACCTTCTGCCAAGCTTATAGCTAAGCATACGTTAGGTCTGGTACACAACATTGCATACATGATAGAGCCTATGGCTGAAGCATAGGGAACATCTTTCATTTTCTCTCTATCTTCTGCTGTGGTCGGGCATTGAGTCTTACTCAATCTTACACCTTGCAACACAGGCAAAAACCTTTCTTTGCACGATCCATTTTGAACTTTTTCAAAATTTTATCAAGGTATGTGCTTTGTGAAAGTCCAATTAAGCGTCTTGATCTATCTCTATAGATCTTGATGCCCAATATGTAAGCAGCTTCACCGAGGTCTTTCATTGAAAAACTTTTATTCAAGTATCCTTTTATGCCATCCAGAAATTCTATATCATTTCCAATTAATAATATGTCGTCCACATATAATATCGGAAATGCTACTGAGCTCCCACTCACTTTCTTGTAAATCTGTGCTTCTCCAAAAGTCTGTATAAACCCATATGCTTTGATCACACTATCAAAGCGTTTATTCCAACTCCGAGAGGCTTGCACGAGACCATAAATTGATCGTTGGAGCTTGCACACTTTGTTAGCACCTTTTGTATCGACAAAACCTTCTTGTTGCATCATATACAACTCTTCTTCTAGAAATCAATTCAAGAATGCAGTTTTTACATCCATTTTCCAAATTTCATAATCATAAAATGCGGCAATTGCTAACATGATTCGGACAGACTTAAGCATCGCTTCTGGTGAGAAAGTCTCATCGTAGTCAACCCTTGAACTTGTCGAAAACCTTTCGCAACAAGTCGAGCTTTGTAGACGGTTACATTACCATCGGCGTCAGTCTTCTTCTTAAAGATCCATTTATTTTCAATGGCTTGCCGATCATTGGGCAAGTCAACCAAAGTCCATACTTTGTTCTCATACATGGATCCCATCTCAGATTTCATGGCTTCCAGCCATTTCATGGAATCTGGGCTCACCATCGCTTCTTCATAGTTTGTAGGTTTGCCATGGTCAAGTAACATGACTTCCGTAATAGGATTACCGTACCACTCTGTGCGTATTTTATTCTGGTTGACCCTCTGAGGTTCAAGAGTAACTTGATCTCAAGCTTCATGATCATCATCATTAGTTTCTTCACTAATTGGTGTAGTTGTCACAGAACCATTTCTTGTGATGAACTACTTTCCAATAAGGGAGCGTATACAGATTATCTCATCAAGTTCTACTTTCCTCCCACTCACTTCTTTCGAGAGAAACTCCTTCTCTAGAAAGGATCCGAATTTAGCAACGAAAATCTTGCCTTCAGATCTGTGATAGAAGGTGTACCCATGATCTCCTTTGGGTATCCTATGAAGACACATTTTCCGATTTGGGTTCGAGCTTATCTGGTTGAAGTTTCTTTACATAAGCATCGCAGCCCCAAACTTTAAGAAACGACAACTTTGGTTTCTTGCCAAACCACAGTTCATAAGGCGTCGTCTCAATGGATTTTGACGGTGTCCTATTTAACGTGAATGCGGCCGTCTCTAAAGCATAACCCCAAAATGATAGCGGTAAATCGAAATAGACATCATTGATCGCACCATATCTAGTAAAGTACGACACGACGTTCGGACACACCATTTCTACGTGGTGTTCCGTGGCGTGAGTTGCGTAAACTATTCCACATTGTTTCAAATGTAAACCAAACTCGTAACTCAAATATTCTCCTCCACGATCAGATCGTAGGAATTTTATTTTCTTGTTACGATGATTTTCCACTTCACTCTGAAATTCTTTGAACTTTTCAAATGTTTCAGATTTGTGTTTCATTAAGTAGATATACCCATATCTGCTCAAATCATCTGTGAAGGTGAGAAAATAACGATACCCGGCGTGCCTCAACATTCATTGGACCACAAACATCGGTATGTATGATTTCCAATAAATCTGTTGCTCGCTCCATAGTTCCGGAGAACGGCGTTTTGGTCATCTTGCCCATGAGGCACGGTTCGCAAGTACCAAGTGATTCATAATCAAGTGATTCGAAGCCCATCAAGATGGAGTTTCTTCATGCGTTTTACACCGATATGACCTAAACGGCAAGGCACAAATAAGTTGCACTATCATTATCAACTCTGCATCTTTTGGCTTCAACATTATGAATATGTGTATCACTACCGCCGAGATTCAACAAGAATAGACCTTTCTTCAAGGGTGCATGACCATAAAAGATATTACTCATATAAATAGAACAACCATTATTCTCTCGATTTAAATGAATAACCGTCTCGCATTAAACAAGATCCAGATATAATGTTCATGCTCAACGCTGGCACCAAATAACAATTATTTAGGTCTAAAACTAATCCCAAAGGTAGATGTAGAGGTAGCGTGCCGACCGCGATCACATTGACTTTGGAACCATTTCCCACGCGTATCGTCACCTCGTCCTTTGCGGTGCTCGTCTATTCCGTAGTCCCTGTTTCGAGTTGCAAATATTAGCAACAGAACCAGTATCAAATACCCAGGTGCTACTACGAGCTCTAGTAAGGTACACATCAATAACATGTATATCACATATACCTTTGTTTACTTTGCCATCCTTTTTATCCGCCAAATACTTGGGGCAGTTCCGCTTCCGATGTCCGATGCTTGCGGTAAAAACACTCGGTTTCAGGCTTAGGTCCGGACTTGGGTTTCTTCTCTTGATCGAACTTTCTTGCTGTTCTTTTGAAGTTTCCTTCTTCTTCCCTTTGCCCTTTTCTTGAAACTAGTGGTCTTGTTGACCATCAACACTTGATGCTCTTTCTTGATTTCTACCTCCGCAGCTTTTAGCATCGCGAAGAGCTCGAGGAATTGTCTTAGTCATCCCTTGCATATTATAGTTCATCACGAAGCTCTTGTAGCTTGGTGGCGGTGATTGGAGAATTACATCAATGACACTATCATCCGGAAGATTAACTCCCAGCTGAATTAAGTGATTGTTATACCCGGACATTTTGAGTATGTGTTCACCTTGTAACTATTCTCCTCCATCTTACAGCTATAGAACTTATTGGAGACATCATATCTCTTAAGCCGGGCATTTGCTTGAAATATTAACTTCAACTCCTGGAACATCTCATATGCTCCATGACGTTCAAAACGTCGTTGAAGACCCGGTTCTAAGCCGTAAAGCATGGCACACTGAACGATAGAGTAGCCATCAGCTCTGCTTTGCAAGACGTTCCTAACTTCTGGCTCAGCATCTGCAGCCGGCCTGGCACCCAGCGGTGCTGCCAGGACGTCATTTTTCTGTGCAGCAATGAGGATAATCCTCAAGTTACGGACCCAGTCCGTGTAATTGCTACCATCATCTTTCAACTTTGCTTTCTCAAGGAACGCATTAAAATTCAACGGAACAAAGACGAGCCATCTATCTACAAGAAACATAGACAAGCAAAATACTATCGGTACTAAGTTCATGATAAATTTAAGTTCAATTAATCATATTAAAAACTCCCACTTAGGCAGACATCTCTCTAGTCATCTAAGTGATCACGTGATCCATATCAACTAAACCGTGTCCGATCATCACGTGAGACGGAGTAGTTTCAACGGTGAACATCACTATGTTGATCATATCTACTATATGATTCACGTTCGACCTTTCGGTCTCCGTGTTCCGAGGCCATATCTGTTATATGCTAGGCTCGTCAAGTTTAACCTGAGTATTCCGCGTGTGCAACTGTTTTGCACCCGTTGTAGATGGACGAGAACTTATCACACCCGATCATCACGTGGTGTCCGGGTACTACGAACTTTGGCAACGGTGCATACTCGAGAGAACACTTCTTGATAATTTTTAGTGAGAGATCATCTTATAATGCTACCACAACCAAAGCAAGATAAGATGCATAAAGGATAAACATCACATGCAATCAATATAAGTGATATGATATGGTCATCATCATCTTGTGCTTGTGATCTCCATCGCCGAAGCACCGTCATGATTACCATCGTCACGGGCGCGACACCTTGATCTCCATCGTAGCATCGTTGTCGTCTCGCCAATCTTATGCTTCCACGACTATCACTACCGCTTAGTAATAAAGTAAAGCATTACATCGCGATTGCATTGCATACAATAAAGCGACAACCATATGGCTCCTGCCATTGCCGATAACTCGGTTACAAAACATGATCATCTCATACAATAAAATATAGCATCACGTCTTGACCATATCACATCACAACATGCCCCGCAAAAACAAGTTAGACGTCCTCTACTTTGTTGTTGCAAGTTTTACGTGGCTGCTACGGGCTGAGCAAGAACCGTTCTTACCTACGCATCAAAACCACAACGATACTTCGTCAAATAGACTCCGTTTAACCTTCTCAAGGACCGGCGTAGCTACACTCAGTTCAACTAAAGTTGGAGAGACAGGTCTTCCGCAAGCCATCTATGTGCAAAGCACGTCGAGGAACCGGTCTCGCGTAAGAGTACGCGTAAGGTTGGTCCGGATCGCCTCGCCCAACAATACCGCTGAACCAAAGTATGACATGCCGGTAGGCGGTATGACTTGTATCGTCCACAACTCACTTGTGTTCTACTCGTGCATATGACATCAACGCATAAAACCAGGCTCGATACCCTTTGTTGGGGAACGTAGTAATTTCAAAAATTTTCCTACGATCACGCAAGACCATGGTGATGGCATAGCAACGAGAGGGAGAGTGTCCGTCCACGCACTCGTGAGACCGAAAGCGGAAGCGTTATAACAACGTGGTTGATGTAGTCGACGTCTTCACGATCCGACCGATCCAAGCACCGAACGACGGCACCTCCGGAAGTTCTCGCACACGCTCAGCTCGATGACGCATCCCGGACTCGATCCGGCAAAGTGTCGGGATGAGTTCCACAAGACGACGGGCGCGTGGTGACGATGTTGATGCTCCACCGACGCGGGGCTTCGCCTAAGCTCCGCGACGATATGACTTCTCCGCGCAGGCTTCGCCTAAGCTCCGCGACGATATGACCAAGTGGAATATGGTGGAAGGGGCACCGCACACGGCTAAGGAAAGATCCGTAGATCAACTTGTGTATCATGGGGTGCCCCTGCCTCAGATATAAAGGAGCCAAGGGGGGTGCGGCCAGCCTTGGGGAGGCGCTGAGGAGTCCTACTCCCACCGGGAGTAGGACTCCCCTGTCCTAGTTGGAGTAGGATTGGGAGGGGAAAGAGGGAAGGCCGCCCCCTCTCCTTGTCCTATTCGGACTAGAGGGGAGGGGGCGCAGCCCACCCGGCCGGCCCTTCCTCTTCTCCCTTGTGGCCCATGAAGGTCCATATACCCCGGGGTTCCAGTAACCCCGTGTTCCGGTAACTTCCTGTTTTCACTCGGAACCCTTCCAAGTCCAAACATAGGCTTCCAATATATCAATCTTTATGTCTCGACCATTTCGAGACTCCTCGTCATGTCCGTGATCACATCCGGGACTCGAACAAACTTCGGTGCATCAATACTTATAAACTCATAATGAACTGTCATCGAAGCGTTAGCGTCACGGACCCTACGGGTTCGAGAACTATGTAGACATGACCTAGAACCATTCTCGGTCAATAACCAATAGCGGAACACGGATGCCCATATTGGCTCCTACATATTCTACGAAGATCTTTATCGGTCAAACCGCATAACGATATACGTTGTTCCCTTTGTCATCGGTATGTTACTTACCCGAGATTCGATCGCCGGTATCCAATACCTAGTTCAATCTCGTTACTGGTAAGTCTCTTTACTCGTTCCGTAATACATCATCTCACAACTAACTCATTAGTTGTAATGCTTGCAAGGCTTAAGTGATGTGCATTACCGAGAAGGCCTGGAGATACCTCTCCTACAATCGGAGTGACAAAACCTAATCTCGAAATACGCCAACCCAACAAGTACCTTTGGAGACACCTGTAGTACTCCTTTATAATCACCCAGTTACGTTGTGACGTTTGGTAGTACCCAAAGTGTTCCTCCGTAAACGGGAGTTGCATAATCTCATAGTTACAGGAACATGTATGGGTCATGAAGAAAGCATTAACATACTAAACGATCAAGTGTTAAGCTAACGGAATGGGTCATGTCAATCAGATCATTCTACTAATGATGTGACCTTGTTAATCAAATAACAACTCCTTGTTCATGGTTAGGAAACATAACCATCTTTGATTAACAAGCTAGTCAAGTAGAGGCATACTAGTGACATCTTTGTTTGTCTATATATTCACACATGTATTATGTTTCCGGTTAATACAATTCTAGCATGAATAATAAACATTTATCATGATATAAGGAAATAAATAATAACTTTATTATTGCCTCTAGGGCATATTTCCTACACTGGGAACACCCGGCATGTCAGCAGGCTTCCATGCAAAGATGTCCCAGTTCTCACGGAGGAACTGGATGAGCGCTTCTTCCTATTTTGAGTCGAGTTTTGTTGAGATGTTGGTCGGAGAAGCATCGGGATCAATCGGGTGAATGTGAACCTGTTTCGTCTCGCCATGATCGTGAAATGCTGACTCGTGGCGGGCTTCTTAGCTCGCAACAAATCACTCGGATCTGCAGTTTTCTGATACTCTTGTAGCTCTACCACTACCAACTGAGCATCGGCGATCTTAGAGCCTTTCTGGAAGCACTCTTCTGCCTTCTTTCGATTGCTCGTGACAGTGATCACGCCCTTGGGACCAGGCATCTTCAGCTTAAGATACACGTAACATGGTCGGGCCATGAAACGTGCATAAGCTGGTCTCCCGAATAAGCGTGATAAGCGCTCTGAAATCCACGACCTCAAAGGTCAACTTTTCTTTCCGGAAATGCTTTGAATCACCAAAAACTACATCAAGAGCAATTTGGCGAGTGACTCAGCCTTCTTTCCGGAATGACTCCATGGAAGCTCATGTTATCGGCATCGAGTCCGGACATTGGAATGCCCATCCCTTTCAACGTCTCACAGATAATATGTTCAAGCCACTACCACCATCCATCAAGACTTTGGTCAGTCGAGTGCCTTCAACAACTGGGTCGACCACCAACGCTTGCCTCCCAGGGGTGGCAATATGCGTCGGGTGATCAGACTGGTCGAATGTGATGGCGGCCTGGGACCATTTCAAATAATTGGGAGTCGCAGGAGCAACCAAGTTCACTTCCCGATTGATAACCTTCAATCGACTTTTGCTTTCGGCGTCGACCAAAAATCATCGGTGGAATTGACTGAGGATATCCACCATCACCGCCATCTTTGTCCTCAACTTTATGCTTCCTTATCCTTATCCTTGAGTTGTTTACCTTGGGCTAACCGCTGAATCAAGAGCCGACATCGTCGAGTGGTATGTTTCGGGTAAATGAGTTTACCCTCTTCATCTTTCTTTGTATGAATATAACATGGCAAATCCAACACGTCGTTTCCATCCTGCTCTTTCACCTTCTTTGGATTCCAAGGACCCTTGGGTTTCCCCTTGAACTTTCCTGGGGTCACGGCCAAGGCCTCTCCAGGCGGTGGCTCGGCTTTGCGCTTACCTTCCATTGGAATTTCCTCCTTGGCCTCATTGGCGGCGATTTGTATTTACCACTCCGGAGCCGATCCTCTTCTTCACCATTTGCATACTTGGTGGCAATCTCCATCATCCGACTCAGGGTCATATCTCGGTTCGACCAAATTTCAAACTCAATTCTCTATTCTTGACACCTTCCTTGAAGGCACAGATCGCCTGGTGATCGAGATACATTCTCGATTGTGTGGTGTAAAGTGATCCACCTCTGGATATAATCTCTCAAAGTTTCACTCGACTTTTTCACACATGACTGCAACTCCGTCAAACCTGCTGTTCGTTTGTAATTTCCTTCAAATGTACTGACAAACACTCGGGCAATATCTTCACAAGTGTAAATCTTGCTGGGTGCTAACTGATTCAACAACGCCCTGGCTGAACCCTCCAACATAAGAGGCAAATGCTTCATGGCTACCTCGCCGTTGCCACCGCCGATCTGAACCACCACTCGGTAATCTTCAAGCCAAGTGTCAGGCTTGGATTCGCCCGATGAACTTATCGACTCCGATCGCCAACCTGAAGTTGGGAGGAATCACTGCGGCTCGATGGCTCTGCCGAAACACTCGTCCCGAGACATGAACTCTGCTGCTGGAAGGAACATCTCTATCATGGCCGTCTCGGTGAGCTCTGTTCCTGTCGACCAAACCTTGAACGATAATAGATCTCGCATCAAAGCCTGGTTCCCTGGGGTCGACTGGAACTCTTCGCCCAACACTGTGCTGGCGTCTGTCGTCCTGCTGCCGAGGAGCGTATGATCCACCCCTTGGGGGAGGAGTGGGCACTCGACGTCGATCGTTGCGATCGAATCGGTGCTCATACTGCTCACGGCCCTTGTACTGATCATCACGCCGGCCCCCACGTTCCTCATGCCTCGGCGATCTCGACTATGGGCCGATCGACTGAATTCGCAGCGACGGATCGGCTGTGAACCCTGTTCCGCGATCGAGATACAACTGAGTTTTGATCTCCTGCTGCCGGAGCAAATCCACGATTTGCTGCAAACCTCTACCCGCCTCCGACCGGGAAGGCTGAATTGACTACGCTATCTGACGGCGGCTAAATTCTGAATCGGAGTTCGATATACCTGAGTTGGCGGTTGAAAGAGTGGCGTCGACTGGATTCTGGAACCCTTGGTCGCGTCACGCTCGTCGAGTACTATTGAAGATTCTCCGGTCGAGTGCGCTCGGCCAAAGGTTGGCTGCGCGCATCCTCCAAGGAGTGAGCCTCGGGGGTTTCTCCAACGATAGGAGTGTGAAGTGCATCCATGTTCCGACGGCGAAGCTCCTCCCTCTGGAGCGAAGTGAGGGGCTCGGGCAAGTACTCTTCGTGGGCTTGCTCCGGATAGCCTCCACCGCCACCTCCGTTGGTGCATGTGAATCCAGGGGGACTGCGTGGTCCATCGACCATCAGGACCTCTGCCGTCGGGTCACTGTTATCGCATTCGGACGCAGTCTCTACGGAGCCAGTCGACAGGTCAAACAGGCCGTAGAGAGATTCGTCGGGCTCGATCGCCGCGACTTGGGGGATGGCCGACTGGCGGGCCACCGCATGCCTCACCCACCACTGAAGCCTCGACCAACCGGGCGCTTGCGCCGGGAGGCATCGGGAGTGAAGACGGCGCAGAGCCGACCCATACCGGGTCGACGGTTGCCGTGGGACGCCGCGGACACATCGCAGAAGTCGTCGCCCACAGACGGGAGCGCGTCCACGTCGAGTGGAGCCTCCTGAAGCCAAGCGGAGTCGTCGGCAACGAACGTGAGCGCACCGAGACGGATCTCGTGGCCATCAACCAGAACTCCACCGGAAACCATGGTGTAGGAGATCGAAAGAATCCCAACTTCTCCAACAAATCGCTAGAACACCTGCCCCAAGGTGGGCGCCAACTGTCGTGGTTCTAAGTCTGACAGTAGAATGGGGGGTAGGTATGGAGAGGCAAGATCCTAGCTATGGAGTAGTTGTATACGCAAGGGATTTACGAGTTCAGACCCTTCTCGGAGGAAGTAATAGCCCTACGTCTCGGAGCCCGGAGGCGGTCGACTGGATTATATGCGTATGTGTTACAGGGGTGCGAACCCCTCTACCTGTGGAGGGTGGCTTATATAGAGTGCGCCAGACCCCAGCCAACCCACGTAGTAGAGGGTTTAAGGTGCGTTAAAGCTAGGCGTTCTTGGTAGCATGCTTACATAAAAGTGTCATTAAGGTCATAAAGACTATTTAACTACTGCACCATTTGGGCACCGAGTGGCTCTTGGACTCCTGGTGGTCGAGTGGGTCTTCATGATCGAAAGTGTCTTTGAATCATCGGTGGAAACCTACCAGGTCGACTGGAAGACTGCTTCTCTTGCGAGTGTCCTTGTGGAGGGTACCTTTGGGCAGGTCTATGACCCTACCCCAGGTACATGACTTGATCACATACCACAATTAAGAATAATTACATTGAAATTATGCCAAGTAGCACTCCGCATCAAAAATTATCTTTTTATCATTTACCTACTCGAGGACGAGCAAGAATTAAGCTTGGGGATGCTTGATACGTCTCCAATGTATCTATAATTTTTGATTGCTCCATGCTATATTATCTACTGTTTTGGACATTAATGGGATTTATTATTTACTTTTATATTATTTTTGGGACTAACCTATTAACCGGAGGCCCAGCCCAGAATAGCTGTTTTTTTTGCCTATTTTAGAGTTTCGCGGAAAAGGAATATCAAACGGAGTCCAAACGGAATGAAACCTTCGGGAACGTGATTTTCTCACCAAACATGATCCAGGAGACTTGGACCATACGTCAAGGAAGCTTCCAGGAGGCCACGAGGTAGGGGGCGCGTCCTCCCCCCCCCCCCCCAGGCGCGTCCTCCACCCTCGTGGGCCCTCTGTTGCTCCACCGACATACTCCTTCCACCTATATATACCTACGTACCCCCGAACAATCATAGACGGAGCCAAAAACCTAATTCCACCACCGCAACCTTCTGTACCCACGAGATCCCATCTTGGGGCCTGTTCCGTAGCTCTGCCGGAGGGGGCATCCATCACGGAGGGCTTCTACATCAACACCATAGCCTCTTCGATGAAGTGTGAGTAGTTTACTTCAGACCTTCGGGTCCATAGTTAGTAGCTAGATGGCTTCTTCTCCCTTTTTGGATCTCAATACAATGTTCTCCCCCTCTCTCGTGAAGATCTATTCGATGTAATCTTATTTTTGCGGTGTGTTTGTTGAGACCGATGAATTGTGGGTTTGTGATCAAGATTATCTATGAACAATATTTGAATCTTCTCTGAATTCTTTTATGTATGATTGGTTATCTTTGCAAGTCTCTTCGAATTATCGGTTTGGTTTGGCCTACTAGATTGATCTTTCTTGCAATGGGAGAAGTGCTTAGCTTTGGGTTCAATCTTGCGGTGTCCTTTCCCGGTGACAGTAGGGGCAGCAAGGCACGCATTGTATTGTTGCCATCGAGGATAACAAGATGGGATTTTTATCATATTGCATGAATTTATCCCTCTACATCATGTCATCTTGCTTAAGGCGTTACTCTGTTTTCATGAACTTAATATTCTAGATGCATGTTGGATAGCGGTCAATGAGTGGAGTAATAGTAGTAGATGCAGCGTGAGTCGGTCTACTTGTCTCGGACGTGATGCCTATATACATGATCATACCTAGATATTCTCATAACTCTGCTCAATTCATCAATTGCTCAACAAGAATTGTTCACCCACCGTAAAATACTTATGCTCTTGAGAGAAGCCACTAGTGAAATCTATGGCCCCGTGTCTATCTTCATCATATTAATCTTCCAACACTTAGTTATTTCCTTTGCTTTTTACTTTGCTTTTATTTTACTTTGCATCTTTATCACAAAAAATACCAAAATATTATCCTATCATATCTATCGGATCTCACTCTAAATAAGTGACCGTGAAGGGATTGACAACTCCTTATCGCGTTGGTTGCGAGGAGTTACTTGTTTTGTGTAGGTACGAGGGACTCGCGCGTAGCCTCCTACTGGATTGATACCTTGGTTCTCAAAAACTAAGGGAAATACTTACGCTACTTTGCTGCATCACCCTTTCCTCTTCAAGGAAATCCAACACAGTGCTCAATAGGTAGAAAGTACTAGAGGCTCAAGAGGCCGTGGTGCCACCATCACCTGGGGGCTGGTAAGGTATTTCTTGAGGTCTTGGAAGGCATGATCGGCCTCCGGGGTCCATTCGAACGGGCCCTTCTTCTTCATGAGCTTGAAGAAGGGTAAGGCGCGCTCTCCCAGCTTGGAGATGAAACGCCCTAATGCGGTTACCCGCCTCGCTAGCTTTTGCATCTCTTTGAGGGTCTGTGGCGGGCTCATGTCCTCGATGGCCTTGATCTTCTCAGGGTTCGCCTCGATCCCTCTGTGGGACACGGGGAATCCTGGCAGCTTGCCGGAGGAGACACCGAACACGCACTTCTCCGGGTTAAGCCTCAAGTTCACCCGGCGCAAGCTCTCGAAGGTTTCCTCCAAATCTTGAATCAGTGTCCTCGCCTAGCGAGACTTTACCACTATGTCATCGACGTAGGCCTCTGTATTACTCCCGAGCTGCGCCCCAAGGCGATGTGCATCAGCCGCTGGAAGGTGGCGCCTGCGTTGCGCAGCCCGAAGGGCATGCAGGTGTAGAAGTACACCCCACATGGTGTTAGGAAAGATGTCTTATCCACATCTTCCACTGCCATCTTGATCTGGTGATACCCTGAGAACGCGTCTAGGAAGCACAGCAAGTCGCACTCGGCGGTGGAGTCGACAATCTGGTCGATGCGCGGGAGCGGGAACGGATCTTGGGGGCAGACTTTGTTAAGGTTGGTAAAGTCGACACACATCCGCTCCTTCCTGCCTTTCTTTGGCACTTTTATTGGGGTTTGCCCGACCATTCGGGATATCAAACTTCCCGAATGGCGCTGCCGCCCTCCAGCTTGCGCGTCTCTTGGACGATGAAGGCCTGCTTCTCAGTGGACTGCCGTCTGGCTCACTGCTTCACGGGGCCTATGTTGGGGCATACCCTTAGATGATGCTGGATCACCTCTCTCGGGACCCCTACTAGCTGATTGGGCTCCCACGCGAATATCTCCTTGTTCGCGCGCAAGAACCTCACCAAGGCTTCTTCTTGCCCCGGGTCAAGGCCGGCTCCTATGGTGAAGGTGGCCCCCGAAGGCCCGTCCTCATTGACCGACACCTGCTTGGTTTCCGCCTTGTCTTGGATGAACAACTGCTTCTTCTTGGTAGGCGCGGCCTCCTTGGCCTCGTGGGTACAGCGCCCGGCAGCTGTCTTCTTCTGCCATGGTCTTGAAGGCGAGCCTAAGCGCCACCACGGCCTCCTTAGTGTCCCCCTTGATGGTGAGGGCGCCCTTGCTTCCTGGCATCTTCATGAGGTTGTAGGCCGGAGGGGTCGCCGCCATGAACTGAGCGAGAGCTGGGTACCCGAGGATGGCGTTGTATGGGAGACCGATGCGGGCAATGTCGAAGTCCACCAGCTCAGTGCGGTAGTTGTGGCGTGTGCCGAAGGTGACAGAGAGGCGGATCTTCCCCAGAGAGTGGGCAGCTCCACCACCCACTCCTGAAAAGGGCTTGCTGAGGTTGAGCCGCTCGGGCGGTACGTGGAGAAGGCTGAAGGCTTCTACGGAGAGCAAGTTGAGGCCGGCACCGCCGTCAATGAGGGTTTTGGTGACGACCATGTTGCAGATGGTGGGCGTGCAGAGCATATGGAGCATGCCGGAGCCAGCGGTGGAGCTGGGGTGGTCTTCTGAGCCGAAGGTGAGGTCGGCCTCTGGGGCAGCCCAACCTGGCGGAGCCCCCGGGCGCTGTGAGACGGCCCCGATCTGGTGGAGGAACGGTTTGACGTGGCGATCTGAAGGCGGTGCTTGAGAGCCGCCCAGCAGGGCCGCGACCGCATGGTGCGCTGGCACCGCGTAGCGATCGATGAAGAGGTCACAGAGTTCCCCCCAGGAAGCCACTGTGGATCCCGGGAGGTTGAGCAGCCAGGCGTGCGGCTCGCCGGCAAGGGCCATGGGGAACCAGTTGGCCATGACCTTGTCGTCGCCTCCGGCTTCGAGGACAGCCCCCTCGTACGCCACCAGGAACGGCGTCGGGTCTGCCGCGCCGTCGTAACGCGGCGGCATCTCCGGCTTGAACTTGGTCGGCCACTGCACTCAGCACAGGGCGGGGGCCAGGGCTTGGTACCCAGATGCCCCGCTGTCGACGTAAGTCACGGAGGCGGGTGGCGGGGCACCCGCCATGGGAGCGAAGTGCGGCGGCACGGGGCGCAGGTCGGGGGAGAGAGCTCTGGCGCACACCTACCTGGCGCGCCAAATGTCGGATGTGGGGTTCCGGCAAACCCTTAAGGTTCGAACACTGGGGGTGCACATGAAGTCTTTCCCTCCTACCGATCTACGCTCTAGCTCGCTAAGATTTCACGGACGAACTCGACGAACTCGCAACACAGAAAGACACGAGGTTTATACTGGTTCGGGCCACCGTTGTGGTGTAATACCCTACTCCAGTCTGGTGGTGGTGGATTGCCTCTTGGGCTGATGATGAACAGTACAAGGGAAGAATAGCCTCCTGAGGTTGAGGAGTTCTTGTGGCTAGGCTCTCGATCGGGTTGGATCAAGCTCAGATGAGATGATCCCACTATGGTGGCTAGCTCTACTTATATAGGCCCTGGTCCTCTTCCCAAATATCGAGCGGGAAGGGAGCCAACAACGGCGGGCATGAAGGGGGACACCTAGTACAAACTATCCTGACAAAGCGGTCTTCGCCTGTGAAAAGCTCTGGTGGTGACGCTGCCTTGGGCTCCACGATGACCTCTGTCTTGCCGTCCTCCTGGTCTTGGTCTCGTTGCACCAATATAGCAACCTTTGCCTGATGCCTCGGTACTCTTCGCCTGTGCTGGCCTCCTTAGCACCAAAGAGGAAATAAGGAGGTTGTGCGTGTTGGCGCCCGCCTGGTGTCGTTCGTCATGGCTCACGTCACGAGGGCCTCATGAGGTTTGCCCTGCCTTGATATCTCTGTTCCTCGTGAGCCTGCCCGGCTAGGCCATTCCCGAGGAGGTCTTGCGTCATCCGCCTCGCAAAGCTCGGACCCTCGCGAGGGTCTTGGATGCCTTGTTGATGAAGGTGGGCCGTACGGCCTACTGCCTTAGCCACGCTGTGGGCCGTAGGCAGGCAAGTCTGGGGAGCCCCGTTCCCAGAACGCCGACACTTCCGCATCCTTCAGCGGCTCCTCGCGTTGGTTGTGGGTTGGTTGTCGGCCGGTGGTGGGCGTCTGCGTGTTCGGCACGGTCTAGACGAAGGGGAGATAGTGGTCTCCACTCCGACAGTTGCCCGAGGCAGCGGGCGGTGGAGTCGATGGTTTCCTTCAAGTGGTATGGGTCTTCATGTTCACGGCAATTGCTGTCGTCGGGTGGCTCTGGCCCTACGGTTACGGTCAGGCAAGATCTCCAAAGCTTGATCATAGTTTTCTTCTTGCCCTATTCATTGTCGCTCTTGGTCCTGGTGAATTTGGCATGTAATTTTTTAGTTTTTTATCAAGTCTTTGCCTTTGTAATTCAGCACCTCGGCTGATGGTTTCATTAATTTGAAGTCGGGCCTTCGTGCCTTTTCTCTAAAAAAAATTAGCTGATTTGGGCTTATGGATTATTATAGGAAGTTCCTTGTTTGCATGGAGGGAATTAGAAGACGAGGGGTATAGTCGAGATAAATGAGAATATAGAAAAGAATTTAATAAGAAAAGTTCTTTTATTAGACACATGCAATTGGCGAAATATTTTATTCAAACAAATGCAGAACCGAAATGGATATTACCGGATCTTTATCCCGAATTGAGACCTATTGTTTATAGGGACAATTCCATTTCTCCCCCTAACTTGAACCCACGCCTGACATTTACCCCTAAATTCTGAGTATGCTCAAATCTGCCCCTGTGCCGTTAGGTGGTGTTATAGAAATACCCCTGAGCGTCGTTTCTGTTAGGTCAAAGGGGTTTGACCGGCTTCTAGACTTTTCTTGGACAATTATACCCCTCCTTACAAGTGGGACCAATGGAGGAAAAAAACAAAAAGATTGAGGCCCACCGTACCGGTTCACCAATTCCTCCTTCTTCAAGCTCCCGACGCACGTGAAACAGAAGGGAGGAGCTCGGGCTCCGGTCATGGCAGTTTGCAATGTCCTGCCGCATCCGAGATACAGAAGCGCGGCACCCTGAGGCCACGGGGGCCTCACCCTGCTCTACAGAAGAAGGAATCAGAGAGGGGAAGCCTCAGTGCTCGGCATCGGCAGCGCACTTCTTGTCTTCTTCAACTCCGGCGGCATCGCCTCTCATGCGCGTGTGGTCAATGGACTCCCGGAGTTCAAAAATCGCCCCCATGAGCTTTGCCACTGTCTACTTTGTCTCCCCGCCGAAGGAATTGGCCTGGGATTGCCCCAATCGCCGGCGCCCCTCTCCTTCTTCCTCAGCTCCGGTCCATCGCCGCCGCGGCCGATCTCCGGCCATGGTGAGCCCCCGGCCTCTACGCCATCTTCCTCGCGTTCCTTATTGCTTTCTGAAGCCATTCACGTCGTTCCCTTGGAGCCGCATGACCCCGAGTATATCCCCCCGCGAGTTCCGAGCTCCACTGCCCCACTGCCCTCGTCGCCGTACCACGAGCACACTGTTTCCCATCCTCACGACCACCTCGGTCCACTTCGGATTCGCGCCCACAGCCTCATAGGACATCTCTGCAGCACATAGACCACCGGCATCTTCCTGTACATCGCCGTCGTGCCTTAGTGCATGCGCTGGTGTTCACCTTTTTTTTCAGATCCGCTTGTGTTTAGCTGGTATTGTTAAAAACTTGTCTAGCCTAACCGTCCTTGTTAGGTATTCCACGGAACCATGGGACCTGCACTAACTAAAACAAAAATGCATTAAAGAGACAATGACATGTGGGCCTCCAATATCCAATGACCAGTCCTTGTTGACTGGTCCAACTTTGACTTGTTTTTTTTCTTTTTATAGTTTACCTAAATGTGGACTGGTACCACTCAGGGGCATTTTGGACAAATTGCACGGTCAAACCCCTTTGACCTAACAGAAACGACGCTTAGGGGTATTCCTATAACACCACCTAACATCACAGGTGCAGATTTGAGCATACTCAAAATTTAGGGGTAAATGCCAGGTGTGGGCTCAAGTTAGGGGGAGAAATGGAATTGTCCCTTGTTTATAAGTCAGAGATAAAGTAGTGACTTTAAATATTAATGAACTTATAAGAGAGTTATCCATCAGAACAACAATCTTGTTTATCTATTAAAAAGAAGTGGACTAGGGCTAGCAGATTTAACAATGTGTCAGGCATAATTGGCACAACAAGCCATGGATAAACTTCTTGATAGTGGGTCTCGCGGGCAATCAACTAGGGATGATCATAGTAAAGTATATAAATTGCTTTCAGATGTAATTGAAGGTAATGTGGGAAGGTTTCATGAGACTCTGCTTGGGAAATGGGTCGATTACTCGGGGCGTCCTGTCATTGTTGTGGGTCCTTCGCTTTCATTACATAAATGTGGATTACCACTAGACATAGCAATAAAGTCTTTTCAGCTATTTGTAATTTGTGGTTTAATCACGAAACACGTCATTTCTAGTGTTAGGACTGCTAAAAGGAAAATTTGAGAAAATGAACTCATTGTATGGGAAATACTTCGAGAAGTTTGTCGTGGGAAACCACGGCCACCTATGGGACCATGAGCCCCTTGTGATTCAGTAGGGGGAATGAGCACGTTGCACAAAGAGCGGAGAACGTCGTGCAGCACGGCAGAGATCACACGGGCAGTTTTACCCAGGTTCGGGCCGCCGCGAGGCGTAAAACCCTACTCCTGCTTTGGTGGATTGATGGTGGATTGTGGTGGGAAACGCAGTGCTCTTGCCCGGCAGGGTTGCCTTGGGGCGAGAGCAGCTACGCGCGTATGAGTGTACAGGGTCCCAATCCTTTCTATGGTTGCATGGGCCTCCTTTTATAGATCAAGGGGTCACCACAATGGCAAATTAGTCATTATGCACTGATTAGATAGTGAACAGTGCTATCATACCTAACTCTGCAGACAGGGCAGACCGCATTAAATGCGCCACTTAGTGTCACATCATGGCCTGCCCGACAAGCCTTGTCGGGCTGCTCGGCCACCTTCTCCCCTGTCTGAACGACACGTCGATGGATGGGTGTCATATGGAGGTGTTTTCCGTAGGAAGTGGCAGCCATGTGGAAGAAAACAACCACTTAGTCACTTGGGGGCTTGACACTGCACCGATCGATGACTTGCTGGGGCGGTGGAGCCTTGGTGGGGTGGTTTGCCTTCGTTGTGCCCGGCAGGCCTGCCGGGACGATCTCGATGCTTACTCTTGGGGCCACCTCGACCTCGCTAGGCTCGCCTGCCCGGCAAGGGAGGTTTTCCCTTAATGGTATCTTGCTTCCTTTGGCTTGACTTAGTCCTCTTGATCTGCACTCTGATTTCTCAAAGAACTGATCTCTTGTGCTTGGCCTTGTCTTGGTTGTTGCAACTTTGCTCTTTTAGGCCTCTACACGGTTTGGGCAACAGACCCAGGGTTTGTTGCACCGACAAAGTTATGTGAGGACCTGGCCTGCATAGATGCCTTTCAACACAATTTATGTATTATTTCTTTACACCCATTAGTTTGTAAGGGTTTCAATGCAAACTTTGATGGAAATCTACCTTTATCCTTGGAAGCTCTAGCAAAAGTCCACTTACTTGTGTTTTCTCATATGAACCTCTTAACTCCCACTATTGGAGGTCCTATTTGCATACCAACCCAAGACAACCTTATCTAGTTTTATGTATTAACGAATGGAAAGCGTCGAGGCACTTGTGCAAATAGATATAATAGTTGCAGAAACTATCCAAAACTAAAAGTATATTACAATAATAATAATAATAATAATAATAATAATAATAATTCTAAGTAGAGAAAAATCAAAGAACCCCATTTTCCAGTTCTTATGATACACTAGGAGCTTATAGACAAAAAAATCAGTTTAGATAGTCCTTTGTGTCTATGATGGAACCTGGATCAATGCGTCACTAAGCCAAGAGAAGTTTCGATTGAATTTTTGTATGAATCTTTAGGGACTTATCATGATATTTATGCCCGCTATCTAATAATGGGAAACAGAAACAGAAAAAGTTGTTCTGTATACATTTGATCCCCTTTCCCAATGTTTTGACAAAAAGAGCTTTATCAAAGCTACACAGCTTAGCACACATGTTTATTTCTCTAATGGAAAACGCGTTCCTATCAAGAGTGCTCTATTAACATAAAAATTCTTGTCACCTCACATGGAAACAAAATTTCTCCCAGAATCCAATCCTAACCGCCAAGGTCGGGTTCTCATCCAAGCCGCTGACCCAGACCCCACATTTCTCACTACTTGCGGAGGAGTGGAACACTGATATGTCTCCATCGTATCTATAATTTTTGATTGTTTCATGCCAATATTCTACAACTTTCCCATACTTTTGGCAACATTTTATATTATTTTTGGGACTAACATACTGATCCAGTGCCCAGTGCCAATTCCTGTTTTTGTTTCACAGAAAATCCATATCAAACGAAGTTCAAACACGATAAAAATTTACAGAGATTTTTTTTGGAATATATGTGATTTTTGGGAGGAGGAATCAAGGCAAGACGGTGCCCGAGGGACCACAAGGAAACAGGGCACGCCCTGGGGGGTAGGGCGTGCCGTGTTGCCTTGTGACTCCCTCGTAAGTCGGTTGGAGCCCTTCTTTTGCCGCAAGAAACATAATATCAGGAAAAAATTGTGTTAAAGTTTTAGCCTGATCGGAGTTATGGATCTCCAGGAATATAAGAAATTGTTTTCATCTAGAAACAGAAATGTGAATGATAACCCACAAGTACATGGGATCGCAATAGTTTTCGAGGGTAGTATTTCACCCAGATTTATTGATTCGACGCAAGGGGAGCCAAAGAATATTTGCAAGTATTAGCAGTTGAGTTGTCAATTCAACCACACCTGGAGAATCAAAAGCAGCAAAGTGTTTAGTAGCACAGTAGTATGATAGTTTGATAACAGTGGTAACAGTAGCAATAGTGATGGTAACAGTAGCAGTTTTTTGTAGCGATTGTAACAGCAGCAACAACAACGAAAGAAACTTAGCAAAGATCAATATGCGAAAAGCGTAGGCATTGGATCAGTGATGGATAATTGTGTTGGATAAAATTCATCTTGTAACAGTCACAACCTAGAGCGATACACAATAGCTCCAATTCATCAATGTAATGTATGCATGTATTTCGTATATAGTCATACGTGCTTATAAAAAGAACTTGCATGACATCTTTTGTCCTACCCGCCCATGGCATCAGGGTCCATAAGGAAACTAAGGGACATTAGGGCCTCATTTTAATAGAGAACCGGAACAAAGCATTAACACATGGTGAATACATGATCTCCTCAAATTATAGTCATCCCCGGAGAGTATCCCAATTATTATCACTTTGGGGTCTACAGATTAGAGCAATAACAAGTGCATACAACTAGCAGATAGGATCAAGAACTCAAATGTATACATGAAAACATAGAGGGTTCAGATCTGAAATCATGGCACTTGGGCCCTAGTGACAGGCATTAAGCATAGCAAAGTCATAGCAACATCAATCTCAGAACATAGTGGATGCTAGGGATCAAACCCTAACAAATTGACTCGACTACATGACAAATCTCATCCAACTCCATCATCGTCCAGCAAGCCTACGAAGGAATTACTCACTCCCGCTGGTGAGCATCATGAAATTGGTGAGGAAGAAGGGTTGGTGATGATGATGGCGATGAATCCCCCTCTTCGGAGCCCCGAACAGACTCAAGATCAACCCTCCCGATGAAGAATAGGAGGTGGTGGTGGCTCCGTATCGTGAAACACGATGGAACTTATTATCTTATTTTTTCTCGAGAAGATGAATTTATGGAATTAGGGTTAGCGAAGCCATGTGGGCCCCACAAGGTAACATGGCACGCCCTGGGGGGTGGCTGCGCCCTGTTGCCTTGTGGGAAACTGGTGGCCCCTTGAGGGAGTCCTAGATTAGGGGATCCCCGGGCGTCCGGGCTATGTGACATGCGCCGGACTAGTGGGCCGCGAAGATACAAGATAGAAGGCCTTCCCCCGTGTTCGGATGGGACTCTCCTTTGCATGGATGGCAAGCTTGGCATTCGGATGTGTAGTTTCCTTTCTCTGTAAACCGACTTTGTACAACCCTAGGCCCCTCCGGTGTCTATATAAACCGGAGGGTTTAGTCCGTAGAGGCAATCATAATCATACAAGCTAGACATCTAGGGTTTAGCCATTACGATCTTGAGGTAGATCGACTCTTATAACCCCTATACTCATCAAAGTCAATCAAGCAGGAAGTAGGGTATTGCCTCCATTAAGAGGGACCGAACCTGGGTAAACATCGTGTCCCCTACCTCCTGTTACCTTCGATCCTCAGACGCACAGTTCGGGACCCCCTACCCGAGATCAGCTGGTTTTGACACCGACATTGGTGCTTTCATAGAGAGTTCCACTGTGCCGTCAACAGAAGGTTCGATGGCTCGTTCGATCATCTACAATGATGTTGTTTCTCGGGAAACCTTCCTCCCTTGTCAGCTTTTTGTGTTTGGTGGCTTCTTGCTGCGTGCCAACTCAATTGGCCACCTTGAACAGATCAACAACTACGCCCATGGTCACTAGATCAGATTTGGAAATCTGAATTATGTCGCTGATATCCGAGGAGACTTGATCTTCGAAGGGTTCGCGGCACCGACCACCGCTCTGGCCTTAGATCCGGAGCAAACCAACAGGTCCGAATATGGGAGTTTAGAGCCCACCGGACTCTTTACGATTATGGAGCTTACTACCGCAGACCCAGATGAGACTGTGTCATCGACAAGCCCGGAGTCAAACCGGATTCCCCTTATCATTGAAAAGCCGGACTCTCGCCCGGACACCCGCTCCGGACTCTCGAGGCCCACGTCAAGTGACCATGCCCAGGAGGCTCCTGCCCCGCCTAGCTCCATGGACTCTCGCTTCCCCGTCCAAACCTCGCTTTTGAACGAGGCCCCGGACCTAATGCGATCCCTCGTCATTACGGAGGAATCATTTCCGAACTACGCTCAGCCCGGACTAGGGACTGAATGCGGGGAATTTTACGTCCCACCCACCACCCACTTCATAGCCATTGTCGAAGATCTAACTGACATGCTGGACTACGCCTCCGAAGACATCGACTGCATGAACGACGATGCCAGAGACGAACAAGGCCAAGACCCGCCGTTTACCGGATGTTGCACGACCACCTCCACATATGATGTGTATATGGTGGACACACCCAAAGAGGATGACGACGATGGCAGGAAGGATCCGGTTGAGGACAAGCCTGCGGAGGCACCTCCAAAGCATCGACGTCAGCGGTGCCACTCAAAATCGTGTCGCGAAAAAGACAGTAATACTGGCACCGGATATAGTAACACTCCGGAGAACACTCGAAGACCCCGAAGACCCCGTCGAGCCAACATCCGAACAAGATGATTGGGAGGAGGGACAAGTTAACCCTGACGATCCAGTCGGGAACGAGGACTCGGAGGATAGTAACTATCTACCACCCTCCGAGGATGATGTGAGCCTCGGCGACAAAGACTTCATCATGCCAGAGGAACCCCTCGAGCAAGAGCGCGTCAAGCGCTAGTTAATGGCAACAACGAGAAGCCTCAAAAAGAAGCGGCAATAGCTCCAAGACGAACAAGATACACTCAACGACAGATGGACCCAGGTCCTAGCCGCCGAAGAGTATGGCCTTCAGCGCCCAGCAAAGAGTTATCCGAAGCGCCGACTACTACCACAATTTGATGACGAGGCCCTCAAGCCAATACCATCAAGACATGACCGCACTGATGAACCAGACCAGCCACCACGTGGACGAGACAGAGCGGCCACTCACGCCGAACACCAGCCCGCAACACTCCGCCGTATAGGCAGAGAGACATCGGCCCCAGGATACACCTACGACCTATGATAGGACCTGGACAATAGAGCAGGCCATGCCAGATCAATCTATGGATCAAGGGGGCGTGCCTCAATGCGAGAAGATGGCCATCAGGCCTGGCGCGGTAGGCACAACCTCACCCGGGCAGAAAACTACATACGGACTTCATCCGAACTGCGTCATGACGTCGCCCGATACAGAGGCGCCGCACACCCCTTATGCTTCACCGATGAGGTAATGGAGCAACAGTTTCCAGAAGGGTTTAAACCCGTGAACATTGAATAATACGATGGAACGACGGATCCCGCAGTATGGATCGAAGATTTTCTTCTCCACATTCACATGGCTCGCGGTGACGATATCCATGCCATCAAGTACCTTGATAATCCCCAAGTGCAGGGAATCATCGTAGCAATTTCCAAAGGTGGAAGTGATAAGTATGGAGTGTCGAACCCACAAGGAGCTAAAGGTAAGATCAATATTCTCTCAAGCCCTATCTGCCACTGATATGACTCTACGTGCACCGAACGTTTGCTTCCAACTAGAAACGAGAAACAAAACTACGTTGTGGGTATGAAGAGGATAACTTTGCATGGTATCGGAGAGCTAAAAGATAAAAGTAGGTGTTGTTATCATAAAGTTAGAATGTATTACTAAATATTATAAATAGCGAGTGTGGAATAATGGTGGATCGGTGTGCGGAATTGTCCTAGGCAATTGTTAACAAGACCGATAGTCGTCATTGCAATTTCATATGAGGAAGAGGCGTAAGCTAACATACTTTCTCTACTTGGATCATATGCACTTATGATTGGAACTCTAGCAAGCATCCGCAACTACTAAAGATCATTAAGGTAAAACCCAACCATAGCATTAAAGCATCAAGTCCTCTTTATTCCCATACGCAACAACCCCCTTACTCGGGTTTGTGTTTCAGTCACTCACCAACCCACTATAAGCGAATCATGAACATATTGCAACACCCTACAGCAGGAGTCCCTCATGCTTGCGCAACATGGAGAGCACCATAGGAAAACACCAATAATAAAACATACAACTCATACCAATCTAGATCATCAATCAACCCAAAGACAAAGGATATCTACTCAAAACATCATAGGATGGAAACACATCATTGGATCATAATATGTGGCATAAAGCACCATGTTCAAGTAGGGATTACATCGGGGTGCGGGAGAGTGGACCACGTAAAATAGATGAGGATGGTGATGATGTGAACAACACCATACTTCTGCTACTCCAAAAATTATGAAGTAAATTGGTGGACGTGAGGAATTTGTCTATTAATATTCTGCAAAAAGAATCAACTCAAAATCACTCTTCTGTAAAAAAATGGTAGCTAATCTCGTGAGCGCAAAGTTTCTATTTTTTTACAGCAAGATCAAGATAACTTTCACCCAAGTCTTCCCAAAGGTCTTACTTGGCACTTCATTGAAAAAGCTATAAAACATGATTACTACAGTAGCTTAATCATGTAAACACACAAAAACAGTAAGGGTAAATATTGGGTTGTCTCCCGACAAAGCGCTTTTCTTTAATGCCTTTTAGCTAGGCATGATGATTTCAATGATGCTCACATAAAAGATAAGAATTGAAACATAAAGAGAGCATCATGAAGAATATGACTAGCACATTTGAATCTAACCAACTTCCTATGCCTAGGGATTTTGTCAACACATAATTTATAGGAACAAGAATCAACTAGCATAGGAAGGCAAAACAAGTATAACTTCAAACTTTAAGCACATAGAGAGGAAACTTGATATTATTGCAACTTCTACAAGCATATATTCCTCCCTCATAATAATTTTCAGTAGCATCATGAATGAATTCAACAATATAACCATCACATAAAGCATTCTTTTCATGATCTACAAGCATAGAAAATTTTCTACTCTCCACATAAGCAAAATTCTTCTCATTCGGAATAGCGGGATCACTAGTTCCTAAAGTTGACACTCTTCCAAACCCGCTTTAGATGATAGTATTATTCATACTCCAAAAGATATAAGTGAATTTCATGGAGCATTCTACAATTAATATAGACTAACCAATATCCAAGCTCAAAATATATAAGTGAAGCACACGAAGCATTCTATAAAACCATACTCAAAAGATTTAAGTGAAGCACAAAGAGCAATTCTATAAGATCATACTTAAAAGATATAAGTGAAGCACATGAAGTAAATTGATGAAGGGACATATCATACTAGCATGGTTCTTAAAGAAAAAGAAAAACACAAAGGACACAAATCATGTGAACAAAACAAAAACCAAGGTACACCAATATTTATTGAAGAAGAAAGATGGGATGCCAACCGGGGCATCCCCAAGCTTAGATACTTGAGTATCCTTAGAATATTTACTTGGGGTGCCTTGGGCATCCCCAAGATTGAACTCTTGCCTCTCTTTATTCTTCTCATATTGATAGCTCCTCGATCTTCAAACACTTCATCCACACAAAACTTCAACAAAAACTTTGTGAGATCCGTTAGTATAACAAAGCAAATCACTACTATAAGTACTGTTGCAAACCAATTAATATTTTGTTTTTGCATTATAGCTACTGTAATATAACTTTTCCAGGGCTTAATCCACTGATAGAAATCGACGGTTTCATCAAAACAACCAAGCAATGCATCAAAAACAGAATCTGTCTTAAACAGGACAGTCTGTAGTAATCTGGAAGTTTAGCAAACTTCTGTAATTCCAAAAATTATGAAATAAATTTGAAAATTTGAAAAATTTGTAAAGTAGTAATGTGCAAAAAGTTTCAGATCCATTTGACCTTCCACTAAAAAGTGTAAAATCACGCACTACAGCCAAAGTTTCTGTTTTTGTTCTGCACATAGTAAACAAGCAATCTAATCATCCTAAAACCAAAGCTTGGCACATTATATTTATAATACAATGGATATATACAAGGGGATAATTATTTACAGAGAAACTTCCATGAAAAATTCTACATCGTTTCCCCATGAGCATGAACACAAGTGCTCAAGGTCGACCCTCACTTCTTCAATGCATAACTTTCCAATCACTTCTCTTTTTGCAAAACTTTTTTGGCTTGAGAGGCAAGTAATTTTTTTGTATTTTCATTCTTTTAAATTTTTTTGTATGTTTCACCCACAACTAAACAGAAACAAAAATTAAAAACGAAATCTACTTAGTGAAGAAAGCAAACAAGCACACACGAGAATATCAACCCCACGCTATTGCTCCCCGACAACGGCGCCAGAAAAGAGCTTGATAATCCCCAAGTGCAGGGAATCATCGTAGCAATTTCCAAAGGTGGAAGTGATAAGTATGGAGTGTCGAACCCACAAGGAGCTAAAGGTAAGATCAATATCCTCTCAAGCCCTATCTGCCACTGATATGACTCTACGTGCACCGAACGTTTGCTTCCAACTAGAAACGAGAAATTAAACTATGTTGTGGGTATGAAGAGGATAATTTTGCATGGTATAGGAGAGCTAAAATATAAAAGTAGGTGATGTTATCATAAAGTTAGAATATATTACTAAATATTATAAATAGCGAGTGTGGAATAATGGTGGATCAGTGTGCGGAATTGTCCTAGGCAATTGTTAACAAGACCGATAGTCGTCATTGCAATTTCATATGAGGGAGAGGCATAAGCTAACATACTTTCTCTACTTGGATCATATGCACTTATGATTGGAACTCTAGCAAGCATCCGCAACTACTAAAGATCATTAAGGTAAAACCAAACCATAGCATTAAATCATCAAGTCCTCTTTATTCCCATACGCAACAAACCCCTTACTCGGGTTTGTGTTTCAGTCACTCACCAACCCACTATAAGCGAATCATGAACGTATTGCAACACCCTACAGCGGGAGTCCCTCACGCTTGCGCGACACGGAGAGCACCATAGGACATCACCAATAACAAAACATACAACTCATACCAATCTAGATCATCAATCAACCCAAAGACAGTGGATATCTACTCAAAACATCATAGGATGGCAACACATCATTGGATCACAATATGTGGCATAAAGCACCATGTTCAAGTAGGGATTACAGCGGGGTGCGGGAGAGTGGACCGCGTAAAATAGATGAGGATGGTGATGTTGATGAAGACGATCACCGCGGCGATGATTCCCCTCCCGATGGCACTCCGGTGCCACCGAGAGAGAGGAGGAGAGGTTCTCCCCCTTATGCTTCCTCTTCCATGGCCTCCCCCCTAGATGGGGAGAGGTTCTCCCTCTGGTCCTTGGCCTTCATGGCAATGATGGCCCCTCCGGAATCCTCCTCCATGGCCTCCGGTGATGATGGCCCCCTCCGGCAGGGTGCCAGAGAGAGCCTAGATTGATTTCTTGTGGCTATAGAGGCTTGCGGCGGCAGAACTCCCGATCTAGGTTATTTTTTGGGGTTTTCTGTATTTATAGGAATTTTTGGCCTTGGTTTCACGTCAGGGGGGTCTCCGAGTTGTCCACGAGGCAGGGGCCCACGCCCAGGGGGGGTGGGCGTGCCCCCACCCTCGTGGACAGCCCGGGACTCTTCTGGCCCAACTCTTTTGCTCCAGGGGTTTCTTTGGTTCATAAAAAATCAACAAAAATTGGCACGTCAATTGGACTCCGTTTGGTATTCCTTTTCTGCAAAACTCAAAAACAAGGAAAAAATAGAAACTGGCACTGGGCTCTAGGTTAATAGGTTAGTCCCAAAAATCATATAAAATAGCATATAAATGCATATAAAACATCTAAGATGGATAATATAATAGCATGAATACTTCATAAGTTATAGATACGTTGGAGACGTATCATACCCCCCTTAAAACTCAAGGGACCAGCAAGACACTGGTTAAACAGCCTCCCAGAAAACTCTATTGGTAGCTGGCAAGATTTGGAAGATGCCTTTAGAGACAACTTCCAAGGTACCTATGTTCGGCCTCGAGACGCCGATAACCTTAGTCATATAGTCCAGTAACCCGGAGAGTCAGCCCGGAAACTCTGGACCGAGTTCTTAATTTAAAAGAACCAAATTGTCGATTGTCCGGACGCCGAAGCCCTCGCGGCCTTTAAACACAACGTCCGTGTCGAGTGGCTCGCCCGACACCTCGGCCAAGAAAAACCGAAGTCCATGGCAGCTCTTACCACACTCATGACCCGCTTTTGCGCAGGAGAAGATAGCTGGTTAGCTCATAGAAGCAACAGCACCAGCGACCCTGGTACCTCCGAAGCCAGAGACGGCAACGGCAAGCCACGACGCAACAAACACAAGCGTCGAAGAAACAATGAAGATACCGAAGACACAGCGGTCAACGCCGGATTCAGTGATTCTAAACCCGATCAGCGGAAGAAGCCATTCAAAGGAAACAAAGATGGTCCATCTAGTTTGGACAGAATACTCGATCGGCCTTACCAGATTCATGGCACCCCTGACAAGCCTGCCAATCATTCCAACAGAAATTGTTGGGTCTTTAAACAGGCCGGTAAGCTAAACACCGAACATAAGCGGAAAGGACCGCCCAGCGAGGACGACGATGAGGAGCCTCGCCCACCGAACACAGGGGGACAGAAGAAATTTCCCCCGGAGGTCAAAACATCTACGTTACTCATATCCCTAAGCGGGAGCGCAAGCGCGCATTAAGGGACGTCTATGCCATAGAGCCAGTCGCCCCAAAATTCAACCTCTGGTCATCCTGTCCGATCTCTTTCGGTCGCAGAGACCATCCGACCAGTATCCTTCATGGAGGTTTGGCGGCATTGGTCCTCGATCCAATTATCAACGGATTCCATCTCACACGAGTCCTTATGGACGGCGGCAGCAGTCTTAACCTGCTCTATCAGGACACTGTCCGCAAAATGGGCATTGATCCGTCAAGAATCAAGCCCACTAAAACCGCCTTTAAAGGAGTAATACCTGGTCTAGAGGCCCACTGCACGGGCTCAATAACACTGGAAGTGGTCTTCGGTTCGCCGGATAATTTCCGAAGCGAAGATTTGATCTTCGACATCGTCACTTTCCGCAGTGGCTATCACGCACTACTCGGACGGACCGCGTTTGCCCGTTTCAATGCGGTCCCGCACTATGCTTATCCAAAGCTCAAGATGCCCGGACCACATGGCGTTATAACAGTCAATGGAAACATGGAGCGCTCCCTCCGCACTGAGAGCATACTGCAGCCCTCGCAGCTGAAGTACACGATGACCTTATCAAGCCGAATATTACACCGGCAGTCAAGCCCCCGGACACCGTCAAACGACTCCGATCTACCCTACAAAATGACAGTCAGGCTCGTCCAGAGCTAGATTAGCAATTCGGGCTCCGTCAAAACCCCAAGTTGATTGCGGCATACGTACCACACGTACATAACTACGCACTAAAGATACCATGGGCAAAGACAGAGGCACACTAAAAACAAGGCCCATAATACGGCTCGACCCTATTCGGACCTTCATATTTTCCCCCTTTTTTCTTCTTATTTTTATGTTTCAGGTTCTTTACAACCCTGCTACGTCTTGAGCTTGCGTTGGTTTTCCCCGAAGAGGAGAGGATGATGCATCAGAGTAGCGTAAGTATTTCCCTCAGTTTTTGAGAACCAAGGTATAAATCCAGTAGGAGGCCACGTGCAAGTCCCTCGTACCTACACAAAACAAATAGCTCCTCGCAACCAACACGAATAGGGGTTGTCAATCCCTTCACGGTCACTTACGAGAGTGAGATCTGATAGAGATGATAGATAATATTTTGGTATTTTTGGTATAAAGATGCAAAGTAAAATAAAAAGGCAAAGTAAAGAACAAAGCAATAATAAAGCGTAGGAAGATTAATATGATGAAAATAGACCCGGGGGCCATAGATTTCACTAGTGGCTTCTCTCAAGAGCATAGGTATTTTACGGTGGGTGAGCAATTACTATTGAGCAATTGACAGAATTGAGCATAGTTATGAGAATATCTAGGTATGATCATGTATATAGGCATCACGTCCGAGACAAGTAGACCGACTCACCTTTGCATCTACTACTATTAGTCCACTCATCGACCGCTATCCAAAGCATGCATCTAGAGTATTAAGTTAATGAAAGCAGAGTAACGCCTTAAGCAAGTCGACATGATGTAGAGGAATAAATTCATGCAATATGATAAACACCCCATCTTGTTATCCTCGATGGCAACAATACAATACGTGCCTTGCTGCCCCTACTGTCACTGGGAAAGGACACCGCAAGATTGAACCCAAAGCTAAGCACTTCTCCCATTGCAAGAACTACCAATCTAGTTGGCCAAACCAAAAGGATAATTCGAAGAGACTTGCAAAGATAACTCAATCATACATAAAAGAATTCAGGAAAGATTCAAATATTGCTCATAGATAATCTTGAACATAAACCCACAATTCATCGATCTCAACAAACACACCGCAAAAATAAGATTACATCGAATAGATCTCCACAAGAGAGGGGGAGAACATTGTATTGAGATCCAAAAAGAGAGAAGAAGCCATCTAGCTACTAACTATGGACCCGAAAGTCTGAGGTAAACTACTCACACTTCATCGGAGAGGCTATGATGTTGATGTAGAAGCCCTCCATGGTGGAACCCCCTTCCGGGGGAGCTCCAGAACAGGCCCCAAGACGGGGTCCCGTGGATACAGAAATTTGCGGCGGTGGAATTAGGTTTTTGGCTCCGTATCTGATCTGTTGGGGGTATGTAGGTATATATAGGAGGAAGAAGTACGTCGGTGGAGCCTCGAGGGGCCCACGAGGCAGGGGGTGTGCCCTAGGGGGAGGGGGGGCGCCTTCCACCCTCGTGACCGCCTCGGAGCTTTCTTGACAGAGGGCCCAAGTCTCCTGGGTCTTATCCGATGAGAAAATCACGTTCCCGAAGATTTCATTCCGTTTGGACTCCGTTTGATATTCTGTTTCTTCGAAACACTGAAATAGGCAAAAACAACAACTCTGGGCTTCGCCTCCGGTTAATAGGTTAGTCCCAAAAGTAATATAAAAGTGGAAAATAAACCCTAATATAGTCTAAAACAATAGATAATATAGCATGGAGCAATAAAAAATTATAGATACGTTGGAGACGTATCGCATCCTAAGCTTAATTCACCCTCGTCCTCGAGTAGGTAAATGATAAAAAGAGAATTTTTGATGTGGAGTGCTACTTGGCATAATTTCAATGTAACTCTTCTTAATTGTGGTATGAATATTCAGATCCGAAAGATTCAAGATGTAAGTTCATATTGACATAAAAATAATAATACTTCAAGCATACTAACTAAGCAATTATGTCCTCTCAAAATAACATGGCCAAAGAAAGTTCATCCCTACAAAATCATATAGTTTAGTCATGCTCCATTTTCGTCACACAAGAATGCTCTCATCATGCATAACCCCGATGACAAGCCAAGCAATTGTTTCATACTTTAGTAATCTCAAACCTATAAACTTTCACGCAATATATGAGCGCGAGCCATGGACATAGCACTATGGGTGGAATAGAATATAATGATGGGGGTTATGTGGAGAAGAAAAAAAAGGAGAAGGTCTCACATCAACGAGGTTAATCAACGGGCTATGGAGATGCCCATCAATTGATGATAATGAAAGGAGTAGGGATTGCCATGCAACAGATGCACTAGAGCTATAAATGTATGAAAGCTCAACAAAATAAACTAAGTGGGTGTGCATCCAACTTGCTTGCTCACGAAGACCTAGGGCAATTGAGGAATCCCATCGTTGGAATATACATGCCAAGTTCTATAATGAAAAATTCCCACTAGTATATGAAAGTGACAATATATGGAACTCTCTATATGAAAAACATGGTGCTACTTTGAAGCACAATATATGAGACTCACTATATGAAGAACATGGTGCTACTTTGAAGCACAAGTGTGGAAAAAGAGATAGTAACATTGCCCCTTCTCTCTTTCTCTCTCATTTTTTTGCTTTTTTTGGTGGGCTCTTTGGCCTCTTTTTTTATTTAACCTCACATGGGACAATGTTCTAATTAATGATGATCATCACACTTCTATTTATTTACAACTCGATACTAGAACAAAGTATGACTCTATATGAATGCCTCCGGCGGTGTACCGAGATATGCAATGAACCAAGAGTGACATGTATGAAAGAATTATGAACGGTGGCTTTGCCACAAATACTATGTCAACTACATGATCATGCTAAGCAATATGACAATGATGAATGTGTCATGAAGAAAGGTATGGTGGAAAGTTGCATGGCAATATATCTCGGTATGGCTATGGAAATGCCATAATAGGTAGATATGGTGGCTGTTTTGAGGAAGATATAAGGAGGTTTATGTGTGAAAGAGCGTATCATATCATGGGATTTGGATGCACCGGCGAAGTTTGCACCAACTCTCAATGTGAGAAAGGGCAATGCTGTGACGCCCGGATAATTAAGCTACAGTAATTCCCTGCTAATGATGCCACGTCACCACGGTTACTGTTGTTAACCTCACGTTAGTTCAAAACGGATTCAAAATTCTAATTCAGAATATGGCAAACCACAAAAGTTTTCTAACATTAAAAATAAAATGTTCAAATTAGGACAAATAAATCCTAAGTAATAATGGTGGAGAAACCACACTTGTATAAAATGTGTAGATACTCAAAAATGAATAAAACAACACCAAAAGAAATTAATTAAATGCCTTTTGTATTTTGTAAAATATTAAACTATTTTATTTAGCTGTCCAAATTAATGTGGCAGTGGTATATTTAACATACTACATTTAGGTGTTGTTCTCACATTCTATAAAATTGAAATAACTTAAAACTTTAATAAAACCGAAAAGAAGAAATAAAAGAAAAGACAAAACAGGAAAAGAAAAGGGAAAAGGAAACACCCACTGGACCACCCGGCCCAGCCGTTGGCCTACCAGCCGCCCACCTGACCCAACCATCCGCCTATATCGCCCTTCCTCCCCCGTGACCTAAACACCCACCGAACCCCGCTCCCCCCCACGACACCCACTCCCCCACGTTCCTCCGCTCTCCCCCCCCCCCCCGATCTGGATCGAGGGCGCTTGCCCCCGAAGACCGCGTCGCCGCCACCGCGCTGCCCCCCCCCCCCCGCCGTCGCCGGCGCCATCCTCCTCAAAGCCTCCGTCCCGCGTGGATCCAGTCTGGGCCGTCGACGCCCCGCGCCTCCCGTCGCCTCCCCGACCCCGTCTTCCTCCCTCGGCTCTGCATCCACTCCGACGCCGTCGTCCCCGTCGCCCTCCTCGCGCCCGCTGCCTAGTCCCCTACAACCCCAGTGAGGCCCTCCTCCTTCTCCTCTTCCTCGCGCCCGCACACTGCGTGGCAGCGCCCGTCATCGCCTTGACCGCGCACCCCCACTCCTCCTGGCCGCCCAGTGCGCGCGCTTGGTCGCGCCCGTCGCCGCGCCGTCCCGCTGTTCCCTCGTTCCGTCCGCGCTCACCGCGCCTTTGCTCTCTGCGGCGCACCCCAACTCCCTTGCATTGCCTTGCGCCCGCCGTGGCGCTCGGCCACCGCACTCACTGCCTCGTCTGGACTCTTCCCTCACCGTGACCTCGCCGCCGCCCGCGTCGGGCGGCCCGGCGCCCGGCGTCCTCCCCTCGCCGTGGCATCGACTGGCCGCGCCCAGTCCGGGCGCTCGCGCCTGCGCGCCCCCGTGTCCAGGCGCCCGTAACCCGCGCGCCCGCTAAGCCCCTGGTGGCTCGGATGAGCCACTGACTAGGGGGCCCCACACCCCTAAAACGAAATTTAAAAAAAAACTGAAAATGAAAAGGTTTTTAATAAAATTATTAATTAGTTAATTAATTAATTAGTAAATTAATTAAGTTAACTAATCATGCTTAAATAATCTAATTAATTAGTTAATTTAATTAAAACAGAAATTAATTAGCTAAACCCTATTTAAACTAAGCGATTGTATGACATGCGGGACCCACATCGTAGTTTGACCCAAATAACTGCAGTTGATCGCCGATGTCAGCATGATGTCATGCTGACATCATCTTTCACTATTCTGGATAATGTTGAAATAAATAATTAAATTCCAGAAATTAAAAAAATCTTTATAAAATCATATTAAATAAAACGTAGCTCGGATCGAAAAACTTTATACATGAAAATTGCTCAGAACGACGAGACGATTCCGGATACGCAGTCTGTTCGTCCACCACACACCCCTAACCTATCGAACTCGCAACTTTCCCCCTCCGGCTCCTCTGTCCGAAAACACGAAACCCCGGGGATACTTTCCTGGATGTTTCCCCCCTTAACCGGTACCACCTCCCACCGCGTTAGGGCACACCTAGCACCGTGCATTGTCATGTTTTCCATCGTCATGCTTATGTTTGCATTATATTTATTGTTTCTTCCCCCTCTTCTCTCGTTAGACACCGAGACCGACACTGCTGCTGCCCAGTTCGACTACGGAGTTGACGACCCCTCTCTCTTGCCAGAGCAACCAGGCAAGCCCCCCCCCCCTTGATCACCAGATATCGCCTACTCTTCTCTATACTGCTTGCATTAGAGTAGTGTAGCATGCTTTCTGTTATACCTATCCTGATGCATAGCCTGTCCTTGTTACTCACATTGTTACCTTACCCGCAATCCTATATGCTTAGTATAGGATGCTAGTACTTTCATCTGTGGCCCTACATTCTTGTCCGTCTGTAGTGCTATACTATCGGGCTGTGATCACTCGGGAGGTGATCACGGGTATATACTGCTCTTATACATGATACATCTGGTGACTAGAGTCGGGTCGGCTTGTGGAGCACCCGCGAGTGATTCACGGATTGGGGGCTGAAAGGACCTTTGTCCCGACGGCCCTCTGGATGGATCTTTGTGGCGAGCGACAGGGCAGGTTGAGACCGCCTAGGAGAAAGGTGGGCCTGGCCCTGTTCGGCGTTCATGATACTTAACACGCTTAACGAGATCTTGGTATTTGATCTGAGTTGGCTACGAGCCTATACGCACTAACCATCTACGTGGGAGTAGTTATGGGTATCCCGGCGTCGTGGTATCAGCCGAAGCACTTCAGACGTCAGCGACGGAGCGGCGCGCGCCGGATTGGACTGGAACGCCTGCTAGGCTAGGTCTGCTTTCGGCCGCCCACGCAACGTGCAGGTGTGCTCAGGGCGATGGGCCCAGACCCTAACGGCGCTTAGGTTTAGACGGCGTCTTTGGCCTCTCTGTTGTGCCTAGGTGGGGTTGCGACGTGTTGATCTTCCGCGTCCGGGCATTACCCGGGAAAGTGTGTCCGGTCAAATGGGATCAAGCGTGTTGGGTAAGTTGGTGCACCCCTGCAGGGAAGTTAATCTATTCGAATAGCCGTGATCTTGATAATGGCGACTTGGAGTTGTACCTTGACCTTATGACAACTAGAACCGGATACTTAATAGAACACCCCTTCCAAGTGCCGGATACAACCGGTGGTCGCTCTCTCTCGTGGATACGAGGAGGGATCGCCGGTAGGATTATTGCTATGTGATGTTACTTGGAGGACTTCAACCTACCCTCTTCTACAGCCATGAAGACGAAGGTGACCAGTAAGCATAGTCTTTGATAAGACTAGCTATCCCCTCTTGTTCGGCATTCTGCGATTCGGTCCTTGATATGGCCCTTTACACATATATCCATGCATATGTAGTGTAGCTCCTTGCTTGCAGTACTTTGGATGAGTACTCACGGTTGCATTGTTTCCCCCTTTCCCCTACCTCTACTCGATTGCTGCAACTGCACGATGGAGCCCAGAGCCGACGCCACCGTCGATGACGACTACTACACCGAGGCGCCTACTACTACGTGCAGCCCACGGCGACCGAGGAGTAGTTAGGAGGATCCCTGCAGGAGGCCTGCGCCTCTTTCGATCTGTATCCCAGTTTGTCTTTGGCCTTCTTAAAGGCAAACTTGTTTAACTTATGTCCGTACTCGAGATATTGTTGGTTCAATGACTCGTCTATGATCGAGCACTTGTATTCGAGCCCTCGAGGCCCCGGCTTGTATTATGATGCTTGTATGACTTATTTTATTTGTAGAGTTGTGTTGTGATATCTTCCCGTGAGTCCCTGATCTTGATCGTACACATTTGCGTGCATGATTAGTGTACGATTGAATCGGGGGCGTCACAAGTTGGTATCAGAGCCGACTGCCTGTAGGAATCCCCCTTCCAACTCCTTGGCCAAAGTCGAGTCTAGACTTTACTAAACTTTTACTAACATGGCTGTGTGCCTTACGGGCCCACGTCGCCATTGGGTGGTACTAGGATCTTTTACTCCTTGATCTTTACTCTGGGACTCTGAACTCTCTTCTATTCGGGTTAAACGATTTTTACTAAAATCTAACTTTAGGATCTCGTTTCTACTTCCTCCCGGAGAACCCCTCACTACAGATGATTGCTCCGTGAACCAGAAGAATTTGAAGATACTCTCCGATATTCTCTCGAGACCTTGTGCCTGTTGCTTTTGTAATTCCCTACCACCGAAACATCCCTATGGATAAATACTTACGCCTGTCGTTCTTACTTTTATTCCTAGTTAATCTTGTTATTACAAGATACCCCGAAGTTTTCTCTATTGTTCCGAAAATACTTTGTGCCTACTGCCTAGCAGTTCTTTGCCACATGAATACCCCTTCAAATAAATCCTCGCACTTGTCGAGTATCCGCTCATCCCAGCTTGTTCATGTGTTTCACAAAAGTCTTCAAAATAATATTCGATCTTCCGAGAATCCTTTGGCTCTTGAAATTCTTGCTTGCTTGCATTATGGTTAATCCCATAAGTCCCGTAGTCATATCGACACTCCTTGTCATTATCATTTTGAGTCTGTTGACTCAATATGTTTGCGAATACACGCAATCATCATTGACCCTTATAAATTACTTTTTCGGCTGAGCTGCCATTCTTTTAATTGGAATTGGTTCTCGGCCAATCCCATTGTCTTTGATTGTACCCTAAGGCTATTCAACTTATCCACCCCTAATCAGAGCATTGCTTCTGGTCCCTTGATTTGGAAATTATAATCCCTTTGCATTGGACAATTGAGTTAGTCAGTTGTTTCTATAATCTGCTTCCCCTAGTTGAGTATCGATACTCATATCAGATCCTTTGTGGACCATCAAGTCCTTTGTTGGATTGTTACCCGATTGTCCTTCATTATTAATCACTTTGTGAGTTCTTTCTCCGATACATATTGCCTTTGGTAAAGTGTATCCTCTCGCTTTCTCAGCCCTGCTCGACTTTCGAATGGTGGTATTTCTATTGAAGCTTGTGGTATATATTGCCACGATACCTCGATGGGTTGAACCTATGCCTTCCTTAATATGTGTGAACTCGGCGGTTTTCATGAGTCATACACTTCTGGTATTTTGCCAGATAAAATTTCAACACTACAACTTCCTCGAAGGTGAGAAGTGAATGAAGGGTTATGCATTGGAGAAGTGGGAGTCGACCTTGAACTTTGTGTTCATGCCCATGGACACGATGTAGATCTTATCATTAAAGCTTCTCTTAAATTAATTATTCCTTTGGTATAAGTTCATCTTATATCTGGGATCGGCCTTTTGCAATCATGGTTCCGACCATGTTCTCTTTTAAATACCATTTCTCGTGCAAGTTTAAGCACTTGTCTTCGGTTGAGCAATACCAGTCCAACTTCTACTTTGATCTGTCTTCGAGTATTACCCCCCTGGTATCTCGAGATTATCATGGAACTGCATAACTTCTTATGAGTTCTTCATCAAGTGCTACCTTCCCACTGATTCAAATTTTCACGGGCTCTGAGTTATTAAACACTCAAGGACACCGATAACTGAACCGAGTACGCACTACGGTTCAACAACTCTTAGTAATCTTCTGTAAATGCGAGTTTGCATCCGATCATGTCATTCCTAGCCTGTTTGGCTATATCATTGTCGTGATGATTTTAAGCATGCTACCCGGTCCTTCTTCTCGGAGCACAAATTTCGACGGTGAGCTAATCGTACAATCGATCTTCCTCGTCATACCGTTTGACCTTGTACAACAAGCTTCATTTCGAGTTTGTGTCGTACCCATGGTTCCAATGACCCTTTGCTTCACCATTGCTTTTCTTGATGCCGTCGCTGTTCGATTGCTTCTTCGTGAAATCTCGACAATTGTGTCTTGATCAGCATCAACAGTTTGAGCTCTTCCGGGATATCAATTGAATTCATGAAGAGAAATACCATCCTTGCCCTCGATGATTTATATTATCATCGACCACTTTATTGCCTCCCGTTCAACACAAACTTGTTCGTGTTTTGTGTAAACCTTGAGATCCCTGCTATCCAGCATTTGTTCTTCTTTACCTTGGAGTATTACCATATTTTAATATCAAGGATGTTGTGAGGACTGCTCCACCTCTTAAGAAATTCTTGGTATTGAGATGCTTCTCACCATCACCATTCTTTCTTGGTCCCCGTGTTGCTTCCAACCGTGTACCAACAAGTGAACGCAGTGCTGTTTGAATTCTGCCCTTCTAGCAAGCCTCTCGCTTTGAAGTTAATGGTCGAAAGCTCATTCTTAGGCTATCGATTATTGAATCACCATTCGACATTGGTCGTGCAACCCAACCCATCGGTAGCACCTTTCAAGCAATGTTTACTTGTGTATGTTTTCCTCGAGCATACTTCCTTATATCATTTGATCTGACAAATTTTATCTCCTTGTTCACTTAAATGTGGAAGTCTATCTTTTGGGAATCTCGGTGAATTGCCGTTGAGTTCACCAGACACCTCCTTGTCCTCTCCTTGGGCTAATGATGGACTCTTGTTAACGGAAATCACTTCATAGTTCATTTCCCCGAGAATCTTACAATGTCATCTCGTCAATTTGCATTGCACCTTTTCTTCTCAGATATCCTAAGTTTGAGGTATCCTGACACCAATCGGATCTGAATCTCGGTCAGCTATGATGGTTGGGACAACTTTCCAAGAGTTATGATGTTGATCCTTTGATGACCCGGTAGCATGATGTCATGCCTAGCACCCCCATTTGGAGGACCTATCATTATAGATTCCTTTTCAGCAGGGTTATCCACTCATCCATGAGGGAATTGTACTACTGGTTCTACAAGTTATTCCTGATGGATCCTTCGTGATTCCAAAGTCTGATCTTCACCTGAAGACCATGTCAATGCTATCTCGAAGCATGTCTGTGATACTCCGATTTTCAACAGGAACATTTGAAGCACGATGCTAAATTTTATTTATCACTTATCCTAACACTGTTGTATGGATAATATCATGAGATTCCTTCCCCCTTACCTAAATGGTTTTCTACTTAATATCCTGTCATGGATATCTTGCTCTGCTTGTCTTTGGGAAGGATATACCCTTGAAATATGTGTTTAAACATATTTTCCTTTCCATTGTTACATTTAATCGATAATCACTTTTCCTTTCCATTGGTTTGTTTAAACCTCCTTGTGATCCAAATTATATAAGCGATAATATTTCCTGCTTATGTAAACACCTCGTTGTACCACTCTGTCGGTAAGACCACATCGTTGTTGATGACATTCCGGTAGCCACCGATGGACGAGAACCTTGCCTATTGGTCCGCCTCGATCGACGAGCAGGAAAATGGTTCACTTCGTTCCCCGTCCTTGGTACCGACATTGTTGCCGACATAGCAGACAAGCTATCCACTGACATGCCTCCCCGCCGCGGCTGTGCAAGATGTCACCACCCTTCCTACTTTCAACCCACATGGTGGGCCCATAACCCACAGTTCCACAGGATCAAAACCTGACTCTCCTGTACACCCTTGTTCCTAAAGCTGATCCTCACGCTTAGCTTCGTATGAAAGATCGCGAGCCACCTTCCTAGTGATCTATTCTGGTATCGACGCAATGCTTATTCCCGTGCTCTGAACCCCTTTCACGCCTTGTAACAGGCATCGAACGATTGCCTACCCGCTTGGAACTTCTCGTGGTACTTTCTTACTTTGCTCTCGATAATTCGTTAAGCTTCAATTCGAGAGTTAATTCCCGCCACCTTCCCCGATCTTATCGACCCGGATAGTTGACCTTGCAGGGTCCGTTCTCCTGTATGCCCACCCTTTATTCTTTCGTAAGAAATGCGATGGAGTTAGGAAGAAAGGACGCCGACTTCATCTTGATGACCTAAAGCAGCGACATGAAGACATCAATGTATTGGACCGGCCTCTTCGAGAAGAGCAAGCCAGGATGAGAAGACCCGCTAGATTCGTTACCAAACTTTTCCCCCTTACACCTCTCTTAAATCTCGGGACGAGATTTCTTGTAGTGGAGGAGAATTGTGACGCCTTGGGATAATTCAGCTACGTAATTCCTCGCTAATGATGCCACGTCACCACAGTTCTTGTTGTTAACCTCACGTTAGTTCAAAACGGATTCAAAATTCTAATTCAGAATATGGCAAACCACAAAAGTTGTCTAACATTAAAAATAAAATGTTCAAATTAGGACAAATAAATCCTAAGTAATAATGGTGGAGAAACCACACTTGTATAAAATGTGTAGATACTCAAAATGAATAAAACAACACCAAAAGAAATTAATTAAATGCCTTTTGTATTTTGTAAAATATTAAACTATTTTATTTAGCTGTCCAAATTAATGTGGCAGTGGTATATTTAACATATTACATTTAGGTGTACCCCCTCTTCCCTCGTTCATTCGCGCTCACATCGCTTCCTCCTTTGTGAGCGGCGCACCCCAGCTCCCTTGCATTGCCGCCCGTGGCAGCTCAACCACCGCCTCCCTGCCTCGCCGGGACTCTTCCCTCACCGTGACCTCGCCCGCTGCCACGTCGGCGCCCGGCCAGCGCCAGCGTCTCCTCGCCGTGGCATCGATGGCCGCGCCCGATCAAGGCGCTCGCGCTGCAAGGCCCGTGTCCAGCGCCGTAACCCGCCCGCTAAGCCCACGGTGGCTCGGATGAGCCAGCGACTAAGGCCCCCACACCCCTAAAACGAAATTTAAAAAAAACTGAAAATGAAAAGGTTTTTAATAAAATTATTAATTAGTTAATTAATTAATTAGTAAATTAATTAAGTTAACTAATCATGCTTAAATAATCTAATTAATTAGTTAATTTAATTAAAACAGAAATTAATTAGCTAAACCCTATTTAAACTAAATTATATGACATGCGGGACCCACACGTGGTTTGACCCGATCAATCGCACATTGATCGCTGATGTCGACATGATGTCATGTCGACGTTATCTTTCACTATTCGGATAATGTTGAAATAAATAATTAAATTCCGAAATTAATAAAATCTTTATAAAATCATATTAAATAAACCGTAGCTCGGATCGAAAAACTTTATACATGAAAATTGCTCAGAACGACGAGACGAATCCGGATACGCAGTCCGTTCGTCCGCCACACACCCCTAACCTATCGAACTCGCAACTTTCCCCCTCCGGCTCCTCTGCCCGAAAACACGAAACCCCGGGGATATTTTCCCGGATGTTTCCCCCCTTAACCGGTACCACCTCCCACCGCGTTAGGGCACACCTAGCACCGCGCATTGTCATGTTTTCCATCGTCATGCTTATGTTTGCATTATATTTATTGTTTCTTCCCCCTCTTCTCTCGTTAGACACCGAGACCGACACTGCTGCTGCCCAGTTCGACTACGAAGTTGTGACCCTCTCTCTTGCCGGAGCAACCGTGCAAGCCCCCCTTGATCACCAGATATCACCTACTCTTCTCTATACTGCTTGCATTAGAGTAGTGTAGCATGCTTTCTGTTATACCTATCCTGATGCATAGCCTGTCCTTGTTACTACTGTTGTTACCTTACCTGCAATCCTATATGCTTAGTATAGGATGCTAGTACTTCCATCTGTGGCCCTACATTCTTGTTCGTCTGCCGTGCTATACTATCGGGTCGTGATCACTCGGGAGGTGATCACGGGTATATACTTATACTTATACATGATACATGTGGTGACTAAAGTCGGGTCGGCTTGTGGAGCACCATGAGTGATTCACGGATTGGGGGCTGAAAGGACCTTTGTCCCGACGGCCCTCTGGATGGATCTTTGTGGCGGAGCAGGCAGGTTGAGACCGCCTAGGAGACAGGTGGGCCTGGCCCTGTTCGGCGTTCGCGGATGCTTAACATGCTTAACGAGATCTTGGTATTTGATCTGAGTTGGCTACAAGCCTATACGCACTAACCATCTACGTGGGAGTAGTTATGGGTATCCCGGCGTCGTGGTATCAGCCGAAGCACTTCCGACGTCAGCGACGGAGTGGCGCGCGCCGGATTGGACTGGAACGCCTGCTAGGCTAGGTCTGCTTCCGGCCGCCACGCATAGCGTGCGAATGTGCTCGAGGCGATGGGCGGACCCTGCGGCGCTTAGGTTTTGAACCGGCGTCTTTGGCCTCTCTGTTGTGCCTAGGTGGGGTTGCGACGTGTTGATCTTCCGTGGCCGGGCATTACCCAGGAAAGTGTGTCCGGTCAAATGGGATCAAGCGTGTTGGGTAAGTTGGTGCACCCCTGCAGGGAAGTTAATCTATTCGAATAGCCGTGATGTTCGGTAACAGGACGACTTGGAGTTGTACCTTGACCTTATGACAACTAGAACCGGATACTTAATAAAACACCCCCTTCCAAGTGCCAGATACAACCGGTGGTCGCTCTCTCTCAGGGATACGAGGAGGGGATTGCCGGGTAGGATTATTGCTATGTGATGTTACTTGGAGGACTTCAACCTACCCTCTTCTACATGTCATGAGGCGAAGGTGAGCGAAGCGTAGTCTTTGATAAGACTAGCTATCCCCTCTTGTTACGGCATTACTGCGATTCGGTCCACCGATATGGCCCTTTACACATATATCCATGCATATGTAGTGTAGCTCCTTGATTGCGAGTACTTTGGATGAGTACTCACGGTTGCGTTGTTTCCCCCTTCTCCCCTACCTCTACTCGATTGCAACTGAGACGATGGAGCCCAGAGCCGACGCCACCGTCGATGATGACTACTACACCGAGGCGCCTACTACTACGTGCAGCCCGACGACGACCGGGGAGTAGTTAAGAGGATCCCAGGCGGGAGGCCTGCGCCTCTTCGATCTGTATCCCGGTTTGTCTTTGGCCTTCTTAAGGCAAACTTGTTTAACTTATGTACGTACTCGGATATTGTTGCTTCCACCGACTCGTCTATGATCGAGCACTTGTATTCGAGCCCTCGAGGCCCCTGGCTTGTATTATGATGCTTGTATGACTTATTTTATTTGTAGAGTTGTGTTGTGATATCTTCCGTGAGTCCACGATCTTGATCGTACACATTTGCGTGCATGATTAGTGTACGATTGAATCGAGGCGTCACAAATGCACTGCATCAAGAGGCTAGCAATGATGGAAGGGTAAGAGTGCGTATAATCCATGGACTCAACATTAGTCATAAAGAACTCACATACTTATTGCAAAATCTACAAGCCATCAAAACCAAAGCACTACGCGCATGCTCCTAGGGGGATAGATTGGTAGGAAAAGACCATCGCTCGTCCCTAACCGCCACTCATAAGGAGGACAATCAAATAACACCTCATGTTTCAAATTTGTTACATAACGTTTACCATACGTGCATGCTACGGGACTTGCAAACTTCAACACAAGCATTTCTCAAATTCACAATTACTCAACTAGCATGACTTTGATATTATCACCTCCATATCTCAAAACAATTATCAAGCATCAAACTTTTCTTAGTATTCAACGCACTCAAAAGAAAGTTTTACAAATCTTGAATACCAATCATATTATTATTAAGAAAATTACCATGCTATTTAAGACTCAAAATAATCTAAGTGAAGCATGAGAGATCAATAGTTTCTTTAGAACAAATCCACCACCGTTCTCTAAAAGATATAAGTGAAGTACTAGAGCAAAACTATCAAGCTCAAAAGATATAAGTGAAGCACATAAAGCAAAACTATCAAGCTCAAAAGATATAAGTGAAGCACATAGAGTACTCTAACAAATTCCAATTAATGTGTGGCTCTCTCAAAAGGTGTGTACAGCAAGGATGATTGTGGTAAACTAACAAGCAAAGACACAAATAATACAAGACGCTCCAAGCAAAACACATATCATGTGGTGAATAAAAATATAGCTTCAAGTAAAGTTACCGATGGAAGTGGACGAAAGAGGGGATGCCTTCCGGGGCATCCCCAAGCTTCAATTTTGGTGTCCTTGGATTATCTTGGGGGTGCCATGGGCATCCCCAAGCTTAGGCTCTTGCCACTCCTTTTTCCATAATCCATCAAAAATATTCACCCAAAACTTGAAAACTTCACAACACAAAACTCAACAAAAATCTCGTGAGATCCGTTAGCGAAAGAAAACAAAAGACCACTTCAAGTTACTGTAATGAACTCATTATTTATTTATATTGGTGTTAAACCTACTGTATTCCAACTTCTCTATGGATCATAAACTATTTTACTAGCCATAGATTCATCAAAAAAAGCAAACAACACACGAAAAACAGAATATGTAAAAAACAGAACAGTCTGAAGTAATCTGTAACTAACGCAAACTTCTGGAACTCCAAAAATTGAGACAAAATTGGAAGACCTAGGCAGTTTGTTTATTGATCAGCAGCAATTGGAATCACTGTTTTATCACGTTCTGGTGATTTTTAACAATTGTTTTCGTGAACCGAAAGTTTCTGGAAATTACAGCAAGATCAAATAACTATTATCCAAGAAGATCCTATAGGTTTAACTTGGCACAAACACAAATTAAAACATAAAACCACATCTAAACAGAAGGTAGATGCATTATTTATTTCTAAACAGAAACAAAAACAAAAAAAAACTAAAAATAAAATTGGGTTGCCTCCCAACAAGCGCTATCGTTTAACGCCCCTAGCTAGGCATAAAAGCAAGGATAGATCTAGGTATTGCCATCTTTGGTAGGAAATTCTTCAATGAGACATCTACCTTCCTTAGAAATTTCTTTATTTCTAGTAATTATCAAGCTTTTAGGCAAAAGATCAAAAAATTCATTCGTGGCAAATGGTTCCTTAATGATGGCAAAAAGATTGGGATGAATACTTATAGATTTAAGATCCGCGGTTTCCTTACTAGGGGATTCACCCTTATTCTTAGGAACATACATGAGCTTGGCAACTTTAGTAGGAGGACTTGGAGTATTTTTTATGGAAGAAAAAGCGGTTCCCAAGTTGGTAATAATACCCTCAAGTTTATCAATTCTAGAGGAATCTTGATTTATTTTCTCATTAACTATGGGTTCCTTCTCCTTAATATTTTTCAAAGTTACTCCTACCTTAGATCCATATTGGGTAATTTGATTGTGGATCTTTTTATCTAGATTTTCAATTAACTCGACGGTAGTAAATTTATTTTCAATAATTTCAAGTCTTTGCATTACATGCTCGAAAGTTAACATAGTCCCATTAACCAAAAGAGGTGGTGAGCCAAATAAATCTATCATAGCATTATAAGAATCAAAAGTATGGCTACCCAAGAAATTCCCTCCGGTAATGCTATCGAGGATACATCTGTACCAAGGATTAGCACCTACATAAAAATTGCGAAGAAGAACTGAAGTAGATTGCTTCTTGGTAGATCTATTTTGAGCATTGCAAATTCTATACCAAGCGTCTTTTAGATTTTCTCCCTCCCTTTGCTTAAAATTTAGAACTTCATTCTCGGGAGACAACGGAGAAGATATAAGACTAGCGATAAAGACAAGCAAAAGGCAAACAAAAAAGAGAGGAGGAGATTGGGAAAGAGAGGGCGAATAAAACGGCAAGGGTGAAGTGGGGGAGAGGAAAACGAGAGGCAAATGGAAAATAATGTAATGCGAGAGATAAGGGATTGTGATGGGTACTCGGTATGTTGACTTTTGCCTAGACTACCCGGCAACGGCGCCAGAAATCCTTCTTGCTATGTCTTGAGCTTGCGTTGGTTTTCCCCAAAGAGGAGAGGATGATGCATCAGAGTAGCGTAAGTATTTCCCTCAGTTTTTGAGAACCAAGGTATCAATCCAGTAGGAGGCCACACGCAAGTCCCTCGTACCTCACGTTAAAACAAATAGCTCCTCGTAACCAACGCGAATAGGGGTTGTCAATCCCTTCACGGTCACTTACGAGTGAGATCTGATAGAGATGATAGATTATATTTTTGGTATTTTTTGGTATAAAGATGAAAAGTAAAATAAAAAGGCAAAGTAAAGAGCAAAGCAATAATAAAGTGTAGGAAGATTAATATGATGAAAATAGACCGGGGCATAGATTTCACTAGTGGCTTCTCTCAAGAGCATAGGTATTTTTGTGGGTGAACGAATTACTGTTGAGCAATTGATGTAATTGAGCATAGTTATGAGAATATCTAGGTATGATCATGTATATAGGCATCACGTCCGAGACAAGTAGACCGACTCCTGCTGCATCTACTACTATTACTCCACTCATCGACCGCTATCCAAAGATGCATCTAGAGTATTAAGTTAATGAAAACAGAGTAACACCTTAAGCAAGATGACATGATGTAGAGGAATAAATTCATGCAATATGATAAATACCCCATCTTGTTATCCTCGATGGCAACAATACAATACGTGCCTTGCTGCCCCTACTGTCACTGGGAAAGGACACCACAAGATTGAACCCAAAGCTAAGCACTTCTCCCATTGCAAGAACTACCAATCTAGTTGGCCAAACCAAACGGATAATTCGAAGAGACTTGCAAAGATAACTCAATCATACATAAAAGAATTCAGGAAAGATTCAAATATTGCTCATAAATAATCTTGATCATAAACCCACAATTCATCGGTCTCAACAAACACACCATAAAAAGAAGATTACATCGAATAGATCTCCACGAGAGAGGGGGAGAACATTGTATTGAGATCCAAAAAGCGAGAAGAAGCCATCTAGCTACTAACTATGGACCCGATGGTCTGAGGTAAACTACTCACACTTCATCGGAGAGGCTATGATGTTGATGTAGAAGCCCTCCATGGTGGAATCCCCTTCCGGCGGAGCTCCAGAACAGGCCCCAAGATGGGATCTCATGGATAAAGAAAGTTGCGGCGATGGAATTAGGTTTTTGGCTTCGTATCTGATATGTTGGGGGTACGTAGGTATATATAGGAGGAAGAAGTACATTGGTCGAGCCTCGAGGGGCCCACGAGGCAGGGGCGCGCCCTAGGGGGGGCGCCATCCACCATCGTGACCGCCTCGGAGCTTTCTTGACGGAGGGTCCAAGTCTCCTGGGTCTTATCCGATGAGAAAATCACGTTCCCGAAGATTTCATTCCGTTTGGACTCCGTTTGATATTTTGTTTCTTCGAAAGATTGAAATAGGCAAAAAAAAACAGCAATTCTGGGCTAGGCCTCTGGTTAATAGGTTAGTCCCAAAAGTAATATAAAAGTGGAAAATAAAGCCCAATATAGTCCAAAACAATAGATAATATAGCATGGAGCAATAAAAAATTATAGATACGTTGGAGACGTATCAAACCCATATCACTTTTCAATGATACCAAGGACCCCTTTCGAGGCCCCTTATGTATACTCGATCATTGATCCTCTCAAAGGATCATACACCAAGGCGAAAAACGGCCCAAACGCGCGGCAGAGTGTCCAAAGGATCTTCAAGATCATCTTTTCATTTTTAGGGCCTATATACAGCTTTCCCTTCTTCTCAGCATGTAAAATAGCCTTGATGCTTATGGCATCTTCTGTAAAAATACGTTTTGACGTACCAATCAGACTATAATGGAAATAGTTTCGCCCAACCTTGTTTGGTATTGGCTTATTTCTTAATCTGTCTTCCCCCTTTATGTCAGATTGGCATATACACCTTGGCACTATTTAAATCACCATGGGCTCTATTCAGCCATATATATTTTCAAAAACAGAAAGTCTGAACACTCTCAGGGTAGACTTCGGCGTCCCGAATACTGCATTATATGCATCGGCTCCAAATCATGTCTTTGGTAAATAGTTGGGTTGCCCGGCTCCTGTGTTTGCTACCTTACGTCCTGCTTGTTCAGCTAAGGTAGTAAAGGGAGAACTACTGCGATTGTGTTTCTGGTTCGCCCGGTCAAGCACCTCAGTAGAGAAAGCCGAAAACTGACTGTAATGATGCGGCGAGAGCTGGTCAACAATTCGGCGACTTACTAAATCTCTAGCGATTTCTTCCGTATTACACGAAGGACTGGCTCTTTCCGGACACGTGTTAAGGCATCCAAAGTTTGGATAGCCGTGTACGCACCAGGGGCTATTTTATAGTCCCATTGTCAAACTCCTGTGGCTAAGTGAGAATGATAAACCCGCATAGTTTGATTGCCTGGTTCGCCGCGCTGCCACCTCCTTTATGGACCAAGACGTTGGGTCAAGTGTGGTCATGTGCTATTCCGAACACCCCCGTAGTATCTATGTGGGGAAATTTGAAGCCCGACGGTGGTAAACTCTCAAGAATAAAATCTGACGCCGCAGAGGAAAAATACTTTAAGATAAAAGGCACAAATATATTACAAAAGCCTTGGTTTATAATACAACGTTCGGGCAGTTCGGATACATTCATTCGAACATGATATCCTTCGAGCATTGACCCTCTATCAAACAAGCACCCTCTAGGATGTCTTCGAAATAGCGCTCCGGCTTGCGGTGGTCCTTGCCTCCTGGCGGGCCCTCGACTGCCACGACGGCGGCCTTCATTTTCTCCCAATGCATCTTGACACGGGCAAAGGCCATCCACGCACCTTCTACACATGATGACCGCTTGACCGCGTCAATTCGGGGCAACGCGTCGACGAGTCGCTGCACCAGGCCGAAATAGCTGCTTGGAATGGGTTCGGTTGGCCATAGCCGGACTATGACATCCCTCATGGCCAATCTGGACATCCTATGCAGCTTGGCCCACTGCGCCATCCGGTCATTCAACAGCGTTGGGCGCTCCTGCGCCGCGAAGTGTGACCAGAATAGCTTCTCTGTCGTGTGCCCCTCCTGGGCTTGGAAGAACTGTGCGGCGTCGGAAACACTCTTCGGAAGATCCGCAAAGGTGTCTGGAGTACTCCACAGGCGAGTGAGCAAGGCATATTTCTGATTGCCGAATTTACTCTGTAAGAGAAAGGGCTTACCAGCCGCTATCTGTTCTGCCTGCTTGATCTCCTCACGCGCTGCTCGGGATTCGCCCCGCGCCTCCTTGGCCTCCTGAAGGTCCTTGGCAAGGTCGGCCGCCTGGGCTTTATTCTTCTCCTCTAGGGACTCGCACTTGCTGGTGGCGTCCTTGAGTGATTGCTCCACTTCGGTCACCCGCTCCTCGTATTGGCGACGGATGACCTGTTCGAACTTCAAGTCCTCGACCGCTTTATCAGTGCCCGCCTTGTTCACCCTTGCCTTCTCCTTGGCCTGGGCAAGTTCACCCCTGAGGGTCTCGACCGCAGCAGCACTGCCTGCAATCATACACATAGCAACGCATGAGCTTCGACTTAGAGTCTGCATATTAATATAGGCATGAACGAGATATTCTGAAGCATACCTTGCGCCTCATCAAACCTCTTGTTGATGCGGACAAGATCCTCATCTGCCAGCCCCAACTTTCGTTTGAGCTCGGATACCTCGGTGGCCTGGGCGGTTGCCGCTACCGGTGAAGCTTGTTTCTCAAAATAGACAAGTACGTTATCTCCTGCGAATATTATCAATCCTCTGTCCGGCCTTTTTCCAAAATCCGAAAAGAGTCTCGGGGGCTACTATCTATATACATGCATATTTTCATATGAAAAGCAGCCAAGAATATTACATCACCTACCATGAAGCCTGTTAGCAGGCTAGTGAAGGCTTCATTCAGCCCGCTCTTGGCGGACTGAACCTTCTCAACCACCACACCCATCAGGGTGCGGTGCTCCTCCATGATGGAAGCACGTTGCAGTGCCTCCATCAGTGTGTTCGGCGCCTCCGTATTAGTGGAGGTCGCCGCTGGAGTTGGCGCTCCCCCTCCCTTGAAGGGGGTTGCTTATTCGGTTCCGTAGCCACTTGGGTGTCCGGAACGGTGTTCGGCTGGGGGCCCAACTGGTCAAGGCCCCCACCGTCAATCTCCATGGGGATTGCACCCCCCATGTTTTCGGCAGCTGAGGCGTTACCCTCTGGCGCCATCTTGGCAGCCTCCTGCACCTCTCCGTAGCCCGGAGAGGCCCTTCGGGACAACACTTCAGTGTCGTCCAGGGCGGTTGGCTGGGAGGCTCGTGGAGGCATCTCGCTCTCCATCATCCCCGGCTCCAAAGAATTTCCCTCCGATAATGATTGTTGGGGGATATCACCGGCCGGACTACACCATATAATGTGTTAGATTACAATCATAAAGGCCGGACGTATACATAGTATCTTTGAATACTTACGATTCTGCCAGGGGCTTCAGCCTGTGGTGCCACTCGGGGATGGCTTCGGCATCCGAATCCGAGCCGTCCGGGAGGGATATTTTCCCCCTCTTGGGTGCCTCCGCCTCTGGGCTACAGAGGCCGCCCTCTTCTTCCTCCTCCCCTTAGGGGGAGAATTGCTTTCTGCCTCCTCCTCCTCTTCGTCTTCATCTCCCTCGTGGGAGGAGTGAGCTTCGGTCTCTTCGGACATGGCGTCTGAAGTACCTTTATGGTGGAGGCTGCTTTCGGCCTCCTTGCTCTTTTTCTTCTTGTCCTTCTTCACCGGCGCCTAGTATGGCGCCGGGACCAGCATCCTCATTAGAAGAGGATCAGCTGGGTTTTCGGGCAGTGGAGCTGGACATCTAATCCGCTCCGGCTTCTTTGTCCAGCCCTGTTTAGGGGATGGAATCCCCAAATACACCCCTTTGTTTGATGAACTAAGCTATGTTCGGAAATCGAACAATTACCGGGGTGGCCGGATGATTGCTGTCAAGGCCGACGTCCTCAGATGTCTTCGGCCACCACTTCTAAGCCTTGAAGAGCAGCTTCCAGATCTCTTTGTGCGTCGTGCCAAACAATCCCTGCAGGGTCAATGGCCCTTCCGGATTGAACTCCCACATATGGAGAGGCCGTCGCTGGCAGGGAAGGGTTTGGCGGACGAGCGTCACCTGGATCACGTCAGTGAGGCTGGTGCCCTGTTCTATGATATTTTTTATGCGCTTTTGCAGCATCAACACCTCGTCGGATGATCCCCAATCCAGAACCTTGTTGGTCCATGATGCAAGACATAGCGGGGGTCCGGATCTGAATGCAGGAGCGGCCACCCACTTTGGTGCCGCGGGGTTCGGTGATGTAAAACCACTCCTATTGCCATATTTTGATGGTCTCCACAAAGGCCCCTTTGGGCCAGGTAACGTTGGGGAACTTGCTCACCATGGCACCACCACAATCCACGTGCTGCCGGCCGACCACCTTCGGCTTCACATTGAAGGCCTTAAGCCACAGGCCGAAGTGTGGGGCGATGCGGAGGAATGCCTCACACACAACGATGAACACCGAGATGTGGAGGAAGGAGTTCGGGGCTAGATCATGAAAATCCAGCCCGTAATAGAACATGGGACCGCAGACAAAGGGGTGAAGGGAAAACCTAGTCCGCGAAGGAAGTGGGGGATGAATACCACCCTTTCGCTAGGCTCCAGAGTGGGGATGATCTCCTCCGGGGCAGGAAGCCTGTGCGTGTTCTCCGCAGTCAAGTACCTCGCCTCCCGGGGCTCCTCGACGTCCTCGTCCGTCACGGAGGAGGCCATCCACTTGCCTTGAGAACCGGATCTGTGAAGGAAATATGCCCTAGAGGCAATAATAAATTTGTTATTTATATTTCCCTATATCTTGATAAATGTTTATTGTTCATGCTAGAATTGTATTAACAGGAAACTTAGTACATGTCTAAATACATAGACAAACAGAGTGTCACTAGTATGCCTTGACTTGACTAGCTCGTCAATCAAAGATGGTTAAGTTTCCTAACCATAGACATGAGTTGTCAATTTATGAACGGGATCACATCATTAGATAATGATGTGATTGACAAGACCCGTCCGTTAGCTTAGCACGATGATTGTTTAGTTTGTTGCTATTGCTTTCTTCATGACTTATAAACGTTCCTATGACTATGAGATTATGCAACTCCCGAATACTGCAGGAACACTTAGTATGCTATCAAACGTCACAACATAACTGGGTGATTATAAAGATGCTCTACAGGTGTCTTCAATGGTGTTTGTTGAGTTGGCATAGATCGAGATTAGGATTTGTCACTCCGATTGTCGGAGAGGTATCTCTGGGCCCTCTCGGTAATGCACATCACTATAAGCCTTGCAAGTGATACGTCTCCAACGTATCTATAATTTTTGATTGCTCCATGCTACTTTATCTACTGTTTTAGACTATATTGGGCTTTATTTTCCACTTTTATATTACTTTTGGGACTAACCTATTAACTAGAGGCCCAGCCCAGAATTGCTGTTTTTTTTGCCTATTTCAGTGTTTCGAAGAAACGGAATATCAAACGGAGTCCAAATGGATGAAACCTTCGGGAACGTGATCTTCTCACCGAACGTGATCCAGGAGACTTGGAACCTACTCCAAGAAGTGCCAGAGGCGGTCACGAGGGTGGAGGGCGCCCTGGCGCGCCTCACCTCGTGGGCCCCCGACGCTCCACCGACGTACTCCTTCCTCCTATATATACCTCGTACTCCCCAATGCATCGTGGAGGAGCCAAAACCTAATTCCACCGCCGTACCTTCCTGTATCCACGAGATCCCATCTTGGGGCCTGTTTCGGAGCTCCGCCGGAGGGGGCATCCACCACGGAGGGCTTCTACATCAACACCATAGCCCCTCCGATGAACTGTGAGTAGTTTAATTCAGACCTTCGGGTCCATAGCTAGTAGCTAGATGGCTTCTTCTCTCTTTTGGATCTCAATACAATGTTCTCCCCTCTCTCGTGGAGATCTATTCGATGTAATCTTCTTTTTGCGGTGTGTTTGTTGAGACCGATGAATTGTGGGTTTATGATCCAACTTATCTATGAATAATATTTGAATCTTCTCTGAATTCTTTTATGTATGATTGAGTTATATTTGCAAGTCTCTTTGAATTATTCGTTTGGTTTGGCCAACTAGATTGGTAGTTCTTGCAATTGGAGAAGTGTTTAGCTTTTGGTTCAATCTTGCGGTGTCCTTACCCACTGACAGAAAGGGTTGCAAGGCACTTATTGTATTGTTGGCATCGAGGATAACAATATGGGTTATTTATCATATTGCATGAATTTATTCCTCTACATCATGTCATCTTGCTTAAGGCGTTACTCTGTTTTTAACTTAATACTCTAGATGCATCTTTGGATAGCGGTCGATGAGTGGAGTAATAGTAGTAGATCTTGAGAATCGTTTTGATCTACTTGTCTCGGACGTGATGCCTATATACATGATCATACCTAGATAACCTCATAACTATGCTCAATTCTATCAGATGCTCAACAGTAATTTGTTCACCCACCGTAGAATACCTATGGTCTTGAGAGAAGCCACTAGTGAAACCTATGGCCCCCGGGTCAATTCTCATCATATCAATCTCCATCACTTTATTTACTTGCTTTGCTTTTACTTTTTTACTCTGCATATTTATACCAAAAATACCAAAAATATTATCTCTATCAGATCTCACTCTCGTAAGTGACCGTGAAGGGATTGACAACCCCTAATCACATTGGTTGCGAGTAGCTATCGTTTTGTGCAGGTACGAGGGACTTCTTGGCGTGGCCTCTTCTTGGATTGATACCTTGGTTCTCAAAAGCGAGGGAAATACTTACGCTCTTGTGCTGCATCATCCTCTCCTCTTGAGGAAAACCAACGCATAAGCTTGAGATGTAGCAAGTAGGATTTCTGTATTTGTTGCCGGGAGGTCTACATAAAAGTCAACATACCAAGTACCCATCACAATCCCTATCTCTCGCATTACATTATTTGCCATTTGCCTCTCGTTTTCCTCTCCCCCACTTCACCCTTGCCGTTTTATTCGCCCTCTCTTTCCCAATCTCCTCCTCCTTTTCCCTTTGCCTTTTTTTTGCCCGTGTGTTAGTTTGCTTGTTTGTCGTGATGGCCCTACCTAAATTTGGTGATCTTCACCTTAAAAGGCTAGAGGAGATCGAAAACAATGTCAGGAAGTTTATGGTTTTGCAATTTGAGCATAATAATTTCTTTAGAAACGAGCTTAAGGAACAAAAGAGTTTTATGATTTATATGAATAAATAGCTCGATGATATGACCAAAGAATTTGATGGTATAAGAGCCCAAATTGCTCGTCTTGAAAAGATGACCGCTGAAATTTCGGATATGCAAGCTACCTTAGTCAATAAGATGGCCGCTAAACCGAATTCCTATGAAAATCAAGATGAAGATCTAAAATTTATTGATGTGTCCCCTATTAAATCTTTGATTTGCAATATGAATTTTGATGAAACTAAATATGATCTTCCTTTACCTAGAAGGTGTTCTAAGAATTCTTAGTTTTTAGATCTTGATGATGAAATTAATAAAAGTGGGATTGAAAGAAACAAAAATCGAGATATTACTAAACCCACTATATTGGATCTCAAGGAATTTAATTATTAAAATTGCTCTTTAATTGATTGTATTTCCTTGTTGCAATCCGTGCTAAATTCTCCTCATGCATATAGCCAAAATAAGACCTTTACCGAACACATTGTTGATGCCTTGATGCAATCTTATGAAGAAAAGCTTGAGTTGAAAGTTTCTATCCCTAGTAAACTCCATGATGAGTGGGAACCTACTATCAAAATTAAAATTAAAAATTATGAGTTTCATTCTTTGTGTGATTTGGGTGCTAGTGTCTCTACTATTCCCGAAACTTTGTGTGATTTGCTAGATTTCCGTGACTTCGATGATTGCTCTCTAAACTTGCATCTTGCAGATTCCACTATTAAAAAGCCTATGGGAAGAATTAATGATGTTCTTATTGTTGCAAATAGGAATTATGTGCCCGTAGATTTTATCGTTCTTGATATAGATTGCAATCCTTCATGTCCTATTATTCTTGGTAGACCTTTCCTTAGAACGATTGGTGCAATTATTGATATGAAGGAAGGAAATATTAGATTCCAATTCCCCTTAAAGAAGGGCATGGAACATTTTCCTAGAAAGAAAATAAAATTACCATATGAATCTATCATGAGAGCCACTTATGGATTGCCTACCAAAGATAGCAATACCTAGATCTATCCTTGCTTTTATTCCTAGCTAGGGCGTTAAACGATAGCGCTTGTTGGGAGGCAACCCAATTTTATTTTTAGTTTTTGTTTTTGCTTATGTTTAGGAATAAATAATCCATCTAGCCTCTGTTTAGATGTGGTTTTATCTTTTAATTACTGTTTGTGCCAAGTTAAATCTATTAGATCTTCTTGGAAGATAGTTATTTGATCTTGCTGTAATTTCCAGAATCTTTGCGCCTAGTGCTCGAATTGTTAAAAATCACCAGAACGTGATAAACTAGTGATTCAAATTTCTGCTGATCAACAAACAAAATTTCCAGGTCTTCTAATTTTGGTAGAAGTTTTTGGGTTCCAGAAGTTTGCGTTAGTTACAGATTACTACAGACTGTTCTGTTTTTGACAGATTCTGTTTTGCGTGTGTTGTTTGCTTATTTTGATGAATCTATGGCTAGTAAAATAGTTTAAAATCCATAGAGAAGTTGGAATACAGTAGGTTTAACACCAATATAAATAAATAATGAGTTCATTACAGTACCTTAAAGTAGTATTTTGTTTTCTTTCTCTAACGAAGCTCACGAGATTTCTATTGAGTTTTGTGTTGTGAAGTTTTCAAGTTTTGGGTGAATTCTTTTGATGGATTATGGAACAAGGAGTGGCAAGTCACTAAGCTTGGGGATGCCCATGGCACCTCCAAGATAATCCAAGGACACCAAAAAGTCAAAGCTTGGGGATGCCCCGGAAGGCATCCCTCTTTAAATCCACTTCCATCGGTAATTTACTTGGAGCTATATTTTTATTCACCAACATGATATGTGTTTTGCTTGGAGCATCTTGTATTATTTGAGTCTTTGCTTGTTAGTTTACCACAATCATCCTTGCTGTACACACCTTTTGAGAGAGCCATACATGATTTGGAATTTGATAGAATACTCTATGTGCTTCACTTATATCTTTTGAGCTTGATAGTTTTGCTCATAGTGCTTCACTTATATTATTTGAGCGTGATAATTTTTTCTCTAGTGCTTCACTTAGATATTTTAGAGCACGGTGGTGGATTTGTTTTAAAGAAACTTGATCTCTCATGCTTCACTTAGATTATTTTGAGAATCGTTAATAGCATGGTAATTTGCTTAATGTTAATATACTTGGTGTTCAAGATATGTGAAACTTTCTTTGGAGTGAATTGAATACTAAGATAAATTTAATGCTTAATAATTGTTTTGAGACATGGAGGTAATAATATCAAAGTCGTGCTAGTTGATAATTGTGAATTTGAGAAATACTTGTGTTGAAGTTTGCAAGTCCCGTAGCATGCACGTATGGGTAAAGTTGTGTAACAAATTTTGAACATGAAGTGTACCTGGCTTGTGCATCCTTATGAGTGGCGGTCGGGGACGAGCGATGGTATTTTCCTACCAATCTATCCCCTAGGAGCATTCTTGGCGTAGTACTTGATTTTTATGGCTTGTAAATTTTTGCAATAAGTATATGAGTTCTTTTGACTAATGTTGAGTCCATGGATTATACGCACTTTTACCTTTCCGCATTTGCTAGCCTCTTGATTGCAGTGCATTGCCCTTTCTCACCTTGAGAGTTGGTGCAAACTTAGCGGTGCATCCAAACCCCGTGATATGATACGCTCTTTCACACATATACCTCCTTATATCTTCCTCAAAACAGCCACCATACCTACCTATCATGGCATTTCCATAGCCATTCCGAGATATATTGCCATGCAACTTCCATCATCATTATTATGACATACATTACTTTTGTCATATTGCCATTGCATGATCATGTAGTTGACATCGTATTTGTGGCAAAGCCACCATGCATTATTTTCCATACATGTCACTCTTGATTCATTGTACCATCCCGGTACATCACCGGAGGCATTCATATAGAGTCATATTTTGTTCTAAGTTTCGAGTTTTAATTGTTGAGTTGTAAGAGAAATAAAAGTGTGATGATCATCATTATTAGAGCATTGTCCCAAGTGAGGAAAGGATGATGGATACTATGATTCCCCCATAAGTCGGGATGAGACTCCGGACGAAATAAAAAAAAGGAGGCCATAAAAGAAGAAGAGAAAAGGCCCAAAATAAATAAATAAATAAATAAAATGAGAGAAAAAGAGAGAAGGGACAATGCTACTATCCTTTTACCACACTTGTGCTTCAAAGTAGCACCTTGTTCTTCATGTAGTGAGTCTCATATATTGTGCTTATAAGTAGCACTAAGATCTTCATGATAGAGAGTCTCTCATTTTGTCATTTTCATATACGAGTGGGAATTTTTCATTATAGAACTTGGCTTGTATATTCCAATGATGGGCTTCCTCAAAGTGCCCTAGGTCTTCGTGAGTAAGCAAGTTGGATGCACACCCACTTAGTTTCTTTTGTAGAGCTTTCATATACTTATAGCTCTAGTGCATCCGTTGCATGGCAATCCCTACTCCTCATGTTGACATCAATTGACGGGCATCTCCATAGCCCGTTGATTATCCTCGTCGATCTGAGACTTTCTCCTTTTGTCTTCTCCACACAATCCCATCATCATATTCTATTCCACCCATAGTGCTATATCCATGGCTCGCGCTCATGTATTGCGTAAAGGTTGAAAGAGTTTGAGATTATTTGAGTATGAAACAATTGCTTGGCTTGTTATCGGGGGTATAGAAGTTGGGAGCATCTTTGTGTGACGAAAATGAAGCATAGCCTAACTATGTGATTTTGTAGGGATGAACTTTCTTTTGCCATGTTATTTTGAGAAGACATGATTGCTTTGATTAGTATGCTTGAAGTATTATTATTTTTATGTCAATATGAGCTTTTGTTTCAAATCTTTCGGATCTGAATATTCATATCACAAGTAAGAAGATTTATATTGAAATTATGCCAAAGTATCACTCCGCATCAAAAATTCTCTTTTTACCATTTACCTACTCGAGGACGAGCAGGAATTAAGCTTGGGGATGCCTGATACGTCTCCAACGTATCTATAATTTTTTATTGCTCCATGCTACTTTATCTACTGTTTTGGACTATATTGGGCTTTATTTTCCACTTTTATATTACTTTTGGGACTAACCTATTAACCGGAGGCCCAGCCCAGAATTGCTGTTTTTTGCCTATTTCAGTGTTTCGAAGAAACGGAATATCAAACGGAGTCCAAACAGAATGAAACCTTCGGGAACGTGATCTTCTCACTGAATGTGATCCAGGAGACTTGGACCCTACTCCAAGAAGTGCCAGAGGCGGTCACGAGGGTGGAGGGCGCGCCCCCCCTGGGCGCGCCCCCTACCTCGTGGGCCCCCTGACGCTCCACCGACGTACTCCTTCCTCCTATATATACCCACGTACCCCCAACAGATCAGGGGAGGAGCCAAAAACCTAATTCCACCGCCGTACCTTCCGGTATCCATGAGATCCCATGTTGGGGCCTGTTCCGGAGCTCCGCCGGAGTGGGCATCCACCACGGAGTGCTTCTACATCAACACCATAGCCCCTCCGATGAAGTGTGAGTAGTTTACTTCGGACCTTCGGGTCCATAGCTAGTAGCTAGATGGCTTCTTCTCTCTTTTTGGATCTCAATACAATGTTCTCCCCCTCTCGTGGAGATCTATTCGATGTAATCTACTTTTTGCGGTGTGTTTGTTGAGATCGATGAATTGTGGGTTTATGATCCAGCTTATCTATGAATAATATTTGAATCTTCTCTGAATTATTTTATGTATGTTTGAGTTATCTTTGCAAGTCTCTTCGAATTATCCGTTTGGTTTGGCCAATTAGATTGGTAGTTCTTGCAATGGGAGAAGTGTTTAGCTTTGGGTTCAATCTTGCGGTGTCCTTACCCGGATGTAAAGGGTTGCAAGGCACGTATTGTATTGTTGCCATCGAGGATAACAAGATGGGGTATTTATCATATTGCATGAATTTATTCCTCTACATCATGTCATCTTGCTTAAGGTGTTACTCTGTTTTTAACTTAATACTCTAGATGCATCTTTGGATAGCGGTCGATGAGTGGAGTAATAGTAGTAGATGCGTAATCGTTTGATCTACTTGTCTCGGACGTGATGCCTATATACATGATCGTACCTAGATAACCTCATAACTATGCTCAATTCTATCAATTGCTCAACAATAATTTGTTCACCCACCGTAGAATACCTATGGTCTTGAGAGAAGCCACTAGTGAAACCTATGGCCCCCGGGTCAATTCTCATCATATCAATCTCCATCACTTTATTTACTTGCTTTGCTTTTAATTTTTTACTTTGCATCTTTATACCAAAAATACCAAAAATATTATCTCTATCAGATCTCACTCTAAGTAAGTGACCGTGAAGGGATTGACAACCCCTAATCGTGTTGGTTGCGAGTAGCTATCGCTTTGTGCGGTCACGAGGGACTTGCGCGTGGCCTCCTACTGGATTGATACCTTGGTTCTAAAAAACTGAGGGAAATACTTACGCTACTATGCTGCATCATCCTCTCCTCTTCGGGGAAAACCAACGCAAGCTCGAGACGTAGCAGCAAGCAATGTGACTAATGAGTTAGTTATGGGATGATGCATTATGGAACGAGTAAAGAGACTTGCAGGTATCAAGAATGAACTAGGTATTGAGATACCGACGATCGAATCTCGGGCAAGTAACATACCGATGACAAAGGGAACAACATACGTTGTTATGCGGTTTGACTGATAAAGATCTTCGTAGAATATGTGGGAGCCAATATGAGCATCCAGGTTCCGCTATTGGTTATTGACTGGAGATGAGTCTCGGTCATGTTTACATAGTTCTCGAACCCGTAGGGTCAGCACGCTTAACGTTCGATGACGATCGGTATTATGAGTTTATGTGTTTTGATTTACGAAAGGTTGTTCGGAGTCCCGGATGTGTTCATGGACAAGACGAGGAGTCTCGAAATGGTCGGGACATAAAGATTGATATATTGGACGATGTTATTTGGACACCGGCTGAGTTCCAGGGGTCACCGGATAAATATCAGAGTGTCGGGGGGTTATCGGAACCCCCGGGGGAACTAATGGGCCAACATGGGCCTTTTGAGAGAGAGAGGAGGGGCCCCTAGGGCTGGCCGTGTGCCCCCCTTGGGGAGTCCGAATTGGACTAGGAGGGGGTGGTGCCCCCTGTTTCCCTCTCCCTCTCTCCCTCTCCCTCTCTCCCTCTCCTTCCTTCCCCCCTCTTCCCTTGTTGGAAAACTACTAAGAATAGGATTCCTAGTAGGAATCCTTCTTGGGGCGCGCCCTATGTGGGCCGGCTGGCCTCCCCCTTGCTCCTTTATATATGGGGGCAGGGGGCACCCTAGAACACACAAGTCAACAATTGTTTTAGCCGTGTGTGGTGCCCCCCTCCACCGATTTCCACCTCGGTCATATCGTTGTAGTGCTTAGGCGAAGCCCTGGGTCGGTAACTTCATCATCACCGTCATTCACGCCCGTCGTCTTGTGGAACTCTCCTCGGCACTCAGCTGGATAAAGAGTTCGAGGGACGTCACCGACCTGAACGTGTGCAGATCGCGGAGGTGTCGTGCGTTCGATACTTGATCGGTTGGATCGCGAAGACGTTCGACTACATCAACCGCGTTGCTTAATGCTTCCGCTTTTGGTCTACGAGGGTACGTGGACACACTCTTCTGCTCGTTGCTATGCATCACATAGATAGATCTTGCGTGATCGTAGGTAATTTTTTTGAAATAATGTGTTCCCCAACAATGGCATCCGAGCCAGGTCTATGCATAGATGTTATATGCTTGAGTAGAACACAAAGAACTATGGGCGATAACAGTCATACTGCTTACCATCATGTCATACTTTGATTCGGCGGTATTGTTGGATGAAGCGGCTCAGACCGACATTACGCGTACGCTTACGCGAGACTGGTTCTATCGACGTGCTTCGCACACAGGTGGCTAGTGGGTGTCTGTTCCTCCAACTTTAGTTGAATCGAGTCTGACTATGCCCGGTCCTTGTTGAAGGTTAAAACAGCACACTTGACGAAAAATCGTTGTGGTTTTGATGCGTAGGTAAGAACGGTTCTTGCTAAGCCCGTAGCAGCCACGTAAAACTTGCAACAACAAAGTAGAGGACGTCTAACTTGTTTTTGCAGGGCATCTTGTGATGTGACATGGTCAAGACGTGATGATATAAATTGTTCTATGAGATGATCATGTATTGTAACAGAGTTATCAGCAACTGGCAGGAGCCATATGGTTGTCGCTTTATTGTATGCAATGCAATCACCATGTAATTGCTTTACTTTATCTCTAAGCGATAGCGATAGTCGTGATAACAATAGTTGGCGAGATGACAACAATGCTTTGATGGAGATCAAGGTGTCAAGCCGGTGATGATGGTGATCATGACGGTGCTTTGGAGATGGAGATCAAAGGCACAAGATGAGATGACCATATCATATCACTTATATTGATTGCATGTGATGTTTATCCTTTATGCATCTTATTTTGCTTAGTTCGGCGGTAGCATTATAAGATGATCTCTCACTAAATTTCAAGGTATAAGTGTTCTCCCTGAGTATGCACCGTTGCGAAAGTTCGTCATGCCGAGACACCACATGATGATCGGGTGTGATAAGCTCTACGTTCACATACAACGGGTGCAAGCCAGTTTTGCACATGCAGAATACTCGGGTTAAACATGATGAGCCTAGCATATGCGAGATATGGCCTCGGAACACCGAGACCGAAAGGTCGAGCGTGAATCATATAGTAGATATGATCAACATAGTGATGTTCACCATTGAAAACTACTCCATCTCACGTGATGATCGAACATGGTTTAGTTGATTCGGAACACATCACTTAGATGATTAGAGGGATGTCTATCTAAGTGGGAGTTCTTAAGTAATATGATTAATTGAACTTTAATTTATCATGAAATTGAAGACTAAGGCATAGCCTAGTGGTGGCGAGGGGTTGATGCCTTCCCACCCACCCAGGTTCAAGGCATGGTACTTGCAATTTGGGTTTGTTGCACCAATTATACTATAGGGGTTCCCTTACAGTCTTTCTATCAAAAAATTTATCATGAACTTAGTACCTGATAGTATTTTGCATGTCTATGTTGTTGTAGATCAATGGCCCGTGCTGCTGTTCATTTGAATTTTAATGTGTTCCTAGAGAAAGCTAAGTTGAAAGATGATGGTAGAAACTACACGGATTGGGTCCGTAACTTGAGGATTATCCTCATTGCTGCACAGAAGAATTATGTTGTGGAAGCACCGCTAGGTGCAAGACCCGCTGCAGGAGCAACGCCGGACGTTGTGAACGCTTGGCAGAGCAAAGCTGACGACTACTCGATAGTTCAGTGTGCCATGCTTTACGGCTTAGAACCGGGACTTCAACGATGTTTTGAACGTCATGGAGCATATGAGATGTTCCAGGAGTTGAAGTTAATATTTCAAGCAAATGCCCGGATTGAGAGATATGAAGTCTTCAATAAGTTCTACAGCTGTAAAATGGAGGAGAATAGTTCTGTCAGTGAGCATATACTCAAAATTTCTGGGTATCATAATCACTTGACTCAGCTGGGAGTTAATCTTCCGGTTGATAGTGTCATTGACAGAGTTCTTTAATCACTGCCACCAAGCTATAAAAGCTTCGTGATGAACTATAATATGCAAGGGATGGATAAGATAATTCCCGAGCTCTTTGCAATGCTAAAAGCTACGGAGGTAGAAATCAAGAAGGAGCATCAAGTGTTGATGGTCAACAAGACCACCAGTTTCAAGAAAAATGGTAAAGGTAAGAAGGGGAACTTCAAGAAGAATGGAAAGCAAGTTGCTGCTCAAGTGAAGAAGCCCAAGTCTGCACCTAAGCCTGAGACTGAGTGCTTCTGCTGCAAAGGGACTGGTCACTCGAAGCAGAACTGCCCCAAGTATTTGGCGGATAAGAAGGATGGCAAAGTGAACAAAGGTATATGTGATATACATGTTATTGGTGTGTACCTTACTAATGCTCGCAGTAGTACCTGGTTATTTGATACTGGTTTTGTTGCTAATATTTTCAACTCAAAACAGGGACTACGGATTAAGCGAAGATTGGCTAAGGACGAGGTGATGATGCGCGTGGGAAATGGTTCCAAAGTCGATGTGATCGCCGTCGGCACGCTACCTCTACATCTACCTTCGGGATTAGTTTTAGACCTGAATAATTGTTATTTGGTGCCAGCGTTAATCATGAACATTATATCTGGATCTTGTTTGATTTGAGACGGTTATTCATTTAAGTCTGAGAATAATAGTTGTTCTATTTATATGAATAATATCTTTTATGGTCATGCACCCTTGAAGAGTGGACTATTTTTGTTGAATCCCGATAGTTGTGATACACATATTCATAATATTGAAGCCAAAAGATGCAAAGTTGATAATGATAGTGCAATTTATTTGTGGCACTGCCATTTGGGTCATATTGGTGTAAAGCGCATGAAGAAACTCCAAACTGACGGACTTCTGGAATCACTTGATTATGAATCACTTGGTACTTGCGAACCATGCCTCATGGGCAAGATGACTAAAACTCCGTTCTCCGGAACAATGGAGCGAGTAATAGATTTATTGGAAATAATACACACTAATGTATGCGGTCCAATGAATGTTGAGGCTCGCGGCGGGTATCGTTATTTTCTGACCTTCACAGATGATTTGAGCAGATATGGGTATATCTACTTGATGAAACATAAGTCTGGAACATTTGAAAAGTTCAAAGAATTTCAGAGTGAAGTGGAAAATCATCATAACAAGAAAATAAATTTTCTGCGATCTGATCGTGGAGGAGAATATTTGAGTTACGAGTTTGGTCTTCATTTGAAACAATGCGGAATAGTTTCGCAACTCATGCCACCCGGAACACCACAGCGTAATGGTGTGTCCGAAGGTCGTAACCGCACTTTATTGGATATGGTGCGATTTATGATGTCTCTTACTGATTTACCGCTATCGTTTTGGGGATATGCTTTAGAGACGACTGCATTTACATTAAATAGGGCACCATCTAAATCCGTTGAGACGACACCTTATGAACTGTGGTTTGGCAAGAAACCCAAGTTGTCGTTTCTTAAAGTTTGGGGCTGCGATGCTTATGTGAAAAAACTTCAACCTGATAAGCTCGAACCCCAATCGGAGAAATGTGTCCTCATAGGATACCCAAAAGAGACTGTTGGGTACACCTTCTATCATAGATCCGAAGGCAAGATATTCATTGCTAATAATGGATCCTTTCTAGAGAAGGAGTTTCTCTCGAAAGAAGTGAGTGGGAGGAAAGTAGAACTTGATGAGGTAACTGTACCTGCTCCCTTATTGGAAAGTAGTTCATCACAGAAATCAGTTCGTGTGACTACTACACCAATTAGTGAGGAAGCTAATGATGATGATCATGTAACTTCAGATCAAGTTACTACCGAACCTCGTAGGTCAACCAGAGTAAGATCCACACCAGAGTGGTATGGTAATCCTATTCTGGAGGTCATGTTACTTTACCATGACGAACCTATGAACTATGAGGAAGCGATGATGCTCAGATTCCGTGAAATGGCTTGAGGCCATGAAATCTGAGATGGGGTCCATGTATGAGAACGAAGTGTGGACTTTGGTTGACTTGCCCGATGATCGGCAAGCCATAGAGAATAAATGGATCCTCAAGAAAAAGACTGACGCTGACGGTAATGTTACTGTCTACAAAGCTCGACTTGTTGCGAAAGGTTTTCAAGAAGTTCAAGGAGTTGACTACGATGAGACCTTTTCACTCGTACCGATGCTTAAGTCCGTCCGAATCATGTTAGCAATTGCCGCATTTTATGATTATGAAATTTGGCAAATGGATGTAAAAACTGCATTCTTGAATGGATTTCTGGAAGAAGAGTTGTATATGATGCAACCAGAAGGTTTTATCGATCCAAAGGATGCTAACAAAGTGTGGAAGCTCCAGCGATCCGTTTATGGACTGGTGCAAGCATCTCATAGTTGGAATAAACGTTTTGATAGTGTGATCAAAGCATATGGTTTTATACAGACTTTTGGAGAAGCCTGTATTTACAAGAAAGTGAGTGGGAGCTCTGTAGCATTTCTAATATTATATGCGGATGACATACTGTTGATTGGAAATGATATAGAATTTCTGGATAGCATAAAAGGATACTTGAACAAGAGTTTTTCAATGAAATACCTCGGTGAATCTGCTTATATATTGGGCATAAAGATCTATAGAGATAGATCAAGACGTTTAATTGGACTTTCACAAAGCACATACCTTGATAAAGTTTTGAAGAAGTTCAAAATGGATCAAGCAAAGAAAGGGTTCTTGCCTGTGTTACAAGGTGAGAAGTTGAGTCAGACTCAATGCCCGACCACCGCAGAAGATAGAGAGAAAATGAAAGTCATTCTCTATGCTTCAGCCATAGGTTCTATCATGTATGCAATGCTGTGTACCAGACCTGATGTGTGCCTTGCTATTAGTTTAGCAGGGAGGTACCAAAGTAATCCAGAGTGGATCATCTTTGGACAGTGGTCAAGAACATCCTGAAATACCTGAAAAGGACTATGGATATGTTTCTTGTTTATGGAGGTGACAAAGAGCTCGTCGTAAATGGTTACGTCGATGCAAGCTTTGACATTGATCCAGATGACTCTAAGTCACAAACCGGATACGTATTTATATTGAACGGTGGAGCTGTCAGTTGGTGCAGTTCTAAGCAAAGCGTCGTGGCGGAATCTACGTGTGAAGCAGAGTACATAGCTGCTTCGGCAGCAGCAAATGAAGGAGTACAAATGAAGGAGTTCATATCCGATCTGGGTGTCATACCTAGTGCATCGAGTCCAATGAAAATCTTTTGTGACAATACTGGTGCAATTGCCTTGGAAAAGGAATCTAGATTTCACAAGAGAACCAAGCACATCAAGAGATGCTTCAATTCCATCCGCGATCAAGTCAAGGAGGGAGACATAGAGATTTGCAAGATTCATACGGATCTGAATGTTGCAGACCCGTTGACTAAGACTCTCTCACGAGCAAAACATGATCAACACCAAGACTCCATGGGTCTTAGAATCATTACTGTGTAAACTAGATTATTAACTCTAGTGCAAGTGGGAGACTGAAGGAAATATGCCCTAGAGGCAATAATAAAGTTGTTATTTATATTTCCTTATATCATAATAAATGTTTATTATTCATGCTAGAATTGTATTAACTTGAAACTTAATACATGTGTGAATACATAGACAAACAGAGTGTCACTAGTATGAATCTACTTGACTAGCTCGTTAATCAAAGATGGTTAAGTTTCCTAACCATAAACATGAGTTATCATTTGATGAATGGGATCACATCATTAGAGAATGATGTGACTGACAAGACCCATCCGTTAGCTTAGCACGATGATCGATTAGTTTGTTGATATTGCTTTCTTCATAACTTATACATGTTCATATGACTATGAGATTATGCAACTCTCGAATACCGGAGGAACACTTTGTGTGCTATCAAATGCCGCAACATAACTGGATGATTATAAAGATGCTCTACAGGTGTCTCCAATGGTGTTTGTTGAGTTGGCATAGATCGAGATTAAGATTTGTCACTCCGATTGTCGGAGAGGTATCTCTGGGCCCTCTCGTTAATGCACATCACTATAAGCCTTGCAAGCAATGTGACTAATGAGTTAGTTACGGGATGATGCATTACGGAACGAGTAAAGAGACTTGCCGGTAACCAGATTGAACTAGGTATTGAGATACCGACGGTCAAATCTCAGGCAAGTAACATACAGATGACAAAGGGAACAATGTATGTTGTTATGCAGTTTGACTGATAAAGATCTTCGTAGAGCCAATATGAGCATCCAGGTTTCACTATTGGTTATTGACCGGAGATGAGTCTCGGTCATGTCTACATAGTTCTCGAACCCGTAGGGTCCGCACGCTTAATGTTCGATGACGATCGGTATTATGAGTTTATGTGTTTTGATGTACCGAAGGTTGTTCGGAGTCTCGGATGTGATCACGGACATGACGAGGAGTCTCGAAATGGTTGAGACATAAAGATTGATATATTGGACGATGTTACTTAGACATCGATGAGTTCCGGGGGTCACCGAATAAATATCGGAGTGCCGAGGGGTTATCGGAACCCCCGGGGGAACAAATGGGCCAACATGGCCCTTGTGAGAGAGATAGGAGGAATCCCTAGGGCTAGCCACACGCCCCCCCCTTGAGTAAGGATGGCAATGGGCAGGGTAGAGCAATACCATACACATACCCGTATAGTCAGTGGGTACAAAATTCTACCCATACCCGTACCCACGGGTATAAAACTTTACCCATACCCATACCCGACGAGTACCCGTACCCATTGGGTACCCTACGGGTAAAACAAATAGTACACAAGTTGTTCACAATTGTACACTCATTCATAGCACATTTGACAAAAAAAATCAAATATCTTAGCTCAATAACAAGTAGATGGGTACAAAGGCCCTGTTTGGATACTCTAACTTAGTTAGAGGTTAGAGTTAGACTCTAACCCTGCACTAACCCTGAACTAACTCTAACCAAAGAGGTGTTTGGATGGCAAGGTTAGATTGACAATAAATGCTCTTTCTCAATCATTTGGCTACTTTGGACCCTATTTCCTACCGGATTTGGCGGTCTGAGCCACAGGCCGAGCGGGCCTTGGAAGCAAGAGCCGCCCGACCTCTCATGTGACCCATCGACCGAATCTGCCGTCCCTGCAAGGAGTCGCTGGCCGAGGCCGACGGGACGGGCAGCAAGGAGTCATGATCGCCACTCAGGCGGATGGGCAGCGGGAGACGAGGGGTATCTTTGTGGGAGAGTGAGAGAAAAATGTGTTTTTTTAGTGGTCCCAAGGAGAACTAACCCAAATAAACACCTCTTGGGTGGGTTAGATTTTTTGGGTGGGTTAGATGTATCTAACCCAAACTAACCCTCCTGTTTGGATACTTTTGGGTTAGTTAAGTCCAAACTAACCCAAACTAACTCTAACTCATGGAACCAAACAGGGCCAAAGACTACTATCAAAATTTAGAAATCACAACATACTCATAAGTCAATAGGAGTACACGAGTCACATGACAAATTAATGATTAATTGACAACAACTTAACATTATTTTTACAAGCGGGCAGGGTATGGGTATACCGGCGGGTACAAGGCTATACCCGTACCCTACCCATGATTTAACGGGTAGGGTATGGGTACTACACATGGGTATAAAAGTGTGCCCATACCCTACCCATGCGGGTACGATACCCGTGGGTACCCGTACCCATGGGTAAAATTGCCATCCTTACCCTTGAGGAGTCCGAATTGGACTAGGAGGGGGCGGCGCCCCCCTCTTTCCCTCTCCCTCTCTCCTTCCTTCCCCCTCTCTTCCCTTGTTGGAAACCTACTAGGAATAGGATTCCTAGTAGGAATCCTACTTGGGGCGCGCCCTATGAGGGCCGACCGGTCTCCCCCTTGCTCCTTTATATATGGGGGCAGGGGGGCACCCTAGAACACACAAGTCAACAGTTGTTTTAGCTGTGTGTGGTGCCCCCTCCACATATTTCAACCTTGGTCATATCGTTGTAGTGCTTAGGCGAAGCCCTGCGTCGGTAACTTCATCATCACCGTCATCATGCCGTCGTGCTGAAAAAACTCTCCCTCGGCACTCAGATGGATCAAGAGTTCGAGGGACATCACCTAGCTGAACATGTGCAGATCACAGAGGTGCCATGTGTTCGGTACTTGATCGGTTGGATCGCGAAGACGTTTGACTACATCAACCGTGTTGCTTAACGCTTCCGCTTTCGGTCTACGAGGGTACGTGGACACACTCTTCGGCTCATTGCTATGCATTACATAGATAGACCTTGTGTGATCGTAGGTAATTTTTTTGAAATACTGCGTTCCCCAACAATCTGGCCATGGCCGGAGAAGTTGGTGGTGGTGCGAAAGATTGGAACTTGGGCGCTGGAGCTCGAGGACGGAAGGGCTGAGGAAGAAGAAGGCGCGGGGTAAAAAGATGGGTCCTTATCCTCTTATAAAGATAGTGAATATCGAGCGCCCCCTCAAGTCTTAAAACTTGCCTGTTCCCAAAGGGTCATGTGAACGGCACGGTTGGAATACCCAAACCCGTATTGATGAGAATCCCGCAATAAGGGGACATGATCTCTGCTTTGACAAGACGTGTCAATAGAGGCCGTGCCTCAAAACGCGAAGCGGGAGGCCACGAAACAGTTCAAAATAATGATAAGGCCAAACGTAACGTCTCGCCGAAAAAGCTGTCAGTGGACATGACTTATTTTGTTTAAGTATTTCACCCTTGTGGTTCAGGGTTGTAACTGTTATACAGAGCCGGATATAGTTCTCTTGTTCAACTATTTTGTTGTATTCGGAGGAGGAACCCGCCTTGCAATGCCGAAGACAATCTACGCGCCGGACACATCGTCATTGAAGCCTGGTTCAGGGGCTACTGAGGGAGTCCTGGATTAGGGGGTCCCTAGGCGTCCGGGCTATGTGACATAGGCCGGACTGGTGGGTCGCGAAGATACAAGATAGAAGGCCTTCCCCTGTGTCCGGATGGGACTCTCCTTTGTGTGGATGGCAAGCTTGGTGTTCGGATGTGTAGTTTCCTTTCTTTGTAAACTGACTTTTTACAACCCTAGGCCCCTCCGGTGTCTATATAAACCGGAGGGTTTAGTCCGTAAAGGCAATAATAATCATACAGGCTAGACATCTAGGGTTTACCAATCACGATCTCGAGGTAGATCGACTCTCGTAACCCCTATACTCATCAAAGTCAATCAAGCAGGAAGTAGGGTATTACCTCCATTAAGAGGGCCCGAACCTGGGTAAACATCGTGTCCCCTGCCTCCTGTTACTTTCGATCCTCGGACGCACAGTTCGGGACCCCCTACCCGAGATCGGCCGGTTTTGATGCCGACACCCCCTATGGTGGATCTTCGCTCCAGTATTTTTAAAATATTCCATGAAAAATCTTCAAAATGTTTCGTCCAATTCCGAGAAATTTTATTTCTGCACAAAAAACAACACCATGGTAGTTCTGCTGAGAACAACGTTAGTCCGGGTTAGTTTCATTCAAATCATGCAAATTAGAGTCCAAAACAAGAGCAGAAGTGTTTGGAAAATTAGATACGACAGAGACGTATCACACCCCCCCAGCTTAACTCATTGCTTGTCCTCAAGCAATTTAGTAGACAAACTGAAAGTGATAAAAAAAAATTTATGAACTCTTTTGTTCTTGTATCCGTATACAAGCTTAAATAGCACCCAAGTTTTCAACAAAGATCATGAACTAACCATGCAAATTATAACACTTAGAAATCACATTTACTCATATCAATGGCATAATCAGCTAGCAAGCAATAATAACATATCTCAAATGCCAATTATTTTTCAAAACAATCATGATATAATATGACAACATGGTGTCTCACTAGCCCTTTCGCAGACTGCAAAACATAAATGCAGAGCACCTCCAAAGTTCAAGCAGTGACTAAATATTGTAATTCATGGTAGAAGAGATCCAATCATGATGCACACAATATTAACTATACTCAATGCACAAGAATGACAATAGTGCTCTTAGGACTAGTGCTTTCATTGAGAAGGTGATGACTTAACAACAAAAGTAAATAACATAAAAGTAAATAGATAGGCCCTTTGCAGAGGGAAGCAGAGATTTGCAAAGGTGTCAGAGCTTGAAGCTTATGTTGGTGCAATGATAGGCCCCTTTTGTTTTGGAGTTTGTTGACATAAACAGTATGGGACTTATGTGTTTGCTAGTGCACACAGAGTAACAGGTCCCTGAGAGATTGAGGAGTTTGACGCAAATGAAAAAGATAATCTCCCTGCGTTGCAGCGAAAGTTATCACCGAAGATAATGCTAACAAGAGTGACCCCTAAAAATTGCTGAAGTATACCGGGTATTCGGTGATGTCGGGTAATACTGGGTATTATCAATTAATATATATAGGTGGAAAATGTTTCCGGGGATGTTATATTATATTTATGATGCTCTGAATTTTTTTAGAACAAATATATATTTAATTTAATATCAATGGCCTAATAAGGCCAAGAGGAGGAAGGAAACTTGGGCCACAAGGGCCCAAGTGGGAAGGCGCCCCCCTTTCCTTGGCGGGGGAGGGGGGTGGGCGAATTGGACAAGGGTATGACTCCTACTCCTCCTCCCCTTGGTTGGACGCCCCAAGGACGATTTTCCTCCTTGGTGGCAACCCTCCCTCTCCCCTCTAACCTATATATAGTGGAGGTTTGGTGCCCAATTATAAAACACAAGTTTTGGAGCCTCCTCTAGTTGATCTAGTGCATGTTCTAGTTGGTCCTGGTTGACTAATTAGAGCGAGCCCTAGCCACCTCTAATCCTCAAAATTAGAAGCCCCATGTGGTTCTAATCTCCTCTCTCTAATTCTCCGGCGACGATTAGCTCTGGACGGTCAAGCGCTGCCGGATCATGAAGACCGTACGCTTGCAACCAAGTAGAGAGGCCGTGCTTTCGGTCTTCAGTTCGAGGGATCGTTCGTGTGCGGTTCTCGGGATCATCATCGACGTTCGAGGGACTCCAAGTATGATCTACACCGACTCGTCTACTTTCGCTGCACTCCCAGAGTCGGTAATGATCGTTGATCACAACCCGTTTATGCATCTTCATATTGTTCCTGGGTGATCATAGGCCGATTTTTTTTGTTTTCTACTACGTTTCCCAACAATCATTGCACATCCTGGTACACTGCCAGAGGCATTCATATAGGGCCAAAGGCAGGTAACGTGACAATTTGAGACATCTAGTCGTCCACTTAATGTGGGGTCTGGGACCAAATGTCAACAATACCAAGTGCGACCTGAACGCGGTAGCGCGGTTATTGATCAAGTTCCTTTTTACTGGTAAATTAAATGAAAAAATATGGCAGCACGCGTATTCAATTTAAAATGATCGCTACAGAGGGAAAAACAATTACTACTCCACTAGTCCACTTCGGGACTTCCTTGATAGGGTTGTTATATTCTTCTCACTCTCTCACCCTCTCCACATCTAAACAAGACCATGGTGTCCACTCTCTTTGTCTCTCTCTCTCTTCTCTCCTGTTGACACAGATCCGGCCGGATACCTTCCGCTGTTGGTCGCCGGTGGCTACGGAGGAAGCCGACGCGTGCCGTCTTCTTTGACCTAGAACCGGCGTGGGAGGTCCTCCTCACCATTTCTCCCCGTCGTCGAGTTGGCAGATCCCGCCGCCTGCCTCGCCACATCCCGCTGACCGGAGGTATAACTTTTTTTAGAACCGACCTTGTTCTAATGGCCAAGTGATACGTCTCCGATGTATCTATAATTTTTGATTGTTCCATCCTGTTATACTATCATTCTTGGATGTTTTATAATCATTTTATAGTCATTTTATATCATTTTTTGGTACTAACCTATTGACATAGTGCCAAGTGCCAGTTGCTGTTTTTAGCATGTTTTTTACATCACAGGAAATCAATACCAAACGGAGTCCAAATGCAATGAAAATTTTTGTGGATTTTTTATGGACCAGAAGACATCCAGTGTGCCGGAGAAGCGACTGGGGGGTGCTCCGAGGGGAGCACAACCCACCAGGATGCGCCTGGAGGCCCAGGCATGCCCTGGTGGGTTGTGCCCACCTCGGTGCCTCCCGAACCGACTCTTTGCTCTATAAATACCCCCATATTCTAGAAACCCTAGGGGAGTCGACGAAAATCAATACCAGTCGCCACAAGTTCCAGAAACACCAGATCCAATCTAGACACCATCACGGAGGGGTGCATCATGTCCATTGGTTCCTCTCCGATGATGTGTGAGTAGTTCTTTGTAGACCTACGGGTCCGTAGTTAGTAGCTAGATGGCTTCCTCTCTCTCGTTTGATTCTCAATACAATGGTCTCTTGGAGATCCATATGATGTAACTCTTTTTGCGGTGTGTTTGTTGGGATCCGATGAATTTTGAGTTTATGATCAGATCTATCTTTTTATGCATGAAAGTTATTTGAGTCTTCTGTGATCTCTTATATGCATGATTGCTTATAGCCTCATATTTCTTCTCCAATATTTGGGTTTAGTTTGGCCAACTTGATCTATTTATCTTGCAATGGGAAGAGGTGCTTTGTGATGGGTTCGATCTTATGGTGCTTGATCCCAATGACAAAAGGGGAATCGACACGTATATATCATTGCCATTAAGGATAACAATATTGGGTCTATTTCTACATAATAGATCTTTTCTACATCATGTCATCGTTCTTATTGCATTACTCCGTTTCTCCATGAACTTAATACACTAGATGCATGCTGGATAGCGGTCGATGTGTGGAGTAATAGTAGTAGATGCAGGCAGGAGTCGGTCTACTAATCTTGGACGTGATGCCTAGATATCGTCATGATTATTTGAAGTTCTATCAATTGCCCAATAGTAATTTGTTTACCCACCGTTTGCTATTTTTCTGGAGAGAAGCCACTAGTGAAACATATGGCCCACGGGTCTTGTAGCGACCACACCTCAAACAATCTGATCTCTGTGCATCAATGTCATCCCTGGATCAGTAATGCTGACACGCACAATACTTGAATGATTTATAAGAGAGTAGCAATCACAAATTTATTACATCGAATGTCTCAAAAGAGAACTTATTACAAATAATATGGCTTAAGGCCATCTAATAACGATAACAGCGGAAGGCTTGGAAGATAAGCGAGTCCATCAACTCCAACAACATCACTGAGTATAGAACCATGACCTAAGGCACCTTACTTGTCGTCTGAGAAGTCTGCAACATGAACGTTGCAGCCCGAAAACGGGTCATCACATGGAATATGCTGGCAATGTAACCCATAGAGAGCAATATGAAAGAGTAATACTATACTACATGCATATATGGCTGGTGGAAAGCTCTATGGTTACAGTTTTGCATAAAGCCAATTTTTCCCTACTGCAAAGGAATAAATTTTGTTTAACTATCATGGTGGTTGTTAAACATTGAGAATGGTTGACAGCATTTCCCAATTAAGCATCATCATTAAAACCCAACAATATTAATTAAAGTAACATGATGAGATTCACATGATAATCCAAGTACTAGATACTCAAGATGTCCATAACCGGGGACACGGCTAACCATTATTAGTTTGATACACTCTGCAGAGGTTTGTGCACTTTTCCCCACAAGACTCGATCTCCTCCGTTGGGAATCTCGAACTGCATGGTGTTTGAGAAATGGATGACCGAGACATAGTCTTTCAGAAGCGCTAGCACCTTACGAACGGGTAGACCGTACCAACCTACATCCCCTACATCAGCTAGTCTACCACTGTAAGAGTTCGCACGACTTAGTCAACTATGCTAGAGCCCATAGTAGCTTGTGGTCGCATTACCGGAAGTTTCTAGCATGAATAATCTCATGATCCCTTTGAGCCTGGGTGGCGGTCCAAAAAGAAACAGGCAATCCTGGAATACACTAGTACCTCAATCCACCCAGATGTGTGTTTAGGTTGCCACCTTAGATAAACCATTAATTAACAATCTCACATCTGTCATGGATACACTCACCCAATCCACGTCTACTAGCATAGCATGACATAATAAGCAAACGTAGAAGTAACTCCCAAGGGTTTGATAATAAAACAGGTAATAGGTACTAGTTCATCTACTTCCCAAAACCCACAATTTAATTAGATCCTAATCATGCAACGTTTGAGGATTGATCTAATGCATAAAAACTGGGTAGTAAAGGGATATGATCAAAGTGTTACTTGCCTTGCTGATGATCCGTGAAACCTAGAGATTCAAAGTAGCAAGCGGCGCACTCCGGGTACTCTATTGCAAACAAACAAACACACAATAAGTACTCATCTAATGCACAGGTAAAACTCAAACAAAAGATCTAACCAGAAAGTTCAACTTAAGAACTCCGGTTTGCAAAAAGAATCAAATCGAACGAAGCAACGAAAGTCAAACTGCGAAAGAAACAGGCTTTGTTTTACTAATCTGGACCTAAGTCAAATTTTTCAGTAGCAAAAACTTGTTTGAATTGATTAATCGGAAAGAAGGTTTCGAGACGAAACTCTAGGCGATTGAATCGCCTGATTCCGATAAACGAGCGAAAAGTTATACTAGATTGAAAATTGGATCAGAAATCACGATCAGAAAAATCGCGAAATAAATCTGAGAAAAAGAAAAACGACGAACAGATTAACGAACGAACGTTCGTTATCTGGATCTAAACAATGAACGCGTTCGTTAAAATGAACAAATGAGCGAACGCTCACTAATTAACCTAAATAGGAAAAAAAACCGATCTAATAAAAAAACGGATAAAAAGCCGAACGAAACCGGCAAAAACCGAACGATTTTCTAAAAACCGTGAGGGTCAACCTCGGCCATGCGGCGGCCAAATAATGGCGGCGACGTGGCCAAGGCGGCTACTGGTCATGGCGGCGCTGGCCCTGGGGCGCTGAGGCTTGGTCACCCCCGGGCGCTATTTAAAGCCCCCGACTAGGCAGAGTCCTGGCCGGTCACGGCCCACTAAGTCGGTTCAGTTTTCTTTAATAATTTCGCGCAGAAAAACTGATGAAAGAAATACTAAACGGACTCCAAAAATCCCGAAATAAATTTTCCCCGGCTTCTAAAATCAAGCCGGACAAGATGAACATTTATTTGGGGCCTAAATGCAATTTTGAAAAACACGCATTTTTCCTAAATTCAAAATAAAATAGTGAAAACTCCAAATAAAATCTTATTTGATTTTTTATTAAATCTTCAATATTCCTTTATTTTGGGAAAGTCATATTATTCCCTCTCTCATATTTTGATAATAGAAATTATTCAAGATAAAATCAAATGATCCTATTTTCAGAATTTGAGAAAACTCAAATATGAAAATAACGAAATCTCCAACTCTCTCCGTGGGTCCTTGAGTTGCGTGAAATTTCTAGGATCAAGCCAGAATGCAATAAAATATGATATGCAAGTGATGATCTATGTATAACATTCCAAATTGAAAATTTGGGACGTTACAAACCTACCCCCCTTAAGATGAATCTCACCCTCGAGATTCGGGTTGGCTAGAAAATAGGTGAGGGTGGTCCTTCAGTAGATCTTCCTCTCGCTCCCAGGTGGCTTCATCCTCGGTGTGGTGGCTCCACTGAACTTTGCAAACTTAATAACCTTGCTGCGGGTGACTCTGCTGGCATACTCTAGAATTTTGACTGGTTTCTCCTTGTAGGTCAAATCATTACCCAACTGAATCGCTTCCAATGGCACAGTATCCCTCAAAGGTATATCAGCCATCTCTGTGTGGCACTTCTTCAACTGAGAAACGTGGAACACGTCGTGAACTCCTGACAATCCTTCGGGCAATTCCAACTTGTAAGCAACTTCTCCCATGCGCTCCAAAACTCTGTATGGCCCCACAAAACATGGCGCTAACTTTCCTTAAACTCCAAAGCGCTTAACTCCTCGAAGTGGGGATACTCGAAGATAGACTCTATCTCCGACTTCGTAAACTGTCTCCTTGCTTTTTGAATCCGCATAGCTCTTCTGCCTATACTGGGCTACCTTGAGCCTATCGCGAATCAACTTCACCTTCGCTCGCATCCTTAATCAAATCTGGTCCAAACAACTGGCGGTCTCCAACTTCATCCCACAACAACGGGGTCCTGCACCTCCTTCCGTACAAGGCTTCGAAAGGGGCCATTTTCAAATTGGTTTGATAGCTGTTGTTATAAGAAAACTCCGCATATGGCAAGTTGTCATCCCAACTTGATCCATAATCCAATGCACATGCTCTCAGCATATCCTCCAAAATATGATTGACTCTCTCATTCCGTCCATCCATGCATGGATGAAAAGTTGTACCAACTCTAGCCCGGTTCCCAAAGTTTCGCGGCAACCGATTCCAAAATTTTGAGGTAAACCGGTTCCTCTATCCGTCTGATACTCCTCGGAACTCCATGCATATACGATCCTGGTCATGTATATCTTAGCCAACTTGGCACTGCTGTAGGTAGTCTTTACTGGGATGAAATGAGCTACCTTCGTCTAACGATCGACTACAACCCAAATCGAGTCATAGCCTGAACGAGTCCTGGGCAATCCAGTGATAAAATCCATGCCTAACTTTTCCCCCTTCCATTCGGGTATCGGCAATGGCTGTAACAAACCTGCTGGCTTTTGATGTTCTGCCTTCACTCTCTGACATACATCACAAACTGCTACATACTCCGCAATATCCTTCTTCATTTCGGTCCACCAGAAAGTATCCTTCAAATCCAAATACATCTTGGTATTTCCTGGGTGAATCGAGTACGGCGAATCATGGGCCTCTTGCAAAATCAACTTCCTGATCTCTGGATCACTAGGCACATAAACACGGTCCTCAAACCATAGGGTATCGTGCTCATCCTCACGAAATCCCTTAGCTTTTCCCTTGCTCATTTTCTCCTTAATAGAAGCAATCTCCTTACCCGTCTTCTGAGCTTCTCTGATCTTATCCATCAATGTAGACCGTATCTCCAATGCTGCTACATAGCCTCTCGGAACTATCTCCAAACATAGCTCTCGAAATTCCTCGACTAACTCCTTTGGTAACCCTCCGGTCATTAGGGTGTTGACACGGCTCTTGCAGCCCAAGGCATCTGCTACTACGTTAGCCTTTCCGGGGTGATAATGCAATCTCATATCATAATCCTTTATGAGCTCCAACCATCTCCTTTGCCTGAGATTCAACTCCTTCTGCGTGAAGATGTACTTCAAACTCTTGTGATCCATGTACACCTCACAATGGTTTCCAATGAGAAAATGTCTCCAAGTCTTCAATGCGTGTACTACGGCTGGTAACTCCAAATCATGTGTAGCATAATTCAACTCATGGGGCTTAAGCTGTCGTGAAGCATACGAAACAGCTCTTCCCTCCTGCATAAGCACTGCTCCAAGTCCTCGACGTAAAGCATCGCAATACACCTCATAATCCTTGCGCTGATCTGGCAGAATCAACACTGGTGACGTAACCAATCGTTTCTTCAACTCTTGGAAACTAGACTCACATTCCTCAGTCCATTTGAACTTGGTATCCTTCTTTAATAACTCCGTCATGGGCTTCGCAATCTTCAAGAAATTCTCAATGAATCTCCGGTAGTATCCTGCCAGTCCAAGAAAACTCCGGATCTCTCCAACAGTTGTTGGTGCTTCCCAGTTTGTCAAAGTGACAACTTTGGTGGGATCCACTGCTATACCTTCTCCGGATATAACGTGTCCGAGAAATCCAACTTCCTTCAACCAAAACTCACATTTGCTGAACTTGGCATATAGCTGATGTTCTCTGAGCTTCTCAAGTACTAAACGCAAATGCTCCTTATGCTCTTCTTCATTCTTCGAGTAGACCAAAATATCATCAATGAACACTACGCATTTAACTTATCCAAAACTCCATAAACACCTTGTTCATCATGTTCATGAAATAGGCAAAAGTTAGTCGCACCAAATGACATAACGGTGTACTCATACAGCCCGCACTGTGGTAAAAGCCGTCTTAGGTATATCCTTCTCCCGTATCTTTAGCTGATGGTATCCTGATAGCAAATCGATCTTGGAAAATACCTTAGCTCCTTGCAATTGGTCAAACAAATCATTGAACATCGGCAACGGGTACTTGTTCTTAATGGTCACTTCATTCAATCCTCGATAATCAACAACCATTCTCAATGATCCATCCTTCTTCTCCACTAGAAGTACTGGAGATCCCCAAGGCGAAGAACTTGGGTGAATAAAACCTTTATCCAGTAACTCCTTAATCTACTTCTTAATTTCTTCCAAATTTTGTGTGGGCATCCGGTACAGTCTCTTAGATATCGGCCCTGTGCCTGGCAAAAGCTCAATCAAAAACTCAATTTCTCTATCCGGTGGCATGCGTGGCAACTCTTCTGGGAATACATCCGGGTAATCCTTCACCACGGGTACTTCCTCCTGCACAACTCCTGATAAGGAATTTACTTGTGTCCTCCTCGGCTCATGCCGTGACACATACTTTATTCTTCTTCCTTCTGGGGTGGTAAGCAAAATTGACTTACTGGCGAAATCAATGTTCCCTCCATACTTCGATAACCAATCCATGCCTAATATCACATTCAATCCTTGCGATTCCAAAAATATTAGGTCCGAGGGAAACACGTAGTTACCAATCCTTAATGGTAATCGATCACACCATAGACTAGCCATATATTCTGCTCCAGGCGAGTTTACTAGCATGGGTGACCTATGGGCTTTGGTCAGAAATTTATACTTATCCACAAATCCCCTTGATATGTTTGAATGCGATGCACCAGTATCAAAAAGAACAACTGCAGTAAATGTCTTAACCAAAAGCTTACCTATTACTGCATCTGGCTGAGTTTCAACCTCCTCCACGGTAATGTGGTTCACCTGTTCCCTGTTGAAAGGGTTCGGCTTCTTCCCTGAGCTTCCATCGCCATTTCCATTCTGGGCTTCAGGACATTCATTTGCATAATGTCCAGTCTTCTGACACTTAAAGCAAGTGACTTGGCTCAGGTCTCTCTTGGCTGGGGTTGACGGGTTGGTGCGGTTTTGTCCATTGCTTCCTCCATTCCCATTTCCATTCTTGGAACCATTATGATTGTGCGAGCTACCTCCTCAATGGGTATGCTGAGATTGTCCTCCCGGTTTCGGGTAAAGCGTAGCTTCACGAGCTCCGTAATTGTACTTCCCCTGTCCATACTTCCTCTTGCGGTTGTCAATCAGCTGCTGCTTCCCTTCAATCATAAGAGCACGATCTACCAACTCCTGGTAGTTGTTGAAGGTTGCTACCATCAACTGCATGCTCAGCTCATCATTAAGCCCTTCCAGAAACTTCTCCTGCTTAGCTGCATCTGTAGCAACGTCATCTGGGGCATAACGTTCTAACTTACTAAAGTCCTCCACATACTGGCTTACAGTGCGTCCTCCTTGGCGTAAGTTGCAAAACTCACGCTTCTTCATGGCCATAGCTCCTTCTGAAACATGGGCGGTACGGAAAGCTTGCTGAAACTGATCCCATGTGACAGTGTCAATAGGGTGTGTGGCTGTGTAATTCTCCCACCATGATGTTGCGGGTCCATCAAGCTGATGTGCTGCAAAACGCACTCTCTCCGCATCTGTGCATCCCGCAGCGGCAGCTCACTTCCAACCTTGCAGAGCCAATCATCTGCAATAATCGGCTCGGTGCTACCGGAAAACACCCATGGATTTAGCCTCAAGAAACGAGTCAAATGATCAACAGGTGGTGGTGGTGGTGGGTTGTTGTTGTTGTTGTTGCCTTGGTTCTGTACTAGTGTTTGAATCAAAGCATTCTGCTGCTGAATCAACTGAGTGATCTCCGGTGGGAAAAGAAATCCGGTGTCGCGTCTCGGAGGCATTCTAGGGTTTAGAGAAGATGATAATATAGAATGGAATGAGGTCTAGTGAGAAAACACTACCCATATGCGCATGAGACAAATTCAATCAATATCACTCCAATCAATTCAAACAAGGGCATACAACGGTCTGACTATCGTTACAAAAGTGCTTGGACTAAACTAAATACAATGGGGGAAATTCTATTACTGTTATGGTGGTCAACTAGAAAAACTAGTCTGATGAAGACTCCATGATATCCGCTCCATCTTCATCAACATAGTCATCATCGCTGTCGTCGGGATCCGAGTCAGTGTCGTCGATGATGATATAATTATTCGGGCAAGTGGAATCATCATCATTTCCTCCTGGCGCGGGGTCTCCCATGAAAACTCCAAGCTTCCTGGTTAAGTGGTCATTCTTCTCCACTAGCACTTCAATTTCTTCCATGTAATCTTCACGTGTAGCCTTGAGTTCTTCTTCTAGATCCTTGATCTTGGTCAAGGCCTTCTGCAGATTCTCCATGCCTGCGCACATCTGGTTCTCCTGACGTCGGATGTGCTGGTTTAACTCCTGGATATATGCTGCGATTGATCTATCCCTCCTGGTGCTGATCATCTCCCATTGCTCATCTCGGCGCCCACAAATCTGGTAGATAGTATCCTTGAGATCATTGCGGTAAACTTCTCCAATACGTCCCATGGTGATATGTGCTGCCATGCTCTTTCCTAGACTCCAGGTTGGTGCATCAAAGGAAAACTCTATGGGCTCCATGATCAAAAGCGAATGTCCTTCCCGAACTTGAACTTGAATCATCCAAATACCTCTTCGTGTAAAGTGGTGTTGTAGGTCCCGTGAAGCTTGGTACTGGCTGTTCAGGTATCTAGTGACTTCCTTCAAGTGGCATCCAAAGGGTGTATCTTCATCCGGTTGTGTGAACTTGTTCCTTGCATCCGCCATCCTAAAAGAGTAGAAAAGATCAGGAGTCAGAAAGATAAGAAAGAGTAGTGATCTAGGGCTTTAGCTTAGTGGTCGTGTCCTACAGTCAGCGTGTGCTCTGATACCATCTTGTAGCGACCAGACCTCAAACAGTCTGATCTCTGTGCATCAGTGTCATCCTTGGATCGATAATGCTGACACGCACAGTACTTGAAGGATTTATAACAGAGTAGCAATCACACACTTATTACATCGAATGTCTCAAAAGAGAACTTATTACAAATAATATGGCTTAAGGACATCTAATAACGATAACAGCGGAAGGCTTGGAAGATAAGCGAGTCCATCAACCCCAACGACATCACTGAGTATAGAACCACGACCTAAGGCACCTTACTCGTCGTCTGAAAAGTCTGCAACATGAACGTTGCAGCCCGAAAACGGGTTAGCACATGGAATATGCTGGCAATGTAACACATAGAGAGCAATATGAAAGAGTAATACTATACTACATGCATATATGGCTAGTGGAAAGCTCTATGGTTACAGTTTTGCGTAAAGCCAATTTTTCCCTCGCAAAGGAATAAATTTTGTTTAACTATCATGGTGGTTGTTAAACATTGAGAATGGTTGATAGCATTCTCAATCCCAATTAAGCATCATCATTAAAACCCAACAATATTAATTAAAGTAACATGATGAGATTCACATGATAATCCAAGTACTAGATACTCAAGATGTCCATAACCGGAGACACGGCTAACCATGATTAGTTTGATACACTCTGTCGAGGTTTGTGCACTTTTCCCCACAAGACTCGATCTCCTCCGTTGGGATCTCGCACTACATGGTGTTTGAGAAACGGATGACCGAGACATAGTCTTTCAGAAGCGCTAGCACCTTATGAACAGGTAGACCGTACCAACCTACATCCCCTACATCAGCTAGTCTACCACTGTAAGAGTTCGCACGACTTAGTCAACTATGCTAGAGCCCATAGTAGCTTGTGGCTGCACACGGAAGTTTCTAGCATGAATAATCTCATGATCCCTTTGAGCCTGGGTGGCGGTCCAAAAAGAAACAGGTAATCCTGGAATACCCAGGTACCTCAATCCACCCAGATGTGTGTTTAGGTTGCCACCTTAGATAAACCATTAATTAACAATCTCACATATGTCATGGATACACTCACCCAATCCACGTCTACTAGCATAGCATGGCATAATAAGCAAACGTAGAAGTAACTCCCAAGGGTTTGATAATAAAACAGGTAATAAGTACTACCTCATCTACTTCCCAAAACCCACAATTTAATTAGATCCTAATCATGCAATGTTTGAGGATTGATCTAATGCATAAAAACTGGGTAGTAAAGGTATATGATCAAAGTGTTACTTGCCTTGCTGATGATCCATGAAACCTAGAGATTCAAAGTAGCAAACGACGCACTCCGGGTACTCTATCGCAAACAAACAAACAAACACACAATAAGTACACATCTAATGCACAGGTAAAACTAAAAAAAAGATCAAACCAGAAATTTCAACTTAAGAACTCCGGTTTGCAAAAAGAATCAAATCGAACGAAGCAACGAAAGTCAAACTGCGAAAGAAACATGCGTCATTTTACTAATATGGACCTAAGTCAAATTTTTCAGTAGCAAAAACTTGTTTGAGTTGATTAATCAGAAAGAGGGTTTCGAGACGAAACTCTAGGCGCTTGAATCGGCTGATTCCGATAAACGAGCGAAAAGTTATACTAGATCGAAAATCGGATCAGAAATGACGATCAGAAAAATCGCGAAATAAATCCGAGAAAAAAAAAACGACGAAAAGATTAACGAACGAACATTTGTTATCTGGATCTAAACGATGAACGCGTTTGTTAAAACGAACGAACGAGCGAACACTCGCTAATTAACCTAAACAGGAAAAAACTCGATCTAATAAAAAATGGATCAAAAAAACCGAACGAAACCGGCGAACACCCAACGGTTTTCTAAAAAAACCGGCGGCGGGTCAACCTCAAGCGGCGGTCGGAGGCGGCGGCTCGGCAATGGCGGCGGCGGTGATGGCGGTGGCGGAGGCGTCAATGCGGCTTTTGGGTCGCCCGCGCTTATTTAGCCCCCGGCCAGGCAGAGTCCTGGCCGATCAAGGCCCACTAAGTCGGTTCAGTTTTTTTTAATAATTTTGCGCAGAAAAACTAACGAAAGAAATACTAAATGGACTCCAAAAATCCTGAAATAAATTTTCCCCGGCTTCTAAAATCAAGCCGGACAAGACGAACATTTATTTGGAGCCTAAATACAATTTTGTAAAACACGCATTTTTCCTAAATTCAAAATAAAATAGTGAAAAACTCCAAATAAAATCTTATTTGATTTTTTATTAAATCTTAAATATTCCTTTATTTTGGGAAAGTTATTTTATTCCCTCTCTCATATTTTGATAATAGAAATAATTGAAGATAAAATAAATAAAATCAAATGATCCTATTTTCAGAATTTGAGAAAACTCAAATATGAAAATAACGAAATTTCCAACTCTCTCTATGGGTCCTTGAGTTGCGTGAAATTTCTAGGATCAAGCCAAAATGCAATAAAATATGATATGCAAGTGATGATCAATGTATAACATTCCAAATTGAAAATTTGGGATGTTACAGGTCTCTTCTTTAATATATTTGCCTTTGCGATCTCTTTTCCTTTGCTTTTTTTTCAGATCTATTAAACCAAAAATACAAAAATACCTTGCTGCACTTTATTTTATTTGGCGTTCGATCTATCAAATTATTACAACTTTCTCACGTTCGTTTGCCAATTTCCCGCGCCATTACCCGAAAGGGATTGACAACCCCTTTTACACGTCGGGTTGCGAGCATTTGTTATTTGTGCGCAGGTGTTGTTTACGTAGTGTTGCTTGGTTCTACTAGTTCGATAACCTTGGTCTCATCACTCAGGGAAATACCTACTGTCGCTGTGCTGCATCATCCCTTCCTCTTTGGGGAAATACCGACGTAGTCTAGCAGACATCAAAAGGAATTTCTAGCGCCGTTGCCGGGGAGACATCACCAACATCTACCAGGTTCCTAATCACAAATCTCATCTCCTCGCAATTTACATTATTTGTCATTTCCCTCTCGTTTTCCTCTCCCTCACTTCACAAAAATTTGCCATTTTATTCGCCCTCTTTTTCGTTCGCCACTTTCTTGCCGGATCTGTTTTTGCGTGCATTCTTGTTTGCGTAGTCATGATGCCTCAAAGAAAATATTATTATGTTCCTTACCCAAGTATTTTGCTTGAAATTGAGAAAAGTACTAAGGAATATATGACTACACAATCTGAGCATAATAAGTATTTTACCGAAGAACTTAAGGAGCACTCACAGTGCTAGATGCTATAACAAAACAACTTGATGATATTAGTAGAGAAGTTTGCAATCTCCAATCTAAGTATGCTTTTGCTGAAAGTTTGCTAGGAAAAATATCCGATGCACAAGCTACCCTAGTAAATCAAATGGCCGCTAAACCAATTTCTTTAGAAGATTAAAGTGATGAAGATCTTAAAATGATTGGTGTTTCTTATATTGATTCCTTGTTTAGTAAAGTTAAAATTGATGAAAAGGGGACTGAATAAGAGTCAACTTTAGCTAGAAGGTGTCCTGATAATTCTGAGGGTGAAAATCTTGTTGAGAAAATTGATGAAAGTGGGTTTGAAGAGGTCAAAACTTTAACTTGTGATGTGCCCACTCTTTTGGATTACAAAGACTTTAATTATGATAGTTGCTCTTTATTGATTGTATTTCTTTGTTGCAATCCATGATGAATTCACCCCATGCTTATGAACAAAATAAAGCTTTTACTAAACATATTGTTGATGCATTGATGAATGCTTTGGAAGAAAATTGGAATTAGAAGTTTCAATTCCTAGAAAATTACATGATGAGTGGGAACCTACTATCAAAGTCAAGATTAAAAATTATGAGTGTTTTTCTTTATGTGACTTGGGTGCTAGTGTTTCTACAATTCCGAAATCCTTATGTGATGTGCTTGGTCTTACCGATATTGAAGAATATTCTTTGAATTTTCACTTGGCGGATTCTACTATTAAAAACCCTATGGGAAGAATTAATGATGTTCTTATTCTTGCAAATAGGAATTATGTGCCCATAGATTTTATTGTTCTTGATATTGATTGCAACCGTCTTGTCCAGTTATTCTTGGTAGACCATTTTTACGCACTATTTGTGCCGTGATTGATATGAAAGAAGGCAATATTAAGTTTCAATTTCCATTAAGGAAGGGTATGCAACACTTCCCTAGAACAAGAATTAGGCCACCAGATGAATCAATCATGAGGGCATCTTATGGATCTAGAAACAAAGATGACAACACTTACCGAAAAAGGCTTTCGCCCCGCTTTATAAATAAAGCAAACCGCCACAGAGCATACAGACCCACACAAGTCCACACACACACCCAAGTCTCACGACAAAGTACATAGGTTCTGCTGAGGGCACAGCTCAACAAGCCCAGAAGGAAAGAAAAAACAACATCATCATCATCACACAAGGCGCCTAATCAGGCTCCGGCAGAGGCGACGGTGGCGGCGGCACGATCGGATGTCGGCGATGAAGGCGGAGATGGCGTCACGGTCCGGGGGGCGGCTAAGCGGCCGCCAAAGCTGCAAGAAACCCGCGAATTTGTAGAGAGCGCCAAGAGCGCTGACGAAGGGGAGCGTGCATGGATCACAAGCTTATTGCGAGCGGTCCACAGCGTCAGCGAGAACCCCAACCTCAAGCCACCTAATGTGGCGAGAGGACGCGGGACGCATCGATTTCAGCAAATAGGTCCGGAAGTTGGTGTGGCACCAACTACCGCCGACCACCTCACAAAAGCAGCTCCAGAGAAATTGGGCGAAACGCAGGAGAAGAAGATGTGGTTCGAGTCCTCGTGGACTCCACAGAGCGGCAGATACCGTGCCGGGCCATTGCGCTTGCAGACCTCCACTCCAGACGGGACCCGACCGCTAATCCACCGCCACATGAAGATGCGAATCTTCAGTTATGCGACGGACCAAACCATCGATAAGGGAGGGGCGGAGGAAGGGGCAATGGCCGAGTAAAGCGACTTGGTGGAGAACAGGCCCGATGGCTCCAGCCGCCACCGGACACGGTCCGACCTGCCATCCACCAACGGCTCGTGCAACGCGACGCAATCAAGCAACTCACGCCAGGCAGCGGATTCCGCCAGCTCAAAAGGGCGACGGAAAGCAAGGCGCCCCAGGTCAAGAAGAGCCCTATTGACCGAAATCATGGGGTCGACGGAGATAGAGAAGAGGGCGGGAAGCGGGCCAAAGGGGAATCTCCGCCCAACGATCAAACCGTAAGAGCGTCGAGAGGCCGGACCCCACCGAGATGGAGGTCCCAATCTGCGAAGCACCGGAGAAGCTGAACAATAGATCGCCAGAATCGGGAGCCGCCGATTTCAGCGTAAGGCAAATGGCTGGCCCCGTAGGTATTTATTCCGGATAATGTCGAGCCAGAGGTCGCCATGACCACGGGCGGCGCGCCAGAGCCAAAGTGGGAGAGAAGGGCTATATTCATCCTCTTGAGCACATGATGCCCGTGACACCTTGCTCCCTGGGCTTGCGTATGTCGTGCCAACTGACCATGTGGTACTTCATATCATGCTCGCCACCAAAGAGAAGCGGGACTGGATCTTGGCGATATCCTTGTGGAGAGACTCATGGAGGCTATAGAAGCTCATAAGGAACAGTAGTAGACTAGAGAGGGAAGAGTTGATGAGAATAGTCCGTGCCGCCTTAGATAGCCATCTCCCCTGCCAGGGCTCGCAACGGGACTGGAGCTTATTAACTGCGGGCCTCAGGTCCGCGGCAGAGAGATGCGAGTCACTAATGGGGGTCCCTGTAGGAGGTGGGGAAAGAGCCCAGCGGCAATTAAGTCTCACATGGCGGCTATAGACTCGGAGGGGAATATCCCATCACCATGACATCACTCTTATCAAAGTTGATCTTGAGGCCCGACATCTGTTGAAAGCAGAGCAGGAGGAACTTGAGGTTGGCGATGTCCCCCTCCGAGCCTTCGACCATGATGATCGTGTCGTCAGCATACTGAAGGATGGAGATCCCCGAGCCCCCAGAAAGGTGTGGGGTAATCCCACGGATGTGGCCAGCGGCTTTGGCCTTATCAAGGATGGAGGCCAGAGCGTCCACAACCATATTGAAGAGGAACGGGGAGAAGGGGTCGCATGGCGAACCCCACAAAGGGTAGGGAAGAAAGGACCAATCTCGCCGTTGATGTTGACCGCCGTGCGACCGCAAGAGACCATTTGCATGACTAAAGTGATCCATCGGTCATCGAAGCCCTTCCGAAGAAGGACTTCCCTGAGGAAGGTCCAGCTAACAGAGTCGTAGGCTTTGTGGAAATCGATCTTCAGAAAGACCGCCCTAAGGCGCTTGGTCCGGACCTCGTGAAGGACCTCGTGGAGGACCAGGACTCCATCAAGGATATATCGGCCTTTAATGAAGGCTGACTGGTTAGGGTGGGTAATCCGTTGCAAGGTGGTCACCCTATTGGCGGACCCTTTGGCCGTAATCCTAAGATCACATTAATGACCGTGATCGGCCGGAATCGGGCGGATGTTGGACGCCTCAGGACCTTGGGAATGAGAGAGATGATCCCGTAGTTGAGGCGCCCTGTGTCAATAGATCCAACAAAGAATTCTTCAAGATGGCCATGACCTCCGGTTTAATCACGTTCCGTAGGTGCTGACGAAAATGACCGTGAGGCCATCTAGGCCCGGCGCAGAAGAGGCATTCATACCCTTGATAGCCTCCTGCACCTCCCTTTCGTAGAAGGGGGCCGTCAGGGCCGCGTTCTCCGCGTCGGAGACTAACTGAATGTCGGCCCAACAATCATGGGCGAGGGAGATGCCGCTCCGAGGAGCGGCAGAGAAAAGGGACATATAGAAGCCGTCGACATGAGTCCGGATGTCGCGAGGGTCCTGAAGATGGGTCTCCCCATCCCAGAGGAGGGGGATGGTGTTGCGTCTACGGCGGCCGTTGGTGATAGCCTGGAAGTATGCAGTATTCGCATCACCCTTCAGGACCCACTTCTGAGCGCCCCGAAGGCGTCAATATGCCTCCTCATCAGAGTAGATCACGGAGAGTTGGTCTTCGATGTCATAGCGGGCCAGCCACTCGTCCGGAGATAGGCCCACCATGTCGGCCCGAAGGTCAAGGGCCTGGATCGCGGAAACCAGCGCCTTCTTGCGCTCTCTGGCATCGCGACCAAGGTTGGCCCCCCACCCCTTCATAAACTGTCTACTACGTTTCGCACATGCCACGTGTCAATAGCCGAGGGGGGCCGAGGGTGGGGGTGCTCCCGAGCCTCGATCCACCGTGCGCATACTGCGTCAGTGAATCCCGCCTGGGAGAGCCAGAAGGTCTCAAAGCGGAAGCAAGGAGGGATCGGCGGACGCTCGTCGCGAGGAGAGAAGAAGGGGACATGATCCGAGCCAATCCTAGTGATGGCGCGGAGAGGTGCAAGGGGGCAACGGAGGTCCCAATCCGGACACTAGGACCCCTGTCCAAGACGGATCGGGTCGGGCGGCTTGCCGATTGGTCCAGTGAACCGGGCACCAATCCTGTCAATCTCCAAGGGCGAGGTCAGCGATGAAGTCATTAAACATCTGCATCCGCAAAGCAAACATTGTCGTTGCTCTTGTCTTCCGCCACGCCAAGCAGCAAGTTAAAGTCGCCACCCACAACCACGGGAGGGAGGCCGCCGAGATCTTTCGGTGAAGCTCCTCGAGGAAGGCGGCCCGACCGTCTATGGTCGGCAGGCCCAGATACAATGATGATCTCCCACTTGAAGTTGAGAGATCTCTCGAATAATTCCATGTCGACGAAGAATTCCCCGGTCCATGCTCCCCACCTCGAAGGTGGCATCCTTCACTCCTAAAAGGATGCCACCCGAGTGGCCGGAGCTCCCACTAGAAGGGAGCCAGTGCCACGCAAAGAGGTGGGAGCTCAAACGGTTGAGCTCGGGGAGCGAGAAATCGCGACGCATGGTCTCCTGGACAGCAACGATGTCGATGTGCTCATCTCGCATGTACTCCACAAGTTGGTGGCGACGACCATCATGGCCGAAGCCGCGGATGTTCCGTAAGAGGGCTCGCATTAAGGAGCCATCGGGGCTGCTTGACCCCAGGACACGAAGCGCTTTCTTGGCCAAGAGCCGTAGTCAGAGGCGGATGCAGGCCACGGATCTCCCCGGAGGTGGGGAGCGGTAGCCAGCGACCCGTCGGGTGGGAGATATCCCGTCATGAGGCGTCCGGGAAAGGAGGGCAGCCCGTGCCTCCATGAGCTTCCTATCGAGGATCTCACGAGCCCGGATGGCTGCGATCTGAACTAAAGGGGGGCCAGCCTCCCCCCTAAAAATGATAGCTGAGTCGAAGGCCACTTTGGCGAGGTTGCCCAAAGGAATAGACTCAAGCGCAGAAAAGGAACAAGACGAAGCAGAGGGGGGAACAGGAGGTGTACTGGCTCCGTGTTACGGGCGGCGGTAGCCAGAGCTCCCGCTCGGGGATGGGCAGAGCCGGGCAGCCCTCCGGGTGGGCAGCATCCAGCCGCGCACTCCAGCGGGAGGCCACCATCGGGGAGGAGGTCGACCTACCGCGACGGGAGTACGCAGCTGAGCGGGGGGGAGGGGGCTGAGCTGCCATCGGAGTGAGCACGTGAGTCGCACCCTCCCTCGGCACAGGCGGCGACGGAGGGGCCAGCTGAGCCGGCCCGGCGCATCCGATGAGGAGAGGCGCAGGAGGGGGCGGCCCAGCCGGCGGAGGGGTGGTGGAGGAGGGAGCGCGGGGAGGGCCTTTGCTTTATGCCTAGCTAAGGGCATGAAATAATAGCGCTTGTTGGGAGGCAACCCAATGAATAAAATTTATTTTTGCTTTTTGCTTTCTGTTCTTGATTGTTTGCACAATTATGCTACTGTTATGATTGTGTTTTTTGTGTGTTTTAATTAGTGTTTGTGCCAAGCAAAGCCTTTAGGATCTTCTTGGGTAATAGTTGTTTGATCTTGCTGAAAAACAGAAACTTTTGCGCTCACGAAAATAATTCTCATTTTTAACAGGAGCGTGATAAAGTACCAATTATTTTCGCAGAAGATTAATATAGAAAATTTCTCAGGTCGTCCTAATTTTTCAGAATTTTTGGAGTTACGTATATTCAAATATCCAGATTGCTACTGCATCGCTCTGCTTTTGAAAGATTCTGCTTTCTTTGCGTTGTGTGCTTGCTTTGATGATTCTATGGTTTTCTTTGATGAGTTTTTGCCATATAAAAGTTGGAATACAGTAGATATAATGCAAGAATAAAATATGAATGGGTTGCAACAGTACTTATAGTAGTGATTTGTCTTCTTGTACTAACGGACCTCACAAAGGTTTTGTTGAGTTTTGTGTGATTGAAGTTTTCAAGTTTTGGGTGATGTTACGATGGATGAAGGAATAAGGAGTAAGAAGATCCTAAGCTTGGGGATGCCCATGGCATCCCAAGCTATTATCCAAAGAGAAGCAAGCAACTAAGCTTGGGGATGCCCGAGTGGCATCCCCTCTTTCTTCTAACGACCATCGGTATTTTACTCGGAACTATATTTTTATTCGTCACATACTATGAGTTTTGCTTGGAATGTCTTGTATGATATGAGTCTTTGCTTTCTTTGCTTTTTGTTTTAAGTCTTGAATCCTTGGTGGACACACCTATCTGAGAGAGCCAAAATTATGCCATGACTTGTTAGAATTGCTCTCTATGCTTCACTTAAATCTTTATGAGCTATGGAATTGCTCTAGTGCTTCACTTATATCTTTTTGAGCACGGTGTGCTTTAGTATTTTTCAAGAAATCCTCTCTTGCTTCACTTAGATTTATTTGAGAGTTAGTAAAATTTTCAAGAAATTCTCTCTTGCTTCACTTAAATTAATTTGAGATAAAGAAATATTATGCTCATGATCTTCACTTATATTTGTTTGAGCTTATCAAAAGCAACACATGAAAATTAGTTCCAAAGTGATAGATATCCAAGAAGGATATAATAAAAACTTACATGAAGATCACTGGACAAAATAAACTTGATTCCTTGTAATAGTTTCGAGATATGATGATGTGATATGTGAGTCATGTTGATGAGTAATTATGCTTTAGTAAGAATATTGGTGTTAAGGTTTGTGATTCCCTATGCAAGCACGAAAGTCCATAGTTATGCAATTATGCTTAATGCTCGCTTATGAGATTATTCGTTTCTTGGTTGGTCGCTTATCAATCTTTTGCTAGCCTTCATTTTTCACTAAGTATGATCACTACTTGTGCATCCAAAATCCTTTAAACCATTTTTGCCACATGATCCACTATGCCTACCCATATGCGGTAGTATTTTTCCGTTCTAAGCAAATTTGCATGTGCCATCTCTAGTATTCAAAATAAATTTCTCTTTTGTGTGCTCGTACCGCTCGCAAGGCAGTGAGGGGTGGTCGATATTTTCCATGCTAGATGTTTATTCTCATGATGAGTGTTTATTCACTTGTCATTGCACGAGAGTAAGGCAAAGGTATTAGGGATGCCCAATCCTGAAATGCAAAATAAATTTACTTTATGTTGTCAAATAATAAATTCCTTGGAAAGTGTTGGTATGGAGGGCACTCGTGGATACGGTTAGCCATGGAAAGTGAAAGTATGGTTGAAAAAGGAATAAACTTTAATTTCTGTTTGGGAACCGCTTATGATATATCTAGCATGGAAAGTATTGGGAACTTCTCGATCGTTCTCATTGACAGGAAAAGCATGCCTCCCAAAATGTTTTTATCTCTATGTTTTTCGCTTTGAGCTCTGGCACCTCTACAAATCCCTACTTCCCTCCGCGAAGGGCCTTTCTTCTACTTTATGCTATTTTTTTTAAATTTGAGTCTCCATCTTCTCTTATAAAGCACCAACTAGGGGCGTATGATCGCATTTGAGCATTGGGTGTAGCTAATATGCGAGTGTGTTTCATGAATGGATCAATGATTAAGCATGATGGGCTAGGGATAACTTATTTTAGCTTTGATATTTTGAAAGACATGGTTGCTTGTTGATATGCTTGAGTATTTAAGTCTCATGTCAAAACTAGACTATTACTTTGAACCATATATAAGTCCAAATGTCCATGATATAAAGAAAAGAATATGAGATGACATGTTAGGCAGCATTCCACATCAAAAATTCTGTTTTTATCATTTACCTACTCGAGGACAAGCAGGAATTAAGCTTCGGGATGCTGATACGTCTCCAACGTATCTATAAAGTTTTATTGTTCCATGCTGTTATATTATCATTCTTGGATGTTTTATAATCATTCTATAGTCATTTTATATCATTCTTGGTACTAACCTATTGACATAGTGCCAAGTGCCAAGTGCTACTTGCTGTTTTTTGCATGTTTTTTTACATCGCAGGAAATCAATACCAAACGGAGTCCAAATGCAGCGAAACTTTTTGTGGATTTTTTATGGGCCAAAAGACATCCAGTGGGCTGAAGAAGCGCCTAGGGGGTGCTCAAGGGGAGCACAACCCACCAGGGCACGCCTGGAGGCCTAGGCGCGCCCTAGTGGGTTGTGCCCACCTCGGGTGCCTCCAGAACCGACTCTTTGCTCTATAAGTACCCCAATATTCCAGAAACCCTAGGGGAGTTGACGAAAATCAATTACACTCGCCGCAAGTTCTAGGAACACTAGATCCAATCTAGATACCATCATGGAGGGGGGCATCATGTCCATTGGTGCCTCTCCGATGATGCGTGAGTAGTTCTTTGTAGACCTACGGGTTTGTGGTTAGTAGCTAGATGGCTTCCTCTCTCTCTCTCTCTCTCTCGTTTGATTCTCAATACAATGGTCTCTTGGAGATCCATATGATGTAACTCTTTTGCGGTGTGTTTGTTGGGATCGGATGAACTTTCAGTTTATGATCAGATCTATCTTTTTATCCATGAAAGTTATTTGAGTCTTCTTTGATCTCTTATATGCATGATTGCTTACAGCCTCATATTTCTTCTCCGATATTTGGGTTTTGTTTGGCCAACTTGATCTATTTATCTTGCAATGGGAAGAGGTGCTTTGTGATGGGTTCGATCTTACGGTGCTTGATCCTAGTGACGATGTAGGGAACCGACACGTATGTATCGTTGCCATTAAGGATAACAAGATGGGGTCTATTTCTACATAAATAGATCTTGTCTACATCATGTCATCGTTCTTATTGCATTGCTCCGTTTCTCCATGAACTTAATACACTAGATGCATGCTGGATAGCGGTAGATGTGTGGAGTAATAGTAGTAGATGCAGGCAGGAGTCGATCTACTAATCTTGGACGTGACGCCTATATAATGATCATTGCCTGGATATCGTCATGATTATTTGAAGTTCTATCAATTGCCCAACAGTAATTTTTCACCCACCGTTTTATATTTTTCTTGAGAGAAGCCACTAGTGAAACCTACGGCCCCGGGTCTCTTCTTTAATATATTTGCCTTTGCGATCTATTTTCCTTTGCTTTTATTTTCAGATCTATTAAACCAAAAATATAAAAATATCTTTCTGCGCTTTATTTTATTTGGCGTTCGATCTATCAAATTATTACAACTCTCTCACGTCCGTTTGCCAATTTCTGGCGCCGTTACCCAAAAGGGATTGACAACTTGTCGGGGGAACGACACCTATGGGATCACGAGGATCCCTTCAAGCGGTTAAGGTGCACGAGGTTGTGCAAAGAGCGGGTCTAGTAGTTAGCACGAGGCGATTTTACCCAGGTTCGGGCCGCGAAGATGCATAATACCCTAGTCCCGCTTTGGTGTGTATTTGAGTGTTCTTGAGCTCTTGAACTAGCTATGGTGCATGCGTAGTCCAAAAAGTCTGAATCCTTCCTCAGTACACCTAGGGCCTCCTTTTATAGGAAAAAGGGGTTGCCACAGTGGCACACAGGAGGTGGAAAGTATGTACAATGTCCGAGCTTATCGCCTGACATCACAGGACAAAATGCATTAAATGTGCTACTTAGGTGTCCTCTTGCTTTATAGGGGACGGCAACGAAGCCCGTCCCGTCCATCACCACTTCGCCTTGCTCCGACGCACGTCCAGGCCAACGAGGCATGCAACGCCATGTAGGCCGGCAGGCTGCTGAGCTGATGCGGTGGCAGGGTCATTATGAAGATCTGCATGCTACCACGCATGTGCTTGACTAGTTGGCTTAGGAGCCACGTACTGCCATGCGGGTACTTGCTTAGTTGGTGGGTCGGATGCTGAGCTGGGGCGGAGACGGGGCGGCAAGGCCTTGCCGCGGTCCTGCTGATATTCCCGGCAAGGGTCTTGCCGAGGCCTCGTGGGTATCTTCGGCAGGAGCCTTGCCGGGGCCTTGTGGGCATCCTCAGCAAGGAGACTCGCTGTTGTCTTGTTTTCTGGTTCCTATCTAGGCCTCGTAGGCCCTTTGTCTTCACAAAGATCTGCACGTCACTACACAGACCCCTCTTGAGCCTTGGTTCCAATGTTTTTCGGTGGTGTCGGAACTCTCAGGCTCAAGGGTGGTGGCCTTGCTGGTGTTGGGTAAGTTGCCCCGGCAAGGCTCTTGCCGGGGCTGCGTAGGCCGCCTCAGCAAGGGTCTTGCCGGGGGAAGCCCATCTAGGTGCCTCATCCTTCTGCACCCCTGGTCGGAGCGCTGCTCTGGTGGTCTTGTACTTTTGCTTCCTTCCTCGCTAAGTGTGGTCGTGGGTGCGGCTCTGACTGCCCGTGCACAAGAAAAGGGGTACAAAAGAAGGGCCCCTACTTTTGTACAGCAACACAACCCCTTTTATACGTCGGGTTGCGAGTATTTGTTATTTGTGCGTAGGTGCTATTTAGGCAGTGTTGCTTGGTTCTCCTACTGGTTCGATAACCTTGGTCTCATCACTGAGGGAAATACCTACCATCGATGTGCTGCATCATCCCTCCCTCTTTGGGGAAATACCAACATAGTCTAGCAGACATCACCCAGCTCCCCACGTCGCTGCATCCCTTTTTTCATCAAGTTAGGATTGCTCCCCACGTCGCTGCATACTGCTTGTGGATATTCTTCTAGTATTAAAAAGCTCTCCATGTAGCTAGCTCCATCAGCTTGTCGAACACTCGAGCACCACCTAAATTTTTACTATTAGAGGAAAAAAGGTACTGCAGATACTGGCTAAAGAACCGATCTCTTGGTTGGAAAGGGAAATAAAGATGCTGGCATGACCAGTCTCTTGGTCGAAAAAGGACAGAAAGTGGGGGGTGTTGGGTCGACAATGCAACCGAGAATGAGCACGTCTAGATTTCTTGTGGTGACATAGGAAAGGTCACTGACGAGAACAAAAAATGCACAAATCCAGACATGCTTTGCATGTTTGCCGCACTCGGCAACACCTTCGCCTCACCACTTTATGCCTCGGTGGATGTAAAACGTGCATGTGCCTCCCCTGTCCCTATGCCCTTATTGTTGCTGTTAATCTAACATCACATGTAAAATGAAACAATGCCACTATTAATGTGATGTCGTTGTTATTTCCATTGATAAAATGAATCAATGCCACCACTGTTTATTGAAATGCTTCTGTCTTGCTTTACTTCTCTTAAAGAGTGTTTTGGGACTCTGACACCGGTAAGATAGCTGCATCTCCGTTGAACTTCACAAAATTTAATTGCACAATAGTTGACACGATGAAGTGTTTCTCCTTTCCGTATCACCCTTCGTTAGAATGACCATTCCTATTAACCGTGCACGTACGTACTGATCAAGTGCTACACCCAATCTTTCATCACATAGTCATAATACAATTGTTATGCATGTTAATGTAAGCCCCCGTTAATCTAGTGCCGGTGTTGATTTGATGTGATGGCACTTCTTAGATAATGGCACTTTTTCATACTGTCACTGTAATGCCATTGATAACATATGAGATGTTGTTGTTAATCATATGTCGCTGCAAAAAAATGACACTGTTTAAATAACCCTGTTACATATTTGTGCAAACTGGGTTGTATCTCCATATGGTGTCTAATTGTGCAAACAGAAACACAAACCTCAATTTTAGTGGAACCTGCTGTCAGCTGACCTCGCGGTGCTCCAGGTATTCCTGCATTCTTAACTAGGTAGAATGACCGATGCAAGATGAAATAAGCTTATTCGTACGTTGACCCATGAATGGCCATAATTAAGCTGGAGGTGTCCCTTATTTTCTTTCGAATGGGAAATAAGCTGGACAGCTGGAGAGTGTCGCTAATGGGCTGACTCTAGTGTTAAGGCCCTCCAGTACGAAACACGGGCAGCCGACTGGGCCGATACAAAAGCCTATCCATCTTAAAGCCCATTTGTTTTTGTTTTTTGCGAGGAGAAGCCCATATTTCTTGAAGAGGGGGCGATCCCAGAAAAACCCTCCTTCCTCCTCGCTTCCACTTATACTGCAGCTCGCTGGACTCTCCCGCTTCCGTCGCCCCCCAATTCCTCCCGCTCCCCATCTTCCTCACTCGTATAGAAAACCCCCGCTCACCTTCTTCCTCACTCATACAGAAAAACACCTAATCCTCTCCTTCCACTCCTATAGAAAACCCTAGCCCTCCTTCTTCCCCACTCGCACTGCCACTAGGCTCGTCTCTGGCTACTCTGCTCAAACCCGTGAGCTCGACGCGACGCCCGCAAGGAAAATGGAGTCGGCTGGCCCCAGCACCAAGAAGATGAGGCTCCCGCCAGCGGCAACACCGGTTGTAGATCCCGCACCCGGCAGCGCAGGGAGAAGCGGCGAGCCCCCCACCCCCACCCGGAACTGAGGAAGCCGTAGAATCTCCGGGGACCGCATCAGCGATCTCCCGGACGACATCCTTGGGGAGATCATCTCGCTTCTCCCCACCAAGGATTTCTGCCGCACACAAGTCCTCTCAACTCGGTGGCGCCCTCTATGGCGCACCGCGCCCCTCAATCTCGATTATCGTCAGATATCTGCCCTTCCTGAATTCGATCTCCTCAGAGCCATCGTCTCCTCTCACCAGCAGGGCCCCGTTCAACGCCTATGCATCCCGACACACTACGTGTTGTCCATACCCTGCACGGTGGACGCTTGGCTGACTTCCCCTGAATTCGAAAAACTCGAGCAGTTTGAATTCTACCATTACCACGAAAGTTTCATACCACAAACGGAACACCAAGAATTTGTGTCCACACCACCGTTGTCCATCTCGTGGTTTTCCTCCTCTCTCCACACCGCCACCTTTGCCTAGTGCCATCTACCAAACGATCTGGTACAAATGCTTCGACTCCCACTACTAAAAAAATTTCGCTTGTGGTGATTTATCTGTCGGAGGCCTGACTGCACAACATCATCCACTCCAGTTTCCCTACCCTGAAGCACTTGCTGATTGTTTTGGGAATAGAAATCCCTATCAGTTGTCTCCAAATAAAGTCGCCTCACCTTAAAAGCATTGGAATTTGTTTTGAAGGACAGCAGCTCATCATCGAAGATGCCCCTTCACTTCAAAGGTTGCTCCTTCATTATTTTTATAAACATTCGCAACAACTGTCGTCTCTGCGCCCAAACTGGAGACCTTGGGTGCAATTCGTGATCTTTTTAATGATCACAACAAGTTGGTGTTTGGCTCCTCACTTTTTCAGGTACCGTATATTATCATCTACACATTTGTAATCAAAAGCAACATTTTTCATTTGTGCGCATAAGTTTTATATCATCTTGGAGTACACTTTGGGTACTAATATTATGTTATATGCTCAATGAAGAGTTCATCCATGGATAGCCTATCAATGCTGCTGGATTCTATCAAGATCTTATATATCAGAATGTTTAGTTATGATCTGAACATAATTATTGGCTTGTTGCGATGATTTCGATGTCTGGAGAATTTATATATAAAGGTGATGATTTCATGCACATTGAAAGCCCGTATATATTGTACTAGAATTAACCGTTCAGCTATCAATCTTTCGACATACTCTTTTTTCAAACCTTAACTATTTTCAATCTTCATGTCTACATAGGCACTAACACATGGAGAAAAATATATAACCAATCGGAGGCGTAATAAGCACCAGGATTTTCTCAGTTCTCATGACATTCGTTTGAGGACAATAATGATGGAAGGATATGCATCCAACCAGGCAAACAGAAGCTTTGTCACATTCTTCCCGTTGAATGCGAGGTTACTATTGTCCATGAGGCATAAGTTTTTTAACAAGAGATTTCTCACGGACGGACATGTTGAACAAAAAAAGAAGTTTCAGGTGGACAAATGGGCTTCTGAACGTGACTGGCTTCTATTTACAACAACTTGTAGTCATCCTCCAATAATTTTTTTTTGCACAGGATGTTGATTTTATGGATCAGACGGATCCATTTGTTTGTGACTGCCAAAAATAGTGGTTGGGTTAGATGTTATTGCCATGTTCAATCTGGGTTTTGTCTAAATTTGATGAACAATTAATCCTTGGGCTTTTTGTACCGTTTGTAACCTTGAGTTACATGTTGTTGCCCTCGTACTCCCCTCCGAATGCCACTACACTGCCGCATCTTCCACGGCTCCTGTTCGTTCTCGTCCGAGGCCTCGTCGTCGTTCTCCACCTCGGTTCGCTCGCTGTGCCCGCTGCCATCTGGTGTTGTCAACATGGTCAACAACCGAGAGGAATCAGGAGATGACCGTACGTGGAGAGGCTGACAGTAGGGACCCACCAGGGTCATTGCATTACGCAAGCAGGTGCCTTGTTATTACAAGTCAAAATAAACTTCCTCCTAATTGTTTGACAACTAGGTCCCATGCCATTGTCAATAAGCGGATAACACCAAGGACCCAGCAGCTCGCCCAGTTGTTTTTTAGTTTTAGAGACGGAGCTGAACTGCGCGCTATGTGGGGGTTGTGGCCCGTCTAGCCCACACTTATGCTTTTATTTAAGCACATGACGAGCACAGTTGATATCTTTTTTCTTTCTGAAAATGGCTAGCCTAGTTTTTTTGGAGAATACCCAACTGAGGCCTACTTACTTTTCTCAGCCCTGCTGGACTGCAAATCTTTCTAAGACGAGGAGGGATGTAAGTAGTAAGAAATGGGCTTCCCCAGAAAATGGGCTATAAGTAGTAAGAAATGGGCTGTAAAATTTAAACCAAAGCCAGCCGGCAATTACATTCAAACATCATTTTTCCTGGATTTCTCTACTCTTATAAAAAGTAGAGTTGGTGATGACTGTGTGCGTGCCATCCTGCAATATAGGCCGTCCGATCTATATCTAACGGATAGGAAGGAAACTATGACAATTTACCCGCACTCCTCTCCACATTTGCAGATAAGGCCTTCCTTCATTCATCCTTTTCTCCCACAAGATAAACTACTCATATAAATGCATCTTGATGTTCCGTGCAATGCACGAGCATCTTGCTAGTCAAGATTTTAAATTTCATTCATTTTTTGCGAAGAATTTTTTTTATTTTTTATATAATTTTTTTAAAATTATTTTTAACGTGACTCGAAATTTCGTGATCAAAAGAGTTCGGACCCCACCAAAATATGCAAAATTTCGTTGAATTTTTTAGTAGTGCCTAGAATATGGTCTGTAATGCTAATAAAAAGAATATGGGCTTCAAAATATCCTTAAGAATTAGCAAATGGGCTCTAAATTATTGAAAATAATGGCTAATGGGTTGTATGTTGTTTTCCACAAAATTGGAGGCTGACTTCTGGGTCTACTAGTTTGACGATGACGCTGTCCTAAAAAAATTGACGCGTATGCAAGGCTTTGTCAAATTAGTCAACACAGAGCAGTGACTGTTGGATGTCCAGCCAACGGTCGTCGTGCTTCTTCAATCTCTGATCTTCCTGCTCCAGCCGCCCAAACCAAAGGTCTTAGGGACTGCTCGCTGCTCCCTCCTCCGTGGCTGGCTGTCTTTGCCGCCAAAGCCATCCCTCTACCCACCCATAAATCTTGTTATTTTCCAGCGACGTCAGCCTCACCCCGCAGCCGACCAGTCAGTCGTCGCACTCCCCTCAGCGTGGGCATCCGCTGTTGTGGCTTCGACGGCTCTGGGTCGTTCCCTTCCTGGGCCTCGTCCTCGTCCACCGTGTTTGTGCTCTCGGTGCGGCGTGGTCAACATAATCAACAAACAACAACCATCGGAAGAGGGATGTAAGTGGAGAGGCTGACAGTAGGGACCTAGACAAGCAAGTGCCTCCTTATTATGCAAAAACAATGGGGCTTCTTCGGGTCGTTCCAGGGGCCTCGCCATCGTCCACCGCCCTGGTGCTCTCGGCGGCGTGGTCAACATGGTTAACGAATGACATCCATCGGAAGACGACTGTACGTGGAGAGGCTGACAGCTGGGTCCATGGCCGCACGCAAGGAAGTGCCTCCTTATTACGCACAAAATAATGATTCCTCCACCTGACAGCTGGGACCCACCGGAAGGGCCTCTGTATTTCATGAAATAACGTCCTCCCGCTGACAGCTCGAACACACCAACTATATCTTCGAACGCAAGGAAGTGCCTCCTTATTATGCACAAAAAATTGAATACTCCCCCTGCTAGCTGGGACCACCATAGTGGGAGGCTGACTTGTGGGTTTACTAAGTTGACGCGGACGGAGGGCTTTGTTAGCTTAGTCAATATGAACGATTCTTGCTCCAGTGACCGTATGATGTCCATCCAACGACCGTAGTGCTTCTTCAACCTCTGGTCTTCTTGCTCCAGCCGCCCAAACCAGCGTCGATCGTGCCGCCTTCCCGCTCCCTCCGTGATCGCTCTGCTGCCAAGCAGCCTCACCGCCCCACCCTACTCCAATCTTTGGCGGGCCATCCCTCTACTCACCCACAACCCCTGTTATTCTCAAGGGCGACGACACCGACACAAGCCCAAACCACCAACCCTCGTAGTCCTCTCCACGTGGGCATCCATCGCGTCTTCCCGGCCAGATCGTCCCCTTCCTAGGCCTCGCCGTCGTCCCTCGCCTTGGTGCTCTCGGCGCGCCGTGGTCAATGTGGTCAAGGAACGACTTCCATCGGAAGAGGACTGTACGTGGAGAGGCTGACAGCTGGGTCCATGGCCGCAACAAGGAAGTGTCTCCTTATTACGCGCAAAATAATGATTCCTCCACCTGATAGTAGGGACCCACTGGACGGGCTACCGTATTTCACGAAAAAAACATTTCCCCCTGACTGCTGGGACCCACTGAGGGAGTCCTTGACTAAGGGTCCTCGGGCGTACGGCCTGTTATTCATTGGGCCGGATTGATGAGCTGTGAAGATACGAAGGCCGAAGACTATATCCGTGTCCGGATTGGACTTTCCTTGGCGTGGAAGGCAAGCTAGGCAACCAACTATGAGGATTCCTTCTTATGTAACCGACCCCATGTAACCCTAGATCTCTCCGTTGGCTATATAAACCAGAGAGCATAGTCCGGATAGGGGACATTCATTACCATATACACATAGGCTAGACTTCTAGGGTTTAGCCATTACGATCTCGTGGTAGATCAACTCTTGTAACACTCATATTCATCAAGATCAATCAAGCAGGAAGTAGGGTATTAGCTCCTTAGAGAGGGCCCGGACCTGGGTAAACATCGTGTCCCCCGTCTCCTGTTACCATCGATCCTAGACGCACAGTTCGGGACCCCCTACCCGAGATCCGCCGGTTTTGACACCGACATTGGTGCTTTCATTGAGAGTTCCAATGTGCCGTCGGCAAAGGGCTCAATGGCCCCTTCGATCGTCAGTAATGACGTTGTCTAGGGAGAAACCTTCCTCCCCGGACAGACCTTCGTATTCGGCGGCTTCGTACTGCGGGCCAACTCGCTTGGCCATCTGGAGCAGATCGACAGCTACGCCCTTGGCCATCAGGTCAGATCCGAAGCTTGAACTACATCGCGGATATCCGTGGAGACTTGATCTTCAAGGGATTCGAGCCCGCGGCGATCGCTCCCCCTTACCCCGATGAACGTGACTTAAATCTGTCATCGGATCACACTCAGGAGATGGTTCCTGCTGCTGCAACGGCTTTAGAGCCAAAACAGACCGTGCCATCCGAGGCCGCACAGTCCTCGGCGTTGGAGCCGCGAACGGACTCAACGCCCTGCAATATTCACTTTAACGGAACTTCAGACTTGTCTCCGGCTATAAGTTCCTGATTGTGTACGCCTGCGGACACCGAGCTAGATCGGTTATCGATCTTCGAAGTTCAAAGACTCACGACGCTTTTCCAAAGACTCGCCTTTGGGTGACGTGCTAAAATCTTTAAAGAATTTGTCCTTGGAGAAGGACTCACACCGAACTTCGCCCGATTCGAAGCTAGAGAAGGATGACAAAGAATTTTGTTTCCCACCCGCCACCCACTTCATAGCCACCATCGATGACTTAACCGACGTGCTTGACTATCAGTACAAAAAAAATACACTTCCGTGATGATACGTGTTTGTCACAGTAGGTCGCGTTTTTTGTCATGCATGTACATCCATGATGATTTTATGACAGAATCAAGATAGTCATACATGTGTCGTCAGAGAAGTGTTCCATGACATTACCAAAATTATCATCACGGAAGTGTCCACTTCCGTGACGATAAATCGCGCGTCACAGAAGTGCTTTCGTCAAGGGTGACCGACACATGGCATCCACCGTAACGGAACACCGTTAAGCTATTGGGTTGGGTTTTGGATCCGATAACCCGTTAACAGCCCCGACCAATGGGGATTTTCCACGTGTAAAATCATCATTGGCTGGAGGAAACACGTGTCGGCTCATCGTTGGGACAGATGTCATCCACTCATTGGACGGAAGGCGCCTATGATACGTCGACACGTGGCACGGCCCAAAAGAGGCCCATTCATGTGAAAAGGCTAGCCCGTTTGACTTGGTCAAAAGGTGGCGGGCTGGCCCATGGAAAGCCTGTTAACGGCATGTTCGCATATAGCCCATTTACAGCCCGCTAACCCAAGGCCCGTTACGCCCTATCCGAATTAGGCCCAGTAGCGTCATCTGGGCCATCCAATATGATTCCAGCCCGCTTTCACTTCTGGCCCATGTATGGCCCATGACGTCTTTCGGCCCATATGAGGCCCTATGTAACTCTTGGCCTATTAACGACCGTGGTGAAACTGGCCGTATTACTTTTACACCCATTAATGGCTCGTGGTGAAACCGGCCCGTAATGAACAAAGGTATCACTTTATACCCATTAATCGACCCATTATTTCGCTGGGCCATTTCCAGCCCATGTTATCTTTCGCCTTCTCGTAGCCCATTTATTCTTGGGCTCATTTCCAAAGATTCGCTTACTTGCGGCCGTTCGCTATTTTCTACTTATGGGCCAAATTCAGCCCGTGGTTACTGATCGGCCCATTTGTGGTCCGTTATCGCTAATGCTTTTCATAGCGCCATCAAATACAGCCTATTAACGATGGCCCGTTATGGTCGGCCCATGAACGGACGATTCCAACTCTAGCCCGCTTACGGCCATAATGCGGTCTGTTTGGCCCATGTTTGTGTCGATCATAATGCCCGTATAAGGCCCATTGATGATACTGACCCGTAGAAGGCCCATTGTTTTTACGACCGTAGAAGGCCCATTGTTTCTACGGCCCGTAGAAGGCCCATCGCTTTGACGGCCAAGAGGGAGGCCCGGTGTCACTACAAAGAATATTAGCCCATGGTTATTGTAGCCTAGTTTTAAAAATAGGTTATTGCAGCCACTAGCTAACCGCGGAAAAAGAACTGCAATGACTACAAGCAAACAAATAAACAAGACAACAAGGAAATAAATAAGCAAGCAACTAACGCTAGGCTATCACGGCTATTACACATATTACATCCACTAGGCATCAAAGTTCGCCACCAATGCAAATATAGGGAACAAAGTAGCATATCATATACACTGGTTGTCAAAGTTGGGGACCAAATAAGACAAAGAAACAAATCCGTAACGGAAACCACTTCGTAAGATCTCAAGAAACAATATCCTGGGTACCCATAATGTCGACAAGATGCTTAGCAAGCTTATTAACTTTCTCTTGTTTGGTGCTTAAATCCTCCAAATAGCTTCTTGTCGTTGCACCGTAAAATATGCATCCAATTTCTGCAGGACTTCCTCACCCTTCAAATTTTCCTGTCAGAAAGACATCCGATCGATGTCTTTCAACTTGAAGTTGAGACTCAAGAAGATGAATTGATTTAGGCAGCGAGTTCAAGAGCTTGTGCGGCCAGAGTGGCCGATAACTTTCAACACTACATCAAGACATGACTTTTGGGTTCCCTCACCGTCCTCAAGATAGTTTTTATCAGCTTTCTTGGAGACCAACAGGATGTCTCACTATCTTGAACCTTATCTCGCATTACTTCCTTTACCATTGCATAACGCGCATCGTTTCTCCAATATTTTTCCGCATTCTAAAAGAGAAACAAGTAGACACATCACATGTTTACCATGTTGTATATGAAACTCATTTTGGTAAATGAGTTCAGTAGTAAAGTGGACAGGATAACAGCATGAAACAAACATATATCTATGTACCATGGTCACTTTATGGTCTATATAATTCTAGTTTTTGTTGCCAAATCAAGGTAGAGACGCAGTTCAAATAATATTTGTTCAAGACAAAGCAGAATAGATAGAATATAAGTGTGGGTAACTATAGAGCAATAACAACACTTGTAATGTGCATGACATGAGAACGTAACTGTTTATTCAATTGAAACTGAAATCAACATAGAGCAAAGTTACAACAAGAAACCAGTTAAAGAAACAGGTTTAAAACATACATGCTATGCGCCATTGGAGTTTCAATTCCATCCTTCAAATTTGAAAATAGTTGGTATGAGTAAATACAAGAATGCAAGAGCAAAGGAGTATGAACCATAGCTACAAAACCTGACACGAGAACAAATCTTCTTCTCCTTTAAGCGTTGAGTTGGGATTCGGAGTGGTGTCCACGTGCTTTGGGCACCGCAGTTCCTTTACTAACCGCCGTGTTTGGGTGCTCGTGGTGGAGACGGTGTTGTGTCAACTGGAACTGTTACTATCTGCCGGGTTGGGGTTAGAAGGGGTGTAGCTGGTTCTCCGTCCAACCGGGTAGGGGTACAATCATGCGAGTCTGGGTTATGTGTGGTGGATCTGGTCCTTGGGCAAGTACAACCGTGGTTCTATCTGCATCAACTGGTAGCACTATCTTTTCTCAAGACCGTGTTGTTACTCCTTAGATATCGCTGTCGGCGTTCGGGAACGGGGTCCCTGAGACTTGCTCGCCTGCGCTGGCGTGGCTCAAAGGAGGCCCAGGACGGCCCATCTTCATCAACGCAAGCTCAAGACCCTCCCGAGGGGCCAAGCCTCGTGGGGCGGACGACAAGGAGCTTCCTCAGGCACGGCTTCGTCAGGCTGGCTCATGAGGAGGCGGAGAGTTCAATGCAGGGTACCTCGCGAGGTGCCCGTGACGCAAGCCATGACGACCAAGGGCGCCAGTCGGGCGGCAACAAGGCAGCCCTCCTTTCCTCTTTGGTGCAAAGGGACCAAGCGCAGGCGAGAGCATCAAGCAAAGGCATCCGTTTCGGTGCAACAAGACCAAGTCCAGCCCCAACGGCTGGAAGTGAGTCATCGTGGAGCCCAAGCAGGCGTCATCACCAGAGCCTTTGGCATTTAGGACCAACTTTAGTCGTGATAAGTGTACCATTGTTCCCCTTCAAATGGCTAATTGTTGGCGCCTTCCCGCTCAATATTTGGGAAGAGGCCCAGGGCCTTCGTCTATATAAGTAGAGCTAGCCACCATAGACGGAGAGGGACGATTAGCATCCAGAGAGAGATAGAGACCCGATCCTCAAGCTAGAGCGACGGGACACCACTTAGAAGTTCATCACACCCACCAAGAACAGACCCTCGCGAGGCTGTTCTTCCCCAGACTGCTCCTCATCGCCCCAAGAGGCAATCCACCACACCACAAACTAGAGTAGGGTATTACACCACAACGGTGGCCCGAACTAGTATAAATCTCGTGTCTCTTGTGCTGTTCTTTCTAGTAGTTTAGGTCCCTGCGATTGGCGAGGTACGAGACGGTGGGAGGTTGGATCTCCGCCGCACCCAGTAGTTCGAACCTTAAGGGTCTGCGGAACCCGAAATCCGACATTTGGCGCACCGGTAGGTGCGCTGAATCTGCTTTTCGTCGCTTCGTTCTTCCCCGACCACCGCAACCATGTCGACGCCTTGCCGGCTCGCGCCAGCGCCGAGCCGCCCTCGCTTCCCATGTCGCCCAGACAGCTCCGTCGGCGGGACGCCCTCGGCGTTCCCGTCACCTGCCGTCAACACCGCCACCGCCCGGCGACGGGGGCAGGCAAGCATCGTCCCTGCGCTCCTCGGCGAACTTCGGGGGAGGGCAGCGGCTTCTCGACACCCGCCCGTTCTGGCCCTCCTGGCGGTTTCAGCGCCGCCTTCCACCGCCATGTCAAGACATTCGTCTGGCTGGTCGGCGCCGCCTCCACGCTGCAGGGGCTCCTCAGCCGGACGGAGTCGCTGGCCCAGTGACCTTCGACTCTCAAGACCACCCCACCAACTCGTCTGCCTGGTGCGCCCCATGCTCGCGACACCCACCATCTCGCCAGTTGCCGCTACGGGACCTCGCCGACAAGGCGCCGGCCTCAACGCATTTCCTCGCCGAGGCCTTCAACCTCCTCTGCAGATACCTGTGGAGCGGCTGCATTTCACCGGCCTTCTTTGGGCGAGGGGGGTCATCCAGCTCCTTGGGGCAAATCCAGCTTCCGGTGACCTTCGGCACCTACGATAACTTCCGCACGGAACTGGTCGACTTTGACATCGCCCCCATCGGCCTCCCCTACAATGCCATCCTTGGTTATCCAGCATTGGCCAAATTCATGGCCGCAACCCACCCGGGGTACAACCTCATGAAGATGCCTAGGAGCAGCGGCGTCCTCACGGTGCACAGGGATGTCAAGGTGCGCTGCGGCCAGCTCACCCTCAAGACGGCGGCCGCAGCGCAGCCCGCCGATGCGGAAGGCCCCAAGCCCAAGGGGGCTGCGCCGACCAAGAAGAAGCAGTTGTTCACTCAAGACAAGGCGAAGACCAAGTAGATACCTGTCGATGAGGACGGGTCCACAAACGCCACCTTCACCATAGGCGCCAACCTCGAGCCAGAACAGGAGGAGGCCCTTGTCAAGTTCCTGCGTGCGAACAAGAAGGTGTTCGCTTGGGAGCCCGATCAGCTGGCGGGGATCCCACGAGGTGTAATCGAGCACCACCTTAACGTGTGCCCCAACGTGCGCCCAGTGAAACAGAAAGAGAGAAGGCAGTCCACTGAAAAGCAGGCCTTCATCGTCCAAGAGACCCGCAAGCTAGAAGCCGCGGGGGTTATTCGCGAGGTCCGATACCTGGATTGGCCAACCCCGTGGTGGTGCCAAAGAAGGGAGGAAAGGAGCGCATGTGTGTCGACTTCACCAACCTCAACAAATCATGCCCGCAGGACCCATTTCCGCTCCCTCGCATCGACCAGATCGTCGATTCCACCGCCGAGTGTGACCTGCTATGCTTCTTGGTCGCCTTTTCTGGGTATCACCAAATCAAGATGGCGGTGGAAGACGTAGAAAAGACGGCCTTCCTAACCCCGTGTGGAGTGTACTGCTATACATGCATGCCATTTGGGTTTAACGCTAGCAGCGAGGCAACCTTCCAGCGGCTCATGCACATCACCTTGGGCCCACAGCTCGGGAAGAATGTGGAGGCATACGTCGACGACATCGTGGTGAAGTCTCGCGAGGCCAAGACTTTGATACAAGACCTGGAAGAAACCTTCGCGAGCCTCAACGCGGTGAGCCTGCGACTCAACCCGGAGAAGTGTGTGTTTGGATTTCCCTCGTGCAAGCTCTCGGGTTTCCTCGTGTCCCACCGAGGCATTGAGGCTAACCTGCAAAAGGTCAAGGCAAGGAAGACATGAGCCCACCAAAGACCCTCGTGGAAATGCAGAAGCTCACGGGCGCCAGAATCACGCTTGGGCCGCTTTCATCTCCCGATTGGGGAGCGGGCGTTGCCTTTCTTCCAACCGATGAAGAAAAAGGGGCCTTCGAGTGGATCAAGAGGCCGACAAAGCGCTTCAAGACCTCAAGAGGTACCGACCAGCCCTCCAAGGATGGTGGCCCCGCGCCTCAGAGCCCTTGGTACTCTACCTCGCCGCCACTCCCTACTCCGCTAGCACCGCCTCGTGGCGCTAGGGAGGAGCGTCAGGCCAAGACCACGGCGGCCACCCCAGCTAAGACAAGACCGAATCGGAAGGAACTAGCAGAAGCCAGCACCGCAATGGAAGAAGATCAGCCGTCACAGTAGAGCGCACCAAGGGCGGGGGAGGCCTCCTATCCGAGCACCCAGCTTCCGGAGGCGCCGGCGCCTCGGGAGGCACCACAGCTTCCGGAAGACGCCACCAGCACCGACGCCCCTAACCTCGTCGAGCACCCGATGTACTTCGCCAGCACCGTGTTACGGGATGCGAGGGCACGGTACCCCATACCGCAGAAGCTCCTCCTCGCACTGTTGGTGGCTTCACGCAAGCTGCGGCACTACTTCCGGTGGTCATCCAATCAAGGTTGTCTCGGCATACCCCTGGAGAGGGTGCTCAGGAGCCCCAACTCGGCCGGAAGGGTCGCCGAGTGGAACATTGAGCTGCAAGCATTCCAGCTCGAGTTCAGTACGACCAGAGTCATCAAGGGGGCCGCGCTGGCAGATTTCGTGGCCGAATGGACAGAAGCACCGGGCCTCAGGGCCGGTGAGGATCGGTCCCTCTCCCCAGGGAGCGAAGCGCCAGAAGGTTGGGTCATGTACTTCGACGGAGCGTTCTCCAGACAGGGCAATGGGGCTGGGGCAGTGCGCATATCTCCCGCTCAGGACAAGCTCTACTATGCCGTGTAGCTCTGTTTCCAGCATGGCGAGAAGGTCTCCAACAATATAGCAGTATCTGAGGGCCGATGGCGGGTCCAAGGCTGCCGCTGCCTGGGGTGAAGCGCCTTACCATCAAGGGCGATTCGCAGCCTCGCCAATTTCTCCAACAAGGTGTAATGAGCCAAGAGATGAACACATTGAAGCCTACCTTTATGGAGGTCCGCAGGATGGAGAAACAGTTCGGGGTTGGAGCTGCAAGACGTGCCCCGCTGCACCAATCAAGAGGCCGACGACATCGCCGAACGAGCCTCCGGTGAGGTTACCCCTGTGAGCCGGGTGTCTTTGAGGAACGGCTCTTCAAGCCCTCGGCCTTGCCGCCACGTTATCAAGCACAAGACAACCTCGGGAGAAGCTCCTCACCACCTGCCTCGGGAGCCCCACTGCGGGCCCGCCTCGAGCACGCCTGCTCTAACGATGGAACCTCAAGAGGAGTGCCGGATCACCAGCTTAAGAATTACTTAACGGGTGGAACTTTTGCCGAGAAGGAGGAGGAGGCAGAGCGTGGCGCTGGCAAGCCACCACGGCATACAAAGATCATGGATGGAGAACTCTACCGAAACGACCGAACGATGTATCCTCACACCGCATCACCAGGAACAGGGAAGGAATTGCTAGCAGATATACATGGCGGAGATTGTGGGCACCATTCATCGCCACGGACCCTTGTTTGGCAAGCGTTCATAGCGGTTTCTATTGGCCCACCGCTACCAATGACGCCATCGAACTCGTGAAGGCTTGCGAGGCTTGCCAATTCCATGCCAAGCAGATCCACCAGCCAGGAGGTCTCGCAAACCATCCCCTCACTTGGCCATTCGCGGTCCGGGGCTGGACATTCTGGGCCCTTTTTCCTGGGCGCCAGGGCTACCGCCACCTCTATGTCGCTGCGGACAAATTCACCAAGTGGGCGAAGTCGAGGCCGTCTGCCATCCCCGCTGGTTCTCGCGGTTAAGTTCATCAAGGGCATCGTGAGTCGGTTCGGAGTGCCGAACCGCATCATCACCGACAACGGTTCGCAGTTCACCAAAGAACCTTTGTAAAACATATCGCGCTAACCTTGGGACGTAGATATACTACGCCGGTGGCGCACTTACAAAGCAATGGATGTGCCGAGCGGGTTAATGCAGAGGTCCCGAGAGGCCTCAAGACCGTGGACGCTCAAGAAGAAACCGAAGCTCATGTAGAGGCTGGTACGACGAGCTTCCATCCGTGTTGTGGTCCATTCGCACAACCGCGACCAAGCCAACCGAGAGACCCCTTCTTCCCTGGTCTCACGGAGCCGGGCGGTCCTCCCTCACGAGGTCAGCGTCGATCCGCATGGGTCCCGGCGTTTGATGAAACGCTGCAGACGCCATGCGGGGCGGCCCTTGTCTTTGGGGAGGAGCGCCACGAGAAGCTGCATCATGAAAGCAAGAAGGTACCAGCAGGCACTCCGCGATACCACCGCCGCAACATCCGCCTGTAACTCTCGAGGTAGGAGACCTCGTGTTCGACGGGTCCTCTCCGTGGAGGGACTGCATAAGCTCTCTCCCATGTGGGAGGGCCCATTTAAGGTTGTTCATGTTTCCAGGCCTGGCTCCATGCGCTTGGAGACTCAAGAGGGAGTACCTATACAGAACGCGTGGAACATCCAGCACCTCCGGAGGTTTTACCCCTAAAAGGCCCAGAACCTGTGAAGAAGGCGAATGCCTGTGAAGTTCATCTTTTTGGAAAAGGCCCTGAGCCTGTGAAGTTCATCTTTTTGGAAAAGGCCCTGAGCCTGTGAAGAAGGTAAACGCCTGTGAAGCTATCGTGTTCTGGAAAGGCCCGGAGCCTGTGAAGAGAGCAAACGCCCGTGAAGCTTGCTTCCCAGAAGAAAGGCCCGGAGCCTGTGAAGAAGGCGAACGCCTGTGAAGCTCGCCGCCCGTGACACTCTCACGTAATAATGAGTTGGGGCTGTACACGCCCCGGGGTCTCAGGAGTGCCGGCCTCAGGCCCTGGGGCTCCCTCCCACGCCCAGTGGCAGCACTTAGCTCCGCGCTGGTGAGAAGACGTCGAAGACTACACTAGGTGCCGGACGCGGCTTTTTCATTTGCTTTCTGCAGTTGACTGGTTATTCCCATTTGAAGTTTTTAACGAAACTATCGCCTTTTTGGTCCGTGGTTCTTCGATCTTTTTCACCCTCCCGCCTCGATTTCTCTTGCTGGGACTCATGGCGGAAGCCTCGGAGCCCTCGCGAGCGCTCCTACACCTATCACTCAAGTTTTCACGGCCTGGTCCACAGTCCGAGCACCCTCCCGACCATGCCTCATGGGCAGCATAACGCTAACACGGGCTGTGGTTTGTCGCCGCCGCCACGGCATCGGGTTCATTTATGTAATGGGCGACGGTAGAAGGGAACAATATCCGGATAACAAAAGCAAGACAATAATTAACGGCATTGTTTCTAAACGCGCCCCACGGGCCACACATTGTCTCTTTTTACGCAGGAGAAAAGGAAGGAAAAGGACATAAGCAAATGAAGCACGCCTGCGTGCGGCTCTCTTGGAAGGCCCGAGCCGCCTCCGAGCTCGGCCGACTCCATCTCGCGCTTCACCGGGCATGGCGGCGAGCGGACCCGCTGCCACCCCCAAGCAGCGCGGCAGGCGTGGCTGGGCTGCCACTGCTAGAAGAACCGCCACCAAGAAGAGAGCTGGTGAAGCGTGAGGAGTCGCGGGCATCGCCCCACCGCCATGCCTGCCCTCTCCGCCCACGCCGGGCTGAGTCCTCGTCATGATCATCGCCCTCGTGGCAGCACCCCATGCGACCGTCTTCCCGAACACCCTCACGTAGAGGGTGGCGTCGCCATCATACAAGTGCAGGGAGCACCGCGGAGGAGACCACGCCGAGCGAACGTCACCGCCACCAAGGGCCGTGAACAGGTTCCCTCAAGCAGAGACCTCCAGAGAAGCCCACGGCCCGGGCCGCAGCAGCCATCTGCACTGGGCCGAGAGGCCACTCAGGCGCCATCCGGGAGCTCACCCAAGAAGAAGCACGGGAGCTGAAGCCGGACACCGGACGGCTCCTCCGCCCACACCATGAACTCCGGCAGCGCCAGAAGCATGAAGGCGCTGCCTCGGGGACGCAAGGCCGGGCACGCCCTCTGACCATGGCGAGCCGCTCGTCACCATGCTGAGAGCCTCCCCCACGACCGCGGGGGACTGCCGTGGAGGCCACAGGGTACTTGCAAGGGCGACCTCGACCACGCTTAGGCGGAGGAGAGGAAGATTCGACCTGGCGGCCCTTCCCCTTCTCTGCGGCCGAGAACTTCCTTGGTGGAGCCATGGAGAAGAAGGAGAGACAAGAAAGAATAGACTGGAAGGGTGCGCGCTGTTCCGTACTTATAGCCGGCGGAGGCCAAACGTCGGCCTCCACGATCACCGATCATCATGCCCAACTCTGCATGCAGGGACTTGTCGAATCCGGGCGGTTACCGAGGCATCGTGGGGGAGCAGTGCGCACGCGTCCAATCAACCGCCACGCGGCATCCAAGGCCGCAGTCGTTAGGGGCTCGCGACGCCGCACTTGCCCTTTCGCCTCTCTGCACGGTTAAGTCCGGGCGCCGCTGGTCTGGGCTATCAGCCGGGCGTTTCGGGAACGGGGTCCCCGGACTTGCCTGCCGGTCTGCGGCGTGGCTCAAAGGAGGCCCAGACGGCCCATCTTCATCAACGCAAGCTCAAGACCCTCGCGAGGGGCCAGATTGCTGAGGCGGACGACAAGGAGCTTCCTCGAGCACGGCTTCGGGCTAGCTCATGAGGAGGCGGAGAGTTCAAGGTGGTACCTCGAGGTGCCCGTGGACGCAAGCCATGATTTACCAAGGGCGCCAGTTGGGCCAAGCGCCAGCCTCAAGCAGCGTCCTCCTTTCCTCTTTGGTGCAAAGGGAGCAAGCGCAGCGAGAGCATCAAGCAAAGGCATCCGCTTTCGTGCAACAAGACCAAGACCAGCCCCAACGGTTCTAAGGGAGTCATCGTGGAGCCCAAGCAGGCGTCATCACCACAGCCTTTGGCAGGCGAGGACCAACTTTAGTCAGGATAAGTGTACCCGATGTTCCCCTTCAAAATGGCCAATTGTTGGCACCCTTCCCGCTCAATATTTGGGAAGAGGCCCAGGGCCTTCGTCTATATAAGTAGAGCTAGCCACCATAGACGGAGAGGGACGATTAGCATCCAGAGAGAGAGATAGAGACCCGATCCTCAAGCTAGAGCGACGGGACACCACTTAGCAGTTCATCACACCCACCAAGAACAGACCCTCGCAAGGCTGTTCTTCCCTGTACTGTTCCTCATCAGCCCAAGAGGCAATCCACCACACCACAAACTAGAGTAGGGTATTACACCACAACGGTGGCCCGAACTAGTATAAATCTCGTGTCTCTTGTGCTGTTCTTTCTAGTAGTTTAGGTCCCTGCGATTCGGCGAGGTACGAGACGGTGGGAGGTTGGATCTCCGCGCGCACCCCAGAGTTCGAACCTTAAGGGTCTGCCGGAACCCGAAATCCGACAACTGCCATCACGCTCTCCAATTCAAATGGCTGATAAACAAGAAAAGTAATTGAAAGTATAGACATTGTATCATAGACAGGTGCAATGGATAGTAGGGAATAAAAGAGGGCATGAAATAATTCATATTTATGTTGTCTAACCAAACATGATAGCATGACACAATTTCACATATATGATGGCTAACTAAATAGGATAGCATGATACAATTTCACATTATGATGGCTAACTAAAAAAGATGGAAAGACATAGTTCAAAATATGAGACTATGTAAACAGGATGACATGACATAACTATATAATGTGTTTATTAAATAGGTTGGCATGCCATAATTCACATACATTCACGGATAGAATGCCATAATTCAAATTTGATGACCTGTAAACACTAAAATGTGATGAGATGATATAACTATATGATGTCTTTATTAAATGGGTTGCCATGCCATAATTCAGATAGATGATGTGTATGTACTATGTAAACATGATGGCATGATATAATTGAAATATATGATTTATATAGTAAGCAAATAAGCAGATGGCAATCCATATACAAGACAACATGCATGACATGGGTAATATAACCCTGCCATGTTTGAGCATAGACCTCAGGGGGGAAATAGGATTGGTCATCAGTCTTTGAATCCTCCTCTGAGGAGCTCTTCAGAATCAAAGAAGATGTCTGCTTCAAAGGTAGCATTGTCTTCGCTCAATACCTTGTTTTCACTCCGACATACTTCCACCTCCGCTTCAAATGGCTGATGCACAGGAAGAGTAGTTGAATATACAAACGTTGTCGACAAATGGAACACGTAATACAAAAAAATGATAGCGTGATATAATTCACATACATGATGATTGGCTAAACAGCATGGCATTGCATACTTCACATATATAATGCCTTTGCAACAAGATAGCATTGTATAATTCACATATATAATGTCTTGCAACAAGATGGCAATGCATAATTCACATATATGGTAATTAGACACTAAATGTGGCATTCACACAAAGCATGTCTAAACTAATCAAATGACATAGCAATGTGAGACACCATACGCATACGATATGAGCAACATAACCTGCCAAGTTAGAGCATACACCTCGGGGATAGGACTGGTCATCTGTCTCTGGCTATCCATAACCAGCGAGATATGCGCTTCGTCAGATAGCATAGTCTCCGCTCAAGACCCGATTTCACTCCTGAATTTTCCATCACCGTGTCAAATGGCTGATGCACACGAAGAGCAGCTTGAATGTACTAACATTGTTGATAAATGTAATATGTAACGGAAAAAGGATGGCCTGATATAATTTACATATAAGATGACCGGCTAAGGTGATGGCATTGCAAAATTCACATGTATGATGCCTGTCTAAACAAGATGGCGTTGCATAATTCACATAAACGATGAATAAACTAAACAGATGGCATTCGCACAAAGGATGTCTAAACTAAGCATATGACATATTTGATGTATAAAGTAAGCAATGCAAGACACCATATGCATGATATAACCAACATCAAGATGCCAAGTTAGAGCAAAGACCTCGGGGTAAATAGGAGTTGTCTTCTCCTTCCTAATCCCCCTCGTAACAGATATCTTCCTCTCTATTACAATCCGAAATGCGTGGAGGGGCTGCCTTTGCGCCTACCATGGAGCGGCGTCGCATGAAATTTTATTGCCATGCAAGGCTCGTCTCTTTTGCTCTACATGTTCGGGCCCATTGTTTACAATAACTGTCATGCATAGGAATAAAACATAGTGAGATTATGTAAGGAGTGCATGCAGAAATCCAGAGTGATGGTAGCAACCTCGTGGATAGACCCAAAACCAATAATAGCGAGATAATGGCTTCAGTTAAAAAATACAGATAATGGCTTCTTTACTGTTTGTTTCCCACCCAACATGAAACTCATAGTAGACACCGGAGATTAACCACATAGTAGATAAATACTATTGATAGCGGCCCCGATATTTACCCCACAACCATTTAAAAACTCAAGTTTGACCATTAGTTTGGAGCTGACTCAGAGTCTAATCGGTGAACAGGACGATAAAGTAGCATGTAATATTAAGCGATGCATAACATAAGCAGACACGAAAGAGTGCGACCTCTCTTGCGGACCCGTGTAGTCCTCGAGGTCATCTGCTCGGTTGATGATGGTAATGCAGTTTTCATGGCCAACAAGGGAAGAAGATCTGAGGCGGCGAAGAAGGCGATCTGAGGCGGATCCTCGCTATGCTGGACCCTTCTGTCGTTGGAGCAGGTGAAATGGGTGGACGACGCTTGCAGAGCAGGACAAACCACGCAAGGTTTTCTTTGACAACTATCTCGTAAGAGAAGTAATTCTGTAAGGTCTCGTTTGAATTGGAGGATTCCAACAATGCGTGGATAGGAAATAGACAGAATAGGATAGGAATGCACATGCAAAACAGAGAATTTAAAAACACAGTGATTTCGCCAATATGGGTGTTTGATTCACAACAATTGGAAGATCACAGGATGCAAAGAAGCATGGTGAGATTAAGTCAAACCACAAGAAAATGTACGGTTATAATGCTATTATGCTACTATCTCTTAGTCTTGTGCTTCATGAATAGGAATTTGAAAAGGAGGACAAGTGAAAGTTAAAATTCCTACGTTTTTTATTTCAAGGAGATACTAAAGGAACAAATCCGTGTGCTCAGTGGACAATGTATATAACATGTAGAGTAAAAAAGAGATGCAACAAGTGTACAACCTCTTTGGCGAAGCCATGTCGATCTCAGCGTGATTGGGTTGGCCGGTGAGGATGCTCCGGATGACTTTGCTGTCGGAGGAGGGGAAGAAGATCTTAGGCGTCTGGAGATGGAGCCCGAGGTATCGCCTCCGCCGTGATGGAGGGTTTCGTCTTTGGAGCAGCTCCGTGAGTTGTACGACGTCAAGTCAAGCAGGACAAGAGAGACAACGAACAACGTTAACCTGAGTGGAATTCTAATAGCATCTCCAATACATGATGTAAAATACATAACCACAAAGTGCTAGATGTAAAATACATCACCGCTCATCTCTGAACTTAACTGTCAAACCGAACTTAACAACCTGTCAAAACTGAATTTTGTCAGTCCAAACTGAACGCACTAGCAAGGTGAGGCTACACGTCGGTCGACTGACCTTTTCATCTCTGGTCAGTCGATTTTGAAGCCGTTGGATACGAAATCAAGGGCCTGCGGTTCATCTTCAACCTCCACCCCCCTGAGCCGCCAGTGGAGCGACCCGACCCGAATCGGTCAAGTCCCTGTGCTTAAGTGTCATCCCTGGATCGGTATGCTGACACACACAGTACTCGAGGATTTATAACAGAGGTAAATCACATGTATAAATAACATAAATACTATTACCTCAATCCAAATAGCGGAAGAAACAAGGTTGTGGATTCCCATCAACACCAACGGCAAAGTTGAGTGTAGAAATCGTAACCCTAACGTATCACTTACTCATCGTAAGATCCTGCAACATGAAACGTTGCAGCCCGAAAATGGGTCAGCAGATGGAATATGCTGGCAATGTAACACATAGAGAGTAATGAAAGAACAAGCTATACTACATGCATATTTGGCTGGTGGAAAGCTCTATGGTTACAGTTTTTGCGAAAAGCCAATTTTTCCCTACTGCAAAGGAATAAATTTATTTAACTATCATGGTGGTTGTTAAACATTGAGAATGGTTGACAGAATCCTCAATCCCAATTAAAAGTACTCATTAATAACCCAACAATATTAATTAGAGAACATGATGAGATTCACATGATATCCAAGTACTAGATACTCAAGATGTCCATAACCGGGGACACGACTAACCATGATTAGTTTGTACACTCTGCAGAGGTTTGCACACTTTTCCCCACAAGACTCGATCGCCTCCATTGGATTTCTCGCACTACATGATGTTTGAGAAATGGATGACCGAGACATAGTCTTTCGGAAGCGCTAGCACCTTACGTGTGGGTATACCGGTACACCTACTTTCCCCTACATCTGCTAGTCTACCTGCAAGAGTTCGCACGACTTAATCAACTATGCCAGAGCCCATAATGGCTTGTGGCTGCACACGGAAGTTTCTAGCATGAATAATCTCATGATCCCTTTGAGCCTGGGTGGCGGTCCAAGAAAACAGGCAAGTCCTCGATGGAAACCAGTGCCTCAATCCACCCGGATGTGTGTTTAAGTTGCCACCTTAAATAAACCATTAATTTAACAATCTCACATCTCATCATGGATACACTCACCCAATCCACGCCTACTAGCATAGCATGGCATAATAAGCAAACGTAGAAGTAACTCCCAAAGGTTTGAATATAAATCAGGTAATAGGTACTACCTCATCAACTTCCCATCCCACAATTTAATTAGATCCTAATCATGCAATGTTTGAGGGTCGATCTAATGCATAAAAACTGGGTATGAAAAGGTATGATCAAAGTGTTACTTGCCTGCAATGTTGGTGAAGATGATTCGCATTCAAAACTCTTGATAGTTCTACTCTTCACACTCCGGTCAATCTATCGTAAGCAAGCAATAGTAACCACACATAAGCAATCACTCAAAAGATCGGAAAGAACGAAGAAGACGATTCGAAAAACATCAAAACCAAGAAAATAACTCTTGCAACATAAAACAATTTCTAACAGTACCAAAATTATGTGAATTTGACCTTATCAGAAAGTTTAGGTCAAGAGCTTCGATTTGCAAAAAGAATTAACTAAATCGGAGTTATAAAACTCAAGTTATGATCAACCAAAGTTTGAATACAAATCTGTTTGAATTCAAATTTTAAAACTTTCAAAAACATGTTTGAGTCGGATTACTAGATAGAGGAGATCATAACGAAGAGGTGGGCGTTGGTTTCGTTGGATTTGGACAAACGAGCAAAAAGTAATGATCGTTTGAAAAACAGGGGTGAATCTGTAAATAAAATATTCACGGATGGGTCCCTGGCCGAAATCTAAAATAAAAGAAAAAAATCTATCGAGCGAACGCTCGCTAACAGAACCTAACGAACGAAAATCGTTCGCTACCGAACCTAACTATTGAACGTTCGCAGAATAACAAAACCTAATTTAATAAACCAAAAAAACAAACCGAAGGAAAACCGGAGAATCGGGGCAACGGTTTTACCGGTCGGGGCGGTTTTCTTCGGAAACGGGCGGCGACGGTTGGCTATGGCGGACGACGGCAGCGGCGGCTCCGGCGAACTCAGGGACGGTGGCTCCGGGGTCGGCGGCGAGATGCGAAGGTGGCGGTGGTGGCGGAGTGCGGTGGCGAGATGCGAGGCGGCGGCGGCAAGATGCGAGGCGGAGGCGGATCTGGCGGCGCGAGCAGAGAGAGAGAGAGGGGCGGCGGAGTCGGGACCCGCCTTTAAAAGGCCAGGGGAGGGGCGGTGGCGTGGGCAAGGGGCTGGAGGAGGCCGGGGCGAAGACGGCGGCGCGCTCGGGAGGCGTGGCGGGCGGACTCCTCCCGAGTTTCTGGAGGCCGGCGGCGCAAGGCTGGCCTGGCTGGGCCGTGGCCTGGCCGGTTGGCTGGGCCAGCCCAGTTCGGCGGAAAGGTTTTTTTTAAAGAAAAACAGACAACCAAAAATAAAAACAAAAGGAATAGAAATATTATATAAGCATATAATATTATCAAAAAAATTAGAAAAAGATTTCCTACAAGAAGAACATTATTCTAGCTTACAGTAAAATCCACAATAATTCTAATAATTCAAACAGTGCTACTGTCCTATTTAAAACCCAATAAAATCATTTTGAAATTACCAAAATGATTTCAAATTTATTTCTCTCCAGTTTTCTGATGTAGGGAATCATGTTACCCTAATTTCCATATATTTTATTTTTGGAGAAAAATAATTTGAATAAAATCCAAATAACTCCCAATTGAAAATAAATTCGAAAGAACTTTGAATTTTAATTCTTTGAAACTCCCAACTCATATTTCATATGTTTTGAAGAAGTCATTTTATCTTTGCTCGTGAAAATCATTGAGTTGCATAAAGTTTCAGAATTGGAAATATTTTCCAAACGAAATTCAAATATTTTCAAATACCCTTTCATTTAATTAAATGGAAGAAGTCATATCATCTTCGCTGAAGGGTTTGGTATTTGAAAAGAATTTGAATTCATGAAGATCAGAAAAGAAAATGAAAGTTTGGGAAAGTCCTTTTATTCCCTCTCATTTAACATTCAAAAATTTCGAATTCACTCACTTTCAGTCAATCAATCCAACAATCAATCAAAACTATCTATTTATTATAACATTCCAAAATTTAGAATTTTGGGGATGTTACAGCCAGCCACCACCGGCCAAACAAGAGCCGTCACTTGCATGTGATCACTCGCCCGCCAAAAACACTCCCCACCGCCTGCTCACGCCTGCCATCCCTCTAGGCCCCTGTCTTTGAGCTTTTTCTCCGGCGATCCCCACGCCACCGCCCCGCCAACGCCCCGCCACCGCCGGCGACCACCGCCCCCATCCTGAACCCTAAGATAGATAGTGGGGTACCTCTCCGGCGAGCCCCCCTCCCCGCTGCGGCTGGTTCTTCCTTCACCCCGGCGAGCCCCCCCACCCCCTGAAAATCGACTGACCCAAAAGTCGATTCAGTCGACTGAAGTGTAGCTAAATCGGAGCAGCATCCCAAGCAAGAACAAGAGCGAGAGCAGCAGCGCGAGCAAGAGCAATATTAAGAGCAGACCAGGCAGGGGACCGAGAGCAAGAGCAGAGCAGCAGCAGCAGCTCCTACTGATGTGTACGTCGCCGCCGAGGGAGTGACGCTGTGGAGGAAGTGGTCGGCGACGCCGCCGTGGATGGAGCCGCGCCGTGTCGGCTCGGGACAGAGCGCCGGTAGCACCGTGAGATCGATTCAAGAAGAAAATGCGCCGATTAGTGTACAACCTCTTTGGTGGCGCCGATTAGGCCGCGGCTTCATCCGAGGAAACGGTGATGATGATGCTCTTTCGGTGGTGCAGGTGAAGACGGCAGTGTGGGAATGGAGGTGGCACGAAAGACGAGGGGAACGTCGGGGTAGCTCCTTGGAGGTGGAGGACGGGGTGGCTGAACCGGCGGGACGATGATATCGACGACGGATCCTCATCCGGTATGGTGGATGAGGGGCGTCGAGGTGTTGTTGTGGCCTCGGTGTTTCGTCGCGGGTTTTCGCGGCCTCGGTGTACTAATGGGTGGGCAGATGGGATGGTAGTGGGGAACCATGGCTTAGAGACACGCTTGTCCGAAATGTGGGGTAAGTTACAAAAGTACCCCCACCGATTTGAGGCGGTTCTTTCGGTTCAGGGGTACCACGGGCATTTCACGTGTCGAGATTTCACAGGAGGTGGGAGTTTTCACGCGCGTTGTAATTTCGGAATATCAAGGCGCGGTTTGAGATGGAGGGAGTTGTCGGAGCACAACGAGACAAAGATATATCTTAAATATTTCGGGCTAACAAGGCGCGGGTTGAAATTTCCGGACAAGCCTAACGTGTACTGTACCAAATCAATGTGCACTACAAATGTCATTCAAAACTTTGAATTCATGTTACGTTCAATTAAAATATTTCGCTATGTGTATAGTGCATGCAACCTACTACTCAAATGAACGTTTTAGTGCATTCCAAACGTATATACTACCGCTTCAATATGAACTAAATTTGAATTCGTTTCTCTATTTGAATAAGATCTACAATAATGATTGTTGTGAAGTCAAAGCATTTGAATTCGTTTCTCTGTTTTAATAAGATCTACAATCATCATTATTGTCAAGTTAAACCATCATTTGTGTATTATCTTCACAACACACCACATGATTAGTCTCGAGTTACATATGAACTATGTGTACTATATGAACTCGAACTAGATTTTTGAATCCACTTTATTTTGATTTCAAATCACATTACAATTCTAGCTCTAGCTAGATCTTCATAATCTAAACCATGTCTCATATGTATAATGTGTTTATCACATTATGTATGGTGCCCCACCCCACGCCTACAAGTATTTAGATGTGAGTTGCAAACACCACACATTACCACAAATTCAAATAAAATGTGAGAATGTTCAATATATAGTATTGTTTAGATTGTTCGATATTTAGTTGTAAGTCGCAAACGCCACACATTATCACAAATTCAAATAAAATGTGAGATTGTTTGATGTATAGTATGGTTTAGATTGTTCGGCATTTAGTTGTGAGTTGCAAACGCCATGCATTATCACATTATGGTATAACATGTGCACATCACGTGTATCACCGCTATATTCATGCATGCAATGTTTAAAACACTATGATCTCCTATTCAAATATATGAATCCGCTTTCATATCAAATTATGATATTTGTTAGTCTCTTACACCCACGCAATCCTCTAACCTTTGTAGCTACCACTAACTTTCTCTCGTATGCGTGCACACGCCTCCCTCGCCTCCCCTCCCCGGCATTCTATCCACCGGGCACATTCATTTTTTTCTTTAGGTCGCTCTCCCAGAGTCTCCAAAACTCCTTTCCTACACACACCGATCGATAAACCTCTCCAAATGATGCCCGCCTACAACATACACACACACCTTCAATCTCCTCCTTTATGTGTCCTTGCCTCGTGTCTCTCATACGGTCGGACACAGTGTAAACTCTCGCCTCTTTTCATCGATCTCACAACCGCACACTCCTACCCCTATCTAGCTAGTAGTTGGGTCTCTCGCACCACCTCCTAGCTCCATTCTCTCTGTCTATCCGTCTCGCTGGGCCTTATTTGCCTCTAACAAATGGATGTACACCGACCGATCTCTCACTATACATATAGCTATCTAGGTCCTTATAACTCGTTTTTACCCACACGTCAATCGATCTACCTCATTAGTTGTGTCTCTCCCTTCCTCCGATAAACAACAATTGATCTACCGATCTAGTTAGGTTTGCTTACCAAACACATGGTTCCCCTTCATCATCCATGGATGCGTCCCGGCAGATCTATCACGCACAGGCACACACAGAAACACATCCCCACTCTTATTGATAACATTGCAGTTCCACCCTCAGGTTGTCTAGTAGGCCTCTCCCACCATCTTCGAGAAGCAACTCAATCACCCGCCAGCACTCTACCCCTCTCCCTCCCTCTCCATCCCTCTCTCTCTCTCTCCTCTCTCTCTCTGTCCCATCATATTTCCCGTCCTTCAGTTATGTATGGATGTCGACCGATCTCCCTCAAGACATAGCTGGGTCTCTCCTTCTCAACACATATACGAGTCGTTCTACCTCTATAGTTAGGCCTCTGCCTCCCCCTCCCCCCACACACACCGATACATCGAGCGCTCTAGTCATGTCTTCCTGCCACACACAAACTTGACATGTGCCCTCTAACGTTCCAGAGGGCTACCGCCCCTATATCTTTGACTTGCACACACACACAATTTTGATGGCTCTCTTCATCGATCTCGCACCCACCCACTTGATCCTCTCTTCGACTCTATCGATAGCTATGACCCCTCCCTCTCTTCTCGTGGATTGCCCGACCCTCTATGTATGATATGGATAGGCCTCCATTTCACACACATTGCATGCAAAATTTTGTTTGAGATGTCATCGACACATATTCCCACAAATAATTCACGAAATCAAGCCCCCACCCCACCCCCACCCCAAAACAAAAAACACTCATGAACGCGGTTTGTATCTCTCACACACACCCACGTAGGTGGGGGACGTGCACGAAGAGAAGAGGTGCATGCACGGTGCACGTACTCCCGTCTCTTTCCCAACCACATCCGGGCGGGTACACGGTGGAGCTCATTTCTGTACGAAAAAGGCAGCCCACATGGTAAATTGGCACGTGTACTGGTTGTCCACTTGGTGGAGGGAGGATCGTCTACCACGGGTGAACAAACAAATTGCGACTTGACGTGTTATGTTAAAAAAAGAGGCAAACCATGTGGGGCCTACCTTAGAGGCAATGCTCTATGCACTGGAATACTTTTGATGTGTCCCGTCAACTCGCAGAATGAGGAGAAGCTTGCTTAGTACGCCGTCTCCCCCGCCCACGGGCGCGGTGGCTCACAGGATGAGGTGAAGCTTGCTCCGCCTTACGCCCACTCCTTCGCCCATGCGCGCGGTGGCTCGCAGGACGAGGAGAAAAATTTACTACTCCCTCCGTTTACTCCTCGTCCCTACTACCTTGGTTATAGAGATTATATCATATTGTTTGGAATATATATGTCCTTTAGTAGATTTCAATATGAACTACTAGTACATACTCCAAACACCGATGTATATAGACGTATTTTAGAGTGTAGATTCACTCATTTTGCTCCGTATGTAGCACTCTCCCTCGCCTCGACCCTACCCACGTGGTGGACGTGCAGCAATTCATTCAGTCTCATATAGCTGCACCGATATATACCGCACTACCATTATTGCTCGACTTCAAGAGGCGAAGAGCCAATCACAAGGTTAATATTTTGGAGATGCCAAGTGCAAGGTTATAGGAGAACGAGTAGTAGGTGCCGCGTCATTTATAAATAAAGTTTTTTCTTCAAGGGCACGACGCATAATATGATAGGTTCATATGGAGAGAAAAGGAAACCGCTCCACTATATACATAGTCGGGACGGGCCAGCCTACACGGTTGCTTGCTGGGGTTGCTCTCTTCACTCTCTCTCGCACAAAACGACTGTGGCCACATCTCTAACATCCCGGTGGATCGCGTCCGCTTGGGGAAGGGGTGGATGCTTAGTGTATATGCGGTGGCCGTCACCGACGGTGAAAACCCACTGTCGGCATGTCCCGATCAGGGGTCCCCACCGTTCTCTCTCACAAAGCCGGTGAGGTTGCCTTCGTCCCTTGCTCACTGCCGCGACATGGGCAGTTGCCGCCTCCCGCCACCCTCCTCAAGGTTGAGCTACGTCCCTCGTGTACAACTCCCTTTACACTGGCTTGCACCATCGCCTCCAAATGCCCACATCACTCCCTGTGGATATTTCTCTACTTCTTTGCCCGCACATACCTCTATTGGCTTCTACGTCATCGTATTTGTGATGAGTTTATGTCTCATCAACTAGTCCCGATAATCTTATTCTAATCACGCTTCTTCAATATCTTTGCCACAGGATGCTCATCTCGATTTAGGTGAAATCGCACAAAATGATCCGATGGTCAAAAGGTTGCAAACTTCATTTATTAGGAAGCTCGAACATTGCCAAAGAAATTGAAGCCTGGTCAGGTTCACGGTTCAAGGGCTAGGGACTGCATGGATCATTTTTTAGCTGCCTCTGTTCCAAAATAAGTGTCAACTTTAGTAGTAGTACAACTTTGTACTAAAGTTTGCACAAAGTTGAGACACTTATTTTGGAACGGAGGAGTACATATTTGCTATGATCTGTCAATCATTGAGATGCAATAGCATGCATGTTAGTCTCCTTTGTATTTGATGAAATGTTGCAACGGGCAACCTTGGACGCAAGATACATGTAATGTGTCGGAAGCTTCAGAGCATTGTACAAATTTATCTCACGATAAATTACAGATCGTACTATACTAGTACTTCCTCCGTTCCTAAATATAAGTCTTTGTAGAGATTTCACCATGAACCACATGCGGATGTATATAGATGCATTTTAAGTGTAGATTCATTCATTTTGTTCCGTATGTAGTGGAATCTCTACAAAGACTTATCTACTAGTAATAGCTAGCTCCCACTACTAGGAATTCTCTATCCTCTCCTTGAGCCACATCATCAAAATTGATGCAGCCATTAGATGAAGTAAATCAGTCCATAATAGCCGTCTGATCTAGACATTGAGAGGCTCCGCACTAATCCACATGCAAGCATGCAGAAATACCATAGCACATGCATGTGAGTGGGTTTTAAATCACATCAACATGTCTGCATGCAAGCATGCACCGGTAACATGCATGTAAGTGAGCTTTTAAGTCCCATTAACATGTCAAAAAGAAAAATATAATCCCATTATGCAGTAGGAGTTGGCTGATCTTTTTTCCTTACGTGGGATGATCTAAATGATGATGGGAGTTTATTTAGTTTGGCTACCACGTTTGTCATGCGGTTATAGAGTTTTTTTAGTTCTATGAAATCGATAATTTTGCGCAGAGAGATATATCGTTGTTCCGCGGCAACGCGCGGGGACTCATCTAGTAATATTTAGGAACGGAGGGAGTACTATGTAAAGAGTTAGGTGTCGCACGGTGATAGTGTGAGGTGGGCCATGTAATCACTGAGCCTGCGTGAGCCACCGCTCTTGCATGCCTCCGCTGCAAGAATGGAGAAAATTGTAATCTAGTAGTAGTACCTCCTTTTCACCGGCGTGGGACATCCAAAGCAGTCCTACCACCTCAAGAATAAAGACCAATGAGCCGTCAAATCACATAGACCCAAAGAGTAATTTGGGCCGGACGAAGCAACCATCACTCTTGCGCCAGTGAGAGGTCGCGTCTGCTCTGCCCGGGCATGAATGCGGCACCGATTCTTTGGAGCTGCGCTGACCGTTTCAGGCGGCAAGCGCACGCGGGCGATGGAGGGGCTTTGGGTGGGCCAGGCTGGCCAGGAGCGGGCGTGGCAGCTGTCTGCATGTCCCTAGCGGACACGCCCGGAAACGAGAGGATGCAGCGACTCTCGCGGCTAAAATCGTACACTACACAACATCTATCTATAGGAGTAGGTCGATCTGTCGCTCTCTCTAACACACACACATGTTAAACACACACACACACACGCGCGCGCGCGCGCGCACACGCACGCACCTTGGTCCCGTTGCACCTTCTAACGTGACTTATTACGCCTAGACGAAGGGAGTAGTAAGTATACGAGATACGGTGGCACACTGACTTTTGTCAAATACAAGTGCCCAAAATTTGTGTGCATGTTATAATAAGGATTCACTTAAAATAGTACGTGAGCAAATAGAGGGATCAATTGGACAGTGTTCCCGAGCAGTAGCGAGATGTGTGAGGTAAGATACATCTTTGGCGCTTTTAATTTTTCTTATTAATTTGTTTGTTTCACCCTCCGACTGGTGAGACCCAATGTACTACGTGGAGAGAGGTAAGGTGACTAAGGCTGCATTATTTCTCGCACCATCGTGGATAGTCTTACCACCAAAGCCACATGACACGATTATGATTGAAATCCCAATGACTCCCACACACACACAAAAAACACGGCAGGCTTGTCACATGAATGAAGGAATGTATAAAAGGTTATTTCCCTCTCGTTGAACATAACGGGAGGGCTGTGTAGCTGGTTAGCCTGTTCGCTCATCAAACTTGAGGTCTTGGGTTCGATAACTACACTTGAGCATAATTTGTGCCAGGAGAATTCTTTGACTGGTCAAAATATTTTCTAGGGTTTGCACGCGTCACACTCTCTCTCCAGTATATATATACACGCTGGAGCCTAAGCGCTTGTAGTTGCTCTCTTCACACTCTCTTGCCCTCTCCCGCTGAAGCCTCAGTGCTTGTAGGTGCTCTCTTCACACTCTCTGCGCCCCTCTCCAGGTCTAAACAAGACTTCATTGGCCTCTCTCTCCCCTCACTGCTGCTCAAAGAGCCGGCAGGATCCGTCCGCCGGGAAGGGAAGGAGGCTTATCACTGCTGTCACGGCCAAGTAGGGACTACCGGCGCAGCTGTTCACTTTCCACCCAGCGGGCGCTGGAGGGCCTCCGACCCCTTCTTCTTCGCCGTCACCTGTTCCCACCGAACCACGCCCCAAGAACCTTAAGGTATAATTTACTTACTCCACATGCATTGCTCTAGTTGCATGTATACCATGAATCTAGGACGTGGTTCAAAGAGGAAAGGAGTGGGGGAAAGTAGTGGGAAAAGTTGTATATAGCATGAATCTAGGACGTGGTTCAAAGAGGAAATGAAGGGGGAAAGTTGTATAGCATGAATCTAGGCCGTGGTTCAAAGAGGAAAGGAATTGGGGAAAGTAGTGGGGAAAGTTGTATCACATAAATCTAGGACGTGGTTTAAAAAGGAAAGGAAGGGACAAGGCTGTAGAGTTTGAGCAGGACTAGATTTGTTGCGCTCACATAGGGAAAGGTGTCTAAAGATAAAAAAACTAGGACCAACACAAATATGCTCCTTGGTTGTTTGTTCTTTGTTGCAACAGACTGTGCATGACCATAGTACATCGGTAGATGCACATGGTGCTGGTGCGTCCACTGTCCCGTGCAACTCATTAGCTGTTGTTAATCTAAGGCCCTGTTTGGTTAAAAACTCCCTAGTCCCTACCTGCTTGGTTCCAGGGACTAAACATGGACTAGAGGTTATCAAATGACATGCTAAAAGACCATGTTACCCCTAGTAATGAACTAATAGAGACAAGGTGTGATGCGTGGCGAGGCAATCGTTGGAAAAAGTCCTAAAAAGACTCCCTCGGGTCTTCTTTCTTTAGTCCCAAATGCCCACTTTTAGTCCCTAAAGTCCCTCATGTTTGGTTTAGATGGGACTGACACGGAGTTTTTTTAGTCCCTACACCAAAATGTCCCTGTAAACAAACACCCTCTAATAATGCCGCTGGAAAATTGATGCAATGCCACAGTTAAAAGCAAATTACATGTTTAATGAATTTTATTGTTAATATAATCTCTATGTTAATATTAATCAATGCCACCGTTTGAGAAATGGTACTGTCTTGCTTTCTTTCCCATTTAGATAAGGTAGATGCTTATTTTTGTTGGCTTCTGTGTCATCCACCGTTATTGACCACTAATTCTTTCCTTTGCACCTCTGTGTAAATAGGGTTATCTACTTCACCTCGTTGCCATTGTGACCTTTTGTTGCACTGCACAAAACACTTTTGTTTTAAGAGTGTTTTGTGCAGTTCAACCAAAATGTCACACCGACAACGTTGCTTTCTTGCTTGATCTTAGTGGAACTGCACAAGAGGAGATCTTACTTCCTATCCATTAAGGCGAATTTGGTTCAGATCTTCTTCTTGTGAGTTGTTTGAATTCCGCATCATGAGATGCCAAGATTAGCCTTCTTTCACATGATTCTGCAGTGTGCTTTCATATGTTGTGCTACTTATGCGATAATGTTGCTTGATTTTAATGAACTGCACAAATGGAGACAAGACTTCCAATCAGATGTGCACCGTAATATCCCATTGAGGTAAGATAAGGATATTTCACAACTGGCCTGGCCTGTATTTTGCCACTTTCATCAAAAAATTAAGTTTGGTACTATACTTGTGCTCCCTAATTGACATGCCAAATCTTACATTGAAGGCGTAAGCTTGTCTCGTTATTGAACCAAGTGATGAAGGGGAAGAACAAGCGGAAGAAAAACAAAATCAACTCCGGTCTTTGTAATGAAGCTAATGGAACCTGTGATGACACAAGTAATGATATAGTTTTGCATCTTAATTTATTGCTATGGCTGGAACGAGCAATTGTTTTGCCACCGATTTGATGCCACTCTTAATGTAATATGTAATTATCTCTACTTGTGCAAACAGGGATCTTCTTTGAAGATACCATATATTTTAGTGGAACTGCACAAGAAGATGTTGGAAACATTAAACTAATCGAGGAGTATATAGTAAGCATGGCCACCACCGTAGATAGCAACAGATGGTTCCGAGAAGTGCTTGATCTGTATGCTCTACACAATAAGCCTCCGACAAAGGTTGGTACTCGCCACCGATTTCATCCATATGATTGAGCTTTGTCATCTCTAGTCGTGTTGTGCTACTGTTTAGATACTGTCATGAAAAAGTGGTATTGTCCTTGAGAAGTGCTTCATCTGTGATGTTTTAAATATTTCCTTTCCTTTTTTTCGAGCAAACAGAGATGCTAGCATTTATTAGTCCTCTTGTCTTTGCACAACGGGATCATCTTCCTCTGAAGAAGAATATGGAGTACGTGAAGTGACTAGTTCCGGTTACGCCAGGATGAAGAAGCCCTGTCTATCTTCTCATCAGAAGGAGCAGTTGAAGGATGGTTACATTACTCCCCACAAGACCAAACTAATTTCAGCTCAGAAGGACTGACAAATCTCCATTTTTTTTGCTGTGATGCGCAAGTAAAATGTTGTTCTAGGATTCTTTCTGGTGAGTTCCATTTTTCTAAAAGTGTGCTCTACATGGACCATGTATGTGCCTGTTGAAACTGTCAATTCATAGTATAGTTTGCTTTATACTAATCACTTTTTTGTATTTGTGCAAACAGGGTGCTCAGCTTGATTTCAATGGGAACTGCACAAAATGTTCATGAATACATCGAATCATTCATTTCCACCACAAGAAAGGAGGTGCCGATAAATTCAAGGCGTTGCAACATATAAGGGCGAAATCATACAAGCTACGCGCGAATTTGGTTGATTTTGGTGGAACTGAACAAAAAGAACAGCTGGTTTATTTAGCACGAGGTGCCATGTCAATGTACGAACTGATGGCAAACCCTACCCATTCCACAATTGTAGGCATTTGATATTTTAGAGTGGGACAACCTTGTCAAATTTTTCTCATTGATTTTAGCAAGACATGCGTCTGATATTGTCGAATGGGATGCCCTTTGCTGTCAGCAGCGTCGATCAATTTTTTCTTTATTCTTTAGTTGTGAAGTAAATATTGCCTCGACATGTGAGTCATTTGAGATGCATAATCATCGATTGTTTTGAATGTTCTCTATGAATTGCCAGGGCCTGTGTGTTTGATTGCAATGTACGTAAACGCTAAAAAGCCGCTCAAACTCTTTGTACTCATACATTCCTTTTTACTTAGCACATTGTGAAAGTGCATACTTTTTGTATAAGATTGGTCAAAGTAGAGATACTTTGACTGCAGACAAAACCTGTATGCAGACTAGAAAGGACCGGAGGGAGTACATGTGAAACTGCTGCAAACGAGGTGATCACCCTTGGAATAATGCTAGTACGTATTGTTTTGCATGTTCATCCAATGCCAGTGATACAGGAATTCAAACTAATCGAAATAAATTCATTCATACACGGTCGGATTTCATATAATCATGCCGGATTTCATTACATTTCATACATTCTTCAACTAAAAAGGGGTGCGCTGGAGGTATAATTAATTAATCGAAGCTACCCACATGTGTCCCGCTGAGCCGACCAGAAGCTTCAGTGACTTAACTGCAGGTGATTTGCGTGAATCGACATGTGGCCTGTTGGGCCCACGTGTCGATCGACCAACTGCACCAGCAGTTAAGTAGAAGCAGTGTTCTTCTCTAGCGCAGCTCTCCGCCTCCACATCACCGCCAAGAAGCTAACCGGCCGTCAATGGTCAACCCACCTAGCTTGGCTTCAACCGGAGGGTAGCAGCGGTGGCCTTACTTGGACCCGAGCGGCGGCGAACTACCGTGTTCTACTCTTCCTCGTTTTCTGTGTGGCGGCCTTGTTGGCGTGAGGCGGTGCCTCGGCGGAGCCGGGCGATGTCCTCCGTCTCTGGTCAAGGGCGGCGCCTCAGAAGCTGGAAATCCTCCCCCACATTGCCGGCAGGGTGGGGCCTCGGCTGAGCCGGTGATGTCCTCTGCCTCGTTGTTAGCGGGGCGGGGCCTCGGTGGAGCCGGTGGTGTCCTCTGCCTCGTTGTTGGCGCCGCAGGGTCTCGGCGGAGCAGGGCCTCATCAACGCCAGCGGAGCGGGGACTCATCGGAGCCGGCATTGTCCTCTGCCTCGTCCTCGGTCTCGCCAAACAGCGCCTCACCCGCTTAATCGCCCTCTTTGCTAGCCTCTTTGTAGGCGGTCGCAGCCTCCGCCACCCGCATGCGGTACCGCTTGGCCGAGGCGGCTCCTTGCGGGCGGAGCGGTGCGAGTCGAGCAGCGCCTCCTGCTCCGCCCGCTTCCACGGTGATCCGCTCCTCCGCTGCAGTGCTCCCCGGAGGAGATGGTGGTTGTAGGCAGCGTCGGCCTGCGCCTCCCGGAACTGCTCCTCACGCATCTTCCTCACCCTGTCCATATAATGGGCACGGGCCTCGCCGATGGTCATGGTGCAATGCACCGGCGAGGATGGCGCGGAGGAGGGGGTTGGCGCCGGATCATCGACTACCATGTTCTCCATTGGGACATCGTTGTCCTCCGGCTGCCTGCCGGCCAGCCGTTCGGCAGCAATGGCTACCATCTCCTTGTGGTCCGTCGTCCGCCCTTCCCGAAGAGCGCTGCAGCGCGAGGAAGCCATGGTGGGCAGTAGTGGTGTGGACAGGAGAAAGGGAACGGATGCGGATGATCATGGCTATGGCCGCACGGCGTTTATATAGCAATGGTGGGCGGGCGGAGGGACGGACGTGTGGCGCCGAGTAGCCGCCTCGGCAACCGCAGATCATTAATGTGGGTGGCGAGATGGACAGACGGCACTTGTGTCGTTTGAAGGCGAGCAATCGCCTACACCGGAAGCGGGCGGGCGGGCGCTGACTGCTTTTGAAGCAAGGCGAGGAGATGACTTTACATGGAGAGGATGACAATGGGGACCCACCAGGTCCATAGCCTCACGTACGCAAGTGCCTCCTTATTATGTATATAACTATAATTTATTTTGCTTCCTCCTGGTTTCCTGACATCACGGTCCCACACCATTGTCAATGTATGTAGTAGTCAATAAACAAGAGAATTGCACAAGAAGCGGCCGACAGCTGGGACCAAGAAGCTCGAGCAGTATTTGTGTTTTTGAGGTGTGAGCACTGCAGAGTTTTTTGATGTTTAGCCCAGATATTAATTTTTCTCCTCTGAACAACAACGAAAACATCCTGAAGGTATTAATCAAGGGTTGTGGCCCGTCTAGCCCAGGCCAGATATCCAGCTCAGATATTAATTCTTTTCAAGCTGAAAATGGCTAGCCCAGCTATACTTTTTCTTAGGAATATCCAGGCAAGGTCAAGTTGTTATTCTCCGCCCCGCTGGGCTGCAAATCTTTCCTAGAAGGGATGCATTAGGCTTAACAAGAAAATGGGCTTTAAGAAATAATAAATGGGATGTAATTATAAAAATTGGGTAGTAACTATAAAAAATGCACCAAACACGTGATTACTCTATAAAATATTATTTTTGGATTTTGAAAATTTTAATTTCAGTAATTGTTGCGAGCGCAATGTTTTGTTGGATTTTTATGTAATATAAATTTATATTGAAATTGTATTTAATCGGACTAGAAATTTCGGGATAAAAATATTTCGGATCCCATCAAAATGTGGGAAATTTTATTGAATTCTGTTTTGAACGATTGGTTGAAATGGGCTGTACTTTTAACAAATCAGTAAATGGGCTGTAGTAAATTCCATTAGAATTCAAAATGGGCTACACATTCTTACAAATCTCAAATGGGCTATAAGTTCTCTGCCACACACTTCTGGCCTTACTAAGTTGACGCGTCCCCTAAAAAAATAGAGTTGACGCGTATGCAAGGCTTTGTCAACTTATAGTCAATACACGGTTCTAGCAGCAGTGGTCGTTGGATGTCCATCCAACGGATGTCGTGCTTCTTCTTCAATCTCGGATATTCTAGCTTCACCCGCCCAAAAATGATTCCTCCCCCTGACATATGGGGCGCACCGTTTCGGAAGCTGACCTGTGGGCCTACTAAGTTGACGTACCAAGGGCTTTGTCAACTTAGTCAATATAAATGATTCTAGCTATAGTGACCGTACGATGTCCATCCAACGGCCGTCGTGCTTCTTCAAGCTCTGGTCTTCTTGCTCCAGCCGCCCAAAGCGGCCGGTTGCTCGCTTCCCGCCTCCCGTCAGCCGGGTTGTCTGCCACGGAGGCCTCACCGCCCCCTACTACTCCCACCACTGGCCAGGCCATCCCTCCACTCACCTACTCCCCCTGTTATTCTGCGGCGACGGCAGCGCAGCCGAACCAGTGAACCCTCGTTCTCCTCTCCGTGTGTGCATCCACTGCCGCGCCTTCCCTGGCTCCGCGTCGTCCCCTTTCTAGGCCTCGCCGTCGTCCACCACCCTGGTGCCCTCGGCGCGGCGTGGTCAACATGTTCAAGGAACGACTTCCATCGGACGTGGACTGTACGTGGAGAGGCTGACAGCTGGGTCCATGGCAACCGCAAGGAAGTGCCTCCTTATTACGCATAAAATAATTATTCCTCCACCTAACAGTGGGGAGCCACCGGACGGACCACCGTATTTCGTGAAAAAATGATTCGCCCCTGACTGTTGGGACCCACGAGCTACATCTTCGCACGCAAGGAAATGCGTCCCGAAAAAACGATTCGCCCCATGACTGGCTGGGACCCACCAGCTACATCTTCGCACTCAAGGAAGTGCGTCCAAAAAACGATTCGCCCCAATCGCTGGGACCCACCGCACCTTCGCACGCAAGGAAGTGCGCCCTGGCAAAAAATGATTCGCTTCTCGATGCTGGGACCCAAAGAAGCTACACCTTCGCACGCAAGGAAGTGCGTCCGGCAAAAACAAAATGATTCGCCTCATTACCACTGGGACCCACCAGCTACATCTTCGCAGTAAGCAAGTGCTCGATACGGACCCACCTGGTCAAGCGTCACGTAGTGTTGTCATTACAGTCACGAACGTGTACGTACATACTTGGTCGATGTAGAGGCGCCGCACGCGTCGTAGTAGAGGCGCCGCGCAGTCGTAGTAGAGGCGCCGCACGTAGCATGTACACGCACGCATGCCGCCAGGAACAAGAAAGAAAATACGCCACGTATGTGTACATACGGGCGGGTCTCGAACGCCTACTCGGCGCACGTGCACGGCAAGGGCTCGTTGACATGGCTGGGTCGAACGGAGAAATGGCATCGCCGTCGTGTTCATGGGGAGGCAAATGTAATGCGCCGTGGTTCATGGGGAGGCAACGGAATGCGCCGTGTTCATCGGGAGGCAACAGAACGTGGGAGCCAACCGCCGGGTCGAAATAATGCGTGGTCGTGTTCATCGGGAGGGCTTGGACGGAACAGCGATGGAAATGAGGCTGGCGCATCGCTAGCGGAGGAACGGCCTTGTGTTCGACCGGCCACGCTCAAACGGGATCCTGTTCATCGAGAGGGACCGTACCGCAAAACGGATTTAAACGGACTTCCTACGGTCGAAACGGGGGTCCTGTTGATCGGGAGGGGTGTGGCGTACTGCAAAACGGAAGAAACGGTCCTCCTACGTTGAAACGGGGGTCCGGTTGATCAGGAGGGGTGTGGCGTATAGCAAAACGGACGAAACGGACCTCCTACGGTCGAAACGGGGGTCCTGTTCATTAGGAGGGGTGTGGCGTACCGCAAAACGGGACTCCACGGGATACTGTTCATCTCCACCATCGACCTCCTCCAGCCTCCACAGGCTACCGTCGACCTCCTCTAGCCTCCACGGGCTCCTGTTCATCCAGCCTCCACCGCGCACTACTCCACCGCCATCGCTCAACCACCCTCCATGGGCACCCCTCCACCGCTTCATCGCTCATCCAGCCCTCCACACCACGGGATCCTGTTCAACCACCCCTCCACGGGCACCCTCCACCGCTTCACTGTTCATCCAGCCCTCCACACCACGGGTCCTGTTCATCCAGAGGCAACGCCACCGCCACTATTCATCCAACACTTCGCAAGCGCTCCTTTGTTCATCCCAGAGGCAGCATCGATCGGCTTTAGTTAGCAGCAGTAGCGAAGGAATCGCTCGATCGGGTTCAGTTAATAGACATTGATCGATCGCTCGGGTTCAGTAACGCGTAGCCTGCAGTGCAATCACTCGGGTTCAGTTAGAGCCCAACGCCTCGCTCGGGTTCAGTTAGAGCCAACGCCGCCTGCACACAGCGTCGTGTCTACGAGAGAAAGCAGCGCATCGCTTTCGCCCCGACCTCCCGCCGTAACCGGCAACTCCCCGAAATTTTCCTCCCCCTCGCTTCTACCACGGTTTTTTCCATCATGGACGGCCCAAAGAATGTCATGGAGCCGCGTCTCCAGCCCGCCTAGGACGAAAATCCCATTTTCTGTCATGATTATTTGTCGTAGAAGTAGGAGCCTACCACATCTATGATGATACCGGGTTTTGTCACAATTATCGTCATAGAAGTGTCATATGTATGACAAAAAAAATTCGTTCGGCCCAAAATGTCACGGATGTGTCTTTTTTTTGTAGAGTATGGCTCCGAAGACATCGATGGTATGGACGACGATGCCGATAAGGAGCAAGGCCAAGACCCGCCATTCACCGGACGTTGGACGGCTACCTCTTCGTATGATGTGTACATGGTTGATACACCCAAAGGATCTGGCGGCGACAAAGAAGAGCCAGATGCGAATAAAACCTCTGAGACGCAGTCCAAGCACCGACGCCCCAAACGCCGTCCTAAGCCTCGTCGCTCAAAGGACGGCAACACCGGCACCGGAGAAAATAGTACCTGTGCAACGCATTTAAAACAATGAAGACCCTGTCGGAGCTGCATCCGATCAGGAGGAACACGGCAATAGGCAAGATAACCCGGATGAACAGGCCATAGAAGATGACTCGGAGGACGATAGTTACCGTCCACCCTCCAAGGAGGAGACAAGCCTCGGCAAAGAAGACTTCATCATGCCTGAGGATCCTCTGGAGCAGGAGCGCTTTAAGCTTTAGCTCATAGCCACTGCAAGGAGCCTGAAAAAGAAACAGCAATAGCTTCAAGCTGAAAAGATCTGCTCATCAACAGATGGGCTGATGTCCTGACAGCCGAAGAATACGGCCTCAGGCGCCCAACCAAGAGCTACCCGAAATGCAGACTGCTACCTCAATTCGATGAGGAAGCACCGGAGCATGCATCTCCCTTGCGTAATGCGGAACGACCACCACGTGGTCGAGACAGGGCGGCCGACCGGCCACCCCGTGGCCAGGATAAAGCGGCAACTCAGGCCGAACAGCAGCCTGCCCCACCGCCTCGTAAAAATAGAGACGGAAGAGTTCGGGGTCACACGTACGACCTCTAGCAGATCCTGGATGATAGAGCAGGACATACAAGATTGATCTAAGGATCACGAGGGCGTGCCTCGAGGCATGACGACGGCTACCTATTCGGACGTAATAAACCTAACCACGCCTGGGCCGAATACTGCAGACGGACTCCATCAGAGCTATGTCACGACACGACCCGATATAGAGGCGCCGCACACCCTCTCTGCTTCACAGATGAAGTACTGGATCACGAATTCCCCGAGGGGTTCAAGCCTGTCAACACTGAATCATACGACGGCACAACCGATCCCGCAGTATGGATCAAGGATTTCATTCTCCATACCCATATGGCTCAAGGAGATGACCTCCATGTCATCAAATACCTCCCATTAAAGCTCAAAGGGCCAGCTCGACACTGGTTAAATAGCCTGCCTGAGAATTCCATCGGCAGCTGGGAAGACTTGGAAGAGGCTTTCCTTGATAACTTCCAAGGAACTTATGTCCGGCCACCGAACACCGATGACTTAAGCCACATAGTTCAACAACCTGGAGAATCAGCCAGAAAATTCTGGACTAGGTTCCTAACCAAAAAGAACCACATCATTGACTGTCCGGATGCCGAAGCCCTAGCAGCCTTCAAACACAGCATCCGTGACGAATGGCTAGCACGCCACCTCGGCCAGGAAAAGTCGAAGTCTATGGCAGCCCTCACAGCACTCATGACCCGCTTCTGTGCGGGTGAGGACAGCTGGCAGGCTCATAGTAAAAACACAGCCAGCGAGGCAGGTCCCACTGAGGCCAAGAACATCACCCGAAAGCTCCGGCGCAATAGACACAGACGCCAAAGCAATGGCGACAACACCAATGACACCACAGTCAACGCCGGATTCAGTGGCTCCAAGTCCGGCCAACGGAAAAAGCCCTACAAAAGAAACAGCGAAGGACCTTCCACTGGACCGTGATACTCATTGTCTGCGTGCCAAATTCACGGCACCGGATAAGCAAGCCAATCATACCAACAGGGATTGTTGGGTCTTCAAGCAGGCCGGCAAGTTAAAAAGGGATCACAAAGTGAGGACGAGGACGAAGAGCCCTGGCAGTCGAACACTGGGGGGTAGAAGAAATTTCCCCCTCAAGTCAAAACGGTGAACATGATATACGCTACGCACATCCCCAAAAGGGAGCGTAAGCGAGCACTTAGGGACGTCTACGCGGTAGAGCCAGTCACTCCAAAATTCAGTCCGTGGTCATCATTCCCGATCACCTTCAATCGTCAGGATCACCCAACTAGTATCCGCCATGGAGGTTCAGCCGCACTAGTCCTCGACCCAATTATTGACGGGTTTCACCTAACATGAGTCCTGATGGACGGTGGTAGCAGCCTCAACCTGCTTTATCAGGACACAGTGCGGAAGATGGGCATTAACCTCTCGCGAATCAAACCAACAAAGACTACCTTTAAAGGAGTCATACCAGGCGTAGAGGCCCGCTGTACGGGCTCAATCACGCTGGAGGTGGTCTTCGGTTCTCCGGACAACTTCCAAAGCGAAGAGTTAATCTTCGATATCGTCCGCTTCCACAGCGGCTATCACGCACTGCTCGGACGAACCGTGTTTGCTAGATTCAACACAGTGCCACACTATGCCTATCTCAAGCTCAAGATGCCCGGTCCACGCGGCGTCATAACAGTCAATGGCAATACGGAACGCTCCCTCTGAACAGAGGAGCAAACCGCCACCCTAGCAGCGAAAGTATAGAGCAGCCTTCTCAAGCAGCACCATAGGATAGCTGTCGAGCCCTCGGACATCATTAAGAGGTTCTGGACTACACTGCAACAGGATGGCGCGGCTCGTCAAGAGCTCGACTAGCAATTCAGCCTCCGTCCCAGTCCCAATGAGGTAGTGGCATTCGCATTCACGCGTGCATACACAATTACGCACTCAAAATTCCATGGACATCGACGGAGGCACAAGATAACCTGGGCTCTGATTCGCCAGACCGATCCCGGACACACATACTTTAACTTTTTTGTTTCTGTGTTCCTTTTTAGCGGGCCTGATCGCGGGTCCTTTAGAAGGATTGGCATACAACGGAGGCAAGCAGCACAGGTGTGTAGGGTAACCTTTATACGTTCTTCTTGACGGTATTCATACTTATTTCCCAGGACCCGCACGCTGCGCCCTACTGATTCCGGCATGTTAAATAGCCCGGATACTTCTCGCACCATCTGTACAAGATACGCATTAATGTATCCAACCAGTTATAATAAAAATGGTTTGTGGCCCAGTTTATGTGGTTTTCGCTTCTTACTTCGTTTTATCTCGATCTGCTTATTTGCTGCATCGATACTCTTCTGTACGTTTGATATTCGCTAGGGGCTACTTATCGCCCCACAATACGGCAGCAAAGTCCGAACACTTCTTATACATAAGTTCGGCACCTCGAATTTAGCACTATATGCATTGGCTCCGAATCATGACTTTGGTCAATAGTTGGGTTGCCCGGCTCCTGTGCTTGCTACCCTGCATTCCGCTCTATCGGCTAGGGTAGTAAAGGGAGAACTACTACGATTGTGCCCTGGCCTTGACCGGATGAGCACCTCAGTAGAGAAAGCCGAAAACTGACTGTCATGATACGGCGAGAGCCGGTCAGCTGTTCGAGGGTTACAAAATCGTTGGAGATTTTTTTCCGCGTCATGCGAAGGATCGGCACTTCCTGATCAGATGTTGACAAAGACTCGGCTTGGACCAGGGGCTGCGCACTTGCTTAATTATAAAACTCCTATGGCTAAGTGAGGGCGTTTAAGCCGTACAGTCTGATTGCCTTGTTCGTTGCGCTAAACAACTCCTCCAAAGGACCATATAATTGGATCAAGATTGTTTAGAATCCATCCCGAACACCTCCGTACTACCTACACGAGGGCAGAAGCCGACGACTGGCCAACCCTCAGATTACAAATCAGACGGCCGCACATGAGGAAACAATTCAAAGCATAATAAAATTATTTTACAAAAACCGGCTTTGTTCCCATAATACAAGGCAAGGGCAACATGAATACATTTATTCAAATACAATGTCCTGCGAACATTGCGCCGCCACAAGTCGAGACCCCTCTATGACATCCGCGAAATATCGCTCGGGTGTGCGGTGCTCCTTGCCCTCCGGCAGCCCGCTGGCAAGTTCAACAGCGTTCATCTTCACCCACCACATCTTGCAGCGAGTGAAGGCCATACGGGCACCTTCAATACAGGCAAAGCACTTGATGATGTCCAGCCGAGGACATGCATTCACCAGCCGCCTCACGAGTCCGAAGTAGCTGTCGAGCATAGCTTCGGCTGGCCATAGCCAGATTTTCAAATCCTTCATGGCTAGTTCGTCCACCCTGTGCAGCTCCACCGGCTGCTTCAGCTGATCGGTGAAGGACACGGGATGCTCTGGCGTCGCTACCAGAATAGCTTCTCCGTCGAACCTCCTCCTTCGGCTCAGTAGAACTCTGCAACATCTGATAGGCTACGTGGTAGATCCGCAAAATCCCCTGGGGAACTCCGAACCTGGGTTAGTAAAAGGTATTGCTTCTCCGCATACTTGCTTTGCATCTTAAATGCCTTACCCGCCGTGATCTTCTTGGCCTCCTTGATCTCCTGGAGGACGGCCTGGGCCTCATTCCGTGCGGTCTCCGTGCTCTGACGAGCCTTGGTGAGTTCGGCCTCTTTAGCAGACGCATCATTCTCCAAGGTCTCACATTTTTTCACCGCATCTTGGAGCTCCTGCTGGACTTCTTTGACCTGGGCCTTGAGCTTCTTACGAGTGGCCTGTTGCTAGACAACTTTCTCCTCGGCCTCGCCCAAGGCCTTCCTCAGGGCCTCGACCTCGGTCGCGGCTCCTGCACATATTACGACATTACAGTCAATACACAGTGCCTATGCTTTCTGAACACACAGCAAGACGATACTCACCTTGCTTCTCCTGAAGCCGAATTGTAACCTTGCCAAGCTTGTTCTCGGTCCGCTCCAGCCTCTGCTTCAATTTAGAGACTTTGGCAGCATGCGAGGTTGCGGCCAACAGTGATGCCTGCTTATGCATACATGCTATGTTAGTGTCCTACAATAGATCCTCTGTCCGGTCCTTCTCACCGAACACCGGACAGTGTCTCAGGGGCTACTGACTACATGGGGTTTTTTCTCTTTCTATGTCACTTACCTCGAAACCTCGCCAACAAAGTTGTCAGAAGTTTGCTCAGTCCACCCTTGGCCGACTGAACCTTCTCGATCACTGCGCCCATAAGGACATGGTGCTCGTCCATAACGGAGGAGGCTCGTAGCGCCTCCATCAGGTTATCCGGCGCCCCTGGATGGACAGGGACCACCGACGGAAGCGGCGCACCCCCTCCTTCAAAGGGGGTTGTTCGCCCGGAGCCATATGGGCATGTGTCTGGCAGTGGAGGTCTCACCTTGTGGCGCCTCCCGGACAACGTCCTGGGCTCCTCCCTTCGGAGTGGTCCTCCGGGACAGCACTTCGGTGTCGTCCCTGGCCCCGGGGGAGTAAGCAGGTGGTGGCGGTTGGCTCGCCATCTCCGATGGAGCCAACGAACCTCCATACAAGGATTGCTGGATTAGGTCGCGGGCCGGACTGCAATAGTACAGTTAACTACATCAAGATAATGGAGAGAAAGGGCTGGATGTGCGCACGAGCGAGCCCTTTCACTTATGATGCGGCCTGGGGCTTAGTGCGGGGGCGTCGTTCCGGACTGCTGTCAACGTCCCATGCGGTGTTGACCGCTAGAACGCCCTTCCCCTTCTTGGGCGTTTCCGCCTCCAGATGCACCGGAGCTGCCCTCTTCTTCTTCCTCTCCTCAGGGGGAGGATTGTTTTCTTCCTCCTCCTCTTCCTCGTCATTGTCCTCGTGGATGAGGAATGAGTTCGTCGTCTTGGACGCCCACGTCCAAGTGCCCTTACGGCGGAGGCCACTCTTGGCTCCTTGGCCTTCTTCTCCAAATACCTTATATGGCGCCGCACCAAAGATCTTCACTAGACGCGGGATGACTGGTTCTTCAGGCAGTAGAGCCGGACACTGGATCAACTTCGCCCTCTCCATCCAGTCCTGAAGGAACCATAATAAAAGCTCAGACATCATCCTCTAAACAATGACGTTGGGGATACATCAGAAATAACATACCTTGCTGGCGGGGTGTGTACAATCATGACCACGGTCTGAATCTGTGGCCGGTGGCTTCTCGTTGCCCTTAAAAAGCAACTTCCAGGCGCCTTCGTGAGTAGTCTCGAAGAGCCTTACCAAGGTCTGGTGCTTCTTCGAATTGAACTCCCATAGAGGGCGGCTTCAGCGCTGGCACGGAAGAATCCGGCGAATTAACATCACCTGGATCACGTCGACGAGCTTGACATTCTTGGTCACCATGCTTTGAACGCGCGTCTGCAATGCTATTAGCTCGTCAGGTGAACACCAGTCTGGACTCTTCTCGACCCAGGAGGTGAGTCGCATAGGAGCACCGGAGCGGAATTCGGCAGTTGCGGTCGAGGTACTGCCGCGTGGTTCTATGATGTAGAAACACTGCTTCTGCCACTCCTTTACCGTATCCACAAAGGTTCCCTTGGGCCAGGAGACATTGGACAGCTTGCTCACCATGGCTCCTCCGCACTCCGCGTGCTGGCCATCCACCACCTTCGGCTTTACGTTGAAGACTTTGAGCCACAGCCCGAAGTGGGGCTGGATGCGGAGGAAGGCCTCACACACGACGATAAACGCCGAGATGTTGAGGAAGGAATTCGGGGGTAGATCATGGAAATCTATCCCGTAATAATACATCAGCCCGCGGACGAAAGGGTGGAGTGGAAACCCCAGCCCGCGGAAGAAATGAGGAAGGAATACTACCCTCTCATTGGGCTCCGGCGTGGGGACGATTTATCCCTCGGTCGGCAAGCGGTGGGCGATTCCCTTCGCCAAATATTCGGCCGCTCGGAGCTCAGTAATGTCCTCCTCCTTGATGGAGGAGACCATCCACTTGCCCTGACCACCGGATCCGGACATGGTTGCTTGAGCTGAAAGGAGATGAGAACTTGGGCGCTGGAGCTCGAGATCGGGAAGGCGGAGACAGAGAGAAAGTGTGAGAAGAGGAAGAGGGAATCCTTATCCTCTTATAAAGGCAGCAAACATTAAACGCCTCCTCACTCGCCTTAAGATTCGCCTATTCCCAAGGGCTGTGTAAATGGCGCGGTTGGGTTACCCATGCCCGCATTGATGAGAATCCCGCAATAAGGGGACACGATCTCTGCTTCGACAAGACATGCCAATAGCAACCGCATCTCGAAACATGGGATGGCAGAAGAAAAACGGTTCGAAACTATGACCGGACAAACGCGATGTCGTGTTGCAAAGAAGCTGTCAACAGATTAGATTCGTGCAAATATTATATTCTCTCTGCGGTTGTGTATGGAGTGTGTAACAGGTCCGGATACAATCATCGCATCTAAAGACTATCTTGGAGTTCGGAGAAAGGGGAACCCGCCTTGCAATGCCGAAGACAATCTGCACGTCGGACTCCTCGCCATTGAAGCTAGGTTCAGGGGCTACTGAGGGAGTCCTGGACTAAGGGGTCCTCGGGCGTCCGGCCTGTTATTCATTGGGCCGGACTGATGGGCAGTGAAGATACGAAGGTCGAAGACTATATCCGTGTCCGGATTGGACTTTCCTTGGCGTGGAAGGCAAGATAGGCGACCAACTATGAGGATTCCTTCTTATGTAACCGACCCCATGTTACCCTAGATCTCTCCGGTGTCTATATAAATCGGAGAGCATAGTCCGAATAGGGGACATTCATTACCATATACACATAGGCTAGACTTATAGGGTTTAGCCATTACGATCTCGTGGTAGATCAACTCTTGTAACACTCATATTCATCAAGATCAATCAAGCAGGAAGTAGGGTATTACCTCCATAGAGAGGGCCCGAACCTAGGTAAACATCATGTCCCCCGTCTCCTGTTACCATCGATCCTAGACGCACAGTTCGGGACCCCCTACTCGAGATCCGCCGGTTTTGACACCGACACCCACCAGCTACATCTTCGTACGCAAGGAAGTGCATCCATATTACGGGCAAAAAATATGATTCTCTCCCTAACAGCTGGGACCCACCCGGTCGAACCGTACGTAGGGTTGTCTATCTGGTCGCGAATGTGTACGTACATATTGGTCGATCGGTCTGTCTGCAAGCTGTAGCAATGAACCGTGGCTGAGTAAGGAAGGGCACGTGTCGTAGTAGAGGCGCGGATGTAGCATGTCACGCAGTCCCGTCTATATCGTGTACACGTACGTATAGCCAGGGTGCAAGAAAGTAAATACGGCCACGTATGTACATACGGGCGGGGTCTTGAACGCCTACTCATGCATACGTATGGCCAGGGCTCGTGTACATGGAGAGGCAGCGGAGGGCAGCAACGGCGTCCTGTTCATCGACAGCCAACCGGCTGGGTCGAAACGGAGAAACTGCGTCATGTTCATCGGGAGGCAACGGAATGCGTCCGGTTCATCAGGAGGCAACGGAATGCGTCCGGTTCATCAGGAGCCAACCGGCTTGGATGGAACTGTCGAACGAGGCCCGACGTACCGCAGAACAAGGGAAACGGCCTTCTGTTTGACCGCCTACGGTCGAAATGGGATCCTGTTCATCGGGAGGGGTCTGGCGTACCGCAAAACGGAGGAAACGGACTTCTCTTCGACCTCCTACAGTCGAAATGGGGTCCTGTTCATCGGGAGGGGTGTGGCGTACCGCAAAACGGGACTCCACGGGCTACTGTTCATCCACCGTCGACCTCCTCCAGCCTCCACCCGCTATTGTTCATCCACGGCGTCTCCCTCCTTAATCCACGGGCTCCTGTTCATCTAGCCTCCATCAGCTACTGTTCAACCAGCCCTCCACAGGGTCCTGTTCATCCAGCCTCCGTCGGCTACTGTTCAACCAGCCCTCCACACACGGTCATGTTCAACCAGCCCTCCATGGGGTCCTGTTCATCCACCCCCAACCGGCTCGGGTGTGTGGCAACCTCCTCTCGATCGGGGTCCTGTTCATCTAGCGGCAACGGCCTCTACTACCACGGGGTCCTATTCATCCAACCCCCACCGGAACTGTTCATCTAACCCCCAACAATGCTCACTGTTCATCAAGAGGCAGCAGGTTCGATCGGCTTCAGTTAGAGTAGTAGTGAAGGAATCGCTCGATCGGGTTCAGTTAACAGCCAGGGATTGATTGATTGCTCGGGTTCAGTAACGCGTAGCGAGTGCAATCGCTCGGGTTCAGTAAGCGAACACCTCGCTCGGGTTCAGTTAGAGCCCAATGCCTCGCACAGACGCGCGTAGTGTACGAGAGAAACGCGCAAACCTACGTGCATCGCTCGGCCCCGACCACCCACCGTAACCGGGAACTCCCCAAATTTTCCTCGCCCTCGCTTCTACCACGGTTTTTTCTGTCATGGACGGCCCAAAGAATGTCATGCAGCTGCGCCTCCGGCCCACCCAGGATGAAAAGCCTATTTTCTGTCATGATTTTTCATCATAGAAGTAGGAGCCCACCACATCTATGATGATACCGGGTTTTGTCACAATTATCGTCATGGAAGTTTCATAAGCATGACAGAAAAAATCGTTCGGCCCAAAATGTCACAGATGTGTCTTTTTTTTGTAGTGTTATATCAAATTATAGACTATTGACTTGAATCACTTGTATCTTAATATTCATGCCATGACTAGATTATATGATCAAGATTATGCTGGGTAGCATTCCACATAAAAAATTATCTTTTTATCATTTACCTACTCGAGGACGAGCAGGAATTAAGCTTGGGGATGTTGATATGTCTCCGTCGTATCTATAATTTTTTATTATTTCATGCCATTATTTTACAACTTTCCCATACTTTTGGCAAAAATTTATATGATTTTCTTAGACTAATATTCTGATCTAGTGCTCAGTGCTAGTTCCTGTTTGTTGTATGCTTTTTGTTTCACAGAAAATCCATATCAAACAAGGTCCAAACGCGATAAAATTTATTAAGATTTTTTTTGGAATATATGTGGTTTTTGTGAAGAAGAATCAATGTGAGATGATGCCCGAGGGGGCCACAAGCTCAGAGGGTGCGACCCCCCTGCCCTAGGCGCGCCCAGTAGGCTTGTGGCGCCTCTGTAAGGCAGTTGGGCCCCTTCTTTCGCTGCAAGAAACATAATTTGCAGATAAATATCTCCTCAAACTTTCTGCCCAATCGGAGTTACGGAGCTCCGGAAATTTAAGAAACGGTTTTCGGCCAGAAAACAGGAACGCAAAACACAAGAGAACAGAGAGATATATCCAATCTCAGAGGGGCTCCTACCCTTCGGGATCCATGGCGGCCATGGACCATAGGGGAAACTCTCCTCCCATCTAGCGGGGGAGGCCAAGCAAGAAGAAGAAGGAGGGTGCTCTCTCCCCCTCTGTTCCGATGGCGCTGGAGTGCCGCTGGGGGAACCATCGTGATGGCGATCTACACCTACAACTTCGCCACCGTCAACACCAACTCCCCCCCTCTATGTAGCGGTGTAACACCTCTTATACCCGTTGTAATCTCTACTTAAACATGGTGATTCATGTTATATATTATTACCCAATGATGTATGGCCATCCTATGATGTTTGAGTAGATTCATTTTGTCCTATGGGTCGATTGATGATCGTGATTGGTATTAGTTGTATGTTTTATTTTTTTATTTTGTCCTATGGTGCCCTCTGTGTCGCGCGAGCGTGTGGGATTACTGATATAGGGTGTTGCAATATGTTCATAGATCGCTTAAAGTGGGTTGCGTAAGTGACTTGAAACACAAACCCAGTAAGGGGGTTGTTGCCTATGGGAGTAAAGAGGAATTGTTACTTAATGATATGGTTGGGTTTTATCATAATGATCTTTAGTAGTTGCAGATGCTTGCTAGAGTTCCAATCATAAGTGCATATGGTCCAAGTGCAGAAAGTATGTTAGCTCATGCCTCTCCCTCATATAAAATTGCAATCATGATTACCGGTCTAGTTAGTAATTGCCTAGGGACAAATCTTTCTCTTGTGTTACAAAAATCTTTCTACTAACCAACTAACTTTTATCATCTTGCAAATTATTAGTAGTTTTATTCTAGCTAAGTACTTCTAGTTTTATTTTTGCAAACTTATCCTTACACCTACGAAGTAGTTTTATTCTTATTCTATGTAAAGCGAATGTTAAGTGTGCGCAGAGTTGTATCTGTGGTCGATAGAACTTGAAGGGAATATTAATTCTACCTTTAGCTCCTCATTGGATTCAACACTCTTACTTATCAAGAAAGGCTACAATTGATCCCCTATACTTGTGGGTTATCAGGCAGCAGGGTCCATAAGGAAACTAGGGGATATTAAGGCATCCTTTTAATAGAGAACCGGAACAAAGCACTAACACATGGTGAATACATGAACTCCTCGAATTATAGTCATCCCCGGAGAGTATCCCAACTATTGCCACTTTGGGTTCTATGAATCAGAACATAACGAGTGCATACAACTAGCAGATAGGATCAAGGACTCAAATATATCCATGAAAACATTGAGGGTTCAATTCTGAAATCATGGCACTCCGGCCCTAGTGACGAGCATTAAGCATAGCAAAGTCATAGCAACGTCAATCTCATAATATAGTGGATACTGGGCATCAAGCCCTCACAAATTGACTCGATTACATGACAAATATCATCCAACTCCATCACTGTCCAACAAGCCTACGAAGGAATTACTCACTCTCGGTGGTGAGCATCATGAAATTGGTGATGATGATGGCGATGAATCTCCCTCTTCGGAGCCCGAAACAGACTCTAGATCAGCCCTACCAGTGAAGAATAGGAGGTGGCGGCGGCTCCGTATCGTAAAGCATGAAGAAACTTCTTGTCTTATTTTTTTTCTCGGGAAGACGGAATTTATGGCGCTGGAATTAGGGTCAGCAGAGCCAAGTGGGCCCTACAAGGTAACAGGGCACACCCTAGGGGGTGGCCACACCCTGTTGCCTTGTGGGAAACTGTTGGCCCCCCTCTAGTGGACCTTCGCTCTAGTATTTTTCATATATTCCATAAAAGACCTCTAAAAAGTTTCGTCCAATTCCAAGAACTTTTATTTCTGCACAAAAAACAACACCATGGTAGTTCTGCTAAAAATAGCACCAGTCCGGGTTAGTTTCATTCAAATCATGCAAGTTAGAGTCCAAAACAAGAGCAAAAGTATTTGGAAAAATAGATACGACGGAGGCGTATCAGCGAAACAGAGAGAGAGATCCAATCTTGGAGCGGCTCCTGCCCTCCGGGAGCCATGGTGGCTAAGGACCAGAGGGAAACCCTCCTCCCATCTAGGGGGAGACCAAGCAAGAAGAAGGAGGGGGCTCTCTCTCCCTCTCTTCGGTGGCGCCGGAGTGCCACCAGGGGAATCATCGTGATGACGATCTACACGAACAACTTCGCCGCCGTCATCACCAACTCCCCCCCTCTATGCAGCAGTATAACCTCTCTATTCCCGCTGTAATTCTCTACTTGAACATGGTACTTAATGCTATATATTATTACCCAATGATGTATGGCCATCCTATGATGTTTGAGTAGATTCTTTTTTTCCTACGGGTTAATTATGGTATGGTGTGATTGATACGAGTTGTATGTTAATATGGTGTTGTCCTATGATCCCCTCCGTATCGCGCAAGCGTGTAAGATTACCGTTGTAGGGTGTTGCAATATGTTCATAATTCTCTTATAGTGGGTTGTGAGAGTGACAGAATAACCCGAGTAAGGGGGTTGTTGCATATGGTAGTAAAGAGGACTTGTTACTTAATGCTATGGTTGGGTTTTACCTTAATGATCTTTAGTAGTTGTGGATGCTTGCTAGAGTTCCAATCAAAAGTGCATATGATACAAGTATGAAAAGTGTGTTCGCGTATGCCTCTCCCTCATTGCATATGATAAGTATCTATCATGTTATATTCAATTACCTATGGATAATCTTTCTCTTTGTGTTACAAAAAGCTCTCTACTAAAACAAACTTTTATTATCCCGCTAAGTTCTTCTAGTTTTATTCTTGCAAACTTATCCTTACACCTACAAAGTAGTTGTATTCTTGCTCTAGGTAAAGAGAATGTTAAGTGTGCGTAGTGTTGTATCGGTGGTCGCTTGAAGGGAATATTAATTCTACCTTTAGCTCCCTATTGGGTTCGACACTCTTACTTATCAAAAAAGGCTACAATTGATCCCATATACTTGTGGGTTATCAAACACATCCTCATCATAGATCTAAGTCTAGTAAGTCCTAGTTTTCTCTAGGTTTTGATTGCCTCACGACATCAATGAAGTGGTGGCGACGGTTTTACATTAGAATAGGATCTCTCCAACGTTTCCCTACCTTGAAGGTGCCCAATATAACACCTTCAAAGAGCTAGTGTTAGTCATGGGATGATCCAATGTAGGGACCATGCGGGCATTTCTAGATTGTATGACTCAAGAGGATACTGATATATCTCACCTCGGGTTTTGTAAAGTATCGCGAAGCAAAGGGAATACACATGATAACCAAAGGTTCACTCGAATGGTATTCCTATACTCACAGGGATCGATATGGGCGTCCATGGTTCCGCTATCTGTCACTGGACGTAAGGGGTTTTGTCCATGTCTATGTTTTACCGAACCTACAGGGTTACAAGCTTAAGTTAATCACGATCTACTGAGTGTTAGTAGGATAGGAGTAATGAGGAAATATTTGTGAAATAGTTTCACTAATATTCAAAACAGTTTCGAGAGGAACCGAAAGCGTTTCGGGGTCACTGGAAGGGTTTCGGGGTTTATTGGGTAATACCGGGTATTACCGATAAATAATATATAGGTGGAAATAAATGTTTCCGGTGATGTTAGATTAATATTAAAAGGCTCTCATAATAGTCAGGAGGCTTTTATATTTAATTTAATATCAATAAGCCTTAAAAGGCCAAGTGGTGAAAAGCATATTAGGCCACTTGAGCCCAATAGGAGGTAACGCCCCCTTCCCCTCTGGGAAAGGAAGGGGAAGGCCGAATTGGAGGGGGTTTCCCCTCATGGCCGGCTAAGGGGGGGGGGGACTATCCCCCCTTGTGTGGCGCCCCTCCCTCTCCTCCAACCTATATATACTAGAGGTTTTGACACTTTTGAAGACACAAGTTTTGGAGTCTCCTCTAGTTTTCTAGCTATAGTTCTAGTCGATCCAATTAGAGTTGGTTATGGATCCTCTAATCATCATAATTAGAAGTCTAGTGTAGTTCTAATCTCCTCCCTCTAATTCTTCGGCGACGATTAGCTTTGGATAGCGAAGCGCCGCCGGATCATGAAGACCGTATGCTTGCAATATATGGAGAGACCATGCTTTCGGTCTTCCATTCAATGGACTGTTAATGAGTGGTTCGAGGGATCGTTCATCTATGGTTCGGGGGACTTCAAGTACAATGTACACCGACTCGTCTTCTTCTGTTGTAGCTCGGAGTTGGTAACGATCTGATCTAGACCGTTGTTGCATCTTCATAGTGTTCCTCATTGATCGTAGGGCGAATTAAATGAGCAACTAGTAGATGACAACTAGTTGTCACGATAGCGTATCAAATGAGCAAAACCTTTCAAGGGTGCGATTAGACAAGTTTTGTGAGGTTCGGATTATAAATTATATTGTATTAAAGTTCAGGAGGTTTGAATTCGTCAAAGAGGATTTGAAGGTAAAAACTCGACACGTCTATGGGGAAGTGCATCAATGAACCAGGGTACATATGAACCCACTTTTAAAAACACATTTCTAAATACTAAAAAAATCTGAAAAAGGTTGCACGGATACATCTTCATGTTTTATGTGCGTCCATAAAGATTTCACAAAAAACAACTATTTTGTGGCATGTGCAAAAAAGATAACAAATTGTGTCGTAAAATGTTATTTAGAAGCACTAAAATTTGTCCTTTTTGTGGAGACAAAGCGAAAGACCTTTTTCACCAAACTTTGTGTGGCGCACACATATTTGCGAACATGTATGCGTCAAATTTTCTTTTGAATTTTTCAACATTTTTAAATGTGTTTAAAATGCATTTTTCAAAAAGTGGGTGCATATGCCCATGGGTTCAGAACGTGCTGAATCCACGTCCATGTCTCGCTTAACTGGGTAGTGCGCTGATCCCACTAACCACGTCGTCATGTCATGCTGACTTCACACAAAAACATTTTATTTACTTTTATTCAAAAATACTAAACACGCACACACACACAAACATATATATATATATATATACATCTGGGCTATTCTGTTTCGCGTAACAGAATATTATTCTGTTACCCTACTTGAACTGATGGTTTCAGGCGGTTGTACTGATGATTTTCATCTTGTCAAACTGATCGTATTTTTGTCGGAATGGGGCATTTAATATATCGTTGGTGTTGGGGAACGTAGTAATTTCAAAAATAATCCTACGTACACGCAAGATCATGGTGATGCATAGCAAAGAGAGGGGAGAGTGTCGTCTATGTACCCTCCTAGACGGTAAGCGAAAGCGTTATAACAACGCGGTTGATGTAGTCGTACGTCTTCACGATCGACCGATCCTCAGCACCGAACGTACGGCGCCTCCGCATTCAGCACACGTTCAGCTCAGTGACATCCCGTGAACTCACGATCCAGTAGAACTTCCGGGAAGAGCTTCGTCAGCATGACGGCGTGGTGACAGTGATGATGATGCTACCGACGCAGGCTTCGCCTAAGCACCACTACGATATGACCAAGGTGGATTATGGTGGAGGAGGCACCGCACATGGCTAAGAGATCAATGATCAATTTTTGTGTCTTGGGGTGCCCCCCTGCCCCCGTATATAAAGGAGCAAGGGGGGAGGCCGGTCAGCCCTTGCAGGGCGCGCCAGGAGGAGGAGTCCTCCTCCTAGTGGAAGTAGGACTCCCCTTTCCTAGTCCCACTAGGAGGGGGAAGGAAGGAGAGGGGGAGGAGAAGGAAAGAGGGGGCGCAGCCCCCCCTCCCCCTAGTCCAATTCGGATTAGGCCCATGGCGGGCGCGCGGCCAGCCCTCGTGGCTTCTCCTCTTTTCCCCCTAAAGCCCATATGTACTCCCGTATTCCCGTAACTCCCCTGGTACTCCGAAAAATACCCGAATCACTCGGAACCTTTCCGATGTCCGAATATAGTCGTCCAATATGTCGATCTTTACGTCTCGACCATTTCGAGACTCCTCGTCACGTCCCCGATCTCATCCGGGACTCCGAACTACTTTTGGTACATCAAACACATAAACTCATAATACCGATCGTCACAGAACTTTAAGCGTGCGGACCCTACGGGTTCGAGAACTATGTATACATGACCGAGACACGTCTCCGGTCAATAACCAATAGCGGAACCTAGATGCTCATATTGGTTCCTACATATTCTACGAAGATCTTTATCGGTCAAACCGCATAACAACATGCGTTGTTCCCTTTGTCATCGGTATGTTACTTGCCCGAGATTCGATCGTCGGTATCTCAATACCTAGCTCAATCTCTTTACCGGCAAGTCTCTTTACTCGTTCCATAATGCATCATCCCGCAACTAACTCATTAGTCACATTGTTTGCAAGGCTTATAGTGATGTGCATTACCGAGAGGGCCTAGAGATACCTCTCCGACAATTGGAGTGACAAATCCTAGTCTCGATCTATGCCAACTCAACAAGTACCATCAGAGACACCTATAGAGCACCTTTATAATCACCCAATTATGTTGTGACATTTGGTAGCACACAAAGTGTTCCTCCGTGTCGGAGTTGCATAATCTCATAGTCATAGGAACATGTATAAGTCATGAAGAAAGCAATAGCAACATACTAAACGATCAAGTGCTAAGCTAATGGAATGGGTCAAGTCAATCACATCATTCTCTAATGATGTGATCCCATTAATCAAATGACAACTCATGTCTATGGCTAGGAAACTTAACCATCTTTGATTCAACGACCTAGTCAAGTAGAGGCATACTAGTGACACTATGTTTTGTCTATGTATTCACACATGTACTAAGTTTTCGGTTAATACAATTCTAGCATGAATAATAAACATTTATCATGAAATAAGGAAATAAATAATAACTTTATTATTGCCTCTAGGGCATATTTCCTTCAGTCTCCCACTTGCACTAGAGTCAATAATCTAGTTCACATCGCCATGTGATTTAACACCAATAGTTCACATCACCATGTGATTAATATCCATAGTTAGCATCGCCATGTGGCCAACACTCAAAGGGTTTACTAGAGTCAGTAATCTAGTTCACATTGCCATGTGATTGACACCCAAAGAGTACTAAGGTGTGATCATGTTTTGCTTGTGAGACAAGTTTAGTCATCAGGTGTGTCAAATTCAGATCCGTATGTATTTTGCAAATTTTATGTCTACAATACTCTGCACAGAGCTACTTTAGCTAATTGCTCCCACTTTAAATATGTATCCAGATTTTGACTTAGAGTCATCCAGATCGGTGTCAAAGCTTGCATCGACGTAACCCTTCACAATGAGCCTTTTTTCACCTCCATAACCGAGAAACATATCCTTATTCCACTAAGGATAATTTTGATTGCTGTCCAGTGATCTACTCCTAAATCACTATTGTACTCCCTTGCCAAACTCAGTGTAGGGTATACAATATATCTGGTACATAGCATGGCATACTTTATAGAATCTATGGCTGAGGCATAGGGAATGACTTTCTTTCTATCTTCTGCCGTGGTCAGGCTTTGAGTCTTACTCAATTTCACACCTTGCAATACAGGCAAGAACTCCTTCTTTGACTGTTCCATTTTGAACTACTTCCAAAATTTGTCAAGGTATGTACTCATTGAAAAAACTTATCAAGCGTCTTGATCTATCTCTATAGATCTTGATGCTCAATATGTAAGCAGCTTCACCAAGGTTTTTCTTTGAAAAACTCCTTTCAAACACTCCTTTTATGCTTTCTAGAAAATTCTACATTATTTCCGATCAACAATATGTCATTCACATATACTTATCAGAAATGATGTAGTGCTCCCACTCACTTTCTTGTAAATACAGGCTTCACCGCACGTCTGTATAAAACTATATGCTTTGATCACACTATCAAAGCGTGCATTCCAACTCCGAGATGCTTACACCAGTCCATAAATGGATCACTAGTGCTCACACACTTTGTTAGCATCTTTTGGATTGACAAAACCTTCCAGTTGCATCATATACAACTCTTCTTTAAGGAATCCATTAAGGAATGCGGGTTTGACATCCATTTGCCAAATTTCATAAAATGCGGCAATTGCTAACATGATTCGGACAAACTTTTAAGCATCGATACAAGTGAGAAAATCTCATTGTAGTCAACACCTTGAACTTGTCGAAAACATTTTTGCGACAATTCGAGCTTTGTAGATAGTAGCACTACTATCAGTGTCTGTCTTCCTCTGAAGATCCATTTATTCTCAATGGCTTGCCGAACATCGGCCAAGTCAACCAAAGTCCACACTTTGTTCTCATACATGGATCTTATCTCAGATTTCATGGCCTCAAGCCATTTCGTGGAATCTGGGCCCATCATCGCTTCCTCATAGTTCATAGGTTCATTATAGTCAAGTAACATGACCTCCAGAACTGGATTACCGCACCACTCTGGTGCGGATCTTACTCTGGTTGACCTACGAGGTTCGGTAGTAACTTGATCTGAAGTTACATGATCATCATCATTAGCTTCCTCACTAATTGGTGTAGGAGTCACAGGAACAGATTTACATGATGAACTACTTTCCAATAAGGGAGTAGATACAGTTACCTCATCAAGTTCTACTTTCCTCCCACTCACTTCTTTTGAGAGAAACTCCTTCTCTAGAAAGGATCCATTCTTAGCAATGAATGTCTTGCCTTTGGATCTGTGATAGAAGGTGTACCCAACTATCTCCTTTGGGTATCCTATGAAGACACATTTCTCCGATTTGGGTTTGAGCTTATCAGGATGAAATCTTTTCACATAAGCATCGCAACCCCAAACTTTAAGAAACGACAACTTTGGTTTCTTGCAAAACCACGGGGTGTCGTCTCAACGGATTTAGATGGTGCCCTATTTAACGTGAATGCAGTTGTCTCTAATGCATAACCCCAAAACGATAGTGGTAAATGGGTAAGAGACATCATAGATTGCACTATATACAATAAAGTACGGTTATGACGTTCGGACACACCATTATGATGTGGTGTTCCAGGTGGCATGAGTTTGTGAAACTATTCCACATTGTTTTAGGCCAAACTCATAAATCAAATATTTGCCTCTACGATCAGATCGTAGAAACTTTATTTTCTTGTTATGATGATTCTCTACTTCACTCTGAAAATCTTTGAACTTTTCAAATGTTTCAGACTTGTGTTTCATCAAGTAGATATACCCATATCTGCTCAAATCATCTGTGAAGGTCAGAAAAATAACGATACCCGGCGCGAGCCTCAACACTCATTGGATCACATACATCGGTATGTATTATTTCCAATAAGTCAGTTGCTCGCTCCATTGTTCCGGAGAACGGAGTCTTATTCATGTTGCCCATAAGGCATGGTTCGCAAGCATCAAGTGATCCATAATCAAGTGATTCCAAAATCCCATTAGCATGGAGTTTCTTCATGCGCTTTACACCAATATGACCTAAACGGCAGTTGAGGGAGTCCTGGATTAGGGGGTGTCCGGATAGCCGAACTATCACCGTTGGCCGGACTCCTGGACTATGAAGATACAAGATTGAAGACTTTGTCCCGTGTCCGGATGGGACTTTCCTTGGCGTGGAAGGCAAGCTTGGCGTCTGGATATGTAGATCTCCTACCATTGTAACCGACTGTGTAACCCTAACCCTACCGGTGTCTATATAAACCAGAGGGTTTTAGTCCGTAGGACGAACAACAATCATACCATAGGCTAGCTTCTAGGGTTTAGCCTCTACGATCTCGTGGTAGATCTACTCTTGTACTACCCATATCATCAATATTAATCAAGCGGGAGTAGGGTATTACCTCCACCGAGAGGGCCCGAACACAGGTAAAAACATCGTGTCCCTTGTCTCCTGTTACCATCCGCCTAGACGCACAGTTCGGGACCCCCTACCCGAGATCCGCCGGTTTTGACACCGACATTGGTGCTTTCATTGAGAGTTCCTCTGTGTCGTCATCTTTAGGCCCGATGGCTCCTTCGATCATCAACAACGACGCGGTCCAGCGTGAGACTTTTCTCCCCGGATAGATCTTCGTATTCGGCGGCTTTGCTGCAGGCCAATTCACTTGGCCATCCGGAGCAGATCGAAGCTACGCCCCAGCCATCGTGTCAGATTTGGGAGTTTGAACTACACGGCCGACATCCGCGGAGACTTGATCTTCGACGGATTCGAGCCACGCCAGCGTGCCGCCTTTGTCTCGATCGGCACGATCTAGCTCTGCCGAGCGATTGCCCTAGAGGCCGCACCAGCGTCCGCTCCGACCCTTAGCTCGGAGCCGACTCCGCCGATCAAGGACGAGTGGCTGAACACCGCCTCGGGGGCTACAATCTCTACGGCGATTGAGCCGAACACCATCCCTTTCCTTTGCGAATCCTGCGACTCCAAGGCGCCGGACTCCTCTCCGGACTCCGAACCTCCCGCGCCCCGGCCAATCAAATCCGATTGGGCGCCGGTCATGGAGTTCACTGCCGCGGATATCTTTCAGCACTCGCCCTTTGGCGACATCCTAAATTCACTAAAGTCTCTCTCTTTATCAGGAGAGCCCTGGCCGGACTATGGTCAGGAAGGTTGGGATACGGACGACGAAGAAATTCAATGCCCACCCACCACCCACTTTGTAGCCACCGCCGATGATTTAACCGACATGCTCGACTTCGACTACGAAGAAATCGGCGGTATGGGCGGCGATCTTTGGAGGCGACCAAGAACCAGCGCCTACAGAGGCACTGGAAGGCCACCTCGTCATACGACATATACATGGTGGACATCCCAAAAGATGGGAACGGCGATGGAACAGCGGAGGATGACCCCTCCAAGAAACAGCCCAAGCGCCGGCGTCAGCGACGCCGCTCTAAATCCCGCCACAGCAAAAATGGTGATTCCGGCAAGGGAGATAATAACACCCCGAACAGTGCCGAAGACAACCCCCTCCAGAAGGATTCAGCACAGGAGGACGGAGAAGCCAGCCCTCATGATAGAGCGGCAGACAGGGAGGTTGTAACGCCCCGGATACAACTTTCCAAATTCGTAACTCCAACTCTTGCCTTTTTCGGAGATGCGATATATTATTTACTCCGTCGTTTGGTTTTTGTCTTTTGTTTTGCATTTTGTTCATGTCATGCATCTCATCTCATAGCATCATGCGCACTGCATCTGCATGTTTTCATAAAAACTCGTAGCCGTTAGTTGTTGCCGCGTCCCCCCTTGCCTTCGTTGACCATTCCGAGACCAATCGGGTTTTCGCTTCCCTCTTGACAGTGACCACCTAACCTCTCTTGCCATCTCGCAGCCCCCTCGCGCGCGTCCGTAAACTGCTCTGAACCCGAACCGGTCTGTCGTTACCGATGGATGTCACGCCCAATATGCGATACTATCCTAAAGAGACTCGAAGGTCCCACCAAGGATAGAACCGCATATTGAAACGCCTTTACAAGGTGGATATCATTACATCAACATTACATAATAGATGGGGATACATACAAAAGGCATACAATGGCACACGAATACAACATCATCTTACATAAGAGCACCATCCGACTACGGATGAAACACAAACAGCAACTCAAACTACAGCCACCACCTTTAGCCAGGCTGCCGACACGGAACCTATCCCCTGATCGAAGAAGAAGTAGAAGAAGAACTCCAAAACAAGAAAACATCGCTCTCGCGTCATGATCATCGCATAACCTATACCTGCAACTGTTGGTGTAGTAATCTGTGAGCCACGAGGACTCAGCAATCCCATTACCATGGGTAACAATACTAGCAAAGCTTAATGGGAAAGGAAGGGGTAAAGTGGTGAGGTTGCAGAAGCGGCTAAGCAAGATATGGTGACTAACATATGCAAATAAGAGCGAGAAGAGAAGCAAACGGAATGGTCGTGAAGCTAGCAATGATCAAGAAGTTATCCTGAACTCCTACTTACGTCAAACATAACCCAAAAACCGTGTTCTCCTCTCGATCAACCCCGAAAAGAGACACCCGCGGTTATGCACACGGTTGGTGTATTTTAGAAGAGTTTACTTCAAGTTTACTACAACCGGCTATTAACAATTTCCCATCTGCCACATAACCGCGGGCACGGCTTTCGAAAGTTCAAACCCTGCAGGGGTGTCCCAACTTAGCCCATGACAAGCTCTCGCGATCAAGAAGGATATTCCTTCTCCCGGGAAGACCCGATCAATCTCGGAATCCCGGTTTACAAGACATTTCGACAATGGTAAAACAAGACCAGCAAAGCCGCCCGATGCACCGACAATCCCGATAGGAGCTGCACATATCTCGTTCTCAGGGCAACACCGGATGAGACATCCTACGAGTAAAACCAGCCCTCAAGTTGCCCCAAGGTGGCCTGCGATGATGCTTTCGTTTAAGCCAACACTTAGAGAAGCATTGGCTCGGGGGGGCTAAAATAAAGATGACCCTCGGGTTGGCCGACCCAAGGGAAAGGTATAGGTGGTGGTGAGGCAAATGGTAAAACCAAGGTTGGGCCTAGCTGGAGGAGTTTTATTCAAAGAGAACTGTCAAGGGGGTCCCATAAATCACCCAACCGCGTTAGGGACGCAAAATCCAGGAACATAATACCGATATGACGGAAACTAGGGCAGCAAGAGTGGAACAAAACACCAGGCATAAGGCCGAGCCTTCCACCCTTTACCAAGTTTATAGATGCATTAATAATATAAGAGATATTGTGATATCCCAACATAAACATAATCCAACATGGAGCAATCTTCATCTTCACCTGCAACTAGCAACGCTATAAGAGGGGTTGAGCAAAAGTGGTAACATAGCCAAACAACGGTTTGCTAGGAAGGGTGACAAGGTTAAAGGTTCATGGCAATTTGGGAGGCTTGATAAGCAAGTGGTAGGTAACGCAGCATAGCGATGGAGCGAAGCAACTAGCATAGCAATGATAGTAATGAGATCCAAGGTGACGGTCATCTTGCCTGAAATCCCGCTAGGAAGAAGAACGAGTCCATGAAGAAGATGAATGGGACTAGTCGAACGAATCCTCACAATCGCAACATTTACCGGAACTAAGAAGCAACACCAGAAAGAAATAAACAACATGGTAAATGCACAAGCATAAACATGGCATGATGCACAATCAAGTATGATGCATGTCCGGTTTAAAGAGGCATGGCATGGCAAAGTGCAACAAAACAATACTACAAGTTAAGTGGAGCTCAATATGCAGCAGGTTGCATTTTGACAAAACACCACATGCAATTATTTAGTTTGATCTCGTTATAAGCTACTCAACAATATTAAATGTTGTTAAACATGGCAAGAGGTGAGGCATAAGTAAACTAACTATTTAGGCAAATTTAAATGAGTAGGAACAACAAACAACAATTCCGGAAAATCCCCATATGCATATTTTAGATTTGGTACTGTTCTGACCTAAATCACATTTTATTGTTGTTAAACAGCAAAATAAAGTGCACCATGTTAAACTAGGCATTTTTCCACCCCATTTACATATAAAGTTTATTTAAAACCGAGCTACGGTTATTTAGTTATGAAATAAATCATTTTAGCATGGCATTTAAGCAAATTTAAACAAACAGCATTTTAAACATTTTAAACCTGGATGAAAGTGGCATAAGGTGAAACTAGATGAAATTCTAAGCATTTTACATATATAACACATTTTAATCCAATGCACAGTTTGTGATATATAAATGCATGAACATGAGGGTCTATTCAGAAAGCTGCAGTCTGGATAATAGACAAAATCGCAGATGGTAAAAAAACATAACAGGGCCGAATCTGGAGGGCGGACTGGGCTGCTCACCATGGGCTCTTGGCCTGGCTGGTGAGGAGGAGTCCAGGCAGGCCGGATCTGGCGCGGCTGCTAGGCTTGGCGATGCGGATGGGGTCGGCAGGAGCCTCGCGACGAGAAGTCAACGCGGGCGCCTGGCTCGTCCTCGAAGCAGAGGAAGAAGGGGCGCGACAGCAGGAGGAAGGAAGCGGCAGCGCTGGAGGGTCCTGGAGGCCGAAGCGGGAGGCGCCCATGGCGCGGCCAGGGCTTGACGGGGCGCGGATCCCGTGGCACGGCTGGAGCTAGCCGGATCCCGGCGGTGGGGCGATGAACTTCAGCGGTCATGGGGTTCCCTGTATGCGTGAGAGAGAGAGATGTGAGAGAGAGGAAGCACAGGAAGGGACGGGAGTGACAGGGAGGAGAGGATCGGGACGAGGCCGGTCCTTGCTGGTCGCCTGGCGAGGTCGCCGGAGGGCGCGGGGAAAAGCGGCCTTGGCGGCCAACAGGGTGCTCGGCGGGGCAGCGGCGAGCTCCTGCTCGTTAGAGGAAGCAAGTGGTGGCCTGGTTGGGGACGAGGAGGCCCTCGAGGCGAGGCGCATGTGACTCAGGCAGCCGGCGGCTGAGCTTGGAGCTTGGCTCCCATGGCGGTGGTGAAGAACAGAGGCAGAGAGATTAGAGAAAAGAGAACAGCAGGAGGGATTAAGGAGAGATGGGGGCGGCCTTGAGGCTCATCTGCTAGTGGCGCCAATGTTGAAGGGAGCTCCGGCTGCTTGTGAAAGGTTGGGTGAGGCATTATCTGGAGGACGGGAGATCCGGAGAGGAGTGGCGGCTGCGGGTTGGCTCGGGATGGATCCCGAGGGGAACCAGAGATCAAGCGGCGGGGAGGAGGATCCCTAGAAATTAGGGATTTGTCTGATGATTGCATTGCTATTTATACTAGGTGGTGGTTAGGGGCAAAACGGACCCTCCGATAATGATCGAACGGTCGAGAAAAATAGACTAGGAGAGTCCAAATAAGAAAACGGAGATGTTTTATAGATGTTTGGGGATGATCCGGATCCATCGGTAACGACAGACCGGTTCAGGTTCAGAGCAGTTTACGGACGCGCGCGAGGGGGCTGCGAGCTGGCAAGAGAGGTTAGATGGTCACAGTCAAGAGGGAAGCGAAAACCCGATTGGTCTCGGAATGGTCAACGAAGGCAAGGGGGGACGCGGCAACAACTAACGGCTACGAGTTTTTATGAAAACATGCAGATGCAGTGCGCATGATGCTATGAGATGAGATGCATGACATGAACAAAATGCAAAACAAAAGACAAAAACCCAAACACGGAGTAAATAATATATCGCATCTCCAGAAAAGGCAAGAGTTGGAGTTACGAATATGGAAAGTTGTATCCGGGGCGTTACAACACTCCACCACTACAAGAGGATCTCGTCCCGATATCTAGGGATGGCACCGGAGAGAAACGGAGGAGGAAGAGGTAAAACAAAGTTGCTTCTTTGACAAACGAGTGAGACCAAAGAACCTTGAGAGGTTGAAAAGTTGAAAGAAAGAACGTAACAGAGTTGAACACAATTGAGAGCACTGCGGTAGAAAATAGAAACAAGGAACACCATGTGAACCTTGGAGGTTGCAAAGCTATGAATGACGAGTACAATGGACAAGAAGGAATTGGAACCACTCTGGTTGAAACGACATAAACAAGGAACAAGGACGATCAAATTCGGACAGCACTCCGGTTGAAAAGGGATGCAAGACTTGATAAGATGCAAAGAACTTGAGCAGAGGACATAACACTCCTCTTAAAATGGATAAGCAAGGAAAAGAACATGATATTGGCAAAACGAGATGATGGGATGAAGAGAGCAACATCACAATGCCTTCGGAAGAAAGAATAGAAGATAGATCATTGGAATAACAGAATGGAGTAGAAAATGACATCTTCTGCCACAAATGAACTTGAAAAGCATCGTTGCAAAGAAGAATTGAACGGAGTTGTTGGAAAATCAACAACGAAAAGCACAAGCTTGTTATGGGCTTATGGAAAACATCTCAAAATGATGAGGTGACAACCCGCCATTAATGAAACAATTGATTGGTTGAGATCAATGAAGATAAGAGAAACTTCTTCACCGAGATGAGAAGGAGAAAATTGGATCATTGATAAGCAACACAAATAGCTACATTCCTTAGGGAAGGCAGTAGGTGAAATATAACCCAATATAACTCCAACAAAAAGATTGATTGGTTGAAAAGATCTCTTGAACGAAGAGAAAATGATGGATTTAAAATACCTCATTCTTGACAACATATAAATCATGAAACATGAAGGAAATTGTCAAGAGCGACATAACACAACCTCCAAAGATAAGGTAGAAAGAATTGCACTTTGGAATGCAAGATGAAGAATACTTGAGCTCCTCAAAAAAAATTATGTGTTGAACACCATGTTTATTTTAGAGTGTAGCTTGGCGGATCATGACTCTGAGAGAAAAACTTGAAGAACAATTGAAGAATGAAAGGAGTCGTTGATGAACCACCATGTAGATCCTCTAGTAAGCAAAAGGATGAAAAGAATAGGATCCAAGCCTAGAAATGATTTAGAAGGAGCTACGCGATGAGATAATGCCGAAAACTTGGAACTCCAGAAAAGAAAGGTGAATCAACTCGAACCGAGAATTACTTCATCATGAACAATCTCCAGAAGAAAAGAATTGAATCACCTAGAGGAAATAAGAATAAGATTTATTGTATGCTTATCCTTCATCAAATTAAATTGATGACAAGCAATGGATTTGGTATACTACTTATTCCCGTAGAAAGGATTAAGAGAGATATAGCGCAAACTTGAGAAGGTATTGATGGAACCACCGGTGGAATTTGGAAACAACGAATGAATTAATATGATAATGAAGGAAGTGAAATCTTGAACGAACCACCATAAGAATTGAAAATGAACGTAGCAAAGGCACAATTCACCGGGTAGAATTGGAGAAAAAGAAAACGAACATACTTGAGAGGATTTAGATACATGAGAACGAAGAGATCATGAACTGATTAGAGGATATTTGAACGATGCACCATTAAGATTTGGAGAGCGATAGCTACACGCTGAGAATGAAGAATTATGACATGATGGCCTTCGGAGGAAAGAAATGGAAACAACTCATGAAATGCTCTGGATGGGTGAAAAGAATTCCCACAATCGAGAACAATTATGAGAGGATGGCATCAAGTTAGAACCATGAACCTTGAAGAGAATGGAGCAAGACTTAAGAGAAACTCTTCTTTGGTCTTCAAATGTTGAGAATGACGATGAGAAATATCACCATGAATTGTTGAGATATTCTGGGATGAAAATTAGAAAGGTTGAACCAACGATGAAAAGAATTTGGAAGATCTTGGACAAAGGTATATGACGGATGAAATTCATTCTTACGTCAAACTTTGAAATGAATTTGAGAATAGTTCCAGGAAAATTAGAAGAGTCAGGTAAGATCCTGGGAAAAGACCTGTGGGTTAGGGCCCACTCAAAAGAAACATCGTTGAAGGATTGCTTGAAATAAAGATTGCACGGTAGAATTAAATGGCTTGAATGAGATAACAACCTCAAAATAACTTGAACGGATCTGGAATGAAAAGACGAGCCTTCTGAGATATCTTCAACACTCCAGAACAAATGAATAGCGAGAAGTGAATGATTAAGAGGTGCATCGTTAAGAGAAAGCATTTGCAACAAGGAAAGGAATATGATCAACACTGAAAGCTTGAGTTAAATCCACTGGAAAAGAATACGAGAATGAAGAATGATGAACTTGGAGCTGTTGAGCATCTTCATGAGGATCCTTTGGATCGTAACATTGATTGAAAAGAGTGAAGAGACCTCACATGAATAAATGGATACTTGATTAAAATATATAAGTCCTTGCAGAAAAGGGTGGGAGGGCGGGAAAACAAAGACAACTTGGGACGGATGAAACAAACACCGTTGAGAAAACTTAGAATTGATCTACAAATGTTGAAATGATCGGATCCATTTGAAGAGAAGCACGCCAGTTGGGAAAAGAATTAACATGACGACCTCGATGATCAAGAAGGATTAGTATTCACATAGCAATATGAGAACACCGTTTAGGAAAGGTATGGATCAACACTTGACTTCGAAGCAACTCGTATACCACAAATAAAACAAAACAAAGGATTTGGCTTGCAGAATAAGCCGGAACAAATACATATGATAGAGATTTACCCAATCTCATATCATGCATCTGTCGGAAAGATATTCTAGGAGCTACTTGAATACCCACCTATAAACTCCCGAAACTTTACGGTTATGCAATGCGGTGTTGGGGATACAGGGGACACAAAATATATCACCCAAACTAACAATACCTAGATCCAGCTGTATCCATCCGTCAACACATAACCAAGAAAACTCCGGAAATCGTGTACCTCAACCTTCGAAAAGCATCCGTTATACAAGCTATGGCAATACTCCCGAACTCCCGATCTTGGATGGCGTCGAGGTTATCTCACCAACAAGCGCATAAAAGATATTTTCGATGTCGGCAAAACTCGGGTATTCCAGGCTGCAACGATAAAATTGTGGCGACAACACCCGGAGCTCAACTCCCCGGGACACTGCCACAACCCCTAAATGTCGGGAGGCACCAAGAACAATGTTCTCGTCACAAAACCATCGAACGATTTCAAGATACCAGCGTGATCCTAAAAAATTTATTGAAATTTGAGGAGAGGAAAGACAAAACATCTCGACATGAGGCCTCACCACGGAGCGGCAGAAGGGACTGAGGAGTAAAAAGATTCCTACTCTCCAATATATATAATCCTAAGACTCAAAATAGTTTTCTTCTAGACTCAACAACGGCCAACAAACAAGGGGGCTCCTATGGTCGGTCGAGGCTCTGATACCAACTTGTCACGCCCAATATGCGATACTATCCTAAAGAGACTCGAAGGTCCCACCAAGGATAGAACCGCATATTGAAACGCTTTTGCAAGGTGGATATCATTACATCAACATTACATAATAGATGGGGATACATACAAAAGGCATACAATGCCACACGAATACAACATCATCTTACATAAGAGCACCATCCGACTACGGATGAAACACAAAATGTAAACTCAAGCGACATCCACCACCTTTAGCCAGGCTGCCGACCTGGAACCTATCCCCTGATCGAAGATGAGGTAGAAGAAGAACTCCAAAACAAGCAAACATCGCTCTCGCGTCATGATCATCGCATAACCTGTACCTGCAACTGTTGGTGTAGTAATCTGTGAGCCACGAGGACTCAGCAATCCCATTACCATGGGTAACAAGACTAGCAAAGCTTAATGGGAAAGAAAGGGATAAAGTGGTGAGGTTGCAGCAGCGGCTAAGCAAGATATGGTGACTAACATACGCAAATAAGAGCGAGAAGAGAAGCAAACGGAACGGTCGTGAAGCTAGCAATGATCAAGAAGTGATCCTGAACTCCTACTTACGTCAAACATAACCCAGAAACCGTGTTCTCCTCTCGATCAACCCCGAAAAGAGACACTCACGGTTACGCACATGGTTGGTGTATTTTAGAAGAGTTTACTTCAAGTTTACTACAACCGGATATTAACAAATTCCCATCTGCCACATAACCGCATGACACGGCTTTCCAGTTCAAACCCTGCAGGGTGTCCCAACTTAACCCATGATAAGCTCTCGCGATCAACGAAGGATATTCCTTCTCCGGGAAGACCCGATCAGTCTCGGAATCCCGGTTTACAAGACATTTCGATAATGGTAAAACAAGACCAGCAAAGCCGCCCGATGCACCGACAATCCCGATAGGAGCTGCACATATCTCGTTCTCAGGGCAACACCGGATGAGACATCCTATGAGTAAAACCAGCCCTCAAGTTTCCCCAAGGTGGCCTCGCAGTCTGCTCGTTCCGGGCCAACACTTAGAGAAGCATTGGCCCGGGATAGCTAAAATAAAGATTACCCTCGGGTTGGCCGACCCAAGGGAAAGGTATAGGTGGTGGTGAGGCAAATGGTAAAACCAAGGTTGGGCCTTGCTGGAGGAGTTTTATTCAAAGCGAACTTTCAAGGGGGTCCCATAAATCACCCAACCGCGTTAGGGACACAAAATCCGGGAACATAAAACCGATATGACGGAAACTAGGGCCGCAAGAGTGGAACAAAACACCATGCATAAGGCCGAGCCTTCCACCCTTTACCAAATATATAGATGCATTAATAATATAAGAGATATTGTGATATCCCAACATAAACATAATCCAACATGGAGCAATCTTCATCTTCACCTGCAACTAGCAACGCTATAAGAGGGGCTGAGCAAAAGCGGTAACATAGCCAAACAACGGTTTGCTAGGAAGGGTGACAAGGTTAAAGGTTCATGGCAATTTGGGAGGCTTGATAAGCAAGTGGTAGGTAACGCAGCATAGCGATGGAGCGAACCAACTAGCAATGAAATGATAGTAATGAGATCCAAGGTGACGGTCATCTTGCCTGAAATCCCGCTAGGAAGAAGAACGAGTCCATGAAGAAGATGAACGGGAGTAGTCGAACGAATCCTCACAATCGCAACATTTACCGGAACTAAGAAGCAACACCAGAAAGAAACAAACAACATGGTAAATGCACAAGCATAAACATGGCATGATGCACAATTAAGTATGATGCATGTCCGGTTTAAAGAGGCATGGCATGGCAAAGTGCAACAAACAATACTACAAGTTAAGTGGAGCTCAATATGCAACGAGTTGCATTTTGACAAAACACCACATGCAATTATTTAGTTTGATCTTGTTATAAGCTACTCAACAATATTAAATGTTGTTAAACATGGCAAGAGGTGAGGCATAAGTAAACTAACTATTTAGGCAAATTTAAATGAGGCCGGAACAACAAACAACAATTCCGGAAAATCCCCATATGCATATTTTAGATTTGGTACTGTTCTGCCCTAAATCACATTTTATTGTTGTTAAACAGAAAAATAAAGTGCACCATGTTAAACTAGGTATTTTTCCACCCCATTTACATATAAAGTTTATTTAAAACCGAGCTACGGTTATTTAGTTATGAAATAAATCATTTTAGCATGGCATTTAAGCAAATTTAAACAAACAGCATTTTAAACATTTTAAACCTGGATGAAAGTGGCATAATGTGAAACTAGATGAAATTCTAAGAATTTTACATATATAACACATTTTAATCCAATGCACGGTTTGTGAGATATAAATGCATGAACATGAGGGTCTATTCTGTAAAACTGCAGTCTCTGGATAATAGACAAAATCGCAGATGGTAAAAAAAACATAACAGGGCCGAATCTGGAGGGCGGGCTGGGGTGCTCACCTTGGGCTCTTGGCCCGGCTGGTGAGGAGGAGGCCAGGCAGGCCGGATCTGGCCTTGTCTTTGGGCTTAGCGATGCGGACGGGGTCGGCAGGAGCCTCATGACGAGAAGTCAACACAGGCGCTGGCTCGTCCTCGAAGCGAGAGGAAGAAGGGCGCGACAATGAGGAGGAAGAAGCGGCGCTGGAGGTCTGGAGGCCGAAGCGGAGAGGCGCCCATGGCGCGTGGCCGGGCTTGACGGGCGCGGATCCGCGGGCAGGCTGAGCTAGCCGGAACCGGCAGTGAGGCGATGAACGGCAGCGGTCATGGGGGTTCCCTGTGCGTGAGAGAGAGATGTGAGAGAGAGGGAAGCACAGGAAGGGCCAGGAGTGTGAGGAGGAGAGGATCGGGGACGAGGCCGGTCCTTGCCGTGGTCGCTTGGCGAGTCGCCCAGAGGGCGCGGGAAAGGCGGCCTTGGCGGCCAGCAGGTGCTTTCGGCCGGGAGGAAGCAGGCGAGCTCCTTTCGTTATGAAGGAAGCAGTGGTGACGCTGGTTGGGGACGAGGAGGCCCTCGAGGCAGGTCGCATGGGACTCGAGCAGCCCGTGGTGAGCTTGGAGCTTAGCTCCCATGGCGGTGAAGAAGAACAGGAGACAGAGAGATTAGAGAAAAGAGAGAGCAACGGGAGGGAGGAAGGAGAGATGGGGCGGTCTGGGGCTCATCTGCTGGTGGCACCCAACGTCGAAGGGAGCTCCGGCTGCTGTGAAAGGTTGGGTGAGGCATGATCTGGAGGACAGGGGAGATCCAGGAGAGGAGTGGCGGCTGGGTTGGCTCTGGATGGATCCTGAGGGGAACCAGAGACTGGCGGCGGGGAGGAGGATCCCTAGAAATTAGGGATTTGTCTGATGATTGCACTGCTATTTATACTAGGTGATGGTTAGGGGCAAAACGGACCCTCCGATAATGATCGAACGGTCAAGAAAAATAGACTAGGAGAGTCCAAATAAGAAAACGGAGATGTTTTATAGATGTTTGGGAATGATCCGGATCGGTAACGACAGACCGGTTCGGGTTGAACAGTTCTGGACGCGTGAGGGGCTGCTGGCAAGAGAGGTTAGGTGGTCACGGTCAAGAGGGAGCGAAAACCCGATTGGTCTCGGAATTGTCAACGAAGGCAAGGGGGACGCGGCAACAACTAACGGCTCTGATTTTATGAAAACATGCAGATGCACGGTCGCATGATGCTATGAGATGAGATGCATGACATGAACAAAATGCAAAACAAAAGACAAAAACCCAACCACGGAGTAAATAATATATCGCATCTCCGGAAAAGGCAAGAGTTGGAGTTACGAATATGGAAAGTTGTATCCGGGGCGTTACAGAGGTGGAGGACGATAATTATATGCCTCCCTCCGAAGATGAGGCAAGCCTCGATGACGACGAATTTATCGTGCCTGAGGATCCCGCCGAACAGGAGCGTTTCAAACGCAAGCTTATGGCCACGGCAAACAGCCTCAAGAAAAAGCAGCAGCAGCTTAGAGCTGACCAAGACTTGCTAGCTGACAGATGGACTGAAGTCCTTGCAGCCGAAGAGTACGAACTCGAACGCCCCTCCAGGAGATACCCAAAACGCAGGCTGCTACCCCAATTAGAGGAAGCAACACCCAAACCTACATCACCAGCACATGATACGGCTGACCGGTCACCCCGTGGTCATGACAGAGAGGCCTCTAGACCCTCCAGTCAAGCCGCACCCCGGCGTCGCTTGAAAAGTACCAAGGCACGGGAAAGCAGCGCCGGACACACAAGACATATTGGAGGACAAGGCAAGGCAAACAAGATCGATCTACGGATCGCGTGGGCTCCCCACGACATGCGACGATAACCGTCACGCCGGATACAGCAATTCCGGCCGGGCTGAACACAATAGACAAAGCTCATTTGAGCTGCGTCGTGATATAGCTCAATACAGAGGCGCTGCACACCCACTATGCTTCATAGACAAAGTGATGGATCATCAAATCCCCGAGGGTTTCAAACCCGTAAACATCAAATCATACGATGGCACAACAGATCCTGCGGTTTGGATCGAGGACTACCTCCTCCATATCCACATGGCCTGCGGTGATGATCTACACGCCATCAAATACCCCCCACTCAAGCTTAAAGGACCAGCTCGGCATTGGCTTAACAGCCTGCCAGCAGAATCAATTGGTTGTTGGGAGGACACGGAAGCCGCATTCCTTGATAACTTCCAGGCACATATGTGCGACCACCGAGCGCCGATGACCTCAGCCACATAATTCAGCAGCCGGAAGAATCGGCGGAACAATTACGGATACGGTTCCTAACAAAGAAAAATCAAATCGTTGGTTGTCCGGATCACGAGAGGCCCTTGTAGCCTTCAAACATAACATCCATGACGAGTGGCTTGCCCGGCACCTAGGGACAGGAAAAGGCGAAATCCATGGCAGCCCTCACAACACTCATGACCCGCTTTTGCGCGGAGAGGACAGCTAGCTAGCTCGTAGCAACAACTTGACCAAAAACCACGGTAGTTCGGATACCAAGAGGGCGGTAATGGCGGTCGCGTTGCAACAAGCACAAAGCGCCGCGTGCGGTGACAATCTTTGAAGATCTGGCGATCAATGCACGATTCGGAGGCTCTAAACCTGTCGTGAAAAAGCCGTTCAAAAGAAATACTCGGGACCCGTCAATCTGGACCGAATACTCGATCGCTCGTGCCAAATACATGGCACCTCCGAAAAACCAAGCCAACCACACCAACATAGATTGTTGGGTCTTCAAACAATGAGCAAGTTAAATGCGAACTCAATGACAAGGGGCTGCATAGCGATGGCGAGGAGGAGCCCGGCCGCCGAACAATAGAGGACGAAGGGCTTCCCCCACAAGTGCGGACGGTGAACATGATATATGCAACCCACATACCCAAAAGGGAGCGGAAGCGTGCATTAAAGGGACGTATATGCGATGGAGCGGTCGCCCCAAAGTTCAACCCATGGTCCTCCTGCCCGATCACCTTTGATCGAAGGGACCATCCACTAGCATCCGCCACGGCGGATTCGCGCGATAGTTCTTGACCCAATCATCAATGGATTCCACCTCACTAGAGTCCTGATGGGCCGGCGGTAGCAACTGAACCTGCTCTATCGGGATACGGTCGCAAAATGGGCATAGACCCCTCAAGGATTAAACCCACAAAGACGACCTTTAAAGGCGTCATACCAGTGTAGAGGCCAATTATGCGAGCTCGATTACACTCGAAGTGGTCTTGGATCCCGGATAACTTCCGAAGCAAAGAGTTAATCTTCGACATAGTCCCGTTCATGGCGGCTATCACGCCTTTGCTTGGGACGAACCGCATTTGCAAAGTTCAATGCGGTGCCGCTTTTCACGCGTAACTCAAGCTCAAGATGCCAGGCCCTCGAGGAGTAATCACGGTCAATGGAAACATCGAACGCTCTCTCCGAACGGAGGAGCACACGGCGGCCCTCGCGGCGGAGGTGCAAATTAACCTCTCACAGCAATTCTCGAGTCCGGCTATTAAACGTCCGGACACCGTCAAGCGCGCCTAGAGTAACTTACAACAAGACCGCCTGGCACGATCTGAGCACGCGTAGCAATCCGGCCCCAACCCCAGCCCTCGCGAAATTGCAAAGCCAGTACTACGCATACATAACTACGCTCTGGAGATACCATGGGCATAAGGGAGGGCACGACCACATGCACGCCAGTCACGGCTCAACCGCACTGTGGCTCCGATTGTGTCATTCTTTTTCTTTCTTCTTTTCTCTTACTTTCAGGACCCCGTTTTCCAGAAGCCCTGTCCGGCACTAGAATTGCCGAACTCATGATGCAACAGCCAGGGAGGCAGAAAGCTACGTCGAGTGTCTAGGTGGTCTCTACTACGAGCATTATACCTGTCTTACATACCATCCATGACTTACCCCTGGAGAGGACATGTTAAATAGTCACATCCCTTGCTTATCGCACTATTTGTATCGTTCTGCTTTCATTGCAGTACCTTTTTGAATAAACAATACATAGCTTTTGCCTATTATTGCAGTCCTTTCTTTATCTATATATATGTTCATTCATGACATGTTGCACCCGTACACTTTGGTACGGCCAATACACCGAGGCTTAAGTACCCCAAAAATATGGTGTGATAAGTCCGAACACCTTCACAAGTCGGCACCCGAACTTATAGCATTATATGCATCGGCTCCGAATCATGTCTTGGGTCAATAGTTGGGTTTGCGGCTCCCATATTTTGGTACCTTACATTCCGTTATATCGGCTAAGGTAGCGCTGGGAGAACCACTGCGATTGTGCCCCGGTTGAGCTGGGTTGAGCACCTCAGTGGAGAAAGCTAAAACTGGCCGTCGTGATGGGGCAAGAGTCGGTCGCTGTTCGAGAGGTTTTTTCAGGTCCCTAAAGACTTATGCCGCTTAGAGCGAGGAGTCGGCATTGTCTGGCCAAGGCGTGGATAGCGCCCCGAACTCGGTCTTCCGAATACTAGGGGCATCGCCGAAATTTAAAATTATAGAATTCTATGGCTAAGTGAGAGTGTTCAAGCACTATAGTCCGGTTGCCTTGTTCCTTGCGTTGAGTGCCTCCCTCGAAGGACCCAAGAATGGGAACAAGAGCGCTCAAGTTTATGCCGAACACCCCACTTTGGCATGGGGCATGGAAATTTGAAGCCAACGACTTGCCATCTCTCAAATTTGATAAACGGCCACAGAAGGTAATATTTTAAATTCACAAGCGTTGCTTAAGCGCATATGAACAAGCTTTCAGTCTGAGGATAACAAATGCAAGTCTATTAAAAAATTACATCTTTGGAGCATTCACCCGCTATAAGGCGGGCACCCTTCAGGACGCCCTTATAGTACATTTTGGGCTTGCGATGCTCCTTGCCCTTTGGTGGCCCGTCCGTCACAAGCTTCTCAGCATCCGGCTTGTCCCAGTGCACTTTAGCACGGGCAAGGGCCCGACGGGCACCTTCAATGCAGACGGAGCGGTTCATGACTTCAATCCATGGACAAGCGTCCACCAGCCGCCGCACTAGCCCGAAGTAGCTCCCAGGCATGGCTTCCAATGGCCACAGCTGAATTATGAGGCCCTTCATGGCCTGTTCGGCGACCTTGTGGAGCTCGACCAGCTGCTTCAGCTGGTCGCTCGAGCACGGATGTCCGGCCTCGACATCTTGAGACCATAACACCTTTTCGTCGAGCTCCCCTCCTTGGCGCGGTAGAGAACGCGGCCATCGGACACACTACGGGGCAGATCTGCGAATGCTCTGGAGAGCTCCGGATTCGGGTAAGTAATAGATAATCCACTTTCACATGCTTGCTTTGCATAAAGAATGCCTTACCGCCGCTATCTTCTTTAATTATTCAATTTCTGGAGGGCTTTTGGGCTTGACCTTAGCGGCTTTGGCACTCTCAAGAGCCGAGGCGAGCTCGGACTCTCGAGTCTTGAGTCACGCTCCAAACTCTCGTGTTTTTCCACGAGGCACAGAGCCTCTTTCGCACCTCCGCCACCCGCGCCTCCTGCTTCTCTCGCTCGTGCGCTCCAACCGCTTTGCTTTCGGCCGTGGACACCGCTTCCTTGAGGTCGCCACCTCGTTCGTGGCCCCTACAATACCCACGTTAGTCCTGTCATTTTTGCAACCAAATCCTTTCTATAAGGTATTACTTTAATAAGGTATTACTTACCTTCCTTGTCCTCGAGCTGCTGCTTGGCAAGGCCGAGCTCGTTCTTGGACCGCTCGAGGCTCTGCTTCAATGCATTGACCTCCGCAGTCAGTGCGGCAAAGGTCAGCAGCGCAACCTGCATTCCCATATTGACATACTTATGTTAGACTCCTGCATATATCTTTTTAGATCCTCAGTCCGGCTTTTCTTCCCGAACACCGAACTAAGCATCAGGGGCTACTGTCTATGCCGTAATATTTTTACATATTCTAAACTTACCTCAAAGCCTGTTAGAAGGCTGGTACAAGCTTCAGTCAGCCCGCTCTTGGCGGACTCAACTTTCTGGATCACCACCCTCATAACAGTGCGGTGCTCCTCGTCGATGGAGGCGCCGTTAAGCGCCTCCAGCAAGCTATCCGGTGCCTCCGGATGGACGGAGGTCACCGGCGTCATGATCTTGCCCTTCTTACGAAGGGCGCTTGCGGACTTGAACCACTGAAGGTTCCGATGCAGAGTCCAAGACAGGGCGGACTTAGAGCCCTCTGGGGTCTCGCCCCTTGCGCCCAGAGTCCGGGAGGTCGCCTTGCGGCGCCTCGAGACCACCTCCTCTGGCTGGGCCTTTTGGGACTTCAGCGGTGTAAATGCTGCATCACGAGGAGAGGAGGCGGTCGGAAGTGAAGTGCTATTCACATCTGACGAATCCAGGGAGCCGCTCGACGAAGCGGCGAGCACGTCCTTGGGCGGGCTACATGGTTATATTCGGCGTTAGAAGACACTATGCGACAAATAAAAAGTCATGAGCTATTCCGGATTCCAGACACTTACGATCTCGCCAGGGGCTTGGCCCTTGGTGGCCACTCCTCCTCGTCGTTGTCGGCGTAGGTGGAGAAGTCCGGAGGAAGGGTCCTTCCTTTCTTGGACCCTGCGGCCTCCCCGATCAGGCGGCCTTCCTTTCCTTCTCTCCCCGGGGAGAGGCTTCTTCCTCCTCCCGTCCTCGGGGAGGATTCCGCTCAGTCGTCGGACGATGAGTCCGGCAACACTGGCGTCAGGCGTTCCTTCAAGTCCCGTGGCCTTCTTCTTGGCCTTCTTCTCGGCACCACGTGAGGTGCGGAGCCAAGAGCTTCCGTCAGCGGGCGTCCGCTGGGTTTTACGGCAAGGAGCCGGACGATTAACCTGCCGGACGTGTTACGCCGATCTGTCAAAAGGTAAGGAGTTTAGATCCCACATAGAGTCAAACTATGAAAAACAAGAGTCTCGTAAAGGGCAAAATAGCTTACCTCGGTAGCTTGGCGCCATGAGCTGAATCCGCGATCTTGATGGCGGATGTAGAACCTCGGCGCCCTTGAATAGCACCTTCCAGGCATCTTCATACGTAGTGTCGAAGAGCCTTTTCAGAGTTTCATGCTGTGCCGGATCGAACTCCCACAATTTTAAGGCCCATTGTTGGCATGGGAGGATCCGGCGGATGAGCATAACCTGGACTTCTTGTCCACCAGGGTTCGGACGCAGTTTTGGAGTCCGGGCAGCTCTTCCGAATCACCCCATGTCAGGCCCGTCTCTTTCCATGATGTGATCCGTGTGGGGAAGCCAGATCGGAATTCGGGGGCCGCCGCCCATTGAGAGTCGCGTGGCTTGGTGATGTAGAACCACCCCGATTGCCACCCCTTTATGTTCTCCACAAAGGAACCCTCGAGCCATAGGACTTTGGCCATCTTGCCAACCATGGCACCTCCGCACTCCGCTTGGCGGCCACCCACTACCTTCGGCTTGACATTGAAGGTCTTCAGCCATAAGCCAAAGTGGGGCTGGATGCAGAGGAAGGCCTCGCACACGATGATGAACGCCGAGATGTTGAGGATGAAATTCGGGGCCAGATCGTGGAAGTCCAGGCCGTAGTAGAACATGAGCCCTCGGACAAATGGGTGAAGTGGAAAACCTAGTCCACGGAGGAAGTGGGTGAGGAACACCACCCTCTCATGGGGCACAGGGGTGGGAATGAGCTGCCCCTCGTCGGGGAGCCGGTCTTGTGATGTCATTTGGACAAGTATCCGCCTTCCGCAGCTTGACTTGTCCCTCCGTGACGGAGGAGACCATCCACTTGCCTCCCGCTCTGGACATGGCTGGAGAAGGTTGATGAGGGATGTGTGGACTTGGTATTTGGAGCTCGAGTGTGCGGAAATGGATGAGCAAAGGAGGAAGAAGGCGTAGGTGAAAAGGTGGATCCTTATCCCCTTATATGGACGGACGAAGCTATGCGTCCCCCGCCAGCCTGGTAAAACTCACTTATCTCCCAAGCGCCATAATCAATGGCGCTGTTCGATTACCCATGTCCGTATTGATGGGAATCCCGGAATAAGGGGGCATGATCTCCGCTCTGATAAGACATGCCAAGGAAACCGCCTCGCTAAACGCGCTGAGGTGGAACACTAAAAACGATTCGTATAAAGGCCTGGCCGTGGTGTGATGTCACGCCGCGGAATGCGTCAGCAGATCTGTGCAAAGGTTATTCTCTCTACGGTGGTATGTGGAACTTGTTTTGCAGAGCCGGACACTATCCTTGTGTTCAAAGTCTTCTATGAAGTGTTCGGAGGGGGAACCCGCCTTGCAATGTCGAAGACAATATGCACGCCGGATTTGTCTTCAATGAAGCCTGGTTCAGGGGCTACTGAGGAAGTCCTAGATTAGGGGGTGTCCGGATAGCCGAACTATCACCATTGGCCGGACTCCTGGACTATGAAGATACAAGATTGAAGACTTCGTCCCGTGTCCGGATGGGACTTTCCTTGACGTGGAAGGCAAGCTTGGCGATACGGATATGTAGATCTCCTACCATTGTAACCGACTCTGTGTAACCCTAACCCTACCCGGTGTCTATATAAATCGGAGGGTTTTAGAGCGTGGGACGAACAACAATCATACCATAGGCTAGCTTCTAGGGTTTAGCCTCTCTAATCTCGTGGTAGATCTACTCTTGTACTACCCATATCATCAATATTAATCAAGCAGGAGTAGGGTTTTACCTCCACCAGGAGGGCCCAACACAGGTAAAACATCGTGTCCCTTGTCTCCTGTTACCATCCGCCTAGATGCACAGTTCGGGACCCCCAACCCGAGATCCGCCGGTTTTGACACCGACAGCAGTGCCACAAATAAGTTGCACTATCATTATTAACTTTGCATCTTTTGGCTTCAATATTATGAATATGTGTATCACTACGATCCAGATCCAACAAACCATTTTCATTGGGTGTATGACCATAGAAGGTTTTACTCATGTAAATAGAACAACAAAAATTCTCTAATTTAAATGAATAACTGTATTGCAATAAACATGATCAAATCATATTCATGCTCAACGCAAACACCAAATAACACTTATTTAGGTTCAACACTAATCCCGAAAGTATAGGGAGTGTGCGATGATAATCATATCAATCTTGGAACAACTTCCAACACACATCGTCACCTCGCCCTTAACTAGTTTCTGTTCATTCTGCAACTCCCGTTTCGAGTTACTACTCTTAGCAACTGAACCAGTATCAAATGCCGAGGGATTACTATAAACACTAGTAAAGTACACATCAATAACATGTATATCCAATATACCTTTGTTCACTTTGCCATCCTTCTTATCCGCCAAGTATCTAGGGCAGTTCCACTTCTAGTGACCATTTCCTTTGCTAGAAGCACTCAGTTTCAGGCTTAGGTCCAGACTTGGGTTTCTTCACTTGAGCAGCAACTTGCTTGCCGTTTTTCTTGAAGTTCCCCTTCTTCCCTTTGCCCTTTTCTTGGAACTAGTGGTCTTGTCAACCATCAACACTTGATGCTTTTCTTGATTTCTACCTTCGTCGATTTCAGCATCACGAAGAACTTGGGAATCGTTTCCATTATCCCTTGCATATTATAGTCCATCATGAAGTTCTAGTAACTTGGTGATAGTGACTAGAGAACTCTGTCAATCACTATCTTATCTGGAAGATTAACTCCCACTTGATTCAAGTGATTGTAGTACTCAGACATTCTGAGTACATGCTCACTAGCTGGGCAATTCTCCTCCATCTTGTAGGCAAAGTACTTGTCAAAGGTCTCGTACCTTTCGACATGGGCATGAGTCTGAAATACTAATTTCAACTCTTGGAACATCTCATATGTTCCGTTGTGTTTCAAAAACGTCTTTGAAGTCCCGATTCTAAGCCATAAAGCATGGTGCACTAAACTATCAAGTAGTCATCATATCGAGCTTGCCAAACGTTCATAACGTCTGCATCTGCTCCTGCAATTGGTCTGTCACCTAGCGGTGCATCAAGGACATAATTCTTCTGTGCAGCAATGAGGATAATCCTCAGACTACGGATCCAATCCGCATCATTGCTACTAACATCTTTCAACTTAGTTTTCTCTAGGTACATATCAAAAATAAAACAGGGGAGCTAAACGCGAGCTATTGATCTACAACATAGATATGCTAATACTACCAGGACTAAGTTCATGATAAATTAAAGTTCAATTAATCAAATTACTTAAGAACTCCCACTTAGATAGACATCCCTCTAATCATCTAAGTGATCACGTGATCCATATCAACTAAACCATGTTCGATCATCATGTGAGATGGAGTAGTTTTCAATGGTGAACATCACTATGTTGATCATATCTACTATATGATTCACGCTCGACCTCTCGGTCTCAGTGTTCCTAGGCCATATCTGCATATGCTAGGCTCGTCAAGTTTAACCCGAGTATTCTGCGTGTGCAAAACTGTCTTACACCCGTTGTAGATGAACGTTGAGCTTATCACACCCGATCATCACGTGGTGTCTTGGCACGATGAACTTTGGCAACGGTGCATACTCAGGGAGAACACTTGTACCTTGAAATTTTCAGTGAGAGATCATCTTATAATGCTACCGTCAATCAAAGTAGAATAAGATGCATAAAGGATAAACATCACATGCAATCAATATAAGTGATATGATATGGCCATCATCATCTTGTGCCTTTGATCTCCATCTCCAAAGCATCGTCATGATCAACATCGTCACCGGCGTGACACCTTGATCTCCATCGTAGCATCATTGTCGTCTCGCCAACTATTGCTTCTACGGCTATCGCTACCGCTTAGTGATGAAGTAAAGCAATTACAGGGCGATTGCATTGCATACAATAAAGCGACAACCATATGGCTCCTGCCAGTTGCCGATAACACTATTACAAAACATGATCGTCTCATACAATAAAATATAGCATCATGTCTTGACCATATCACATCACAGCATGCCCTGCAAAAACAAGTTAGACGTCCTCTACTTTGTTGTTGCAAGTTTTACATGGCTGCTACGGGCTGAGCAAGAACCGTTCTTACCTACGCATCAAAACCACAACGATATTTCGTCAAGTTAATGTTGTTTTAACCTTCTCTAGGACCGGGCGTAGTCACACTTGGTTCAACTAAAGTTGGAGAAACTGACACCCGCCAACCACCTATGTGCTAAGCACGTCGGTAGAACCAGTCTCGCGTGAGCATACGCGTAATGTCGGTCCGGGCCGCTTCATCCAACAATACCGCCGAACCAAAGTATGACATGCTGGTAAGCAGTATGACTTGTATCGCCCACAACTCACTTGTGTTCTACTCGTGCATATAACATCTATCCATAAACCTGGCTCTGATACCACTATTGGAGAACGTAGTAATTTCAAAAAAAAATCTACGCACACGCAAGATCATGGTGATGCATAGCAATGAGAGGGGAGAGTGTCGTCTACGTACCCTCGTAGACCATAAGCGGAAGCGTTATAACAACACGGTTGATGTAGTCATACGTCTTCACGGTCGACCGATCCTCAGCACCGAACGTACGGCACCTCTGCGTTCAGCACACGTTCAGCTCGGTGACGTCCCGTGAACTCATGATGTAACATCCCAAAATTCTAAATTTTGGAATGTTATAATAAATAGATAGGTTTGTTTGATTGTTGTGTGATTGATTGACTGAAAGTGAGTGAATTCGAACTTTTTGAAAGTTAAATGAGAGGGAATAAATGAACTTTCCCAAACTTTCATTTTGCTTTTATGATCCTCGTGAATTCAAATTCTTTTCATCACAAAACCACGGATAGAAGATGACATGACTTCTTCCATTTAATAAAATGACAAGGGGTGTTGAAAATATTTGAATTTCATTTGGAAAATATTTCCAACCCAGGAACTTTATGCAACTCAATGATTTTCACGAGTGAAGATAAAATGATTTCTTCAAAACATATGAGATATGAGTTGGGAGTTTCAAAGAATTAAATTTAAACTCCTTTTGGAAATTATTTTCAATTTGGAGTTATTTGGGTTTTATTCAAATTATTTTTCTCCAAAAATAAAATATATGGAAAATAGGGTAACATGACTTCCTACATCAGAAAATTGGAGAGAAATAAATTTGAATTAATTTTGGTATTTTAAAAATGATTTTTACCGGATTTTTCTAGAGCAGAAGCACTCTTTGTTTTATATGAATTTGTGTGTATTTTATTTGACTCTAGAAAAATGTTCAGGTTGTAGAAAATATTTTTCTGAAAATTTTGATATATAATATGCCTATATAAAGTTTTACATTATTCTTTCTTTATTCGGTTTTCCTTCTATTTCTTTAAAAACAAAACTGTATGTACGACCCATATTGATTTATCGCCCATGCGCTGCATAATAGCATCTGGCGTCCCATCATTTTTTTCTCTCCAAAATGGGCCAGGCCCAGCCGGCCATAATGCTTTCCCATTTTTTTTCTCCATGGTTTTTTTTTCTTTTTCTTTTTTCAATTTCAAAAAAAAATACTGGCGCACAAGTGTACGCGCGCGGCCGGGCCGAACTTTTAGCCCAATGATTCTTTTCAAATTTCATCTACATACGTATATATTTAGTCCCACATTGCCTAGCCTTTAATTCTTAAGCCTCTTTTTCACCTATAAATATAGACCCATAGAGCCTCTAAAAATCATCCGATTCGGGTTAAATCAATATTTTGGTTTGACTAGATTCATTTAAGAAAAATATTTTTTCTTCTCTCCGGCGCGACTTCTGGAAATTGTCTTCTCTCTCCGAAGTTGTCTTTTCTCTACCTTATAAAGGTATATTTCTTTATATTTTTTTCCATAGCTTATTTTTCTTCCGTCAAACAACTTGGCCCTGATTTTTCAAATAGCCATAACTTTTCACTCGTTTATTCAAATTAGATGAAACCAGCGCCTATAGCTTCATCTTGTTTTCACCTATCTAGTGAACCTGTCACATCAACCTTTTGAAATTTTCAAATTTCAAAATTTGTTCAAATTCATATTCAAACTTCTTTTGTTCATAACTTGAGTTCCGTAACTCCGTTTGAGTTGATTCTTTTTGCAAAGCGAAGCTTTTGACCTAAACTTTCTGATAAGGCCAAATCCACCTAATTTTGGTACTGTTAGAAACTGTTTTATGTTGTAAGAGTTATTTGCTTGTTTTCGAAGTTTTCCAAATTGTTTTTTCGTTCTTCCCGATCTTTTGAGTGATTGCTTATGTGTGGTTACTATTGCTTGTTTACGATAGATTGACCGGAGTGTGACGAGTAGAGCTATCGAGAGTTTTGAGTGCGAATCATCTTCATCAACAGTACATGCAAGTTCACACTTTGATCATATCCCTTTCATACCCAGTTTTATGCATTAGTTTCACCCTCAAACATTGCATGAGTAGGATTGATAACATGTGGGTATTGGGAAGTAGTTGTTGAGGTAGAACCTATTGCCCTGTTACTATCAAATCCTTGGGAGTTACTTCTACGCGTTGCTTATATTGTCATGCTATGCTCGTAGACGTGGTTTGGGTTTGAGTGAATCCATGACAGATGTGAGATTGTTAATTAATGGTTCAACTTAAGGTGGCAACTTAAATTAACATCTGGGTGGATTGAGGCACCTGGGAACCCAATGTTGTTATGCGTATTTTTGGAAATCCCGGGGTACCCGTGTGATCTTCCTACGGACCGCCACCAGGCTCAAAGGGAACTGAGATGATTCATGCTAGAAACTTCCGTGTGCAGCCACAAGCTACTATGGGCTCTAGCATAGTTGAGTAAGTTACGTGAAGCTCTTGAAGAGGTAGATCAGCGGTGTAGTGGGTTTTGTAGGTTTGGTATGGTCTACCCTGAGTAGAGAGTTAATGTTTCTGAAAGACTATGTCTCGGTCATCCGCTTCTCAAACACCATGCAGTGCGAGAAATCAACTGAGGCGATCGAGTCTTGTGGGGAAAAGTGTGCAAACCTCTGTAGAGTGTACAATCTAATCATGGTTAGCCGTGTCCCCGGTTATCGACAATTCTGAGCATCTAGTACTTGAGTTATCATATGTATCTCATCACTCTTAATTAATACTGTTGGGATGTTAACTACTTTAATTGGGATTGAGTTGGGGTTATAACTTCTCAATGATGTTTCAACCACCATGATAGTTAAATTAAAATCTATTCCTTTGTAGTAGGGAAAAATTGGCTTTTCGCGAAAACTATAACCATAGAGCTTTCCACCAGCCAAATATGCATGTAGTGATAGCTATTATTCATCATTATCCTATGGTGTGAATTTGCCAGTACATTCAATGTACTGACCCTTTGTGGCTGCAACGTCTCATGTTGCGTGATCTTCTGACGAGTAAGTGATACGTTAGGGTTACGATTTCTACACTCAACTTTGCCGTTGGTGTTGATGGGAATCCACAACCTTGTTACTTCCGCTATTTTGGATTGAGGTAATAGTATTTACATTACTTTATTACTGTGATTTACCTCTGTTATAAATCCTCGAGTACTGTGTGTGTCAGCATACCGATCCAGGGATGACACTTAAGCACAGAGACTTGATCCATTCGGGTCGGGTCGCTACAAGATGGTATCAGAGCACATGTTGACTGTAGGACGTGACCCTAGAAACTGGCAAGCCCATGGGAAAGATTTCCTCTACAACTTTCTTTTAGAAAGATCTCTTACCTCTCTTCTCTTCTGACCTTATTCAAATATTCCTTTCTAGTTAGACTATACCCTTTCCCCTTTTTGACCACATGAAGATTCGGCTGATGAGACCACTCCAAGAAGTACAAGATATCGGACAACTAAGACTAGTTTGGAATAAAGAGGATTTTTACCGTGCATTACAATGGCCGGAAACTACAACGGTGAAGACTCTGAAGACTAGGAGAATTTGAAGGCTTTGAAGAATTTCCGGATTTGTATGACCTAGGAAGGCACCCCTTATGGAACTTGGCAGACTATGGAAGCTGTAAATACCCGAGATGAATGTGTATCGTAGAAAGACCATAAAATGGAGCATTAGAAATCTAAGTTTTTGTCAAGAAAACCCTAAGACAGGAGATATCAATTATGTAATGAAAGCTCATGGCAAGAACATGGGCATAGATATGGCTAACCATGGTGTTATTGCCGCCTATGCTATTGTCACCATGCGGAGTTAAGCGTGCAGATGCATGGAAGAATTGGATGGTAGAAAGGTGAAGGAGCATCTGTCGTGAAGGATGCAGCTTAACATAGCTGGTGCATCACCAGGATCTGGAGTATTACATCAAGAATTTTAAGATGGACCTTTAGGAAGCTATATTTGGCAAGGAGCATTTCGGGAAGAATTCAGGATCCAGAAACTGAAAATAGCCAAGCTGGAGGAGCAAAACCTCGAGATACCGGAGATTAAATCGAGGCGAAAAGACAGTGGGACCATGGTTCATGCCAAGGATGTTGAAACCCAGAAGTTTGGAACGCAACTCCAGAAATATTAAAGGATGTCACTAGAGACTTCGCGTCAACAAGATCTGGCATAGGAACTTGAGAAGGACAAGCATGATCAGAAGAAGCCATCAGAGACATGAACAAGAATCGAAGAGTTTTATGACTTTGAAGATTTATTGACCATTAGAAGACCAAACCCCGTTATAGCTGCGTTAGATGCGACGATTGTGAGCTGTCATTTGTTTGATGTTTTTCCGACAGCCACAATAAAACCTGTCTTTTCAAAACTATTGTTTGTATTGTGTGTATCCCTCTCTATCTCTCTTATCCCACCCCAAAGCCCATGGACCCAATAGAGAATGAATGGAGATGAGCTTGTATTTTCTCGACCGATGAGTCAGTTGGAGACAGACCGATGGATTTAGAACATGGAAGATCATATGAAGAATAACACTATAGCCAGAAAGGATATGACCCAGCATGCTCTTCAGTGCTTTGAAATAGGTGCTGCTACTTGGTGGAGGATGTACCAAACCATCAATGGATGGCAAGGAATAACCACTTGGAAGAATTTAAGTTGACTTTGCCAAAGTCTCGGTTTGTGTCCCAGAAGTTGAGGCCTTATGGAAAGGATATGAAGAAACCTTGTGCATACAAGTTTTGTGGAGAAATAGGACACAACCATAAAGAAAACAAGGACGAATACCCTCATAAGCGGAGGATTACCAAAGGAGTTAACCGAGGATTTCAGGGAACTTCGGTTGGAGATTGTTTCCAAAGGTTTTGTTGCAGCAATGGAAGTTCAGTCTACATTGTTGGAAAAGATCCGTGAAGCTCAGAAGGATGACAAAGAGATTGCTGAGGTAAAAGAGAGGATGCCCAAAGGAAAGGCCAAAGGTTTTCGTAAGGATGAGCACGACACCTTATGGTTTGAGGACCGTGTATATGTGCCCAATAATGCAAAGATCAGGAAGTTAATACTTCAGGAGGCTCATGACTCACCATACTCGATTCGCCCTGGAAACAACAAGATGTATTTGGATTTGAAGGAGTGTTTCTGGTGGACTGGTATGAAGAAGGATATTGCGGAGTATGTAGTCGTAGGTGATGTATGCCAGAGAGAGTAAAGGCAGAGCATCAGAAGCCAGCAGGATTACTACAGCCTATGCCGATACCCGAATGGAAGTGGGGATAAGCTTGGCATGGATTTCATTACCGGATGTCCCAGAACCCGAACAAGACATGATTCTATCTGGGTAGTAGTTGATTTGCTTGACCAAAGTGGCTCACTTTATCCCAGTGAAAACCACCTATACAAGTGCGAAGTTGGCCAAGATATATTTGACCAGGATCGTATGTCTGCATGGAGTTCCGAGGACCATCGTATCGAGATAGAGGAACAGTTTACCTCAAAGTTTTGGAATCGGCTGCACCAGACTTTGGGTACTAGGCTAGAGTTCAGTACAACCTTTCATCCGCAGACAGATGGATAAATCGAGAGAGTCAATCAGATTCTGGAGGACATGTTGAGAGCGTGTGCGCTAGATTATGGATCTAGTAGTGATGATAATCTACCTTACGCGGAGTTCTCATACAACAACAGTTACCCAGCCAGTTTGAAGATGGCCCCTTTTGAAGCTTTGTATGGGAGAAGGAGCAGACACCGTTGATGTGGGATGAAGTTGGAGACCGTCAGTTGTTTGGACCAAATGTGATCAAGGAGTCAGAAGAGAATGTTAAGTTGATTTGAGATAGGTGAAGGTAGCTCGATCCTGGCGGAAGAGTTATGCAGACTCAAAAAGCAAGGAGGTAGTCTATGAAATTGGAGCAGAGCATGTCTTCGTGTGTCCCCTCTGCGAGGAGTTAAAGCGATTTGGAGTTAAGGAAAGTTAGCCCCGAGTTTGTAGGACCATACCGAGTTTTGGAGCGTATGGGAGAAGTGGCCAACAAGTTGGAGTCACCGAAGGACTATCGGGAGTTCATTATGTGTTTCACGTTTCCCGATTGAAGAAGTGCCATGCGAGATGACCAATATTCCACTGTGGGGCGCTTGACCATGGAAAGGATAATGATGTTCCACGAAGTGAGTATGGACTTCATAAGTATAAGTTTTTATCTCGGTAAGTGGATATCCCACGAGGATGAAGAGATGAATTACTATTGGATATAAAGGAGGTGTGATGTTGGAAATATGGATCAATGGAAATTCCATGATGAGTCGAGTAATCATGTCCTAGTTTGGTGCCAATAGAAGGAAGGGAGACAATACAATTGGATGGATTTTTAGTGTGCTAGGATGCTAGGGAGTTGGATGTTGGAATAATGATCAGTTGCCCCGAGAATGTGTTCAAGGTTTGCAAGTGATGAGATGGGCCATAACCCATAGGCCCCAGGACCTGCCAAGAAGCAAGCACATTCTTCTTTGAAGGAAAAACCACGGAAGAAGTTACGATTTTATCGATAGACGATTCTATAGGAGTTTACATAAAACACGAGAGTTGTTAAGGAACGATAGATGTTTGTTTGGCTTGCGTAATCAATGGATTTATCCGAACTTGGTTCGTCGACAAGAGAAATTCTGCAATGCTTGTGAGGATGACCGAGTGTTAGAATGCGAGATTCGCTAAACCATGTACAAGGTAATGATTTGGGTGCGGGATGGATTGATCACCATACCGACTTACTCTTATTGTTCGCCTTGCTATATGGGATGGTAAATCGAGTGACTTACCTATAGTAAAGAGGCAACGATCAAAACCTTGTTTAAACCTTAGAATGGTATAGGTATTTTTTTTCCTTGTACACGGCGGTTGTTGCCAACCGTAGGTTATACGGTGAGGTTCAACCCAGACCCATTTCCTGCAGGACAAACCATAAATTGTTGACCACCATGAGATATCGATAGTTGTTTAGTATCGGCGCCAGACCCGTCAGCTAAGAAGACCCAGTCTCAGAAGAACCTTATCAAGATGAAAGGACAGAAGAATTGTGGTAGAGGTTATGCCACTACCGGAAGAGCCCAGAGAAGGATTTTTTTCGACAATTTGAGAAGACCGGCCCCGTCAAGAATAAGGATGGAGTATCTGAGTTTTGATGGAACAGTAACCATGCTTCTAAGGGTGGTAGCACCTCAGACTCCCCCTATGATGATCGATGGATTTTGAGAAGACCCCAAACCTAACCTATTTCTTGCTAGCCTCTCCGAATCTCGAGGACAAGATTCATTTTAAGGGTGGTAGGTTTGTAACATCCCAAAATTCTAAATTTTGGAATGTTATAATAAATAGATAGGTTTGTTTGATTGTTGTGTGATTGATTGACTGAAAGTGAGTGAATTCGAACTTTTTGAAAGTTAAATGAGAGGGAATAAATGAACTTTCCCAAACTTTCATTTTGCTTTTATGATCCTCGTGAATTCAAATTCTTTTCATCACAAAACCCTGGATAGAAGATGACATGACTTCTTCCATTTAATTAAATGACAAGGGGTGTTGAAAATATTTGAATTTCATTTGGAAAATATTTCCAACCCAGGAACTTTATGCAACTCAATGATTTTCACGAGTGAAGATAAAATGACTTCTTCAAATCATATGAGATATGAGTTGGGAGTTTCAAAGAATTAAATTTAAACTTCTTTTGGAAATTATTTTCAATTTGGAGTTATTTGGGTTTTATTCAAATTATTTTTCTCCAAAAACAAAATATATGGAAATTAGGGTAACATGACTCTACATCAGAAAATTGGAGAGAAATAAATTTGAATTAATTTTGGTATTTTAAAAATGATTTTTACCGGATTTTTCTAGAGCAGAAGCACTCTTTGTTTTATATGAATTTGTGTGTCTTTTATTTGACTCTAAAAAAATGTTCAGGTTGTAGAAAATCTTTTTCTGGAAATTTTGATATATAATATGCCTATATAAAGTTTTACATTATTCTTTCTTTATTCGGTTTTCCTTCTATTTCTTTAAAAACAAAACTGTACGTACGGCCCATATTGATTTATCGCCCATGCGCTGCATAATAGCATCTGGCGTCCCATCATTTTCTTTTCTCTCCAAAATGGGCCAGGCCCAGCCGGCCATAATGCTTTCCCATTTTTTTTCTCTCCATAGTTTTTTTTCTTTTTCTTTTTTCAATTTCAAGAAAAAATAACTCGCGCACCCGTGTACGCGCGCGGCCGGGTCGAACTTTTAGTCCAATGATTCTTTTCAAATTTCATCTGCGTACATATATATTTAGTCCCACATTGCCTAGCCTTTAATCCTTAAGCCTCTTTTCCACCTATAAATATAGACCCATAGAGCCTCTAAAAATCATCCGATTCGGGTTAAATCAATATTTTGGTTTGACTGGATTTATTGAAGAAAAATATTTTTTCTTCTCTCCGGCGCGACTTCTGGAAATTGTCTTCTCTCTCCGAAGTTGTCTTTTCTCTACCTTATAAAGTATAAGGTATATTTCTTTGTATTTTTTTCCATAGCTTATTTTTCTTCCGTAAAACAGCTTGGCCCTGATTTTTCAAATAGCCATAACTTTTCACTCGTTTATTCAAATTAGATGAAACCAGCGCCTATAGCTTCGTCTTGTTTTCACTTATCCAGTGAACCTGTCACATCAAACTTTTGAAATTTCGAAATTTCTTCAGATTCATATTCAAACTTCTTTTGTTCATAACTTGAGTTCCGTAACTCCGTTTGAGTTGATTCTTTTTGCAAAGCGAAGCTCTTGACCTAAACTTTCTGATAAGGCCAAATCCACCTAATTTTGGTACTGTTAGAAACTGTTTTATGTTGTAAGAGTTATTTGCTTGTTTTTGAAGTTTTCCAAATTGTTTTTTCGTTCTTCCTGATCTTTTGAGTGATTGCTTATGTGTGGTTACTATTGCTTGTTTACGATAGATTGACCGGAGTGTGACGAGTAGAGCTATCGAGAGTTTTGAGTGCAAATCATCTTCATCAACAGTACAGGCAAGTTCACACTTTGATCATATCCCTTTCATACCCAGTTTTATGCATTAGTTTCACCCTCAAACATTGCATGAGTAGGATTGATAGCATGTGGGTATTGGGAAGTAGTTGTTGAGGTAGAACCTATTGCCCTGTTACTATCAAACCCTTGGGAGTTACTTCTCTGGCGTTGCTTATATTGCCATGCTATGCTCGTGAGACGTGGTTTGGGTTTGAGTGAATCCATGACAGATGTGAGATTGTTAATTAATGGTTCAACTTAAGGTGGCAACTTAAATTAACATCTGGGTGGATTGAGGCACCTGGGGAACCCAGTGTTGTGTTTTTTTTTTGGAAATCCCGGGGTACCCATGTGATCTTCCTACGGACCGCCACCCAGGCTCAAAGGGAACTGAGATGATTCATGCTAGAAACTTCCGTGTGCAGCCACAAGCTATTATGGGATCTAGCATAGTTGAGTAAGTTACGTGAAGCTCTTGAAGAGGTAGATCGGCAGGTAGTGGGTTTTGTCGGTTTGGTATGGTCTACCACGAGTAGAGAGTTAATGTTTACGAAAAGGCGTGTCTCGGTCATCCGCTTCTCAAACACCATGCAGTGCGAGAAATCATCGGAGGCGATCGAGTCTTGTGGGGAAAAGTGTGCAAACCTCTGCAGAGTGTACAATCTAATCATGGTTAGCCGTGTCCCCGGTTATGGACAATTCTGAGCATCTAGTACTTGAGTTATCATATGTATCTCATCACTCTTAATTAATACTGTTGGGATGTTAACTACTTTAATTGGGATTGAGTTGGGGTTATACCTTCTCAATGATGTTTCAACCACCATGATAGTTAAATTAAAATCTATTCCTTTGTAGTAGGGAAAAATTGGCTTTTCGCAAAAACTATAACCATAGAGCTTTCCACCAGCCAAATATGCATGTAGTGATAGTTATTATTCATCATTATCCTATGGTATGAATTTGCCAGTACATTCAATTTACTGACCCTTTGTGGCTGCAACGTCTCATGTTGCAGGATCTTACTACGAGTAAGTGATACGTTAGGGTTACGATTTCTACACTCAACTTTGCCGTTGGTGTTGATGGGAATCCACAACCTTGTTACTTCCGCTATTTTGGATTGAGGTAATAGTATTTACATTACTTTATACATGTGATTTACCTCTGTTATAAATCCTCGAGTACTGTGTGTGTCAGCATACCGATCCAGGGATGACACTTAAGCACAGAGACTTGATCCATTCGTGTCGGGTCGCTACACATGATCCATTAGAGCTTCCGGGAAGAGCTTCGTCAGCATGACGACGTGGTGACGGTGATGATGATGATACCGACGCAAGGCTTCGCCTAAGCACCGCTACGATATGACCGAGGTGGATTATGGTGGAGGGGGGCACCGCACATGGCTAAGAGATCAATGATCAATTGTTGTGTCTTGGGGTGCCTCCCTGCCCCCGTATATAAAGGAGCAAGGGGGGAGGCCGGCCAGCCCTTGCAGGGCGCGCCAGGAGGAGGAGTGCTCCTCCTAGTGGGAGTAGGACTCCCCTTTCCTAGTCCCACTAGGAGGGGAAGGAAGGAGAGGGGGAAGAGAAGGAAAGAGGGTGCGCAGCCCCTCCCCTAGTCCAATTCGGACTAGGCACATGGGGGGCGCGCGGCCAGCCCTCGTGGCTTCTCCTCTTTTTCCCCTAAAGCCCATTAAGGCCCATATGTACTCCCGTATTCCCGTAACTCCTCCGGTACTTCGAAAAAATACCCGAATCACTCGGAACCTTTCCGATGTCTGAATATAGTCATACAATATATCGATCTTTACATCTCGACCATTTCGAGACTCCACGTCATGTCCCCGATCTCATCCGGGACTCCGAACTACCTTCGGTACATCAAAACACATAAACTCATAATACCGATCGTCACAGAACTTTAAGCGTGCGGACCCTACGGGTTTGAGAACTATGTAGACATGGCCGAGACACGTCTCCGATCAATAACCAATAGCGGAACCTAGATGCTCATATTGATTCCTACATATTCTACGAAGATCTTTATCGGTCAAACCGCATAACAACATGCGTTGTTCCCTTTGTCATCGGTATGTTACTTGCCCGAGATTCGATCGTGAGTTGCATAATCTCATAGTCATATGAACATGTATAAGTCATGAAGAAAGCAATAGCAACATACTAAACGATCAAGTGCTAAGCTAACGGAATGGGTCAAGTCAATCACATCATTCTCTAATGATGTGATCCCGTTAATCAAATGACAACTCATGTCTATGGCTGGGAAACTTAACCATCTTTGATTCAACGAGCTAGTCAAGTAGAGGCATACTAGTGACACTATGTTTTGTCTATGTATTCACACATGTACTAAGTTTCCGGTTAATACAATTCTAGCATGAATAATAAACATTTATCATGAAATAAGGAAATAAATAATAAATTTATTATTGCCTCTAGGGCATATTTCCTTCAGTCTCCCACTTGCACTAGAGTCAATAATCTAGTTCACATCGCCATGTGATTTAACACCAATAGTTCACATCCCCATGTGATTAATATCCATAGTTCACATCACCATGTGACCAACAGTTTCGGGATTAATCTTTCTGCATTTTTCTCGTATACATGCTATGGGTAACATGTCATGCACTGAAGGCAATGTACAAGTTGAACTTGCTTTGCTAGCCATATTAAACTTTGTTCTTTATTTTGTATCTAGATTAGTTTTCAGTCGAACTGATGCACGTACATGTTCAACACTGATGTACTGATGCAGAAAGTTTTTTTTGTCTTTTTCCCTATAACTGATGCATAAACATTTGGTGCACTGCTTGCAATTTGAACATTGAACTTCAGATATGTATGGTTATGCATATATATAAAACGGATGCATGTCTCCTCTTTTTTTCATCTATAACTTATGCAGCGACACTAGAAGTACTCCTAGTTTATGTATCATTGAACTTACTGTGTAACAAGTGTATATTTTTTAACTGACACAACTACACGGCATGTACTTTTAGAAATAACATCATACAACTTGCAGTGGTAGCTAAACCTTATATAAAGCCTAGTAGCTACTTGGACTGATGCATAAGTTTATATTTTTTGGCTTGAACTGAAGCTAGCATATTAGAGGTACTGACAGTAACCTCGACATCCAAATTGTGCATCAAGTGGCAGGGTGTAATGAACTGATGCAAGCATTTGCAATGTACTATCAGGTTCTTCTTCATAGCAGGACTGATGAACTGATGGGCTGACACAAACGTGGGAAGCAAACATTACCTCTAGTGGACTGACTTCTTCTTCTTCCTCTCGTGGGCGGCGTCCTGGCATGTTCTTGGGAGGCGGCGCCATTGATGCAGCTCCTGCTTGTGGTGGACGTCCGCCGACGAGGTCCGGGGAGGCAGCACCTTGCGGGGATCACGGTCCTGGAGAAGGAGCCCCGGTGAGGGAGGAAGGCTGGAGACGGGGATCACGGCCACGGACAAGGAGCCCCAGCGACGGAGGGAGGCAGGAAGCGGGGATCACGGCCCCGGAGAAGGAGCCTCGGCAACGGAGGGAGGAAGGAGGCGGGGGTCACAGCCCCGTCGTTGGATCCGGCGACGAAGGGAGGCAAGAGGCAGGGATCACGGGCCCCGTCGTTGGATCCGGTGGCGGAGGGAGGCAGGAGACGGTGGCGGATCCGTCGCCGGCCAGTCACGGCACCGAGGGCTCCCTCGTTCTAACTACCACCGTCGCTCGCTCGCCCACGACGGCTGCCTTCGGCGGCAGAAGGCGGGTTGGGTTCGGGCTGGGTCGAGGGGATTCTACGGTGATACTGCGTCGGCGCCTATATAGCGAGGGTATGAGAATAATATTACATTACGGGTATGAGAATAGTTCAGCCCTATATATATATATATATATATATATATATATATATATATATATATATATATATATATATATATATAGGTAAAACTATGTCTATCATAGCTTGCCACAGAACTAGTTAAGGCTTGTTAAACATTTAACAGTTTAAAAGTTACTAAAAAATATAAAATAAATAGGAGAGCCTCACTGTAAGTGCATATTTATTCCTAAGGTGTTTTGGTGATTGATGACAATGCTTTTGCGGACTAATCGTGTGCCTTGAGTTTCTCAGACACTTCTTCACTAGGCACAAGACGGTTTGGTGCCCCTCGAAGACTATTGAAGACGGCGTTTTCTACGTTTCTTTTTGGTGGATTTGAGTCGTAGGAAAGCCGTACTATTAAGAGGGGTCCGTCGGAAAGGTTTGGGTGGAATCATCACGCACCGTTCCTTCCTTGTCTCCACCTTTCCCTTGCACTTTGGAGCATCCCCGTTTATCCTCTTTGCGATTGTCTTGCCTGTTGTTGTTGTGCTTGCGGTAGTATCGCTCCTTGGGCGGTAGTACCTTGAGCACCTCTTGATAATACCGTGGCTCGGTAGCGGTAGTACCGCTCCTCTGAAACCGTACTCTGTGGCCCCGGGCCAAGTACCACTGCGTTCTTGATAGTAGGCGGATGTAATTTTTTACATCCGCGCCTCCATGATAATATCGCGCCTCGTCTTGTGATGCGATCCAGCAGCCACACGGTAGTCTTGCTCTCCGGTAGTAATCGTGTCGGATTTTTGCACCGCTTGTTTTCCAGTGAGTAGGCACGGATGTAATTTTATTCATCTGCGCCTTCTTCGAGCTAGGGCTTTCCTGCCTTGTGGTAGTACCGCAAGGGGAGCGGTAATACTGCGCTTCATGGTAATCTTGCCCCTGTCGAGCTCACTCTAGCCCCAGCTGCTTCTTGGTAATCTTGTCGCCACGGTAGTACCGCGTGGCCATGCGGTAGTACCACGCCTCTGGAGCGGTAGTACCACGTGTCGCGGGCTGGTTAAGTGGATAACGGTTGGATTTCGTCCACCACTATAAAAGGGTCGTCTCCTACCTTTATTTGATTACCTTTTCCAAACCTAAGCTCCATTGTTGCTCCAAGCTCCATTTTTCGCCCGATCTCTCTCCCTAGCCAATCAAACTTGTTGATTTGCTCGGGATTGGTTGAGAAGGCCCGATCTACACTTCCACCAAGAGAAATTTGATTCCCCCACTAATCCCTAAGCGGATCTTGTTACTCTTGGGTGTTTGAGCACCCTAGACGGTTGAGGTCACTGTGAAGCCATAGTCCATTGTGGTGAAGCTTCGCGGTGTCGTTGGGAGCCTCCAATTAAGTTGTGGATATTGCCCCAACCTTGTTTGTAAAGGTTCGGCCGCCGCCTTCAAGGGCACCAATAGTGGAATCACGGCATCTCGCATTGTGTGAGGGCGTGAGGAGAATACGGTGGCCCTAGTGGCTTCTTGGGGAGCATTGTGCCTCCACACCGCTCTAACATAGACATACTTCCCCTCAAAAGGAAGGAACTTCGGTAACACATCCTTGTCTCCACCGGCTCCACTCTTGGTTATCTCATATCTTTACTTGTGCAAGCTTATTTGTGTTATATTCATTGCTTGCTTGTGTGCTTGTGGTTGTTGCATCATATAGGTTGTCCACCTAGTTGCATATCTAGACAACCTACTTTGATGCAAAGTTTAATTTGGTACATTAAAGCTAAAAATTGTTAGTTGCCTATTCAAACCCCCCCCCCTCTAGTCAACCATATTGATCCTTTCAATTGGTATCAGAGCCTCGTCTCTTTTTAAGGACTTTACCGTCCGAAGAGTATGGTTGACGTCAAAGACAAGGTGGGAGAGCACTCTGGTGCGAATCTGATATCGTCTACGGGAGATGGGGGTAACTCGATCTCACGTGAGGAATTCAATGTGGCGTTGGACACATTGAAAACCTCCATGACGACCGAGGTCAAAGACATGTTTAAGGAATTCTTAGAAGGGCTTAAACTTTCCACCGCACCCGTGAAAGTGGGTGATCCCGCCAACACGGTGACGGATGCTAACCCCGACAAGGGGGAAGCTACTAGTGAGAAAGCTCCTTTGTCTAGTGGTAAGAATGGCACCGGCATCTTTGCCCATGTGCAACCTCCACCCGTTTATGGTGGATTCCTTCTACTCATTTGAATCATGCCGGTCCTCCCCCCAAGATTGATAAAAAGGAGGACTTTGATTCTTGGGTCTATCGTTTTATGCGTCATTTAAATCATGTGAACACTAACCTTTGGAGAATCATTGAAGAAGGTTTTTATCCGCATGACCGAAGCAACTTCACTCCTAGAGAAGCCGTGGATGATCAATTCAATGAGAATGCTCTCTTCATCATCCAAGAAGCAATCCTTCCAGAAGACCTCCGCATCTCGGCCCTACTCATTGGCCAAAGAAGCTTGGCACAAAGTGGTTTCCCTCTATCGGGGAAGCGCAAGCATTCAATGTTCCAATTATGAAGTGGTACAAGATGAAGCCGATGAGTTTGCAATGGAAGAAGATGAAGAACCTCGTGAGCTCTATCGGAGAGTTACCAAGCTCGCTGTCTCTCTCTGGGATCATGGAAGTAAGGACACGGATGACAATTGGATCAAGCGCAGATTCCTCAAGGAAATGATGCCCTACCACAAAGCCATGTCCTCAGTCATCCGTCAAAGGCCGGACTTCCACACCTTGTCCTCAAGTGATGTGTTGGATGAGTTTGTGGCTATGAGCATATTGGACAAGACCGCTGACAATGCGGTGCTTCGCTCCCAAAGAGCAAAGAAGCCCAACCTTGCATTGAAGGCCAAGGTTTGTGTCGAAGAAGAAGAAGAGGAGGAAGAAGAGGAGGAAGAAGAGGAGAGCAACCTCGAAGATACGAAGTATGCCTATCATGAACACATGGCCCTTGCTTCAAGGCAATTTTGGAGCAAGAAGAACTCAAGGCCCAACTTCAACAAGAGCAGCTCAAGTGGCGCAAAGGGCAAGCAACGAGTGAGGACTTGCTTCAATTGTGGCAATGTGAGTCATTTTGTTGCGGAGTGCCCGTATGAGAAGAGGGAAGACAATGGTGGCAAGCTCATCCGTAAGGACAAGGCCAAGTCTTTCCCCAACAAGAGCAACTTCACCAAGAAGACTCCTCACAAGGCTTTGGTGGTACAAGAAGAGTACAATGAGGATGATGATGATGATGAAGATGGTGAGTCGGCTGCCATGGCCTCTGTTGCCATTGCGACGATTCCTCAGGTGTCTCTCTTCGACTCACCCAATGAGAGCATCACCGCCAAGTGCCTCATGGCTAAAGCCACCAACCAGGTAACCCCCAACATCAAAACTACCATCATCAATCATTCTTCTTGACGGATAGCATTGATGAACATGAGGAACTAATGTGGAGGAGAATGAGTTTGAGGCCTTTATGGGTAAACTCAAGGGCAAATCCAAGAAGCACTTTGTTGCTCTCTTGGAACAACTTGGTGAAGCCAATGACATGATCGAGGCTCACGAAGATACCATCTCTAAGATGGAGGGGCATAGTCGTGACTATGCCGATGAGATTTCAGATCTTTCCAATGCTCTTTAGGAAGAGCGTGGTCTTCATTTGGCTCTTGAGGAGTCATACAACGATGATCATGCTAAATTAAAGAAAGATCTTGATCATGCTCTTGTTGTTTCTCGTGTGCTAAACTCCAAGAAGGCAAAGCTTGGGGTTGATCTTGCTAGACTCAAAGAGGAGTTTGACATTCTCGACAAGGCTCACAAAGTCTTGAAGGGCATTCATGCTAGCCTCAAAGAGTCTCATGATCAACTCCAAGTAAAGCTAACCAAGGAGAAAGCCACCTTTCCTCATATGGTTTTAATTGATAATGCAAATGCTACTAACCCGTGTTGTGAGCATGTGCATCTTGTTGAGGAGAATGCTAAGTTGAAGGAGCAACTTGAGAAAGGCCTTGTTACATGCATACAAGGTGAGAAGAACCTCAACGACCTTTTGAGTAATCAAAAGGAAGTTGTGGCTAAGGAGGGATTGGGTTCGCTTTTAAGCCCAAGAACAAGAAGAAGAATGACAAGACCAAACGACCTCCTCATCTCAAGCAAACTTTTGTGAAGGAGGGAGAGGGTGCTTCCAAGGATAAGAAGAACAATGCAAAGGGTGGCGATGTCAATAAGGGCAATGCCACCCCTCCCAACAAAGCCGGCGATTTTAATCCCTCTTATGTGTTATGCCGTGCTAGTGATGGGCACGTTTATGCCAAATTTGTTGGTTCTCCTCATGAATACATTGAATGTTCTATTTGGGTTCCTAAGACCCTTGTTACTAACATCGAAGGACCCATTACAAAATGGGTACCTAAAACCAAGCATTGATCTCTTGTAGGTGTTTGCTTGTGGTGGGGGATCATGGTTGCTCGATAGTGGAGCTACAAATCATATGACCGGAAGCAAAGACTTGGTGGTGGACGTGCACAAGATTCCTTCTGTGCCCACCAATGTCGAGTGGGGTGATGCCTCGTCTTCTAAGGAATTGGGACTCGGCAAGGTTGTCATTTCTCGTGATCTCACGATCGAGAAGGTCATGCTTGTAGAGTCCCTTGCATACAATTTACTTTCTGTTCGTCAACTTGCAATCATGGGCTTTGCCACTTTCTTTGATATTGATACAGTGGCCCTCTTGTGGAGCAAGACTCTTAAAGTAGCCTTTGTTGGGCATGTCGAGAACGATCTATATGTGATTAACTTTCTAGAGGGACCCACTAAGACCACGACATGCCTAATGGCTAAAGTTGACGTGGGATGGCTTTGGCATCGCCGTTTAGCCCATGTCAATATGAGATCTTTGCAAAGTCTTTTCAAGGGGGACCATGTCCGTGGACTAACGAATGTTAGTTTTGCTAAAGATCGTGCTTGCAGTGCTTGTATCGAAGGAAAGCTTCATGAGAAGGCTCACCCTCCCACGACTATCATTTACTCGAAGAGGCCTTTGGATCTCCTTCACCTGGATCTCTTTGGGCCTCCATCCTTTGATAGTCTTGGGGGTAGGAAGTATTGCTTGGTGATTGCGGATGACTACTCTAGATATACTTGGGTGTATTTCTTCAAGAGGAAGAGCGAGACCCAACAAACCGTCATTGACTTTGCAAATGAAGCACAACATCAACACAATGCAAAGATCTTGACAATAAGAAGTGACAACGGCACCGAGTTCAAGAACTACACCTTGGATGAGTTTCTTAGTGATGAGGGATCAAGCATCAATATTCTGCACCCTACACCCCTCAACAAAAGCGGTGTCGCGGAGAGGAAGAACCGGACGTTGATGGATGCGGCAAGGACCATGATGGCGGAGTTCAAGTCTCCATACAACTTTTGGGCCGAAGCCATCAAAACCGCATGTCATGCATCCAATCGGCTCTACCTCCGCAAGGGCTTGAACAAGACTCCATATGAGATACTCACCGGTAACAAGCCCAACCTCAAGTACTTTGGTGTTCGGTGTAAGTGTTTCATTCTCAAGAAAGGTGTTCGGTTGTCTAAGTTTGAGGCTAGAGCTTATGAGGGCATATTTGCTGGTTATGCTACAAACTCTCATGCTTACCGTGTCCTCAATAAATCCACGGGACTTATTGAGGAGACGTGTAACATGGAGTTTGATGAGAATAACGGCTCCCAAGTGGAGCAAAGTGGCACTTGTGATGTAGGTGATGAAATTCCTCCTCAAGCCATAAGAAGAATGGGTGTTGGTTTTATCCTACCCATTGAGGAACCCCTTATGGCCGAAGGAGAAGGACAATGCTCCACTCAACTGGAGCCATCACCAACCCAAGGCCCACACGCTTCCGAAGAACAAAGTGAAGGCCCTCAACCTCATGAACAAGACCAAGGGCAAGATCATGCTCAAGACGATGTTGACACACCAAGTGATGCCCAAGGTCAAGTTCTCTCCCCCGAGCAAGTTCAAGATCAAGAACATGCTCAAGACGGCGCTCAAGATGATCAAGTGACCGCTCCTCAACTCACAACGAGGGGGAATTAGAGCGTCGTGCCACCAAGATTGCTTCCAAGCTCTCCACCAAGGGTCATCTCATGAAGAATGTACTTGGAAGCATTCAAAAGGGGGTAAGAACTCGTAGACAATTGGCAAACTATTGTGAACATCACGCGTTTGTTTCTTGTGTTGAACCCCAAAAGGTATATGAAGCACTCGAAGATCCGGATTGGCTTAATGCCATGCATGAAGAACTCAACAACTTCGAGAACAATAAGGTGTGGAGGTTGGTGCCAAGGCCAACGGGGAACCACAATGTCATTGGGACCAAGTGTATTTTCAAGAACAAACAAGATGCTCATGGAACCATCATTCGCAACAAGGCAAGATTGGTGGCACAAGGTTACTCCCAAGTCGAGGGTATCGACCACGGTGAAACCTTTGCTCCCGTTGCTCGTCTTGAATCCATTTGTTTGTTGATTGCTTATGCCTCTCATCACAACTTTAAGTTGCAACAAATGGATGTGAAGAGTGCTTTTCTTAATGGTCCTATTAATGAGTTGTTTTACGTCAAACAACCCCCCGGGTTCGAGGATCCCTACTTTCCCGATCATGTGTATCAACTCGATAAGGCACTCTATGGCCTTAAACAAGCCCCACATGCGTGGTATGACAACCTTACCGAGTTGCTACAAGATTGCGGGTTTGAAGTTGGGCTAATGGATCCCACTCTTTTTACTAAGAAGGTCAAAGGGGAGTTGTTTGTGTGCCAACTATATGTTGATGACATTATCTTTGGTTCCCCTAACAAAGCTTTCAATGATGAATTTGCCGCACTAATGACCTCAAAGTTCAAGATGTCTTCCATGGGAGAGTTGAAGTTCTTTCTAGGTTTCAAGTGAAGCAAAGAAGAGAAGGTACCTTCATCAACCAAGCCAAATACACTCAAGACATGCTCAAGAGATTCAAGCTAAGCGATGTCAAGCCGGCTTCCACTCCAATGCCTACTAAGTGCCAACTTGACATCGATCCCAATGGTAAAGCGGTGGATCAAAAGGTATATCGCTCCATGATTGGATTCTTGCTTTACCATTGTGCATCTAGACCGGATATCATGTTGAGTGTGGGAATTTGTGCACGGTTTCAAGCCGCACCTAAGGAAAGCCACTTTGTGGCGGTCAAGCGAATCTTTCGATATTTGGCTCATACCCCAAACTTTGGCCTATGGTACCCGAGAGAGGAGCAAACTTCAAGCTTGTAGGATATTCGCATTCCGATTGGGCGGGAGACAAAGTGGATAGGAAGTCCACTTCCGGAGGGTGCCAATTCCTTGGTTGCTCTTTGGTAAGTTGGTCTTCCAAAAAGCAAAGTTGTGTGTCTCTCTCGTCCACCGAAGCGGAGTATGTAGCGGTCGGTAGTTGTTGTGCACAACTCTTATGAATGAGGCAAACTTTAAAGGATTACGGTGTCATTTGTGACAAAGTGCCTCTTTGGTGTGACAATGAAAGTGCCATCAAGATTTCTCTCAACACGGTGCAACACTTCAAGACGAAGCATATTGAGATTCGGTATCACTTCATCCGGGATCACATTAGGCGAGGGGAGATCGAGCTCAACTACATCAAAACTCATGATAACCTTGCAGATATCTTCACGAAGCCTTTGGATGAAGCAAGATTTCGCGAGTTAAGGCATGAGCTAAATATCATTGATTCGTGCAATGTTGCTTGAACCCTTGCACACCCCACCATACTCAACTTGTAATCTTGTTTAGGTGTAGGCATGGACATAGGGGGAGTGTTGTTCTCTCAATGAACTCTCCATCCCCCCATTATGCGTAAATCGATCAACTCTTTCACATTAGCCATTTTTGATGGTACTTGTGCTTCAAAGACGAGTTTTGGTCATGGGCCCAAGGATAATTCTTCGCGGTGCCATACCAAATGACTCAAACATAGGTGGCTCCGGCCACCACCCTCTCTTTGGAGAGGTGGTGTCTCGTGGTTGTTTTCGTGTTGTCGTTTGCCTTTCTGTCTTCGTGTGTCGCGTGTTCTTGTGGTGTCGTGTTGCCTCGAAGTTTGTTTTTTCGTGCAAAGACCTCTTTTTCGTGTGCTTGTAACGTGCGACTTCCTGAGTTCACGGTACTACCGCGGCTAGCCACGGTACTACCGCGTTGAGAGGGCACGGTACTACCGCGCCTGCGCGGCAGTAATTTTTTACTGCCGCCCAGGAGAGCGGTACTACCGCTCATATGTGGTACTTCCGCCGAGCGGTACTACCACGATGATCCACGGTACTACCGCTCCGCGAGTGAGCATGGGGGTTATGACTCGGGCAGGGGAGTTCCAACTCCCCATACCCATTCACTTATCTCTCTCCCCACGTCTCTCTCTCTCTTTCTCTCTCTCTCTCTCTCTCACGAACGGCGCCGGAGGTCCTCGCCGGATCTCCATCTCCGGCCACTCTCCTCGGATTCCGATCGGTGGGATCGTTCCCCACCACTCCCTCTTGCCATGGAACAAGGTTTTTCCCCCAAATCCCTCTCTTTCTTGGTTGTTCTTTCGCTTCTAGGTTCTTGGGGAGATGCTTTTTGTTCATGAGATTTTAGGCCAAATCTGTGCAAGAGTAGGATGTAGGAGAGTCGGGTTATGAGGAATTATACTTGATATGTTGTCCTGTGATAGATTTGATCAACCGTAGTACCGCCGAGGTTTCGCGGTTTTTCTCAGATTTGAACTAGGTTCGGATCTGACGCAGTGCGGTACTACCGCGCTAGCTGCAACACTAAGACCCTACTACCGCTCATAGACCTGGTACTACCATGACTTCGCACGGTACTACCGCGACTTGGAGCGGTACTAGATTTTTAGTACCGCGGCACTTGGCAGTACTTCCGTGGATCAAATCTTTCTCATGGCATTTAGCATGTATGTTTCCTAAGTGTTTTTTTTGCCTTGCCGAGGTCTTTTCTTTGACCCTTCTTGGTTGTCGTGTGTGTTTTGCGCTTTGTGTCTTAGGTGGTGGCTGAGGGAGTTCCGGACTAGGGGGTGTCTGGATAGCCGAACTATCATTATCGGCCGGACTCCAAGACTATGAAGATACAAGATTGAAGACTTCGTCCCGTGTCCGGATGGGACTTTCCTTGGCGTGGAAGGCAAGCTTGGCGTACGGATATGTAGATCTCCTACCTTTGTAACCGACTTTGTGTAACCCTAGCCCTCTCCGGTGTCTATATAAACCGGATGGCTTTAGTCCATAGGACGAACAACAATCATACCATAGGCTAGCTTCTAGGGTTTAGCCTCTTTGATCTCGTGGTAGATCTACTCTTGTAACACACATTATCAATATTAATCAAGCGGGGCGTAGGGTTTTACCTCCATCAAGAGGGCCCAAACCTGGGTAAAACATCGTGTCCCTTGTCTCCTGTTACCATCCGCCTAGGCGCGATTCGGGACCCCTACCCGAGATCCGCCGGTTTTGACACCGACATTGGTGCTTTCATTGAGAGTTCCTCCGTGTCGTCCGTCGGTAGGATGCCTCATCTCGTCTTTAAAGACGATACTATCGCCAAAGGAGCCTTGGCGGCTAGACTCTTCGACTAGGTGGTTTTCTTATGACCGCCAATCCGCCATCATACCGACGATGACCTCACGAGTCATCGAAACCAAACTCCAAGTTAGTACGGAACTTGCCGAGCAGTTAAATCCGATCGAGCTCTCCTCCATAAACGAGCTCTTGGATCGCATCGCCGCCCTGGTAGTCGCCACAGACTACGACCGGATCGGGCCTAAAACCGATCTGAGAGAGATCAACTCTCCCCAGGCTACCCATCATGTTGCTGTGATAGAGCAGCAATGCGGGGATTCTTCTTGTATCTTAAGGACTAGTTACGTCCGGATTCCCGATCCCTCCATGCCGGATTCCCGCAGAGGGACGGATGTTGATCAAGCCCTGAACTTAAAGTCGGTGGTGGGTTGGACTCATGGGATAACACTCAAAAATCCAAACTTCCAAGTTCGGAAACTTCTTGGCCCTTGAGTCCTAAATTGGACGGGGTTCCGGATCTAGTTCCACCCGCCCACCCAAACATTAGCGATCTCTCTCGAATTCGGCAAGAGCCCGCTGAAACAGTACATCATTATTGGGCCAGATTCCTCCTGGTTATGAACAAGATAAAGGACTGCCGAGAGGAGGACGCAATCCCAAATTTCTGCAATAATTGCACGGACGAGGGAATCCTAAACGCCATAAGTCGTCGCGAAATTACACGCTTTCTTGACTTGGTGACCATAGTACAAAAGTATTGTGTGATGGAGAGCGCTGAAAACCGAAAGTAAATTTTGGGATAATCCGCCCCGAATACATCCCTAGTCCGAAACAAAAGGGTGCATCATTATCAAGCACCCGGGTTGAATACCAAAAACCAAAACCCCTAAAGGGTAATGGAACGTCGAGGGTTGGCTCAACGGACCCTGCAAAATCCACAAGACGGAGGGCGCCACTCCAACACACAGCCTTCGAGCGTGTTGGATACTACGGCAGTGGCCAAAAGTGGCGTAGGCTTTTTAGCCCCGGCGACCAACCCAAATACCGATGCAAAGACGGTATTAATAAATCTTGAGACTTTCGCATCAAATAACATGCGGAAGCGAACAATCCACGGCCTCGCCGAAGTCTACCAAGTAGCAACAACAAATCCATGGAGCGACACGGCTATCACCTTCAACGCCAAATGACGAACCTAAATTCGAACAGCTAGAGCTCCACCGCATTGGTCCTCGGTCCGATAGTGGACGGTTTCCGTCTTACTAAGGTACTCATGGATGGCGGCAGGATTAAACCTCATCTATGAGGAAACCCTTCAAAAATGGAAATTGACTGGAGCCGCATTGGCGCAAAGAAGACAACCTTCAAAGGGATAATCCCTAGTCGAGAAATCTGCCTGCAGGAAAAATCACACTAGATGTAGTGTTCGCTCACCTGACAATTACAGTCCGAGGAGGTCACGTTCCAAGTGGCCCCATTCGGCGGATATCACGCTTTGTTAGGGCGAGAGGCATTCACAATCTTCCAAGCTATACCCCACTACGGGTACATGAAGCTCAAAATGCCCGGACCCAATGGGATAATCACTCTCGCCAGTGATCCAGATACATCACTCCGCGCTGAAAATAAGACAGCCAGACCGCCCTAAAGGCATTATCCAAGCCCTAGCGGCAGAGGAACTAACTACGCTGCGCTCCACGGTGGATAGGGACGATGTGATACTCGATAAGAGGTCCAAGTCCACCTCTTTTAAACCAAAGCAGATTTAAATAGTCAAATTTTAGGTCCATACAACGGACCCCACAAAGACGGCCTCCATTGGGGCACAATTAAGTCCTGATGTCGAAGCCGCACTACGAGAATTCCTTCGGGAAAATTGGGACATTTTTGCCTGGCACCCTTCAGACATGCCAGAATCCCACGCAGTCGGCAGAGCACGTACCTAAATATCCTAAAAGGATTCAAGCCGGTCAAACAAGCTCTTGGCGATTTTCCGAACCCAAAAGACAGGCAATGGGAGAGGAGCTAGCCAAACTCTTAGAAGCCGGATTCATCGGAGATATAAAACATCCGGACTGGCTAGCCAATCTAGTAATGGTACCAAAAAGGACAAATCCTCGCCTTTAAGCCGATTTTAAAGACCTTAACAAGGCACATCCAAAGGACCCTTTCCCCTCCCTCGCATCGACCAAATCATCGATGCTACCGCGAGGCACGATTCATTGTGCTTCCTCGACGATACTCCGGATACCATCAAATCAAGATGGCGGAGAAAGATTAGGCTGCAACGGCATTCATTACTCCATATGGGCCATTCGCTTCAACACAATGCCCTTCGGACTCAAAACGCCCGGCGCAACATATCAGCGCATGATTCAAACATGTCTGGCTACCCAGATAGGCAAAACAGAAGAGGCATACGTAGACGATGTGGTTGTCAAGACCAAACACGTCGGAACTCTAGTAGAAGACTTGAGGGTGACATTCGACAACCTCCGAGCATATGACATTAAGCTCAATCCGGAAAAATGCGTCTTGACATACCGGTAGGAAAGCTCTTAGGCTTCATCAGATCCGGTAGAGGAATTGAAACAAACCGGCCAAAATCCGAGCTCTGTCACAATTGGATATTCCAAAAGACCTCAAGCAGATACAAAAACTAACCGGATGCGTAGCAGCCTTAAGTCGCTTCATCTCCCGTTTGGGAGAAAAGGCTCTGCCCTCTACCGCCTCCTCCGGCGCACCGAACATTTCGAATGGACGGATGCTGCCACAGCCGGACTCGAAGAAATAAAAAGCCATCTGGCAACAAATCCGGTTACGGCGCGCCCAACCCTGGGCGAACCTATGATTTTATATATCGCAGCAACACATCAAGTTGTCGGTAGCGGTACTCGTCGTTGAACGAGAAAGCGTATGGGCACAAATTCCTCTTCAAAAACCGATTGTACTACGTATCCAATCGTTCTAACTCCATGCAAATCCGGTACCCACATTATCAAAAGATAGCGTGTCACGGTGTTCATGGCATCCGGAGCTGCGACACTACTTTCAGAGTGTTCAATAACGGTGGCCTCCAAGTACCTCTCAACGATATTATAAACAATCACGACCTTAGCGGGCAGGATTGCAAAATGGGCTATCGAGCTCTTACGATTTGACATAACCTACAAACCACGGCGAGCTATAAAGTCGCGAGGTTCGCTGACTTAAATGCGCCGAATGGACCAAGTCGAACTCCCTAAAGAGTACAAGCGTACTCCAACCGGATCATGCATTTCGACGGATCCAAAATCTTGGCTGGCTTGGGGGTCAAGGTCGTCACGACGTCCCCAACCGGAGACACAATCCAATACATACTTCAAATAATGTACACGGACTCCAACAACGCGGCGAATCTGAGGCCCTTCTACATTGCCTCCGTATGTCAATCTCCATGGGCATTCAACTCCTAGAGGTGCGCGGGGATTCAAAACTCGCAATTTCCCAATTACATGTAGAATTTGACTCCAAAGATCCAAAAATGGCAGCTTACATAGCAACGTCCTAAAAATGTCAGCTCGGTTCAAGGACTAGAATTCCATCATGTAGCCCGGGATAATAACCAGGCAGCGGATGTGTTAGCACGCATCGGTAGCGAAACGAGACGCCGCCCCTCCAAACATCTTCTGGAACGGCTCTTTAAGCCATCCGTATTATGGGAAGAGGAGTCCGAAATAACAATCCGGGCCAATTGCATCACCTAACTCGCACCATTCGACACAATCGGCGGCTCAGCCAATGAAATAACACCTTCAAATTTCACGAAATAATGGCAGTAATTGCCCGTGGACAGAACCATTCCTAGCCTACTTAATGCGGCAGGAACTTCTCGAAGACCAAAATGAGGCCCTTTGCATAGTTCGGGCGATCTAAAGCCTACAAGGTCCATGAGGGAGAACTTTATAAGAAAAGCACAACCGAGTCCTTCAAAGGTGTATCTCCGAAGAGGAAGGGCGAAATCTCTGGCTGAAATTCACGCCGGACTCGTGAGCACCACGCTGCAGCCGGGCCCTTGTAGGCAAGGCCTTCCGTCAGGATTTTATTGGCCGACAGCCGGGCAGATGCTCGAGATTTAGTCCAACGATGCGTCGGTTGCCGGCTCTTTGCTAATCAGAGCCACATGCCACCCACCGCCCTCAAAACTATACCCATTACACGGCCGTTCGCGGTCAGGGGCTTGACATGGTTGGACCCCTTAAAGGGGGAACCCACAAGCACAAATACTTATTGGTCATGGTGGACAAATTCACCAAATGGATTGAGGCCAAGCCGGTTAAAACGGCAGAATCCAGATCGGTGATAGACTTCATATCTGGGGTAGTACACCGTTTTGGCATCCCCCACAACATCATCACTGATAACGGCACGAACTTCATGACCGACGAGGTTAAACTCTGGTGCAAAAACATGGGCATCAAGCTCGATTACGCTTCAGTCTATCACCCCCAAACTAACGGTCAAGTCGAGCGAGCAAATGGTCTAATCATGAGCGGCATCAAGCCCAGACTAGTGCGGTCCTCAAGGAATCTAACACGCCTTTGGGTAGAGGAGCTTGACTCCGTACTCTGGGGCTGCGGACCACGCCAAACCGAACTCATGGATTCACACCATTTTTATGGTATACGGCGCAGAGGCGCTTACGCCTGCGATATAATTCATGACTCACCCGTGTGCGCATGTACGAAGAAAGAGAAGCCGAGTTGGATCGGCAGGACAGTTTGACGCCTTAGAGGAGGAGCGGACGTGGCAAAGGCTCGTTCCGCATTTTATCGCCAGCAGGCTCGAAGATATCAAAGCAGAGAAGTACGGGCCAAAACTTACAATGTTGGCGAACTTGTTCTACGCCTGCCGGACAAGAAAAAGGACAAACTTAAGCCCAAGTGGGAAGGTCCCTTCATCATTGACCAAGTCCTGACCGGCGGCGCATACTATCTATGTAACGCATCTGACAACCGACTCAAGCCGAACCCATGGAACGCAGCCCGTCTCCGAAGATTCTACGCCTAACGCCGGACTCCGGGTTCGTCTCACTCCCCCGTCCACCCTTTTTATATTTTTTACTGTCTCTTGTCCCCTTCCTTCTTCCTACTTTCTTTTTTCAATACTTTTTATAGGCTGATTTGCGCTTTGTTCGCACACACTTGATGTGCTCCTGGCACTCATTATACACAGGGCTTCTTTAACAGAAGCTTATTCGTACGGGCTTCATGCCCAATACATGTGTCATACTTCCGCATGTACCTTTTATTCACCATTATATGCATCAATATGACTTAAGTTTTGGCCAAGCTGGGTTGCCTGGCTCCTGTGCTTACCCTACGCTCCCGTTTGTTCGGCTAGGAGGTAAAGGGAGCACCTCTGCGATTACTCTTGCCGGGTCACCGGATGTGTACCTCAGACTGGGTGAAGCCGAAAGCTAAGCGTTCTTAAGAGAATATTCGGTCGGTGAATTGAAAGATGATTTATTACTTACTTATTTATCTGCCCCAGATGCTTTTTACGCTATTTCCATGATGCGGCATTGCACTTTAGGGCATGCCTCCCAGGGAAAGGAACCCTTAACGGAACTATTCTCCCTGGAAGATGTTTCTTACTAACCATGTAATATAACATAACTAGTTGGGCACTTGTCTGATAAAGCAATTATGACCCCGACGCCTTGTCTCCATGCATGCCCCGGTTCTTTTATAACCGTAAGGGTATTCGGACACACTCCGGACTGTTGGGTCCCGAGGTTGAAGCAAAACGGTCCGCAAAGACAAACGATCTACAATCCGGCTAGAAGGCATTTTTCATGTCATTTCAAATTACATCGTCAAACCGACTGATTGTACTCCTCCTCAATCCCATCTAACAGGCTGTCTAATTTACATCCTGTTGGGAATATTTCGCGCCGATTCTACTTGGCCATACATCAAGCTCACAGGATCTCCTTCCCATCAGCCCCGCAGTCCAACCTCGGCCATGTGGTTTGGGTCAGCCTTCGTAACGTGTCTTCACCATGGCCCAGCTTCCTGGCGCCACGACGGCAGCCGATATCTTCCACAAACGGAGGCGTCGCCGTGCTCCTGAAGCTTCTCAAGAAGCTCACCAAGGCCATCGGGTAGGGAGACGGATGGCCATAAAGCATGAACGACGCCACTCATCGCTGCCGAACACGCTCGAGCAATTGCACCAGCTCGGGAAGTTGGTCACCCGTTGACTCGAGCATTTCCTCCGTAGGGCGACTGTGAGCACACCTAAAGACATATTTACATCAATCGACTTCTTCGCCGAATTCTTCTTTTCAAAGGAATTTGTTCAAGCACTTCTTTGTAAATGCCGCGACGAAGCCGCTGATTCTCCTTCACGGAGCAGAATTTGGGCCCGAACACCTTTCAGCTCTTCTCCTCGCTGGGTGTGGGCATCTTGGAGCTTGTTTCTCTCCGCTGCACCTTCATAAGCACCCTCTCGCCGGCCTTTAGGCGACGCAGTAGTCGTTGCTTGTCCGGATCTAGTCCGGCGCCTCTGCAATATTATTGTCAGATTCACGCGCACTTTGTTAAATAATTATCTTTTCAAAGCACGTCTTACGGTGGGGGTCTCCGTGGCTCCCCCTGCGGCTGACGATCTTGACCTCAAGTTGGGCCTTGCACTCATGGAGCTCCTGGGATAGATGGGTATTCTTCTCCGTAAGATCCTACATAATAATTGATCCTTAAATCAGTTATTTCAACTATTTTAAGTCTCGGGGGCTACTGGCATATATAAACTCTTAAAATTATTTACCCGTATGTCTTTCACATACTGCTCCGTGGCTCTGGTTAACCCATCTTGAGCGGCACGGAGGTGCGCGTTTCCCGCAGCAAAGGCATTTAACGCCTCCGAGGAGAAACACGCGTCACGAAGAACTATCCGGCAACGCCTGTGATTCATGGTGCTCTCCACCTCAGACCGGGTGGCGGACAGCCTGTCGGCATCTTCCGTTGGAGGAGCGTCCAGCTCACGCCTTGTATTCGCCTCCCCTCCCGGACCATGCGTTGGAGCATGGCTGGCGGAGGCCTGATTGGCAACCTCTCGGGACACTGTCCGGCAAGCGCTCTTTCTGGAAAAGTTATGATCATTAATATACCTCCTAGGGATCCTTCCCTTAAAAATAGCGGCACTCCGTACCGTTGCGGCGACGTTTCGGTTCGCGTCGTACTCCTCTTCCGCCCGCTGGGCCGGACTGACCCTTGTTGGTCGGCCGCCGCGGGTTCGGCTTCCCGCCTTAAAGGCACCTCCTGCGATACACCATCAGTATGGGATGGTCAGAATTGAGCGTGGATCAAATGATGGTGTCAAGACCTCGGTCGTAGTCACCTGGGAGGCCGAAAACAAACCGGGGTAGTCAGCCGTAATGGCGACTAGGGCATTGTCCATGCTACGTTGGTGGAACACCCCGTCAATCAGCTCCACCTTTATGTCCGGATCCTCTTGGAGGTCGGATCAAGGATCTTTCCGGATCCTCGGGCTGTAGAGTTAGGCTTCAGATGCCCTCCACGTCCGGCGCAGCTCTGCGTCGAAATCACAGAGTAAGATACTTGACTTTAAAAAAGGTATGGATCGGGTAGATGAACATCCGCTTACCCAGCTCGAGGGTTATTCATAGAAAATCCATTCAGCAGATTCTTGCGGAGGAAGTCCTCCTCCTCTCCCTTATACAAGCCGGACAGATCTTTGCCGGATCGGTGCCGAGCCTGGCCCTTTGCGGCCATGACGGGTGGCGTCATCTTCCCCATTGAAATCCCACATAGGGTGGCCCCTATATTGGAGTGGCTGCACCCCTCGCATAATGCACGTGGCCATGACTCCAATCATGGTCAATCCGGAGTGGGCCAGTAACCTAATCCGGCCCATCAGATAATGGACGCTCCTATCATCTTCCCGTTGAGGGCTCCATGGGCGCCAACTCAGGTGTTTCTTCAAGGGACCATTGTTGAACTCCGGGAGGCCGATCCGGACTGGATCCGGCAGAGGCGTCCTCCATGTAGAACCATTCCAAAGGCCAGTCTTGGACGCCTTCTTGAAGTGCGGATAGATATCCGGTCCCGCGATGCGCCATATTTCGGCTCCGCCCACTTGATATATCGACCCCTCATGAGAACGGGTGCGATACAAAACAATCTCTTCCACAGGGCAAAATGGGGCTCGATGCCCAAGAACAGCTCATAAAAAGCTACGAAGCCCGCGATGTGCAAAATGGAGGCGGGCATGAGGTGGTGAAGTTGGAGTCCGTAGAACTCTAGGAGCCCTGGAGAAAGCGGATGTATGGGAAATCCGAGTCCCCTTATTAGATAGGGGACAAAGCATACCCGCTCCCCTTTGGAAGGGTTGGGGACACTCTCCGCCTGCTTTCCACCCTTGTAGGTGGCTAGTCCAGCTCGAACCGGAACCATGAAAGATGGGGGAAGATATCCCTCGGTTTGAAGTACCACTAGCTCACTGTGTGGAACTGAGCATCTCCCCCCAATCTCCTGGCTTAAGGCTGGGAGCGCGAGAGGAGGAGCCGCGTCGGCTATCCATGATAGAATGGATTTTTGTCAGAGGCGCTTCAATGAGAACTTGCGGATGGAGGATGGTGTGAGCTGGATCTAGATCCTCGCCTCTCTTATAGGCGGCTCGTTCGCACGGCTAGGGGGTAAAATGTAAAAATATCCCAGCCTTTCGCATTCGTACGACACGTGGAAGAAGACCATTACTGGGCGTAGAAGCCAAGGAGCGCAACATTTATAAGGAAGCGGACACTATTCGACGGGAATATGAAGTTTGAAGGAGAACCCGCCTTTGCAACGCCGAAGACAATATACGCCCGGACTCGTCGTCAGCTGAAGCCCGGTTCGGGGCTACTAAGGGAGTTCCGGACTAGGGGTGTCCGGATAGCGAACTATCATTATCGGCCGGACTCCAAGACTATGAAGATACAAGATTGAAGACTTCGTCCCGTGTCCGGATGGGACTTTCCTTGGCGTGGAAGGCAAGCTTGGCGATGCGGATATGTAGATCTCCTACCTTTGTAACCGACTTTGTGTAACCCTAGCCCTCTCCGGTGTCTATATAAACCGGATGGCTTTAGTCCATAGGACGAACAACAATCATACCATAGGCTAGCTTCTAGGGTTTAGCCTCTTTGATCTCGTGGTAGATCTACTCTTGTAACACACATTATCAATATTAATCAAGCGGGACGTGAGGTTTTACCTCCATCAAGAGGGCCCGAACCTGGGTAAAACATCGTGTCCCTTGTCTCCTGTTACCATCCGCCTAGACGCACAGTTCGGGACCCCCTACCCGAGATCCGCCGGTTTTGACACCGAAAGTGGCTCTCGCCGTTCCAATCCCAGTCGCGACACTGAATCCATGCGTTTGTGCAATCAAGATGAAGCATCAGAGGGCCCCAATGCCCCCAAGCGTCATGTCAAGACCGCCGCTGGCAGATACAAGGAACCCGCTAAGAGCATGGACGAGATACCCTCCTCTGAGTACGTCCGTCTCAGGCAGATGAACCCATATGTGAATCCTCGTGCTACCATCAGAGGCCGTGAGTTGTTCTGGACCAAGCAGCAAACTCTCATTTAACTGGATGTCATCAAGAACAAGCAGAATACCTACGTGGAGGTCAAGTGGATTGACATGCATCACATGAGGAAGGAAAAGTTTCATGAGTACTTTGGAGAGGCTCTGGACTTGGTGGAGCAGTATGGTATTGAGCATGTGATCTCCTTTCATCCGGACTTTGACCCTGAGCTTATTTGTCAGTTCTTTGCCTCTGTGTACTTTCACCCTGGGGAGGAGCGGCGGATGACGTGGATGACCAATGGCCGTCAGTTGACCGCTACCTGGAAGGAGTTCATGGATCTGTTGCATGTTCCAGATGACGGACTCAACACTCCTGTTGGTGTTCGTCCCCATGCCAATTCTGAGTCTGCTAACAAGAACAAGCTCCAGCAGTACTATGTTGAGAAGGTGCTCGCCAATGGTAAGTCAGTTTGGGTGCTGAACTCCTTTCTGGATATCATGTATCGCATCTTCCGCAACTCTCTGTTCCCGCGCATTGGCGACAAGGATAAGGTTCATGCATATATGGTGGATATGATGCTCATGTGCGAGGAGGCCCGGGTGTCTCAGACTCAGCCTCTTGATGTCTCACACATCATGTGGCATGAGCTTCGGTTTGCGGTGTTCAACCGCAAGGTGCCTATCTACGGGCCATACCTATTTCTGTTGATCTCCAAGCCTGGTTCGGGGGCTACTGAGGGAGTCCCGGATTAGGGGGTGTCCGGATGGCCGGACTCTAACCTTTGGCCGGACTCCTGGACTATGAAGATACAAGATTGAAGACTTCGTCCCGTGTCCGGATGGGACTTTCCTTGGCGTGGAAGGCAAGCTTGGCGATACGGATATGTAGATCCCCTCCCATTGTAACCGACTCTGTGTAACCCTAGCCCTCTCCGGTGTCTATATAAACCGGAGGATTTTAGTCCATAGGGCGAACAACAATCATACCATAGGCTAGCTTCTAGGGTTTAGCCTATCTGATCTTGTGGTAGATCTACTCTTGTACTACCCATATCATCAATATTAATCAAGCAGGAGTAGGGTTTTACCTCCGTCGAGAGGGCCCGAACACAGGTAAAAACATCGTGTCCCTTGTCTCCTGTTACCATCCGCCTAGGCCTTGCAGTTCGGGACCCCCTACCGAGATCCGCCAGTTTGACACCGACATTGGTGCTTTCATTGAGAGTTCACCGTGTCGTCGCCATCGGGAAGGATGCCTCATCCTGTCTTTAAAAGACGACATTGTTGCTAAAGGAGCTTTGGCTATCGGCCAAACTCTCCGGCTAAGCGGTTTTCTTATGACCGCTTTGTTGCCCGCCGACGATGACTTCTCGGGTCATTGAAAGCAATCTTCACGTCAACTCGGAACTGCCAGATTAGATCCAATGGAGCTCTCTTCCTTAAACGAGCTCTTGGATCGCATCGCCGCTCAGGAGTCGCTTCTGAGACTACGATCAGATTGGGCCTAAACCCGATCCAAGAGAGATTAACTCTCCCGGGACACCCATCACGTTGCGGTGGTGGAGGAACAATGCGGCAAGCCTTCATCTATCTTAAGGAATAGTTATGTCCGATTCGATCCTCCAAGCTGGATACCCGCGGAGGGAGGGCGTCCTCAAGCCACGAACCTAAAGTCAGGCAGCGGGCTAGATTCATTGGACAACATCCAAGAACCCAAGCTTCCGAGTTTAGAAACTCCTTGGCCCCTGAGTCTCATATTGGGCGAGGTTCCGGATTTAATTCCACCCGCCCACCCAAACATAAGCGATCTATCCCAAATTCGGCAAGAGCCCGCATGAAGCAAGACACCATTATTGGGCGTATTCCTCTGGTCATGAACAGGATAAATGACTGCCATGAGGAGGATGCAATTTCATTCTTACGCAATAATTGCACGGACAACGGAATCCTCAATGCCATAAGTCACCGTGAAATTACACGCTTGACGACTTGGCGTCCATAGTATGAAAATCTTTGTGCGATGGAAAGCGCTCGAAAACCGAAATAAATTTTTGGGACAATCCATCCCTGAATACAACCCCAGTCCGAAATAAAAGGGTGCATTATCGCCAGGCACCTGGGTTAAACACCAAAAAGCAAAAACCCTCTATAGGGCATGGAACCGTACTGGCGGGATGGCTCAATGGACCCTGTAAAATTCATAGTACAGAGGGCGCCACACCATCTCATAGCCTTAGAGCATGTTGGATACTCCCGTAGGTGGCCAGAAGTGGTGAAGAGCTTCTAACTCCAGAATCCACAGAGCACCAGCCCAAGGATACCAAGATGCAGTATTAACAGTCTTGAGACTTTCGCATCAAATAATATGGAGAAAGCGAACACTCCGCAGCCTTGCGAAGTCTACCAAGTAGCAATAACAAACCCATGGGTGACACGGCTATTACCTTTAATGTCGTTGATGAACCTAAATTCCGAACAGCCCGAGCACCGGCCGCATTGGTCCTCAGTCCAGAGTGGGACGGCTTTACGCCTTACCAAGGTACTCATGGACGGTGGCAGCGGATTGAACCTCATTTACGAGGAAACTCTTCGAAAAATGGAAACAGACTGGAGCCGCATTGAGCGAAGCAGCACAACCTTTAGAGGAATAATCCCCAGTCGGGGAGCGCTACTGAGGAAAAATCACACTGGATGTGGTGTTCGCACGCCCGGATAATTACAGGTCCGAGGAGGTCACGTCCCAAGTGGCCCCGTTCAGCAGCGGATACCACGCTCTATTAGGGCGATAGGCATTTACAATTTTTCAAGCTATACCCCATTACGAGTACATGAGGCTCAAAATGCCCGGGCCCAACGGAATCATCACTCTTGCTAGTGACCCGGACATAGCACTCCGTGCCGAAAATAAGACAACAAGACCGCCCTTGAGGCACTATCCAAGCCCTAGCGGCCGAGGAACCGACTTCTGTTGTGCTCCACGGTGAACAGGGACGACGTGATACTCGATAAAAGATCCAAGTCCACCTCTTTTAAACCAGCGGACGAAATAGTCAAATTCCAAGTCCATCCAACGGACCCTACAAAAACGGCCTCCATATGACATCAATCTTAACCCGGAAAAATGCGTTTTCGGCGTACCAGCCGGAAAGCTCTTGGGCTTCATTGTATCCGGTATAGGAATTGAAGCAAACCCAGCCAAGATCCGAGCTCTGTCACAATTGGATACCCCAAAGGACCTCAAACAAATACAAAAATTGACCGGATGCGTGGCGTCTCTAAGCCGCTTTATCTCCCGCTTGGGAGAAAAGGCATTACCCCTTTATCGCCTCCTCCGGCGCACCGAACACTTCGAGTGGACGGATGCCGCCACGGCCGGACTCGAAGAAATAAAAGCCATATTGGCAACAAACCCGGTCCTGGCCGTGCCTAACATCGGCGAACCAATGCTATTATATATCGCGGCAACTCATCAAGTTGTAAGCGTAGTGATCATCGTCGAACGAGAAACGGATGGACACAAATTCCCCCTTCAAAAGCCAGTTTACTACGTGTCCACTGTCCTCACTCCATGCAAGTCGCGGTACCTGCATTATCAAAAGATAGCGTACGCGGTATTTATGGCATCTCGGAAGCTGTGACACTACTTTCAAGAGTGTTCGATAACAGTAGCCTCTGAAGTACCTCTTAACGATATTATAAACAACCACGACGCGACGGGCCGGATTGCCAAATGGGCCATTGAGCTCCTCCCGTTCGACATAACCTATAAGCCACGGCGAGCTATTAAGTCGCAAGTTTTGGCCGACTTCGTCGCCGAATGGACTGAAGCCGAACTCCCTAAAGACTATGGCACATATTCCAACTAGATCATGCACTTTGATGGCTCCAAAATGTTGGCTGGTCCGGGGCCGCATCGTTCGACGTCCCCGGCAGGAGAATCTGATTCAATACGTACTCGAGATAATGTATACGGACTCCAACAACGCAGCCGAATATGAGGCCCTTCTACATGGTCTCCGGATGGCAGTCTCCATGGGCATTCAACGCCTAGAGGTGCGGCGGGATTCGAACCTCGCGATATCCCAAATAAATGGAGACTTTGATGCCAAGGATCCGAAAATGGCAGCTTATCGCAACGCCATCCTAAAAATGTCAGCTCGGTTTGAGGGGCTCGAAATTCACCATATAGCTCGGGAAAACAATCAGGCAGCAGACGTCTTGGCACGCATTGGCGCAAAGCGCGATGCCATCCCCCCCAACATCTTCTTGGAGAGGCTGTTCAAGCCATCCGTATTATGGGAAGGAATCCGGAAATAACAGCCCGGACCCAACCGCCTTTGCCCGACACCGAACATTCTCGACACAACAGAGGCTCGCTAACGAAGTAACATCTTCAAATTACGTAATAATGGCAGTCATTGCCCCGTGGACAGAACCATTCCTAGCCTACATAACCAGGAAGGAACTTCCCGAGGACCAAAACGAGGCATGCTGCATAGTGCGGTGATCTAAAGCCTATAAAGTCCATGAGGGAGAGTTATAAGAAAAGCACCACCAGAGTCCTTCAAAGGTGTATCTCCGAAGAGGAAGGGCGGAATCTTCTGGCTGAAATTCATGCCGGACTCGGCGGGCACCACGCCGCAGCCCGGGCCCTTGTAAGACAGGCCTTCATGCGAGATTTTATTGGCCGACGGCACAGACGGAATCTTTCGGGACTTAGTCCAACGATGCATCGGTTGCCAGCTCTTTGCTAACCAAAGCCATATGCCACCCACCGCCCTACAAACTATACCCATCACCTGGCCTTTTGTGGTTTGGGGGCTTGACATGGTTGGACCCCTTAAAGGAGGAACCCAAAAGCAAAAATACCTACTGGTCATGGTGGATAAATTCACCAAATGGATAGAGGCCAAGCACATTAAGACGGCGAATCCGGACCGGTGATAGACTTCATATCGTGGGTCGTACACATTCTGGCGTCCCCACAAGATCATCACCGATAACGGCACGAACTTTACGGCCGACGAGGTCAAACTCGTGCAAAAACATGGGCATCAAGCTCGACTATGCTTCAGCCTATCACCCACAAACTAACGGTCAAGTTGAGCGAGCAAATGGTCTAATCATGAGCGGCATCAAACCCAGATTAGTGCGGTCCCTCAAGGAATCTAACACGCACTGGGTAGAGGAGCTCGACTCCGTACTCTGGGGGCTGCAGACCACGTCAAATCACACCACCGGATACACACCATTCTTTATGGTATACGGCGCAGAGGCGGTTCTTCCCTGCGACATAATTCATGACTCACCTCGCGTGCGCATGTACGAAGAAAGAGAAGCCGAACTCGATCGGCAGGACAGTTTGGACGCCTTGGAGGAGGAGCGTAACGTGGCAAAAGCCCATTCTGCATTTTATCAACAGCAGGCTCGAACATACCAAAGCAGAGAAGTACGGGCCAAAACTTACAATGTTGGCGAGTTAGTTCTACGCCTGCCGGACAAGAAAAAGGACAAACTCAAGCCCAAATGGGAAGGTCCCTTTATTATTGACCAAGTCCTGGACCGGTGGAGCGTACTGCGTCTGCGAGATGCATCGGATAACCGACTCGAGCCGAACCCATGGAACGCAGCCCGCCTCTCGAAGATTCTCCGCCTAGCGCCGGACTCGGTGGTCGTCTCCTTCCTCTGTCTATTTTTTACTCATTAGCTGTCTTTTATTTCTCTCCTTCTCCCTCCTTTTCTCTTACAGCCTTTAAGGGCTCGTTCATGCCTTGTTCGCACACAATTGACGCGCTATCCGCGCTCATTATACCTGGGGGCTTCTTTAATAGAAGCTTATCTATACGGGCTTCATGCCCAACACATGTGTCACACTTCCGCATGTACCTTTTGTTCACCATTATATGCATCGATATGACTTAAGTTTTGGCCAAGCTGGGTTGCTGGCTCTGTGCTTACCCCTCGTTCCCGATTGTTCGGCTAGGCGGTAAAGGAGCACCTCTGCGATTATTCTTGCCGGTCGGCCGGATGTGTACCTCGGTGGGTGAAGCGAAAGCTAGCATTCTTAAGGGAATATTCGGTTGGTGAACTAAAGATGATTTCTCACTTGTTTATTTATCCGCCCCATATGCTTTTACGCTTTTTTCGCAGTCCGACATGCACTTTAGGGCATGCCTCCTGTGGAAAGGAACCCCTAACGGAACTATTCTCCTGGAAGATGTTTCTTACTAACCATGTAATATAACATAACTATTTGGGCACTTATGCATTTCAAGCACTAATGACCCCTACGCTTTGGTCTCCACGCATGCCCTGGTTCTTACATAACCGAGAGGGTATTCGGACACACTCCGGACTATCGGGTCCCGAGGTTGAAGCGAAAAGGTCCGCCATGACAAACGATCTACAATCCGGCTAGAAGGCATTTTTACATGTCATCTTAAATTACATAGTCAATTTGACTGGGTATATTCCTCTTCAATACCTTCCAACAAGTTGTCTAGTTTACAGTCCTGTTGGGAATATTTGGCGGCCAACTCTACCTGGCCGTACACTAAGCTCACAGGGATCTCCTTCCCATCAGGCCCCACAGGTCCGACCTCGGCCATGTGGTCTGGGTCAGCCTTCATGTACCGCGTCTTCACCATGGCCCAGGCCTCCCTGGCGCCTTGACGGCAGGCCGATATCTTCCATAATCGGAAGCGCCGCCGCGCTCCCTTAAGCCTCTCTGCAAGCTCTCCAAGGCATTCAGTCACGGAGACAGATGGCCACAAGGCCTGGGCGACATCTTTCATCACCTGCCGAACTCGTTTATGCAGTTGTAAGAGCTCGGGAAGAAGGTCACCCGTAGAATCGGGCATTTCCTCTGCAGGATGACCTGTGAGCATACCTACAGACATAACTCTGTTAGTCGACTTCCTCGTCGAACTCTTTTTCAAAGTTCGTTCAAGCACTTACTAAACATGTCGCGTCGAAGCCTCCGATTCTCCTTAATGGAGTCCGACAGTTGGGCACGAACATCCTTTAGTTCCTCGCCCAGCTGGGTGTTGGCATCTTGGAGATTATTCTTCTCCTGCCTCACCTTCGTAAGCATGCTCTCGCCGGCCTTTAACCGGCGCAAGAGTTTTTGCTTGTCCGGATCTACTCCGGCGCCATCTGCAATGTCATTGTCAGATTTGCACATATGCCGCACTTCACAACATACTTATCTTTCGAAGCATATATTACCAGAGGGGGTCTGCTTGGCCTCCCCTGCCGCGGCTAGTGCGGCCTCAAGTTGGGCTTTGCACTCTTCCGGCTCTGGGACAGTTGGGTATTCTTTTACGTAAGATCCTCAGATAACAAATGATCCTTAAATCAGTTATCCTAACTGTTTCAAGTCTCGGGGCTACTGACATATATAACTATCAAATTTTCTCACCCGTATGTCTTTCACATACTGCTCCGTGGCTCTGGCTAGACCATTTTGAGCGGCACGAAGGTACGCATCTCCCGAATTGAAGGCATCAAATGCCTCTTGGGAGAAACAAGCGTTATGGAAGAACTGTCCGTGGCGCTTTGTGATTCATGGCACTCTCCACCTCGGAATTGGTGGCGGACAATCTGTCTGCATCTTCTGTCGGAGGAGCGTCCGACGCACGCCTCGTGTTCGCCTCTGCTTCTGGACCGGGCTTTGGAGCCTGGCTGGTGCAGGCGCGATTGGCAACCTCTCCGGATATAGTCCGGCGAGCCCTCTTTTTCCTAAAAAGAGCACGAGCGTTAGTATGCATCGCAAGAATAATACCTTGGAATAAGGCGACGCACTACTGCTGCGCCGGTGCATCGACCCGGACTGCATGTCTCTTTAGCCTGCCCGCCCTCGCGGTCCCTTATTGGCTAGTCGCCGCAGGCTCGGCATTCCGCCTTGAGATCCTCCCCTGCGAAAGACCATTGGTATACGGTGATAAAAAATAAGCACGGACGGATCATCTTCGAAGTATCGGGACTTCGGTCTCGGTTACTTGTGAGGCGGGGAACAGTCCAGGATAATCGGCTATAATAGCCACCAAGGCATTGTCGATGCTCAGTTGGTAAAATATCCCATCGGTCAGCTCCACGGATATGTCCGGATCCTCTTGGGAGGCCGGATCGAGGGATCGTTTCGGATCCTGGGGTTGTGGAGGAAGGCTGTTTATATCCTTTACGGCCCGGCGCAATTCTTACGTCAAAATCACAAGATGAGATACTTAACCACGGGAATATGGAACGGATGGGCAAAAAGAAGTGTCCGCTTACCCAGTTTGGGGGATTGTACATAGAAAATCCGCCCTGTGGATGGACGCGGAGAAATTCCTCCTCTTCTCCCTTGTACAATGCGGACAAGATCTTCGTCAGAGCGGCAACCGATTCCGGCCCCTTACGGCCGCAGCGGGTGGCATCATCCTCCCCGTTGAAATCCCACATGGGGTGGCCTCTATCTTTGAAGCGGCGCACCCCCGCATAATGCATGTGTCCATGACCTCGATCATGGTCATCCGAATGAGCTAACAACCTTATCCGGCTCATCGTAAATGACGTCCTTGTCATTTTCCTTCCGAGGGCTCCATGGACGCCAGCTTAGGCGCTTCTTCAAAGGAGCATTATCAAACTCGAGGAGGCCGATCCGAGCAGGTCCGCAGGGGACATCTTCTATATAAAACCATTACGAAGGCCGGTCTTGGACGCCTTCTTTGGGGTTCGAGATAGATATCCGGTCCGGCGATGCGCCATAGTTCGCTCCGCCCACTTGATATATCGACCCTCTTGAGAACGGGCACGAGGCGTAACAGCTTCTTCCACAAAGGCGAAATGAGCCTCGATGCCCAAAAACAGCTCGCAAAGGGCTACAAAGCCCGCAATATGCAATATGGAGGCAAAGCGTAAGGTTGTGCAACTGGAGGCCGTAGAACTCGAGAGCCCCGGAGAAACGGATGAATTGGAAATCCGAGCCCTCTTATCAAATAAGGGACAAGGCATACCCGCTCTCCTTTGGAGGGATTGGGGACGCTCTCCGCTTGCTCTCCACCATTATAGGTGGCAAGCCCGGCTCGAACCGGGACCATGTAGGCTGGGGGGAGAAACCCCTTGGCTTGGAGCGTCACTAGCTCACTGTGCGGGACGGAGCATCTCTCCCAATCTCCAGGCTGAGGGCTGGGAGGGCGAGAGGAGGAGTTGCGTCGACTGGCCATGATGCAATGGATCCTGTCGGATGCGCTCCGATGAATGCTCGCGAAGGGAAGGTGGTGTGATTTGGATCTAAATCCTCGTCTCTTTAATAGACAGCTCATTTGTGCAGCTAGGGGGTAAATGTAAAACACCCTGGCTTTCGCATTCGTTTGACATGTGGAAGATGGCCATTATTGGTAGCGCAAGCCAAGGAGCACAATATTCACAAGGAGCGGACACTATTCAACAGTACACGGAATTTGGAGAAGAACCCACCTTGCAATGCCAAAGACAATCTGCGCCGGACTCACTGTCATTGAAGCCTGGTTCGGGGCTCTTGAGGAGTCCCGGATTAGGGGTGTCCGGATGGCGGACTCTAACCTTTGGCGGACTCTGGACTATGAAGATACAAGATTGAAGACTTCGTCCGTGTCCGGATGGGACTTTCCTTGGCATGGAAGGCAAGCTTGGCGATACGGATATGTAGGTCTCCTCCCATTGTAACCGACTCTGTAACCCTAGCCCTCTCCGTGTCTATATAAACCGGAGGGTTTTAGTCCGTAGGACGAACAACAATCATACCATAGACTAGCTTCTAGGGTTTAGCCTCTCTGATCTCGTGGTAGATCTACTCTTGTACTACCCATATCATCAATATTAATCAAGTAGGACGTAGGGTTTTACCTCCATCAAGAGGGCCCGAACCTGGGTAAAAACATCGTGTCCCTTGTCTCCTGTTACCATCCGCCTAGACGCACAGTTCGGGACCCCCTACCCGAGGTCCGCCGGTTTTGACACCGACAGTCTGCTGCTAGGAGGGTTGTTGGTGAGGAGGAGACTGGAGCAGAGAATGTTGCTGAGGACCGTGCTGCTAGGTCTTCCCAGAGTTCCTCTGAGCCCTCGTGGGCCAAGAAGCTGAAGGACAAGATGAAGTCTCTCTTCTGCATGCAAGCTAAGGGGCGATCTGAGGACTCACGTTGCCTCCAAGGAGGCTCGCCGCCGTGACTTGCACATCCTGAGGGTCTTTGGTGAGGCTCATTCCAGCGGGTCAGAGAGGAACATCACTCCAGAGGCCGAGTGGATGGCGAAGCAGGGCTTCAAGTGGACTGATTCTGACGAGGACTTCGAGGAGGACATCCCTGCCGCCGAGTCTGATGAGGAGCACTGTCATGATTTCTCCGCTTGAGCCACCCCGAGTGTGTAGGTGTCCTCTCTGCCTTTTTGGCGTCTCGATGCCAAAGGGGGAGAGAGTGTAGGGATTTGCTCGTGTGTCGTTGTGTTTGGTGTGTTTGCTGTCTCGTTTGAACCTCGTTTCGTTTGCTTTGGTTTGGATTGAGACTTATCCTTCATATGGTGTAAGACATATGCACTTTATCCTATCTTAGCGAGCTTATGATATATTGTGCTACCTATGTTCTATGCTCTTGATTAGTTGTTTAGCCTTATCATTGCCAGATATGCCTTGTCTCTAAAATATAGGGGGAGTGTTGATCCTAGTTGTGTGTCAGGGTCAATGCATCCATCTAGATTGCACACATCTAGGGGAGCCCGTCTATATTTTAGAGAGGAGGGGTTTGCCTATGCTCTAGTTTATTTCCCTTTACAGAATCCCGTATTGTCATCAATCCACCAAAAAGGGGGAGATTGTAAGTGCATATTTATCCCTAAGGTGTTTTGGTGATTGATGACAATGCTTTAGCGGACTAATCATGTGCCTTGAGTTTCTCAGACACTTCTTCACTAGGCACAAGACGGTTTGGTGCCCCTTGAAGACTATTGAAGACAGCGTTTTTCTACGTTTCTTTTTGGTGGATTTGAGTCATAGGAAAGCCGTACTATTAAGAGGGGGTCCGCGTCGGAAAGGTTTGGGTGGAATCATCACGTACACGGTCCCTTCCTTGTCTCCACCTTTCCCTTGCACTTTGGAGCATCCCCCGTTTATCCTCTTTGCGATTGTCTTGGCTGCTGTTGCTGTGCTTGCGGTAGTACTGCTCCTTGGAGCGGTAGTACCGCAGGCACCTGCGGTAGTACCGTGGCTCAGGCGCGGTAGTACCGCGGGAGCCCACGGTAGTACCGCTCCTCTGGAGCCGTACTACTGTGGCCCCCAGGCCAAGTACCGCTGCGTTGCGGTAGTAGGGGCGGATGTAATTTTTTACATCCACGCCTCCATGATAGTACCGGCGCCTGCGTCTTGTAGTACGTCTTGTGATCGATCCAGCAGCCACGCGGTAGTACTGCTCTCCAGCGGTAGTACCGTGTCGGATTTTTGCACCGCTTGTTTTCCAGCGGAAGTAGGCACGGATGTAATTTTATTCATCCGCGCCCTTCCCAGGCTAGGGCTTTCCAGCCTTGCGGTAGTACCGCAAGGGGGAGCGGTAGTACCACGCTCGTGGTAATCGCCCCTGTCGAGCTCGCTCTAGCCCCGGCTGCTGCTGTAGTAATCTTGTGGTCGCCACGGTAGTACCGCGTGGCGTCTTGATGATACCGCCTCTGAGCGGTAGTACCGCGTGTCGCGGGCTGGTTAAGTGGATAACGGTTGGATTTCGTCCACCACTATAAAAGGGTCGTCTCCTACCTTTAGTTGATTACCTTTTCCAACCCTAAGCTCCATTGTTGCTCCAAGCTCCATTTTTTGCCCGATCTCTCTCCCTAGCCAATCAAACTTGTTGATTTGCTCGGGATTGGTTGAGAAGGCCCCGATCTACACTTCCACCAAGAGAAATTTGATTCCCCCACTAATCCCTAGCGGATCTTGTTACTCTTGGGTGTTTGAGCACCCTAGACGGTTGAGGTCACCGTGAAGCCATAGTCCATTGTGGTGAAGCTTCGTGGTGTCGTTGGGAGCATCCAATTAAGTTGTGGAGGTTGCCCCAACCTTGTTTGTAAAGGTTCGGTCGCCGCCTTCAAGGGCACCAATAGTGGAATCACGGCATCTCGCATTGTGTGAGGGCGTGAGGAGAATCTGATGGCCCTAGTGGCTTCTTGGGGAGCATTGTGCCTCCACACCGCTCTAACGGAGACGTACTTCCCCTCAAAAGGAAGGAACTTGGTAACACATCCTCGTCTCCACCGGCTCCACTCTTGGTTATCTCATCTCTTTACTTGTGCAAGCTTATTTGTGTTATATTCATTGCTTGCTTGTGTGCTTGTGGTTGTTGCATCATATAGGTTGTCCACCTAGTTGCATATCTAGACAACCTACTTTGATGCAAAGTTTAATCTGGTAAAGAAAAGCTAAAAATTATTAGTTGCCTATTCACCTCCCCCCCCCTCTAGTCAACCATATCGATCCTTTCACTCACTCTAATATATATATCATGAAAAAATATTTTTGTTAAAATTTTCAAAAATGTTCACCACACATCTAAAAGTGTAAATGCAGAGTATAAAATATTCCTCAACTTTTATAAATGTTTGTAACATTTAAAAAAATGTGTGTGACATTACAAAAATGTTCACACGTTTACAAAAACGTGCACGATAATTTTCTAAAATGTAAAAAATTAAAAAATGTTTGTCTAATTATAAAATGTATGTTACATCTAGAAGTGTTTGAAACAAAATGTTTGTGACATATAAAAAAGATATTTATCTAATGGAAAAAGTGTTCGCATAGTTTAAAAAGAATGCTTTGTATCATACAAAACATTTTAACGCATATTTGAAAAATGTTTAACAGTTACTCAAAAAATGTCAAAAAAGTATTTGAAAAATATTAATGATGTATTTTGAAATGTTAAACGCGTATAAAAATTGTTTTATGTGCATACGAAAATTGCACCACACATATGTAAAAAATTAGACATCAAAACACATATTTAATAATAAATTTTAATCACTTAATTTAACATTGTTAAATATGTATGAAAAATTATTCATGATGTATACCAAAAATGTACAATTTGTATGAAAAATTATACATGTGTTAGAAAATAAGGAAGAAAAGAAGAAGAAGAAAACAAAGAAAACCAAAGAAGAATAAAGGAAACAAAAAAACCAAGAAAATAGAAGAAAACCTATGCAGAACAATGAAAAACCCCACATTAAAACCAAGAAAGGAAAAAAGAAAAAGAGAAAAGCAAGAAAAAAAACCTGAAGAAACCAATGCAAAAACAGTGGAAAATAGTGAAATCACTAGTTAAGGGTGGCCCATGGCAAAGGTCACTGCCGCCTTCTCCAATGCTAACAAGTCTCGCACTACATATGCGCCTCTTGCCGTAATTTGGGAGTTTCCTTTTTTTACATAGATCTATTTATTTAAAATATTTTATCTCTTGAACCGTGTGTCCAAATACTCAACCGTTTGTCACCATTTGGTTTCTCGTGTTAAGATCTTTAAAACTAAATATCATGTTAATAGGTGACAAACATTTTTTATGGAAAACCGAGAAAAAGGTAACTAGAAAAAAACCTGAATAGGACAACCAAACAAAACCGAAAGACAAACCCAGGGCTCGGAAGCACGGTTGCTTCATTCTTTTTTGGAAGAAGGGGTTGTGATTTTCCCTTTTTTCGGGGACTATGCTTCTACCTTTTTGGAGGAAGCACAACTGCGTTTTTCCCTTTTCAAGGACAACTCTGCTTCTTGTGGAAGCACATGCTGTGCTTTTGCTTTTGTTTTGAGAAGCAGAACTATGCTTCGCATAATTATTTTTTCCACCAAAACCTAGGTAAATGCCAAAGAAAATTGGAAAAGCTGAAAAAAACAAAAACCACATGTAGAAAATGAAAAATCATACTCTCGCGAGATGCACCCAGTGCAACAAGTGGCGACACTAGGGCATACCACATGGAGTGCTAGGAGCGCTTCTACCCTGATAGAGGCAAAGGTGTCCCAATGTTTCGATGAGATGGTGGCTATCATTTTCTAAGGGAGTCGACCTTGACGATCCGAATACGAACGTGCCAGACGTCGCGCCTTAGCAATCGCTAAACCAACTTCCGAGGGTTATTGACCACGCCAGAACACGATCAACTCGACCACGAGGGCCTGTTTCCTCGAGCAAAGCGAAGAACAAGCAAGAAACTAAGATTGCAATCTAGATATTGCGAATATAAGAGGAAAGCTTTATTAATGAAGGTGGGGTTACATGACGTCTTGGTCTGGTCGTTGAACACAAACGAAGTACGCGAAGTTGCAACTATGGCGAACTTTTGATCTAAACAAAACCCAAAGTCTAAACGATGCCCTAGGGGCTGTATATATGGAGGAAGAGGGGGGAATTTCGTGGCCCTTGGAGGAGGGGTCCGAAACCCACCCTAACTCTTGTTTCCCCACACATACGGACTCTAAAAACAGCCTATATTGAAGTATTTCGAAATTACATGGGCCTGGCCAAAAATAAGGTGACGCGGCACCTAGAATAGCCTCTGGACGAAAATTATGAAGTGGCATCTTGTATATTTCGTCCAAGGCTTCATGCACTCATTATGGTGGCTTCAAAGTCCTGAAATCATCACTTGAAACTCTGTTCTTGTCTCCTTACATGCCATCAACTCCATGCTTGTTCTTGCTCCAATGTTCATCCTTCTCCAAGCTAGGCCCTTCATTTGTAAGCAAAACAAATGTATCCAATTTAGGCGGCATCATATTCTCATGAACATTAGAATCATTAACAAGAAACGAAAGTACCTAGTAATTTAATTAGCATGCGCAAGCTCTAGTAATCGGCCCAGTATGTATAGTAGCAGGGGTTGTGGGTGTAACAATGGTATTGATGTCCTCATCATCCTCCCCTTCTTGAAATGAAGTCGTCCTCGACAGAAGCTCATCTTCCTCAGCCAAATAAGGCTTCAAATCTGCAATGTTAAAAGTGGGACTAACCCCAAAATCTGTAGGCAGCTCAAGTTTATATGCATTATCATTTATTTTCTCTAACACCTTAAAAGGACCATCGGCACATGGCATTAGCTTTGATTTGTGCAAAGTAGGAAATCTATCCTTACGCAAATGTAACCAAACAAGATCTCCAGGTGCAAAGACAACATGTTCTCTACCCTTATCTCTAGCAAGTTTATATTTAGCATTCATACGCTCAATGTTTTCCTTAGTTAACTCATGCATTTTTAATATCAATTCAGCACGTTGCTTAGCATCAAAATTAACCTTCTCCGAAGATGGAAGAGGCAACAAATCAATGGGTGCACGAGGTAGGAAACCATACACAATTTCAAAAGGGCACATCTTAGTAGTAGAATGCAACGAACGATTATAAGCAAATTCATTATGAGGCAAGCATTCTACCCACATTTTCTTATTATTCTTCAAAACAGCCCTAAGCATAGTAGACAATGTGAAATTGACTACTTCAGTTTGACCATCAGTTTGGGGGTGACAAGTAGTACTAAAAAGTAGTTTAGTCCCCAACTTAGCCCATAAACATCTCCAAAAGTGGCTAAGAAATTTAGTATCACGATCTAAAACAATAGTGTTTGGCACACCATGCAAGCGAATAATTTCACGAAAGAACAAATCAGCAACATTAACAGCATCATCGCTTTTATGACATGGTATAAAGTGTGCCATTTTCGAGAACCTATCCACGACAATAAATATGCTATCCTTCCCCTTCTTTGTTCGAGGTAAACCTAAAACAAGGTCCATAGATATATCTTCCCAAGGAACACTAGGTACAGGCAAACGCATATATAAACCATGAGGATTGAGTCGTGACTTAGTTTTTGACATGTAGTGCAGCGAGCAACAAAACGCTCAACATCCCGTCTCATCTTTGGCCAAAGGAAATGTGTAGCAAGTATATCCTCCGTCTTCTTCACGCCAAAGTGTCCCATTAGTCCTCCACTGTTGGGGAACATAGCAGAAATCAAAAAAATTCTACGCATCACCAAGATCAATCTATGGAGTTATCTAGCAACGAGGGGAAAAGGAGTGCATCTACATATCCTTGTAGATCGCGAGCGGAAGCGTTCAAGAGAACGGGGTTGATGAGTCGTACTCGTCGTGATCCAAATCACCGATGACCGAGCGCCGAACGGACGGCACCTCCGCGTTCAACACACGTACGGTTGGGAAGACGTCTCCTCCTTCTTGATCCAGCAAGGGGGAAGGAGAGGTTGATGGAGATCCAGCAGCACGACGGCGTGGTGGTGGATGCAACGGGGATCTCGGCAGGGCTTCGCCAAGCTCTACGGGGAGGAGGAGGTGTTGGAGAGGGAGAGGAGGCACCAGGGCTAGGGTGAGGCTGCCTCCCTCCCCCACTATATATAGGGCCCCGAGGCGCCCGGCCCTAGGAGATGGGATCTCCAAGGGGGCGGCCAAGGGGTGGCTTGCCCCTGCCAGGGGCGCCCCACCCCTAGGGTTTCCTTCCCTAGGCGCAGGGGGAGGCCCAAGAGGGGCGCACCAGCCCACCAAGGGCTGGTTCCCCCTCCCCACTTCAGCCCATGGGGCCCTCCAGGATAGGTGGCCCCACCCGGTGGACCCCCGAGACCCTTCCGGTGGTCCCAGACAATACCGGACCCCGAAACTTTCCCGATGGCGAAACTTGACTTCCTATATATAAATCTTTACCTCCGGACCATTCCGAACTCCTCGTGATGTTCGGGATCTCATCAGGACTCCGAACAACTTTCTGGTTTCTGCATACTAATATCTCTACAACCCTAGCGTCACCGAACCTTAAGTGTGTAGACCCTACGGGTTCGGGAGACATGCAGACATGACCGAGACGACTCTCCGGTCAATAACCAACAGCGGGATCTGGATACCCATGTTGGCTCCCACATGCTCCTCGATGATCTCATGAGATGAACCACGATGTCGAGGATTCAATCAATCCCATATACAATTCCCTTTGTCAATCGGTACGTTACTTGCCCGAGATTCGATCGTTGGTATCCCAATACCTCGTTTAATCTCGTTACCGGAAATTCACTTTACTCGTACCGTAATGCATGATCCCGTGACCAGACACTTGGTCACATTGAGCTCATTATGATGATGCATTACCGAGTGGGCCCAGAGATACCTCTCCGTCATACGGAGTGACAAATCCTAGTCTCGGTTCGTGCCAACCCAACAGACACTTTCGGAGATACCCGTAGTGCACCTTTATAGCCACCCAGTTACATTGTGAAGTTTGGCACACCCAAAGCACTCCTACGGTATCCGGGAGTTGCACAATCTCATGGTCTAAGGAAATGATACTTGACATTTGGAAAAGCTCTAGCAAAACGAACTACACGATCTTGTGCTATGCTTTAGGATTGGGTCTTGTCCATCACATCATTCTCCTAATGATGTGATCCCGTTATCAATGACATCCAATGTTCATAGTCAGGAAACCATGACTATTTGTTGATCAACGAGCTAGTCAGCTAGAGGCTCACTAGGGACATGTTGTGGTCTATGTATTCACACATGTATTACGATTTCCGGATAACACAATTATAGCATGAATAATAGACAATTATCATGAACAAAGAAATATAATAATAACCATTTTATTATTGCCTCTAGGGCATATTTCCATGATCTCCCACTTGCACTATAGTCGCTAATCTAGTTACATTGTGATGAATCGAACACCCATAGAGTTCTAGTGTTGATCATGTTTTGCTCTAGGGAGAGGTTTAGTCAACGGATCTGCGACATTCAGTTCCGTATGTACTTTACAAATATCTATGTCTCCATCTTGAACATTTTCACGAATGGAGTTGAAGCGGCGCTTGATGTGCCTGGTCTTCTTGTGAAACCTGGGCTCCTTGGCTAGTGCAATAGCTCCAGTGTTGTCACAGAAGAGTGTGATCGGCCCCGACGCATTGGGTATGACTCCTAGGTCGGTGATGAACTCCTTCACCCAGATTGCTTCATGCGATGCCTCCGAGGCTGCCATGTACTCCGCTTCACATGTAGATCCCGCGACGACGCTTTGCTTGCAATCGCACCCGACTTCGCCCCACCATTCAAAATAAACATGTATCCGGTTTGTGACTTAGAGTCATCCAGATCTGTGTCGAAGCTAGCATCACGTAACCCTTTACGACGAGCTCTTCATCACCTCCATAAACGAGAAACATGTCCTTAGTCCTTTTCAGGTACTTCAGGATATTCTTGACCGCTGTCAGTGTTCCATGCCGGGATTACTTTGGTACCTTCCTACCAAACTTACGGTAAAGTTTACATCAGGTCTGGTACACAGCATGGCATACATAATAGACCCTATGGCTGAGGCACAGGGGACGACACTCATCTTTTCTCTATCTTCTGCCGTGGTCGGGCATTGAGCCGTGCTCAATCGCACACCTTGCAATACAAGCAAGAACCCCTTCTTGGACTGATCCATATTGAACTTCTTCAATATCTTGTCAAAATGCGTACTTTGTGAAAGACCAATGAGGCGTCTCGATCTATTTCTATAGATCTTGATGCCTAATATATAAGCAGCTTCTCCAAGGTTCTTCATTGAAAAACACTTGTTCAAGTAGGCCTTTATGCTTTCCAAGAATTCTATATCATTTCCCATCAACAGTATGTCATCCACAATAATATGAGAAATGTTACAGAGCTCCCACTCACTTTCTTGTAAACATAGGCTTCTCCATAAGTCTGTGTAAACCCAAACGCTTTGATCATCTCATCAAATCGAATGTTCCAACTCCGAGATGCTTGCACCAGCCCATAGATTGAGCGTTGGAGCTTGCACACCTTGTTAGCATTCTTAGGATCGACAAAACCTTCCGGCTGCATCATATACAATTCTTCCTTAAGAAAGCCGTTAAGGAATGCCGTTTTGACGTCCATTTGCCATATCTCATAATCATAGAATGTGGCAATTGCTAACATGATTCGGGCTGACTTCAGCTTCGCTACGGGTGAGAAAGTCTCATCGTAGTCAACCCCTTGAACTTGTCGATAACCCTTAGCGACAAGTCGAGCCTTATAGATGGTCACATTACCATCCGCGTCTGTCTTCTTCTTAAAGATTCATTTATTTTCTATGGCTCGCCGGTCATCGGGAAAGTCAGTCAAAGTCCATACTTCATTTTCATACATGGATCCTATCTCGGATTTCATGGCTTCTAGCCATTTGTCGGAATCTAGGCCCGCCATCGCTTCTTCATAGTTCGAAGGTTCACCGTTGTCTAACAACATGATTTCCAAGACAGGGTTGTCGTACCACTCTGGCGCGGAACGTGTCCTTGTGGACCTCTGAAGTTCGATGGGAGCTTGATCCGAAGTACCTTGATCATCATCATTAACCTCCTCTCTAGTCGGTGCAGGCACCACAGGAACATCTTCCTGAGCTGCGCTACTTCCCGTTTCAAGAGGTAGTATTTCATCAAGCTCTATTTTCCTCCCACTTAATTCTTTCGAGAGAAACTCTTTCTCCAGAAAGGATCCGTTCTTAGCAACAAAGATCTTGCCTTCGGATCTAAGGTAGAAGGTATACCCAATGGTTTCCTTAGGGTATCCTATGAAGACGCATTTTTTCGACTTGGGTTCGAGCTTTTCGAGTTGAAGTTTCTTGACATAAGCATCGCATCCCCAAACTTTTAGAAACGACAGCTTAGGTTTCTTCCCAAACCATAATTCATACGGTGTCGTCTCAACGGATTTCGACGGGGCCCTATTTAAAGTGAATGCGGCTGTCTCTAGAGCATAGCCCCAAAATGAGAGCGGTAGATCGGTAAGAGACATCATAGATCGCACCATATCTAATAGAGTGCGATTACGACGTTCGAACACACCATTTCTCTGAGGTGTTCGGTAGCGTGAGTTGTGAAACGATTCCACATTTCCTTAAGTGTGTGCCAAATTCGTGACTCAAATATTCCCTCCACGATCCGATCGTAAGAACTTTATTTTCTGTCACGTTGATTCTCAACCTCACTCTGAAATTCCTTGAACTTTTCAAAGGTCTCAGACTTGTGTTTCATTGAGTAGACATATCCATATCTACTCAAGTCATCAATGAGAGTGAGAACATAACGATATCCTCCACGAGCCTCAACGCTCATTGGACCGCACACATCGGTATGTATGATTTCCAACAAGTTGGTTGCTCGCTCCATTGTTCCGGAGAACGGAGTCTTGGTCATTTTGCCCATAAGGCATGGTTCACATGTGTCAAATGATTCATAATCGAGAGACTCTAAAAGTCCATCAGCGTGGAGCTTCTTCATGCGCTTGACACCAATGTGACCAAGGCGGCAGTGCCACAAGTATGTGGGACTATCGATATCAACTTTACATCTTTTGGTATTCACACTATGAATATGTGTAACATTACGCTCGAGATTCATTAAGGATAAACCATTCACCAACGGGGCATGACCATTAAACATATATCTCATATAAATAGAACAACCATTATTCTCAGATTTAAATGAGTAGCCATCTCGAATTAAACGAGATCCTGATACAATGTTCATGCTCAAAGCTGGCACTAAATAACAATTATTGAGGTTTAAAACTAATCTCGTAGGTAAATGTAGAGGTAGCGTGCCGACGGCGATCACATCGACCTTGGAACCATTCCGACGTGCATCGTCACCTCGTCCTTCGCCAGCCTCCACTTATTCCGCAGCTCCTGCTTTGAGTTACAAATATGAGCAACCACACTGGTATCAAATATCCAGGAGCTACTACGAGTACTGGTAAGGTACACATCAATTACATGTATATCACATATACCTTTGGTGTTGCCGGCCTTCTTGTCCGCTAAGTACTTGGGACAGTTCCGCTTCTAGTGACCACTTCCCTTGCAATAAAAGCACTCAGCCTCAGGCTTGGGTCCATTCTTTGGCTTCTTCCCGGCAACTGGCTTACCGGGCGCGGCAACTCCCTTGCCGTCCTTCTTGAAGTTCTTCTTACCCTTGCCTTTCTTAAACTAAGTGGTTTTATTCACCATCAACACTTGATGTTCCTTTTTGATCTCCACCTCCGCTGATTTCAGCATTGAATATACCTCAGGAATGGTCTTTTCCATCCCCTGCATATTGAAGTTCATCACAAAGCTCTTGTAGCTCGGTGGAAGCGACTGAAGGATCCTGTCAATGACTGCGTCATCCGGGAGATTAACTCCGGTGAGTCGGTGATTTGTGCAACCTGGACATTTTGAGTATGTGCTCACCTTGTAACTATTTTCCTCCATCTTACAACTGAAGAACTTGTCGGAGACTTCATATCTCTCGACCGGGCATGAGCTTGGAAAACCATTTTCAGCTCTTGAACATCTCATATGCTCCGTGTTGCTCAAAACGCTTTTGGAGCCCGGTTATAAGTTGTAAAGCATGCCGCCTTGAACGAGGGAGTAATCATCAAGACGCTTGGCCCTTAGCGTTCATAACGTCTTGGTTCTCTCGATGGGTTCTTCACCTAGCAGTGCTTCTAGGACATAATCTTTCTTGGCAGCTATGAGGATGATCCTCGTGTTAGGACCGGTCTGTATAGGTGCTGCCATCATCTTTCAGCTTGGTTTTCTCTAGGAATGCGTTGAAGTTGAGGGCAACATTAGCGTGGGCCATTTGATCTACAAGACATATTGTAAAGATTTTAGACTAAGTTCATGACAATTAAGTTCATATAATCAAATTATTCAATGAACTCCCACTCAGATAGACATCCCTCTAGTCATCTAAGTGAAACATGATCCGAGTCAACTAGGTCGTGTCCTATCATCACGTGAGACGGACTAGTCAACGTCGGTGAACATCTTCATGTTGATCGTATCTTCTATACGACTCATGCTCGACCTTTCGGTCTTCCGTGTTCCGAGGCCATGTCTGTACATGCTAGGCTCGTCAAGTCAACCTAAGTGTATTGCGTGTGTAAATCTGGCTTACACTCGTTGTATTCGAACGTTAGAATCTATCACACCCGATCATCACGTGGTGCTTCGAAACAACGAACCTTCGCAACGGTGCACAGTTAGGGGGAACACTTTCTTGAAATTATTATAAGGGATCATCTTATTTACTACCGTCGTTCTAAGCAAATAAGAAGCAAAACATGATAAACATCACATGCAATCAAATAGTGACATGATATGGCCAATATCATATTGCTCCTTTGATCTCCATCTTGAGCGCCATGATCATGTTCGTCACACCGCATGACACCATGATCTCCATCATCATGATCTCCATCATCGTGTCTTCATGAAGTTGTCACGCCAACGATTACTTCTACTTCTATGGCTAACACGTTTAGCAATAAAGTAAAGTAATTTACATGGCGTTACTCAATGACACGTAGGTCATACAAAAAATAAAGACAACTCCTATGGCTCCTGCTGGTTGTCATACTCATCGACATGCAAGTCGTGATTCCTATTACAAGAACATGATCATCTCATACATCACATATATCATTCATCACATCCTTTGGTCATATCACATCACAAAGCACTTGATGCAAAAACAAGTTAGACGTCCTCTAATTGTTGTTGCATGTTTTTACGTGGCTGTTATAGGTTTCTAGCAAGAACGTTTCTTACCTACATAAAACCACAACGTGATATGCCAATTTCTATTTACCCTTCATAAGGACCCTTTTCATCGAATCTGATCCAACTAAAGTGGGAGAGACAGACACCCGCTAGCCACCTTATGCAACTAGTGCATGTCAGTCGGTGGAACCTGTCTCACGTAAGCGTACGTGTAAGGTCGGTCCGGGCCGCTTCATCCCATGATGTCGCCGAAGCAAGATAAGACTAGTAGTGTCAAGAGAATTGACAACATCTACGCCCACAACTGCTTTGTGTTCTACTCGTGCATAGTAACTACGCATAGACCTAGCTCATGATGCCACTGTTGGGGAACGTAGCAGAAATCAAAAAATTTCTACGCATCACCAAGATCAATCTATGGAGTTATCTAGCAACGAGGGGAAAAGGAGTGCATCTACATACCCTTGTAGATCGCGAGCGGAAGCGTTCAAGAGAACGGGGTTGATGGAGTCGTACTCGTCGTGATCCAAATCACCGATGACCGAGCGCCGAACGGACGGCACCTCCGCGTTCAACACACGTACGGTTGGGAAGACGTATCCTCCTTCTTGATCCAGCAAGGGGGAAGGAGAGGTTGATGGAGATCCAACAGCACGACAGCGTGGTGGTGGATGCAGTGGGGATCTTGGCAGGGCTTCGCCAAGCTCTACGGAGGAGGAGGAGGTGTTGGAGAGGGAGAGGGAGGCACCAGGGTGAGAGTGCAACTATCCCTAGGTGGTTTTGGTAATTCATAACAACATATAGCTCATTGAGCTAATGTTATTCCAAGACTATTATTTCAGGAAAGCTCAATGAATGGCATGGCATGGATGATGAAAGTGGATCCCTCAAAATACTAAGGACAAAGGATTGTCTCAAGCTCAAAAGCTCAAGACTCTTCATTTTACATTTTAGTGATCCAAGATCACATTGAGTCTATAGGAAAAGCCAATACTATCAAGAAGGGACGAGGTGTTGCTTAATGAGCCTTTTGCTTCATGTGCTTAGTGATATGCTCCAAAACCCTCAACTACTTTCCCACATCCACAAATGACCTAAACCTAAAGCCAAAATCGGTCACACCGATTATTTCTATCCGGCGCCACCGATTCCAAAAGTCATAGCCACTGCCACAAACCCTAAGCAAATCGGTCTTACCGATAGGGATCTCGGTCTCACCGAGATGGGGTTGCAATCTCTCTCTGTTTCCTTAACGTTTCGGTCCAACTTGAAGTGAGCGATCGGTCCCACCGAGATTGCAACGTAAACTCTCTGTTTCCTTTTGTAACATTTCGGTCTCACGAAAAGAGCAAATCGGTCCCACCGAGTTTACTCGACCAACTCTCCGTTAGCTAATTACCAAAATCGGTCTCACCGAGTTTGTATGTCAGTCTCACCGAGATTGTGTAATCGGTCTCACCGAGATTACGTTATGCCCTAACCCTAACCATATCGGTCTCACCGAGATGCATGTCGATCCTTGAAAATCACTAACGGTCACTAGGTTTACTAAATCGGTCGACCGAGTTTGTTGATTCGGTCCCACCGAGATTGGTAAATTGTGTATAGCAGTTGGATTTTGTGTGGAGGCTATATATACCCCTCCACCTCCTCTTCATTCGTGGAGAGAGCCATCGACCGAACCTACACTTCCAACTTACCATTTACGAGAGAGAACCACCTACTCATGTGTTGAGGCCAAGATATTCCATTCCTACCATATGAATCTTGATCTCTAGCCTTCCCCAAGTTGCTTTCCACTCAAATCATCTTTCCACCAGATCCAAAACCTATGAGAGAGAGTTGAGTGTTGATGAGACTATCATTTGAAGCACAAGAGCAAGGAGTTCATCATCAACACACCATTTGTTACTTCTTGGAGAGTGGTGTCTCCTAGATTGGCTAGGTGTCACTTGGGAGCCTCCGACAAGATTGTGGAGTTGAACCAAGGAGTTTGTAAGGGCAAGGAGATCGCCTACTTCGTTAAGATCTACCGCTAGTGAGGCAAGTCCTTCGTGGGCGACGGCCATGGTGGGATAGACAAGGTTGCTACTTCGTGGACCCTTCGTGGGTGGAGCCCTCCGTGGAATCACAAGAACTGCTACCCTTCGTGGGTTGAAGTCTCCACCACTGTGGAACTACGATCGCACCACCTCTCGGAACCATGAGAAAAACATCCGTGTCTCCAATTGCGTTTGAATCCTCTAAACCCTTCCCTTTACATTCTTGCAAGTTGCATGCTTTAATTTCCGCTGCCAATATACTCTTTGCATTCTTGCTTGAATTGTGTGATGATTGCTTGACTTGTCCTAAATTAGCTAAAATCTGCCAAACTATAAAATTGGGTAAATGTTAAGTTTTTATTGGTCAAGTAGTCTAATCACCCCCCTCTAGACATACTTCAAGGTCCTACAAGTGGTATCAGAGCTTTGATCTCCATTTGCTTTGATTTCCATAGCTTTTGGTGGTCATAGCCTCGGTTTCACAACCTAGGAGAGTATGGCGTCTAGCGAGGAAATTATCACCGTAGAGGTCCTTACTTTGATGGTACTAATTTTGCTAGTTGGAAGAATAAGATGAAAATGCATATTCTTGGACATAACCCTGCCGTTTGGGCAATTATTTGTATTGGCTTGCAAGGTGAATTTTTCAATGGGAGAGAACCGAACCATGAAGCTAATGCGGAAGAATTGAAGATGTTGCAATACAACGCTCAAGCATGTGACATCATCTTCAACGGATTGTGCCCCGAAGAATTCAACAAAATCAGCCGTCTTGAGAATGCAAAGGAAATTTGGGATACTTTGATTGATATGCACGAAGGTCTTGAATCCGTCAAGGAATCCAAGTTGGATGTGCTCCAAAGTCAACTTGACAAGTTCAAAATGAAGGATGGTGAAGGTGTCATTTGAAATGTACTCTAGGCTTGCTCTTATCACAAATGAGATTGCCGGCTTAGGGAGTGAAGAGATGACCGACAAATTCATCATCAAGAAGATCCTAAGAGCATTGGATGGAAAATATGATATCGCGTGCACATTGATCCAAATGATGCCAAACTACAAAGATCTCAAGCCAACGGAAGTCATTGGAAGGATTGTTGCTCATGAGATGTCACTCAAGGACAAGGAGGAACTTCACAACAAGTCAAGTGGTGCTTACAAAGCCTCAAGTGAAGCCCCCACATCATCAAGTGAGAAACCAACCTTCAATGAAGAATTGAGCTTAATGGTGAAGAACTTCAACAACTTCTACAAAAGTAGAAGCAAAGAAAGAAGCTCCAAGTCAAGGTCTTACAATGACAAAAGATCTTCTAGTCGAGAGCGAAATTGCTACAATTGTGGGAGACCCGGACACTACTCCAATGAGTGTACGACACCCTACAAAAGAAGAGAAGATTCTCCAAAAGAAGGAGCATAAGATAAGAATCACCACCGAGAGAGAGGAGGAGTAGAGATGATCGTTATGAACGAAGACCCTCACGGAGAAGCAAGGATTCAGAAAGGAAGGACAAGTCATCAAGGAGCTACACAAAACGAAGACATCAAGCTCATGTTGGTGAATGGGTTTCCGGCTCCGACTCCGACCATCACTCCGAGAGAAGCTATCACTCCGACTCCGAATATACTCAAGATGAAGGTGTTGCCGGTCTAGCACTTGTGTCAACCAACTCCTACGACATATTTGATTCACCAAATGAAGGAATTGGAAGATGCTTCATGGCCAAAGGTCCTAAGGTAACACATCCCGAGTATGTTGATTTCAATAGTGATGAAGATGACTTGCTAGGTGATGATGATTTACTTGTTGACAACTCTAGTGATGAATACTATGATGAAACGTCAATTAATCATGCTAATCAAACGAATGACAATGATAAGGAGAAAATTGAGCTTCTAACTAAAGAACTAAACACTCTTAAGTTGGCTCATGAAACTATCTTCAAGATCATCGAGAACTTTTAAGAGCTCATGAGAAGTTACGCTTTGAAAAGCTCAATCTTGAGCAAGAGCATGAGTTCTTAAAGGCAATCAATGATGATCTCCGCAAGAAAAGCTCTTCTTACATTGCCAAGCGTTTACTCTTATCTACTTACATGCCTCAAGTCAAGTCTAGTAACAAGTACACGAAAGATACTTCCTCTAGTAGTAACAATAATAATGTCAAATCCAATGTTGTTGCTTCTAGTAGTTCTCTTGATTCCACTAATGATTCTCTTAGCCAAGTTACACTTGAGCAAGAAAATAGTTTATTGAAGGGAATTATAGAGAAAGGTGTTTACAAGAGCCTTGCCGGAGTAAGCAATTCGAGGAAATTGTACGCAAGCAAGGAAGGCATCGGAAGAATCAAGGTGTTGGTTTTGAACGAAAGTTCAACGCCAATGGAGTTGAGTGGGAAGAAGATCAATACCCCAAGACAAAGTTTGTTCCTCAACAAGAGAAGTATGATCCTACTTCCTTCAAGGGGACACAAGCTCAAGATGATCTTCCACCACAATACCACAAGAACAAAGGCAAGGACAAGCTTCAAGAAGAGATTGATGCATTTGAAGAAGCACCTAAAGCCTCGTTCGAGTGGGTCCCCAAGACTACGTCAAGTTCTACTTCATCAAGTACAACTACAACTCCAAGGATTCCCATCAAGATGATGTGGATCCCGAAGAAGAAGAACTAGAGAGTCCTTGAGGGTGACTCCGCCAACATTCTTCACTCATATCATTTTGGCGAGAACAAGTGCAATCAACTTTCACATCTTGCACTAGTTCAAAGAGTCACAAACCCTCATGTTGGTAATGCAAGGGACAAGGTAACCTAATATTTTCATGGACATCATCTTGTGTGTACATCACTCTATGTCTATGGATATTCTTGTTTGTTCCTTGTGGGACTAACCCATGTAGGCAAGTTGAAAGTGCAACTCACTCCAAAGGATTGCTCCAAATGATCTACATCAACATTGAGCATCTACATCTTCAACACCTACATGAATTCATCATCGACAAAACCCAAGGTTAGTTCAACCCTCTAAGGGGGATCTCACATCTAGGGGGAGCTTAACTCTAAGAATTGAGTCAAAGCAACTCTAATGATGTGAACACATTAATGCATTATGTAAAAGTGGTAACCCCACTTGAGCTTAAACGATGAGTATGACCTATGATCAAATGTTCTCATTGTTGGAAATATGCCCTAGAGGCAATAATAAAAGCATTATTATTATATTTCCTTATTCATGATAATTGTCTTTTTATTCATGCTATAACTGTATTATCCGGAAATCGTAATACACGTGTGAATACATAGACTACAATACGTCCCTAGTAAGCCTCTAGTTGACTAGCTCGTTGGTCAACAGATAGTCATGGTTTCGACTATGGACATCGGATGTCATTGACAACGGGATCACGTCATTAGGAGAATGACGTGATGGACAAGACCCAATCCTAAGCATAGCACAAAGATCGTGTAGTTCGTTTTGCTAGAGCTTTTCCAATGTCAAGTATCTCTTCCTTAGACCATGAGATCGTGCAATTCCGGATACCGTAGGAGTGCTTTGGGTGTATCAAGCGTCACAACGTAACTGGGTGACTATAAAGGTGCACTACGGTATCTCGAAAGTGACCATTGGGTTGACACGGATCGAGGCGGGATTTGTCACTCCGTATTACGGAGAGGTATCACTGGGCCCACTCGGTAATGCATCATCATAATGAGCTCAAAGTGATCAAGTGTCCGGTCACGGGATCATGCATTGCTTGATGCAGTAAAGTGACTTCTTTGTAACGAGACTAAGCGAGGTATTGGGATACCGGACGATCGAGTCTCGAGCAAGTAACATACCGTCGAGACAAAGGGAATAGAATACGGGTTGCTGAACCCTTGGCATCGTGGTTCATCCGATGACAACATCGAGGAGCATGTAGGAGCCAACATGGGTATCCAGATCCCGCTGTTGGTTATTGACTTGAGGTAGTCTCGGTCATGTCTGCATGTCTCCCGAACCCGTAGGGTCTACACACTTAAGGTTCGGTGACGCTAGGGTTAATAGGAAGACAAGTATGTGATTACCGAATGTTGTTGAGTCCGGATGAGATCCGGACGTCACGAGGAGTTCGGAATGGTCCGGAGGTAAAGATTTATATATGGAAAGTGGTTAAACGGACTCAGGAAAGTTTGGGGCATACTGGGTAATGTCTGGGGCCACCGGAGAGTTCCGAGGTCCACGGAGGGGCCACCCCTCGGGGCCACATGGGCTAAGTGGGAGAGGAGCCAGCCCCTGGTGGGCTGGGCGCACCTCCCACCTGAGCCCATCTTGGCTAGGGCATGGGAGGGAAACCTAAAGGGGCGAAGGCGCCCCCTTGGCTTGGGGGCAAGCCACCCTTTCCTCCTCCCTTGGCCGCCGCCCCCTCTAGATGCCATCTAGAGGGGGCCGGCCCCCTCTCCCTTCCTCCTATAAATAGAGGGGTGGGGGGAGGGCTGCATACACAATTGTAGGCACAGCCCCTCCCCGCCCCAACACCTCTCTTTCTCCATGCAAGCTTGGCGAAGCCCTGGGAGGGCTGCCAGACCAACCACCACTGCCGTCGTGCTGCCATTGGAATTGTCTTCCTCAACCTCTCCTTCACTCTTGCTGGATCAAGACGGAGGAGACGCCATCGTCTCCGTCGTGTGTTGAACACGGAGGTGTTGTCCTTTCGATGCTTGGTCATCGGTGATCGGAATCACGTTGGGAACGTCTTCATCATCACCACTCTCTCGAACGCTTAGTACTCGATCTACAAGTGGTATGTAGATGCAAACTCTCTCTAAGAACTCGTTGCTTAGATGGACTCATAGATAGATCTTGGTGAAACCGTAGGAAAATTTCAATTTTCTGCAACGCGTTCCCCAACAAGTGGCATCATGAGCTAGGTCTATGCGTAGTTCTCTTTGCACGAGTAGAACACAATTTAGTTGTGGGCGTGGATCTTGTCAACTTACTTGCCGTTACTAGTCGTTTCTTGCTTCCGCGGTATTGTGGGATGAAGCGGCCCGGACCAACCTAACACGTACTCTTACGTGAGACCGGTTCCACCGACTAACATGCACTAGTTGCATAAGGTGGTGGCGGGTGTCTGTCTCTCCTACTTTAGTTGGAGCGGATTCGATGAACAGGGTCCTTATGAAGGGTAAATAGAAGTTGACAAGATCACGTTGTGGTTATTCGTAGGTAAGAAAACGTTCTTGCTAGAACCCAATTGCAGCCACGTAAAAGATGCAACAACAATTAGAGGACGTCTAACTTGTTTTTGCAGCAATTGTCATGTGACGTGATATGGCCAAGTTGTGATGAATGATGATATATTGTGATGTATGAGATCATGTTCATGTAATAGGATTCACGACTTGCATGTCGATGAGTATGACAACCGGCGAGAGCCATAGGAGTTGTCTTTATTTTTGTATGACTGCGTGTCATTGAAGAACGCCATGTAATCTACTTTACTTCATTGCTAAACGCGTTAGTCATAGAAGTAGAAGTAGTCGTTATGACAACTTCATGAAGACACGATGATGGAGATCATGATGATGGAGATCATGGTGTCATCCCGGTGACGAGGATGATCATGGAGCCCCGAAGATGAAGATCAAGGAGCTATATGATATTGGCCATATCATGTCACTACTTTATAATTGCATGTGATGTTTATTATGAGTATACATCTTGTTTGCTTAGAACGACGGTAGTAAATAAGATGATCCCTTAGAACAATTTCAAGAAGTGTTCTCCCTAAGCGTGCACCGTTGCTACGGTTAAATGCTTCTAAGCACCACGTGTTAATCGGGTGTGATGGATTCTTACGTTCACATACAACGGGTGTAAGCAAGATTTACACACGCAGAAACACTTAGGGTTAACTTGACGAGCCTAGCATGTAAAGACATGGCCTCGGAACACGGAGACCGAAAGGTCGAACACGAGTCGTATGGAAGATACGATCAACATGAGAATGTTCACCGACGCAGACTAGTCCGTCTCACGTGTTGATCGGACACGGCCTAGTCCACTCGGATCGTGTAACACTTAGATGACTAGAGGGATGTCTAATCTAAGTGGGAGTTCATTAATAATTTGATTAGATGAACTTAATTATCATGAACTTAGTCTAAAACTTTTGAATCATATGTCTTGTAGATCAAATGGCCAACGCTCATGTCAACTTGAACTTCAACGCGTTCCTAGAAAACCAAGCTGAAAGATGACGGCGGAACTATACGGACTGGGTCCTAACACGAGGATCATCCTCATAGCTGCCAGAAACAATACGTCCTAGAAGGACCGCTAGGTGACGCTCCGTCCCGGAAGAACCAAGACATTATGAATGCTTGGCGCCTCGTCTTGATGATTACTCCCTCGTTCGATGCGGCATGCTTTACTGACTTAGAACCGGGCTCCAAAAGCGTTGAGCATCACGGAGCATATGAGATGTTCAAGAGCTGGAAACTGGTTTTTCAAGCTCACGCCGGGTCGAGAGATATGACATCTCCGACAAGTTCTACGATTGTAAGATGGAGGAAAACAGTTACATCGGTGAGCACATTACGAAGATGTCTCGGGTTGCACAACCGTATGACCCAAATTGAATATTAACCTCCCCGATGAGGCGGTCATTGATGAGAATCCTCCGATCGCTCCCACCAAGCTACAAGAGCTTTGTGATGAACTACAACATGCAGGGAATGGTAAAGACCATTCTGAAGTGTTCTCTATCTTTGAAGTCACCGAGGTTGAAATCAAGAAAGAACATCAAGTGTTGATGGTCAATAAGACCACTAAGTTTAAGAAGGGCAAGGGCAAGAAGAACTTCAAGAAGGACGGCAAGGAGGTTGCCGCGCCCGGTAAGCAAGTTACCGGGAAGAAGTCAAAGAATGGACCCAAGCCTGAGACTGAGTGCTTTTATTGCAAGGGGAAGGGTCCTTTGAAGCGGAACTGCCCCAAATACTTAGCGGACAAGAAGGCCGGCAACACCAAAGGTATATTTGATATACATGTAATTGATGTGTACCTTACCGATGTCGTAGTAACTCCCGGGTATTTGATACCGTGCCGTTGCTCATATTTGTAACTCACAGCAGGAGCTGCGGAATAAGCGGAGGCTGGCGAAGGACGAGGTGACAATGCTGCGTCGGGAATGGTTCCAGAGTCGATGTGATCGCTGTCGGCACGCTTACCTCTTCATTTACCCACGGGATTAGTTATGAACCTTAATAATTGTTATTTGGTGCCAAGTTTGAGCATGAATATTGTATCCGGATCTCGTTTAATGCGAGATGGCTACTCATTTAAATCCGAGAATAATGGTTGTTCTATTTATATGAGAGATATGTTTTATGGTCATGCTCCGATGGTCAATGGTTTATTCTTAATGAATCTCGAGCGTAGTATTACACATGTTCATAGCGTGAATACCAAAAGATATAAAGTTGATAACGATAGTCCCACATACTTGTGGCACTGCCGCCTTGGTCACATTGGTGTCAAGCGCATGAAGAAGCTCCATGTTGATGGACTTTTGGAGTCTCTTGATTATGAATCATTTGACACATGCGAACCATGCCTCATGGGCAAGATGACCAAGACTCCATTCTCTGGAACAATGGAGCGAGCAACCAACTTGTTGGAAATCATACATACCGATGTGTGCGGTCCAATGAGCGTTGAGGCTCATGGAGGATATCGTTATGTTCTCACTCTCACGGATGACTTGAGTAGATATGGATATGTCTACTTGATGAAACACAAGTCTGAGACCTTTGAAAAGTTCAAGGAATTTCAGAATGAAGTAGAGAATCAACGTGATCGAAGATAAAATTCTTACGATCGGATCGTGGAGGAGAATATTTAAGTCACGAATTTGGTACACACTTAAGAAAATGTGGAATCGTTTCACAACTAACGCCGCTGGAACACCTCAACAGTAATGGTGTGTCCGAACGTCGTAATCGCACTCTATTGGATATGGTGCGGTCTATGATGTCTCTTACCGATTTACCGCTATCATTTTGGGGATACGCTCTAGAGACAGCTACATTCACTTTAAATAGGGCACCGTCTAAATCCGTTGAGACGACACCGTATGAATTATGGTTTGGGAAGAAACCTAAGCTGTCGTTTCTAAAAGTTTGGGGATGCGATGCTTATGTCAAGAAACTTCAACCTGAAAAGCTCGAACCCAAGTCGGAAAATGTGTCTTCATAGGATACCCTAAGGAAACCTGTGGGTATACCTTCTACCTTAAATCCGAAGGCAAGATCTTTGTTGCCGAGAGCGGAACCTTTCGGAAAAGAGTTTCTCTCGAAAGAAGTAAGTGGGAGGAAAGTAGAACTCGATGAAGTACTACCTCTTGAACAGGAAAGTAGTGCAGCTCGAGGAAAATGTTCCTGTGATGCCTACACCAACCGAAGAGGAAATTCATGATGATGATCAAGGTACTTCAGATCAAGTTGCTCTTGAACCCAGAGGTCCACTAGGACACGTTCCGCACTGCAGTGGTACGGCAACCCCTGTCACCGGAAATCATGTTGTTAGACAACGGTGAACCTTCGAACTATGAAGAAGCAATGGCGGGCCCAGATTCCAACAAATGGCTAGAAGCCATGAAGTCCGAGATAGAATCCATGTATGAAAACAAAGTGTGGACTTTGGTGACTTGCCCGATGATCGGCGGCGATAGAAAACAAATGGATCTTTAAGAAGAAGACGGACGCAGATGGTAATGTCACCATCTATAAAGCTCGACTTGTCGCTAAGGGTTATCGGCAAGTTCAAGGGATTGACTACGATGAGACTTTCTCTCCCGTAGCGAAGCTTAAGTCCGTCCGAATCATGTTAGCAATTGCCGCATACTATGATTATGAGATATGGCGGATGGACGTCAAAACAGCGCGTTCCTTAACGGCTATCTTAAGGAAGAGGCTGTATATGATACAGGAAGGTTTTGTCGATCCCAAGAATGTCGACAAAGTATGCAAGCTCCAATGATCCATTTATGGGCTGGTGCAAGCATCTCGGAGTTGGAACATTCGCTTTGATGAGATGATCAAAGCGTTTGGGTTTATCTTGAGACTTATGGAGAAGCCTGCGTTTACAAGAAAGTGAGTGGGAGCTCAGAGCATTTCTCATATTATATGTAGATGACATACTTTTGATGGGAAATGATATAGAATTCTTGGACAGCATTAAGGCCTACTTGAATAAGTGTTTTTCAATGAAGGACCTTGGAGAAGCTGCTTATATATTAGGCATCAAGATCTATAGAGATAGATCGAGACGCCTCATAGGTCTTTCACAAAGTACATACCTTGATAAGATTTTGAAGAAGTTCAAAATGGATCAGTCCAAGAAAGGGTTCTTGCCTATTTTGCAAGGTGTGAGATTGAGCTCAGCTCAATGCCCGACCACGGCAAAAGATAAAGAAGAGATGAGTGTCATCCCCTATGCCTCGACCATAGGATCTATTATGTATGCCATCTTGTGTACGGACCTGATGTAAACCTTGCCGTAAGTTTGGTAGGAAGGTACCAAAGTAATCCCGGCAAGGAACACCGGACAGCGGTCAAGAATATCCTGAAGTACGAAAAGGACAAAGGACATGTTTCTCGTTTATGGAGGTGACGAAGAGCTGGGTTGCATTAGCAGGTTACGTCGGCGCTAGCTTCGACACAGATCCGATGACTCTAAGTCACAAACCGGATACGTGTATATGTTGAATGGTGGAAGCGATGGTAGTGCAATTTACCAAGCGAAGCGTGGCGGGATCTACATGTGAAGCGGAGTACATGGCAGCCTCGGAGGCGCGCATGAAGCAATTTGGGTGAAGGAGTTCATCACCGACCTAGGAGTCATACCCAATGCGTGGGGCCGATCAAACTCTTCCGTGACAACACCGGAGCTATTGCCCTTGCCAAGGAGCCCGGGTTTCACAAGAAGACCGAGCACATCAAGCGTCGCTTCAACTCCATCCGTGAAAATGTTCGGGATGGAGACATAGAAATTTGTAAAGTGCATACGGATCTGAATGTCGCAGATCCGTTGACTAAACCTCTTCCATGGGCAAAACATGATCAACACCGAGAACTCTATGGGTGTTCGATTCATCACAATGTAAACTAGATTATTGACTCTAGTGCAAGTGGGAGACTGTTGGAAATATGCCCTAGAGGCAATAATAAAAGCATTATTATTATATTTCCTTATTCATGATAATTGTCTTTTATTCATGCTATAAGCTGTATTATCCGGAAATCGTAATACACGTGTGAATACATAGACTACAATACGTCCTAGTAAGCCTCTAGTTGACTAGCTCGTTGGTCAACAGATAGTCATGGTTTCGACTATGGACATCGGATGTCATTGACAACGGGATCACGTCATTAGGAGAATGACGTGATGGACAAGACCCAATCCTAAGCATAGCACAAAGATCGTGTAGTTCGTTTTGCTAGAGCTTTTCCAATGTCAAGTATCTCTTCCTTAGACCATGAGATCGTGCAATTCCGGATACCGTAGGAGTGCTTTGGGTGTATCAAAGCGTCACAACGTAATCGGGTGACTATAAAGGTGCACTACGGTATCTCCGAAAGTGACCATTGGGTTGACACGGATCAAGGCGGGATTTGTCACTCCGTATTACGGAGAGGTATCACCGCCCACTCGGTAATGCATCATCATAATGAGCTCAAAGTGATCAAATGTCTGGTCACGAGATCATGCATTGCACATGCAGTAAAGTGACTTGCTGGTAACGAGACTAAACGAGGTATTGGGATACCGACGATCGAGTCTCGCAAGTAACATACCGTCGAGACAAAGGGAATAGAATACGGGTTGCACAGAACCCTTGACATCGTGGTTCATCCGATGACAACATCGAGGAGCATGTGGGAGCCAACATGGGTATCCAGATCCCGCTGTTGGTTATTGACTTGAGGTAGTCTCGGTCATGTATGCGCATGTCTCCCGAACCCGTAGGGTCTACACACTTAAGGTTCGGTGGCGCTAGGGTTAATAGGAAGACAAGTATGTGATTACCGAATGTTGTTCGAGTCCCGGATGAGATCCCGGACGTCACGAGGAGTTCCGGAATGGTCCGGAGGTAAAGATTTATATATGGAAAGTGGTTAAACGGACTCCGGAAAGTTTCGGGGCATACTGGGTAATGTCTGGGGCCACCGGGAGAGTTCCGGAGGTCCACCGGAGGGGCCACCCCTCCGGGGCCACATGGGCTAAGTGGGAGAGGAGCCAGCCCCTGGTGGGCGGGGCCCCCCTCCCCACCTTGGCCCTTGCGGCTTGGGCTTGGGGTGGGGAAACCCTAACGGGGCAACGGGGGCGCCCCCCTTGGCTGGGGGGGCAAGCCACCCCTTTCCTCCTCCCCTTGGCCGCCGCCCCCCCTCTAGATGCCATCTAGTGGGGGCCGGCCCCCTCTCCCTTCCTCCTATAAATAGAGGGGTGGGGGGAGGGCTGCATACAATTGTAGGCGCAGCCTCCCTCCCCAACACCTCTCTTTCTCCACGCAAGCTTGGCGAAGCCTGCTTGGAGAACTGCGTACCAGCCCTGCACGCCGTCGTGCTGCCATTGAATTGTCTTCCTCAACCTCTCCTTCACTCTTGCTGGATCAAGACGGAGGAGACGCCATCGTCTCCGTCGTGTGTTGAACACGGAGGTGTTGTCCTTCGATTACTTGGTCATCGGTGATCGGAATCACGTTGGGAACGTCTTCATCATCACCACTCTCTCGAACGCTTCCGTACTCGATCTACAAGTGGTATGTAGATGCAAACTCTCTCTCGTAACTCGTTGCTTAGATGTACTCATAGATAGATCTTGGTGAAACCGTAGGAAAATTTCAATTTTCTGCAACGTTCCCCAACACTCATTTGACTCCTAAGTCAATATACTCATTTATAGATGACCTAGTCATCGCCAATTGTTTGACAGATGCTAGAATTGGTTGTGCATGCTTTGCCACATATTTCAATTGCCATCTTATTGTGTGAGCATGTTGGTGCATATTTTACTCATTCAAGGACATCCACTTGTTGTTTTGTTTGTTTGGATTTTCCTCTTTTGGCCAAGTGGATGGACAAGAATGCCTAAGAAACTTCTTTAGCTATCTATGCTTTTCTCGTCTCAAACTCTATTCATGCTACATCACAAAATTTGATCAAGCCAGATTCGAACCACTCTGTGTGAGGAGCACTCGGAGTCCCCGATTCGTCGTAGACTTAAACTTCCAAAACCTCTTAGTGATTCTCGGTCTGACCGATCCTTCCATTTCGGTCCTACCGAGATCATCAAGTTGATCTGAGTTTTCAATCTCGGTGCAACCGTTTGAACTTTTCGGTCACACCAAGTTGCTGTAACTGCTTGCAGTTATGCATCTCGGTGCCACCGAGTTGTTCCACTCGGTCACACCGACAGGGTCAGGCTATATATAGTCACGGGCAAAATTTTGGAAATTTCTTTGAAACCCTTCGCCCGCGCATCAGCTCGCTCTGCCATCGTGGTCTCCGGATCGTCTCCTCGCCGCCAGCAGCCTCCTGTCGCTGGTCTTCGCCGCCTTCAACGGATTTCGTCCCCACCATTGCTGCCGTAGCAAGTCCACCGCCAAGTTAGGGTATGGACTTGATCATTGTGCTATCCATGTCTGATTCCTAGCACATTGTTTTCACATTGAATCTTGCCATGATTGCAACTCATCTATCCAGCCAAAGTAGTTCATAGATTAGTTGTGATTCGGATTTTTAGGTTTAGGTTTCCATGAAACCATCTCGGACCCACCGAGTTGAAAAACTCGGTCTCACCGATTTGGCTTATGCCATTGCACAAGTGACTCTCGGTCTGACCGAGATTTACTAATCGGTGCAACCGATTTGAGAATTCTGTGAAACCCTAGCAGTCTCGGTGCCATCGAACTGAAACTCGGTCCAACCAAGATCATCAGTTTAGGTTCCAAAACTACTTCGGTATCACCGAGTTTGAAAATCGGTGGATCCGAAATGCTTTCTGTGGAAAACTAAAACTGAACTTTTGAGTCATTCTTTTGCAAAAACCTCTGCATTTTGTGATGCTCATCTTTTCTATCTCATCTATAAACTCTTCACAGGTCGTGATCGACTTTTGCGGTATGTCCGATCAAAGTGACAGCGAACAGGTCAAGAGCAGATAAACTTGAGTGAGGGCACTAGTCCCTCAACTTCAGATGAAGGGAGCAGAAGTACTCCTAGCAATTTGCCTAAGGCTGCTACTAGGCAAAGGAGGAAAAGAAATTCAGATTCAGAGGATGAAGATTACAGGACTGAGGAAGATGAGGCAACTTCAAAGAAAGAAGTGCTCAAGAAGGAAAGCGTCATGAAGACCAAAAGGACTGCAGGAAGACAACCAATGTCTAAGGCCAGAACATCAACTCAACTACCTGAAAATCCTGATCCCAAAGAGCCGATTCTTTGAGAGCAAGAAGAGGAAGTAAAGGGTCAAGATGACCAAGGCCAGAGTAATTGGGAAGCCTTCCATGATGGAAGAGGAAGAGCTCACGCACCAAAGCACCAAAGGCACCAAAGCTAATGGGTGATGCAATCGGATCGAGGGCTGCCACATCTAAGCCCAAGGAAGCACCCAAAGCTGCCCCCAAGGCCAAGTCTGCACCAAAGAGGAATACTAGGAGTATTCCATTTCTTTGAGAAGAACAAGGCCCCGATGCACGAGGTTGATGAGGAAGATGAAGAAGGACAAGTTCTGAGGAAGCTCAAGCCCAAGATACCAGACCACAATGATGCCCATCCCGTGGCTGAGAACATGAGAGTCAGGAAGGACTCAGGATTGAGGGAATGGAGAATGGAAGATCCATATGCTTCAAGGAGAAGAACTGTTGTTGATTACAGGTTCCATACAAAGGAATAGCAGGACTTCTATGAGACAATCTTGTTGGACAAGAAGCCCATTGTCTGTTACATGAGATGGGTCGACTGGAACTTCATCAAGGAGAATGAAGAGAACTATCCTGGAGTGCAGGACAACTTTGTGAGTTGTGGAGTTGCAGATTTTGTTGGGCAGAAGCTCACAAATTGGAATGATGAGCTTATCATGTAGTTTCACTCCACAGCACATTTCTACCCAGATGGGAGAATTGTTTGGATGTCTGAAGGTACAAGGTACCAGTCAACTGTTGAGGAGTGGGCAAAGCTGATAAATGCCCCAGAGGAGAATGAGGATGACCTAGACATCTATGCAAATAAGAAAAAGGATCACAATTCAATGGCTCACATGTACAAGGAAATTCCAAACAAGGCATTAGCAACTCACAAGTTTGGATCAGTTCACTATCTGCTGTCAGGGTTGCCAACCATCAATTGGATTCTGAGGCACACTTTGTTGCCCAAGTCTGGTGACCATAACATGATCAGAGGGCATGCCATCAACATGTTGCATGTGTTTGATGTGTCACAGAAGTTCAAAGTCATGAGCCTGATCATTGAAACTATCAAGAGGACTGCAGCAGATCAGAAGAGGAGCTGAGGATATGCACCTCAGATTCAAGAATTGGTAAACTCAAAGATGGGCACAGGAAAATATCAGTTGGATAAGGAACACTTTCCACTTTATCCAGACCTTGAGGACAATGAGGTTGTCATGAATGAAGATGATCCACAATCAGTTCAAGCTCAGGAGAAGAAGGAGAAGGCAAAGAGGAGAAGGCTGCCAAGATGCCAACTCAAGAGGAGGCATCTGAGTATCTCTTGAAGAACAAGCAGGAGCAGCTTGGTTACTTAATAGCATCAACCTTGAGGATTGAGAAGGGATTAGCCACCCTAACTCAAAATCAAGAGAGCTTGAGAGAATCATAGAACAAAAGTTCTATAACTTAGATGTGAAAGTAATGGCGAGATTCAGACTGCGGTGGAGGAGCTACAAGAGGACATGCAGGAGAGGAAGGGCAAGACTACAACCAATGTGTTTGCCAGAGTGCCTAGAGCCCAGAGGTCATCAGCTGTGCCAGTTTCTGACACAAGAGCAACTTCATCTGCACCAGCTACAGCCTCAGTGCCACCAGCTCCAGCACCTTCATCAGCTCCAGATCCATCTAAATCAAATGAAGTCTTCGTCCAAGGAGCCATCTCTACACCACCACCTGAAGATCAAGCCTGAGAGTCGATCTAGTACTATGCATTTTCTATGAACTTTTTGGTAACTTGTTGCCAGAGGGGGAGAAAAATGTATAGATCATAGGCTTCGAGAGAGAGTGTTGCTTTTGTTCTCTCTTGCTTTATTTGGTGTTTTTTCAAAACTTTGTTTGCTTTTGGTTGAGATACTATGTGTGTGAGACATTGATGATCATGTGTTTGATCATAAGCTACACTTATGCATGCTTGATATTATCCTATCTATCTTATGTGATCACTCACTTTGCTTGGTGATGAGTGCATGTATTCATTGTTTATTATTTTGAGCGCTCCACCAAGATGTATGTGACATGGAAGAGTAACCCATGAGCCTAATTCATTGTGCATTTGCAGTCAAAGCAAATCTAAATCTATGCACAAATTTAGGGGAGCTCTTGCTTATCACATACTTCTCAATGCGACGATGTTATTTAAATCTTATTATCATTTGTTGAAGCTTTGATCTATATGTTGTCATCAATTACCAAAAAGGAGGAGATTGAAAGTGCAACTATCCCTAGGTGGTTTTGGTAATTCATAACAACATATAGCTCATTGAGCTAATGCTATTCCAAGACTATTATTTCAGGAAAGCTCAATGAATGGCATGGCATGGATGATGAAAGTGGATCCCTCAAAATACTAAGGACAAAGGATTGGCTCAAGCTCAAAAGCTCAAGACTCTTCATTTTACATTTTAGTGATCCAAGATCACATTGAGTCTATAGGAAAAGCCAATACTATCAAGAAGGGACGAGGTGTTGCTTAATGAGCCTTTTGCTTCATGTGCTTAGTGATATGCTCCAAAACCCTCAACTACTTTCCCACATCCACAAATGACCTAAACCTAAAGCCAAAATCGGTCACACCGATTCTTTCTATCCGGCGCCACCGATTCCAAAAGTCATAGCCACTGCCACAAACCCTAAGCAAATCGGTCTTACCGATAGGGATCTCGGTCTCACCGAGATGGGGTTGCAATCTCTCTGTTTCCCTTCGTAACGTTTCGGTCCAACCGAAGTGAGCGATCGGTCCCACCGAGATTGCATCGTAAACTCTCTGTTTCCTTTTTGTAACATTTCGGTCTCACCGAAAAGAGCAAATCGGTCCCACCGAGTTTACCTGACCAACTCTCTGGTTAGCTAATTACCAAAATCGGTCTCACTGAGTTTGTGTAATCGGTCTCACCGAGATTACGTTATGCCCTAACCCTAACCATATCTGTCTCACCGAGATGCATGTCAGTCCCACCGAAAATCACTAACGGTCACTAGGTTTACTAAATCGGTCTGACCGAGTTTGTTGATTCGGTCCCATCGAGATTGGTAAATTGTGTGTAACGGTTGGATTTTGTGTGGAGGCTATATATACCCCTCCACCTCCTCTTCATTCATGGAGAGAGCCATCAGACTGAACCTACACTTCCAACTTACCATTTCTGAGAGAGAACCACCTACTCATGTGTTGAGGCCAAGATATTCCATTCCTACCATATGAATCTTGGTCTCTAGCCTTCCCCAAGTTGCTTTCCACTCAAACCCTCTTTCCACCAGATCCAAAACCTATGAGAGAGAGTTGAGTGTTGGGAGACTATCATTTGAAGCACAAGAGCAAGGAGTTCATCATCAACACACCATTTGTTACTTCTTGGAGAGTGGTGTCTCCTAGATTGGCTAGGTGTCACTTGGGAGCCTCCGACAAGATTGTGGAGTTGAACCAAGGAGTTTGTAAGGGCAAGGAGATCGCCTACTTGCTAAGATCTACCGCTAGTGAGGCAAGTCCTTCGTGGCGACGGCCATGGTGGGATAGACAAGGTTGCTACTTCGTGGACCCTTCGTGGGTGGAGCCCTCCGTGGACTCGCGCAACCGTTACCCTTCGTGGGTTGAAGTCTCCACCAACGTGGAAGTACGATAGCACCACCTATCGGAACCTTGAGAAAAACACATGTGTCTCCAATTGCGTTTGAATCCTCTAAACCCTTCCCTTTACATTCTTGCAAGTTGCATGCTTTAATATCCGCTGCCAATATACTCTTTGCATGCTTGCTTGAATTGTGTGATGATTGCTTGACTTGTCCTAAATTAGCTAAAATCTGCCAAACTATAAAATTGGGAAAATGTTAAGTTTTTATTGGTCAAGTAGTCTAATCACCCCCCTCTAGACATACTTCAAGGTCCTACACAGGGGCTAGGGTGCGGCTGCCCCCCCTCCCCCCCCCCACTATATATAGGGCCCCTGGGGGGGCGCCGGCCCTAGGAGATGGGATCTCCAAGGGGGTGGCTTGCCCCCCAAGCCAGGCGCCCCACCCCTAGGGTTTCTGCCCTAGGCGCAGGGGAGGCCAGGGCGCACCAGCCCACCAGGCTGGTTCCCTCCCACTTCAGCCCATGGGGCCCTCCGGGATAGGTGGCCCCACCCGATGGACCCTCGGACCCTTCCGGTGGTCCCGTACAATCTGGTGACCCCGAAACTTTCCCGATGGCCAAAACTTGACTTCCTATATATAAATCTTTACCTCCGGACCATTTGAACTCCTCGTGACGTCCGGGATCTCATCCGGACTCGAACAACTTTCGTTACTGCATACTAATATCTCTACAACCCTAGCGTCACCGAACCTTAAGTGCGTAGACCCTACGGGTTCGGAGACATGCGTAGACATGACCGAGACGACTCTCCGGTCAATAACCAACAGCGGGATCTGGATACCCATGTTGGCTTCCACATGCTCCTCGATGATCTCATCGGATGAACCACGATGTCGAGGATTCAATCAATCCCGTATACAATTCCCTTTGTCAATCGGTACGTTACTTGCCCGAGATTCGATCGTCGGTATCCCAATACCTCGTTTAATCTCGTTCCTGGCAAGTCACTTTACTCGCATCAGTAATGCATGATCCCGTGACCAGACACTTGGTCACATTGAGCTCATTATGATGATGCATTACCGAGTGGGCCCAGAGATACCTCTTCGTCATAAGGAGTGACAAATCCCAGTCTCGATTCGTGCCAACCCAACAGACACTTTTGGAGATACCCGTAGTGCACCTTTATAGCCACCCAATTACGTTGTGACGTTTGGCACACCCAAAGCACTCCTACGGTATCCGGGAGTTGCACAATCTCATGGTCTAAGGAAATGATACTTGACATTTGAAAAAGCTCTAGCAAAACGAACTACACGATCTTGTGCTATGCTTTAGGATTGGGTCTTGTCCATCACATCATTCTCCTAATGATGTGATCCCGTTATCAATGACATCCAATGTCCATAGTCAGGAAACCATGACTATCTGTTGATCAACGAGCTAGTCAACTAGAGGCTCATTAGGGACATGTTGTGGTCTATGTATTCACACATGTATTACAATTTCCGGATAACACAATTACAGCATGAATAATAGAAAATTATCATGAACAAAGAAATATAATAATAACCATTTTATTATTGCCTCTAGGGCATATTTCCAACATCCTCCATGCGCCTCCTGCAACAACAAAAGACGAACGGAGCTAGCTGGAATGCATAGCTTGTTAGCACGAAACACAAATCCATCATTAACGCATTTAACTTGTTCCATGTTCTACACCTTTACAATTCTGCAATACATCTTTAAATTCAGCATCATGCACATATTGATCTTTGATGGTCTCCAAACCAAATATTTTAAAGTCAAGTTGTGAAAGCATAGTATAACGACGAGACAATGCATCAGCAATAACATTTTCTTTACCCTTCTTGTGTTTAATGACATAAGGGAAAGTCTCAATGAATTCAACCCATTTAGCATGTTGATGGTTCAGTTTTGCTTGACTTTTAATGTGTTTAAAAGATTCATGATCAGAATGTATAACAAATTCTTTGGGCCATAAATAATGTTGCCATGTTTCTAAGGTCCGAACAAGAGCATATAATTCTTTATCATAAGTAGAATAGTTCAGACTAGGCCCACTCAATTTTTCAGAAAAGTATTCAACAGGTTTGTCATCTTGTAATAACACACCTCCTAATCCAATTCCACTAGCATGACATTCAAGCTCAAAAGTCTTATTAAAATCAGGAAGTTGGAGTAAAGGAGCATGTGTCAACTTATCTTTCAATATCGTGAAGGCTTCTTCCTGTGCGGTACCCCAAACAAAAGACACATCCTTCTTTGTAAGCTCATTGAGAGGTGCAACAATGGTGCTAAAATCTCTCACAAAACGCCTATAGAAACCAGCGAGTCCAAGAAAACTCCTCACTTGTGTGACCGTTTTGGGCTTCGTCCAACTATCACTAGCTTCAATCTTGTCTTTATCAACTTCAATTACCAATTGATTAACTACATAGCCAAGAAAAGATACTCGGTCGGTGCAAAAGGTGCACTTCCCAAGGTTACCAAACAAACTTGCATCACGTAGAGCAATACAAACAACACGTAAATGTTCCAAATGTTCTTCCAAAGATTTGCTATAAATCAATATATCATCAAAATAGACTACCACAAATCGTCCAATGAAAGCACGTAAAACTTGGTTCATTAGTCTCATGAAAGTACTAGGTGCATTAGTTAACCCAAAAGGCATGACTAACCACTCATATAAACCAAACTTAGTTTTAAATGTTGTTTTCCATTCATCTCCCAATTTCATACGAATTTGATGGTATCCACTACGCAAATCAACTTTGGAGAATATTGTAGAGCCACTCAATTCATCAAGCATATCATCTAGCCTAGGAATAGGATGACGATAACAAATAGTAATATTATTAATGCCTCTACAATCAACACACATACGCGACGTACCATCGTTTTTGGGCACTAGTATAATAGGAACAACACAAGGACTAAGAGATTCGCGTATATAACCTTTGCCGAGTAGCTCCTGTACTTGACGCATAATCTCCTTCGTCTCCTCTGGATTGGTACGGTATGGTGCACGGTTGGGTAGCGATGCACCGGGAATTAAGTCAATTTGATGCCCAATCCCTCGAATAGGTGGTAATCACGGTGGCACATCTTGTGGGAAGACGTCAGGGAACTCCTGCAAAATGTTAGTGATGGCAGGGGGCAAAGAGGAAGGCACATCCTTGAATGAAAATAATGCCTCTTTGCACACAAAAGCATAGCAAACAGATTTGCTAAAATCTAGCTCATCAATATCAGATTTGGTGGCAAGTAAACATGCACTTTTCAATTTAATTTCGAAGCAACACCAGATGGTTTATTATTAGGCTTCATTTGTTGCTCAAATTCTTTTGCCACAATCTGATTTTCACTTTTATTTTTCTCTGCTTTTGCTTTATTAGCTCTATTAATATCATCTTTCAAAATGGAATCAGAGTCATAGGAAGCAAAGTAATGTTTTTATCCTTACGAACAAGAGTATATTGATTGTTTCTACCATGATGTACAAATTTTTATCAAATTGCCATGGTCTACCAAGTAATAAGGAACATGCTTGCATAGGTACCACATCACAATCAACATAATCAGCATATGTAGAGATACTAAAATGCACACAAACAATACGTGTTACCTTAACCTTGCATTGTTGTTGAACCATTGGATGTAGTAAGGATGTGGATGTGGTCTTGTGGTGAGAGATAGCTTCTCCACCATCTCCATGCTAGCCAAGTTGTTGCAGCTCCCTCCATCTATGATGACGCAAATAGAACGTTCCTTCAAAACTCCCTTTGTATGGAACAAATTATGCCTCTGATTTTGCTCAGCTTGTGTAACCTGCACACTCAAAACACGTTGAGCAACTAAACATTCATACATGTCATCATCTTCAGCAGCCATGTATTGCGTCTCATGATCGTAATCATCTCCACCATGTTCTTCATGTGTAATAAGAGCCAAAGTCTCCTCATCATAGTCACTAGCGGACTCATACCCACCATCCTCAGTAGCAATCATCACACGCTGAGATTTGCATTCTCTCGCAAAATGCCCTCTTCCCGTACAACAACGAAAAATACTATCACTTGTGTGCCTTGTTGACGCCATGGAAGAAGAAGAGCTCTGCGCAGGCCCGGCAGGTGTGCTCTTAGCAGAGAGTGGTGGTTGTGCCTGCTTTCTTGTATCACGGCTGGAGGTGGCACCTGATGGAGGTGATGGTGCAGTGGAAGTAGAGGATGCACGTGGTGCCCATGATGAAGGTCGACCTGCAGAAAAGTTAGTTCGCGCCAATGGCTGTCGATCCTGCACTTCACGTTCAGCTTTACAAGCAAGATGGAATAAATAAGTGATATTATTATACTCCTTATACTCTAGAATGGTCTGAGTCTCTCTATTTAATCCACCCATAAAACATGCAAGCATAGCTTCATTCTCCTCGACAATACCACATCTAATCATGCCAGTTTGTAATTCCTGATAATATTCTTCTACATAATTTTTTCCTTGTCTTAAACGCTGCAATTTTTGAATTAATTCACATTGATAATATGGTGGAACCCAACGAGTTCGCCATAGTTGCAACTTCGCGTACTTCGTTTGTGTTCAACGACCAGACCAAGACGTCACAGAACCCCACCTTCATTAATAAAGCTTTCCTCTTATATTCACAATATCCAGATTGCAATCTTAGTTTCTTGCTTGTTCTTCGTTTGCTCGCAGGAAACAGGCCCTCGTGGTCAGGTTGATCGTGCTCTGGCGTGGTCAATAATCCTCGGAAGTTGGTTTAGCGATTGCTAAGGCGCGACGTCTCGCACTTTCGTAGTCGGATCGTCAAGGTAGATTCCCTCAGAAAACGATAGCCACCATCTCATCGAAACATCGGGACACCTTTGCCTGTATCAAGTGGTATCGGGACACGACGATGCAACCGCAAATTCAACAAAGAAAAAACCCTAAAAAGATTATGCAAAGGCCCAGATTGGTTCGGATATGATGTTTTTTTTCCGAGACCTACTCAGGCAAGGAAACACGAAACGGAAAAAAGATGGATCTGGAAAACAAACCTAATATGAAAAGAACTCGGATTAGTGGTGCATATATGGTGGTAGGATATGGCAGTGGGGGTGGTATATGGTAACGGTGGTGGTATATGGATACAGATTGGTGGTGGTATATGGATACGGATTCAGAGCGGTGGCGGATAAGCGATGGTGGTAGCTGGCAGGGGCGATGATGATGGTGCGGCGGCGGCGTGACAACTTATGACCAGAACTCAAAACTCTAAAAGACTAGACTCTAAGACCAGCAACTTGACATGATGATGCAACCGCAAATTCAACAAAGCAAAACCCCTAAAAAGATTATGCAAAGGCTCAGATTGGTTCGGATATGATGAACTAACCCTTTTTTTTTGCTTTTTCATGGACTGTAGGTATGAAGAACAGACTCGATCTAAACTACGAAAAACTGTAAAATCTCACCGAGCAACCTAAAAATCTGATACCACTTGATAGAGGCAAAGGTGTCCTGATGTTTCGATGAGATGGTGGCTATCATTTTCTGAGGGAGTCGACCTTGACGATCCGACTACGAACGTGCGAGACGTCGCGCCTTAGCAATCGCTAAACCAACTTCCGAGGGTTATTGACCATGCCAGAGCACGATCAACCTGACCACGAGGGCCTGTTTCCTGCAAGCAAACGAAGAACAAGCAAGAAACTAAGATTGCAATCTAGATATTGTGAATATAAGAGGAAAGCTTTATTAATGAAGGTGGGGTTTTGTGACGTCTTGGTCTGGTCGTTGAACACAAACGAAGTACGCGAAGTTGCAACTATGGCGAACTTTTGATCTAAACAAAACCCAAAGTCTAAACGATGCCCTAGGGGCTGTATATATGGAGGAAGAGGGGGGAATTTCATGGCCCTTGGAGGAGGGGTCCGAAACCCACCCTAACTCTTGTTTCCCCACACATACGGACTCTAAAAATAAACTATATTGAAGTAATTCGAAATTACATGGGCCTGGCCAAAAAATAAGGTGACGCAGCACCTAGAATAGCCTCTGGACGAAAATTATGAAGTGAGATCTTGTATATTTCGTCCAAGGCTTCATGCACTCATTCTGGTGGCTTCAAAGTCCTGAAATCATCACTTGAAACTCTGTTCTTGTCTCCCTTGCGCATGCCATCAACTCCATGCTTGTTCTTGCTCCAATGTTCATCCTTCTCCAAGCTAGGCCCTTCATTTGTAAGCAAAACAAATGTATCCAATTTAAGCGATATCATATTCTCATGAACATTAGAATCATTAACAAGAAACGAAAGTACCTGGTAATTCAATTGGCGTGCGCGAGCTCTAGTAATCGGTCCAGTATGTATAGTAGCAGGGGTTGTGGGTGTAACAATGGTATTGATGTCCTCATCATACCCCTCAGGAGCTTCCCCTTGTGGAGGACACCTGCTGATTAGTTTTTTTTTGGCTGCCCGCTAATTAGTTGCTCTCAAATCAAATGCTACAATATTGGGCCCTAGTAAAAATTGTTACGAGCGATATATAGCCCTCACGGTAAAAACTAGGGTGCTCCTATCTCACTTCTAGTGAGACCGAGGAAGCTATGCCTGAGGCGCGAGATGGGCCGGCCTGGCACGCGGGAGCCACAACTCTGTTTATTTTGTTTTGGTTTTTCGCTTTCTTTTTTTAACTTTATTTATAGTTTCACATATTCTAAATAAATATATTACAGAAAGACTTTACGTAAAAATTTGAAAAAATGTTAACCAAGCATTTGAAAAATGATAAATGTGTATAGGGAAATTGTTTCTTATGTATACAAATAAAACACAATGTGTAAGAAAAAGATGATCATGTATTTTAAAAATAATAAGAAAGCATTTGAAAAAAAATGTTTATATTGTATTTGAAAAATGATAAATGTGTATAGAGAAAATATTGATCATGTATTCCAAAATATAATCTTGTATTTAAATATGTCAGTCAAGCATTTGACAACGTTAAATGTGTATATAAAAATGTTGACTATATATTAAATTTTTAAACTTGTTTTCGAATCTTTTAATAAAGCATTATAAAAATGTTAAAATTGTGTACAGAAAAAATGTTGACCATGTACTAAAAAATATCAATATTGTGTCGTAAAAAGTTAGAAAATATATTTGACATATATACCAAAAATGTACAATGAGTACAGAAGAAAGTAGACATAAGTTTCAAAAAATGCTGATCATTAATTTTAAAAATGTTTAACATGTATATAAAACATTCTGATGTATTGGAAAAACAGAAGAAAACTAGTGAAAAACAAAAGAAAACCAAGTTTACAACAACAAAAAAGGAAAACCGTTGAAAAAAGGAACCGAAGTAAATACAAAAAGCAAGACTATAAAAGAATAATAAAATCGGACCAGTGCCATTGTACAGAAAAATAAACATAGGACGAGCGTTTACGTGCTGGCCCATACCTGCTAGCCGATCAGTGGTTCTTGTCGCTGGCCCTCCATGGGTCAAGGTCCATCGCTAGCTGAGAAAGGCTACGGCCCAAGTGACTCCAAGTCCGCAGCCATCGCCCGCCACGTCACCGATCCGCAACTCTGATCTCAGAAAACATCCGCTCTCCGTTCCTAATCCAACGCTGCGCAACCACCATCCCACGGATCGATCTCCTGACTCCTCCCTGTGTTTCTCCCAGCCACGTCACCGATCCTCGCCTAGCTGCCTCCACGAATCAGACGCTCGGAACCCAGCATCCCAGGGATCCGTCCCCAAGCCCCTCTCCGGTATAAAGAACCACCACCGTTCAACCTCCACCGCATCAGACATCCAATGCCCAATCCCCTCCAATCCCACCTTCGGAGCAGCAGCCAGCAAGCGAGCGTCGCCAGCCATGTCGGGCCGCGGCAAGGGAGGCAAGGGCCTGGGAAAGGGCGGGGCGAAGCGGCACAGGAAGGTGCTGCGCGACAACATCCAGGGGATCACGAAGCCGGCGATCCGGCGGCTGGCGCGGCGGGGCGGCGTGAAGCGCATCTCCGGGCTCATCTACGAGGAGACCCGCGGCGTGCTCAAGATCTTCCTCGAGAACGTCATCCGCGACGCCGTCACCTACACGGAGCACGCCCGCCGCAAGACCGTCACCGCCATGGACGTCGTCTACGCGCTCAAGCGCCAGGGCCGCACCCTCTACGGCTTCGGCGGCTGAGCGCGGTTCGTGCCTCGCGTGGGATTTAGATGTGGTTAGGCGGGTCGTCGTTCTGTCGGTGTGCGTGTGCAGCTGCGTGCTGGTGCTTGTAATGAGTTCCAGATTCTAATATGGGTGTTCATCTCGCATTGGATTGAACCGTGTGTTCTGCTCTGACCACTGGCGATGTCTGTCCCTCCACGCTTCTAACATTAGGCCGTTTGTTTATACTTTCTAGTATGTTGAATGCGGAGTTTATAACTGTTGATGAACCACTGTACGTTAGATTAGAGCCCTCCTACGGCGGTTTGTTTGACGAATCCAGAGTTCAGAACTGTCGATGAATCACTGTCGCGAGCTGAATGCTGAACTCAGTAGAACAGGGATGATTGTTGGCAAGAATAGTTCAGTTTTCTGCAGGGTAGGAGACTAGTTCAGTTGGCCTGTATCTACACGACTGTATCAAACCTTAGGGCTCCTTTGATTCATCATAGGAATTTTTGAAGGATTAGAATCATCAGAAATCTTTCCTACGCTGATTGTTTGATTCATATTAAACTTTGGCATAAGTTGATTGTTTGATTCATAGGATTGAGTCCTATAGAAATTTTTCCCATAGACTTTTTTTAACCTTTTCTCATAGGATCTCAAAGCATCCACTCAAATCTTTCTGAAAAATTACTTTGTTTTTCTATAATGCAATCAAACACCTAAAATTTCTGAAAAAAATACTTTATTTTTCTATGATGCAATCAAACACCCAAAATGATGTATATATCTTCTTTTTCTATGAAAATGATGTATAATTGAGACAAGTGTAACATTTTAATTCTGTCTTTTTTGGCATAGTACACACGCTGCTAAGGCATACACATATACACTCATCTGTATGATGTCCGCATACACTCTATCCCTATAAACACCTTTAAAAAATTGAGCCGATATAAACTCTAAAATAAATTTAAAAAAATACGAGCACCAATGCCTAAATATAAGACTTGAACTCCGACGCAGATACTAATGTCCTCCTAACCACAGATAGGTTTACCTATTTCCTTCTCATCCTATGAATGAAAAGAGGTCCTTAGAGCGTCTACAGCCAAGAACCCTAAACCTGTCGAACGTTCGCGCGGCTGACCCGGTCACAAATAAATATATGATCTAGACATACACCTCAAACGCTTGGTTTAACCGACACACCTCATATCCAGCCTAAATCTGGGGCGCATATGGAGCGCCCGGACGCGTCCGCCATATCTTCCCCGAGCCCACATATATTCCTCCCCATCCGCTCGTCGGACCAAACCCTACCCACTTCACTTCACTCCACTTCTTCCACTCCCCTCCGCCAACTAAGCTCCTGTCCGGCGATCTTCGCCCTTCTCCAGTATGGCGAACAGCGGATCCGAGTCCTACACCTTCATATCCGTCGACCCCGAGCTCATCCCACGCGCCTTGCGCTCCGTCGCTCCCGGGAGGGGGCCCGTGCGAGGCAGCGCTCGGACTCCTTCCGTTAGGAATCCATTGCATCCGTCCAAATGACGCATGGATCCGGCGTTAGGTGCGCCATCGCTGCCTTCCCAGAGGCGGTGCAGCTCGTTTGGTGTCCGAACGCAATAGCGGACGCGCAACCCCTCTGTTGGTGCGCGAGGCCATGAACGCACCATGGACGTCGTCCCCGCAAACATGGCACGACGTGTCCGCAGTGCGAGGCAGCGGGCGCGGGAGGTGGCAGCATCCCTCGCAGCAGTGGACGTCGGCAAAGTGGAGTCGCATTCTCCGGCGCCCCGTATGATGCGCCAGTCCGGGCATCGCAACCACGTCGTGGTGGATGTCGCCGGCTCGTCTCAGGACGGATTCATCATCGACCCGATGTCTACCGGCACCGTCTGGGTTCCGGGCTCCGACGAGAAAGAGTAGGGTATGGGAGACGGCGGCTCCCTGTGTTCCGTGAGCCGGCTCGTGTCCATGCCCTACTCTACCCTGCCGGCGACCGGACCAACACTCTAGGGAGTGCAGCCGGCCGCTAGACATGAATACGGCAAAGCCGGACGAGCTCCGCTTAAAGATCATGCATGTTTTTTTCAAGAGTACATCAATGACATACCATATATTTATATATTGCATGTAATAATATGGATTTGAGGTTTATAATTTAAGATATCCGATTATAAAACCAAATATTTAAAGCATGACCTTGCGCGTCGGCGGGTTCGAGGGTCAGATTTGCCGAAGTCCGGCTGTAGATGCTCTTAACCTCCATGATGGTTACGACACGGTCTAACATCTGGCGAGACATTAATCCGTTGCGTTGCTTAGAGCATCTCCAACAGCCCGCTAAAAAAGCGCCGCGCCGCAAATTGGTCCATTTTAAGCGCCGCGCAGCGCTTGTGAGTCGCTCAAGAAAACCGCAGACGCTGGCTATAACGAGTTAGGCTGTCGGAAACACTCTCCCAGCGGTGTATTTGGTACGCCTGCGCAGCACACTCGGCCTTCGCTCTCGCACTTCCTCTCCCACTTTCACCCCCATCCAAGGCCAGCTGCCGCCAGCGTCCCCGGCTGACTGCTCAGCGCTTCCCGGCCTATCCTCAGCCAGCTTCCGCCCCATCCTCCTAGTCCGCGGTGCTCAAGGCCTCCGTCGTCCGAGGAACAGCCCGGCGCTCAACTGCGCCGCGCCATGAGGTGTTCGACAAAACGCCTACAAGGTATGTATTGCTCAAACTTCATGAATTTGGTGCATGTTTTGAATTGTAGTTTTTATAGTATAGTATTGAACATTGTAGATGAGTTCGCCGTATGATTCTTCCAAAGAAGAATTTGATATGGAAGAGGAGGAGGAGGATCTTGCAATGATCCTAGCTATGCATATAAAAAAACTGAAGCACGGTGGTTCGGTTATGGGTCGGCAGAAAATTTGAAGGGATATGATCGATGCCCACAACAGATTGATCAGGCATTATTTTGCGGAGAATCCCACATACCCCGAGTCGTACTTTCGTCACCGGTTTAGGATGAGCACCGAGTTGTTCAGGCGCATTGCAGAGAAACTAACGAGCCATGACCGCTTTTTTCAGCAAAGGAGGAATGCCGCCGGAGAGCTCGGGCATAGCACCTTTCAGAAGGTAGCAGCCGCTTTGCGCATGTTGGCATACGATATACCGGCTGATCTTGTTGATGATCACTTGGCTATGGGTGAGAGCCAAGCCATCATGTATGTCAAGCGCTTTGCAGTGGGAATTGTGCAAGTGTTTGGCGAGGAGTATTTGAGATCTCCCAATTCTGAAGACGTCGCAAGGCTATTGACGATGAACAAAGCTCGCGGCTTTCCTGGCATGCTTGGCTCAATAAATTGCATGCATTGGAGTTGGAAGAATTGTCCAAAGGCATGGCATGGACAGTTCCACGGCCAAAAAAAGGGTTCCACTATAATCCTTTAAGCGGCGGCCGATCAGGAGACTTGGATTTGGCATGCATTCTTTGGAATGCCTGGATCTTTGAATGACATCAATGTTGTCAACCGGTCACCACTAATGAATAAGATTGCAAACGGTGAGTTGCCACCGGTGCAGTTTGTAGCAAATGGCCGTACGTACAACTATGTCTATTATCTAGCGGATGGCATCTATCCAAAGTGGCAAACCTTCGTGAAGCCGGTTAAAAAGCCGGAAGGTAAGAAAAATCTTGATTTCCACAATGCTCAGACGACGGCTAGAAAAGATGTGGAGAGAGCATTTGGGATTTTGCAAGCCCAATTTGCTATTGTGAGAGGACCGGCTAGATTTTGGGATCAAAAAATGCTTTGGTACATCATGCACGCTTGTGTGATCATGCACAACATGATCATCGAGAATGAGCGTGGCCAAGATTTAGACTACTCACAGTATGAGCTCTTGGGACATCCCGTGCTAGTGCGACGAAGGGCTGAAAGGGTAGCCCGTTTTATTGCCTCCTATCATGCCATTCGGCGTCCCGCAACGCACAATGAACTTCAGAATGATCTGATTGAAGAGTGGTGGACATGGCATGGACGACAAAGAGCATGATGATTTCTGTATTCGACATTGTATTGTTCATGAACAATTTGTTGTATTTATTGCATTATTTGTTGTACTGAACGATAAACTATTTGTTTGAGTCATAATGATAACGAAATTAAACTATTTATTGTTGATTTATTTTGTTTGTTTGATCATTTTTGCTCTTTTTTTTGAAACGTATATGTGGTTTGTGCGGTCTTGTGTATTTTCTTATTTCTTTGGAAGCGGCGACCTTGTATTACGTTATATAGCCTTGATCTTTGGAAGCCGTATTGTGGCCGTATTAAGCAAACAAGCAGCCGCAAACAGGTTTTTTGCACGTGATGCTTAACGCAGCTGTTGAAGATGCTCTTAGCTTCGCCACTTGAAGTTGACATCGCGGTCGTGGGCTTCTGGTATAACTCCTAATCAAGCGTGGGCGAAAATGATAGGTGGATCGGGGTACGATCTGCTTGTAAACGAAGAGAGTGGAGCCACAAGGCTGGAGTACCACCCGGAGAAGATTAGCATCGAAAACAGTGATGCTCCTGGTTAACATACATCGAAGATTACCACCGAATGCTGTTATATATATTTCTTTACGGAGGGAGTATATTTGACTTGCTGTTTGCGTCAGTGATTAACGACACGAAGCACACTGGAAAATAAAATTCTTTATTTTTTTCATAACTGACACACAGAAAAAGAAAAGAAAAAAAAAAGAAAGCCCGAGCCGGGCAGCGCTTTCTTTTCTTCTGGACCGGATCCACGCCGGCGCGACGCACCTCACCGCCTCAGAAAGCGCCGGAGCCACCCGCCTGCCGCTCCGCTGTTCCCATCCCGCCGACCTCCCCCCTCCCCTTCCTCCTTCCCACCTCGCACCCAACCCCAACCCCACCACCGCGCCACCAACCCACACCACGCGGCGACCCTACTTCTCGCGCCGATCGCTCGCTCGCCCGCCCAACCTCCTGCCGCCCCGCTCCTCGGCCCAGATCTGGTGGACCTCGGCGTCGGCCTCGCTTGTGCACTCGGTCACGCGGGGAGGGCCGGCCAGGCCGGTCCATGGTTTCCGCCGCGGCGCAGGTGGGCGTGCTGGCGGCGTGCGTGGTGCTCTTCGTCCCCATGGGGCTCGCCGGCTGGCACCTCAGCCGCAACAAGGTGCTCTTCTTCTCCGGCGCGCTCTTCGTCTCCCTGGCCGTCGGGGTCCACCTCTCCCCGTACCTCCCCTCGCTGCCCCACCTCCTCGTCTCCTCTTTCCACCCCATCCGCCCCGCGGCCCCGTCCTCCTCCTCCTCCGCCTCCTGCATCTCCGTCCTGCACCGCGTGTCGTGGGCGGACGCCGAGCCCCACGGCGGGGGTCGCGCCTGGTCGTGGCCGCCCTCGCTCGCCGCCACCTGCGGCTTCGCGCGGCTGACGCGGGACGACGCCTCGACCCTGCTCAACGGCTCCTGGGTCATGGTGGCGGGCGACTCGCAGGCGCGCCTGCTCGTGCTCGCGCTGCTGCGCCTCCTGCTCGACCCGGCCGCCGCAGCGGCCGCGGAGCCGGAGCTGTTCCGCCGCCACAGCGACTACCACGCTGCCGTGCCGGCGCGGGGCATCTCCGTGGATTTCATATGGGCGCCCTTCGAGAGCAACCTCACGCGTCTGCTCCGCGAGGATCTCCGCCTGGCGCCGCGCACCCCCGACGTGCTCGTGCTCGGATCCGGCCTCTGGCACATGCTCCTTGTCACGGAAGCCTCGCAATACGGCGACGCATTGGCGTCCATTGCTGATGCGGCCAACTCTCTCCGCTCGCCGCTCCCAGTGCCACCTCCACACATGTTCTGGCTCGGCCTGCCGCGGCTTGTCAACCCTATGCTCAACACTGATGCCAAGAAAGAGCATATGAACGACACAATGCTGCAAGCCTATGACCGTGAGGTTGACGAAAGGTGTATCTTGCGCCGTGATGGTGGCCCATTCCGGCTGCTCGATGTGGGAAAGCTCTCCCGTGGATGTGAGCGGCAATGCACAGCTGACGGGATGCATTACAACGGCGTGGTCTATGACGCTGTCATGCATATCATGCTCAATGCATTAGTGATTGAGTCGCAACAAAGGATCTGACTAGTCGTAGGGGTTCTTGAAGCAGGTGTGCTCCCAACCCCTCTTCTTTTGGTTCGTTACAGTACATGGGTAATTAGAATGTGTTGTGAGATAGGAAGGTTCTTTTGATTGCTTTGGCATTTTGGTTACGTGCCAGAAATCGCCATCAGATTGCTCAACCTTAGAGTGTAATATAGGGACATCTTAGAACCACGCAGTTTTTGGCTGTATGGTAAACGGAGATGATGTATTGTATACTTTTTCTCGGGTAATAACTAAGATGGTGATTCTGACATGTAGGGGAAAACAGATTGAGCAATACTAAGACATATTTAACTTTCTTTTTTGGGCAGTTGGAGGTTTTATTATTGGTCATTAACTTGTGCATGGATGCTCCATAAGTCATGTGATGTTATGTTGATGCTTTCAGCACTCAAATCAAAGGGTATAATCACATAGTTATCCAATGTGATAAACCTGAGATGTATCTGTAAATGTCAGGCTGATACTAAGATGACTGTAAATTGTATTACACCGTTTTTTCTTGTACTTACCACCAGTAGTTGAGGTACTTCTAACATTGCAATGATTTTGAAGTTATAATCCTATGCTGATGCTAAGATGACTGTAAATTGTATTACACCGTCTTCTCTTGTACTTATCACCAGTAGTTGAGGCGCTTCTTACATTGGAATATTTGGAATGATTTTGAAGCTATAATTCTATGACTGTACTGCATGCTGACTGCATAGATGAGGTTACACATTAGCAGAATGCAGTGACTATTTTGGAAAGTAGGTTACATTAATTATCACGAGAAAAAGGATGATCACATTATTCTTATTTTCTCCTAGAAAAAAGGAAATATATCGCTCTTTCTGCCCATGAAGAAACACAGTAGTTGTTTCCTTTGTGTAGTCTTTGGTCTTCCATACTTCCTGAAACTGCTTGAAATTCGCTGTTAAAACGTACAATCTATAAGAATTTGTATGATCTTTACACACCTCCTCTGATCTGGTCTGTTTATTAATTGGCATTTTCGGTTTCAATTTGCGAACTGCAAATTTGTTTCAGTGGAACTGCCGAGTAGCTAATGGTTCATTATCTTTCAGTTTTGGGAAATTCTCTTCTAATGGTTCATGGTGTGTGAGATCTCTACTATCATGGTTAGCCTGGGCATATTCTCTCTTCTTCATTAGATGCGCTCGTTCCTTGTTGTATATTCCTGTTAGCAACATTCTGAAACTAACTAACTAGATGGTCAATCTTTGTAAAGGTAATCCATCTGTGCCTGAAGGTATCAGTTGGCCTATGTAGCATGTAGCTGACGGTTCAGCCGTCGTTTTGCTGCCCATATGTCGTTTCATGCATCTCTATAGTACAGTTTGAGTCGATGAAATTATCTTGCAGTTATGCTAAATATTGGAACATCATGCAGTTCATTTATTCGCTTTGTTAAAAGGAAGTTTCCTTGTTTTCCTAGTTCACCACTGAAGTGTTCACTTCCTATATCACTGTCTTGTTACTAAAAGACTATGATGAACAAATGATTCTGAGTGTATCGTGTTCTTGTGCGAATGTGTCATTTCATTTCTGCCCTAGTCCTCACCTTGTTAAGTGCTAACCAAGCCTTGGCAAGTCCTGCTAAGATATGGACTCCAAGAAGAAACCGGGGTCTTCTGAACCTCTGATGGCAAGGTCAGCAGTACAGGGCTGACGCATTTGCTGATCCCAAGAAGAAAAGCATCATGATCCTGTTAGCTAACCCCATCTACTCTCCGGATTTTAGGTCCCTGTGGATGCACGTTGATGCTCCGAAGTTCAAGGTATACTATAGGACTTGAATCTGATGTGAGCTATGCCCCATGGTTAAAAAACTACGAGTTTCGATCATGCCTGACACGGTTGCCAGATGGATTCGTGTGCAGTTTCCGGTTCTTTTATGCAACCACTGGCTGAACTGAGAGTATATGGTCTGGTTCCTAGGGGCACAGATTAAGCCTTGAGCTTCCAGAATGCTCTGTCAGAAAAGATATCATCACTGAAGAAACTTGTGCAATGTCTAGGATTCACATCAACAGAATGGCTACACCCAGTTATGATTCAATTGGGAATTACCTTTCTGCTCATATCCCATCCAACCCTAACAACATGGTAAATCTTTTTCGGAAGACAACACAGTAAATGTTTCACAGTACATGACAATCTTGCGGCTGCTCCTGAACCAAGGAGCCGGCCATTGACGATAACCATTCTACCTACGTTGCCACTTGGTTACTAGTCATCGAACCAGGGCAGGAAGCTGTCGATCTCGTCGAAACCGTCAATCCAAGGCATGTCGTCCGGCTCCATGGACGCCAGGGGGATCACAGTCATGGGGGCGCAGACCATGTCCGTCGCACCGGCCTTATCACCAGGCGGCGCCGGTGCATTCTCTGGCAGAGGCGCAGGCGCCACGGCCGGCTTCCTCTCAATCGGCACCGTCTCACCGACCTCTTCTTTCGCCGCGTTCCAGCCGCCGGCCACCAGCGGTGGCTGCGCTTGCACGAGCGGCAGTGAGCCGGCCAGGACGCGGGCGTCCACGAAGCCGCCGGCATAGCATGACGATCCTGTCGTGGAGCTCCCCTCGCCGTGGACGACCAGCGCGAGCTCCTCCGGCTTGGTGGCGTCCGACGTCGTGCTGGAGGAGGGGCGGTGGACAGTGCGCCTGCGGCGCGCGGCGGCCGCGCTGCTCGCGCAGTGGAACCTCTTGGAGATGGTGCCGTTCCAGTAGTTCTTGACGGCGAGGTCCGTTCTCCCGGGGAGCTGGGCGGCGATGACGGACCAGCTGTTCGATCAAATGGCAACCAAAGCAGCACCAGATTGGTTAAAGAAGCACAATTGCAAGAAGCCAAGAAGCATCACGCAAGCAATGTTCAACTAATTTGAACTTCTGGAAAAACAGTGATGGACATTGGTGTGACCGTTGGTTGGGCAGAGGCAGCAGAAGCTGAGATACGTGCAGGCAATGGCAGCAGGACATGCTTATTTTTTCGGGACTTACCAGCTTCCCCTCTTGCTGTACATCTCACAGATGATGCTCTCCTCTGCCGGCGTGAAGTTGCCGTGCTTCAGTCCCGGCCGGAGGTAGTTCAGCCACCGCGCTCGGCAACCCCGGCCGCAACGCTGAAGCCCTGCGAATCCATGAGCAACATCCTCAGAAATCATGCTTTAGCCACAGTGGTGAGTGACAATCAGAGTATGGATGAACATGGTAGTTGTTTCTGTGCAGGACGCTACTGGTTTTCTGATGGAAAGGGGCCAAAGAACAACACTAGGATATCTGTCCGAACTCTCCACAGAAACACAAGTACAAAATCGATAAGAAACGTGCCAAAGTAGTTCTAAGATATGAAAATTCTGATGTAAAAAAAAACTGAGAAAATTAGAAAAGAAACGAAAGTAAGCATTTTCTGCGACTATGAAAAACCGACTAGACCTTATAAGTTGGGCCAATCTTTCTTCTAAATTAACAAGCGCAACTTTTTAGACAGATCATATGCAAGCCAAACAAACAACCGCGTCACATTTAGTAGCTTTCTTTTCATTTTGAATGAAGGCATATATCGGAGTTAATGGAGGTAAACTTAGTACCAATATGAACAGTTGAATGAAGACGATGGGCAAAAGCAAAAAAACTAACCTAGGGTTTCAGCCAATGCCTGCCAACTACGGCCAATGCCATACTTCTCAATGTGTTTTTTCAACAAGTCATCCTCTTCCCTGGACCACTTCCCTTCTTCATCATCCCTTCTTTCTTTCAGTTTGCAGAGGTTCTTGCTTGTCTCCAAGAGGGGGGCAGACTGCAGATGAGAGACCCAATGCCTTAGCTTACAAATACTGGAGTAGCTGCTTGTGGTGAGAAATACCTAATGCGTGATGGACGTCATTTTTTTTTACTTTACTGCATTGTAATAATATCTCTCTTCCTCCTATCGTTTTTGTTGGCTTGTCCTATGTTTAAACCAACGATTCCTTTGTTCACAGAGAATGGAAAAGGAGATGAAGTGACAGACGATTCCTGCACATGAAGAGACCGTATAGGTGAAAAGCTACAAAGAGAAGTGGAGAGAAGCACATCAATATTACATTTGGTGTAAAGAAGAATCTGCCTGTTGTTTGATGAGTAATCACTATAGCGTATCGATAGCCAACTGCTAATTGCCACTACCTCCGTTCTGGTTATTAGTCCCATTATATTTGGGTCAAACTTTGACCTTTAATTTAACTATAAAAAAATAAGTTATATACCACAAAAATAGGATCATTGGAAACCTCTTACAAATATGAATCCAATAATATAACTTCCATGACATACAACTAATATTTTGTTAGTCACATCTACAGGCAAAATTTGGCACATAATATGAAAGGAACCAATAAACCCAAATGAAGGTAGTAGATGATTATGAAACGACACCGACAATGTGTTTAATTTTTCTCTTCTTCCAATTTTGGTTTACCCTCTTTGGTATGCTTTACATGATCCTGTTTGTTTCTGTTTATGTCTATCGGATGGTTTTCCTAATCTACTACTCCTATATCACTAAGCTCCCCAGGGTAAAATGCCTCACAATCAATTGAGGTGTCCAATTGAAATTGGGTCACCCAATTTTGACCAAGTCAACAATTTCTTAAAGCTCTCATTCAATTCTTGTATACTATACACTATGCTTCTTAATTTTTAAGTCCTCACAATTTATTGAGGTCTTCAGTTTAAAACTTGATCATCCGATTTTGACCGGATCAATAATTTCTCAAGGAGCTCTCCCATTTAATTATTTTAATTCACCATATTCCCTAATTTTGAAGCTCTTTTATTCGATTGTGAATTCAATTTTGAATTTGGTTTACGATTTTGATCGGGCCAACAGATTTTCAAATCAATCAACACCAACCGCTAGAAAAACATATCAATCCCATGCACCTTCTTACCACCTAGAAAAAATAAGCGCCACCATGTGAAGATACTATAGCATCAATATAGTACATGTAGCCACCACACAGAAATTTACCCACAAAAATATGAGTTGATTAGCGCATAACACATCATCACACCATGAAAGGCCCACCAAATAAACACAATATAAATAAGCATAAAACACGCTCCATCGTCTCCCCATCCGCCAAGCTAAATATTGCATCAGGTCCAAAATACAAGGGGTATTAGTTCTTTGGAAAGTCAAATTTATTTAACTTTGACCAAGTTTAGAGCCAAAAACATCGACAACCACAATATTAAGCCAAAATATTATGGAAATTCATTTCATGATGAATCTAATAACACCAATTTGATATTATGAATTTTGATATATTTCTTCATAAATTTGATCAAACTTAAAGAGGTTGGACTTTTCAAAAAAGTAATACACATTATATTTTAAAATAAAATAAGTATTTTTTTAAATCTCAACAACACCAACGGCGCAGCAAAGCGCGCCCAACCCTTCTAGTTTTAAAGAATAGCCCAACCAAATATGTATCTTGCATCAGCTGCTGCTCTAAGAGCATCTCTATCCCATCTCCTAAACTTAACTCCAAAAGCAACTTATCGGGAGCCTCCCTATAAAAAATTCCTGGGCATTAAGAGGCTCCCAACTAGCCCATCTCCCAATCTTAACTTCTATTTCTTTTTTGTAAGGCTCCGACCATCATACAACCAAAATATGATATGGCATCGTAGATTGGTGTGATCGGACGAATGCGATGAAAAAGCTTTTCTCTTTGATTGAAATCTAAAGTTGCAAAAAGCATAAGGGGAAGGTCCCATTATAGAATTCCAATTTTTTTAATCAAGACCGGCTTTTGCTTTAAACAACCCAATTCAAAACTGGAAAGAAAGTTGTTAAACCTTTTGTCGAACACCTTGTGTGCGTTGCCGGGGCGAGATCCCCAACAGACGCGATGGTGGTGGTGGTGGAGGTGAGGAGTGTTGCGGTCCTATTCCCGGCCTCGCTGACACTCGAGGCGGCGACTCGGGCCAAAGGCGCCAAGAGCCTCGGGGATGTGTACTGCCAGCGGTTGGTGGGGAAGTGCGGCGTGGGGGGGGGGAGGGAAGCGGAGGCTGCGGTGGCCGGGAACTGTGGGGGGCCTTTTCTATTTTTGTTTGTAAAGTCATTATACCACAATACTCTCCCACTTTCCAAAAAATAACAAGACAATATACATAACGCTGTGTTTCCGGCCTCGAACCCTTCTCCACACGGTTCCATCAAACAAAATGTGGTGTCCAACGATAGAGAGCGGAAGGAGAAGTAATATCACCTTTTCTCGCAACCATGGTATTTTGTGACGACCTTCACCAGCAAAAAAACGCATTGGTACATCCCTAAAATTCAACCAACTGTGGGATGTTTTCCCCCATGTCGAATCATGTTAAACCACAGAGTACAATGATAGAAAATAATATTAATTGTGTGACAGTCCCTACCGCCCGGTTGCTGCCAAGTGTTAAAGTGAAGTGGCACTATCAGGTTAACGTGTCCGGCGAAAATATTCTGGACAATTTGACCCAACAGTAAAATGCAGGGGAATTGGTTTGCCACAATTCAAACCGTCAAAATTATACTGTTTCCCTCTACGCAATGGCTAGGGTTTGTTCCTATGTGCCGACTTCCCTTCGGCCATGGTTCCCATGGATACATATCCTCCCGTTAGCATACTAGGCACCGTACGCACGGTGGCTAGGACTTGATGGCGACTGTAACATCCCCAGCATCACACTACAGTAATCCCTTATGCTCAGTGCCAAGTCATCTTGATTTACAAAGCTTAATCATGTTGGGATAATATCTCAACTCAAGTCCCTTCTCTGAATTCTATTCAAATTCAAAGTGAAACTGGAGGTTGCACAAAACTTGCTAGAAAAATGTTCATCATTTAGCCAAAATTCCATAACATTTAATTGTTAAGGAAAACAACACCACCATTGAGCTAAGATGGACAGTAGCAATTATTTCATTTCAACTTCAGCATTTTTGAATGTCATTTTTGTGGCACCCCGGCTCAGAGCAATCGGTTTACCCTGCATTGCCATCCCAGAGATCGAGTCTTCTGGCAATACACAACAACATGGTACGGGAAATAACCGCTTTATTGATACTAGCGGGATACATAGGTCTGATATTACATCGAGATGCGAGGCCAAGCGGCACACACGGTGCTGCTGGACAGTATGTACATTATTTAATGAACATGGCTGGGGCCTCGATCACACGTAAATTACTGTGACAGCGGAAGAACGGCGTAAGCGGAACTCCATAGCACAGGGACACCGAAGTGGACACGGCCTAGACACGAGATGCGCTCCGATGCGAATCAACTTGCCTGAAAGCTGGCATAACATGCCAGGTCAGTACATTGAATGTACTTGCAAGCTCACAACAAACATAAGCACGATGACAGACAATATCATGATAATTAATAGAGTTAAATTAATGCAAGAAATACTACAGATGCAATGCAGCCAAATAGTGCACCGAGTCACACGGACTCGCTTACAAGACGTTACCTCGTAACCAAACGGTGACCACACCGGGGTCACACATGAAACCAAAAACCCATGAACACCTCGAGCGTTCAAGGTTCACCACGAAACAATGCATCACAACAGTCGCTTAGTTTGCAAGATTAATTATAAAAGTTGATCCATGGTGTGACTTACTCCCGAGTCTTGCCCATAACCGAGGGCGCGACTATCGATAGATTAAATACACTCTGCAGAGGTAGCGCAATTTACCCACACTACGGAATACCTGGCCTCGCTTTCCCATTCGGGTGGACCAAAATATCCCGACGAAACCCTCCCTTTGTCATGCACTCTCCCCGGCCACTTCGACCATCTCCCTCTCAGGGCTAGGTCTTGGGTGGCCCTGTGTCTACCAAAGACACCAACGGCCACCGTCGTGGCAAAATGGTCCCAAACTGGGACAAGGTACCATAAAAAAAACGAGCACACAAGGTTATGTGCACTTTGCCGGGCAGGTATGCATGCCCATAACCGTCCCTCGCGGGAGGCACCGGTGAGAGCCACAACAAAGGACCAAATCAAGACCTTCCCATTAGGTAAATGTGGTCGCACTAAATTAAAAACCCGATTCCGTGGCACCATGATGTGATCAACATCATATTCAAGTTGAATTTAATCAGATTTAACTTTGATAAAAACTTTTTATCAAAAACATGATATGAAAAATAATTTTCATGCAACTACTCGTCATGCAAAGCAAACAACTCATGTTCATGGATCAAACTTAACCACATAATTACCTTGCAACACTAAAGGTCAAAACTCTCTAGTTATAACTCATTTTTATCAGCAAGTGGCATTTTTATTAGCTCTTTATTTAAATGAAAATATCACTTAGTAAAATTACCATCATTAATTTCCATAGCAATATGCATAGTGCAAAATCTTACTCTACTTAACCAAACAAGTTCATTGCATGCAACCAGTAACTAAAACAAGCATTTCTAACAGAATAAAGTAACTAATAGTTTACCAAAATTATTTACCAAATTTTAAATGCAAATAAGAACTCATATTCAAGTAGAAAATCATAGATATTGAAATAGCACCATCCAAATGCTGGTGTGGCTTTCCTTAGTGTAGAGGAGGATCACACCCCTCTTGGTTTGCTCCAAGACAAGCTTCTCCTTCTAAAAAATAATTTAAAACCACAAAAATAAATGTCAAAACACATTTTGAAAATCACCAGAAATTCTAGACAGCAAGGAAAAATCCACCTTTTGGTGTGCTGCTAGAGCTTTCTGTAACAAAGACAATGCAAACAAAATCAACTCATTTGGACTTATGGTTTCGAAATGGTGCCTGGTCAAAGTTTAGTCAAATTTCTGAATTAAATTTTAATAAACAGAAAATCCTTGGGGGGGGGGGGGGTGACGTCGAAGACGTAAAACGGGAGTGCGCCTCCACTCGTACCGCTTCGGGCGCGAGTGGTGAGGCTGAAATTGGGCTCCGCCCGTCAGGAGAGAGAGAGAGAGGGGGATCAAGATCAGAGGGGAGGTGGCGCTTCACCGGAGCTCGCGCCGGTGACGTGGGGGTTTGGGGCTAGGCTAGAGGGAAGGATTGGAAGCGGGGCTCGCGGCGCACCTGCCCGTACCCGTGGCTTGGCGAGAGGTGAACGGAGCAGCTCGGGGTTGAGCTCGCAAGCTTCGGTGGCGGACGGGGTTCGCCGGAGAGGTTGAAGACGGCGGCTAGAGGCAACTCCGAGGGCTTGGCGGCCTCCAAGCAGCACCACTAGACCACCAAGGCCCTGCCCAAGCAGTTGCCTGAGCTCGAGAGGCCCTGGAGAGCGGCAGCTGGCCTGCGGGTATCGCCGGAATCCTCGGGTTGGGGCGACGACCAGAGGCCTGCCCGACCGAGCTACGGTCGTTCTACGTGTTCGTGGTGGTTGTGTGGAGTGGTGCGTGGCCAGGATTCAAGTCGGGGTGGCTTTATATAGCCGGAGCAAGAGGGGGGGGGGACGTGTCACCGCCGGAGCGTTCTGGACACGCGGCGAACGTCGACGAGAAGCTCCAACACGAGGGGGAAAAGTGCTGCGTCGACTTAGGGGCTTGCCGATGCTTGCGGACGCGCACATGAGGCGGTTGGGGAAGCAGACAAGCACACGCGCGCACTGTGGCATTTTGGCTGCGACGCGCCCGTGCTTGCTGCGGAGGTTCCGGCGTCGGCAAGCTCCAGGGAGGGGTCAAGCTTGATGAGTCGAGGGTTGTGGCGCGGTGCGGCAGTCGGAGGCAAGCGCTGAAACGAGCACGCGAAACAGAGAGCAAGGCACCAGCCAGAGCGCGTCGAGACGCTGCCAGGCGTCGTGTCCTCGTGCGGTCACCAAGCTGGCATGGTCAAAACGACGGCCAGGAGCGGCCAAACCTTGTCTACGCGCGCGACCGTGCAGTGTTACGTCTAGGAGGGGTGATGGATCATACCCAGGCCGACCAGACGTGACTCTCTGGTCGGGCAAGTTTCGGTCGTAAACTTGGTCGCCAAGTTTGGCCATCTTCTAGAAGGCCATTAGGGCTAATCTCCTGGGGTTTAGGGTTTCTGAGGAAGGTGTTTAAGCTCAAGAAAACTCAAGGCCAAAAGCTAAAGGAAAAATGCACTTGCTGTACAAAGTGCATTTCAGGTCCAGAAGTGAAAATATTTTCTACAGCAGAAATATTACAAAAAGTGATGCAATATTTTCATGGGAAGGTGTGCCAGGGTCCTCAGAATATTCATGAATTATCTCAGATTTTTCTAAGCAAGAAAAATTGAGGTTTCTTTGGAGCACAAGTTTTGAAGTGAGTTTCAGAGAGGGAAATGAATATTTTTCTTTTAGGAAAAATATTCATTTGATTATTTTAAGAATTTGATGGAAGAATAATGTAGATAGGTCACTTGGGTGAAATCCAAGGATATGCCCAAGTGACAAGTCCATATGAAGTGATTCAAAAACCAAATCAAATCAGGGCAAAAACCACGGTGAGAACCAAGTTCGGAAAAAAGAGAGAAGGCAAGTCCGGAAAAAGAGGGAAGGCAAAATCCAGGCTGTCACAGACCTCCCCCACTTAGGATGAATCTCGTCCTCGAGATTCGGTTGCTTGGGAAAACCATTCTAGGTATGCAGTCCTTAAAAATTCCTCTCTTTCCCAGGTTGCTTCTTCGTCGGTGTGATGCTCCCACTGAACCTTGTAAAACCTCATCTCTTTGTTGCGAGCGACCCTTTCTGTCTGATCCAATATTCTGATTGGCTTTACCTCATAAGTCAAATCCTTAGCCAATTCTATTTCTGCCATATCAGTCCTCTTCTCCGGAGGCGAGATACATTTCCTTAGCTGTGAGATGTGAAACACGTTGTGTACTTGATAATTACGGTGGCAATTCCAAGCTGGTAGGCAAGCATTACGACTACGGCCATGACGGGAATGGACCGATATATCTGGGTGCCAATTTTCCTCGGGTCTGAAACCTCTAGACTCCTTTCATAGGGGTGACTCGGAGATATACGTGTTCTCCGGGTTCGAAGCTGATCTGATGATGTTTGGCATCATAGTAGCTCTTCTGTCGGGATTTGGCCAGTTGCAGTCGGTCCCGGATTTCCTTGACTTGCTTCTCTGCTTCAAGTATTAATTCAGTCTTGAAAATACGGCTGTCTCCGGTTTGAGACCAATTTAATGGGGTGCGGCATTTCCGGCCATATAGGGCTTCATAGGGTGACATCTTCAAGCTGGCCTGGAAACTATTGTTGTAGGAAAACTCGGCGTAAGGTAGACAGTCTTACCACTTGGTTCCTTGGGCCAATGTACATGCTCGGAGCATATCTTCGAGTTTTGATTTACTCGCTTAGTCTGTCCATCTGTCTAAGGATGATAAGCCGTGCTGTACTTCAGAGCGGTCCCCAAGGCTTGATGTAGTCGGGACCAAAATGCGGATGTGAATAGAGATCCCCTGTAGGTGGTGATAGTCTTGGGTACTCCATGCAGACTGACGATTCTTGATACATACAGATGTGCAAGTTGATTCGCACGGTATGTGGTCCAGATGGGCAGGAAGTGTGCCACCTTGGTTAGGGTGTCTACTATGACCCATATCGCATTGTTTCCTCGATGAGACCTTGGTAATCCGGTGATGAAATCCATGCAAATGTCGTCCCATTTCCATTGGGATACCGGCAGAGGCTGGAGGAGTCCGGTGGGTTTTTGATGTTCCGCCTTCACCTTATTGCATATGTCGCAACAGGCCACAAAGTATGTGATATCTTTCTTCATTCCATCCCACCAAAATATCTGACGAAGGTCCTCATATATTTTGGTACCAACGGGGTGAATTTAGTATGGTGCTTCATGTGCTTCCGCCAATATTTTCTTCTTCAGACTTTCTTGTTGGGTACGCAAAGTCTTCCTCAGAACCTTAGCGAACCTTGTTGATCCATAGAGAAATCCGGTGCACGCCCTTGGTGCACCTTCTGAACATATATTTGTAACACCTTATCCTCCGCCTGAGCACTGCGGATTTCTTCTGCGAGAGTAGGGGCAACTTCCAATATATTGGTAAGACGGGCGTCGGTGATCACCAAGTTTAGCTGCATGATTTCTTCATAAAGCTACGGAGATAAGGAATCCATTAGAGCATTAAGTTTGGCTGGTTTGCGGCTAAGGGCGTCAGCCACCACATAGCTTTGCCCGGGTGATAGTTTATTCCGAGGTCGTAGTCCTTAACCAACTCGAGCCATCTTCGCTGTCGAAGGTTCAAGTCGGGTTGAGTGAATATATACTTGAGACTTTTATGGTCGGTGAATATTTGGCACTTCTTTCCAATCAGATAATGTCTGTAGATTTTCAAAGCGTGCACCACTGCGGCCAATTACAAACCATGAGTAGGATAGTTTCCTTCATGTTGCCGCAGTTGGCGAGATGCATAGGCCACCACTTTGCCATCTTGCATGAGTACACACCCCTGTCCTTTTCTGGAGGCGTCGCAGTAAACATCGAAACTGCGATAGATGTCTGGAAGAGTTAATACGGGTGCCAATGCCAACCTGGTTTTTAACTCATTGAAGCTCCGTTCGCAGTCCTCAGTCCATATGGACTTCTTGTCCTTCTTGAGGAGCTCAGTCATTGGCTTGGCGATCTTGGAAAATCCTTCGATGAAACGGCGATAATATCTGGCCAGTCCAATGAAACTCCGCATTTCTGGGATAGTGGTGGGTGCGGACCAATCAAGTACATCTTTTACCTTGCTTGGGTCCACCGAGATTCCTTCTGCCGAGAGGATATGTCCGAGGAATCCCACTTGCTGGAGCCAAAACTCACATTTGCTGAATTTGGCATAAAGTTGATGATCGCGAAGCCTTTGCAGAACTGCTCGAAGATGCTCCTTATGCTCGTCCTTGCTCTTGGAGTAAATGAGGATGTCATCAATGAACACCACCACGAATTTGTCCAAGAAGTCCATAAACACCTTGTTCATCATATGCATAAAGAATGCAGGAGCGTTGGTGAGGCCGAAGGACATAACGGTGTATTCAGAAGACCGTACCGAGTGGTGAACGCGGTCTTAGGAATATCTTCCTTCTTTATCTTGAGTTGATGATATCCCGTCCTCAAATCAATCTTTGAGAATACTTTGGCCCCACTGAGTTGATCAAACAGATCATCAATCCTCGGCAGTGGATACTTGTTTTTAATGGTGATGTCATTTAGCTGTCGGTAGTCTCGCACATTCGTAGACTGCCATCCTTTTGTCCACGAAGATTCTTGGTGATCCCCATGGTGAAGAGCTTGGACGAATGTATCCTTTTGCAACATCTCATCTAGTTGTTTCTTCAATTCCACCAATTTCGAGGAGGGCATCCGATAATATTTCTTATGTATCGGGGTGGTTCCATGCACTAGGTCAATGGCAAACTCCAATTCTCGGTCTGGTGGCATGCCGGGCAATTCTTCAGGAAATACATCTGGATACTCATTGACCACTGGGATTAATCCCACCTCTTCTGCCACGGCTGCAAACACCATATCTTTCATGGGGATGCGCTTGTGGGCATAAAAACTGGTAGTGCGACCTTCCATATTTTTCAGGTTAACTTCTCTGGTCGCACAACTGATGCAGACTTGGTATTGGGTTAACCAATTCATGCCTAGAATGACATCCAATTTGTTGGAATCGATGATTATCAACGATGTTGGAAACTTGACGCCCTTGATGTCAATCTCCAAATTTCGGCATTTAGATGGCTTTCGAGTAGGGATCCGGGGATTGTACCGGCATGTGTTTTCCCAAAATCGAGCAAGGAAAATTGTTTTGGGAAGCAAAACTCCGCGAAATAAAAGAGTGGGAAGCCCCAGAGTCAAATAAAATTACGGCGGGTATGTCGTTAACGATAAACATACCAATGATGACTTCCGGGTCCTCTTGGGCTTCGTCTGCGGAGATGTGATGAACTTGCCCTTGTATTATATCCGGGGCGGAATACTGCTCCATGTAGTTGACTTGCGGCTGATATGGAGCGACGTGCTTGGTGTTCTTGGGACACTGTCGGGCGTAGTGTCCGGTTTGACCACAGCTAAAACACAAATTGTTGCGCTGACAATCATCGCGCACCGGGCTGGTCACGACATTCTTGACTTGTGTAGTAGTCTTGTTGACATTCTGCTGCCAATTGGGTTTGTACTCCACCTAAGTCTGTTGCCAAGTACGAGCCTTTTGCACTGGTTGCATATCCTTATTGGGCTCGAATTTGCACTTGTGGTCATTAGCAGCTGGCTTGTTGTCGTGCAGGAGCTTGTGTTCCCTCTCGCCGATGAGGGCCTTGTTCACCAGAGTCAGGAAGTCCGGGAAGTCAAACATCTTGAGAGTGCACCCGAGATGCTGATTTAGGCCTCCAAGGAACGGTCGATTTTCCGCTCTTACGTGTCCACATCATGGAGAGAATAGCGGGCCGATGGTTGAATTTATTCAGTACTCGGCGACGGTCATGCTGCCTTGAGTGAGAGCGCGAAATTTGCGTTGCTTGATCTTCATGACTCCGGTGGGAATATGATATTTGCAGAAATGATCCTTGAATTTTGTCCAAGTAATTTCCTCGTCTGCATGCCATATTGCTTTGGCATTATCCCACCATATAGCAACAAGGCGTTATGGCGAACCTTATCTCATTAAATGCATGCGAGCAATTTCCAGTTTTCTCTCAATAGTGCTTAGCCAGTCGTCGGCGTCCAAAGGATCAATAGCATGGCTGAAACTGGGAGGCTTGGTTCGCTGAAAATCTGACAACTTGGAATGATGGCCACTCTGGTTTCCATTCTGCCCAACTGTGACGCCCCCGATTCAATCGTACACTAATCATGCACGCAAATGTGTACGATCAAGATCAGGGACTCACGGGAAGATATCACAACACAACTCTAAAACATAAATAAGTCATAAAAGCATCATAATACAAGCCGAGGGGCCTCGAGGGCTCGAATACAAGTGCTCGATCATAGACGAGTCAGGAAGCAACAATATCTGAGTACGTACATAAGTTAAACAAGTTTGCCTTAAGAAGGCTAGCACAAAGCGGGATCTGAGTCGAAAAGAGGCGCAGGCCTCCTACCGGGATCCTCCTAACTACTCTTGGCCGTCAGCTGGCTGCACGTAGTAGTAGGCGCCTCCGATGTAGCGATCGTCATCGACGGTGGCGTCGCCCCTGGGCTCCATCGTGCAGTCGCCGCAACCGGGTAAAGAAAGGGGAAAAGGGGAACAAGGCAACCGTGAGTACTCATCCAAAGTACTGCATAAGCAAGGAGCTACACTACATATGCATGGATATATGTGTAAAGGGCCATATCGGTGGGTGAGCTGCAGAATGCCGTAATAAGAGGGGATAGCTAATCACCGTCAAGACTACGCTCGCAGCCTCCGTCTTGCAAAGATGTAGAAGAGAGTAGATCAAGTCCTCCAAGTAGCATCACATAGCATAATCCTACCCGGCAATCCCTCCTCGTCAGCCTCGTTAGAGAGCGATCACCGGGTTGTATCCGCACTTGGAAGGGTGTGTTTTATTAAGTATCCGGTTCTAGTTGTCATAAGGTCAAGGTACAACTCCAAGTCGTCTGCATTATCAAGATCACGGCTATTCGAATAGATAAACTTCCTTGCGGGTGCACCACATTACCCGACACGCCGATCCCATTTGGTGGGACACACTTTTTCGGTCATGCCCACCGCGGAAGATCAACACGCCGCAGCCCCACCTAGGCATAACAGAGAGGTCAAGACGCTGGTCTAAACCTATGCGCACAGGGGTCCGGCCCATCGCCTTAGCACACCTGCACGCTATGCGATGGCGGCGAAAGCGCACCTAGCCTAGCGGCGTTCAGTCCAATCCGGCGCCGCTCGGGGCCGACGTCACGAAATGCTTCGGCCGATACCACGACGCGGTTGCCCATACCTTGTCCCACGTGGCGGTTAGTGCGTATAAGGTCAACGACCCAACTCAGATCAAATACCAAGATCTCGTTAAGCGTGTTAAGTATCCGCGAACGCCGAACAGGGCCAGGCCCACCTCTCACCCAGGTAGTCTCAACCTGCCCTGCCGCTCCGCCACAAAGATCCACACAGAGGGCCGTTCGGACAAAGGTCCTTTCAGCCCCCAATCCGTGAATCACTCGCGGGTGCCCCTCGAGCCGACCCGACTTTAGTCACCACATGTATCATGTATAAAGTACATAGTATATACCCGTGATCACCTCCCAAGTGATCACGACCCGATAGTATAGCACAACAGACGGACAAGAATGTAGGGCCACAGATGGAAATACTAGCATCCTATACTAGTCAAGTAGGATTGCGGTAAAGGTATCAATGTATAGCAAAGACAGGCTATGCATCAGGATAGGAATAACGGAAAGCAGTAACATGCTACAGTACTCTAATGCAAGCAGTATAGAGGAGAGTAGGCGATATCTGGTGATCAGGGGGGGGGGGCGGGCTTGCCTGGTTGCTCAGACAAGGAGGGGTCGTCGGTGACGTAGTCGACCTCACGAGCATCAACATCATCACGGGGTCTACCGGAGAGAAGAGGGGGGAGAAACAGTAAATACATAGCAAGCAAGTTCATAACAGGACAACAAGCAGAGCTAGACGTGTTCTAACGCGGTATGAGGTGATACCGGTGAAGGGGGGAAACATCCGGGAAAGTATCGCCGGCGTTTCGCGTTTTCGGGCAGGGGAGCCGGAGGGGGAAAGTTGCGAGTTCGATAGGTTAGGGGGGTGTGGCGGATGAACGGGTTGCGTATCCGGAATCGTCTCGTCGTTCTGAGCAACTTTCATGTACAAAATATTTTAATCCGAGTTACGGATTAAAAGATATGATTTTCTAAAGATTTTATTAATTTCTGGAATTTAATTAATTCAAAAATGAATTAATGACATCAGCATGATGTCATGCTGACGTCAGCAGTCAACAGAGTTGACTGGTCAACCTGACCAGTGGGTCCCACTGGTCAGTGACACATTTTAATTAAACAGATTAATTAAACTAATCATAATTAATTAGGGGGTGGGCCCCACTGTCATACTAATTAATTAGCTAATTAGGTTAATTAATCATTAGGTTAATTAATCCTAATTGGTTATTTTAATCAGAATTAATTAAGTTAATTAATTAGTTTGTTAATTAATTAATTATTTTTATTATTTATATTTTTTTTCTTTTTCTAAAAAAACGTTCTGACGTGGGGCCCATCTGTCATAGGCCCCAGGGGCCTTGGCGGGTTTGGTCCAGCGGGTGCGGGTGCACCCGAGCGAGCACTCGCCCGCAGGGCGGGACAAGGTCACGGGCAACCACGGCTGGCAATCGGCGCGGCAATGGGGCCACGGTGAGCGGAGGCGAAGGCGCCGGCAGATCGTGGAGGTGGCGCCGGAGTGTGGCAAGGCGAGGCTGGCCGGGCGGCGCCGGGTCGGGCGTGGCATGAGGCGGAGCAGAGGCGCGGCTAACGGGTCAGGGCGGACGCTGCGTGGTCAAGCGAGGTAGGCCGAGCGCAGGGCGCCGGAGGCGCGGCACGGGACACGGCCATGCGGTGGACGGGAGGAGTAGGAGGGCACGACGACCCACGGCAGACGCCGCCAGGGCGCCGATCGGGCGCGCCCGGGTTGAAGGCAGGCGGCCAAGGACGCTGCAGACGGGCACGCGACTGGCGAAAGGTGTGCTCATGATGAGCGAGGCTATCGAGCGCGCCGGCGTGTGCTGGCACGCCGGGTGAGGCGAGGCCACGGTGAGCGCGGGCCGGGGCGCGGTGCATGCGACGAAGTGCGGGACAGAGAGGAGGGGAGGGGCGAGGCGGAGCTCACATCGAGGAGAAGGGACGGGGCAATGGGCTCGATGGAGGTCGGGGGGGGGGGGGGACGACGGGGATGAGCGGCGGAGCGGGAGGCAGTCCTGCGAGGCGGCGGCGAGCTCCGGGTGCCGACGACGGAGAGGACCACGGCGATGGCGTGGTGGCGCCGGAGACGACTAGTGGCGTCGGCGCGTCGGGGTCGGGGGCAGCGACCCGTGGGGAGGAGATGAGGAGGCGTCGGTGGTCCTGCGGGGAGGTCCGGTGAGGGGAGAACTCGGGGCGGCGAGGCGCGGTCGTCGGTGGGGTCGGGGCGCCGTTGCCCCGATCTGGATCGAGCAGAGGGGCGAGGAGCGAGGGAAGTGGGGGAGGTTGGCCCCGGATCCAGATCGGATCGGGAGGAGGGGAGAACGAACGAGTGGGGGGGAGTGGTGGTCGTGGGGCTAGGGTTCGGTGCCCCCAGGGGGTATAAGGAGTGGGGTTGTGGGGTGGTTGGGCCGGCCCGTTCGGGCGGCGGAGGCCAGCTGGGCCACTTGGCCCAGTGGGGGTCTGTTGTTTTGTTTTGTTTTGTTTTGTTTTCCTTTCATTTGTTTCTTTTTATTTATTTTCCCTTCTGTTTTATTCAATTTAAAATATTTATGCATTTTCTAAAAATGTGTTTTACTTCACCATAATTATCTATGCGATATTTGACACGGCCCGAACATTTTTGTTTTAAAGTTTGAAAACTTTGTTTATTTGCCTTGATTTTTGAATTTTGAATTCGAACGGGATTGAATCATCGCGAGGTTTACAACAGTAAGAGTGGTGACGTGGCATCATTAGCATAGGTTACTGTAGCTAGATTATCCGGGCGTCACACGAACCATAACTTTTACACTTTTCAGTATTTCCAGCAGATCATTGCTCCTTCTTTCTTCGAACATTCGCAAGATTTGCTCGGTGGAAGGCGGTTGTGGCAGTGGAGGCGGAGGTGGCTGGTATGGCTCAGGGGAATGTCCTGCCTGTCTTGCGGAACGACGGATAGGGACATCATCACCAGCTTGACTGCTGCTGCCTCCACGAGGCATCCTATTTTTCGTTTTCCCAATACATAGCAACCATGATGAGAAAATTCCAAAATGCGGGAAAACAAATGACAAATCCCGGAAGAAAACAGCGTATGAAAACCAAGTCAAATAAAAGAGTCCAACATAATTATACATAGTCCCAACATGAAAGTAAACATCGCAATGGGTCTACTACCCTCGTACATGAAACTACGCATCATGACAAGTGCGATTACAGCCATACATCATGCTCATGACTACCACGATACTCTAACGGTCTACTGCTCGGATGGTGCTGCTGCAGGCTCGTCTCCTGAGCTGGACTCAGATCCTGAACTGATAGTCGAGATCTCCGGGTGAAGAGAGGTGCGCTGGCGCTGCCTTGAGGGCTCTCCCTCAGGGGCAGGTGGGGGATGGGATCTAAGCATAGGAGCGGCAGGAGTAGCGACAAGAGAAGACCATGCAGCAGGAGCGCTGCGAGGGTTCACCGTCAGAGGGTTAATGGTACCCTTGCGAGGTCGTCAGAGGAACGGAGGTGGGGAGCAGAAGTGTAGATGACAGCTGGAAGAGGGTTCCTTATACGAGCAGCAACGAGAGCGGCGCGAGCGCGTGAGAGCTCCCGAGCTAACTCGTAGTTAAGGAGATAACTAGCGGTGATGTAGCGTGCAAGGTGGCTAGTGGGACGATCGCACGCCGGATTAATCAAAGAAAAGCGGATACGCCCGTTCTCGTGCAGAGATGGGTAGTAGAAAAGACCAGGGTGGGTGTGCATGCGAACCTCATTGTAGCGCAAGTCTACAAGAGCCTCGATAGCAGCAAACTGAACCGCCTGAGATGGCGTAGAAGCAAGACCACCCTTAGACGAACGAGTGTAAGCGCCGGATGGGGAACTGTGGTGTAGAGTGACCTCAGCATAATACTCATACAATGCACCGCAGATGCTCGCGATACACCCGATACTCTGGATCAACACCCTCTGGATAGAGTCGTCGCCACACGTTCTGAAGCAGGTGCGGCGATGTGCACGGAGCTGGCTCAGGATGGTACAAGATCGGTACTGGTGCCATCTACACTCACAAACCATACGGTTAGTAATAACAACAATTAAACATGAATGCAATGCAACAACCAATTTCTATGACTACCGGCACTCAAACGAAGCTATCTACCGTTTTACTAACACACTACCGGTCTCGCGTGTCCTACAATCAGCGCAACTCTGATTCCAAGCGTTGTGGCACCCCGGCTCAGAGCAACCGGTTTACCCTGCATTGCCAGCCCAGAGATTGAGTCGTTTGGCAATACACAACAACATGGTATAGGAAATAACTGCTTTATTGATACTAGCGGGATACATAGGTCTGATATTATATCGAGATGCGAGGCCAAGCAGCACACACGGTGCTGCTGGATAGTATGTACATTATTTAATGAACATGGCTGGGGCCTCGATCACGCAAAACTACGCGGCAACGGAAGAACGACGTAGCGGAACTCCATAGCACAGGGACACCGACGTGGACACGACCTAGACACGAGATGCGCTCCGATGCGAATCAACTTGCCTGAAAGTTGGCATAACACGCCGTCAGTACATTGAATGTACTCGCAAGCTCACAACAAACATAAGCACGATGATAGACAATATCATGATAATTAATCAAGTTAAATTAATGCAAGAAATACTACAGATGCAATGCAGCCAAATAGTGCACCGAGTCACGCGGACTCGCTTACCAGACGGTTACCTCATAAGCAAACGGTGACCACACCGGGGTCACACCTGAAACCAAAAACCCATGAATACCTCGAGCGTTCAAGGTTCACCACGAAACAATGCATCACAACAGTCGCTTAGTTTGCAAGATTAATTATAAAAGTTGATCCATGGTGTGACTTACTCCCGAGTCTTGCCCATAACCGAGGGCGCGGCTATCGATAGATTAAATACACTCTCCAGAGGTAGCACACTTTACCCACACTACAGAGTACCTGGCCTCGCTTTCCCATTCGGGTGGACCAAAATATTCCGACGAAACCCTCCCTTTGTCATGCACTCTCCCCGGCCACTCCGACCATCTCCCTCTCAGGGCTAGGCCTTGGGTGGGCCCGTGTCTACCAAAGACACCAACGGCCACCGTCGTGGCAAAAGCGGTCCCAAACGGGACAAGGTACCATAAAAACAAAATGAGCACACAAGGTTATGTTCCGCCTCTGCCAGGGTATGCATGCCCATAACCTTCCCTCGCGGGAGGCACCGGTGAGAGCCACCACAAAGGACCGAATCAAGACCTTCCCATTAGGTAAATGTGATTGCACTGAATTAAAAACCCGATTCCGTGGCACCATGATGTGATCAGCATCATATTCAAGTTGAACTTAATCAGGTTTAACTTTGATAAACACTTTTTATCAAAAACATGATATGAAAAATTAATTTTCATGCAACTACTCGTCATGCAAAGCAAACAACTCATGTTCATGGATCAAACTTAACCACATAATTACCTTGCAACACTAAAGGTCAAAACTCTCTGGTTATAACTCATTTTTATCAGCAAGCAACATTTTATTAGCTCTTTATTTAAATGAAAATATCACTTAGTAAAATTACTATCATTAATTTCCATAGAAACATGCATAGTGCAAAAATCTTACTCTACTTAACCAAACAAGTTCATTGCATGCAACCGTAACTTAAACAAGCATTTCTAACAGAATAAAGTAACTAATAGTTTACCAAAATTATTTACCAAATTTTAAATGCAAATAAGAACTCATATTCAAGTAGAAATATTGAAATAACACCATCCAAATGCTGGTGTGGCTTGCCTTAGTGTAGAGGAGGATCACACCCCTCTTGGTTTGCTTCAAGACAAGCTTCTCCTTCTTAAAAATAATTTAAAACCACAAAAATAAATGTCAAAACACATTCTGAAAATCACCAGAAATTCAGACTGAAGGAAATATCCACCTTTTGGTGTCTTTGCTAGAGCTTTACGTAACAAAGACAATGCAAACATAATCAACTCATTTGGACTTATGGTTTAGTAATGGTGGTCGGTCAAAGTTTAGTCAAATTTCTGAATTAAATTTGAATAAGCAGAAAATCCTGGGGGGGTGACGTCGAAGACGTAAAGCAGTCGCCTCACTGCGTCGCTTGCGCGCGAGTGGTGAGGCTGACACTGGGCCCCGCCCGTCAGGAGAGAGAGAGAGAGAGGGGGATCGAGATCAGAGGGGAGGCGGCGCTTCGCCGGAGCTCACGCCGGCGACGAGGGGGTTTGGGGCTAGGCTAGAGGGATAGATTGGAAGCGGGGCTCGCGGCGCACCTGCCCGTACCCGTGGCTTGGCGAGAGGTGGACGGAGCAGCTCGGGGTTGAGCTCGCAAGCTTCGGTGGCGGACGGGGTTCGCCGAAGAGGTTGAAGACGGCGGCTAGAGGCAGCTCCGAGGGCTTGGCGGCCTCCAAGCAGCACCAATAGACCACCAAGGCCCTACCCAAGCAGTTGCCCGAGCTCGAGAGGCCCTAGAGAGCGGCAGCTGGCCCGCGGGGATCGCCGGAGTCCTCGGGTCGGGGCGACGGCCAGAGGCCTGCCCGACCGAACTGCGGTCGTTCTACGTGTTCGTGGTGGTTGTGTGGAGTGGTGCATGGCCAGGATTCGAGTCGGGGTGGCTTTATATAGCCGGAGCAAGAGGGGAGGGGGGACGTGTCGCTGTCGGAGCATTCTGGACACGCTGCGAATGTCAACGAGAAGCTCCAACGGGAGGGGGAAAAGTGCTGCATCGACTCAGGGACTTGCCCATGCTTGCGGACGCGCACATGAGGCGGTTGTGGAAGCAGACAAGCACACGCGCGCACTGTGGCGTTTTAGCCACGATGCGCCCGTGCTTGCTGCGGCAGCTCCGGCGCCCGCGAGCGCCAGGGAGGGGTCAAGCTTGATGAGTCGAGGGTTGTGGGCGCGGTTGGGCGATCGGACGCGAAATACCGGAACGAGCACACGAGAAATAGAGAGCAAGGCGCCAGCCAGAGCGCGTCGAGACACTGCCACGCACCATGTCCTCGCGCTGTCACCAAGCTGGCATGGTCAAAACGACAGCCAGGAGTGGCCAAACCTTTTCTACGCTACCGACCGCGGCAAAGGTTACGCCTAGGAGGGGTGATGGATCATACCCAGCCGACCAGACGTGACTCTACTGGTCGGGCAAGTTTCGTCGTAAACTTGGTCGCCAAGTTTGGCCATCTTCTAGAAGGCCATTAGGGCTAATCTCCGGGTTTAGTGTTTCTTAGGAAGGTGTTTAAGCTCAAGAAAATCAAGGCCAAAAGCTAAAGGAAAAATGCACTTGCTGTACAAAGTGCATTTCAGGTCCAGAAGTGAAAATATTTTCTACAGCAGAAATATTACAAAAAGTGATGCAATATTTTTTGCATGGGAAGGTGTGCCAGGGTCCTAAGAATATTCATGAATTATCTTAGATTTTTCTAAGCAAGAAAAATTGAGGTTTCTTTGGAGCACAAGTTCTGAAGTGAGTTTGAGAGAGGGAAATGAATATTTTTGTTTTAGGAAAAATGTTCATTTGATTATTTTGGGAATTTGTTGGAAGAATAATGTAGATAGGTCACTTGGGTGAAAGCCAAGGATATGCCCAAGTGACAAGTCCATATGGAGTGATTCAAAAACCAAATCAAATCAGGGCAAAAACCACGGTGAAAACCAAGTCCAGGAAAAGAGAGAAGGCAAGTCCTAAAAAGAGGGAAGGCAAAATCCAGGTTGTCACAATTTTAATGTGAAAATGCAAATGGATTCCTCTAGCCTCCAAACCTTTTGTGGCACCGCCTAAAAATGCAAACTATTTAATAGGCTAAGTCCCACATTTTCTCAGCTCTTTTAGTTACCTTATATAATATTTTTCTATCTCTATTATTTAAACAAAAGGTTTTATAAAAAAGTAAAAGAGAAAGAGCACATGCCATTGTGCACTGGGCCAAGTGCACAGTGCCTGGCCCGAGCTAGCCCAGCCCACTCCCCCTGCTTTTCTTTCTGTCTCCTCCACCTGTCGGGTCAGACGCAACAAGGCACTGTCCCCGCCGGACCACGTCGCCGGCCGCGCCGCGGGGTAGGATAAGGATGCCACTGCAGCCCTCGGCCTCATCGCCGCCCCAGATGCGCCTCACCCACTCCCCCTCGCTCTCCATCGCATCTCCCCTCTTCCTTCCCTTCTGCCGACGCATGTCGTCACCGTTCTTCTCGCACTGCCACGACGACCGTTGACCCCGAGCCTCACTGCCGTGTCTGAGAGCTCCGCTACGGTCGCCCACGTCGACTACGCCGAGCCGTTCGAGCTGAGGAGCCCCAGCGCCGGCGCCAACGTCGTCTTCCTCCTCGAATCCCCGCCGCCGTTCAACGACAAATCCGGTGCCAGCAAGCCTCCTCGAGCCCGTTGCCCTTCCCTACCGGACCACAATGAGCTCCTGCTCCCCCTCGTCCCTATGGATTCGATCCCCGTGCCCCCTAGCCTCTCACCCATCGTAGCAGTAGCTCGCCGCCGCCGTCCGCATCACCACCGCGACCACCGCTGCTCACGCCGCATCCGAAAGCACAACGACGCGTTCTGGGTCTCCCAGAGTCCAACGCGACCGCGCGCCTCCGCCGGGCCCTCTGCCGCCATTCCCGCGAACCCGTGATCCGGCCGCCCTCGCCGCTTCGCTGCCCGTCGCTGCCAGTGCGCTCGGCCAAGCCACCACCTGATCGGATCTTGCGCGAGCCCCGCGGTGCCGTAGGTTCAAACCGCGGCCAAAACGGGCCCCTGAGGCCGTTTTCCGGCCGGTTCCGGCACGTCGCCGCCGGCGCATAACCACCCGCCAACGTGGCCGACCTGGGGTCAACCCCAGGGTCGCTGCTAGCGGGCCCCATGGGCCCTAGTTGACCGGGTTGACCCAGTCAACTGCTGACTCGCAGCCTAGTACCACTGACATGCAGGCCACACCGCATAATTAAGCTAATTAAAATGATTTTTATAATTAAAAGTAATTAGTAATCTAATCTGTCACTGACATGTGGGGCCCAGCTGTTAATTAACCTCTTTTTAGTTAGTTTAAACTTCTGTTAGTCCACTGTCTATGACAGGTGGGACCCACTGGTCAGTTTGACCAGGTCGGGTTCAGAGACCTGATGATGTCATGTCGACATCATTTTTCCATTTATGTTAATTTAAATAATTTCCGGAATGCTAAAATCTTTGAAAAATCATAGAAAAATAATCGTAGCTCGGATGAAAATGTTTTCTACATGAAAGTTGCTCGTAACGACGAGACGAATCCGAATACACGGTCCATTTACCTTTCAGATGCCTCTAACTATCTGAACATGGAACATTCCCCCTCGCTCATTTGTCTGACACAGGTCCGAAACCGGGAATACCTTCCCGGTTGAATTCCCTTTACTCAGATCGCAAAGACCACGTTAGAACACTCCTAGCGCAGCGTATTGCCATGTTATGCTTTGTGATGCCTTCTTTGCACTGTATTTACTGTTTCTTCCCCCCCTCTTCTCTATGATAGACCCCATCGATGTTGCCCTGTGATCGACTACGCCGACGATTTAAACTTCTTCCTTTTCAAAGAAAGCTTCCAAGCAAGCCCCCTTTGATCATCCCGATATCGCCCATTCCATTCTCTCATGCTTGCATTAGATTTTGCTACTGCAATTGTTTGCTCCTATTCGATGCATAGCCCGCTTTTGTATCTCATTGTTGTACCTTACCTGCTTATCCTAAACTGCTTAGTATAGGTTGGTTAGTGATACGTCTCCAACGTATCTATAATTTTTGATTGTTCCATGCTATTATATTATCTGTTTTCGATGTTTAATGGGCTTTATTATACACTTCTATATTATTTTTGGGACTAACCTACTAACCAAAGGCCCAAATTAAATTGCTATATTTTTTTGCCTATTTCAGTGTTTCGCAGAAAAGGAATATCAAACGGAATCCAAACGGAATGAAACCTTCGGGAGAGTGATTTTTGGAACAAACGTGATCCAGGAGATTTGGAGTGGACGTCAGGGAAGCAACGATGCGGCCACGAGGCAGGGAGGCGCGCCCAGGGGGGGGGGGGGGTAGGCGCGCCCCAACCCTCATGGGCCCCTCATGGCTCCCCTGACCGACTTCTTTCGCCTATATATACTCATGTACCCCAAAAACATCCAAGGGCACCACGAAACCCTATTTACACCGCCGCAACCTTCTGTACCCGTGAAATCCCATCTTGGGGCCTTTTTCCATGCTCACGAGGGGGAATCGATCACGGAGGGCTTCTACATCAACACCATATCCTCTCCGATGATGTGTGAGTATATTACCACAGACCTTCGGGTCCATAGTTATTAGCTAGATGGCTTCTTCTCTCTCTTGGATCTCAATACAAAGTTCTCCTCGATCTTCTTGGAGATCTATTCGATGTAACTCTTTTTGCGGTGTGTTTGTCGAGATCCGATGAATTGTGGGTTTATGATCAAGATTATCTATGAACAATATTTGTATCTCCTCTGAATTCTTTTATATATGATTTGATATCTTTGCAAGTCTCTTTGAATTATCAGTTTGGTTTGGCCTACTAGATTGATCTTTCTTGCAATGGGAGAAGTGCTTAGCTTTGGGTTCAATCTTGCGGTGTCCTTTCCCAGGATGTTAGGGCAAAGCAAGGCACGCATTGTATTGTTGCCATCGAGGATAAAAAGATGGGGTTTATATCATATTGCTTGAGTTTATCCCTCTACATCATGTCATCTTGCCTAATGCGTTACTCTGCTTCTTATGAACTTAATACTCTAGATGCATGCCGGATAGTGGTCGATGTGTGGAGTAGTAACAGAGATGCGTAATCGCTTTGGTCTACTTGTCACGGACGTGATGCCTATATACATGATCATGCCTAGATATTCTCATAATTATGCACTTTTCTATCAATTTCTCGACAAGAAATCGCTCACCCACCGTAAATTATGCTATCTTGAGAGAAGCCACTAGTGAAACCTATGGCCCCGGTCTATTTTCCATCATATAAGTTTCCAATCTATTTTACTTTGCAATCTTTACTTTCAATCTATATCATAAAAATACCAAAAATATTTATCTTATTATCTCTATCAGATCTCACTTTTGCAAGTGGCCTGAAGGGATTGACAACCCCTTTATCACGTTGGTTGCAAGGTTCTTATTTGTTTGTGTAGGTACGAGGCGACTTGCGTGTAGTCTCCTACTGGATTGATACCTTGGTTCTCAAAAACTGAGGGAAATACTTATGCTACTTTGCCGCATCACCCTTTCCTCTTCAAGGGAAAACCAACGCAGTGCTCAAGAGGTAGCAAGAAGGATTTCTGGCGCCGTTGCCGGGGAGATTTACGCACAAGTCAAGACATACCAAGTACCCATCACAAACTCTTATCCCTCGCATTACATTATTTGCCATTTGCCTCTCGTTTTCCTCTTCCCCACTTCACCTTTGCCTTTTCTCCGCCTTCTTCCCGTATGTATCTGTGTTTGTGTTTCCATGTGCCTTCTATTGGCTTGCATCTTTGCTTGCTAAAATCTATTGATATGGATCCACCTAAATTGTTCTACTTGGATCATCTTCATCCTTATGCGCAGGTCTTTGAAACCCCAACTAGCCTAGTTGATGGGAAATCTTTAGATGAGCATGCTCATTTTGTGTGTCACCGTTTCTCTTAAAAAGGGAGACTCTTATGGTATCAAATAAACTCTTTGCTGTGTTATGCTTGGAATCTTTGTGAAATTTATGATTTTACTTGTTGCTCTAAGAACCCTAAAAAACACCTTCCCTACCTATGTGAATTTAATGATAATGAAATCTTATCTTCTTATGCAAAGGGTGTTTGTAGTTACTATGATATCGAACAAATTGAAGAATTTGTTGCTTTTAAGGGTGCTTATGAAGTTGCTTATTTGATTCAAAAGTATGATATTACTCTCTATGAATCTGAAAATTTTGACATACTTAAATATTGCTATGAAAACTATGCTCATAATGTCTATGCCAAAGAATTTATTGAGAGAATGACCGTTGCTTTGGAAGAAAATAATGATATGCATGAATGTATAGATAATGATGATTCCGATGATTTGATTGAAATTTCCTTGATGAACATGATGCTTGCTATTCTTGTGGCCATGATGCCAATATTTTGAAGACGAATTTGCTATAGTTCCTTATGTTAAACATGAGATCGTTGCTATTGCGCCCATACTTGATAGTTCCTTCGATAGAAAGCATGATTGCAATGATGTTACTATAAATTCTATTAATGTCAATTGTGCTAATAATATGCAAAACCCTAATCTTGGTGATGCTAGTTTTGCTAGGTCCACTACTTGTTGCAATGATCATGATTGGGGTGATTCTTCTTACAATCTTGAAAATTTATTTAAGCCCCATGATGAATCTGATATTGATAATAGTGTTTGCAATAATATTGAAAATGTGTTTGGAAGAGTGTCAACTTTAGATCCCACATATTTGGAGAATGTTCAATATTATGGTATTTTTGATAAAAGTGGGTTTGGAGAGGTCATGACTTTAGTTAATGATAATCCCACTATTTTGGAAGAGTGTCAACTTCACATGCATGTGGATCGTGGTTGACAATATGTTATGTGATAGCTATATTGTTGAATTTGCTTATGATCCTACATGCAATTATTATGAGAGAGGAAAATATGGTTGTATAAATATTCATGTTAGTAAATTACCTCTCTTCATGTTGAGATTGCTATCGTCTCTTTCTTCTTCCTTGCATATGCTAGTTTTTGCTTGCCTTGATAATTTGTTTGCCTATAAGATGCCTATTCGTAGGAAGTATGTTAGACTTAGATGTGTTTGTCACATGTTTTATTATGATCTCTTTGTGTTTCAATTATTATCATCCCTGTGAGCATCAATAACAATTATGCCTAGCTTAGGGCGTTAAACGATAGCACTTGTTGGGAGGCAACCCAATTTTATTTTTATTCCTTGTTTTTTTTCCTGTTTATTAATAAATAATTCATCTAGCCTCTGCTTAGATTTGGTTTTATGTTTTAATTAGTGTTTGTGCCAAGTTAAACCTATAGGATCTTCTTGGATAACAATTATTTTATCTTGTTGAAGAAGTCAGAAACTTTTTGCTCACAAAAACAATTGTTAAAATCACCTGAACGTGATAAAATACTTATTACAATTGCAGTAGATCAATAAAAAAATTATTTAGGTCGTCCTATTTTGGTAGAATTTTTGGATTCCGTAGTATACGCTTGATACAGATTACTACTGCATCGTTCTGCTTTTGACAGATTCTGTTTTCGTGTGTTGTTTGCTTATTTTGATGAATCTATGGCTAGTATCGGGGTATGAACCATAGAGAAGTTGGAATACAGTAGGTTTAACACAAATATAAATAAACAATGAGTTCATTACAGTACCTTAAAGTGGTGGTTTGTTTTATTTCACTAACGGAGCTCATGAGATTTTCTGTTGAGTTTTGTGTTGTGAAGTTTTCAAGTTTTGGGTAAAGATTATGGAATAAGGAGTGGAAAGAGCCTAATCTTGGGGATGCCCAAGGCACCCCAAGGTAAAATTCAATGACAACCAAAAGCCTAAGCTTGGGGATGCCCCTGAAGGCATCCCCTCTTTCGTCCTCGTCCATCGATAACTTTACTTGATGCTATATTTTTATTGACCACATGATATGTGTTTTGCTTGGAGCATCTTGTATGATTTGAGTCTTTGCTTTTTAGTTTACCACAATCATCCTTGCTGTACAGACCTTTTGGAGAGACACACATGAATATGAATTTATTAGAATACTCTTTGTGCTTCACTTATATCTTTTGAGCTAGATAATTTTGCTCTAGTGCTTCACTTATATCTTTTAGAGCACGGTGGTGGTTTTATTTTATAGAAATTATTGATCTCTCATGCTTCAATTATATTATTTTGAGACTCCTTTAGAACAGCATGGTAATTTGCTTTGGCTATAAAATTAGTCCTAATATGATAGGCATCCAAGATTGGTATAATAAAAACTTTCATAAAAAGTGCATTGAATACTATGAGAAGTTTGATACTTGATGATTGTTTTGAGATATGAAGATGGTAATATTAGAGTCGTGCTAGTTGAGTAGCTGTGAATTTGAGAAATACTTGTGTTGAAGTTTGCAAGTCCTATAGCATGCACGTATGGTAACCGTTGTGTGGCACATTTGAAACATGAGGTGTTCTTTGATTGTCATCATTATGAGTGGCGGTCGGGGACGAGCGATGGTCTTTTCCTACCAATCTATCCCCCTAGGAGCATGCACGTAGTGCTTGGTTTTTGATGACTTGTAGATTTTTGCAATAAGTATGTGAGTTCTTTATGACTAATGTTGATTCCATGGATTATACGCACTCTCACCCTTCCAACATTGCTAGCCTCTTCGGTACTGTGCATTGCCCTTTCTCACTTTGAGAGTTGGTGCAAACTTCAACGGTGCATCCAAACCCCGTGATATGATACGCTCTATCACACATAAACCTCAAGTTATATCTTCCTCAAAACAGCCACCATACCTACCTATTATGGCATTTCCATAGCCATTCCGAGATATATTGCCATGCAACTTTCCACTGCTTTCATTTACTATGACACGCTTCATCATTGTCATATTGACTTGCATGATCATGTAGTTGACATCGTATATGTGGCAAAGCCACCATGCATAATTTATCATACATGTCACTCTTGATTCATTGCTCCTTCCTAAGACAATCATCGAGGCATTCATATAGAGTCATATTTTGTTCTAGTATCGAGTTGTAAATAAATAGAAGTGTGATGATCATCATTAATAGAGCATTGTCCTAAAAAAGAGAGAGAGAAAGGCCAAAAAAAGAAAGGCCCAAAAAAAGAAGAAATAAAAAGGGACAATGCTACTATCCTTTTTCCACACTTGTGCTTCAAAGTAGCACCATGATCTTCATGATAGAGAGTCTCTTGTTTTGTCCCTTTCTCTATATATACTAGTGGGAATTTTTCATGATAGAACTTGGCTTGTATATTCCAACAATGGGCTTCCTCAAATGCCCTAGGTCTTCGTGAGCAAGCAAGTTGGATACATACCCACTTAGTTTCTTTTATTGAGCTTTCATACATTTATAGCTCTAGTGCATCTCTGCTGTATGGCAATCCCTACTCCTTGCATTGACATCAATTGATGGGTATCTCCTAGCTAGATTGATTAGCCAGCGTCAATGTGAGACTTTGTCCTTTTTTTGTCTTCTCCACATAACCCCCATCATTATATTCTATTCCACCCATAGTGCTATATCCATGGCTCACGCCATGTATTGCGTGAAAGTTGAAAAAGTTTTAGAGTACTAAAGTATGAAACAATTTCTTGGCTTGTCATCGGGTTGTGCATGATGACAACATTCTTGTGTGACGAAAATGGAGCATGACCAAACTATATGATTTTGTAGGGATAAGCTTTTTTTGGCCATGTTATTTTGAGAAGACATAATTGCTTAGTTAGTATGCTTGAAGTATTATTATTTTTATGTCAATATTAAACTTTCATCTTGAATCTTTTGGATCTGAACATTCATGCCACAATAAAGAGAATTACTTCGAAAATTATGTTAGGTAGCATTCCACATCAAAAATTCTGTTTTTATCATTTACCTACTCGAGGACGAGCAGGAATTAAGCTTGGGGATGCTTGATACATCTCCAACGTATCTATAACATTTGATTGTTCCATGCTATTATATTATCTGTTTTGGTTGTTTAATGGGCTTTATTATACACTTTTATATTATTTTTGGGACTAACCTACTAACCAAAAGCCCAGTGCAAATTGATGTTTTTTGCCAATTTCAGTGTTTCGCAGAAAAGGAATATCAAACGGAATCCAAATGTAATGAAACCTTCGGAGAGTGATTTTTGGAACAAACGTGATCCAAGAGACTTGGAGTGGACGTCAAGGAAGCAACGAGGTGGCCACGAGGCAGTGGAGGCACGCCTTAGGGGTAGGCGCGCCCCCACCCTCATCGGCCCCTCGTGGCTCCCGGCCGACTTCTTTTCGCCTATATATACTCATATACCCGAAAACATCCAGGGCATGATACGTCTCCATCGTATCTATAATTTTTGATTGTTCCATGCCAATATTCTACAACTTCCATATACTTTTTGGCAACTTTTTATACTATTTTTGGGACTAACATATTGATCCAAAGGCTCAAAGGCTACCCTCTGCTGCATGTTTTTGGTTTCGCAGAATATCCATATCAAACGGAATCCAAATGGGATAAAAACGGACGGAGCTTATTTTTGGAATATTTGGAAAATCTGGGAGAAAGACCAACGCGAGGCGGTTCGAGGTGGCCACGAGGCGGGGGCGCGCCGACCCTCGTGGGCCACCTGTATAGGCGTGTTGATGCCCTTCTTTGGCATAAGAAAGCTAATTTTTGGTAAAAAAATCACGGCGAAGGTTTCAATCCAATCGGAGTTACGGATCTCCATATATACCCGAAACGGTGAAAGGGCAGCAGAAGAGAACGCAGAAACAGAGAGAGAAAGAGAGACAGATCCAATCTCGGAGGGGCTCTCGCCGCTCCCATGCCATGGAGGCCAAGGACCGGAGGGGAAACCCTTCTCCCATCTAGGGAGGAGGTCAAGGAAGAAGACGAAGGGCCCTCTCCCTTCTCTTCCGGTGGCGCGAACGCTGCCGTGGCCATCATCATCATCATCATCACGATCTACACCAACACCTCCGCCGTCTTCACCAACATCTCCATCACCTTCCCCTCTATCTACAGCGGTCCGGCCTCCCGCAAACCCGCTGTACCCTCTACTTGAACATGGTGCTTTATGCTTCATATTATTATCCCATGATGTGTTGCATCCTATGATGTCTCGAGTAGATTTTCATTGTCCTATCGGCGGTTGATGAATTGCTATGATTGATTTAGTTTGCTTGTGGTTATGTTGTTGTCCATTGGTGCCCATCATACGAAAGCTGCCACATGGATCACACCATAGGGTTAGTTGTATGTTGATAGGACTATGTATTGGAGGTCAAGGGTGACAGAAGCTTCACCTAGCATAGAAATTGATGCATACGGATTGAAGGGGACCAATATATCTTAATGCTATGGTTGGGTTTTACCTTAATGAACGTTAGTAGTTGCGGATGCTTGCTAATAGTTCCAATCATAAGTGCATAGAATTCCAAGTAAGGGATGACATGCTAGCGGTGGCCTCTCCCACATAAAACTTGCTATCGGTCTAGTAAAGTAGTCAATTGCTTAAGGGACAATTCTGCAACTCCTACCACCACTTTTCCACACTCGATATATTTACTTTATTGTGTCTTTATCTTAAGAGCCCTAGCTTTTATTTACGTGTTCTTTATTTTCTTGCTAACCTATCCCAAAAACACCTACAAAGTTCTTCTAGTTTCATACTTGTTCTAGGTAAAGCGAAAGTCAAGCGTGCATAGAGTTGTATCGGTGGTTGATAGAACTTGAGGGAATATTTGTTCTACCCTTAGCTCCTCTTGGGTTCGACACTCTTACTTATCGAAAACTGTTGCAATCCCTGTACTTGTGGGTTATCAAGACCTTTTTTCCGCGCCGCTGTCGGGAGTTATAGCGTAAGTGAATATTCTCGTGTGTGCTTGTTTGTTTTATCACGTAAGTAATTTTTATTTGCTGTTCTTAGTTGTTCTTTATCTTTAGTTATGGATATGGAACACGAAATACCAAAAAAATTAGGTGTACTCATGGGAGATGGGGAACCTCCTAAAACCCTCGATGTCTGGTTATGTGAAAGATATTATGTACTACTTTAATGATCCTGAGAAAACCCCATTCAATTATGTAATAGGAGTAACGTTGGATCAACGTGAATACTTTAGGGATTACCGCTTGACAAAAAGGGAAACTATTATGGGATCAAATTCATATATTGAAGTGGTATGCTAGGCAACTATGCTTGAGTTATGATTATACTTGTTGCTCTAGGATGAAGGCTCCACACCTTACCTTTTCATGCAAATTTAATGATAATAAAACCTTAGCTTCTTATGCTAATGGTATATATGATTACTATGATGTGGAACAAATAGAAGAATTTGTTGCTTTTATGGGTGCTTATGAAATTGAATCTATGTTTAAAGAGTTTGAAGATTTTGATGATGCTGCTTATAGACCTGAAAATTTAGCTATCCTTAAATATTGTTATGAGAATTATGAATACAATTCCAATATTAATGCATTTATTGAGAAAGTCTCCGCTGTCCAAGAAGAGACTAATATTTTGCAGGAATCTATGGAAGAAGAAATTGATGAAACTGTGAGCTCATTGGATGAAAAAGATGAGGAGGAGAGCGAAGAATAAAAGGAGGAAGAGCGGTTTAGCTACCCGTGCCCACCTTCTATTGAGATTAACTCTTCAACTCATACATTGTTTAATTTCCCTTCGTGCTTACGAAGGATGATTGCCATGATGACCGTTATGATCCCTTTGATTCTTTTGAAATATCCCTTTGATGATGCTTGCTATGCTTGTACAAGATGCCAATATGAATTATGCTTATGGAGATGAACTTGATATAGTTCCTTATGTTAAACATGAAATTGTTGCTATTGCACCCACGCATGATAGTCCTATTATCCTTTGAATTCTCCCAACTACACTATATCGGAGAAGTTTGCTTTTATTAAGGATTATATTGATGGGTTGCCTTTTACCGTTGCACATGATGATTTTGATAGATATAATATGCATGTGCTTGCTGCTCCTACTTGCAATTATTATGAGAGAGGAACTATATCTCCACGTCTCTATGTTTCCCGCATGATAAAATTGCAAGAAACTGCTTATACTATGCATTGGCCTTTACTTTGTGTGCATGAATTGTTCTTTTATGACATGCCGATGCATAGGAAGAGAGTTAGACTTCGTCATTGCTTGAATTATGTTACTTTGTGCTCACTACTAAATGCCATATCATTGCTAATTAAAACTGGCTTTGATATACCTTGGGATCCGGTGGATCCATTACTTGAGCAATTATATGCCTAGCTTAATGGCTTTAAAGAAAGCGCTGCCAGGGAGACAACCCGGAAGTTTTAGAGAGTCATTTAGTTCTATTTTGTGCTTTTATAAAGTTTAGGAATAAAAATAATGTGCCAAGGTTTGCCTTTAGGATGTTTACAATGCTTGTTGGTTTGTACGGTGCAAGACAGAAACTTTGGCTGTAGTGCGCGATTTTTAATTTTTTACTGGAACATCAAATGGTTCTGATTCTTTCTGCAATGTCTTTCTATACAAATTGTTTATTTTTCCTAATTTTTGCAGATTGTTTCAAGTATCATAATTATGGTGAATGTTCAGATTATTACAGACTGTTCTGTTTTTGACAGATTCTGTTTTTGATGCATAGTTTGCTTGTTTTGATGAAACTATCAACTTATATCAGTGGATTAAGCCATGGAAAAGTTATATTATAGTAGACACAATGCAAAAACAAAATATGAATTGGTTTTCAACAGTACTTAGAGTAGTGATTTGCTTTATTATACTAACGGATCTTACCGAGTTTTCTGTTGAAGTTTTGTGTGGATGAAGTGTTCAATGATCGAGAAGGTTTCATGTGAGAAGAAGGAAGAGAGGCAAGAGCTCAAGCTTGGGGATGCCCGAGGCACACCAAGTAAATATTCAAGGATACTCAAGCGTCTAAGCTTGGGGATGCCCCAAAGGCATCCCTCTTTCTTCAACAAATATCAAGATGTTTCCGGATTCGCTTAATTCATGTGATATGTGTAGATCTTGGAGCGTATTTTGCATTTATTTTTCATTTTATTTTATGCACCATGATGGTATGAGATGGTCCTTGGTTATTTATAGAATGCTCTCTGCACTTCACTTATATCTTTTGAGTATGGCTTTATAGAATGCTTCATGTGCTTCACTTATATCATTTGAAGTTTGGATTGCCTGTTTCTCTTCACTTAAACAACCGCCATTTGTAGAATGCTCTTTTGCTTCACTTATATTTGTTAGAGCATGTGCATATCTTTTGTAGAAAGAATTAAACTCTCTTGCTTCACTTATATCTATTTAGAGAGATGACAGGAACTGGTCATTCACATGGTTAGTCATAAAATCCTACATAAAACTTGTAGATCATCAATATGATATGTTTGATTCCTTGCAATAGTTTTATGTATATAAAGGTGGTGATATTAGAGTCATGCTAGTTGAGTAATTGTGAAATTGAGAAATACTTGTGTTGAGGTTTGCAAGTCCTGTAGCATGCACGTATGGGGAACCGTTATGTAACGTAAATTGGAGCATGAGGTGTTTATTGACTGTCTTCCTTATGAGTGGCGGTCAGGACTAGCGATGGTATTTTCCTACCAATCTATCCCCTAGGAGCATGCGCGTAGTACTTTGTTTCGATGACTAATAGATTTTTGCAATAAGTATGTGAGTTCTTTATGTTGAGTCCATGGATTATACGCACTCTCACCCTTCCATCATTGCTAGCCTCTTTGGTACCGTGCATTGCCTCTTCCTCACCTCGAGAGTTGGTGCAAACTTTGCGGTGCATCCAAACCCCATGATACGATACGCTCTGTCACACATAAGCCTCATTATATCTTCCTCAAAACAGCCACCATACCTACCTATCATGGCATTTCCATAGCCATTCCGAGATATATTGCCATGCAACTTCCGTCATCATCATATACATGACTTGAGCATTTATTGTCATATTGCTTTGCATGATCGTAAGATAGCTAGCATGATGTTTTCATGGCTTGTCCGCTTTTTGATGTCATTGCTACGCTTAGATCATTGCACATCCGACACCATCGTGAGGCATTCATATAGAGTCATATCTTTGTTCTAAATACCGAGTTGTAATATTGAGTTGTAAGTAAATAAAAGTGTGATGATCATCATTATTAGAGCATTGCCCCAGTGAGGAAAGGATGATGGAGACTATGATTACCCCACAAGTCGGGATGAGACTCCGGACGAAAAAATAAAAAAAATAAAAAAGAGAGAAATGCCAAAAAAAGAGAAGGCAAAAAAAAAAAAAAATGAATGAGAGAAAAAGAGAGAAGGGGCAATGTTACTATCCTTTTACCACACTTGTGCTTCAAACTAGCACCATGTTCTTCATATAGAGAGTCTCTCGAGTTATCACTTTCATATACTAGTGGGAATTTTCATTATAGAACTTGGCTTGTATATTCCAACGATGGGCTTCCCTCAAATGCCCTAGGTCTTCATGAGCAAGCAAGTTGGATGCACACCCATTTAGTTTCAGTTTGAGCCTTCATACACTTATAGCTCTAGTGCAGCCGCTGCATCGCAAACCCTACTCCACACATAGACATCAAATGATGGGCATATCCATAGCCCGATGATTAGCCGCGACGATGTGAAACTATCTCCTTTGTGTCTTCTCCACATAATCCCCATCATCATATTCTATTCCACCTATAATGTTATGTCCATGGCTCATGCTCATGTATTGCGTGAAGGTTGAAAGGTTTGAGAAACGTCAAAAGTATGAAACAATTGCTTGGCTTGTCACGGGGTTGTGCATGACGTGAATATTTGGTGTGGTGAAGATGGAGCATAGCCGCATCTATATGATTTTGTAGGATGAGCTTTCTTTGGCTATGTTATTTCAATAATACATAATTGCTTGGTTGGTATGCTTGAAGTATTATTGTTTTTATGTCAAAGGATAGACTATTGCCTTGAATCACTCATGTCTTAATATTCATGCCATGATTAGACATATGATCAAGATTATGCTAGGTAGCATTCCACATCAAAAATTATCTTTTTTATCATTTACCTACCGAGGGACGAGCAGCAGGAATTAAGCTTGGGGATGCTGATACGTCTCCGTCAGATCTATAATTTTATTGTTCCATGCCAATATTCTACAACTTCCATATACTTTTTGGCAACTTTTTGTACTATTTTTAGGACTAACATATTGATCCAGTTGACTTGATGCGATTTTTGTTTGTTGCATGTTTTGGTTTCGCAGAATATCCATATCAAACGGAATCCAAAGCGGGATAAAAGCGAACGGAGCTTATTTTTGGAATATTTGGAAAATCTGGGAGAAAGATCAACGCGAGGCGGTGCCGAAGTGGCCATGAGGCAGGGCGCACCCTGACCCTCGTGGGCCACCCGTAAAGCGGTTGATTCCCTTCTTCGACGCAGAAAGCTAATTTTTGGTAAAAATCACGGTTTCAATCCAATCGAGTTACGGATCACCATATATACCGAAGCGGTGAAGGGTGCGAAGAGAACGCAGAAACGTGAGAGAGACAGAGAGAGATCCAATCTCGGAGGGCTCTTCGCCCTTCCATGCCATGGAGGCCAAGGACCAGAGGGGAAACCCTTCTCCCATCTAGGGAGGAGGTCAAGGAAGAAGAAGACGAAGGGCCCCTCTCCCTTCTCTTCCGTGGCGAGGAACGCTGCGTGGCCATCATCATCATCACCGCGGTCTACACCAACACCTCCGCCGTCTTCACCAACATCTCCATCACCTTCCCCCCTCTATCTGGCGGTCCACTCTCCCATGACCCGCATGTACCCTCTACTTGAACATGGTGCTTTAT